>JASJET010000284.1:4182520-5576694 GCA_034092305.1 Diaprepes abbreviatus | reverse complement strand
TGTGACTAATATTTGGTGTTAATCACCTATTTGACAAATAGTTACTAATGTTTTACGAAAATGCAAATAGTTACCTTCAGTAGTAACGTAGCACCCACATTTTTATTATTTTAAAATAAGTCATTGTTTTTACTATGCAGATAAAATAGAATGTTGAAAATTTATATTGTTTATTTTATATGTTCACTTCCCTGTATGCCCTCGTTATTTTTTTATGTGTTAACCTTACTCATATTATCAATTTCAGTTATGTTCATTACTATTGAGCCTTACTATGGAATTATTCCCAAGGTTTTCTTTATTGCGACAAATAAATTCATTATTTTTGTGAACACAGGATGTCAGAAAATACTGTTACAAATGGCTAGGATAAATAGAACTCATCTAAATAGAAAAACAGTGACTATTAACATCGTTTCGAAAATGCATTGAACGGCCCTTGACAAGCAAATAAAAAAAGTGATTTTACTTTTGCCAAGGCTAGCAATGAAATGCAGTTTTGATTTTTCAAGTTCAACATTTGATCAAGTATTAAAAGGCAATTTTAATCAATTAATTAATGCCTAAAATCACTGTCACATTTAATAAAATTAAGAATTATGACTTAAAACTACCACCAAGGGGTTTATATTATTTTACTTTACTATCGTGTGAACTTTTTTTTAACAAAATTTTTAATAGGGTACTGTTTGTCTAAAAAAGAGTACCTTTTTTCATCTATAATTGGCCATTCGTTTCGAATTTTGAACTAGTTTTACAAAGCACATACCCCTTCTCTTCCAGACTACCCCTAATTAATCATCGTATCAACACCATCAAATTCTAAGTTTTAATATAAGTGCCCAAAATTTCATTACTATTTACGGTAACAAGAAAAAGCACATTTTTATTTGCTTCTATGGGCCGTAAAAACGAATTTATGGTCCCAGGACCTTTTTTACTTATTTTAGTAAGTATTATCTACGTATACTTCACTAATCTGATATTTTAAGCACATCAATCATTCAGGTTTATTTACTGATATATTATGGTGTCATTCTAAGTCTAGAACCAGAACAAACACAAGTTCAATAAATTAGATGTTAGTCAGCCTTTGTGCAAAAACGTAAAATAATGGGGTCAAAAAGGTTCCAAGGTAATCCAGTTTCTATATATTTTCTTGAAATTTCGGGCATTTATTGTTGGTATAATTTTCCGCAAGATTGCGAAATATCGACAACTTGCCCATCTCATAGTCTAGATAACACTGATCAACAAAATTTAAACCTTGTCGTGCCATACGAACTTTTTAGTATTTTTATAATATCGGCAGTAAAAATAAAGAGTTTAAATTTTTATCACATATCAATTTTATTTGGTAAAGAAACATACAATTTAAAGAAAAAATAATACTTATCCCGAAACTTATACAAAACATATACTTTATAAATGAAAGATTGACGATTTTTCTATTTTCCGGCTGGTCTTTTGATTATTCAGCAGTAGTCAGCCAACATTCTGGGACTGCAATTACCCTGATAACATTTTTTCATATTTGAAATATCCTGATGGGACCTTCCTTCATGCTCATGGCTTATAGCAGTCCACGAAATGAATTTTAAGGGACGTATTGCAACCCAAAACTTCATATGTCGATAGAAGCTTGGTAATCAACACACACAATCTATAGTTGTCACTCTTATGGTTACCCAAAAGAATCGCAACTACGTTCGTGAAGCATTACCATGCTGATATTTCCAAATCGTCCAACTTTTCTTCAAATTTTGGGCCTTTTGATGATTCCCTGATTTAAGGTCCTATGAAGATGCTTTCTTTGATATTACCATCAATCTGGGAAATTTATCTTTTAAACACAAAAATCCATTTCCATTGCAATCCATCGCTTTTACAAATTTTTTTATAAGGCGTAATAGGATATGGAGTGGCGAAAGAAATATAAATTTTAAACTCGTTTTGGATGAGTTGATAAACGAACGCCACTGAGAGGGATAAAACTCTATTTTCAAAATGTCCATAACTGAATTTCCATCATTACAATACTCCAAATCACAATCTTGAGAAAAAAAAAACTTTTTAAATGTTTATCACGATTTCGAAACTAGCATATGTAGCAAATTTCATGCTTTCAAACAAGATCCTAACTCGATCTCCCTGAGTTGTGAAATGTGGCTTAACTTGAATTTCTTCAAACTCAGAATCAGAGTCACAATCGCCATTAAGACTAAATTGGCTTGAAGTGGAAGATTGTGAATCATCGGTCTGAAACGACGTAGATCGAACTGTTATCGGTAAGTTGTCATTATAGGGGACTGATCTTATTGCTGAAGATAAACCAGGGTATTTATTTATGCTTTTATTGAAGTAAGACAAAAATACCAGTCCGAAATATGATCTCGAGGCTCAGTCCATATCATGGGAATAGCAAACTGCATATGACGTGATACTTTCTTCCAATCGATTAAATTTTTCACACATGGTGCGCAACAAATACCTATGTGGAGCCCAAGCTTTGTCTTGAAATACTCATGGTAACACATCAGAATAAGATCTGCAAAATTTTGAGTTTGGTTTTTGAAAGTCAATCCACCACAAGTATAATAAAAAGAGTTATGATCGTTAATACAGCCTCTCGAAATATTCGCACAAGCACATGGCTGACTAAAACAAACACAACTAAAACAAATTTACTAACAAAAATATATAACTACTCTTTTTTTGCGGCCGTTCACATGAGTTGATCGTGATAATATCATAAATGGACTTGAACTCATCACAAAAAACCGAGGGTGATTGAATCACAATAAGTGCAGTTAGGATAGGTAGTCAAAACACGATTACTTACCAGAGTCCGTGTGGCGTAAGTACTGTTTATCAGTGTAATCAATATAAAAATTTAAAATTTAACATGGGCTATGTGGAAATGGCCATAACAAGAGGAGTTTTCTATATATTTTCTAAAAAACAAATATATGATATATACCACTATAAGGCATGATATACTACCAGATGCGGCCACACAGCCATACCGTTAATTCAAAGTAGTAATATAAAATTCGTTATGTAATAATATTTCAAGCGGATCGTCCGTGAAAGCTTAAGCCCTTTACATATGTAAAAAGGCTTTAATAAAATGATTATTAAACATTTGTTGGATTTATAAATTATTATGCAAAAACTTTTTGATCGATAGAGATTATTCTTGGTGAGATTTATTTGTTGAAATGCAAAATTCAATATGTACAAAGGAAACATTGGCTTGATATAAAGTTGTTCGCTGCTCACTTGGAAATGTCTTTTTTCCCGCGTTTTCAAAAATCGAAATAATATAGATTGCTCTCGGATTAATGGTTACAAGATAAGACAATCGCTGATTTTAAACATTATTCTAGTTAATAATTTTTCACACTTTGAGTTCACCTTTTCAGACTGGTCCATTGATCAACTATCATTCCTGGCATTATTCCGTAATAATTAAACTACAAAGTAAAAAACTGCTTTTCGCTACAGCTACCTCGACATCCAACTGGACTGAAGTAATATATTCAAATACCTAGTTGCTTTCACGTTGCTTATCAAAACGCTTTCCCAAAATATTCAACACGTTATTATTAAAACTAAATAGTTCCACTTAGAGGTTATCTAATGTGCTAGACGCTGTGTACAGTACTATAGATTTAGTGATTAAATCTGAGATACTCCTGATTTTTGGCACATTCGGTCCACGTAGAGTATAAACAGTGTTACCGAATCATCGCTTCCTCATTTGTAGATGACTTGCTGGTGTGAGAAGGTATAGTCAGCGTCAAAAATTCAGGAGTAAATTAAGGGCGTGTAGCATAAAAGTGCATTAAATCACGCGTGGTACTTTTGGCTACGATTACCTCCGATGAAGTACTTTAAAAAATTTCTAACCGTTAAATTGATTAACAACCACGTAAACAGCGGATTTAAAGTATATAATGAAATCTATAGAAAAGTAAACTATATCGTAAAAATGCCCTCACACTATGTAAACTGATAATAATTTTAAAAACAATAACACAAAATTAGGGGTTGTTAGCTTTACAGCCAAAATTAGAATAAAAAGTCGTCTCTAAACTTCTTCATAGGGTTCTGAACATAACTCTTAAAACACACGCAGAAATCTTGACAGACCTATGGGTCTGTCCCATCAATGTCATGTATATTCACGATATAATTTTAAATAAAAACAAGAAGTCTGAAACAGTTTGGTTTCTTATCATAATATATAGATAATATGGATCTTCCTGAAGTAACGATCACCTCAATAACTTATTTAATCGAAGATCATGTGAAGATATCATTATTCTCACAGGTTGATCAGCTTGTTACAATGACTCACCTTAAGCTGAAAGAAACATTTGAGGAAGTTTAAACAGACAAGTGAACTAACAAAAGGAGATATAACGGAACCGAATATAACAACGGGTTTACAAATTTGGTGGTCCCGTAAATTTTTTCATGATTGGTGCGCTATATATTTACCAAAATTGGCTCTCATCTTAAGGTATTCTAACCAACAACGGTCATTTTTTGTTACATTTAAGCTTATGTATCTCAAAAACCAGAGGTGATAGAGCAGTTGTTAAGGAGATTTGAATTCTATACGAAAAAACATACAAATATCAATCGGAAAACCCAGAATAGAACCTGGGCCCATAACTTGAACATATAGTAACAAAACTCGTGCATTCAAAAACTAACATCCCTTTTATGAGTAGAAACAGTTTTCAAATCCTATACTTATATATTGCAGAAATAGTTAAATAGCTTTCGAGAATAACTTCCAATTCCTGTTTGCAAAAATTTTAAATAATGGATACAAAAGAGAGAAACCAGAAATGATAGAAAAATTTGGTGAATGAATTTAAATTCTACATTAGATTATACAGAAATTGACCATCCAGCAGAATAGTATCAAAATTGCTGACGCGATAGAATTACAACAATCTTGCACATGTAAGCGCACTACAGATTGTCTTAAAGCAGAACTGTATAAGATCTGGAAGGCGCCGATAAATTATCTAGCTGAACTCGACTGCGGCTGACTTTCACTTGGGTTGCTACTAGGGATATTAAGTTTATTGACCCAGGTCCATTTCTAGGTTTTGCGATTAATTTCCATAGATTTTTTAGTTTAGAATTAAAATCTGTTCACACAATAATGTGAAGTCAACATTAGTGTAGAACATGTTTTAAAAGAATTTATGTTTTTTGGCACTGAGAAACATTTTAAAGTCAAAAATGCTCTAGCAACATTCAATCTGTTATAATGACATTTTCTTTGTTATTTCTTTAAAATGATGATATCAGATTTAATTGGAATTGTGCTTTAGTAACCGGTAATTTTACGAACCAGTATCGCCCACTTGTTCTTTATTCCAAGCTAAAATCGTAATAAAAACTGAATATAAAAATAATAATATATCATGACAACTAAAAAGAATCCTAAACGTCATAAACCTTTTATTTTATAAAATCATTATTGTAATAATAATTCTAAGCTATATGCAAATATTGGTTTATTAACTTCACTTGCAGTCTTGTCTCGCATGCACCATACAAATTAATTGGTTTTAATTAAACTTTTATATTCCACTCAAAGCAAACGGGGCTCATTTTATATCTTGATATAAAAAAATAAACCATTTGCAAAAAATGGCAATAAGAAGTAAAAAATAAATTAAGAAATGTTTTATATAGCAATTAATTGAATAATTATTATGACAAAAAACCAAAGTGTAACTTGTTGTTCTTTTTAGTCAGAACAATGTTATCGCAGTCAGGCTAGTATTTTAATTAATTACCAATTTTTATTTTTAGTTTTTGACTTCTTTTGAGAACTTTGATCTGCCAATAGTTTCGAAAATTTTAAAAACTATACAAAGTAGCCTCTACACTTCTTTATTTTGATAATTTCTAAATTTTGTATAGCTGATGATACTCACTAAGTTAAAGCGAACCCAATGATGCCTCCTAAGTAAAAATCGGTCAGCCCGTTTAAGCTCTACGAGAGAATAAAGAAACGGGCTTTATCATAGTCGGGTTAAAAGTATTCAGATTGAATTCAAATCTTTTATAGAGTTAAGGAAAAATGTCACTAGATTCTTTCTAAATAATTTGTTTATTACTTCATATCTATATAATATGATAAGAAACCAAACTGTTTCAGATGTTCACTTTTTGTTGTTATTTAAAATTATATTTTAAATATACATGCCATTGATGAGATGTCGCTATGAAGCAAGAACATAGAGTCATAGGTCTGTCAAGATTTCTGCGTGTTTTTTAAGGGTTATGTTCAGAATCCTATGAAGAAGTTAAGAGACGACTTTTTATTCCAATTTTGGCTGTAAAGCTAACAACCCATAATTTTGTGATATGGTTCTCAAAATTATTATCAGTTCACATAGTGTGAGGGTATCTTTACGATATAGTTTACTTTTCTACAGATTTCATTATGTACTTTAAAACTGATGTTTACGTGGTTGTTAATCAATTTAACGGTTAGAAATTTTTTTAAGTAGTTCATCAAATGTAGTCGTACCCAAAAGAATCACGCGTGATTTAATGCACTTTTATGCGACACGCCCCCTAATTTACTCCTGAATTTTTGACGCTGACTATACCTTCTGACACCAGCAAATCGTCTACAAATAAGGAAGCGATGATTCGGTAACACTGTTTATATTCTACGCGGTAGAGTATCAGCAGTATCTCAGATTTTTTCACTAAATCTATAGTAGTGTACACAGCATCTAACATATTTGATAACCCCTAAGTGGAACTATTTCGTTTTAATAATAAAGGGTTGAATATTTTGGGAAAGCGTTTTCAAAAGCAACGCGAAAGCAATTAGGTATTTGAATATATTACTTCAGTCCAATTAGATGTCGAGGTGGCTGTAGCGGAACAGTTTTTTACTTTATAGTTCAATTATTCCGGAATAATGCTAGAAATGGTAGTTGATCAAGAAACAAGTCTGAAAAGGTGAACTCAAAGAGTGAAAAATTATTAATTGGAAAAATGTTTAAAATCAGCGATTATTTTATCCTGTAAACATCAATCCTAGAGCAATCTATGTTATTTCGACTTTTGAAATACGCGAAAGACGTGGGAAAAAAGACATTTTTAAATGAGCAGCAAACAACTTTATATCAAGCCAATGCTTTCGGCCTTTGTACATATTGAATTTTGCATTTCAACAAATAAATCTCACCAAGAATGATCTCGATCGATCAAATAGTTTTGCCAAAATAATTTTTAATAAAAAATCATTGAGATGAGGAACTTTCGGTGATCGGTGATCTATACTAATTTTTTTCAAGCTTTAATGTAAATAAGAAATATTTCTACTGTATCAGTCCTCTAAAATGCTAATTGTTAATTGTATGACGAGTTTGTAGTATTTTTCCTTGAAAATGATAGGTCCAATGCCAATAAATTTAGGGGAAGTTGGGACAAAGTAGTGAGCGCTAAAAAAATCAATCATAAAAAATCTGCAATGTTTTCGATAGTTTCACATTACCGTTAAAAATTCTAAATTCCATATACCTCTATCGTTTATTGACTACTTAAACAATAAAAAGTAACTACATATATCTGTAGATATATTATGATCATGACTTATAACGTAATGCAACGTTTCTCAATCTTCAGTATTTGTAATCCATTGGTTTCTGAGGATGAGAAGATGATAGTTTTAATACAAACTTAACCGATCGACTTCGCCTACTCCCTTGATGGACTTCGTCCAGTATTACGTGTGGTGCTTATTAGAATTTTTTCAATCTACCACAGCAAATAAATAACGAGCAACATGCAATAACAAACTCAATTTAGGTAGTCAAAACATAGACCAATAAATAACTAAAACCAAAGTAACTTGAAAAATAGTATGCACAGTGTTATCTTCTTCTTCTTTTTTAGTAGCCCTACAACCCGGGGTGGGTCTTGGCTGACTTGGCACAACTTGCTTCCATCTCACACAGTCGTCCATGATAGTTAGGTCAGTGGGTAACCCCATTGTTCTTAAATATGACCATATGTTATCTCTCCATCGCATTCTTGGGAGTCCTAAGGATCTTTTCCCTGTCGGGGCCTTCTCCCAAATTAACTTGGTAAGGCAGTTATTAGGGAGCCTATGGACATGGCCAGCCCATCTTAGGCGTTGGGATTTAATTTCTTGTACGATGTCGCTAGCGTTATATATCTGTTTGACCTCGGCATTTGTTCTTATTCGGTATTGATTAGTATTGGGGTCGTGATAGGGTCCGAAAATCCTTCTAAGGATTTTCCTCTCAAAACATCTAAGTTTCATTTCCATTGCTTTTGTCAGCGTCCACGCCTCACAGCCATACATGAGCACTGGTCTAATCACTGTTCTATATATCCTGATTTTTGAGGTTCGTGTTAGGTTCTTGGATTTGATGGTGTTGTTGAGACTATACATACACCTGTTTGCAGCCTGAATTCTCCTTTTTATCTCCTCGTTGATATCGTTATCTGCGGTGATTGTCGCTCCGAGATATTTAAAATGCTCCACTCTTTCAAAGTTATATGTGTCTATTGTTACATTTTGTCCTATTCTATCTCGATTCTTTTGTCTGTTTATGCACATGTATTTGGTTTTCTCCTCATTGACCATTAGATCGGTTTCCTTGCCTCTATCTCTATTTTGTTGAATGTTTCCTTTACATTGGTGACGGTGTTTCCAACAATATCAATGTCGTCCGCGTATGCTAGTAGTAATTTTGGTCCATTTACTGTTATTAGTTCTGTTCTAATTTGTGTTGTTCTCACTACTTTTTCCAAGATTATATTAAAGAAGAGGGGTGACAGTGCGTCTCCTTGTTTTAGGTCACTGTTTATTTCAAACGATTCTGAGAGTTGGTTACCTATTCGTACCTGGATCTATTGCCATTTACGCATACTTTGGCGAGGTGGATCAGCTTTTTTGGAATCGAAAATTCTGCCATTGCATTCCACAGTTGACTCCTTTTATGCTGTCGCATGCTTGTCGGAAGTCGATGAAAGATTGTGGATAGTTCTATTGAATTCCCATCCTTTTTCAAGTAGCTTGTCTTATAGTAAAGATCTGATCTATAGTCGATCTATTTTTCCTGAATCCGGCTTGGTATTCCCCTAGGAAATTTTCTACAAAAGGCGTTAGTCTACTTAATAGGATATTCGATAAGATTTTGCATGCCGTGTTAAGTAAGGAGATTCCTCTATAGTTGCAGCACTTGGTTTTGTTTTCCTTTTTATGGATAGGGATTATTATGCTTTCGTGCCATTTTGCTGGCATTTTCTCTTCTTTCCATATACGTGTGATTAGTGTGTGTAATTGTCTATGTAAAACCTCCCTTCCGTACTTGAGAAATTCGGCCGGTATATTGTCGGAGCCTGGGGATTTTGCGTTCTTTAATTTGTTAATTGCTTGTACTACAGTGCTATCAGTACCTTATTAAATTAAGAGTTTTTCTGCAAAAATTTTTTCCCTAAATTCCACGGTTAAAAAACATCTAAATAAAAGCAATTAATAGAAGGTTTTCATCCTCTGATAGCAATAACCAATCATAAAAGGCTGTTTAAGTTACCGATACGGGCCTGTAAGTATATTAGAACAAAATATGAGTGCTTTGCACTACATGGCCAACAGCAGGCAGCAGAGTAATTAATGTGTTCTTTTTCCACTAGTCCAGATTGAATGTCAAAATTTCAAAATTAACAATTACTAAAAAAGTTTAAAATGATGATGATGAATCAGAGAGGAATGCATTCGCTGTATACATGTCAACTGCGTTAAGGAGGAAGGTCCTTCCTCCCTTTTGTTAAACAACGCACCCCACAGTTGAGAACACTGAGCTCCATAATGAACCCCAATTCTTGTAAGCTATGTAAGTCAAAAACGGCCTAACATGGACGAAAAAGTGCGTTTGTACAGATCGGGTGAAGTGATATTTTTGAAAAATTAGTACTTGTCAACATGCGCACAACCAATTCCCTGTTATCGATTGGTTAGCTTGCTACTATCACTTGTAAACGAACAACCGGTTCGGTGTCATTTTTATGTTTTGTAGTTCTTGCCTTGTAAGTTTTGTGAGAATTAGATGGGTAATAATGCTGTAACTAGCTTATTTATTTGTGTTTTATTTAGTATAATGATATCCATGAAGTGTATGCTTACGTTCTGCCAAAGCATGGACCGATAGATTTTCGAAGTTCGGTCCTGTCGATGATTAGCTGAACATTACATAACGCTCATACCCAAAGTGATTGTACTATGTTTACATTTTAAGTTCTATACACACAAAAAAATTTTGTTTTGTTTTGTTGAAAATACTTTTGATTTAAAACTCGATGAACTATTTTTATGATCTTAAATCAGTATTATGCAAATTAAAATTTTAAAGAAAAAATTTTTTAACTGGAGAAATTATTAGCAAATATTCTTAATTTATTTAACAATTTACTATGATTTCAGCCCAAACTTTCCGTCTTTCTAATTTTCAGCTTTGCTTCTAGAACTGGGATTTATTAGAAATACATAGAAAAATAGTACTAGAATACGAATTTTACCTCTGCAGACTTTGTAGATGCCACTTTTCTCCGTAATCCCCTATGTATCACACACGTGAAACAATTATTGTAAGATATCTTGTAATATTACTATATAGTTTATAAAAACACTGGATATATTAGACAAGCGGAGAAGTGCACTTTTAACCTCGAAATTTTAACCTCTTACAACATATGTTAGATGTATTTAGTGACGAACGATCTGAAATTTATGGTGCAAATAATTATCGTATGATAAGTTTATTTACTAGACGAAAATAACCAATGAGTTATTTTTAGAAATAAATCGGCTTTTAGTAGGATATGTCTTGATCAAAGCTTAACCAAAACAACGAGGAGGGTATCTTCATTCATAAAATCGCCAGGAGTTTTATGATGTGTGTTTTTTGAACAAAATAATGTGAGTATTTAGACGAACGCAAATGATAAAGCACATTAAAAATATATGTCGTATATATTTTAATTATCTTTAATTGCTGTTTAAGATCTACCAAATCGTTTCTTATAACAAAAACATTATTTATCAACGTCCTGTCAGTACGGAATGTGTTGAAAAAGTGTTTAGTTAGGAGGGGGGAGGCAATCGCAAGCATATACATTCCTATGCTCTATTCAAGAACTAAAGAGAGTAATAAAACTGTTACCGAAACCTCCAACGTACCTGTACCAGTGCTGCAGGTAACTGAGGACTGCCGAAAATCTAATTATATTTAATTATATTCAAATATTATAAACTATCATAAATTTACTCCAACAATAAAATTTCTGATAGTTCAATTTAATTTTTGTCAGTGAGCAAAGTACACCTTACTGTGTGTCCTTAGTGATTTATCTTGTTTGCGCTGGTTTTTATATATTATTTGAGATTAGTAAGATACCCAAAAGATATGGTTTCCACCTCTATATTTACTCTAAAATCGTTAAACCAAGGCATTTTTCCTCCACGAAAAACTTATTACGATGAATGTTTATGATGCCTTAACATATCAATATCTAAATAATAATGTTGAGATGTGTTCCAACATAACAGGAGTTGGAACATCTACTATGTACCGAATAGTGAAGGAGGAAAAAAACGACTGGAATTGTTAGTACTCCCAAGCCACACTCGATCACAGGCAGACGAAAAACCTCGTTGGAAGAAGAGATGAAAACTGCAATAAAAGGAGTTGTACATACATTTTTTTATGAGAAGCAGATCCCAACCGTCAACAAAATTCTAACTAAAATCAATGAAGATCGAGATTTACGTGAAATTAAAAGAACTGAGCTCTGGAAATTGCTCAGAAAACTAAATTTTTGCTGGAAAAATCCAGATAGGAAATCTGTTCTTATAGATCGTCCGTTGGAGAAGGAAATATCTCTCTCAAGTAAAAGGTAGAGTTGCTAGAAATAACACAACTTACAAAATTAGTAATTTAACTGAACTTTTGAAAGATTTTTTTGAATAAAGTTACTGCGGAAAATTGGGAAAAATGCATATAATAAAAGAATAAATCAAAATGTGGAAACTCGATCTCATGATCAGTGAAATAGAGGAACCAATTTTAATTAATTTGAGCGAAGATAGCTTCACTGACTGTGATTAAGAATTAGATACTTAATGTTTACCAGTGTAAACATAATTTATTATTTAAATTTTTGTTTTTGTTGTATTTTATTTTTTAATGTTTCTTTATATATTTGTTTATTTTTTTATATATTTTTATTTTAGTGTGTCCCACTCTTTAATTTTATATATATTTAATTCTAATTAAACATAATTTTTTAATTATTTTATTATTGTATTTGTGTCTTGTTCTTAAGCGTGTAGAATTAACACAACGCAACATTTTTTGGGGCTATCGGATTTACACATAATAAATTAAATTAAATTAAGATGTCAGTGCAATAGAAATAAAAATAAGTAGGTCTAATTTTAACTGTAACATATAAAAATTAATTACATTTGAATCCCTTTTTAGTGTTTAATTGTAATTGTGCAGATGGTTTAAAAAATAAATAAACTGAAACGTCAAATGTCCTAAAAATGGTTTTAATTAATAATAAAATGACCGATAGCCCCAAAAAATTTTAATATTATACGGACGAATTTATTTTTTTATATATGTTTAATTTCTTGTATTTTTGACAATGGGTATTTTGTAAGTATTTAAATTATAACTTAGAATTTTTTGAGAATATGAATGTACCTAAAATGGTTTTTATGTCAAAATTAATAATAATAAAAATACAGTTGTGATTTGTGTTAAATATGTCAAAATTAACTATATTTTGTAATGTATGTGGATTATTAAAAAATCATAAGAAATAAAATAATATTTTTTATTTTAAGTTTATTACCGAAATAATATTCTATGCCATAAATACTTAGTGATAAAATAAACTCCTTCCGACGTCTATGACAAGGATTAAAATCCTTTTTAACGCTTTACACTCCCAAATATCTATTGTTATCAAACCCAAATAGTCCATTATTATAGATCGGTATTTTTGATTATAAAATTTCTAATCCATTCTATGAAAAATATGTGTGTCTAACAGATTTTTCCACAACGGACTAAAGAACATAGGTAATTTGCGAAGAAAAAAAGGGTCACTAATGATTTATTACTCTCTTTAGTTCTTGAATAAACTATAGTATAACATGCAAAATCGGGTATATTTTCCTGAACTCAAAGCTCTTGGGGGGGGGGGGGGGGGCGATCGCCCCCCACCGTCCCCCCCTTGGTTCCGCGCCTGTATGGCAGTATAAAGATTATGTGATCAAGATCATAAAGGATGAACGACCCACAAAGATGATGGTTTTGTAATCAATTGCACTTTGAGAAATCGAACTTCCACAACTTCGAAGGTAAGAAATGAGTTTCAAAAAACTCAGTAAGGAATTGTGAATGCTAAAATTATTAAAAGAAGAATCAAAAATCTGTCAAAAACTCCACATCTATCAAAGGATCGCTCGACGTTGAGAATTAAAATCATATTATTTTTACTGTTAAACCCAGATTTTGCCTAAAGCCAGGTAATAGAAGGATAAAAGTATGTAATGATAAAGAGGAAGATATACACAATGCAACATATTCTGAATCGTAGCTTATGGTGGAGAATTTGTTTGGAGTGGCAGTTATTTAGAAACTCATACAAAGTTTTACTCACATCGCTGGCAGTGAAGTTTTGACTGCAAGGCGTTACATGAGCGGCATCCTAAATATTGGATTGCTTTCACCGCATACATTGACGATAATAACCTTTTAATGCAGAAGAAAATTATTAGCGAACAGCTCTCATGGTGAGGAGATACCTTGGTTGATTTGGAAATGATGATTTGAATAGCGTGTTCAACAGACTTTATCCAATTAAGAAAATCTGGAACTCTATAGACAGATAAATCCTGCTCAAATCCGCTTATGCTCGTTATTGACAGAGTACGACGACAGCTCAAAACGAGTAACAGGAAAGTACACAAAATATTGATCATTTTTTTTTCTTTTCTTTTAAATCATCCCAATGCTCATAATCTTTGTTACAAAACAACATTAAAATTTTACAAAAAATCTAAATGGGTGTGCTAATAAATTTAACAAAAAAATTATTAATTTAACTTCGATTAATTTCATCATACTATATTTCAAGAAAAAAAATTAAAGTAATTAAAACTTTTTATACAGGAGATATCTACTTTCCATCACGTTCAATATTAAAAGTGTTTTTGATTTATTAACCACTCCACTAATGATTTTTTTAATCATATGACGAAAATTAAAAAGAAAAAGCAAATACCGTATTTAAGAAATAATTTTAAAAACTTCTTATTTCCAACAAGTAACATAAAAAAAGTGTATGGTTTTATTAATACTGTTTTCGACTGGCTTTATCTCTATTTTTAATCCCTAAAAAATTGTTCATTATCCCAATGTTAATTTGTCATTTGATGCAAAATTTTGTGTTTGTATATTATTTGTATACATTTAATTAGTATATTGTAAAAAAAATACACCCACGTTTTTTAAATGCATAAAATCATCACATGAATATGAAAAATAATCCTGAAAGCAGGCTTTAGTCAAAATTGGTCATATGATAAAATATTATAGCTTAACTGTTCTTAGCAAGAACTGAATGAAATTAGCGAGAATGTTCAAATTAAATTTTATATCTAATGACGCAACGCATCAGTCATAATTTTTTTCTTATTGTTAGTTCCATGGCTTAGAAACTGATTATTCATCAGTTTTATAGAACAGAATAAAATATTGATTTTTCACTTTTGGTTTAAAATTTGTAATAATGAAAAGTCTTCTTTTTTATTATAAAATATTATTTTTTATATCCGAATAACCTGACGTTCAAGAAAATCAAAGTTGTTTAAGTTTAGCCCGATAAAATACTCCTGTACCCATGTCTTCAAAACTGAAAAAAGGATTTCATTATTTAAATTTTGCAGCCCTACGTAATTCCTATTAATTCTTTGATATATTAAATTAATTTTTTTGTCAACTTTCATCACTATGCAATTACTTATATTTTCGGTAGTTTTGTTTTTATTTTCTAAAGAAAACAAGCAGATTATAGTTCTAAGGGCGAAATATTCTTTGATATTAGGTTTTTTCTTAGCATTTCAGCTTTGTTTACCCAATAATGCTCTTTACATTCAAAATTTAAAGCTACATCTTAACTTTCTAAGATTTTCGTCACCATACTGATGAAATTTCTTTGAAATAAATGTTTATTTAAAAAAATTTTGTAAGGCCATCGTCGCGAGACGAATTTTATAGCATTGGAGAATAGAGCTACATGCTGTCTCTCCCCGAATGTGATTGGCCGAGTATATCGGACTTAGATAACTTTAGGGAACACTTATAAAAAACATACATTGTTTTCTGCTTATTTGAAATCCCATTTATTTAAATGTTATTTGGTTAGTTAACTACTCATTCATTCTTTCTCTTTCTCTCTCTATAATCTTGATTCATCCAATCCTGCTCTAATTCCTTACATATTGTTCTATTCTTACATCGTTTATCCATCTCATTTATGGATTTACAATCTTCTTAAGTCCCTTTTGTTTTCTCGTTATCCCCATTGTAGTTTCTATATGTCACTTATCTACGCTCTGCCTTACCACATATCCAACTCATCTCTGCTTGAGACTTGATATAAGCTCCATGACATCTGTTATCCTCGTTTTACCTGAGATTGCATTATTTCACAGTTTATCTCCTAGACAGACCCCCAGAGTAACTTATCGTTTTTAAACTGTCTTCTTTATCAAAATCATTATATCTAATTTATAGATGGAGAACATGACAGTTATAAGAAAAATTATTGAAGACAAGTTAGACATTAGTACAAGAGTCATAACATATTGATCACCTTCTAAACCTACTCTGCAAAGACTTAAAAAGAAAAGACGTTAAAGAACATATTACACAAGTCATTAAATATTTCAGAAATAACCACTTAGCAGGAGAAAAGCACTAGTACTTCCGAGTGACGTAAGATGGAACAGTATGGCAGATTGTCTAGATGTATTTGTAAGCCAGTCGCAGAATCTGTTAAAAATTTATGGAGAAGATAGAAAAGAAATAGACTCCAACATATACCAAAAACTTTCAAACATTGATCTTAAAAGATCAGCTGAGGAATATCTGAAAATCTTGAAACCTATAGCCGTGGGAAATAATAAATTATAGAGAGAAAATTGTTTTCTATCAGACGCAGTAGAAATATGGAAGGAATTGAGTAGTATATTCCAGTATCAATTGGAATTTTCGTTATTCCAACTTGATATTGTTCAAAAACGATATAAACAGACTCTTATGGACTACCAATTTATAGCCTATATTTTAGATGTAACTAAAACCAAATATAAACTGACTGATGTAGAAAACAATCAAGCTTTAAATTCTCCGATCGCTACCTTTAAACCTTGGTCACTTCTAATAAAATTCACAAACACAACACATTGTTTAATCATTTTTTTAACAAAATTTACATAAATAACCGCGGAAAAATGCAAGTTTTCCATAAAAGTAAGAAAACCGTTGGTTTGTCGTTTGAGCTTTTTTTTAGCGTGTGAATCGAAATCTGTGATTTACTATGCCACGTTGCTGTGGATTTTAAATTTTATTGGTAACTTGGTAGTTCAAATGCAATTAATTATTGTCATTCCAGTATTGCAGCATAAAATGTGAGTAAACGTGCGGAATCGGAATACCAAACATAAACAGATCGTTCCAAAAGCCAATTTGGTCTAAAACCCAGGGTTCAACCGATTTAAATCTTTTGATTTAAACGACGATTTTAATCAATAATTTAAATCACATGTTTTTTTTTTTTATTTTAATCCATGATTTAAATCAAAAGAAAATTAAAACTAGGAATATATGTATAAACATTGTTTAAAACAAAATAATCATAAATAAGGAAACATAGCTTAAACCCGGTAGGTAGTTTATGAATAATAACGCACATTTTCAATTTTCATTGTAATATCTGTAAAGGAATACTAACGAGCCCGAATGTAGAAAAAACTCTTTCCGCTGATGTTGATGACGAGACAGCACATAAAAACTGCTTCAGCATTGGGAGAAAATGTTCAATATCAGGAATGTTTTTTTGTGAGACACACCATTGTAGGGCACTAACATTAGATAAAACTTCCTCAGAAAACATAATTGTTAAAAATGGTTCCATTTTAGCTTGGAGTTTTATAATAAATGGAAGAAATCCAATATTTTCATACATTTTTTTCACAGTATTTAAAGCTTGATCTACATCAGTCAGTTTCATCATCAAGCTGGAATAACGATAATATCAATTGATCCTGGAATATACTCAATTCCTTCCATATTTCTACTGCGTCTGATAAAAAAAACAATTTTCTCTCTATAATTTATTATTTCCCACGGCTATAGGTTTCAAGATTTTTAGAATTCCTCAGCTAAATGGTTATTTCTAAAATATTTAATGAATCTCAGGTAAAACGAGGATAACAGATGTCATGGAGCCTATTGCGAGTCTCAAGTAGGGATGAGTTGGATATGTGGCAAGGCAGATAAATGACATATAGAAACTACAATGGGGATAACGAGAAAACAAAAGGGACTTAAGAAGACCGCAAAGCCATAAATGAGATAATAAACAATTTAAGAATAGAACAATATGTAAAGAATTAGAGCAGGATTCAATGAATCAAGATTATAGAGAAGGAAAGAAAGAGAACGAATAAATAGTTAACAAACCAAATACCATTTAATTTTCTCATAATTATTACTCTAAAGTTGGTGGGCCTAAAAATAAATTTATACAAATACCTTATTTTTATCCATATTGTATAGGAAAGATTAATGAAAACATTTTAAAAATGTGTGTTACATATTAACTTGGAGAGAACTCAAATAAACCAGAAATGACTGATCCTTTCCACCTACTATGGGATTGACTTTACAAACGAAAGTAAACACTTTGGTAAATAAATGGGATTTCAAATAAGCAGAAAACAATGTATGTATTATATATATATATATATATATATATATATATATATATATATATATATATATATATATATATATATATATATATATGAAGTAAAATACGAACAGTAATTGCAAACTTCGTTTCATCATATCCTTTCCGTGTTAGAGGTTGCACAATTTGAATGAATTGCTATAGAAACACAATTCATCCCATGACACCACCATCGAGATGATGGCCTACCTGTACCACCATACCGAGAAGAAAGTATAAACTTACCCTCCCCGCCATAGTGATACGGCAGAGGTACATGTTTCGTCTCTACTAGACTCATCAGGGTACCGACATGCACCTGTTTGTGCAAAGGACAGATCGGAAGGAAGTATGCAACACTGAACGCGGCTTCGCCGACCTCCCGCCGGATGGCGTATATATGTTTATGAGGCTTTCACGGACTCCTCCGTGTGAGATGCAATAGCAGTGGATATATCCACATTATGCCGTTGTAGTGCTGAAATCACATTCAGCAAACGTACAACTATATGCAACTCCGTGAATAGATGAAGTAAATATATATATATATATATATATATATATATATATATATATATATATATATATATATATATATATATATATATATATATATATAAATAAATATTGACCAAGATTTCAAAATGCTTTTTTAGAATGAGAATCCGATTCAGCCCCTTTCTGTCAAAATTAAAATTGGACTTGAAACGAAAACAAAAATTAGCCAGTACATTTTGAAGATAAGACTCCGGACTATTAATGATAGATATAGAAATGCCAATTAATAAAGCGCCTACAAAGAACGGCTGCACAATCAGACTTGTGTGGGTCCCGGGTCATTCGGTTATACACGGGAACCAGAAAGCACTTAGTCTAACAAAGATGCAGTCTGCGACTAAATCGTATTAACTCTAACCAATTTGACCTTTTCCAATCCTAAAGGAAGGTTTCTGGAATGAAGTGTACCAGTAAACATGCAAGGAGTTCTCTTCTTGGAAACAAAAAAACTACAAATGAGGATAAAAATGTTCCTCCGTATCCTCTGAAGGTGTCTAGCACTCAACAGACTCAGGCGGAGACATTTCGTAGATGCAATATTATCACCTGATTCCATCAAGCCAGTTCAGTTAACGAAGGTGCTTGGGTTCTCAAGGACGATCGGCCTAGAATGACTTGCAGTCATGAAGGGATGTAAAGTGCCCAACAAGGCCTAAGCATTGGAGGTCAAGTATCACTACTTTTATTCATTCATTCAAAGCAATGTGAAAGATGTATTGAAATAAGAATCAAATGAATTACAAAATTATAAAAAATGCCAGTCATTTTGCAATTACAACCGAAAACAAAGCCGCCTGCATGATGGGAATTATGACGACCAAAACTTGACTAGACATTTTTGCTAAGTATACTATAAAAGCATAAATTCAGGAATATTTAGGAAATATCAATTTCATAAATTGTTTAAGGACATGAACGCACTGGACTAATCTTTTAGTACTTACTTCAATTATTTTTATATAACTCGGTTGGAATACACAGTGAATAAAATATTACTTAAGTTCCATATTAAAAAATACATTTTACCGACATAAATAAATTCGCATTTAATATGCAATTCTATTTTAACATATTTAATTAATACTTATTTTCTTCCTTGAAAAATGTTTAACGTTACCTTATTCATAGGAATAATAATTACTGAATCACTTACCAATGAGTTCACAAACTATTATAGGAATAATAAAAAGTTCTTCGATAGACAAGTACTACAAAAAGTACTTTTGGGCGATGAAGTAACATTTATAAATTATTTTTCTTACAGTGTTGTCATTAAATCTTATTTATATTTAGATATTTTAGGTCAGTGATCATAAAATGCGAGGTATCTATAATTTTAAACTACACTGCGCGTCGTTTGAAGTGGATATTATAATTTTTACAATCATACTGCCGCAAAATATATTTAAAATTCTATTAAAGGTCTCGTTTTACTTATTGGAGACATGTTTATCTCCACATGCATATTTTACTTATCACAGATGACAAAACCGGCCAGATTCCAATTTTTTTTCAAGCTATCAAAACGGCTAATGAATTTTAAATTTTTAACACATTACGTTTGGCTAAGATTAGTGACCACATAAACCACAGTGATACCGTAACGTGTTTTGTATCTTGTTATACCACACAATGCCTCAGAAAAGACCGTCTTCTAATGACTTTGCCGCTATCATAGCTCTTCTTCAACACTGAAACCGTACAGAGTCCGAAGTTTCTAAATTTACAACGTTTCGCAAAGTGTAATAAGTAGGCGCAGATCCAGGGGGGGGGGGGGGGCCGATCGCCCCCAAGAACTTTTAATTCAGGAAAATAGTTCAGATTCTGCCTCTTATACTAAGAATGTGTATGCTGCTGGCATCTCCCCCCTCCCCCGTCGACAACTTGTTTTTTCTTGCGATCGTCCCCCCCCCCACGAGCTTTGAATTCAGAAAAATAGACCCGACCCTGCCTTTTACACTAGAAATGGGAATGTTGCTGGCATCTCCCCCCTCGTCGATAACTTGCTTTCGCTTGTCATACTGTACTTATTTGATATCACCTCCCCCCCCCCCCCCCAAAGACAGAGGCTGAATCCACCCCAGGTAATAAGTCGGGCTTGGAATTGTTTTCAAGAAACTGAGAGTGCCAATATACGACACGGTGGCGGAAGGCAACGTGCTACAAACAGAAGAGAGAAGCGGTTTTTGATTACTATTACCCGGAAAAATTGAGTATTTCCGCCTCCAGACTCCGAGCGCACACCGAGATAAATGTAAGTTGGGCAACCATCACAAGAAGGTAACACAAAGATGGTCTTAGAGCCAGACATACCCGATCAAACAGGGAACACCGCGTTGCACGCAGAACATGAACAACTGAACACCGTAACTGGACTGTAGAAGAATGGCGAAACTGTTTGTTTACGGATGAGTCAAGATGTACTTTAGTCATTCGGATGGTCGCATTTTAACATGGCGTGAACGAGGAGAGACATATTGAACATATTATGGCTCCAATAGTTGCCTTTGAAGGTGGCTCAGTAATTGTTTGGGGTGGAATCTCTTTGAAGTCGCATCCTCAACTGCTCATTTTAAATAAATAGAATATGACTTCTCAGAGATGCCATGATTTAATTATTCCACCCATTATAGTCCCACTTTCACGAAAATTTGGTCCTAATTTCATTTTTATGTATGACAATACTCGGCCCCATCGTGCAAACATTATTAATTTGGCCTTGGAAGAGCACGACATTTCTCGAATGGACTGGCCCCCTCACTCCCTTGACTGTAACCCAGTAGAACATATTTGAGATCGACTCCAGATACAACTACTTACCAGAAATCATCAGCCATTGACACTTGACGAGTTGTGTGAAGTTTTAAGAGAAGAATGGCAAGCTTTAGATCAAGAATTTATTCTCTCTCTAATTTTAAGTATGTCAAGAAGAGTACAATAGAACCATGGGAATATTAATTTTGAAACTGGCGAAAAAAATATTATTGTTTTCTTTTTTTTTTCGTTTATATTTTGGGAATAACAAACAAAAACTTACATTTCGCAAGCTCTTTTTCAAATGTCATAACAAATATAAGGACATCTCACGCTTGGTACAAAAACTAGTTCATATACGTCAAATGTTGTTTTATCCCAGCTATTAAATAACAGATTTGGCACCCCTTGATTTTAACAAAAAATATATATAACGTAGAAATTAACATCGTTTACATATAAGACGCCAGCCAAATGATCCTATGTATTGACGCGCCTTCACTTCCCTTAAATCAATCAATTTTATATATATATATATATATATATATATATATATATATATATATATATATATATATATATATATATATATATATATATATACGAGTATCCCGAAAAAACAGATGGGCCTTAGTTTTAAAGATAAAAGCAATTGAATATTTACGTCTATCAATTATTTGAAACTCGATATAACAGTCAGTCTACTTCAGTGCATCCCGACTAAAATAGGTTGTGTAATACTTTAAAACTGACGTAGGAAATACGGAACATATTATGTCAATTTTTTTAGATGCGTAAAGCGACTTAGCTTGTTGAATTCAATATCACATTCCTCTGTGCTGGAGAATATTTGTAAACTGTTTCCTTCCACAGTAGATCGCCAATATTTAAATTTTGGTGATAGTGAAATGATTATATTTTTCTCTAACACCAAAATCTTCTCATTTATGTAAAATCAACGCATTTTGTCAGGTAGACTAGATTCCACGATGTAATTTGATGCGCTGAATCTAAATTAGGGGTAGAAGTGGCCCCTTCAGGTCATAGTTTCCCGTAAAATGCGAAAATATTTCTCAGATTGATTGGTAATTCTGATAATTCAAATTACTCATGTCTGAGCCTGCCTATGTTCAATAGAATCTGAACCTGAAACACAAATCGCCTCATCAGGTCAGGATTCACATGAAATCATGAAAATGATCCAAAGACGCCTAAATTGGCAATTTTTTGGTTTGAGGGCTCATATTGACAACTTAAATTACCCGAATTAGGGTAACTTTGTATTTGTATATTATCAAGAAGAACGCGCAAAAATATGACGTTTTGGGGCTTCGGGGAATAAACACTTTTCTAATAGACGTAATACCCTTTCTGGCCCATCTGAAGAGCTTTAAAACTGGGATTCTATAAGTATTTGAGGTTACAAAGAACATGGTTCTTAATTAGAAGCTTTTAAAAAAAATCTTGTGCTCTAAAGAGAACTTAAATACAACTAGAAGGCCTACAGCGGCTAAGATTTGACAATATTTTATTATTTTTTTCCGAAAATATCGGATCGTTTTATTTTAAAAGAATCTATTAAGAGGTTCCGCTTTCATTTAACATTTGAAACATGCTTATATCTGAAAACCCTTGGTAGCTGAGCTTCATCACTTTAATGTTTTGGTGGAAACAGATTTGGATTACTTAGGAGTAGGGGACCAAGATATGAAATTACTCCAATAGGAGTAATTTGAATTGTCAAAATACCATTCAACCCCAGAAATGGCCAAATTTAATATGTTTGGATCATTTTAGCGGATTTACGGAAGAAACAGGCCGAATAGAGCCATTTGGACTCCAGATTTGGATAGAGCCCTTTAAATTTCATAGAGCTAGAGGAATCTAGTGCCTGTGTTATTAAATTATTTGACGGCAAGCACTTCGTCTCGGAACTCGATTTGGAAAACAGCCAAGTTCAGAAGCGGATCCAAGGAGGGATCGATCGCGCTACATCCAAGAGCTTCGAGCTCAAAAAGAAATAGACTGGTCTACTGCATTAGGAAGGCAACTCTTGCTCGCCCCTTCTCGCTGATTTGAAAGCTTGGACATAGGGCACGTACTATACTTGTATACGAATGGAGTGGGAGTAATTTCGATCATCTTTTGTTTGCCCATGTGATATCAACCCACTCCCAAAAAAGAAGAAGGGACTGGATCCGCCTCTGGCTAAGTTAGTAAGAAAACAGCATGACACTTTCTAGACTTCTGGAATGACCGGTACATAATAAAATATCGACAAAACTTTTTCGTTACTTAAATCTTGAAAATTACGATCGTTTGTCGGAACGGTTTCAGACGGCACATACGTGTATGTCGTATTAGAAAGTGGGTATTCTTTTGTGTTGTGGGACTTGATAATCCTGATGTGGGTATCAGGGAATAGGAAAATCAAAGGAACATAAAACGGACAGCCTCGCAAAAGAAGGGCAAAAACTCCATTTTTCGACCAGGAACCTATCTGTGGATTACCAAAACACCACATAATAGAGGAGGTCCAGAGATGGAAAGAAAACCAAATAAAATTAAGGTAATCTATCACCACAGAACGCAAGAACGCTTCTCGATCTCCCAAAAAGGGATACTCGAGTAATCTCTTCACATAGCACTACCATCTGGATGAAACTGAGGACGAGATTGTGCAGCCGGAACAGAGGAACACCTGCTATACGAATGCACGGCACTGTTTTGCAAGAGACCTAAATGTCTGGAAGACGTCACCTTAACGTCCGAAAAAATAAAGCACTTACATCCTCCCCTGTCCCTTTCATGAAAAGTCTGAATATCCCGGGGGGTTAGATTCGGGTAACGCACAAAAGATAGGTCGAAGTGGTATTAAGGAAAACCTTAAGGACTACTCACTGAAAATCTACAACCTTTAATTGCGACTAAAGCTCTATTTTCTATTGTAAGTGACTTCCTAAACTTTTTTGGTGATAAAATTTATTTATTGTCTTAAAATAAAGAAAATTATATCTCGCACAAATAATGTTTTCTGTCCAACGTCACCTCACTTTAATGTTCCTGATAATTGGTTCAGAGTTGATTAAATAGCCAAATTTTATTATTAATTGAATCATAGATTCAAAATATATTTTGAACGAGATCTACCATCACTTTTTCCATCTGAAACTTTTAAGCAGTTGTGCCACTGGTGGTACCTATGTTATATTATTTTTCAATTTTATGTCAGAAAGGAGCCAACGATAGTTTTTAACCTAAATTTTACAAGATACCTTTCTTACCTAGTTCTAGTTTAGCATTTAGCTGGACATCTATAGCATTATTTAATACAAATAGATGAGATAATTGAAAAGAGTAGTAACATAAACAAGGCAATTTATTTAATTTATTAGATTACATAATTTTGTAGTTGATATTTTAAAAATGTCCAATAGCATTAATAGGTATTTAGTTCAACTTTTAGAAATAATAACTAATAGTAAGTCGATAAATAAATAAATTCTCATAAATGAGTGTTCTCACCAGCATACAAAATATTTTTACTGTTTGACTAGTAATCCAACAGACCCAACAATATATCACGTAATTTTAGTACAATGACCGAAACATTTCAGAAAACTAAAATGAAAAACATTAGGTGAACATCGTATATTTCACATTTAAATCTAAAAATACGACTATCTAAATAAATATACTTGCAGTTGGAAAATACTAACAGATGTTAAATTACTATGACTGATGTTTTCAAATAACTACATAAATTCTTATTAAAACACGTGCAGGAAAATTGTCTCCTTTGTTTTTATTAGGAAAATTATTAAATGATTTTCTGTAAAATTTATTTTTGAAATTTATGGGAAAGCCTTTCTATATGTAAATTCTATGTAATTCTAATTTAAACACTACTAATAGGTCATTATGGATAAAAAAAACGTGGGAAAATTTATTACAGATATTTGAATACTAAGGGAATCTAGAAAAAGATAAAAACATAAAAAGAGTGAATGAGTGAGTAGTATTAATTAACGACACATCAACCCGTTGGATTTTTTAGTGACGGGATCTACAGTATAGCGGGGGTTCCGAACCGCGGTCCTCGATACTCAACTAAAACCGAGTTTTCACTCTTTGCCAGTTTCGTGTCTACCGACTAATGGGACTATCCTCTAATGGTCTGACATCTTTTTTAAATAATTATCGCGCACGGGGCTTGAACCCGCGCTGGTCGTGGTCGTCCCTATCACTCCTAGGGCCTTAAACGAATAGGCTAATCCCACGCCATATAAAAAATATAGCCAGATCGGCTCTGTTTTCTTTATAAACAATGTTCAAAGTTGGAAAATTCGGTTTTTCACCCGTAGAATTTTCCGATTACATTTTAGAGAAAAATTGTTTAGATGAAAGTTGTAGAAAGACCTTTAATTTCATTTTCTGAACGTCAAAATCGATAAACAATTTACCAAGATAATGGCAAAAACCCTGTTGTGCACTATTTTATAAATGTTAATAACTTTTGCAATAATGGCACAAAATAACTTAAAAACCGGATGATCAGCCCATCACAGGTCTCCATAACTATGCGAAAGTTAGACCAAATCGATTTAATAGTTTATGAACAATATCAATTGTTTTACCCAAACACCAAAAGTTGTTGCACAGAAGATAATGCATCAACAGATATTTTGAAAAGTGAAATATATTCTTAAAAAGTCAAACTACAAGGAAAGTTGAAAAGTGAATCCATATATACTAAAATTGTTTAAAAAAAAGTCGTTTAAAAAAGTGATATATTTTTTGCTTATAAACAATTACAATAACTTTGTCATTTTTCAAGATATACTCTTGTGAGTAGATGGACTGAAAAACTGGTTGAAAAACCTACATTTTGAAGAAAAAAATGTTGTTGCAGACTGTAACTATTCATCCATTATTAATATTTCAAAGAATTTGTGCTATTATACAAAATAGAAGTGACATGAAAAATAAATTAAAATTTGAACCCGCTCTATTTCCACTTTCGTTATTTAATGAAGGCGGTATGCGTAAATCACAAAAATCAGTATTTTGCAGTTTATTCTATGAAATTTCGGAGCTTCCATCAGATCAAAATAACATTTTGCACGTAATAGATGGATGATATTTATTACTAAATCGAGCAGGGTGAAAACGAATTTGCGAGTTGGTCCCCCCTCCACCTGCCACACTGCACTTGCGTAAATACCTTCACTTCGAAGGGCTATACAATGCATGAATAATATTCTTATCGACTGTATAACAAAATGTAGCTCCTCATTTGAAATTTGGGAAAATTTCAACTCTTAGTGTTTACAAACAAAAGAGATATGATTTAAAAAAAACTTTATCTTGGCTCCTATTGATCGTGCAGGGTTCATTTTTTTTCAAAATGTAGGTTTTTCAACCAGCTTTTCAGCGCACCTACTCATAAAAGTGAATCTTAAAAAATGACAAATTTATTCAAATTGTTTATAAATAAAAAAAAAACATTCCCCTTTTTTAAACGACATTTAAACAACAATTTTAGTTCATATGGATTCATTTTTTAACATTCCTTGTAGTTTGACCTTTCAAGAATCTATTTCACTTTTAAAAATGTCTCTAGAAGCATTATCTTCTGTGCAACAATTGTTTAAATTTTCGGTGTTTGGGATAAACAACCGTCATTATTTATAAATTATTAAACTGATTTGGCTCAACTTTCTCAAAATTATAAAGACCCATGATGGGTTCATCATCCAGGGTCTGTAAGCCATTTTTGTCCATTATTGCAAAAGTTATTATAACATTTATAAAATAGTACAAAAAAGAGGGTTTCTGTCATTATCTCAGTAAATTGTTTATCGATTTTGACGTTCAGAACATGAAATTAAAGGCCTTTACAGTATCTACATCCTTCATCTAATCAACTTTTCTCTAAAATATAATCGGTAAATTCTACTGGCGAAAACCGACTGTTCCAACTTTGAACATTATTAATAAAAAACAGAGCCGATCTGGCAGTATCTTTTTGTTTTTATCTTTTTCTAGATTCCCCCCCCCCCCTAGATCTTAAAATATTCACATATCTGTAATAAATGTTTGCACGAAATCGCGCGAAATTCCATAGCCAGACTGAACTATAAGAATTTCTTTTTTGTAAATAATTTCAGTATGTTTTTCAAGGCTATGCACGCACTTTTCCGGGATTGATTTTTACTGGCAAAAAATATAACACGTTGTTTTTTATTAAAAAAAAACCACATTATGATTTTCTTCCCCCTGCGAAAAATAAAAACACACCCAGTCACATTCGGATTCGTAAATAAAAAAGCGTCTCATTTGTACACAATAGAAAGCACATAAAACACACATTTTCGAAATTTCACGCGAGCTTGTTTGGTCAAGATAAATAACCTTCCGGAAAATACTTATTAATGGAGTCAAGAAGACGTCGCTAGTATACGATAAAAAAATTTCAAGACAAAAACATGCAATGATTTTTTTATACCACCACACGAATTTCATAAAATGACTTATTTTTTAGTATTTTAAAGAAAGTATCCAATACAGGAGAAAGTATAAGAACAACATAGAGGAATATAAAAAAGACAAAAGGAGATCAAACAAAAGGTTCCTGCAGCTAAATAGAGGTGGATGGGAGACAGACGTAGAGAAATGAAGGAACTAGAGAGAAAACATGATACTTTCAACATGTATAGGTTAGAGAATTCTGGACGGGCAAACCTCTCATTGATGAACAAGAAATCCTTAATGCTTGGAGTTCCTACATAACTGAATTATTTGAAGACCAAAGATCAAACATATCAGATGATGTACATGGACCTGAAGGACCAGAAATTCTGAAGTCAGAGGTTCTTCACGGCATAAGACGCGCAAAATCCAGAAAAGCAAGTGGCCCACGAACATTCCAGTGGAATTCTGCCATTCCAGTGGGATTCCTACAATTGATTCATGAAGACAATAACAGACTTCAAAAATTTCAATTTCATATAAAAATTTATAGTTATTTTTCACTTTTTAGCGCACTTTTAGAAGTCAGTTCAATTTTTTTTATAAAAATTTTATTTTTCCATTTCTATTTTTGAATTCATTATGATATCCATAAATAATTTGAACCAAGTACTAATCGAGATTAGTGTACCTCACAATGATTCCAAGGTGACATAAAAGTATCCATTTTATCCAAAGTTGTAACTCACCCTAAAATGAACCCCTAAAAATTCTTTGATTCTTAGAGTTCTCCAAATACCAATGAAATTGTCTCAAACAAATATTTGATCAATCATAGTAAATCCGCTATCTTAAATTTCAAATTAATTTTAGATTGGTAATATAGACCCCAAAACTTTCGAATATCGATATTTAAAGAACTTGAGACGTACAAATTTCTTAGCCCAATATATTTTATACTGCCTATTAAGTTTGTATACGCCCCAAGAACCCCACAATATAAATTTTAGACAAAATCGAAAAATGTAAAATTTTCAGTCCCTCATCTTATCAACCTAATATTTGTAAAAAATTAACTTTATATTCGTAATATACGACCCCGAAAATCCTTTAATATCAAATCTGAAAAAATACGAATAAGGTAAAATTTTCAACCCACCACATTGGATCCTTCATATTGAATTTCAAAGAAAAAAATAATTTTAACATATTATTCTAATCTAAATCTAAATACTTCAAAGCCCCCTAGTACCAATTTTGGATGAAATACGGAAATTTATAACTTCTATACCGTCACATTGGATCTGATATATTAGATTTCCTTGAAATAATTTTATATTCGCTATTTACATTCTTAAAAATGATCCAGTTCCACCTTTGAGCAAAATCAAAAAATATAAAATTTTTAATCCGCTATATTGGATTCACCGTATTGAATTCTGAAAAAATAATTTTAAATTCATAATTTACACCCTCAAGAATTCGCTATATCAGTTTTGGAGAAAATCGAAAGATGTAAAATTTTTAGGACACCATATTGAATCCGCAAGATTGAGTCTTTCCAAAAATATTGTAAATTCGTAATTAACACTAACAAAAATCCCCCAATACTGATTTTAGACAAAATCGAGAGATGAAAAATCTTTAATCCGCAATCTTGAATCCCCTACATTTAATTTTTCTAAAATAATTTCATATTCGTAATTTGCGATCCCAAAAACTCCTCCATAATTTTGGAAAAAATCGGACAAAATTAATTTTTTTGTCGGCCATATTGGATCCTCCATACTGAACTTTTAAAAAATAATTTCAAATTCGGTATGTGCGACCCCGAAAACTCCCCCATACCAAATTTGGAGAAAATCGGACAAAATTGATTTTTTTTGTCCGCCATATTGAATTTTTAAAAATAATTTTAGATTCGTTACGTGCGATGCCAAAAGCTTCCCCGTACCAAATTTGGAGAAAATCGGACAAAATTAATTTTTTTGGTCGCCATATTGTCAGCGCCATCTTGGATTTTACTGCACTAATTTCATCCAAAATAATATGGGACCACCGCAGTAACTTCCTGCACATCACTTAAAAAAATTTATTTAAATCGGTGCCGCTGTTCCGGAGTAATCGGTGTACATACGTAAAAAAATACATTGCCGACAAATTGAGAACCTCCTTCTTTTAGGAGTCGGTTAAAAATTGAACGTCATTGTCACTAATTGAAAAATATGGACGTCGAATCTGAAGTCCCTTAAATTCTTAAAAGTTGCACTTGATAAAACGTATGCCAGCTCAGATATGTATTTCTTTCATTTATATATTTTCCTGACTTAAAATTAACCTAAACGCTTTCTTTTAAGTTAATCTTTAATTGTTCAGCCATAAGAAAATCAATTAAGAATAATTACTGTAATATTAAAGAATTGGGTAATTCCTCAATTTTTATTCTATTAATTTAGGTGCTAGTTCTTTATAAAAATCAACAAAATAGATGAAATATAGGATATAAGATTAAAAAATTGTAGTATTTTCAATAATTCATTATATGTCCTTTTCTGTTTCAAAGACATCGTCAATCTATTTTCAGTATAAATTTTATATTTATAAATTATTAGAAGTATCATTTATTTATCTAATATTAAGATAGAATGGAAGTGGTTTCCACCCTTTCAATACATCTTTCTCCGAGTTAAAAAAATAGGCGCTGTACACCAGCCTTCGTCCCTTTTATGAATATTTATTATAAGGTCATTTTTAATAGGTTAACTAACCAACCACACCTTCTCGGTGTAAATAATTAAAAACATCCAAAAATAAATTATAAGACGCGTATTTGGATCGTGAGTAAAAGCTGCGAAATAAATGTTTACAAGGTTGAAGCCTTGGTTAACAATAATAAACAAACCATATATGAACAACGCAAGTTATATTCTCAGGGTTTTAGAGTATCAGCTTTAATAAAACTTATATTGTAAAAGCAATGAATAATAAAATTTCCACGCTTATACTTCATAAAAATAATAATTTGGTATTTTTGTGCAAACTAGAATTAATGACAAATGTGGTAGAATGGATCAATTAACTGCAAGGTATCTAATTAAAGTGGAATAATTTTAGTATTTAGTTATACTTCATGATGATTCACTTAAATTTTCTATTCTGTTAACTAAGAAAACATTTGTTATATTATTATTATTAGTATTTAATTTTTAATGTTTATTTCGTATGGGTTCGCATGACATGGCGCAATCGTTGCGAAAATTAGGATAGGTCCATAAAATCGATAAAAACTCAGTATCTCGTGTTAGCAATGAACTATTTTATTATCAGCATTTCATATCACATTTGTTAGGTAAAATACACAGTCCCCAAGCAATATCATTCATACAGATAAAATGAGGTGAGGTTATCATGACAAATACTCCCGTAATTTTATACACAGATGTTACGCACCTTAAACAGCAACACACCTAACCTATAAAATTTATTTTGTTGTAGAACAACTCAAATTTTAATCATAGCACTATACTCTGACACTTAAACGATATTTTAGCTCACTAAAAACTAAAAGAAAATAAAACCGTTTCACGACACTCTCATTTAAACACACAATTTTAACTTGGCCGACTAGTTTGTCGTTATAAAATAATTTTAGGCTAGGAGAAAACAGCTGTCAAGGCCAAATCGAGATCGCACAGACCGGGGGAGCTGGGTCGGAAAATCCTCGATTCGTTTATGTTTGGATGATATGGCAACTCCGATTTTATTACTTCAAAGACAATAGCGCCTCGCCGCGTTTTCTACCGTCGGTAAAGAGTCGGCTTAATTGAATAGCTGGCGCTTAACTGAGATTGTTTTGAATACAGTAAAATTTGCGTATGTCAGAGGTTATTAATTTTATTAATAAAACTGACTCATTAACTCTTCGAAATCGTACAATAGACAAATCCAGCAAATTACGAAGGTATGTCAAAAACTTGTATTTAAAGCACAAAGGCAAGAATCCTGCTCTAATAGGTACCAATTTAAAAAGAAAATTTTTTATTAGTAATGCAGGGGGGCCTGCAACTGACTAATTCCATGTTTATATATTTTTTCACAAAAATATGGCATTACTAAATTTGTACTTAACAATTTATTTACATCTTCTATTTATGTGTGGAAGACATCTGCCAAATGTTCCCCTCTGACAGCTCTACAGACGCATGCTCTTTCAATAACATTTTCCACTGAGTACACAAAATTTCAGGCAGAATATATACTATAGCTTGTATATTTTGCTTCAGCTCCTCAAGTGTGTTAAGTGGGTTAGTATAGACCTTGTCCTTTAAATAGTCCCAATTAGGGCAGTCAAATCTGGTGATTTCGGAAATATCAAAGGATGTCAGCGAATGGTGAGATTTAATGTCTCTCTCTTAGTATAGCCATCGTTGCTCTGGTAATAAGAGAAGTAGTCCCATCCTGTTCGAATCAAATCTATCGTAGTTCAATGCTTCCAATTATGGGACAAGAAAGTTATAAATCACGTCACAAAATCGCTCTTCAGTGACGGTAACAGCAACGGCAGCGTCATCTTCAAAAAAATGCAAATCTAATACACCCCTGCTCAAATAACTCACTAAGCTGTAACTCAAGATGAAGTAATGATCTTTCATGAACCATGTGATGATTTTCGAAACCCCGCATATAGCTGATTCACAACCCACATAAGTCAAAATGTGCTTCATCACTAATTACACTGGACAACAACCAAAATGAATAAAATCGACTAAATCTCAATATTTTTGGTGTGTTAAAACCGCAAGAATGCACGTGGTATATTTGTATTATTATAACAATGGAGGTGTGCTACGTTGCCAAATATACGCTTTCTCCAAGTTAAGAAAATTTTGCACAACTTCCCAACACCGCATGGGAGATCTTCAGGGATAACCGAACCCCCCACCCACGTGCTTAAAATAAGGGCGATAGTCATTTAAGCCCATGTAAATCGACTTTTATGTCTGCTTTGTACTAAACAGCCCCTGTATACAAACAAATGACAACGCCACTATTGCGAATATTATGAAATTGAATAGAAAATTCTCGAATATTCTCTAAAAATGTAGAAGCCATGTTTGGGTATATAAGCAGCTACAAATCGAAGGGGTTTAGTCAGTCGAAGTTAATGAATCGAATCGAATAGTTGAGATTGTAAGATGTCTCGAAAGTATGTAAACAATCCAGATCACTTCTGTAATGTTTGTGGTGAGGTGACTTTTCCGTCTCAGAAGCGGTCTGTTACCCCACTGAAAAAAAATGCATATCAGCTTTATTTTCGTTACAATATTGGGGATCAAGACAGACAGTGGGCGCCACATATCTACTGTAATGCATGCTCTTTAAGTTTGAGAAACTAATTCAAATCATATTAATGAGTGCTATTTCTGCATCATTCCTCGTGTTGGGCAAGGCACAGGTATATCCAAGAAGAAAAAATCGGTTATCAACTATCAAAATATACCATCTGCCATGAAGCCTATCCCGCCTATCACATGATCGATGTCATTTGTCTGTCAAATCGACGAGTTCTCTCAGGGGTTTGAGTATACCTATGAGGTTACTTGTCATACTGAAAGCTTCTATTTTTTTTACTTGATGACTATAAATTGTGAATAAAACTAAGGGAATTTTACCTTCTAATACACCAATAAAGAGTAATTTTAAAACTGGTCTAAATTTAGGTTAGTTCAGGTTTGAATTTAAAAAATAGTTTTTTTTTTATTATCAATTCATCAATGAAAAATTGATGTTTTAAAATTTTTGGGGACAACTATTACTATTACTGTTCTAACGCTATCTCTAGATTTTTGCCTTTAATTTTCCTATATAAAAGGAGTTTGTGATATACATGTAAGATTTAAATTATAGTAATACTAGAGGTAGAACAAGAAGCACTACGAGAAGTGTCATAAGGACTAGATCCGGTTTAAATAGTAAAACTTGGTAGTTACTCTAGTTAACAGCTTTTCTGTAAATTAAATAGAGACTATATTTGACTAGTCCCTATTGTAGAAAATAGGCATGTTCCGGCTTAAAATTCATGAAGTATCAAAATAGAGAATAATAAAGTCTGTCTAACTGTCAAAGACTAAATGAAAAGGAAAGAACTAATATTTTGACTAAGTTTGTTAATAAGTCAAGACATAGCGATAGCTGATTTTATAGGTTTTTGTAACCCTTTTCAACTTTTCTCATCGGGTACTAAGATTGCTTCATTACTTTCCATTTTAAAAGCAAAAAATCAAAAAAAAAATCACGTTTTGTCAAGTTTTAATTATTGGTTTAAAAAACACAAAAAAAAAATTGGCACAAACCTTCTTCTAAATAATGGCACAATAGGTTGTATATTCCTCTATGTAACATTGTATTAATCAATCTACTCAAACCAGTTCTTCTAAATAATGGCACAATAGGTTGTATATTCCTCTATGTAACATTGTATTAATCAATCTACTCAAACCAGTTCTTCACGAATACAACGAAGAGAACTTGTCTCACAAATAGTAGTCTTTGGCATAAGATTGAGGTATCAGGTGTCACAGGTGGCGGTAGAGGCACTAACTTTATTCAAATGGAAGGGGCATTCTTGTGATATGTCATGGTATTTTGTTTTCTTATTCGATATCAAGCAGATTTTTAAATTTTAATAATTCGTTAGGAAGTTCTAAGCAATCGAAGTTAATCAAAACCCCCAAAAAACATCCATACCTTAAAACCCATTTGCATGGATTTCACAAACCAGCCAGCGTTAGATAGATGCTTTTTATTTAAATGGGGCTACTCTTTTGTGTTTTAAATTTTTTATTATGAGCAATACGCCCTTAATAAGATACAGATCTACTAGCAAAATCGTCACGCGTGCAAAACGCTTCTGGAGAGAAAGCCAGAATGAAACTCATAGAAACTGTTCTTTGCGTCTGTCCGTTCATTAATCCTTGCAATTTATGCTGTACTTATATATTATAAGCATTAATCGGTGGACCTTTACCGAGCGTCCTATAAATTAAAGGAAGTTTTTGTGTGAACTGTTAATATATCATAAGTTTCCCATTACTAATTATCATTCTTTTAGAATATTATACGCACGATTCTCACGAATGAATCAACATTTTAAATTAAAGTATGACGTCACTAGTAAGAATTTCCTGAGTAGTTAAGAACAAAACAATAAAATCTATTTTAACTTATATTATCTACATGGAAATGTATTATTATGAAAGGTTAGTACCATTTGAAGTACCTATTCTAGTTAAAAGTCAAGCACAACACTCACTTAAATTTGATTTATTAATAATAGTTAGATTAGACATCTATTTTAGTTTTTAATAAGTTCTCCCATAAAGTGCGATCGAATTACAGTTAATAATGACTTATCACTTTTACATTTCAGGAGCAAAAAAATTCATTATTTCTGTAATATTTTTTACTAAAATAAGATTGATAAACAATTATGTTTCGGGTTATCTTTTCTTTCTGACATAATTAAAAATATTTTCTAAAAATTATAAAAAATAAATCACATTTGCACAGTTCTTCTTATGTAACTGTAATGGTAATATTATAAGAAGAAAAAAACTTTTATATCAGAAAATTTAGGACAAAGCTAAAGCTTTGAAATCAATAAGTGGAATAGTCGTCTCCGGAAAATTGTCAAAATTTTCAATTTTTACTGGTTTCCTAATAAAAAAATTATTTTTTTATTTTTGGATTAAAAAAAAATTATTGTTGTCAACTAAAATCCTTTATTGTCAATTTAGACCAGTTTTAAAGTTTGACCATATTAACGAATTAGGGGATTAATATTGTTTATCTTAAGATGTAGAAACGTACCAAGATTTGTAAATGAAAATGTCAGACTTAATAGTAAAGCTTCATATGAGATCTCACTTCTTTTTATGGCCAATGGTACGAGACTTGGCCTTCTTTTTGACAGGTATGTTTTAATGCGATTTCACTTTTATCTAGGTAATTATTCTTTTCTTTCTTTTAGAAATAAATTAGTCAACATCCAAATCAGAACCCAGTCGTGACGTACCAACAACTCCTACGATACAAGGATACAACACTGAGTTGTAACGTCATCACCCAAATTTGATGACGTTAAATTATTATCTGCTTCTTGTTGGATTTATATGTTTGTTTGTTTTTAAATTTACTTATAGACGTTAGATGATCGTTATTGAAATATTTTAAACTTATATATAAATGAATCTAAAATGTTTTATAGTGGTTTTTTAGATAAACATGTTACAATATGTATTAATATAAATTATATGAAGTAATACTTAGATACTGAAAAGATTTTTATTCATTTCATCATTAAATTACCTAGACAATTTTTATTAAAGAATATGGACAGTTATTTTTTATATGTATTCAATAACCTCCTATGACCTTTCCCTAATCGGTTATTTTTTCCGCCACAATAATTTTTACTCAGTATATTGGTAATACTGGTAAGTAAAATGCCAACTCTTTTCATTGAGAATGTATTGCAGCCATAAAAGTATATTAAAAATTATTTTTTTAAAGATATATTTAAATATAAGATGAGTCAGAAATTGTCTTTGATAACAAATGTTTAAGAATTTATATTTTTTTGTATTCTATAGAATAAAATATATAAAACAATAACAATTTTAACTACACTACCTCAACAATAATTGATTTTTAGTATTTCGTCAATTTCACTAGAACTGTTTTCAGTACTGTCCTGTTTATCACATTCGGGTAATAAATGATATTTTGGTCAAAATTTTGTAGCTCTCAATTATAAGATGATTAAAAATTTTCAGTGCCAGTTTTATATTTGATCTTGCCAAGTTACCTGGATACAAAGCTTTTAAATTTAAAGGAAAACCAAATTTTAGTAACATGTGATTTAAGTCGTACATTTTTAAGCACCGAAAAACTTACGAAATGTTCTTTAGCAATAACAAAATCGGAACATACTCATATAAATGTCTAATCACGTTTTGAGTTTATATAGTTATTGAAAATACATCGAACAATCATAGTCCCAAGTAAACTTCATAATTCATCCTAGCTACTTATCTGAGAGGGCATTTTTTGTTTATTAACTTGTACACTGATTTTCCCTATAAATATATATTTTTTTCTAAATTATTGTTTATTTGAATAGCCCATGTAAAAAAAGGTCTAATCCGAAAGAAAGTTAGAAGTTTTTCCTTAATACCATCGGATCGTTTGAGTAGTTCCTCTTACAGTGTGTTTAGAACACTATTTAAAAGTAGTTTAATGCACCGAGATGCTTTTGTCCTAAATACAAAAAAAAACGATTAAAGAAGCATCGGTCAGCATGAAGCCAAACTGCTGGTAAAAAATGTTGCCAGATCCAAATGTAATAACAAAACATAAAATATGGTTTTGCAAAAAAATTTCCTAAAATTATTACTGACAAATCATAGAAAATAGTACAAAGGCAGTAATAATTTTTCTTTTAAAACATTACTTATTAACGATTCAGAACAGCCAGAAAATATTGCTGTTAAATTATATTAGGTATGTGTTATTGAATAATTTAACGCAGTTACAAAAAGAAAACATATCCAAGCATTCCATGCTTATAAACTTGAGATAGTCTGACAATGTCGCTTCAATGACCAAGGAGTATTATAGGAGTTGTTCCACGACCAAAGGAAATCCAAAGGAACAGCTAATGCCTTCGGGTCGTGACGTCATCGAGAAATTTTGTTTCACCACTTTGTCCTTGTTACAGGAGTTGCTAGCTATACAACAGTATATATACACTTATTCTCTAATTAATGGATTAAAGGGGAGCTAGCTTTTTTTAATCATTTATTTTTTTATGCACTAAATACTATCACCATACCAAATTTACAATATCTAGTTCCTCACAAACTACCTCTGACTTGTGGTGATAGATAAATAAGTATCGAAATAACCTAATTAACTTTGAAACTGAAAAAATATTGAAAATTAAATCCAGTTTGTCAAGTATCCTTGACGACGAAGCTTTTTCTTATCTTCAGGACACAAATATAGTGAGCTCTAAAGTATGTTGAGTTTAATTTCTTAACTACAAAATCCTTACTCTACCATTGCGAATTTTACAAAAATATGTTTATGTTTAAAATTGTCTTTCCAAACATAATAATATTATTCAACTATTCTAATCAAATGCTAAATTTGTTCAAAATAAATCAGTCCAGTACAAACATTTATAATTTATCGTTACATTAATTAATATGTCATTAAAAGAAAAACATTGTTAAAATAGCGAAAAAAGTTATAAAACAGCCCTGTTAAGAAAGAAATTTTGAATTATATCTTAAGAAATAGAAAATTCTACCACAGGTTTTCAAAATTAAAATTTTCATATGAAGAGAAAAAACTGCTCTAAATATGACGTTTTATGCTGTAGAAACTTCCAAGTAATATACAAGCTCTAACTATTTTTCCAATAAATAACTGGAAGCTATAATTTATTACTATAATGTTCAATTAAATCAATTTAATAACTGCCAATATTTGTATGTCGAAATTTTTAATATTTTATGTAAAACATGAACATAGCGAACTCGTTCACTATGTTTTGGTATTAGCAATATCGTGAGAGTTTGTCAATGTAATGATTCAAATTTTTCTTCAATTTTTATTCGTGTTGTGAAGAAAAATATGCGATTTATTTGCAAAAAATAAGGTCTTCAGTTTCCTGTATCATCCACATTGATGGAGTACTATAAAAGTTGAGTAATCACAACCGTTTGATCATGTGCTAAAATTTGAAATCAGTACGATATATGTTTTAAGACATAAACTTTAAATAAGTTGCTAAACTACAAACAGTAATACATACTTTTCTTTATTTCAAATTATCTTAAACTTGCAGGAAATTGTGATAACGATAACACTGTTCAGTATTATAATAATTCATTGTATTCCAATGCTCGATTTTCTTTTAAGGTTAGAACTGTTTAAGAAGTTGATAGCATAATAAATTCTATCAAATCTAACACCAGTGGCGTCGATAAATTAAATATTTCATATATAAAATATTGCGTTCAAACTCTTTTGACACAAATTACCCATATAATAAATATTTGTTTGGAACGATGTTATTTTCCCCCATGTTGAAAGGAGGCTCTAGTTCAACCAATGCCAAGGTAAACAATTCACATTCTTTTTCGAGTTTAAGACTTATAATTATATACCGACTGTTTCTAAAATCTTAGAGAAAGTAGTGTATTTTCAAATATTTGGGTATCTAATTAATAATAACATTTTACCAGAAAAGCAGTCGGGTTTTAGAAGGGTACACAGTATTACCACTGCCTTGGTAGATATCACGGAAAATATAATTAGAGCAGGCAATGAAGGTAACATTACAACTTGACTTCCTTTAGACTTTTCTAAAGCTCTCAACACTGTAAATCATAAAGATCTCATTTTAAAACTTAAGCATAGTGGTTTTGATGGTACCCCGTTGCACTTTTTTAAGAAATACCTACATGGTTGTAGTAAGAAAGTTATCATTAATTAAAAATTTTCAGAAAATATTGGAACATCCTCAAAAGTATCTCTGGGTTCTATGCTGGAACCCTTATTATAGGTGGATATGCTGATGATACTCAGATTTATCGCAGTTATGACACGGTACGCACACATGAAGTTAATCGCTTGATAAATATTGATTTGCAAATTATAAATCATTTGATTCTTCTTATAATTTTAAAATTAATCCTAATAAATGAAATGTCATGTTGTTTGGTGAAAATAAGCAAGTAGGAAAAGTTAAAGAAAACAATTTTAATCTTATAAGCAATAATAAACTAATTCTTTACCCAGATATAGCAGAAAATCTGGATTTAAATTTAGATAGTAAATTAAAGTTCATTAGTCACGTAAACAATTTGCTTTAGACAGCATATTGTGTTCTAAAAATTATTTACCGTAATAAGTACGCCTTAAATTTTATTTTCAGAAATAAGTTGTATGAATCGCATGTTTTTTTTTTTTTTGTATTTTATTACAGTAATATTTTTTATGGATCTTGTCTGGATGTTATTACTGAAAACTGCACACAAAGGGTCCAGAATAACAGCTGTAGATTTTTTTACGGTTTAAAAAAGTTTGACAGGGTAAGTATAAGTCTAAGAGTTTAAGCTGGTTGCCAGGTTCCAATTTGGAAGAAAATTAATTTACTGACATGTGTACACCGATTGCATCTTGCCGGACTGCCTTCTTATCTTCGTATAAAGTTGGATTTAATAATAATACCAGCTGATGTTTCAGGGGCCAATACTCTGGAGTTCTTACATATGACAATCTATTATGCTGCGCCAGCAATAGCTAGAGCTTTACAAATTAAAATTATAACAGAGCTCCGATCAGCAAGAACATAACCCATCACTCCCCCATGGAAGAAACGTCTAAATAACAAAATCGAAAATCTTCGAAAGGATATAGGACAGCTGACGGAGTATATTAGGGGCGTGAGAACAAGTAAACTTCAAAGACGAGTTGAAGAAATAATAAATCGAGATTGATACCATTCGCAACACGATCCAGCGAATGGTACGGCTCAACAGTGCCACGACACACTGAAACAGAAACTCTCTGCTATTGCAGAATGGCTAAAGATATACAAGACTCACAAGAACCGAGAACGATACAATACGCTATTACAATGATCAGAAAAGACTTTCTACGGTAAGCTAAACTCTCCATCTAACATGCCCGATAATAGATATCCCAACAGAGAGCAGGTAGAAGAGTTCTGGGGAAACCAACTTTCCACACCCGCTACTTGCAACATCGCAGTCGGCTGGATTAATGAAGAACATCAAATCTGCCAAGGCTACAGCCAGATGCAATTTGAGCCATTTACCAGCGAGGAAATCTCAGGAATAATCAAGAAATTCCACAACTGGAAATCTCTAGGTCTCAAGAAGTTCTGGTGGATACACCATCAACAGAAAAGAATAGGCCAATCATCTGCCTTGTCACACTATATAGGGTAATCACCTCCTGCTTGACCCAACGCATCTATGCATATTATGAACAAAATAACATCATCACAACTCCACAGAGAGGATGCACCAGGAGAGAAATGAGATGCAAGGAACAATTGATTGTTGACTCTGTCACATGCAACCGAGGGTATACCAGTCAAAGAAACCTCTTTGCTGCTTACATGGATTATAAGAAGGATTTTAACTCAGTTCCACATAAGTGGCTCAAAACTATATTGAGAATATACAAGGGTCGATAATCATTTTGTTTCCTTTTTAGAACGCATCATGGCAACCTGGAGAACTAGGATACAATTGCAAGTGCCACCCAGCGATACGTTCGAAACTAATACAATCCCAATATGACGGGGAATACTTCAAGATGATTCACTAAGCTCTTTATGGTTCTGCCTTGCAATGAACCCTCTGTCACGCCGTTTGAAATCCACCAGATACGGGTTTAGTATCAGAAATAACAACGAAGAGGTAGTAAGATTGAATCATCTTCTATACATGGATGAACTTAAACTGATGGCTGCTACCAAAAACCAGCTTGAGCAAATGCTCAGAATTGTGGAGGAGTTCTCCGGGGCAATCAGAATGCAGTTTGAACTTTACAAGCGCCGTATTTTGAACATCGTTAAAGGAAAGATACAACCGGGAGCATTTAGATGCAGAACGATGAAACTATAGCCGCAATGGAAGCAGAACAAACATACAAATACCTAGGTATAAAACGGGCTAAACGAATTGACCATCGCACTATAAGAGCCGAATTGACAATCGATTTATCAGTAGGATAAGGCGGGTATTATGAACTAACCTAAATAGTAGAAATTTGTTTAAGGCGCTCAACACGTACGCTTGATCTGAACTTAGCTATTCTTTTGGAATTGTAAAATGGAATAGAATGTACATCCAAAACCTGCAAAGAAAAATAAGAACACTCTTAACAAAACCACAAAAACATCACCCTTAGAGTGTTATCGAACGTATAATGCTTCCAAGACACCAAGAAGGAAGAGGATTAGTAAATATTGGTAAGCAGCTCGATCAACAAATGATAAATTTTCGTTCATATTTCCACAGATTAGCGGACTCTTCCACACTACATCGAGGCAGACGATTCAACGCCGCTACAGCTAAGGGAACCGGGATATTGACTCGCGCCACCGAACAGACCAAGAGAAGTTACAAGCCTGGCTACAGAAATCACTTCATGGACGATATCCAAATCAGGTCAGACAGGAAAATGTCGACAACTCAGCGTCAAACTACTGGTTGATTTCAGGACAGATGTTTCCGGAAAGGGAGGGCTTCTTGTTAGCTATCTAATACTAGGTTATTCCGATGAAAAACTATCGGAAGTTCATCATCAGAGATCTCTCAATAGAAAACGACCAATGCAGATAGAGTTGTCAAACATCAGAGACAATCCAGCACATAACTGGAGAATGCCAGGCTTTTGCCGCAACGGAGGAAAGATATGGCTAAGCCGCTAAGATACTCCACCAAGAGTTAGCAGATAAGTTAAATCTATTGCAGGTAGGAAAAGTGCCTTATTAGAAATACAATCCGGAGCCTATTCTTGAGAATAGCGAGTTCAAGCTATATTGGGACCGAACGGCTCTAACAAATCAAACAGTTGCTCATAATAGACCAGACTTTATATTAACAGATAAGATTTCTAAACGAACTACATCAATTGACTTTGCTATACCTAACAACAATATGAGAGGATCGCCAAATACAGAAACCTGGAGGTGCAAATAATAAATCTGCCGGACCCGATAACATGCTAAGGGTCCCCGCAGAGCTCCATACTTTTAGTATCTTTGTATACCTGGTATGAGTCACTATTTCCTGGAGGGAGTGCGAAGCCCTTTGGCTTGAAAATCATAAATCTGCTTATTCCTAAATGTACAGAAAAATATAAAAAATAATTTTTTTAGAAAATCAGTTTCATTTAATGCCGTTAAACGTTAGTAGTGAACATAACCCGATTCGCTCGATCCCCCCACTCCTCGACCTTGACCTTGACCTTGCTTCACCCCTCTTTGGCCCCGCCCACATGTCCTTGTTATTGACCTTGAAAGTGCACGTGTGCTTTGGCCTTGGCCTTGTGTTCAAGGTTGTGTGTGTGACCTTGACCTTGACCTTGGTCGAGACGACCTTGACTTTGTTGAAGGTCATCTTGGGTGTGTGACCTTGAAGTAGTTATTTGTGCATTGTAATAGTGTGGGATGATCTTGAAATGATTTTGACCTTGCAAATTGTTCTATAAATTGTGTGAGTCTACTTGCATTCATTCAGTGTGAAATGTCAGATACGGAACTATCTAAAGAAAAAATTATAGAGCAAGTCGGCAGAGTAATTTGTTTATATCAGAGTAATTTAAAAAGTTTGTGTGATTTTGAAGAGAAGGATCTAGCATTTTTTCCTCTCGAATATTTAAAAACTTGCGTTGATACGCTGAGTTTACGGCAAATTTGGGATAACCTGCCAGCGTCATATCGGTGTAACAAGGAACTACAGTTAAGCTTACCCTGTTACATTCACTATGAACAAATATATCGTCATCATATAGATGGGCCACCACCAGCAATAAAAAAGTGTCGTGAATGTAAAAATGAGTGAATAATATGAATAGTGCTTTGCAAGAGACAGTAAAAAAATTGGACGATGAGTTCACTGAAACGGCTAATAATTATTTCAATGATGCAATGAAAAGTCGAGCAGAATGGGCGTCGCGCTATTGTGATTTGGCTTATGAATATGAAAAGGCTGCGAATGCATGTCGTAAATATTGCAGCAAAACAATAAATTTACAAGACTTTGTTCGTGAGATAAAAAAGTTGGGGTTTAGTGACTGTTTGGAAAAACTGATTAGGTTCATTGCAGATCCGGTTGTGTTAGATGAAATTAGAGTGTAGGACTTAAGTTTAACGTAGTAGTAGTTAATATGGAAAGTTTAGTGCGAGAAATGTACGAGGAATTTCTAATTTCTGCAGCCTGTTCGGAATTTTACGCATATGAAATGCAAGATTCGGAGGCTCAGGACTTTAGTGTATTTTTTAAGTATATGGACCATGCCGAAGTGTGTCTTTTAGCTAGTATAGTTTGTAAGAATTTTCTTAGATATAAAAACAAACAATTATTATTGAACAAATTAAGGAAATTAGGTTTAGGTGATAATGTTAAACGCATAGAAGAATGGCAGAAAAAAATCAATGAATAAAGTACATAAAATGTAGTTATTTGTTTCATTATATTTTGTCCTTGAAGTTATCCTTATACCAATTTAAATGTGTGACGTCATTTGACCTTCAATACTCCTCCCACTATTTCTATCGTTAAGCTACCCCCACCATTGTTACAATTCGACCTTGAAACCCCGCTATAAAGGTTCGTGGGAGAAGAAGTGACTTCAAACAGTCGCAGATATCAGTGGCATAAACATCAAATATTGTGTTCGTGTAGTGTTCTGAAAGTGCTTTTATATTCACGGTAATTTTTGGATTTATATACCATTTTTTTCAATAATGAGTATTGCAAAAGAAACTCTAGATGAAATTAATGAAATGTTTAGCAAAGATTTCGAGGTTTTAGAGAAAAAAAAGGTTACCGAAATGATTGTAGGCAAAGTGTATAAAATTGTAAAGATGGTTTCAATGACTACACGATTTGGTAAAACTCTTTTAGTGGCTTTACACGATGACGGTGATAATAGCACATTTGAGACTTTTTTACCAAAACGTGTGGCCGAAACACTATCTGACGATATTGTAGATCTTATGAGTAAAACTAAAGATAAATACACTCTAACTTATTTGGGGCAGGGCACTAGAGTTTTTGGAAACAATACTCGAACATTATTACGTTTTGGCTCATTGGAGTAAATTGTATGTAAATTGTTTGAAAAAAAGGATGTAATTAAATTTAAAATATAGTTGCACATGTCAGAATACTTACGCGTGTTCATTATTTCTGTTAAAGATGTCTGCTGATGCGACGACGACGACGACCGCCAACGAATGTGTAGATAGATACATATTTTGGTTGGGGAGAGAATTAAGAAATAGGGCTCACGATATGTTAGATAGCGTAAATGATTGGTCGCATATTGATGTAACCAAAGATCAATATAAGAACGAGATCAGGGATACAATCAATTTTATGGCTGGGGCACACTTGTGCGACAAATTTTTATATGGTTCCATAGACATGGATACATTTTGTGCTGAAATGGTTGAAGAAGAATTAAAAGAATACCTCGTCAATATTCCACATTTACCAGGTGAGCTTGCTGCAAAATATGAATTGGTTTCTGCAACAGCAACAGCCCAAGACGTTGACGATCGAAATAGTGTCGGATGGGATAGAATTTTGAGCAACGAAAACGAAGACATGGAAAACTAATTTTTTATAATTTTTGTATTTGTGCAATTAAATAACTGTAAATAAATATCTGTTACAATCACAGTTTTATTTTATTTCTTTTATAAACATACCAACCCAGTAGTCAGTCAGTGTTTCTTTTTCTCAGCTGAAATATTTAATATAAGTAGGGCAAATAAAAATAAAATAGTTTAGTAAAGATTGAAAATGAGTCGAGGAAACAACACAATTGATAAATTTGGTCGTCAGAAATATAATGAAAAATATCATATATTATCTGGGCCACAAGGGATTGGTTTTAAACTTACAGCGGATGGGCAGTATGATATGGGTGGAAAAATCATAACCAACTTAGGCGAACCTAAAGATGATGACGATGCTGTGACAAAACACTTTGTTAATAGAAAGTTTTACAATTTTGCAGTTGTAATATGTGACATATTTAACAAGGATGTCCTCCCCATGATATACAAAAATAATAGTGAGCTTAAAACAAAAATTGAAGTTATGCAGAAAATACTCTATCATCAGCCTTTAAATGACTCATTAAGCGCACTGTCGTACGACTCGACTTCAAAAAAAATCTAAAAAAAACAGGTTAAAGAATAGGAGAACGCACTCCGAGTGGCATAGCCTTGAAGATAACGTCGTAGTCGTCGGTGAATTGGACCTTCCCTCCAAGAATATTGAAATGTTATTTATGTGTATGATGTTTTATTGTCATTGTTTTTAATAATGAAGATTGAAATAAAAAACTTTATTTTACAATATATTGTTTATTTATTTTACATTTTAAATAAAAAATATAGTCATACAATATGTTATTTAAACAATATTAGCTTTATCTATCCAAGAGTTGAAGTGGTTGGGAAATCCTAGCCATTTGACAAATAATTGTTCGATGTGATTTTTCTTGCGTTGTCTAAGGACCTTTTCTACTAGATAAACATCAGGACTGCTTGTTTTTTGTAGTTCTCATTCGTAAAAACACCCTCTTATAGGCTGACCTTCTAACGATTCCAACAAGTAAGTAGGTGGATTTGTAACGTTAACTTTTACAACTTTAAACAATTCGGTTGACCAAGAGGGCGTATATCCTTTCTCGAATAAGCTTTTGTACTTGCTAATACGCACAATGTCACCCATGGAAAACTTAAATTTTTTAGGTACAATTTTTAAATAATCATATGCTTTAATATGTGTTTTTTCTTGCACGTCTGCAGGCTTCATTCCAATGGTGCGATGTTTCGAATGGTTATAGGTTTTTGTTACTGCCGATAATATATGTATCCATTTGTAAGATCCTCTTGTCGAGAATTGTTTATATAAATTATTTTTTAAAGTCCTTATGACTCGCTCAACAATTGCAGCTTTCTTTGTGCTGTAAGTGGAATAATGATTTATATTATATTTTTTCATCAGGGCTTGAAAGTTTGTATTATAGAACTCCTTTCCTTGATCACTTTGCAGATTTGTTGGTGTATATGATGCCTCTTCAATGATGCTTTTCATCGCATTAGTAACTTCTATACCAGTCTTGTTTTTTATGGCTTTGGTATAGACAAATTTCGAGTAACAATTTATACAGACCAAAATATAACGATAACCATCGTTTTCATCAGCATACTGTTGCATTTCAGCCAAATCAATTTGCCACAAATCTCTGTATCCTTTTATTATCGTGCGCCGTCTTACAAAATTTTTTCTAGCCGTTCTATGTAGTTCATTAACAATCTTGATTTTTTCTAGACTGGGCTCCATATTATTAGTAATACTAAAGGTTTCAGATCGAAGGAAGAACTGAATAATATCATTAAATATTGAGCTTAATATATTATATCTTCTTCTCGTAATTCCTCTATGATTGACATAATTTCATTTTCGTGTCCAGTGTGACCGGCCATTTTGGAACTCCACAACAAACGTAAACGATCCACCAACTCTTTAGCTTTGTTCCAGTAGACATATTGAAATTTTTTCGAAGATAATTTCTTTTTTGTGGGTAACTGTAGTTTTTCCGAGAGATTTTTTCTTGTAATAGTACCACCTAATTTTGTGCCCATTATCAGAGGTTTAATAATTCGTAAATATTTGTTCCATCTGGTCTCCCGTAAACCATCACTTTTTTTAAAATTGTTGTAGACAGCATTCGTTGATTCCAAAATTTCCTTGTACGTTGAAAGTACATTATCACTTAATTGTTGTTGTTCCTTGCCTACACTTGGGGGTGTTTTAAGAAATAACAAATCATAAAGTGCCGGTGATCCACCATATTCTGCAATATTTTTCCCTTTTTTGTATAAGACAATATTTCCATTTCGAAAACGCACCTCTAAATTACCAATAAAATTTTTGTTATGATCTGTTTTTGAACCAAAACGTACACCATATACAGTATCGTATAGAGATGGTTTCGAACGTAATCCTTTCAGGTGTGCGTTTAAAGTATCGGAAGTTGTGGTGTCAGCGGATGCGAGAGATGTATTAGTTGATGTCGAGGGTGTATCAAACACCGATTGGCTAATATCTTCTTTTGAAATGCGATGCTGCTGCTGCTGCTGAATAGGTGTGGAGGTTTGAAAGGAATGTGTAGGTTGGGGAAAACCTGATATTTGAGTCGACTGCACTGATGTACTGAGACTATGTGACTTTGTAGCTGGATAATGTTGTTGCTGTTGTTGCTGCTGCTGCTGCTGCTGCTGACGTTGCTTAACCACATCAGATATAGTTGTCAACGGCTTAGAAATGGGTTCGTAAAACTTTTCCAATTCCACAACATTAAACTCTTTAGCCGCTTTAATTTGTTTAAATTTTTTTCTGACGGCATTGGTAGCTTCCACTAGTTTACGTTTTAAGTCGATCGCGTTATTCATGATGTTAACAAAGGACGTTTCAACAATCAAATGAGCATTTTCTCTTATTATTACAGTAATATATAGCTATCAAATCCTTTGCGGTATCTTCCCGATTTCACATCACTGTCTTTATCAATTACTAAAAATCCATACTTATTATCCCAACATTTTGAGCACATTTCTTGAAATTGAGTAAAAGTTAGATCCGGTGAAACGTGGTCGGAAAATATGTGTTTCATATTCAACTCATCTTGTTTAAACATAATAATAAAATTGGCGTTGTCTCGCACAAGCTGTTTAGGCACTCGCGAATATGTTTGCGCTAGGTAAAAGGAGTCGATATTTTTATGACGTCCCATGCTAAAGTACGATCTTATAACATCTTGTTTTTCACATATAACATCATCAAAGATAAATATAGAGTTTGGTTTTGCATCGGACGGTACCACAATATTACTGGAATCACTAAAGGCATAGTAGCCTAAACCTTTGATGGGCGCTAAAATTTTCCTTAAATACTCATATTTCGGTTGATACAGAGATTTCGAGTAAATATAGACATTTTCGAAACGTAGCCCAAGGGGGTGTGTAAGCAGCGAAATCATGACATTAGTTTTTCCACAATTGGATGGACCAATTAACAGGCCGCGAATAGAGGAAGGAAGTAGAGGACCGTGTCTCTTCATTATCTTCTTTTCAAATCCAAGTCCGACTTTTTCATCGAGATTGTCAATAGGAAGTTTTTGTTTAAGATCGATAACGCGCATCTTAGGAAAATTTGATATTTTATAGGCAATTTTTCACAAAAACTGTCATTCAGATGCCGAGCGTCAAACGAAGTGGACGGTCTCACGTTTCCAACAAAACTGGATACGGTATTGTGAATTCGTTAATAAATAAATTACCATTCGAGGTACACATTCCTGGTTATCAATATTGCGGACCCGGAACAAAAGTAATAAAACGTGTAACAAGAGGTGATCCAGGCATTAATCCTTTGGATGCCGCATGCAAAAAACACGATTTAGCCTATTTACATAATAAAGACAACATAAGTGCGAGACATCGAGCGGATTACGAGCTCGAACGAAGTGCTTGGAATAGAGTAAAATCGAAAGATTCCAGTTTAGGTGAAAAAACAGCAGCTTGGTTAGTTACAAACATTATGAAAGGAAAACAACGTTTTGGTATGGGTGTACCATCATCATTATCAACAAAAAAAACATCTAGTAAAGGCACGCGTCATACAAAAAGGAAAGGTGTTAATAAAAATCGACATGTTCGGAAAGCCAGTTTCGGAACAGCTATTCGACAAGCAGTTCGAAGGGAATTATTAAAAGCCGGAAGTAAAAATGTGTTGGAAAAAAATGTCATGAATGCATCTAAAATAGCTCTGTCGGCAGCACGTAGATCGGTAAAAGCGGCAGGTGGCAAAAGGAAGGTTCGTACACCGAGAATAATACCGATTCCTAAAACTGGTGGAATATTACCATTAATACCAATTTTTGCCGGGTTATCAGCTTTGGGTTCATTAACCGATGGGGCAGCGGGAATTGTGCGCGCCATAAAAGCAGTAAAAAAAAGCAGCGAAGATAAAACCGGTGCCGGCCTGTATTTAAAATCGAAAGGAAATGGTTTGTTTCTAAAGCCATATCGTAAAGGTATGGGATTATTTTTAAATCGTAGATCAAAAAACTAATTGAATCCCTACCTCGAAGACCACTATCTAACATCGATATAGAAAAATATGCCAAAAAGAAAAGAATAGGACACTTTCGAGGCGTTTATATGAGGGATTTATTACCTAGACAAGGTCCTCGACGTTACGAAGCAGCAATAGTGAATTTGGATAGTACGCGTGGTGCAGGGACTCATTGGGTAGCTTATAGAAAAAATAATTCTAAAGTAACATATTATGACAGCTTCGGCGATTTACCCCCACCGATCGAATTGGTACGATATCTACAAACGGGATCGGAACCATCAAAAATTATTTACTATACATACGATCGTCAGCAGGATTTTGGAACAGTCTGGTGTGGACATTTGTGCTTAAAGTTTCTTGTCGAATCATCAGCGTAAAAGATGTCATCATCATCATCGTCACCATTAACACCGCAAATGGATCGCAATAACTATACTAAAATGATGCAATCACTGAAAGCATTTCATCTAGCCGGTGGATTAAGGAAAATGACCGTGAAACAGTTAGAAAACATGCCCAAGGAAGTAATGATTGCATTAGCCCCAAATGAAATTCCATTCGTTTGGGAAAAGTTGCCGGAGCACCTTAAAAGCGATATCGATATATTAAAATATCAGTGCGGTTGCAAACATTATTTCAGCAGCAGCAGCAGCAATTTAAACGAGGTTATGACTGATGAGGATCTTACGGCTAGAAAAATATTTTGTTGTTATTGCAAAATCAGCGATGTGCGCATAAAAGCAGAAAATAGCATAAAAACATCACTATCTAATGCAGTGAGAAAAGGTGTGACGATGAATCTTTTTAAATGTTGCCGCTAAGAATAAAACCGAGATGTGTGATGTTTTAATGGTTAGTCATGTCTTATACGTTCACACTAACAGGACACTCGAGCGTCTTAAGCGCCGATTTTTATCCACCAGTCGAATTAAATAGAGAAAACAAATATGGTCTGGCATTGCTGGGATTTTACACATACAATTCAATTTTTAATGTGGACGAAAGCAACAATAAGTTTGCCTACATGAAGGAGGGTTACACCACCGAGCCGATACAATTGCAGATTCCACCTGGGGCCTATGAAATAGATGAGATAGGTAAAGCTATGTTGGAGGCTTTGAGGATTTCAACTGAAGAAAAGAACGATGGAATCTTTTACTTGGTTGCTAATAATAATACGCTGAAATGTGAACTGAAATCCCAATATACTATAGATTTCCGGGGAGAGGCGAGTATCGGTAAAATGTTAGGATTTAATCATACAGTGTTAAAAAGAGACAAAAAGCACGAATCAACCGAGATGGTGGAAATAATGAAAGTACGCATCATACGCGTAGATTGTAATATAATTTCCGGAGCATATATGAATTCGGTGGAAGGTCATACCTTGTTCGAATTCGATATCGACGTGGAGCCCGGTTACAAAATCAGTAAAGAACCACAAAATAATATTTATATGCCGTTAATGCCGGCAGGACGTCAGTTTATCGACAACATTACTCTTCGCATCTTGGACGATAGCGGTGATCTAATCAATTTTCAAGGCGAGAAAATAATCGTGAAATTGGAACTGAAGAAACTTTCATAGAAATGGGTTTTTGCTTCAATCGTCAATTGTGTGTGCTGTCGACTAAGATGGGGGAACCGCCGAAACATAATAAAAGTAAAAGAAGAGTTAACGTCAAGGTTAGTCGTCGTCCAGACGTTAGATCACAAACATCTCAACAGTTATCTGCCGAAGACTATAAATTTTTAAAATCAATCGGTCTTAAAGTGCGAAAATGATTTCCACCACCAGCGATAAAATAGAGGTTTTCTCCAAGCCCATCTTGGACAATTCCATTATTAGTCTAGAAGAGCATACGTATAAACCATACGGATCTCCATCATTCAACAATTCGGATGAAGTCCGTATCCCCATTAATTTTCAAGATATTATACTGGATATCGCCGAAAGTTACATATATATCGAAGGAAAATTTAAACCCATAGACGCAACGAAAAGATGTTTTTTATCAAATAATGCCCTCGCATTTTTGTTCGATGAAATTCGCTACGAGATGGGAGGTGAACAGGTCGCCGTGGTTCGTAAACCTGGAGTTACGACGACATTAAAAACCATGGTTTCATTCGGAAGTTTGCAACAAAGATCTCTCATGACGTGCGGATGGGGTCTCGACGAAGCAAACCAAGATATCGTAGACACGGCAAGTAACGTATTCTCCGGGAAATTACCCTTAAAATATCTTATAGGATTCGCCGAAGATTACGCAAAAGGTGTTTTCAACGTAAAACAAGAGCTTATTATGATTATAGCTCGCACTTTTACCAATTGTTACGTCGGCGAAGTAGAGGCAGAAATTAGTATCGACAAAATCGAATGGAAAATTCGTCACATCATTCCAGACGATAAGCAAAAATTGAAAATACTGTCTCGCATTAATAAAGGAGGAAACAATGCCAGTATTCAAATGGCATATCGTAAATGGGATCTGTACGAATTACCAGCTTTAAGGCAAACATCTTCCGACGTGTGGGCTTTGAGAACGAGTACAAGTCTGGAAAGACCGCGCTATATAATCGTCGGGTTTCAAGACAGCAATAATTGCGACAAGAAAGAAAAAAACGCAACCCAGTTTACCCACGCCGACGTATGCGACATTAGACTGTATCTGAATTCAACCGTTTATCCATACGAAAGATGGAATTTAGATTTCGCCAAGAAACTGTACGCAGCAGCCTATTACAATTACGAAAACTTCCAAAGCAGCTACTACGGGCGCGAAATAAACGATCCGATGATAACGTTCGCGGAATATATGAAAAACCCCGTTTTTATTATCAATTGCAGTCATCAACCAGAGGCGATTAACTCATCGACAGTGGATGTAAAATTGGAGTTCCAAACGAGAAAGAATAAATTCCCCAAAGACACTAAAGTGTACGCATTAGTTATTCACGACTCATTTTTTAGTTATAATGTATTAAACGGTTCGGTGACCAATAAATCTATATTTTAATGTATCTATTATATGTAACACAAAATAATGTTCTTGAATCAATAAATTTGTAATGAGTGAAGTAGTAGTTTTATATTTATTTGAAACCCAACCAAAAAAAAAGCTGGCGGAAAAGCCCGCTCTTTAAGAAAAGAGTACGGGAATTTAGAAAATGGTGGTTTATTAAGTGGAAAAAAGAGCTTAAATAACACAAGAAAAAATTTTTAAGGCAAAATATGAAAACAACGATTTAGAAAATTTGTAGGAAAGTAACGGTTAGGAATAGGGAAAAAAGTTATAAGAAAAAATTATAGAGGAAATCGAGTACTATAAGCAAGCATTTTTCTCGATAGTAAAAACGTAAAAAAAAATTTTTTCAAAAAAAATTGAAAAATGGTGAATGCGCGCCAAAGTTGAAGTTTTGGAGCAAAATGATATTAGGAAATTAGAAAGAGAATTTTTTTCTACATATGGTAGTACTTTTCAAAATTCGGAAAGATGAAATTTTAGGAAAAGGGTTACAATAAGTTAGTAATTTGGATTTTTTAAAGCGCTGTAGCTCGGGAACCGTTCAAGATAGAAAAAAAATAAAAGCACTTTGATAGCCCAAAATTTTGAGGAGAATGCGATGGTGTAAAAAAAATTATAATTTTTTTTTTTTTTGAAAATGCTGAATACGCGCTAAAGTTGAAGATTTAGAGAAAAACGGTATTGGGAAATTAAAGAGAGAATTTTTTTCTACATATTGTAGTATTTTTAAAAATTCGAAAAAATGAAATTTGAAAAAAAGGGTTATAGAAAGTTAGTAATTTGAATTCTTTAAAGCGCTGTAGCTCGGGAACCGTTCAAGATAGAGAAAAAATAAAAGCACTTTAATTACCTAGAATTTTGAGTAGAATACAATGGTGAAAAAAAATTTGGAAAATCTTAAAAATGACAAAAAATTTAGATGAAAAAATTGAAATTCTTGAGTTAGGAGGCTAGGGCCGCCGAACGGGAGTATGTGGAAGTTGTAGGGGAGGGTTTTTTTTTTTTTTTTTTTTTCTCCAAGTCCGTCAAAACATTTTCAAAATTTTCCTTACCTTGCCTGAAAATAATTAAAATATATGCATAATTTGCATTTTTTGTAAATATGTAGCAAAGTAATGGTTAGAAATATCAAAAAAATTTATTTGAAAAAAATGTAGAGAAAGTCTAGTACTATATGCTAGAAAAGTGGAGGGGGGTAGTTTGTGTCCATAACAGAGATACGGTGAGTTATAAAATCATATTATTCTCAAACTTATATAATGCATATATGCACTCCACCTTACCCCCTCCAACTTTTTGAATGTATATAGAGGCCGGTATTAGAATTATTTCATCATTACACATTCGATCGGCAAGATGGAAGATATACCAAAAAGGATCATTGGCATTGTCAGGCCATTCGTGCCCGGCAAAATATGCAAGTGTGAGGAGTGCGGGGGTACCGCACCAGGAGCGGCACCTTCGGCACCGCCTGCAACGCCGACACCACCAGCGACGACGACGGTGCCGCCAATGAGAAGACCAAGGGCTGCACCTAGGTCGGTGTTAATATCGTTGGGTATTACTCCACGGTAGGCACCCCACCCTCCCCCCAGGCCCTTTTAGGGCCACAAAAACGGTCCTTTTCAGGACCACATTATATTTTGATCGTAGTTTAGTAATCGTCACTTATGGGGCGAGATATTCGTTTAACGACGATTTGTCTCGTACCTTAAGTGCCAATTTATATGCTTGAGAACCTATGAAAATGTTAACAGTTCAAACAAGGTTTCTATTATTTTTTTTTTGTAATGTATTCTTCACAAAATATTAAGAATAAGTCTTATTGTCTAAACAAATCTAATTCCTTATTTAAAGTTTTTGAAAAAATCAATAATTCTATAAGCTCTCACCAATACATAACATTTAGAATCCGTTGGTGGGGTGGGGGTAGTTCTATATATATGAGACTGGGCCAGTTACACAGTCATATATTCATCAACCCTCATACGATGAACATGGAGGAAGAAAGACCCGCCAGCCGAGGCTCATCCATCTTTAGTGATGACACCGTAGCCGACAACGTTGGAGACCTGCAAGTCTTCGACGACGACGACGAGGTGGATTTTGAAATTGACGTCCTACGTTGGGACGACTTGGATGAGCCGATTCCGCTAGTATATGACCATGATCCGGGTCTAGTGGAATTAGACGATGCGGGCGATTGGGTCTTACAAAGACTCGAAACTCCGTCGCCGCAGCCAGAGCCGGACTCGACGGAAGATGCGGTGCTGGAAATTCCAGCATCACCAACACCCGACGACCCACAAGGCCCCTGCGATTCGTCAAGCTGGTGGTCGACCAGCGAGGATGGGGCACCATAAGCCCCACACTCTCCCTGGCCCTTTTTAAGGGCACACAACAACGGTCCTTTTCAGGACCACAAAATACTTTGATCGTAGTTTTAGTACATATTAGTACTTTGTTACTAATATTGTATGTATAGAATATACAATATTAGATACAAAGTATTAAAACTTTAAGTGCTGGTGGAACCCAGCTAAATCGTTCGTTCGTATTTGAGACCACAAACAACTTTTGGTCTCAATACGACATTTGTTTTCACCCCCCACCATTAATTTGTCTCTATATATACGACCGCCAATACTTATTACAATCATTTTAGTTCAACATGTCAGCGACTCAACAACAACAACAACAACAACCCATCCAATGCCCTGTGGTAGATTCTACCACAGAGAATTGTTTGGAGTGGGAGCCGAACGATCCTAGATGGGATGAACTTTGGCGGTTCATCATCGCATATACAGAGGACAACACCACCACCCCCGCTGATGATGACGGGCCGTGCGACTCCACAACTCAATAAAAGAGTCGCATGTTTTACAACCAAACGGTCCTTTTCAGGACCACAAAATAATTTGATCGTAGTTTTAGTTGGTTATAATACTTTGTAACCAATATTTTATGTTTTTTTTCATAAAAACATACAATATTGAGATACAAAGTATTAGAAGTTCTGGCGACAGAACCTTAACTTCATAAACCGAACCATGTTTTAACATACTTGTAAATATTATCAGAAAATATTTACAACTATTGCTATTGCGTAGTTTTAGTGGATTATTCACTCTTTTTTTTTTTATTACCTAATATTATGTGGGACAGGGCCTATATGAAATAACACAAAAATAAATTTTCAAGTCATTTTTATTCTCATTATAAAATATAAAAAATTTGATCAAACACTTTTTTATTAACTACAATATATATATATATATATATATATATATATATATATATATATATATATATATATATATATATATATATATATTTACAAACTTAATACTATAAATTAAAAGCTAATATCTACAACTACCTAACACCTACTACATAATTTATTAAAGTCCTCTAATTGTCTTTTTAACCGCGCAGATTTCACCTTTTTTATCTCTAATTGTTTTTCAAGTTCTATAATGTCACTGTCACACTCGTCCACTTCTTTCACTAAGCGTTTTTTCATTTCGTAAATGTCTGTCAATTTGGTCTTCTGAGAGTTGGTGAAGTCTTCGACCCACTCCGGTTGTGATGGCTCGGAATATATTAACGAAGAAGACGCGGTTTTATTTGGTGAAGACGATGACGATGACGACGACGACGACGACGAAGCAGCGGAAACTTCATCGCCTTCAAAACAACGCTTAAACCGCTTCTTCATGGGTTTCCGGCACCCCAATATCGGCGACAGTGGCGCTGGCGCTGGGGAAGACTTCACCTCCGACACTATTTCATTCTCTACGCTGGCCGGTGTTGGTGGCGTTGGTGGTGTTGGTCCATCGGGGCCTTCTATGACTTCCACTTCTACTGACAATGGCTCTTGCGGTGCTGTTTTTAGGAAGTCGGGTAATGGAACAGGGGTGGAGGGACGCTTAAAGTTAAACTTTTTCTTCTTCCCTTGTCCCACACCTTTAATCGCCGAATAAAATGTTTTTTTATCGGCGATTTCCGACTTCCGCATAGTCAAGAGCTTTTTCAATTTCGAAGCTTTCGGAGAAGATTCCCTAGGCCGCGATGCTTTTCGCACAACCACATCACTAATCACATTTATCTTTGGCTCCTTCTCCTCCGTCCAGCATTCCAGGAATTGCGCTGCCGACTGAACTAACTCTTCGTCGCGACCATCGTTGAGGGCTCGGTCTTCGGCATCTTCATGCTCCACGCCATTCCAGTTCTCGAACACCCCCGGACTTAACACTTCCAAACCACTCATGTTATCCAGCATGCCTTGCTGTGAACCGCAGCTCACGTCAAGAGCATCTAAAAGAGACCGTACACTAGACATTTTCGATATTCAAACTCACACAATTAACTTTTTCTTAGCACTGTACTGTTTGGTGTTCTGACGAACTGTGAAGAGCTCGAGCCAGCAAGTCTGCTTTTATGCCCATTTCCCCCACTACACCGCCTTTATTCCTTTTGTTCGATGCATTAAGTATAATATTTAAACTTGTCAGATGCAAGGCCAAGGCCAAGGCCGACGTAACCGGCAATACCAGGGTCGTTTTCAGGGCTGTAATTTTCATGGATTTTTTTTTTGTCCCTGTCAAGGTTATTTTAAAGAAGCATATAAATATAGTACTAAACTTGTTAGATGCGAGGCCAAGGCCAAGGTCAAAGTACCCGTCAATGTCAGGGTCGTTTTCGAGGTTGTAATTTTCAAGGATTTTTTTTGGTCCTGTCAAGGTTATTTTAAAAAGTAATACATAATTAGAGTACCGCGATTGAAAAGTACAACATATTCAAACATCATGTTGCCAACCGATGAACAACCTAGTGAAGCAGCCAAAACATACAGTCATATACCAAAAGCTTTTTATTTAACTTGTCATCATTGTAAAAGACTAGGTATCTGCTGGCGAAATGATCTTACGTACGACTTCAACTACATTGACCTTTTCAGGGTTAAATTTGTACAATGCGGCTTTTGTGGACTAGTTTACTACCAGTTCAAGGACATTAATGAACGTGCCATCCAGAGAATAAATTGGGTCATAGAAGAAGCTTACCTGTACAGAAGAAATTAACATGTATTTTATTTCTTAATTTTTAATTTTTTTGTTTGTTATTTTTTTTATTTTTTTTAATAATAAAAAGTAAACTCAATCTTTTGTTATATTTTAATTTTTTTTTCAATAAAACAATAGTAAAATGAATCTGTATGTGTATTTATTAAACATCACCTAAAATACGTTTTGCAATCCATATTTTTCTGCAGAGTCCGTTTATTAATGAAATAGAACCATATATTAGGGTGAAATCTAATGGTTTCAAATCAGTCTCACATAACAATGTCAGAAGTAAACACTATTGATAAGTTCGGTCGCAAAAGAAAATTTAAGGATTTTAACTTTATGCGAGGTCCTTCAGGAATAGGTTTTAAACTTACACCTAATGGAGATTACGACATGGGAAGCAAAAGATTGTGCTATTTAGCAGAACCTCTTGAAGGAGACGATGCGACCACACGAAATTATGTTGATAATAACCTTGCTCAGTGTGTGCAAGATACGCAGAAAGCTTTACATGACTCAACAATTGTTATTAAAGATATATTCAGAAACCAACTTGAAGGTTACGTACGCAAGAAATTAATTGAAACCGGTCAAGAACTTAGAGGATACATTGATGATACTGTTATTGCAATATATGAACTTAGGCAAGACGAACTGCGTGATGAACTTAACTCTAGAATGTTGAAAATTGAAAAGACTATGGAGGATCTTGTCAGCAAACCTGTTTCACATTAAACATTTACTCGTAGACCTGTGCGTTTAATTTACTATTAGACAAATTTTTCAACAATAACTTTTACAGTTTGTTATTTGTCGACACTTCATTATATTTATAATTTTAAAATAAAGGTTCAATAAAAAAGCAATCAAGTAATGAATACATGTTTTTTATTTAAAAAAAAAAAAAAAAAAATTACAATACTATCGTTACATATTAATGTTGTATGTTTAATAGAAATAATAAAAACAATACAAATAATGAAATATGGATTTTCCAGATTACGTGCTGTCCTGACTTAGAAATGATTCCAACACGGTGACTAAATTTGCTAAGTTTTCTTCCGGGTCTGTTTTGTAAAAATCTATGTCTGCATGCCCCCAAGGTAGAGTTTTGGTTGAACTGGGAATTACATAACGTTTATCATCGCTATGTGACAATGCTACTTTATTTATTATGTTGGTATAAATGTTATGTAATTCACTTCTAAATGTCTTCATCTTTCTTAATATCAAACCACCCCGTTCAACAATTCTTTGGTAGTCTTCCTGATGAAGGTCTTTCTCGATAACACATTTTTTGATACCTTTGGCTTTTTTAATTCATTATTAATGGACTTTACATAATAAGCCTTCGCGCCGGTACCATAAAAACTTATTATCGGATCACCAGGAAACTCATCTTTCATTCTACCAACTACAGAATTACTTTTAATTATGTTGAAATTATTAATTTCGGGGTAATTTGATGTATCGAATTTTTCGGGGTTTTCTGATATAGTTTGATAAAAGTTTTCCGTATACACTTTTAATATAAGCGAGTCAGTATCGGTGTAAAGTAACGAAGCATCATCGCCAAACTTGGATTTAATAAAATTATAATAAAAATCGTATATTACAGTCTTTGATATATCTAATATGGAAAAACCGATATAAATTGGTTTATTGTACAATATTTTAACTTTATTCATATGTATAGCAACAAAGTTCTCGGTAAATATCGAGCTACTATTGAAATTGGGGCGGGATATTAGTGCTCTAGCTCCATTTCTGCCTACACTGTTCTCCCAATGTGTTACTAATTTTATATCCTTTCGATTTTCCACATTTTCCATAGTTTTACCAAATATCGCGTTATTTTTTAATTTAAAAGTGTCCTTCGCAAATTTTGTGGTGGCCTTGTTACGTAAATTGGTATTAAAATCAATATACGATTTTAGCCATTTTGATTGCTCAAACTGTAATACTCGATGGGTTTGCATTACCACTAAGCCGTTGGCGATGGCTTGTTTTAAAGTTCTATAGTGTACAATGTATTTTTTTTTATCTTGTAAATTAGGAATTAATTTCGGTAATTTAGCGTTTTCTGTTGGCGGTATGATATTTTCTACTAGAAATGGAAGATCAGAATGTGCATCATGCAACTCAGTCGGATAATGCACATCCACTTCCAAAACGTAGCCATGTAAACTATCATCACCAACAGCCATAATATTTAAATCCAGAATTTCGCGCTCGCTTAACCATCGAAAACCACCATATGGTAATGCTTGTGACATACTATGACCATATAGATTTGTAGCATCAAGGTATGTTATAAATGAAGAAGGTTTTGTTGGGTCATAGTCTGGTAAAAAAATATTATTAGCGATGTGCTTCCTTTCTGTACACTGGCTTATGCCGCCGCGTATACCTTTCTTAAAAAAATGTATCATGTCTATATCAGTTAAGAGCTCTAACTCTACCTTAGTCATACGTAGCATACAATCAAATGATAAACTTGGAAGGGTATAGTAATGTGCTGGATCAAGTTTATCGAATTTTAAACAATTATTCCGAAATTGCTCAAAAACATCACACAATAGCAACACATCTGATTTTAAATACACGTCCGAATAGTCCCCCAAAGTTTTACACCCAAACAAGCGCCATACTTCTTTTGCTCTTCTATAGCTTTCATCGCTAATATGTTCTTCCCGTAAATTATCATAAAATTCATCTTTACTTGGAAGACATGTATTTTCCATTTTTTCTATAGAGTCAATAAAGCTATAGGGAAAAACACCCTTTTGACGCATCAAATTAAATTGGTTGATATTTGAAAAATGTTTCCGCGTTTCAATAAAATCGTCGTCGTTTAAACCGCTGCCTAAATTTTCCAAAGACGTTGACAGAAATTTAAAACTATCAATAAATCGCAACTTTAAATATTTCCTCTTGACTTTTCCACATTTACTATCAAAATAATCGTGCACATAAATGCTTTTGGTAAATGATATGTACTTTTCCTTACTTTGAGCCAAAACACCAATTTTATCCCCATATTTACATAACTCTTTTATAAATAAATGGCTGTCGTAGCCGCTTAAGTTATGAAATATGATAGGGATAAAAGAGGGTAATTTATAATTTAAATTACAAACGGAATGTGCAGCACCAAATCTTTTTGCACCAGTTATGTGACAGTGGTCTCGTACTTTAATCTCACCCTCTTCAAAAGGGCCTTCACATATACCACATATTTTAGCATCATTAAACTCCCTTTTTTCTTCAGGCGTTAACGGTTTCATAGGCTTAATGTCTTTTAAATATGTGTTGTATAGAGCCCTTAAATCACACTCGATACGATCCACAAAGACTTGAGCTGCATTATTCCCCCGAAATAGCTCAAATTTCGAAAGTGAGTCGTCAAAAGAGCATTTAATTAAATAAGCAAAAGAATATGGTTCATGTTTAAAACTTTTTACAGTGTAAGAATTTTGTGGGTTTGGTTGTACCGTTTCAATGGGTTTTAAAACAGATTCGAAATCTGCATAAACCACGAATGGAACGCGCATTTGCTTTTCTATACCCTCGAATTTTAAAATATTTTCCGGCACACTCTTTCCAAATTTATCGATTTTTAAATCCACTGAGGGTGTTTGCGTGAAAATGTGGTTACAATCGTAGCTTTGATGTAAAGTTAAAGCTGACGGTGTACTAAAATAAATGAGGCAACCATCACAGAAATATATTTTATGTTGTTGACAACTAATTTGACTTGAAACTAAACGTGATAAATCCCGAATCCAACAATAATGACTCTTTGAACAAGTCATATCACAAAAATGTTCACCGCCATCTTTACTACTACAGTCTTTTGTAATTAACAATAAATTTACATGCCTATCCAACTTTTTTGACGCATACCTCAGTGGACCAATAACTTCATGTATTACTTCATTATTTTCATATTTAGATTCCAGACCGTATACGTTAATTGATATGTTGTTCATTTCCTCAAATTTTTTAATGTCACGTAATTTTACTGGAAAATCCATACCTGTTACATTTAGCACTCTAGAAAAATGGGGGTAGGATGTCTTCTGTGAAGGCTCTGCTGTTGGAGGAAACAATGCTGATGTTACAGCCCACGCAAAGCAAAATTCGTCCTGGTTAATCACATTGACGACAGCTCCTTTCTTTTCAATAGAACACGGCAACTTGATGTATGATGAGCCACCCATAGGCATATACTTGTTGATACCAACTTCCAAGTATAAAATTCGCACAAGAGCCCATCCTATAACAAGAAAAATAATATATAAAAATCAGTTTAATATATCGGGTTTTGATTTTTCCATACCTGAATCTTTCTCCTGGAACTCTGTCGCCTGCGTTTTTATTAATTCGGTGAAAGAATGGTAAACGGCATCCAAATCACTTTCTACACTAATTATTTGATTAGCAGTGTTGAAGGATTTTTCACTGAATATTTCTTGTGATGGAAGCATGTACTCGCCAACAGCTGTCATGTTAACTTTTAAAGCATGATGCACACGCAATAAATTATTAACAAGTTCCACCACCTTGGATTTAATGTCTGCAAAGAACATTACGTAATCGGAATGCTCCATATCACTGCTAACCCGATAGGTTGCAATTCTCCTTTTGAAGGCACATTGAACGAGTTGCACACCATGACATACCGGCAAACATGAATTATTTTTATGTTGTTGTGTTCGTTTATGCACCGACATATGATTTATTGGAACATCTACATTACATGTAGCGCAATTAATTAGCGGAATCGTCGATGTATACTCTTCAATTCGGAGCCGTTTTCCTCCAGGCACTTCATTAAATCTCGCCGCACACGATTCTCTTTGATGACGTCCCATATTATAAATATTAGTAAACTTAGAACCGCAATTTTCACAAACATATGCCATGATTTGTCAAATATTAACACATGTACTACCTATACAAGTCAGAGCCAACTGATGAATGAAACTGCCCCATACCTTATATAAAACCATTCAAGGTCACCCCCAACCACGTAACATATCTTCAAGGTCACACACCCAAGATGACCTTCAACAAAGTCAAGGTCGTCTCGACCAAGGTCAAGGTCAAGGTCACACACACAACCTTGAACACAAGGCCAAGGCCAAAGCACACGTGCACTTTCAAGGTCAATGACAAGGACATGTGGGCGGGGCCAAAGAGGGGTGAAGCAAGGTCAAGGTCAAGGTCGAGGAGTGGGGGGATCGAGCGAATCGGGTTATGTTCACTACTAACGTTATAATATTGATGATACCAGGGGCGGATCCAGCCTCTGTCTTTGGGGGGCCGGTGATACAAAAGTACAGTATGGCAAGCGAAAGCAACCTGTCGACGGGGGAACATCAGCAACATTCCCATTTCTAGTGTAAAAGACAGGGTCGGGTATATTTTTTTGAATTTGAAATTTTTATAAAGGGATCACAAGAAAAAAACAAGTTGTTAACGGGAGGTTAGTGCTAGCAGCAAACATTCCTAATATAAAAGGCAGAATCGTTTCTATTTTCCTGAACTCAAAGCTCTTGGGAAGGGGAGGGGCGATCGCAAGCATACACATCCCTATACTCCATTCAAGAACTAGAGAGAGTAATAAAACTGTTACCGAAACCTACAACTTACCTGCTCCAGTGTCACAGGTAACTGAGAACTGACGTGAATCTAATTATATTTAATTATATTTAAACATTATAAAGCTTTATAAATTTACTGCAACAACAGAGTTTCTGATAGTTCAATTTAATTTCTGTCAGTGAGCAAAGTACACCTTACAGTGTGACTTTAGTGTTTTATCTTGTTTGTGCTTGTTTTTAAATACTATATGAGATTAGTGAGATACCTAAAAGATATGGCTTCCACATCTATATTTATTTCAAAATCGTTAAACCAGGGCATTTGAATGTTTATGATGCCTTAAAATATCAATATCTAGATAATAATGTTAAAAGTTCTGTTGAGATGTGTTCCAACATGACAGGGGTTGGAAAATCTACTATGTACCGAACACTGAAGGAGAAAAAACGACTGGAATTGTTAGTATTCCCAAGTCACATTCGATCACAGGCATATGAAAACCTCGTTGGAAGAAGAGATGTAAACTGCAATAAAAGGAGTTGTACATACATCTTTTTATGAGAAGCAGAACCCAACCGTCGACAAAATTCTAACCAAAATCAATGAATATCGGGATTTACCTGAAATTAAAGGAACTGAGCTCTGGAAATTGCTCAGAGAACTTAATTTTTGCTGGGAAAAAACCAGATAGGAAATCTGTTCTTATAGATCGTCCGGAAAATGTCCGTTGGTGAAGGAAATATCTCTCTCAAGTTAAAGATAGAGTTGCTAGAAATTAGACAGCTTACAAAATTAGTAATTTAACTGAACTTTTGAAATATTTTTTGGAATAAAGTTACCGCAGAAAATTAGAAAAATCCATATAATAAAAGAATAAAAGAAAATGTTGAAACTCGATCTCATGATCCGTGAGATAGAGGAACCAATTATAATTAATTTGGGCGAAGATAGCTTCACTGCCTTGGATTACGAATTAGATACGTAATGTTTACCAGCGTAAACACAATTTATTATGTAAATATTTTTAACATATAAAAATTGAATCCCTTTTTAGTGTTTAATTGTAATTCTGCAGATGGTTTAAGAAATAAATAAACTGAAACGTCAAATGTCCTAAAAATGTTTTTAATTAATAATAAAATGACCGATGGCCCAAAAAAATTTTCACATTATATGGACGAATTTATTTTTTTTTTATAGGTTTAACTTCTTGTATTTTTGACAATGGGTATTGGTATTTTATAAGTATTTAAATTATAACTTAGAATTTTTTGAGAAAAAAAGGCTACGTTTAATTCTGAATGTGCCTAAAACGGTTTCTATGCCAAAATTAAAAATACAGTTGTGATTTGTGTTAAATATGTCAAAATTATCGATATTTTCTAATGTATGTGAATTATTAAAAAATCATAAGAAATAAAATAATATTATAAAAACTTGTTATTTTAAGTTTATTACCGAAATAATGTTCTATGCCATAAATACTTAGTGATAAAATAATCCTCTTTCCGATGCCTATGACAAGGATTAAAATCCTTTTTAACATTTCACACATCCAAATATCGATTGTTATCCAACCCAAATGGTCCATTATTATAGACCGGTATTTTTGATTATAAAATTTCTAACCCATTTCTATGAAAAATATATATGTCTAACAGATTTTGCCAAAGACCCCGGACTAAAGAACACAGGTATTTTGCGAAGAAAAAAAAAGGGTAGAAAATAATTTATTACTCTCTCTAGTTCTTGAATAAACTACAGTATAAGAGGCAAAATCGGGTCTATTTTCCTGAATTCAAAGCTCTTGGGGGGGGGGGGGGGGGCGATCGCCCCCACCGTCTCCCCCCCCCCTGGATCCGCGCCTGGATGATACTGAATATAAAAGGTATATTGTGCGAACTTTTAAATTAAAAACTAAAAAAAAATACATCACTAAACTGAAATCATTGAATGTGCTAACTAATTTCATAAAAATATTACATTCCTTTTCTTTCCTCCTGTTTTTCCCTTTCCCAGATGTTAGTAAATAGTATTTATATATTAGGTTTAAGAATGGTCATACGGCTAAACTTCCAGTTTATTCTTTTCTTAATTTTTTGTAATATAAGACGTTATTTATTTATCTAAGTATATTAAAGTACATTATTTTTAAAATATTCTCCCTCTAACACATTTAACAAAAATATTATATCCTGTTGTTGTAGCACGAAAAATAATATTCTCGACTGTTAAGTGTAATATGATAAATATTTCTACGAAACAATAATGTAACATAGATCATAAGATTAATTTATCATATTGAATTAATAAAAATTGATTATAAAAAAAGCAACTGCGATAATGTTTTACTAATCGGAAAGAAAATATCGGTGCCAACATCATATACACTTTTTTTTATCACCCCATTATTCCGCGATAAATATCTATGTCATGAATTAACCTTATTTGCACTCTTCTCTTATATATACTAAAAATATCAATTATCTTTGAAGTATTTTATTATTTTCATTAATTTACTATATAACAGTCAAAACACTTGACAGTATTACATTTAATATTTCGAAAATTTTACTGTAATATAAAAATGTTATAAAAACAAATATAGTGGTACAGTAAAATAATATAATAGTAAATAGTATATTAGAAAATGCAACACCCGTTAGGAGTATTTCAATTTTGGCAATATTTTTACATTATGTTGGTCTACTGATAAGTAGAAAGTAGTTAAAATTTAGACCAGAAACTATGCATAAAAACTCAGTTATCCTACCTTCATATGAACAATGTATTGAACGGCCTTTGTTACGTCTTTAGTTCTTTAGAGAGTCTTTAGATCTTGTAGGGAATGTGGTAAATTTTGTAATATTCGCCCCATCATATGTTCAGTTGGAGGAAAATCAAAAGATTGAGAAGGCCACTGAGAAAATTTATGGCGAAAGCCTCGAATAAGTGTAAAGTAACCAGCGTAACATAAGAAAGCAGATTAAACTGTTGAAAAATTGGATTTACCAATGCTTGCAGAAACGAAAAAGATGTGGTTGTAACACTTTATTACGTTTTTTTCAAAAAAAATGTCACCTGCAATGGAACCCCATACCATAATGGTGCGATAAAAATGTCTTCCTATGAAAACTGGACATTTCTTCTCTCACCAGCTCTTGTTCTTACACCATGCGTCTCCAAACAGAACCTGGATTCATCGCTGAATACAACCGAGTTTCATTTTGTTTTAACTTCTCTGCTCCATCATTGCTGACGATGCTCGGGGCTTAAAGATTGCAAGGGATCAAGACGGTTTGAGAAAAATCCGAAAAATCTCATTGTTATTGACCTTCCGTTCACATCAAACCATTGGTTAACAATTGCCTTAGTTGTGAAAAATCGATATTTTAAGGCTAGTAGCCTCAACCGACGATCCTGATGTTCTGTAGTATGTTTTTAGCATTCAAACCCCTGTCATATCGACTTCAGTATTCCCAGAACCACGCCGACAACACTTTATAAGAGTGGATTCATTCCATTTCAGGCGACTGACGATTTTCCTAAAAGACTTCCCGTAAGCCCTATTAAAGTTAGAGAACTGAGTCATTTTGACTTAATCTTAATTAATCGTAGCAAACATACCGAAGACAGAAAATTCTCAGTATATTGATGTCGTTACTTCTATATAAAAAAGTATATAACAAAAAAGTACTGCTTGGAATACATTCACAATTTCATCACTGCATGTTCATATGCAATAACGAGGTTACTTCTGTAAAATATTGTATTTTAAATTTATATATGTTTAGTCATTATCACCTTCAATATACACCTCTCCTAATCCCTACAAAGCTCCATGCGAATGTTAAATTATTCGAAACAGTGCTAGAAGTCTTCTTCTGTGAGCTGCTTCGTGACGCGTACCGCTTTTTCTTTCACAGGTTCAACGAACTAAAATATTCCATTTAATGCAGATTTGCCCTTGGGAACAGATAAAGCAAAGTCACATGGTGTAAAGTCAAACAAATAAGGTGGATGGTCTAACAATGAGATATTGTACTTGGCTACAAACATTTTGATGGACAGTGCAGAATGATCCGGATCACTGTCTTGATGGAAAACCCATTACTTAATTGTTTGACCTTCAGGAGCCCAGTGAAAGTACACATTCATGACAGCAACATTCACGTTCCCAAAGCTGCAAGTCTTTTTTTCTGAATTTGAAACTCTTGGGGAAGGGGCAATCGCCCTCCCCCTATCCAAGAAAGTGTTGTGAATTACTCACAGTTGCAGAGATGGACTAGCTGTAACACTCATGACCGCATTTTTTTACACCCTACATGATAAGAATTTTGGACAACGTTTTTTACATACCTTTAACTATTGACTAAAAATTAAGTACTCTTCATTCATGTCGCTATTCCAATCCTAACCGTAGCAGTTCTTTTTTGTTGTTTTGCTAAGAACATAGTAAACTAGTATCACTTTTATCCCAATTAGAAGCAGAAAATATAAATGAGGGCGTGAAGGCATCATTTTTCACATTTTAGGGGTAAATAGAATTAAATAGTATTCATTTAGCGTTACTAAACCTTTTTGAAAGTTCTTACTCTAAAAAGTGCGTTAAACCACCTTCCAGGCTTTTGCTAGTTGGTATACCCTTAGAGCCGTTTTACACACACAAGAATTATTCCGAAAATTATAACAAAAATTTTCAGCAAATTTTTGCCGAAAATTCTTTGGAGATAATTTTTAAAATAAAATTCCACTCTATTTGATACGTACAAGAAATCTGAATATAATTTTGGTGATAATTTTGTCCTTGCTCATGCGCATTTTCATAACATGTGACGTTCCAGCATTTAAAAAGGAATATATAATCTGAGGATAACCTTAAAATGTCATAAGTATGAAAGTTTTCAAACATATATAATCAAGAGACCACAAAATAAGGGATATTTTGTGCAAGAAACAATGAATAAATATTGAGATTAGGTTGATTACCAAACGCGGATTGTCAATTCACAGATTTTATTCTGCGCAGATTTTCGCGCACTTTCTGCATTTTAGTCATAAAAATATAGAACACGTTCTATATTTTTATGCCGAAAATTTTCGCCAAAATTTTGATAATAATTCTTTGATGTGTAAGACAGCAAATTAGTTTTATGAAAATTTTCAACACAATTATCAGATAAATTTTGACTATAATTCTTACGTGTGTAAAACGGCTCTTAGAAAAGAACAACTACGTGTAACTCAAAATTATCTTTGAACCTGATCTTGCCTCTCTTCCTAACGATTGAATTTCAGTGTTAAGACCTGACATTTAACATAACGTACCCACAAGGACACAGGCCATCCAACCACTGAAAATGCTTAGTGAAAAGACTGCCTTTCAGGTATCATAACATCAGGGGCGGATCCAGCCTCTCTCTTTTGGAGGGGGGAGCGGTGATATCACAGTATGGCAAGCGAAAGAAAGTTGTCGGGGGGGGGGGGGGGGGGGGGTGCAAGCAGCATACTTATTGCTAATAGAAAGTGCAGAATGGGTTCTATTTTCCCGAACTCAAAGCTCTTGGGAGGGGGGGGGGACGATCGCAAGCATACACATTCTTATACTCTATTCAAGAACTAGAGAGAGTAATAAAACTGTTACCAAAACCTCCAACGTACCTGGTCCAGTGCCGCAGGTAACTGAGAACTGCCGTAAATCTAATTATATTTCATTATATTTAAATATATTTTATAAATTTACTACAACATAAAATTTCTGATAGTTTAATTTAATTTCTGTCAGTGAGCAGAGTACACCTTACAGTTTGTTCATAGTGATTTATCTTGTTTGCGCTTGTTTTTATATATTATTTGAAATTAGTGAGATACCCAAAAGATATGGCTTTCACCTTAATATTTATTCCAAAATCGTTGAACGAGGGCATTTTTTCCTCAACGAAAAACTTATTACGATGAATGTTTATGATGCTTTAAGATATCAATATCTAGATAATAATGTTAAAACCTGTGTTGAGGTAACAGGAGTTGGAAAATCTACTATGTACCCAATACTGAAGAAGAAAAAACGACTGAAATTGTTATTACTTCCAAGCCACATTCGATCACAGGCAGACGAAAAACCTCATTGGAAGAAGAGAAGAAAATTGCAATTAAAAGGGTTGTATATACATTTTATTATGAGAAGCAGATCCCAACCGTCTACAAAATTCTAACAAAAATCAATGGATTTACCTGAAATTAAAAGAACTGATCTCTGAAATTGCTCAGAGAACTTAATTTTTGCTGGGAAAAACCAGATAGAAAATCTGTTTCTATAGATCGTCCGGAAACTGTCCGTTGGAGAAGTAAATATTTCTCTCAAGTAAAAGGTACAGTTGCTAGAAATAACACAATTGACAAAATTAGTAATTTAACTAAATTTTTGAAAGATTTTTTTGAATAAAGTTACTGCGAAAAATCCATATAATAAAAGGATAAAACAAAATGTGAGAATTCGATCTCATGATCAGTGAAATAGAGGAACCAATTATAATTAATTTGAGCGAAGATAGTTTCACTGACTTTGATTAGGAATTAGATACGTAATGTTTACTATTGTAAACACAATTTATTATTTAAATTTTTGTTTTTGTTGTATTTTATTTTTTAATGTTGTTTATATGTTTTTTTATTTTTTTATATATTTTTATTTTAGTGTGTCCCACTCTTTAATTTTATATATATTTAATTCTAATTAGCCGTAGGTTTTTTATTATTTTAATATTGTATTTGTGTCTTTTTCTTAAGCGTGTAGAATTAGCATGTTTATCTCATTTTTTTGGGGCTATCGTATTTCCATATAATAAAGTAAATTAAATTAAGATATCAGTACAATAGAAATAAAAATAAGTGGGTCTAATTTTACTTACAACATAAAAAAGTAATTACATTTGAATCCCTTTTTAGTGTTTAATTCTAATTCTGCACACGGTTTAAGAAATAAATAAACTGAAACCTCAAATACCCTAAAAATGTTTTTAATTAATAATAAAATGACCAATAGCCCCAAAAATATTTTAATATTATACGGACAAATTTATTTTATTACATATGTTTAACTTTTTGTATTTTGACAATGGATATTTTGTAAGTATTTATTTAAATTTTTTGAGATAATAAGGCTACGTTTTAGTCCATTATTACAGACCGGGATTTTTGATTATAAAATTTCTAACCCATTCCTATAAAAAATATATGTGTCTAACAGATTTCGCTAAAGACACCGGACTAAAGAACACTGTTAGTTTGCGAAGAGAAAAAGGGTAAAAAATGATTTATTACCCTCTCTAGTTCTTAAATAAACTGTAGAATAAGAGGAAAAATCGTGTCCATTTTCCTAAACTCAAAGCTCTTGGGGGGGGGGGGGCGATCGCCCCCACCGCCCCCCCCCCCCTTGGATCCGCGCCTGCATAACATTATAATTCACTATGTTATTACCGATTGTTTACCGTATATTTTCACCCTTCACCTATAATTGGAAACTAGTAAGACTTTCTGTAAACAATTAGAGGTCCCTTCATAAAAATATTATTTGATAAATTTGGCGTCAGTGTACGATAAAACACTGGAATCGGAGGAGGTCAAAAGGCTATTTAGTAAGAAATCGATGAAGTCTTTTGTGTGCTTAATAAAGCTCGAAAGCATAACAAGAAATTAAATTTTCTAAAAGAAAACACCTGCATGTTATTAAAATATATTACTTTTGTTAACCGTGTTAAAACAGTTATTATTTCTTTTAATGGGTTACGGTGAATATCTTTACAGAAATTTAAATGAAAATGAGGCATTCTCATCTTTTCACTAACGCTTCGGTTTATTTTATTTAAACCATCTTCAAAGTAATTCTTTTAACTAAAAAAACGAAAACATGGTATTTTTGATAGTAAATTTTAGAAGTTAAATTATACTTTTCTTACCATAAAGGATATATAACTTATTTAACTAAAACTAACTATTAAAACTAATATTCATTACATTTTGCTTAGGCCTAGTACAGGGGCGGATCCAGCCTCTCTCTTTGGGGGGGGGGGGGGTGATATCACAAAAGTTCAATATGGCAAGCGAAAGCAAGTTGTCGATGGGGGGGGGGGGGCGAGACACCAGCAACATTCCCATTTCTAGTGTAAAAGGCAGGGTCGGGTCTATCTTTCTGAATTTGAAACTCTTGGAGAGGGAGGGGGGCGATTACAAGCATACCCATTCCTATACTCTATTCAAGAACTAGACAGAGTAATAAAACTGTTACCGAAACCTCCAACGTACCTGCTTCACTGCCGTAGGTAACTGAGGACTGCCGTAAATCTAATTATATGTAATTGTATTTAAATATTATAAGCTATAAATTTACGCAACAATAAAATTTCGGATAGTTCAATTTAATTTCTGTCAGTGAGCAAAGTACACCTTACAGTGTGTCCTTAGTGATTTATCTTGTTTGTGTTTGTTTTTATATATTATTTGAGATTAGTGAGATACCCAAAAGATATGGCTTCCACATCTATATTTATTCCAAAATCGTTAAACCAGGGCATTTTTTCCTCAACGAATAACTTATTACGATAAATGTTTGTGATGCCTTAAGATATCAATATCTAGACAATAATGTTAAAAGCTCTGTTGAGATGTATTCCAACATGACAGGAGTTGGAAAATCTACTATGTACCGAATACTGAAGGAGAAAAAACTACTGGAATTATTAGTACTCCCAAGCTACAATCGATCACAGGCAGACGAAAACCTTCGTTGGAAAAAGAGATGTAAACTGCAATAAAAGGAGTTGTACATACATTTTATTATGAGAAGCAGATCCCAACCGTCGACAAAATTCTCTAAAATCAATGAAGATCAGGATTTACCTGAAATTAAAAGAACTGAGCTCTGGAAATTGCTCAGAGAACTTAATTTTTGCTGAGAAAAACCAGATAGGAAATCTGTTCTTATAGATCGTCCGTTGAAGAAGGAAATATCTCTCTCAAGTAAAAGGCAGAGTTGCTAGAAATAACACAACTTAATTAATAATTTAACTGAACTTTTGAAAGATTTTTTTGATTAAAGTTACTGTTAAAAATTGGGAAAAATCCATATAATAAAAGAATAAAAGAAAATGTGGAAACTCGATCTAATGATCGGTGAGATAGAGGAACCAATTATAATTAATTTGAGCGAAGATAGATTTCCTGACTGACTGCATTTTATATACGTAATGTTTACCAAGGTAAACACAATTTATTGTTTAAATTTTCTGTAACATATAAAAATTAATTATATTTCAATCCCTTTTTAGTGTTTAATTGTAATCCTGCAGATGGTTTAAGAAATAAATAAACTGAAACATCAAATATCCTAAAAATGTTTTTAATTAATAATAAAATGACCGATAGCTCCAAAAAAATTTTAATAACATATGAACGAATTTATTTTTTTTATATATGTTTAACTTCTTGTATTTTTGGCAGTAGGTATTTTGTAAGTATTTAAATCATAACTATAATATAAATTTTTTGAGAGAAAAAGGTTAAGTTTTAATCTGAATGTGCCAAAATTGAAAATAATAAAAAAAAAGTTGTAATTTGTGTTAAATATGTCAAAATTATCTATATTTTCTAATCTATATGAATTATTAAGAAATCATAAGAAATAATATAATATTACAATAGCTTTTTATTTTAAGTTAATTACCGAAATAATATTCTATGCTATAAATACTTAGTGATAAAATAAACCTCCTTTCGACACTTATGACAATAATTAAAATCCTTTTTAACACTTCACACATCCAAATATCTATTGTTATCCAACCCAAATAGTCCATTATTATAGACTGGTATTTCTGATTATAAAATTTCTAACCCATTCCTATAAAAAATATATGTATATCTAACAGATTTTGCCAAAGACCCGGACTAAAGAACACAGGTGGTTTGCGAAGAAAAGAAAAAGTAAAAAATGATTTATTATTCCCTCTAGTTCTGGAATAAACTATAGTATAAGAGGCAAAATCGAGAAAATTTTCCTGAACTTAAGGCTCTTGGGGGGGGGGGGGGGGCGATCGCCCCCACCGCCCCCCCTTGGATCCGCGCCTGGCCTAATATTTATATAAGCTTCTGCCTATTGTATTACTCTAGGCAGACTAAAAAATGTTTAACAAGGTTTTTTTTATCAAAACAAATCTATGGCGTTGCTATGGGATCACTTATTTCCCCCACTATTTCAAATTTAGTAACAGAATATTTAGAAAAAAATATATGTTAGTTAACCAAATAAATTACAAATCTTCCTTTTTTAAAAGATATGTGGATGATTGTATTACTTGGTATACCTAAAAATAACAGGGACTACACTCTAAACAAATTCAAGAAATTTACTTGCGAAATAGAAAATAATAAATCCACAAATTTTCTAGATTTAACTATCAGCTAAGCTCAAAATGGCAATATAAAAACAAATGGATTACCAAAACAAGTTTGGGCTGAAAGATATTTAAATTAAAAAAAAAAACAAATCAAATGTTGTTACAACCTTAGCAGATAGAGCAATAGAATTCTCCCCATCCACAATTCAGATCTCAGAATCTAAAAAAAGTAAAAACCACATTACCAAATAACAACTACCCTAGAAAATTTTTAATACCGATAATAAAAAATAGAATACAAAAACATCACAATAATAATAATCTACCACAAAGCAGCATTATCACTGACCAAAATGTATGTCGCTCTACCATATATACCTGAAATTACACATCCGATCAGAAATAAAATTAACACTACATAATATTCTAACTGCCGAAAAATCATCGAACTATTCAAAGGCCTTTACACTAAATTGAAACCAGATATTCCCAAGGAAAAACAAACAAACGTTATTTACAAAATAATTGCCTAGATTGTAATAAGATATAAGTACGGATCCAAACAAAGGGGGGGGGCGATCACGTTCCATAAGAACTTTAAGTTCAGGAAAATAGACACCATTCTGCCTCTTATATTAGGAATGTGTATGCTACTGGCATCTCCCACCCATCGACAACTTGTTTTTTCTTGCGATCGCCCTCCGCCAAGAGCTTTGAGTTCGGAAAAATATACCCCATTCTGCGTCTTATAATAGGAATGTGTATGCTGCTCTCAACTCCTCCCCCCCCCCCCCGTAAATAATTTGTTTTTTATTGAGATCGCCCCCTCCAATTGCAGAGATAGATCAGATTCTGCCTCTCATACTAGGAATGTGTATGCTGCTAGTATCCCCCCCCCCAAGAGCTTCGAAATTAGAAAAATAGATCCGACCCCGACTTTTACATTAGAAATGGGAATGTTGCTGGCATTTCCCCCCCCCCCTCGGTGTTACTGTACTTTTGTGATATCACGGCCCACCTTCCCCCAAGAGAGAGGCTGGATTAAACAAAACAGTATTTCAAAAATAGGACCAAAATTATAAATGTAGTGTTCAACGTCATAATATAAATAACAATACAGCACTAGCAAACCATGCAATTGAAAATCTAGATAACCCTGATTTTAATAATGTCGAAATAATAGACAAAGCAAAGAAAGAAATACAAAAAAGGTCCATAAAAGCAATAATCCATGAAAAAAAACATCCAATACCATGAATTTCAGAACTGACACGAATGATCTCGGAAATATTTATGGTCACCCTGTTAAGGCATAAACTTGCAGATGTTTATCAACTCTTTTTTAATAAAAAAAAAAACTTTAAAACTTATATAAATACTACACCTAAGAAAAATGTGACAAATAGTGTAAACAGTTAGTTTTAGTCAAATAAGTTGTTTTCAAATAAATATTCTTTAAGGTAAGAAAACTATAATTTAACTTTTAAAATTTTCCATTAAAGATTCCATGTTTTCGTTTTTTTTTAGTTAAAATAATTACTCTGAAGGTGGTTTAAATAAAGTAAGCCGAAACGCTAGTGAAAAGACAACAATGCTTTAATTTCACTTAAATTCCTCTAAAGATATTCACCGCAACCCATTAAAAGAAATTATGATTACTTTCATGCATCTTTCATGTTATGTTATCGATAACCATTAATAAAAATAGGTTATACAAAAGATAATTTGTTAATGTAACTTAGTACTTTGATCTCTTTGCTTTCCAGTCAGCATCATATAATTTACCAATTTTCCTTTTAATTATTAATTTAATTATTAATTATTAAATTTAATTCTTTGACAATGATTGGAAAGCTAAAATCAGAATCTTTTCAAAACGGTTAAAATACAATATGATGGCCATAAGAAAAAAGAAAATTGACGATGGCTCCCGATAACTGAAATATTTAAATTAAAATTTGACGAAATAGGCGTATCCGTCATAAAACGTTTTTAACGATTTAAAATATTTAAAAAATAAGACCCACACAGCACTAGACGTCTTATAGACGTCATTTTTATATCCAGATTATGTCTGAACGTCTTAAGACATAAATAAGACGTCTTATAGACGTTGTTTTAAAGACGTCCATAAGACGTCTATATACAACGTCTTTAAGATATCTTTTAAAAGTCTACATACTACATTTTATATGAAAATAAATACAGTTGTGAATACTTTAGTTGATAAAAACTAAAAAGCATTTCCTTCCCTATGGATTTTGTCGCAGTTGGGTAATAAATAAGTTTGCAACGCCGCACAGAGCTCAGCTGAATACAAGTTGAAGTTAAAATTTTTGATTGAACGACAAATTTTTAGTAGCCTCACTACGACCTTGGTTAATAGAACTTTTGCATGATCTTTTTTATCAATACTTTGGTGCTTTTTGTCACAGACTGTTTGATGTACCGATAACAATGACACACATAAATATGATGCCAGCGAAACTATAACTTTAAAAAACCCGCCTTTTGTTTCTGTCATTTTTAATGTTGTTGGGGTGCCGAATGTGAAAATTTAGCTTTTGAAAGAATTTTATTAAAATAGTTGATTTATCATCTGTGATCTGTGTGCCTCTGAAAATCTTTTTTATTCGTGTTTATGTAATACTTAAGGTAAGATCGAGAATCATATGTACTTAGGACAAACAGTAACGTTATTTATAGGTTGTGTTACAGGAAATTCCCGAATGCTTTACCGCTTATATTTTTGTAGTAACTCTATGTTAGAAGTATGAAATGAAATCTTCAAAAATATTATCTGTGCGAAAAAGGCTTGCACAGCTCATCCAGACCCGGTCCTAAATATTACAAGAAATATTACTAATGAAGTGGAAGGCGAAATGTTTGTTTATGGACTGCTCCACTAATGAAACCTGTAAGATTTAATTTGTTCCTGATGATTGGTTTATATTTAAAGAACATAGAAAATAAAGTTTTGTTAATTACAAGTAATTTTGTTTAAGGTTTTAGAAATTTCAAAACTGGGAGTAGGGAGCATTTATGACTTTGTAAAGCGAGCTTGTAAAATTACCATGTACAGTTGATTAGTACGAAAAGGAAAGAGAAAGTTCTACGATTCCAACTTGGTGAGACTTATTATGAGTAAGTTCTGTCTTTCATTATACATATTAACCTTGAAATAGTATAAGTCACGATTCTATAGTAGAGGACAATTATAAAAATTCGCAAAAATATCAAAAAATTTACTCCCACAAATGATAAGCTTTATTTTATAAAATTAAAATAAGTTTGTTATTAGGATCTACAGAGACAACAGGACTGGCAAAAAGTTAGAAGAATGAGGGAATTTCAATCCAAACATAGCTGAAAAGGGCATCAGACCAGATTTGTTATTCGACTAAATAAAAATTCTTGTTTTTAAAACTATTTAAAGATTAGTGTACTTTTTATTTTCATAAACTTTTATTGTGTTGATAGTCTACCTTTTAGAGTTATTATATTGAAGGGATAAACTAAGGCTTAAATTTGATAGGTTCACTTATAGTTCGAACAGTAGTAGTTATGAAAATATGTGCTCTTCTACCTCACTTCTTAAATTTCAAATTAGAAAAAGTTTTATGCTTATGTTATGTATTTTTTTGTATAAAGAGATTATGTTGAACATATTTTTTAAAGCAAATTATTCATGCGGAACTTGTAGTTATTTAAAATGGTAGTGTATATTTTGCTCTTGATTTTTTCTTAATTAAAGTTATTTCTTGGACTTTTGAATAATCACGGTTTGACTTCGTAAACAAGACAAACAAAAAAATTAAAGGGACCCTTTTTAATCTACATAATTTTAATGGTGGAATATGTTGGGAAAGGACGTCCATAAGACGTTGTAAGCAGATGTCTTAATGACGTTACCTTTTGTAACATAAAACGTCTATACAACGTCTTATGGACGTCATCCGACTTTAACGGACATCCATAAGACGTCCTGAATGTTGAGATCAAACGTTCTATGGACGTCTTTAAGAAATATTTGTGCTGTTTGGGGAATTATAGAAATATTCTAATTTTTTCTAAATATTTCACAAATTTAAATATCTGAAACCCCTCAACAAGCATCATTAAATTACTAATAAAATAGCCTGAACTTTTTGAAAAAAAAAAACAGTTTTTTTGTGTTTCGCACCTACTTTTGAAACACTCTCTTTTTAATCCGGTTAAAACGCAGTTTTATTTACTCTAAAATTAAAACAGTGTTGTAAAATAAAACACACATCTTTGTTAACACCTATATATTTCATGTAACATATGAAATACAGTTTACTCCACCTATCTCATCGTCATATGACAAAATAAAAGGAACACCCTATATTGTCGAACATTACATTGATGCGAACGTTTTACCTTAAAACTTAAATTGGATGTAAATTTCTTAAAACCAGTCTTTTTTCGGTTTTTACTATACCTAAATTAAAAAGCCATTAAAATATACAGGGTCAGTCATAAAAAAGTATATAAGCTTTTAATCAGCTTGCTGCGACACATTTATTTTCCGAAAATTATTTAGAATTACATTCGGTGTCAAATATTGTTTCATTTCTGAATAGAGTTAAAAAAAGTATATATATATATATATATATATATATATATATATATATATATATATATATATATATATATATATATATATATGTAGATAAGTTTTTGTCCGTTTAATTTAAAATAAAATAGAATAAAATATTGGCGAAGCGGACGTGAAAATTTGTCAATCTACATGATTCTCGTATTAAAAAGTGCGGAGCACTCCAAAGTATGGAATAACTCCGGGTCCGACAGATGGCGACAGCGCTGTTTCGTCCTAATATGGGACTCGTCAGGCCACCGCAGTCGGTACAAACCATCATCTCGCCTTTGCATCGTATAAGCCATACTTATAATCAAAATACGGCAAATAAGACGACAAAGGCGACATCTCGATGGTCCACTTGATAATACACGAACCATACAGATTAACAAAGTTTGTAAGAGAACCGTCATATGGTGGCGCGACGGTGAATTAAAACAGAAATATGTAAAATCGAGTACACGAAACGCGCTGCCCAAAAGATAGGGGTCGCATTTATGAGATGTCGCCTTTGTCGTCTTATTTGCCGTATTTTGATTATAAGTATGGCTTATACGATGCAAAGGCGAGATCATGGTTTGTACCGACTGCGGTGGCCTGACGAGTCCCATATTAGGACGAAACAGCGCTGTCGCCATCTGTCGGACCCGGAGTTATTCCATACTTTGGAGTGCTCCGCACTTTTTAATACGAGATTCATGTAGATTGACAAATTTTCACGTCCGCTTCGCCAATATTTTATTCTATTTTATTTTATATATATATATATATATATATATATATATATATATATATATATATATATATATATATATAACCTCATGGAGCTTACACTTTATTTTTCTGTCTGTCATTCTGCAGCTAAATATTCAGAGTATCTTATATTTTTTGACGCATTAAACTCATAAAAATGAGCAAAACTAAAATTTTTATCATTTTTCAAATATAAACTTTAAAAATTAATTAGATTATGTAATACCGGGTATTAATTGAATAAAATCCATAAAAAATTTAAGTTTAGTAAGCTCAGCTAAAATATAACTTCGATTGTAACTCCAAAAATGCTTTGTTTCTGAAATTATATGTAGTACAGCAAATTTTAATCCCTTTATGCTATTGCTAATCTCAGTACGTTGTTTAGGTAAGTATCAGAAAGTTAAATTATCCTTATTAGTATTCGTCAGAAATGTTAGTAAACGAATTTAGAATTTGTTTCTCATTTAAATATGTACAAATAATACTGTTCAACAACCCTGTATATTCTAGAAATGGCCGAATATGTACATCAAGCCCTAAAAAATATAAAAGTAACTACCACACATCTACAGAGTAAACCCAATTTAAGGTATAATGCAAAAGTTCTGGTTTTAATATTAACATTCCATTGATTTCTTAATATATTCTTGTTACATTGAGTAATATTTACATGTCTTAAAATGTATTTAAAGCATTTATTCAGCTTTTTAACAAAAATATAGAAGATTATTTCATGGTTAGTTTAAAACTGAATCCCGCTGTGTGCATTAAAATAAAGAAAAATAGGAACAATATACGTCTGTCTTTCTGCTATGTAATGTGACACAAGGTATTATTAAATAATACTTATTTAATGATTCCTTGAACTTCACTAGATTATAATATTCACAAAAATAAGAAAAATATTTTAATTGAAATCAGATCAAGAAATTACTTTGTCTACAAAATACAAAAGGATAAAAAAATTGCAAAAGAAAGTGTATATTTTTCATAACTCAAAGCTACATAATTAAAAGGAGTTCAAATTTTGCCTACTTTAATTAATTAGTTCATCATCATCTTCAAATTACACAGGTCTGCAAGGTTCTGTTATTGGGCAGCTGGGGGTTATTTCTGAGGTAATTTGATACGTAGAATCCGAATCCAGAGTTAGCCCAACACGTTAGGATTTTGAGATATTTGAGGTTATGTACTTGAAAAAAGTTCTTTTAGCTAGTTTTGAAGTTATATACGCGATGCACAATTTTTTTTTTATTTATCCTTCGAAATAACCTATTGAGTGGTCAAATGCATTTTTTTCTCGTAAAGTTATGGCCTTTTTAAGTTGTCCCAATGTCATGAGCATTCAAATTAACCCTTTGATGCATACCTTCTTTTACTGTATACATTTTTCTCGAAAATTTGTAATTGACGGTTTTTGGGATCGCTGAGTACGGATATGGAAATTTTCATTTCCAAGATGGTGGATTCAAAATGTCGCATCAAAATTCACAAAAAATTATATTGGTATCTAAAAAATTTCACTTGGAGTTTTCGGAATCGCTGATTCCGAATATTATGTCAGAAAACAGAAATTTTTATATTTAAGATGGTGGATTTAAAATGGCGGATCGAAATTTGCAAAAATCCAAGTTATTTTTCTCAATACTCCGGTTCATCCAAGTCAATCAAATTATTCACAAAAAAAAGTAATAAATTTGGGCATTAGTATGTTATCCTCTTAATTTTGCTATTGTGTTCAAGATACACGTTTTCCTTAAATTTTTTTAGCCAGATTTACACGTTTTCCTTACATTTTTTTAGCCAGATTTAGCATAAAGATTTATAAACGGCCATGAAAGTTAGATCTATAATTAGATCTTCTATAACTTTCTTACAATTGACCAGTTTTGTATTGTCTATATTGATTTGTATTATAAAGGACAACAAATAAACTTTTTATTAAGAAAATTTTTCCATTTTTCGGTTATCCGTTTTGATGAGATCATATCCTCCTAATTCACTAACCTAGTCTAAGTTTCAAACTGATCTCAGTTTCCAATAAAGGAGTTGGCCGAACAAGTACCACTGAGATCAATAAAGTTTTGAACCTTAAAATACTAAAAAAATATTTTCTGTGTTGCCAAACCGAACAAATTGAAAATTGTTTCTCTTAAAGTTTTTAAAGCATTAACTTCCTACCCTAAATTTTTCTAGATAAAGGTTTATTGACTGACATATAATTCACATTATAACAACATTATAAACAAAGCCAAACTAGTCAACAACAAGGTCTAGCTTCCATGGCAACTAGATCTAGTTTATACTAATGCAACCAGATGCATTAAGAAGATTTAAAACTTAAAGCTGTTCTAGTTGCCATGAAATTTAGATCTTCTAATCGGTCAGTTTGTTTTTGCTTATGATATTGTTATAATTTATATTACATATGTCAACAACCACTTATATAGGGATATTAAGAATAAGAAACTAGAGAATAGATATTAAAATCGGTGTGTACGGAAAAAAATATAATTCTTCTATTTTCACCAGATTAGTAATCAAATAAAATGATTTTTTTCATCTTTATATTTATAAGGTTCAAAACTTTCTTAACTTGCTGGTGCACTTGTCAATTTAAAGCCTTAACTGCCAACTTTGATCGATTATAGGGTTAGCCCGTGTTAGTGAATTAGGGGGTTAATCTTTCTAGTCAATCTAGCTATTTATGTTGAGCTCTATAATATTCAGGTTTTTAGGAATAATGAAATGTTGTCTCTTACTTGCAACAATGGAAAAAATAATAATTTAAAATATCGTTAAATTGCATTTGAAAATAGGTATTTATTTGCTCTTTATTAGCTCACCTTTTTATTAAAATTTTAATGTGGTCTAAATTTGGAAGTTTGTTTTTAATAGACGAGAGTTAGTATCTTTCCTTATTGTATAGAATATGATTTTTTTTAACATACATATATAAATTAGTTCTCATTTTAATAACTAAAATTCAGCAATTAAAAATGTTTCTTGCTTATTTTCAATGACAAATCTGTTATTAATTTGTTATAGAAGTCTGCACAAAAATAATACTGATTTAAATGTGAATAAAGCGACAAAATGAATAAGATAACTAGGCAGTATAAAAATTTGAATCCTTTCGAAGTATGTAGTTTTTAAGTTACTATCAATATATTTTTTATTTCATTATTTTGACTCTCCTGCATGACAATAATGAAACTCCCGGAACTCGTGTCCATATGAGGCTATTTTCTTTTTTTTATAAATATTTTAGGGTAGTGATTTAGAAATATATTGCATAATGAACGGAAAAACATATAATACACGTCAATTTTCTTTTATGATTCCCCATATTTCCCTGTATTTAGACTAAACAGTTAACATTATATTTTTAAGACACAAACAAGGTTTTTTTATTACAAATAAATACAACTTTTTATCCAAATTCATTTATTATATCTCTATCATCTATCCATGATAAATTATTAAATAATCCAGCTCGAAGGAAAGCAAACTAGGTATTGTTATCGGCAAAAATGGCCACCGAGGAACATTACAAATTCCGCGTAATTAAAATAATTATAAGGGTCTAAAAAAACCACTAAATACCTAACTAAGTAAAATTGGATAGCGCTTAAGTGAAGTAGTCTTAAAAATTACAAAATCGCCAACCCAATTGAGCACAGTTAAATTGACAAAAACAAAGGCTGTGCTGGAAAAAGACACAAACGAAACTTATGATTCTAAAAAGAAAGTTTTTCTTAGTCACTAAAGACGTTTTAGTTTAAGGGTAGGTACCCAAAAAGAAATCTTCGGACATCGAAAACATTGTAAGCCTTGAAGATGCTAATCTCACTTTATCAACTGTATACGTAAAACTATGGAAAACTAAAGAATATTGACGTATATATTGTACACGAAATTTCTACTGGTGTTCAATTAATTTTTTTTCACACAGTTAAGCTTCTTCTAATGTTTCTGATCCTTCTATATTTTTGTAACGTTATTCAATAAATAAATAACAGTTGTAAGTTTTTATACCTAAAGAAACAACAATAAACAGTTTAAAAGGTAAAAAATGTCAACAAGAGTAAAAGTCGCTACAACGTATCAGGATAAACCCAACGGTGCACAACCTAAATATTTATTGTACTAAATTTCCAAAGGATTTCGTTGAGCTAAAAAGTGCACAGTATACACAACCACAGTTTTAAATAATTTCTTTTTTATAAACAGTCTTGTAAAATACTTGAAAGTATAGTTCTCTAATATGTCTTTTTCATTAACAATTACGCTGGATAAAATATTAAATTTAAACTTAATCAACGAAACGTTATTAGGTCTTAAGTACAATCAACGAAAGAAGATTTACATGGAATTTTAAAACTGATTTCTTTGCTTTGTATTGATACTCAAGTCTATATGTTTGTTTCAAAAGCACTTTCATTCCATGTTTTAACCTAATCACCAAAACACTTGTCTGAAGGTTGTAGACAATGTTGAAGATTGACTAAACTGTGGTCGTCCGACTTGCATTGTATTTATTTTAATTTTAATTTATTTTTACGACGTGTCGATTATGTTGAATCTCGATTCGTTACCAAGTATAAACTGAATGTTTTGTCTTAAGACTACGAGCTTATATAGGGACTGTGTCCATTGAAGCGCAAAGTTTCGCTTCACTGTACATACTTCAATGATTTGATGTTACAAAGTAGTGGCTGCCAAAGATTAGGTATCTCTATACTCGGTTTACTGAAGATTCCATTATTGTTTTTAATGTAAGCTGCTTCTATAAATTTTCTTTTTTTCACGTCGGGCTCCATGTATATTGCCGCAGCCTCAGATCATTTTATATGGTGTTGTTTATCCCAGGCGTGTTCTGCAATTACCTAATCTCGACGTTTCCCCTTTTTGTGAATGAGTTTTATGTTCCTTAATTTTAACTTCTAGTGGTCGTTTGGTTTCTCCAATATACATTTCACCACACTCACATGGAACTTTGTAAATACATTCTTTCTTATCGGTAGTTTTTGGTTTTGTTTTGGTTAAATGAGATCTAAGTGTATTTCCTGATCTAAAGGCTGTTTTTATATTATAACTACTGGCAACTCGTCTTATTTTCCCCGAAATTCCTTTAATGTACGGAATTGTGAAGAAGGAATGTGTTTCTTGCTGTCCAGTGTTCGTTGTTTTAAAGTTATTTATTGCATCGTCCATTAGTTTTAAAGGATAACCATTCTGTTGTAAATCTGATTTAATATTTGTTACCTCTTTTTCCAATGAATTGACATTATTGCATATATATACAGCGCAATTATAGAGATTGCGTATAATTTCCCGTTTTGTTACAACAGAATGATTAGAATTATGATTAAGATATCGTCCAGTATGTGTTGGCTTTCTGTATAATGAAGTTTTAATAGTTCCGTTTGAACCGTTCACCATGACATCTAGGAAGGGCAATTGAACATTTACCTCTTTTTCACGCACTACGCAGGCAACAATCAAAAAGGTCCATCACCCCGTCCAGTGGTAACGTGGTTCGATCTGATAAAGTAGTATCATTTGAAAGTCTAGTTTTGATTATGTCTAGTGATTCCCCTAATGGTACATTAGTATACAGACTTTCCATTCTGTTGTAACAAAACGGGGAATTATACGCAACCTCTATAAACGCGCGGTATCTATATGCAATAATGCCGATTCATAAAAAAAAGAGGAAGCAAATATTAAATCCTATTTACAACAGTATGGTTATCCTTTAAAACTAGTTGATGATGTTATAAATAACTTTAAAACAACGAACACTGGACAGCAAGAAACACATTCCTTCTTCAGAATTCCGTACATTAAGGGAACTTCGGAGAAAATAAGGCGGATTGCCAGTAGTTATAATATAAAAACAGCCTTTAAATCAGGAAATACCTTACAGCTCATTTAACAAAAACAAAACCAAAAACTACCGATAAGAAAGAATGTATTTCTAAGTTCGATGTGAGTGTGGTGAAATGTATATTGCAGAAACCAAATGACCACTAGAAGTTAGAATTCAGGAACATAAAACTCCTACACAAAAAGGGGAAACGTCGAGATCAGGTATTGCAGAACACGCCTGGAATTAACAACACCATATAAAATCGTCTGAGGCTGCGGCAATATACATGGAACTCAACATGAAAAAAAGAAAATTGATAGAAGCAGCTAAACATTAAAAACAATAATGGAGTCTTCAGTAAACCGAGTGTTGAGATACCTAATCTTTGACAACCACTGCTTTACAACATCAAATCATTGAGGTGTGTACAGTGAAGCGAAACTTTGCGCTTCAATGGACACAGTCCCTATATAAGCTCGTCGTTTTAAGATAAAACATTTAGTTTATACTTCATAACGATTAGAGATACAACCTAATCAGAACGTCGTAAAAATAAATAAATAAAAGACAATGCAAGTCCGATAACCACCTTTTAGTCAACCAAAACACTTGTCAAACCAGAAGTCTTACCCCAGTTTTAAAAGAAATATGAGCTAATAAAATTTGAAAAATAAAATTTTCTGGGAAATCAATAATTAAAGATATGTTACAGAAATACCTTATATTTTATTGCCGACGTTTCGCTTTATCTAAAATGCTCCTCAGGGTCATGAGAAACATTTAAATAAAAAGCAACATCGGAAAATTACATAAGGTTTTTGTTTAACCTACTGGTCATATACCACAAAGTTGACATCTCTAATCTAAGTTAGCCACGAACTTATTTGAAGCAATAATAAAAAAATCTGACTACTTCTAGATGACGTCCAAACTTGAAATTTGACATTGATTTTATTTGAGTCATACTGATACTGATTACAACTATTTAAAAACTATACTTTCAAAAATTTTACAAACTGAAAGAGATGTGATTTCTAAACAAAAATTAATAAATTTCATATCGTAGATTTAATTTTTAAAAACTGTGCACTATTCTAAATCATAATACTAAGGGGCCGAGTGCATTTTTAATATGCACTGTAGAAGAGAGACAAAAATTGTATCAAATGAATTATATATTTATATATATATATATATATATATATATATATATATATATATATATATATATATATATATATAAATAAATATATATATATATATATATATATAAATAAATATATATATATATATATATATATATATATATATATATATATATATATCAATGACAAACTAAGATTTCAAGCCATAGATCAGAAGGTGAAGAAGGTAGGTATAATAATTTTTTAAAATATATTCTATTTTATTGAGCAAACAATAATAAATATTTTTTTAATGACCCTACTAATAAATAAGTACCACTTAAACACTATTAAAAGTCTCAATATCAAACAACATAAACTATACAATATACAGGGTTTTCAAATATCACATTCTCCAAATTTTACTCATTTTCACTTACCACTGTTAAAACCCTGTACAACAACCTCTAAATAATTTAGTAATATATTCACAGAAGATTGAAAATTTTGTTAATTGAGAAGAAACAAATGAAAAAACGAATTTAGGATACTTTACATTACTAAAATAACTATTCTATTATGAAACCGTCCGTTTACTTACAGTTACAATTCTTCATGAAGTTTCAGAAGCATGTATATTTTTAATGCCACAAGATACAATGATTATATATTTAATAACAAAAATGGATTGGTAATACCACATTTTGCAAATTAGTGATTACAACTTAGTATACATATACTAGTAGTAGTAGTAGTAGTAGTAGTATATGTATACTAGCAGAGTTGACAGTTTCATTTACTTTTATGTTTAACAAACTTGATGAGCTCGACAGTCATTAAAGTACAATCGAAATCTTTTGAGTCTGCTTAAAAGGCAGAAGGCAAATTAAGATACATTTTACACTTGGACACCCAACACAAATATCGTCATGGTTAAATTGAAATGAGTATAGAGATGATGAATTCTTTATCAATCACGAAAAAGAGGCGATATCACAACAGCAAGGAAAAGGTCGAAGTTACCCCTATCCCACTGGTATACAAGACAGTACATCAGAATTGCGAAAGCAACTTGACAGAATTAATTCAATGTGCCCTAAGCCCAAGCTACCAAAATCACATAGCCGAGGTTCAGTCATATCCACGTTCCCAATGAAGCAGGCAGGCGAATCAATGAGTCTATTTTTTCTAAATTCGAAGCCGTTGGAGGTTGGATCGCCCCGCTTTGGATTCGCCCCTGTTAACAATATGATCTACTATCATTTCTGAGAACCTCTTAAACGTACTAGATATGAGAGATTTTTTGCAAAAAATAGAAAGGAACGATTTTTTCCCTTGAAACGGGGAATAATGTGACTTTCACATTTTAGAATAGTGTTGTCTCTGTTCAAGAATACAATAATGGTTGAACTAAGGCAATATTGAGAAGAAAAACTTTAACTGCTGCTTTTTGTGAAAAGTACATTCATCCACGATTTAAAGCCAAGAAAAATGGATCTCTCATGAATACATGGATCTCTCATGAGGACATAGTGGATGACATTAAGGTAAAACAACTAAGGATGTACTGACCCATACCAAGGATGCCTGAGGCAATACACCAAAAGGTAGTGCTAAAATGAAAATTTCCAAAAAAAAAAAGAAGAGGGAGACTAAGAAAGAGCTGGAGATAGGAGAAATAAGACTGAGAACACTAGAAGAAAATCTCTGAGAAGGTAGAAAACAGTGGGGGCTGTATTCTTGGGGTAAGGTTCATACGTGGATGTTAAAAAACAACGCGTGTTGACGTTATGCCTTTTGTTTAAGACATTGTCAAAAAGTTTTTTTATCATATTATTTTCTTTAATTCAATACATTTTCCTTGGTCAAACAACCTAAAATTTAAAATATATAAATTATGCTTTAAATCTCGCACATTAACAGCAAAAGTTAAAAGGCAATACAACAAAATTTTTTATAACTTATATTACAATTAAAAACTCTATATAATTTTAAAAATTTTCACAAAAATATGTAGGTACACACCTTCAGCTTGTTATTTCTATTTCGATACTGAAAGATACACTGTACCGATTGTGGTATTGGAAAAACAATTCTAGTTTTATTAAATTATTTTTTATGGGATACTCCAAAAGGTTATATGTATACTATTAAAATTAAAGATCGAAGTCAACTACCAGAGAGAATAAATACAGATATAAAAAGGCAGTATTAGAAGAGTGGAACATCCTATATATGCATGATCAAAGAAAATTAATAAAATTAAATGAATTTACTGGTGTTCTAGTTCTTTTTTGTACTCTATAGCTCGCTTCTGTAAATGTATATTAATAAAAGACCTTTCCCCAATCTCACTTTTTCATTTGTTTCTAGTCTAATACACTCTGTAGTACCCAAAGCTTACTACGCACTTGACAACCTTTTCTGAAAACTTTGTTAAAATATACAAATGATGTGTTTTTTGTTTCTTTCGTTTTTCAACATTTTGTAAATTAGTTTATTTTATGTTCTTCATATAAAAACAAGTTTCAGCTGCTGTTTATTTCCCAAAATGGAAATCATTTTTATCTTACTCTGACAAACAATGTTTCAAGGAATTTAGTTTTTATGTTTATCAGCTCCTAGTAACTTTAAACATCAAGAATGCATTTCGAAATTATGTCACTATGTTTACAAGAACGTAAAAATATTTTGCTAAAATTTAAAACATTATTAGCCAATTATTCTGCACAATAAATAATTGTAAAATATTTCTGAAACCATCTGACCAGCCTTATTTAATATAATCGCAATAATAAAAATTATTTTTTATTTGTGTTTAAACCTATTTTTACGTGGGTATAATGAGAAACATTAAAAATATGTATAAAAAATTATTAAATCTGTAACATACTTGCTGAGTTTGATAATTAAATCAATGTTACCAGCTTAATTAAAAGGGCATATGTGCTTTCCATGATTTTACTTTATTTCCTATAAAATGCCTCCTATAGTCATATTATCAAGAATATACGGCATTCAAATTTTTCTGCGACAAAAATATTTCTAAATTATAAAAATATGAAACGTAATCGATTCATTAAAAATATCAAGACTAGCCGACTCAAAGAAGCGCTTTGCGGTATAGATTATTTAATTTATTTAAATCATTTGCAATATATTTTGCAAATATGACCACAGAAAATTTTTATCTAGTTTTAAACCATATTATTTATTAAAAAAGACTTATTACTTTACTTAATATTTAAACTTAAACAACACAAGAATTAATTAGCGATACGTAAGGTTATAGGACACTAAAAAATGCTTCAGTAATAAAAATCTAGCACAAAAAGTGTTCTTAAATGTTATTGGATCATAAACAAATAATTGGGCTAATATTAACGGAATTTTTGAAAAGAATTAACCTACCAAATATTTATAAATTGAAATGAACTGCAAAATCATTTTCTTAGTTAATTTTTAGAATTCAAGGGCGATTTGGCGTGTGCCAACTATATTTTACTTAAAACATTGTTAAAATTGGTTTTGTAAACTAGGTTTGTATAAGTTTTTTACCGATAAATGCAGTAGATATATTAATCGTTTTAAAATTCTTTATCTATTTAAAAATCGATAGGTAGGAGCGATTTTAAATTTAGAAACTTATGAGAAACAAGTTTAGTTAAGCTTATTCATGAAACACTATGTATTATACAAACAAAACCATCATATTCAGAAATAATTTATTTTAAATTATTCTCAATTTTCCATCGGTTTTTAAAGGGACCAAAAATTTGTTATGATTCCATTGATTTAATTTGCATTTATTGGCAATTATTTTTTATTATTTTTAGTAATCATAATAATAATATTTAGTTTCTATATTTAAACCAAAAAATACCATCCATATTAAAACAATGTTGTATACTGAGACACTACAATAAAAAATTATCCTACACCTACTAATCAGGGCAAACATCAACTTTATTCACAGAAAAAAAATTACCCTGCATTATAAAAACATGTAATACGGTGCATTATCTTCAAATTTCTTTTCAATATCGTCAATATTTGTATAAAAAAATCAAAGTAAGAGAATTTGTAGTTCTATGTTAATAGTTTATGAACTCTCCAAAAGAAGTGGCACTATAATTGGAAAGTAGCGACTTAAAGGAGGATTATGGCTGTTTCTTCGAAATATCAGCATTGCAGCGAAAAAAATCTACACAGGAATTTTGTGGCTTTTCATAAGTTCGTAAACGCCTTTTGTATTAGGGAGACTGCAAGATTTTATTAAATTCAATTTTTTCCATGATTTTTTTCCCTTAAAGTTCATATATTTTTTATCCTGATCTATTTTGCTGATATTATTTTTCTTCTTGGCAAGGAATAATTAACAGAAATAATCGATAGAGCCCTATTATGATTTTTAAATAAAAAAATTATACAAGTAATACAATAAATTGCTTTCGCAAATATAAAATGATTTTTTTATCATCTGAGTATTAATGGTATACATTGTGTGAACCAGTGATCAGCAGTAATACTTCTTTTAGTAATACTATCAGATAATATCATCAATGACTTTTGTAATGAATAGTTCGGAATATCAGTTAATGAAAAATCATTAATTCACAAAATGGAATTTCTGGAATAATATTTTCATTTAATGAAGTTATAAGTAATTTAATTCCTAAAATTATCAATTAAAAAGTAATTAGTAATTTAATTCCTAAAATTATCAATTAAAAAAGTAATTGGTAATTTTACTCATACAATTATTAATTCACGGAGTAACTGATAATGTCATTTTTGAACTTATCATTTAAAGAAATAGTTGATAATTTTAGAAATAAAATTATCCATTACCAGAGTAATTGAAAATTAAATTTTTTAAATTACCCTAATTAATAATTTATTTTTCCAAATTACCAGAATGAAATTAAAGAATTATTTTTTATTGAAACATTATCTTCTTAGATCAAGAAATTGAAAATTACAGTAGGAAAAATTTGTCGAATACATCATTTAATGCTACGGGAGAAATTGTGACGAAAACGTACTTTACATCGCTGGAACATTTTTTTGTTCAGGGTCAAGTAAATAAAAATAATTAAAAATAAAATGACAATGATTTTGCCCACGATGGTACGCTTTAGTCTTGTCAATAGGATTCAAAATAGTTAAAAAAAAATTAAATTTATCGATTTAACTCAAAAATTCCAGAAAAGAAACGAAAAAAAAGGTGACGAAAAATTTTGATCACATGTCTAGGTAAGTTTTTTACAATAATGCGATGGGTATTTGAAACAGGAAATATTCAGATACTCTGGTAATGGCTGATTTTATTCCTAAAATTATTACTTCCTCAACTGATAATTGTAGGAATAAAGTTACCAATTTCGTTAATAATTAATAATTTTGGGAGTGAAATTTCCAATTACTTAATTAATTGATTATTTGAGTAAACAAATCTCCAATTACTTCACTAATCGGTAATTTTAGTTTCGAAATTACTAATTAATCGAGTAATTGATAATTTCGATTTGCTGATTAATAATTTTCCAGTAATTGATTAATGGTTAATTATAATTTTTTTTGCCAATCACTGGTGTGAATCTAAGAACTAAATAATTTAAATTCTATATAGATATGGAAAAAAACTGGTAAAATTATAATAATTAATTTTTCTTTGAGTTGTAGGTGCACTATGGTCCATATTAATTTTTTAAATAATATTTTTATGAATCAATCGATTCGGTCGATTTTTGGATATGTTATATTACAAAGAAATCGCGACCATAAAGATGTTTATTTAACAAATTCGGCGCACTGACATCATTTTTTATATACTAATATTTCAGCAAAATATATCTAAGATTTCTAAAAAACATTATACCGAGTGTCAACGAATCTATTAGACAAGTCATAATTTCTAGAGTATTATGTGTATCAAAATGAGAATTGGTACAGGTAAATGGTATGTGAAGGGGAGAGTTTTCGCATATTTTCCACTTTCCGGCCACTTCCGGTTTCACCGGAAATGGCCCCGGTTTTGAATTTTTAAATGGAACACCCTGTATATTTTAACATTTTTGGATTTCTGAGACAATTCTAGATCAGAATGTGACATTTTAAAAACTTTTTACGTCTACTTCATTTTTTTAGAGCCACTTTTAAAATTGCATCTAGGTGGCCATGATCGGATGCAAACTAATCTAAGGGCCTTAGGTGATGTCAAAAAAATACAATCGCAAAGTTTTAGTTACTAGTATGAAAGACAGGAATAAGACAAGTTGACAAAATTACGTTTTCATTTCTAACTATTAATTTTCAAATGGCGACCCCTTTTTGACAACTACTTTTCGAAAAAAGCATTCTTCGACGAATCTAACGGTACTAATTTATTTGCGATTGGATTAGACATAAGAACAGAAATTAAATATTATTAAGCAAAATACTGGATAATTTATTTATTTATAATAATGCATAATAATTTGCAACTGTTTTTATCAAGTCTTCTTTGGAAAACAAAGCACTCACTTAAGTAGATAATGACAGTGACATACGCTCTAAGAACTCTAAACTTAACGAAAATTAAGAAACTTTTACGTCTGTTCTTAGAGCGTATGTCACTGTCATTATCTATTTAAGTGAGTGCTTTGTTTTCCAAAGAAGACTTGATAAAAACAGTTGCAAATTATTATGCATCATGGCTGTCCATAGCGCACTTGTCATAAGTAAATAAATTATCCAGTATTTTGCTTAATAATATTTAATTTCTGTTCTTATGTCTAATCCAATCGCACATAAATTAGTACCGTTAGATTCGTCGAAGAATGCTTTTTTCGAAAAGTAGTTGTCAAAAAGGGGTCGCCATTTGAAAATTAATAGTTACAAATGAAAACGTAATTTTGTCAACTTGTCTTATTCCTGTCTTTCATACTAGTAACTAAAACTTTGCGATTGTATTTTTTTGACATCACCTAAGGCCGTTAGATTAGTTTGCGTCCGATCATGGCCACCTAGATGCAATTTTAAAAGTGGCTCTAAAAAAATGAAGTAGACGTAAAAAGTTTTTAAAATGTCACATTCTGATCTAGAATTGTCTCAGAAATCCAAAAATGTTAAAATATACAGAGTGTTCCATTTAAAAATTCAAAACCGGGGCCATTTTCAGTGAAACCGGAAGTGGCCGGAAAGTGGAAAATATGCGAAAACTCTCCCCTTCACATACCATTTACCTGTACCAATTCTCATTTTGATACACATAATACTCTAGAAATTATGACTTGTCTAATAGATTCGTTGACACCCGGTATACTGGTTATTACAATAATTTTGAAAATATCCGTAAAAACATTAAACTTATTTTACTTTTCAGACAAGACAAGACAAGGGTATAAAAAAGATCCTTTAAAGAGCCACAATCTCATTTAAGTTACCATTTTTCATGGCGATGGTACATTTTTTTTGGAAAATTTATATAACCGTACATAGAAGACTTTCAGAATATATCTACAAATTCCTTGTCTGTATGCTCTTTTTGTGAATTAGTAAACTCAATACAGTACTTTAAGGAGCTCAGTTAATATACATTAGGTTTTGCTTATACCTAGAAATTGGATCAAATATCCTACTTGCGCTTACATTCACATATGTAATTTTAAATAATGATAAGTCCTAATATTTACAGGTAGTACAATTATATTTATCTTAATATATTTTTTACTAAAAAAAATTAAGAACCTCTGCATCTATATTACATTAATGTCTAAAATTTTAGTGTTAAGGCAAAAAAAAAATGTTTACTGAATTAGTTATTTTTGCATTCAGTTGACTTAATTGATTGTACTTTTCCTAGTTTATTATACAGGGCTGTGATAAAGAAACGGATTGTCCTTTTATATGGAATGCTTTTTTTTTTAAGAAAATATTATACAGGATGGATCAGAAAGTGCTGCGTGTATCAACTCAAATCTCTCTATTGTATGCAATTACATTTTTAGATTCTACAATAAATTCTAGACATTTTTTTTTATAAAATATGCCATATACCTATCTACAACTGAACTAACGTGAACGAGTATCTCAATATAACATGTACAATAGGAACTGAATCTTCCTTTTCTGGATGTACTTGTATAAAGAAAAGTTACTGGCAACTTAGGGCTTTTAAAATACAAAAGCCAGTGCATTTAAACACATATATGTACGCAATACGTTGTGAAAACAATCTTTCATTAAATTTTCAGGATTTACAACTCCATCATATTATTATAAATCTTTACCGTTATTAAATATACAAAAATTGATAGGCGCTAAGACACCAAGGATATTATACTTATATAAAAACGTACGTAAACAACATAGTATCAAGGATTTACCTACGCTCTACTATAGTTTTCAACTACATACATAGATCTACAGATAAGATTTTCGAATGACTTCAAAAATCCACACACGTAAGGAAATTTCAAATATTTTATATCACTAAATGAAACAATAGTTTTACGAACTAAAGGAGTTTATAAAAATTATTGTCATGTGTGTCTGGGAGAACCTAAATGGTCTATTTCTAGTAGACTTAAAGAACATGAGAAATAAATACATTAAAAAGAAACTAATTGTAGAATCAATTAACATCAAAGGAACCTTGAGTCGATATCAGCTTTCTTCAATTAAAGGATTTGAAAATCCACTGAAATCTATACATATTCCAACAATATGAACATATCAACAGATATACGGGTTAAGGTCTATATTTCATGTGGTTCAGCAAGCGCAAATCAGTATAAATACTTGCATTTCACATTCTTAAATTCATCAATTACACAGAATGAAAATTCCTAAAGATATGTCGTGCACTTGTCGAGAAAACGAAGGCAATTATTTTTAAGATTATACAATTTAAAATCAAAACACTTGATCTCTCAAGGTTTATAGTTTAAAATTTATTATACAGTGAAGACAATTCAGCAGGTAACTGAAACTGGTAGCTGTTGACCAGTGAGCATAAAATAATCTTTTTTTTAGTTTTGCTTACATTTTCAACATACAAAAAGACTTCAAAAAATTAACATTAAAACAATTAAAATCAAAGAATCAAGAATAACTTTTTAGATAAAAATTTTTTAAAACATTAGTTAATAAAAAATATTAAAATGCAGAAGTTCTTATAATAGATGTTTTTCGTATATACCAGGTAATTATGGAATCGTGAACTTTTCTACCAATACGTTATATTTTAAGCTGTTAACTTGAAAACTAGTTTGATTTTAGAGTTATGAATAATGCTTGTTTCAATATATAAATTCCGCTTTACCGGGATTAAAAGTAACCTGGATTTTAACCGAAGCTTTGGATCAAATTTTCTTAAGATCATTGAGAGTATTCCATAAAAATGTAATAATATATATGTGATAGTGTATATCTTTTTCCATCATATTAGGGTTAAAGTTATCAAAAAATTATAATGATAAGCTGTCCTCAAAGCAGATTTTTTTTCTAATTTTCTAGTCGAAACAAGATATGACACACTTGAATAAAATGTTGAAGTTATTTTGTTTCAAATTATGCCGTTTAAAGTTTACAACTTACCAAAAGTTTTCAAATATAATATTCCAAAAATCAATATTTCAAAATCTATTAAATTTTGACATATAATAGTGTCCAGTAAATGTTTAAGATCTTAAACAAATAGTGTACTATTCAACATGAACTATTAAAAATTTCCAAGTTAACATTGTGAACTCGGAAATGTAACTAAAGTTGGATTTAAATATGTATCAGCATTTAAGGAAAAAGATTTTCTCATTTCCAAAAAAATTTCAGCTGAGTATCTGCATTTTTAGTGATGCATAGGTACACCTTTCAATTAACCAATTATTTAAATAATTTAGCTTTGATACGCATAAAACACAATTATACTTATTAACTACTAGCAAGCCATATTGCTTGGCCCTAATATTAATTTTATTCCGATCCCAGAGTTCATCACCAGAGACCTAGTCACGACAGTAGTTAAAATGGCATATGGAACAGGAAAGAGGTAGTAAGTCATCACCTTAGCTTACTTCCCTAGCGATTCTGACGAACATCCCCTCTCCAGGGGAAGTAGAACACATTATGAGAAAGTATCATAACGGAAACAAACGTTTCATTCTGTGCTACGACGCAAACACCCACCACACATGTTGGGGCAGCACAGACATCAATAAAAGAGGTAAGTACCTTCTAGAATAGTTGTCTCTAAATAATACAGACACACTTAATAAAGGCAATAAAGGCACAACATATAAATTTCGAACTCAAAATACCGAACTTGGAGGTTATGGAACAGAGAGTACAAAAACTAACCTATTGGGAATAGTATAAGCTTAATGTCATCATAAAGGTTGAAGGCTTCAACCCAAGAGTTAAAACGAAAGAGAATAAAAGGATGTGAAAACAGCTGCCCATTAAAACAAAAAGAATCTTGAGAGATGTACCCTAGTGGAACAAGCTCAAGGCCAAAGCCAGGCAACTCTTCAACAATGCAAAAAAAAATCAGGATATTTGGAGGAATATAAACAGCCCTCATGGAATATCATAAAGATTTTACATTTCCAAAAGAGAACGGTGAAATAAATTTGCGAAGGCATAATAGAACTTGCCCCAACACAACGCCTTCAAAAAGTCATCTCAAAAAAAATTCTGATGTCATCAAGAGGAACGGAGAGTAGCAGCTTAAAAAAAACTGCAAAAAATACAGGGGCTAGTCTGTGTAGGAGTCATAGAGACCATGCCACCATGCCCCACCGTAGCAATAAAGGCAATTCTGAACCTCCCCCCACTATATATAACTGTGATGAGGGCGGCAGCAACAAATGTTCTGAAGCTGCTCCAAGTTGAAAGCCTCAAACCTGGAGTTTTATTGGACATATGAGGATTTTGGATACAATTCCAACAGAATCTATATCGAAACCAACATATATCATGTCTATTATGTACGATTTTGAGATAAACTATGAAGTAGGAACTGACAGCTACCGAGTGAACGGGGACGGATTACTTCGACTAGAGAAGGATTCAATGGTATGGTTTACTAACGGATGCAAGATGAAGGAAGGGCTCGGAGTGGGAGTATCACGCCCATGTTTTGGACTCACCAAAACTCTAGGAGACACCCTCTCCATCTTCCAAGCAGAAATACATGCAATTAAAATATACACTGAAGAATATCCCAATAGAGATACTAAGAAGGACAAAATAGAACCAAGCAGCGCTAAAAGCACCTACGAGTCCACGTTAACAGGCAAACCCTAAAGCAATTAGTAAGAAACAACAGAGTAACTCTGATGTGGGTGTTAGCTCACAAGAGAATCAAGGGAAACGAGAAAGAGGACAGCGTCTCAAAAGAAAGGGCAAAAACTCCTTTTCTTGCCCCGGAACCTTTTTGAGGACTACCAGAAACCCATATAAATAGGAGCTCCGGAGCTAGGAACAAAATCAGATAAAATTAATCCATCATCATCGAACGAAGCAATGCTTCTGGCTCTCCCAAAAGGGAATATGCGAGTAAAATAAATATCTTATATCGATATTTGTAGTTTCTGAGATCGGGCAGCCTTAACAGCAAAACACCTGCTCTGTGAACGCATGGCACTGTTGTGCAAGAGACTTAAATTCATGGAAAGCGTATCGGGAAGTAACCTACCCCCCAGAAGAATAATAGACTTCATGGAAAGTCTAAATATCCCTGGCTAATATTCTTCTTCTTCAAGTGCCTTCTCCATTGCGGAGGTTGGCAATCATAATAGCTATTTTAATTTTTGAGGCAGTTGCTCTAAATAGTTGCTTTGAACTGCATCCAAACCATTCCCTTAGGTTTTTTAGCCATGAAATTCGTCGTCGTCCTACGCCTCTTCTGCCACTTATTTTGCCTTGGATTATGAGCCGTAAGATGCTGTACTTTTCTCCCCGCATAATGTGTCCGAAATATTGCAGTTTTCTTCCTTTTACTGTTATCTCGACTTCCTTTTCTTTCCCCATTCTTCTCAACACTTCGGCGTTCGTAACTCGATCCAACCACGAAATCCTCTGAATTCTTCTATAGGTCCACATTTCAAAAGAGTTAAGTCTTCTCATTGCCTCTCGATTCAGTGTCCATACTTCCATTCCATAATATAGAACACTGTATACGTAACATTTAGTCAGTCGTATTTTCAGGGCTAACGTTAGATATTTTCTGCAGATAACCTTTTTCATTCTAATAAAGTTGGCACGTGCTTTCTCGAGTCTGGTTTTTATTTCGACGGTATAGTCATTATTTTCTGTTATTAGGGTTCCCAAGTAAGTGTACTTCTTAACTCTTTCTATGTGCTGGCCTCCCACCATTAGGGTTTCTTTATTATTGGTGTTGTTTTTACTAATTATCATGAACTTGGTCTTTTTCGTGTTAAGAGAGAGTCCATATTCTCCACTAACTCTTAATATTTTATTCATTATTTTTTCTAGATCTTTCAAACTATCAGCTATTATTACGGTGTTATCTGCATACCTAATATTGTTGATTAAAACTCCGTTTACTTTTATCCCTGCTGTTTCAGATTCAAGACTCTCCAATATGACCTCTTCAGAATAAGCGTTAAATAGTAAAGGTGACAATATACACCCTTGTCTGACTCCCCTTTGTATTTCCACATCTCCCGATATTTCCTGTCCAATTTTTACTGCCGCTCGCTGATTGTAATACAGATTTGATATCAACCTTAAATATCTTTCATCTAAATGGCTTATATTAGACCAAAGTAAAGTACAAAACATCTATTACGTCAAAGTGCTGTAGAGAGGCAAAGAAAGCCGTAACGACCCACTTGCAATCTACAATCTACCACCGTGATGTTAAATTAAATAATAAAAGTTCTAGAAACGACTGATGAATATTTCTTAGTTATCGATTTTTTAGTGTTGATTGTCATGATTTAATTTTAATTATATTTTAGACATAACAATATTTTGTTATATATTCAAAAATCGTCAGGCTTCACTCCAGTCTCCCTACCATTTTTAAATCGAAATTTTTACCATGTAATGGTCTCACTGTATTATCCGCAATTTGTGCCATCATTCGTTACATAATATACAAAACATGATCTGTTAAATTTTGAACCTTATATACTTTATGGTTACAAAAGAAATTTTAGGAAAAATACGATGACATAGGGAAATATATAGGGTGGTAATAAAAATATAATTAATCATTGCTTCGGTGATACTAGAAATAATATTCAACTTTTTTAGGTTAATCCATACATTATCCCTAACAACATGATTACACCAAATCTCAATTTAATAGCTCAAAAAAACAACGAAATTGGTAGACTAACTAACGATTTTATGGGTACCCAGTATTTATATTTCACACCATATTCAGAGATCTATAATCTTCCAACCCTTACTTAAGCCTAACTTAGTTAGATGCCTATTTATCTTATCAGATAAATAAAGCTTTAATATAAAATTGAGTCACATAACTTGACTGTATTTAGATAGCTCTCCCAGAATGTTTTCTTTTTGTCGAATATACCTTTAAAAAATCTAAACCATACGTTTCTTGAAACACAAAAAAATATATTACGATGATAATTAAGAATTAAACTGATTTTTGTTTGTTTTGGTACCGATTATTCAAAATTAAAATTTTTTGTTTGGATTTTTATATGGTATCCATAATTAGTTTGATGGTTGTATATTTTTTAAAACTATTCTGGGATAATTAGTTTCAACTGTAACCGTCCAAATTTAAAATGTCTTTTTATGAGATATGATCTTAATATTCTACAAAATATTATCATAAACTAGCAAAATATATATTTTTTTTCATAAGGAGATATATGTATTATACATGATAGTATCTGAAAGACCGTCAAATGGAAACTTTGAAACCAATAATTCAGTATTATTAATATCATAGAATTGTTAAACAAAAAAAAAACATTTTTCATATTACCTGTGGGACTTAAAAACACCACCTTGTATAAACTCTGAATTATTTCTAACAATATAAAAAATGCATCTTCTAAGTCTTTACACTCTAGTTGATCACAACTTTCCAGCTCTCTTCCTTTCCTTCTAATCGTAAAAGTATACGGTATAAAAAAATAATTAACAATTTACTTCTCCGTCATTCTTTCCTAAGTACTTTATAGAGTATCCTCCATTTTGTACCATCCCGTTTTCATCAACATTGGCATACTTTTTCTTTTGATTTGGGGTCATCATTGATTTCGCTAGTGCACTAGGATCTAATGAGACCCCTGATTTTACTGTGGGTTCATTCTTTACCACGAAATTGTTGTTATGGCCGGTGCTTGCTGCGGCATTATCAATAGAAAGAAGTTGGTCCACCTGAGAAAAACAAATTTTGTCAGAAAAATGACTAGATCAAGAATTAATAATTATGAACTTCGGATTAATAAAATTTTCTATAAAATGCTATCCAGACGAAATGTTTCTAAAAAGATTTCACTGAAATGTTTCTATGAAAATTTTTAGAAATATTTAGTAAACATTTTAATAATGTGAATAAAACATTTCCATGAAAGGTTTCAGTGAAACTTTCTATAACATTTCATGAAATAAACCTAAAACATCAAAAAATAGTGTTTCATGCAATATTACGGAAACATTGAGACAATATTTCATTGAGGATTTCATGAAATCGTTCAAAAATAAAATGAAATGTTTGGAGAAACGTTTTTAAAACCTTTGTAAAATATTTACTAAAAGCTTTCATGATGAATTTAAAAACGAGTCAAGATATGTTTCGGAAATATTTAAGAAACATTCTGTGAATCGTTTTCTGAAACGCCATATAAACCATCTTCTGAAAGCTTTCAAGAAACCTTTTCGCAGCGTTTCTCAGCTGCCTTTAAGGGTGCGACAAATAGGCATTCAAATCATTTCCCAAACATTTCGAGAAAAGTTTCATAAAACGGATCATAAACCATTTCAGAAATGTTTCGAGAAATGTTTTTGAAAGCTTTCATGATGAATTTAAAAACGGGTCAAAATATGTTTCGGAAATATTTAAGAAACATTCCACGAATCGTTTCCTAAAACGCTATTCAAACCATATTCCAAGAGTTTTCAAGAAATCTTTTCGAAATATTTCCGCACTGTTTCTCAACAGCCTTTATGAGTGCGACAAATAGGTAGCAAAAAAGATTTCTAAATTATTCCCTAAACATTTCGAGAAAAGTTTCATGAAACGTATCATAAATCTTCTCACAAATATTTCTATTTTTCATTTGCTATTTAAATAGATCTCGCAAGAGATTTTTCTGTTCAGATTGCATGAAATTCCGAGAGATGGTGCAGCTTGTATTGAGCTTTCTGTTTAGTTTCATATTAAGATATTTAAAATATTCACTTTTCTTATGGTGTGGTGTACTTGGCTGATTTGTACTAACAAGGGCCAACGAGTTCGAAACCGGTCTACAGATGGCGGTACACTGCCAATGAGAAAAGTTTCCACCTTTTTCTGATAGTGTGTTGCAATCTGAAGTAGAGCTTTTGATTCCTAACCAGGGCTGTCAATTTGCCAGTAATTACTTGCATTTGCCAGGAATAATTAGCTATGCCAGTAATTTCGCCAGGAATATTATCATGCCAGGAATAGATATCTTTCATCACAAAGGCAAAATGTACATACAATTAATGGCAAGTGTATGAAAATCAATAAGATGTCCCATCTCTAAAATTAAATCTCTCTACTATCTCTTTTTGCTTCTCACATGTAGTTATTTCTTTCTTTATTTTATGGTTTTCCAGTCAAAAATTTAAAGCATGGACAATCTTGTTACATCTCTCTTTTTCTAATATTCAGTTTATTTGAACAATATGAGCTTTCTCTTATCACACGCATTTTGCCAGGAATAAATCTAAAACTTGCAAGTATTTTTTGTGGGACATTTGCCAGCACTGTTCCCAACTAGAACAAAGCACGCCTGTCCTTATAAGGCTATTTAAGTTGGTTTCTTCTAAATATAAACTTCAAATATATAGAATGTTACAAAAAAAATTCGAGAAACCTTTCTTTTTAAATTGACGAAATATTTATGAAATATTTCATGAAATGTTCAGTGCGCAAATGAATACTTCACTCAAAGGTTTTTTAAAAAATTTTGAAACAGAAGTATTAAGTAGCTCGTATTAAAGTTGGTTAAAATATTTCTTAAATCTTGCATAAGTATTTCAGGAAACGTTTATTATAATATTTCATGAAGCTTTCGTGCAATATTATTCAACTTTTCTGGAATCCTTTCAGAAACATTTATTTCTGTGTCATATCGTCATTTCTGAAACGTTTCAATGCAACTTTTCTGAAACGTGTAGATCTTTGTATAAAACATTTCGTCTTATATTTGTTATTTAGTGTTAAACAAAGTGGTTGTACTTGCGTCAAAATTTTTTATAAGCTATTTACACGAGAGTAGTCGTTTATATTTATCATTGAAAACGACTTTATTATTTTTTCAAAATACTCTCCATTATGATCAAAACCAATGTGGAAATCTTTTTTGCCATCGTAGAAATGGTATCTTCAAAACATTATTTTTGAACGCATCAACCGACTTTTCTGACGTAGAAAATCGTTGACCACGCAGTTTGTTCTACATATACGGAAAAAAAGGATTTCAATTTTTAGGTGCTCAAAAAGTCACATTTCTCTTGAATAATGTGGGTAAGATGCAGCATCCTTGTCCTAAACCTTTGGTAATTTTAAAGGATTTCGATAACTTGTTATCCATTTTGATTTTCGAACCTGAATTTGTCTACAGATTTTATGCAGCTCTAATGAATCTATGGTTTATATTTGTGTCTCACAGTTTAGTCATAGGGATGAACAGGCCTGCTGGGAGCAGGCGTGCACCGCACAAGGACAGCAGTTTCAAAGGTGCGACAAACTCAAAAATCTGCTCAATCACATAATCTGCACCTATGTTTTTTTTAATATGTTATAACAACGGCATCTATTAATCTATATCGAGAATACACGCCAACGTCTCCAAGTTCGAATCAGTAAGGTACTCTTGAAGGGGATTCCCCGATTTGAAATTTGTTTACCGATGTTGATGACTAATTGTTATTAATTACAATTAGTTAAACAATGTCATACCTACATGTATTTCAGATATATCTTTCAGTGATTATTGTAAGTAAAAAAAATCGCAAATATGATAATTACGGTGTTTATTTACTAATTACTAATGTCAACCATACTTACCCCTTCCTACAGTTACAATAAATTATTCTTTTAGACATTATTCAAAATACTAAAAAGTCTTCTCAGACTATGCCTATTTAACTATTATTTATTGTAGATTTTAAATAAATTAATTATTACAGCTGTTTTTATACCCTCCCATAATTACCTAACCAAACTCAAATTCCTTTCTAGAAATGAGAGAAAACGGTATAGAGGGGGCAGCCAGCGGCAGCCCTGGGGATGGTCGTAGGCATTAGTTAAATCTATAAATAATATACGAGTATCTTGATTTGTAGCGCCCCTTTTTACTTCATACGAAAATGTTATCATTACAAGATCTACCACCACGAAATCTACCCTACCCTCACTCATGGTATTCTTTTTCAATGAGGTATTTGAGTATTTTTCCGTAGAGTCAACTCATTGAGCTAGTTATCATTATGCCTCTGTAATTCTGTCAATTTTTCTTACTTTTTTGGTTTATTGTGTATCTATTATTTTCTAAGTAATAAAATATATGTTTTACTGGCTTTTTGTGTTAAATAACATTCTTTTCTGCCAGAGTAAAATTAGGAACCCTGTTGGCACTATCTTTGTCTTTAAATTCATATTTTGTAAAAACTTTGCCGTCAAATTTGTTAAATAAAGAACATCGACATAGTAGTAGGACGCTTCGATTATACCCTAGATTTAAACAACAATAAATTTGTTTGAAGGCTGTTTATGGTCGGTGGGGGAGACGCTTTTTTGATGTTTGACAGACAAACATGTTTATTTATCCTTTTTTTCAGTTTAATTGCTTGTTGAGCCTTTTTTCGGTGTTTTTAAATGTTAGAAATAACTATAAATGCGAAGTTTACAATTAATATTAACAAAAAGAGGATTTAAAGACTTATTTTTATTGGTATATTTTGTTTACATATTGAAAAATAACAATAATAATGATTTAGGCAGCCATATATTCATATCAGAATTGACGTACCGATTATCATATGATACTCGTTTAAATAATGCAATTAGAAAAGGAGAGCATAAAATCGGTATGTGTGTACCAATAAAATAAGTATCCACTGTTTATCAACACTCTTTCAAATATAAATAAAAATATTATTACGTTATTCAGCGTTCAAACAACCGGGTCCTAGTCCTGACGTTATGCTAATTCTACAGGGGTATGTTCGAAGGTAGGACGTAATAAAATGTTAGGTTGGACCACAAAAAAAAGAAGAAATTTTGACGTTGACAAATTTATTATTGACTTAAAAAAGCTCGACTTTTTCCTCTGGTGAAAAAATAATATTCTAAGCCACACTTATATATTAAAGGAGACTTAAGTAAGCCAAACATCAGTTTAAATTCGTGCAAATGGGGATAAGAAATCTAAGTCCTACATTAACTGTACATCGTATTCCGACAAAATCTGCTTGTCGTATGTTATGTAGAAAATACTTGATATTTAAAGTATACAATTTATTCTTTAGCATCATTTTGTTGGTGTTGTGATTCGAAAACCGCTGGTTTTATTTATTGCGGTTTTAAATATTCAAATAAGTATTAGACCAATCTGATTAACTCAAAAATCTGACCAATCTGAAAGAACTCAAAAGACTAAACAACTCGAAAAATTCAAGCAACCCGAATTAATCCTGCTAATCTGAAAAGTTTTATCAAATTTGAAAAATTTAAGCTTTAGACTAGACTCAGGGATTATCAGAATTACGAGCACAGTCCAACACATGCAAAATGCTTTTTTGGAACACTACTACAATTAAATACGAAATCATAAGAATGTCAGAATGACAGATATGTGAGTATCATTGCTTAGATAATATTTTGTGTGACATGTTGAAATCATATTCAGAAGACATGCAAATAATAATCTCTCTAATTTACTTGTTAACTATTATTACTTTAGTTTGTATTGTAAAATGAGGCATTCGGTAACAATTTTTAAATAAAAAATTTAAAAAATAAATTTAATCAGTCCTTAAATTCTTACCGTTTGGTTATTCTCCTCATCTTTATTATTATCCATTAGTAAAGGTTGAGTAGACTTTGAATTAGGCATGATAAATGAAGTTTCCCAATGATCATTTGATGAACTATCGGGAATTAACTTCTCTACAGAAGACGTTGATTCTATGGGATCTGGAGTCGTAGGTACTGTATGGTTCGGTACTAAATAATCCGAAGGGTTCGGTAGCACCTTTAATATAATTTTTGATTTAGTAGTGTGCAAAATATTTATAAACTGTGTGAGCTAACTTTTGGTATGATTTTACTACTACCTTTGACATAAAATTGAAATGTGACATAACATATACAATATTAGTCAAACCGGTTTTGTACACTGGCTCATGTTATTAAGAAATTAAGCAGTAGTTTCAGTTTGTGGCAGTGTATAAAGTTTCAGTTTAGTTAACTGTATATTGGAGATTTTATTCGTATTACGTGAAAGACGAAAAAAAATATTATTGTCAAAACAGCGTTTATAGGTTTCAAATATTTTTTCTAATGTTTTTTGTTTGTTTTGATATCTAAATAGCTTAATCATTGACTTTAAAATCTAAAAAATTTTAGTCAATTGGAATGTCGACTGTATTCAAATAAAAATATAATTTTGCCACAATAGAGATCCCAAAAAATGCAATATTTTTCTTTATTTTTAAGGAATTTTATTTTTATTTAATAATAAAAATGTAAATAAATCTTCTTCGAGTCACGTGACAACTAATACTAATCAAAGTGAATGATGTCACTCAATACTAACGTCATCGCTGGCACTCCGTCCTGATATGGTTATCCTTTGAATCATTATTACTTTCAGTTCTATCACTTGAAGTAATGACAATCACTTCGACCTAATGACGAGTAAATGCATATTCAAAAAAACATTGTTATCAGTTTCACTTTGATCACTTGATAATTACTCTAAAGAATACAGCCAACGTCAGCGCTATCACGAACACTTGACATATACATTTTTTGGTTTTATGTCACATTCGTGATCGCTGTCAAGGGCTACGTTACCTAGTTCATATTTTATAGTCATTTTCATGTAATTTCTTCGAAATTTGCTTACTTTTCCCTCTGAAAACGATTCTAAGAAATTTCCTCACGAAGAAAAGTGGATTTATTAAAGCAAATAGTTCGAATTTGCCGAGAATTGATTATTTTATGGTGGCCAATTTCTTCGCAACAAACAGTAACTTCTGCTCTGCTGAATTTAGAAATAGTTGAAGCCACATTTTCCTATTATTTTCCGAACGTGGAACGTGAATAAATAACTTTTCAGGTGTTTTAATTGTAGTACATTAAGATACCGCACAACACTTAAAATAACTTAGAACTCATCTTGTCAGGAAAAATTACGAAAAAAATTTATATATCCTTGTCAGTTTACCAGTGTGACGTCACATCGGTCAAGTGATACGTATTGGCGTTTTGGCGGGAAATTTTAAACGGAATTCAAATTTATGATTTTTAAAATACTTGTTGTATTTAAAAAATTTTTAAATATTTTCGGTTACATTAGGTACTTGTGCATGATTTTAAACATGTTCCCAAAAATAGTGAACATTTCAATTTTGTACGTACGTACTGATATGTTTAATTACCCTGTTCTGCATTTTGAAATTTCTTGGCGCTCCCTGATATTTTTTTGGATTTTTTGGGTCTACTGTAATGTGATGAATTCAAATATGAGCTTAAGTTTTACCTATCACCCATAAGTTTTTAGAGAAGAAAAGAAAAATATGAAAAACCCAAACTATAAGCAATCTAGTGAATTTTCAAAGATTAAAAAAATTTTCGTCCAGCGAGCCATTTTTTCAAGTCTGGGAAGAGAAAGTAATCGCTGCGAGCCAGATCCGGCGAATATGGCGCATGTGGAAGCACTTTGAAACGTAGGTCACGGAGTTTTGCAGCAACAACCATAGATTTGTGTGCTGGCGCGTTATCCTAATGAAAGAGCACATTTTTTTGGCAAGATGTGGACGTTTAGCATTAATCACATACTGCAAATGGTTCAGTAGTGAAGCGTAATACTCCCCGGTGATGGTTTTGCCTTGTTCTAAATAGTCTATAAGCACCACGCTATGTGAATCCCAAAAAACTGTTGCCATGACTTTTCCTGCAGACAGAACCGTTTTTTCTTTTTTGGCGTACTTTCACCTGTCCCTACCCACTGTTTAACCTGCTGCTTTATCTGTGACATGGAACGGTGAATTCATGTTTCATCTACAGTTATAAAACGTCGAAGAAACTCAGCAGGATTGCGTCTGAATAAGTCTAAACACTCTTACGAAGTGTTCATTCGAAGGGGTTTTTGGTCGACTATTAACAATCGCGGCACCCATTGCGCAGAAAGCTTTTTCCTGCCAAAAACATCATGTAAAACGTAGTGGACACGATCTATCGAGATGTTTGCTATATCAGCAAGCTCTCGTACTTTCAGTCGGCGGTCTGGAGTATGACATTGTAAATTTTTGTGACAATTTCGTCAGTTGTAGCGGTTTTTGGGCGTCCTTAGCACTCATCATCTTGAATTGATGTACAACCACGATTAAATTCAGCAGCTCATTTTTTTACTGTCGAAAACGAAGGAGAAGAATACTTTAAAGTAGAATCCAACTCATTTTTAATATCCGTAGAAATTCAACCCTTTAAAACAACGTAGTTTATAACCGCTCGAACTTCAATTTTATCCATCTTTCACAAAATATCAAACCTTATGTGTTCACTCAATCGCCACAAACAAGCAACTGCACGCAAAAATCTGAAAGTTTGCAGGGCGTCATCTCAAGGTTAATGCTTACAAAATAGTATAGTTATTTGATCCTACTAGCGCCCTCTATGTTTCAGGCCGAGAACTTATCGAACCACCCTCGTACAATCAAATAAATCATTTTGTTGTCTTTTCTCGCTTTTATTCGCCGGGATCGATTTCACTGTAGTCCGCTAACATGTTTGGGGTCCATTTTCCACTACATCGCTTCTCCATTTGAACAATTTGCTGGTGAAATCTTTCGCCGTGTTCGTCTCAAACTGCACCTAAATTGTCAGAACAGAATTCCAAATGGTGACACGTTGCAACCTCACGTTTTGTAAGACTGGATAAGTTCTTTAACTAGATCTTTCTAGTTCTCCGATTTTTTGTTATCTAGAAAGTTTCTACATACATTTTTGAAGGCAGTACATGCTCTATTTTCTTTTCTCGAAAGTGTGGTTAACTCAGGTTCGTCTTTAAAAAATTCCTCGTATTTTAGGCACAATTCCTTCTTTAAGCTGTCCCATTTGCATAACAAAAACAACAATATTTGGTGTAGCCAGTCTGCAGTCCTGTAAGTAGTGCAATAACTTTTAGATTAGCACACATATTCTATTTATGATTTTTGTATTTTATGCGTTGAAGTAACGCATGTCCTTGTACATTTCTTTCATATTTACAGCATGACCCACCGGAACAGATGGTTGTTCATTTCCATTAAACAATAAAACTATCTTTAAACTCGTTCCCCAAGAGTCAATAAACAATCGCTATTCGGCAGGTTTATAAGGAAAGCCAAATTCGTTGACTCAACCCGAAATATACAGTAAACTAAGTCATTTGCCATTGAGAAAACATTGCCAGCATTTTTTGTAGGAGATTCCACTGCTGTCAACGAGATCCAATCAGCTGTGGCTTTGTTATGAGAAGATCCAAATTACGAATAAGATCGTTGAACTCTTCCTGAGATATAAAATGGGGCTGTTTACTGCTACTATATTTGTAATCGTCTTTCTGTTTAAAACTTTGACCGGCTTTTAGTTCAAAATCATCGTATGAACCGATTCCTAGTCAATTTCGTATTTTTCTGGAGGCTTAGAGACAGGTATGCTAGAAGAGTCATGAGGTACCGGTCTCATGACTGATGTGATATTAGGATATTCAATTTTATGCTTTTACTAGAAAATCACAGGATTTCTGTTAAGCAAGAGTAGCAGTCATCAACATGATTCTGAAGCTTCCGCTAAACCATTGGGCACTCCAAACTTCATAGGCTTGTGAGTACCCAGTAGCCATTCTGTTAAGGTTCTTGAGCAAGTGAGGCAGCAAATTTTGGGAGCCTAAGTTTTATCTTTATCGCCAACTTTGCACCCAAAATATAACTCGTAGGCTTTTCTTAGAAGTGAGCTCAAAGTCTTTCATTGAGCTTTCAGTGCACTTCACCACATATATAACAGCAACTATTCGGTTTATCCACACAGGTTTGCGACGACATCGTTGAAATACAGCAAAAATAATAGCACTACTACAACGCTATCTTTATTCGCTAGTTATTTCCGCTTCGCTCATATAGCCAATACTAAGCCTCCGACGATTAACCAGCTGGTTATATTCCCATTTCGTACAGCTGGTGTTTTCTAGAAACATCGGGTCTCGAGAGTATCAGAAGCGAGGATATAATTCTTGTATACAGGAGCCCTTCGATACATAGCTGACTCTTCGTCGACTACGGGGTATGGTGAAATTTAAAATTACATGGGATTTAATGGGTATCTCCGTTATTTTAAGCCCTAGAGAGGTTCAGACTTCGCAGCCGGAGAGTCTTCCCCAGACGCTCCCTATACGGTGTTGCTAGATTATACACAAATTCTCTAAACTTGGGGAAACGTAGATTTGGCAGCGTCATACCCCCGTATACTATAACAACTTATATATCGCATATGCACATCCTTATACCTGCTTTGCAATCAATCAAAATATGATGATCATCCCATTAGAGCCAGTAGACATATTGGTCAGTTTTCATGTAGAATCCCTGTACACGAATGATTTAGTTTCCATATTTGGCGTATTACGAAAAAACAACATGGACTCCATCCTACTAGAATTAATTAAAGCATATCTGATTTCCACTTATTTTACTTTTCAAGGAACTTTCTACGAGCAGACGTCGAAAGCGGCCATGGGATTGGCGCTATCACCTGTGGTAACTAACATTCTCATGGAAGCTTTCGAAGAAAACACCTTGTCTTCTGCTCCTCTAAAACCTAAATTTTGGTGCAGATATGTAGACGATAGGTTCGTAGTTTGGCCACATGGCACAAACAACCTCCATATTTTCCAGGATCATCTAAATCAACAACACCCTAGCATAAAATTCACTATAAAAACTGATTGAAATGGTGCCCTTCCCTTTCTTGATGTACTGGTACAAAGGAAAGATAATGGCAAATTAGGATATTCTGTGTACAGAAAACCAACACATACAAATCGATAACTCAATGCAACGTCACTCCATCATCTTTCTCAAAAACAATCCGTCATAAACTCCTTGGCACCTAGAGGACTTTCAATATGTAACGAACAATCACTGAAATCAGAAACAGAAAAACTGACTAATGCCCTGAGGGGCAACGGATATTGCGCTGAAGATATAAGTCGTTTTATTAATAAATATAAAAACCCAACTCCTAAACAAAATGCCATAAATGAACCTCCTTTGGACAACGTTGTCTTACCTTACATACACGGAACCACCGACCAGATTGCCAGATTGTTTCGAAGAATAAACATTCGGACACATTTCAACACATGTAAGGAAGTTGGACAATGTTTGAAGTCTCCAAGGAACACAATTCCATTTCAAACAGAAGGCGTTTTCAAGATACCTTGCTTTGTGGTACAGTTTATGTAGGTGACACAGGACGGTCTATATCTACTAAGCTTAAGAAACATGAAAGATGAATAAAAAGAAAAAATTGTACCATCTACAGTAGCTGAACACCAACATTGCTCAGGTCACACTTTTAATGTAAAAGAAATTAAGGTGCTAGCATCAGTGCCTGGTTTCTTTAAACGTAAAATTAGAAAATCAATCGAAATTTGTAAATATCCAAATAATATTAATAGAGATGCGGATTACAGTCTACATCACACGTGGAAATCGATTGTAACGCTGGATCACGGTTCTCTGAGCCCCAGTCGGGTATAAATACAGGGCTGTTGCTCCTCGATAGTCATTCGGTGTTCTTATCTCGTGGAGTAAAGCTCCCTGAACATGTATCGTGCAATCGTAGGCGAAACGTCGGATAACAATTCCCATTTGACACGGTCTAAACCCAAAAACCATAATTTTCAACTTACAAATTATGAAGTTAATATTATGTTTAAAAAAACTTAATATGGCGGACTAAAAATTCAACATCTCTAGATTTTGTCCAAAATTGGTATAAGGAAGTTTTTAAGAGTGTAAATAACCAATTTAAAGTTCTTTTCAAAAAATCCAATATGGCGGACTAAAAATTTAACGTCACTCGATTTTGTTAAAAATCTGTAGTTTCTGCAAGTATAAATAACGAATTTAAAATTGTTAAAAAAAAAACAATATGGAAGATGTAACATTGCGGTCTAAAAATTTTATCTTTCCAAATCAGATCCAAAATTTGTACTTGAGGTTTTCAAGGGAATACAATTAGATTAAAAATTGTTTTTAATTCAATATGGAGGATCAAATATGGTGGGTTGAAAATTTTACGTTATTCACATGTTTTCAAAACTGTTATTAGAGGGTTTGCGGAATCGCAAGTTACGAATCTGAAGTTGATTTTTTACGATTTAATATGACAGATACAATACGGGGAACATAAAATGTTACATTATTCCGATTTTGTAAAAACTGATGTTGGGGGTTCTTGGGGCGTACATGTATTAAGCATCTTAAATTAATTTCTTCAAACTCAATATGTAGGATAAAATATGTCACACTAAAAAATTGACGTTTCAGGTTTTTCATAATATTGGTATTAGGGGGTTTTGAGGGCCTAGGTTACGAATTTAAAATTAATTTCTTAAGCAAACTAAATATTTGGTACAATTCCATTCAAAACTGATATTTGAGAAATAGGGATGTTGACTATTTTTGGAAAAGTATGTAAAACCCTGTATAAGTACCTAATATGGCACAAAATATTTGATATTATTCTTTTAATACAACTAACAATCTAAAAATGTATTTTTCTGAAGATCATTTTGATATAAGTTTTGATAATATTTGTTTATTTTTCTTATAAAGGGTGTTTTTTATTGAGGTATAGAACTTTAAGTTGGCAACACTTTTTTAACTGGCGGCCATTTTGTCAGCTATCAAGTGATTTACGTTTAGTTTGGTTGGGCATTTCAACATGAATAGACTGACGCCTGAACAACGCCTCCAAATTGTGCAAATTTATTTTGAAAATCATGGCTCTGTACGAAATACGTGTCGCGCACTACGTCCATTTTACGGTCAACATAATCGTCCATCAGAGCAATTAATTCGATTAACTATGGAACGTTTTCGCTCCACGTTTACTCTAAATGATAATACGCATCCACAGAGACATCGTACAGTGCGTACAGAAGAAGTCATTGCTGTTATAGAGCGTAGCGTAGAGGAGGACCCGAATCAGTCTATCCGCCATCGTGCAGAGAAATTGGATATGTGTCCATTCACTTTATGGAAGATTTTGCGGAAAGATCTTGGTTTGCGTGCTTACAAAATCCAACTCGTGCAAGAATTGAAGCCACACGATCACCTAGCAAGGAGTAGATTCGGTGAATGGGCCCAAAACAAGATTGCCGTTGATCCCGATTTTCATAAGCGAATTTTGTTTAGCGATGAAGCTCACTTTTGTTTGAATGGATACGTCAATAAACAAAACTGCCGTATTTGGAGTGATGATAATCCTCAAGTGCATGTTGAGACACCGTTACATCCAGAAAAACTGACTGTTTGGTGTGCTTTATGGGCTGGTGGAATCATTGGTCCGTACTTCTTTAAAAACGATGCTGGTCAGAACGTTACAGTCAATGGTGACCGCTATAGAGTCATGATTACTGACTTTTTCGTTCATCAATTGAACAACCATGATGTGCAGAAGCTGTGGTTTCAACAAGACGGCGCAACATGTCACACAGCTCGTGCCACAATTGATTTATTGAAGGAAACGTTTGGTAACCACATAGTTTCACGTTTCGGACCCGTGATTTGGCCTCCAAGATCGTGCGACTTAACGCCGCTAGACTATTTTCTGTGGGGATATGTGAAGTCGCTAGTCTACGCCGATAAGCCCGAAACGATTGATCACTTGGAGGACAACATTCGCCGCGTTATTGCCGATATACGGCCACAAATGTTGGAAAAAGTCATCGAAAATTGGACCTCCAGATTAGACTACGTCCGAGCCAGCCGTGGCGGTCATATGCCAGAAGTCATATTTAAATTATAATGCCTGAAGGCTATCTTTCGAATAAAGTAAATTTCATGTCAATTTAAAAAATTCATCTTTGTTTTATTCCATTTAAAAGTTCTATACCTCTATAAAAAAAACACCCTTTATTAAAAGTTATTATTTTTCAAATTTAAAAGATGAAAATTGGAATTTTGGGATTAGAAATAAAGTAATCAAAGTTGGGTAACACTGTTTTGTACTTCTTTTATTTTAATTGCCGAGTAATAGACAGAACTCTACAGAATATCCTTTGATGAGCTAGATATCATAGGTCTGAATAAGAGCAAGTTGTTGCAATAAGTGACGTCATGCACTTTTATTGGTTTTGGTTGTGACGAGAGTTATTTAATTACATTTTGATTATTAAATAAAAATTAAATTCCTTAAAAATAAAGAAAAATATTGTGTTTTTTAGGATTTTCATTATGGAAACTATCGTTTCGAGGCAAAATTATATTTTTATTTGAATACAGTCAACATCCCTATTCTCAGAATCAAAGAATTTTTTGTTGTTCAATTTAGTGTGGTCTACAACTTTGGATAAAATGGGTATTTTTTAGCAACCTTAAAAACTCAACTCAATTCCGATTAATCAAGAAAAAACTTGAACGAATTTGAATTTTAATTATCAAATTTCTTTTAAAAAAATATCGAGGATTCTACAGATCAACGATTACTTAAATTACCTAAATGTTTCTATAGACTTTCATTAACTACCTGTAAACAGTTATCATTAGAATCACTAGGCCGTATAAGAGTTGTATCTCTTTCACAGGAAAGTGCTAGGTAAAACATCGGCAATGGAGCATTTATTACATCTGGATCTTGAGCACAATAACCCAATCTTTCCAAAATGGTGGAAAAGCTTGGCCTATCCTCTGGTTGCGGATGCCAACAGGATGCCATTATACCGTAAATAGGACCTAAAAATACAGAGCTTAATTGCTGTATTGAAATAAGTTTTAATCAAAAAAAAAGTGATTAAGAACAAAAAATATATATTCGAAATATTTACAATTACCAAAGTCTAAGTTTTTACCTGGACAATTTTCGGGTCGTTCTAACCTTCCACCTTGTATAACTAAATCCATTACTTCTTTATTTGTACATCCTGTATAAGGCATGAAACCCATTTTCATTGTTTCCCACAAAAGAATGCCAAAAGACCATACATCTGTTTTAGAACTGAAAATACCTTCAAGAAAAGCTTCAGGTGGCATCCATTTTACTGGAAGCATGGCTTTACCGTCTTTCCTATAGTAGTCAGCTCTGTAAGGAATAAATAACTGGTGACACTCTTTCTACGATGGGTCATTTAAGGATTAATTAATTAAAATCAATATAAGTGACGTATGATAATGGAAATCAAACTGTTCATATCACAAATATGGTTCAGATCTCTTAAAAGTAACTGCTCGTTCAAAAAGAGTTTATGGTAGATTTTTTATATGGGCGAGCCAAAAAATTGGGCTAATTTAAAATTTAAAATTTTTCTTAAAGTATAGTTGCTCTTAAAATCAGAATCACCCATCACCTGAAAGAACAAAATTAATATACGTACCTATAAATGTCTCTCGACATACCAAAATCAGCAATTTTTGTCACCCGCCCAGGTCCTTTTGTTGTTAGAAGACAATTTCTTGCAGCAATATCCCTATGAATAAATCTTTTTTCTTCAAGATATCTGCACCCCCTGGCAATATCCAAGGCTATAAGCACAAGATCCTTCATTGTAATGGGACTTGGTCGATCCTAAAAAAGATACAAGAATAACAACAACCCCCCACGGAGATTATAAAAAAATATGAGTCAAAAACCTTGATTATTGTGCTTTAAAGAAAAAGTTGTGTGCTCTTAAGATGCAAAATTTGAACTTTTGTAATTTTTATCGCTAACATTACGAAAGCCAATCCTAACACATCAATATTATAAAGTTTTTCCCATAAGCAGTCAAAAACAATTTCTGACAATCAACAGCTATTAACAAATGAAAATAAATAAGTGGAAAACACACTATTCAACTTATAATCTGTAACATTTAGTATATCATAATATACTAAAGAAGTAAAATTTGTTTGCTCGAGATAAAAATCTTTTTACTGATGACATTCTCCGGTTGAACATTGGCTACATTTTATCCTGTTTTATAAAACGACGACTGGCGGCACAAAAAGGGGTGAAAATAAAAATAGTAGGAAAAATATTCGTACGAGGGTAACCATCTATATTTAGAAAACTAGTCGCGATGGCGTTGCTAGGTGTCATCTGACATATCCATTGTTAAAGATTGACATTTTAGACATTTTAGACATTAAGAATTTCATCTCTTCCAAAAAATGGAATTAGTTCGTGAACATTTTCGCGCGATTACACCGGACAACAGCCAAAGTGTATCTAAAATAAAATCGACTAGACCTTACCATTTTTGGTGTACTAAAATCGAAACTAAACATATTTTTTAATTTTAGTTCAAGTTTTAGAGTTACGTGATGTCATGTCTCCCTATATATTAACAATGTTACCGCCAGAATGCACGTGGTATATTTGTATTGTTATAACAATAGAGGAGTGCGACGCTGTCAAATCTACGCTTTCTCCAAGTTAACGAAGTTTTGCATGATTTGGCAACACCGCATGGAGATCTGGGATAATCCCCTCCTTTACGAAGTCTCAACCTCCCAGGGCTTAAAATAAGGGAGATTTAACCCATTTAAACCCTTGTAAATCGACTTTTATGTCTGCTTTGTACTGAGCAGCCCCTGTATACAAACGAATGACAAACGCCACTATTGCGACTATTATGGAACTTAATAGAAAATTCTCGAATATTCTCTAAAAATGTTGAAGCCGTATTTGGGTATATAAGCAGCTACAAATCGGAGGGATTAGTCAGTCGAAGTTAATGAGTCGAATCGAATAGTTGAGATTGTAAGATGTCTCGCAAGTGTGTGAACAATCCAGATCACTTTGTTATGTTTATAGTGAGGTGATTTTTGCGTCTCAGAAGCGGTCTATTAAACCACTGATAAAAAATGCATATCAGCTTTATTTCGGTTGCAATATTGGGGATCAAGACAAACAGTGGGCGCCACATATTTGCTGTAATGCGCGCGCTTCAAGTCTGAGAAACTGATTAAATAGTAAAAAACGATTTATGCGGTTTGATGTCCCAATGATTTGGAGAGAGCGTTCAAATCATGTTAATGATTGCTATTTCTACATAATACCTCCTGTTGGGCAAGGCAGAGGTATATCCAAGGCAGAGGTATATCCAACAAGCAAAATATAACATCTGCTATGAGACCTGTGCCTCATAATGACAAACTTCCTATTCCAAAACACCCAGAAACATTACGAATCAGATAATAACGATACAACGATTCTCAAGAACAAGATATGCCATCAACATCAAAAGATCCTGATTTCATACTCAGCACGTTATACCGCTAACCACACGAAATAACCGAATCAGAATTAAACAGTCTTGTGAGAATTTTCAAAAAGTCAAGCAGATTTATATCAACAATAGATAAAGGTACCAGGGAAAGTAAAATGCTTCCATGCTTGCCGACTACAGTTGGACCTTGTTAGAGATGCTCCAGAAACAATTCACAAAAACAAAATGACAGAATATTTAGTGTCTCTACACGTCTAAAAGTATGTATTTTTTATTATTTTGTTAAAAATAAAATTTAAAAAATTGTTCTTGAAAATTGCAAGTAAGTTTTTAATTTCATTGTCATTTTTGTGTTCGGGGCCCCAAAATTAACAAAAAAAAATGCACTTTTCATACAAGATGCAACAAATAAACTAAAATTTGTTGCGTAGTGTTATTTCTCACAACTTTCGACCTGGTTTATATCAACATGAGTGCATCCACGAACCTAATTCTTTATATGACGATGAAGCACCTACAAAGACAACTCGATATCACTGGTATAGTGAATTAAATAGCAACCGTTGTTCATTCACGGACGAGTCGCTTGAAGATCATCCTAAATCAGTTGTAATATTGCCAATTGTTCAAAAAAAAGGTTCGCGTCAATAGATGTAAGGAAATGCTCAAAAAATACAACAACCATTTTTAGGATCGTGACAGGTGACAAGTCTTGAAATCTATGCATATGAGGCCGATGGTAAACAACTGTCGACGGTATAATGAATCAAAACCAATAAAAGGTGCTTACGCACGAATCACTTCGAAGCACTTTAAAGAAAATGTCTCTTTTTTCAGAAAAACTAGCCATATGCCAACCGTACCATTAAAGAATCGTAAAACGGTACACACCATTTGTTTTCCGAAAGTTTTCTATGAATTGAAGAAAACAAACCAAAGACGGAGGATCATTCTACACCATGACAAAGCGCGCTCACACACACCGACTTAAATAAATAAATTTTTGATCAGTTCAAACATGGAATTGAGGGGTCGTTTGCCATACTGGAGGCAAATCCAAGGAGCGGCGGTTACCCCCCCCCCCCCCAAGAGCTACGAATTCGGAAAAAAAAACATATTTAAAAGATTATAGACTCAAGCTTCCGAAACCACATATAACAGCGAGGTCCACTTTTCCAATACATTGAATAGCCATAAACACAAGCTTTTAAATCCGCACACCCGCATAGAATGGGACGAAGAGTTCATATTTTATCTCTTTTTAAAGAAACACAAAATTACGTACTATAAGTATAAGATGTATGTATCTAGCATAATATGGATATTATCTGAACAATCTTGAAAACAAAAAACAATACACGATTAAAAGACTTGAGAGTAAATTTTCCCAAATGTGAATTACCCTATTGTATTGATCATTTACATACTATAAAATAAACCATTTCTTAATGTTACTGGTTCAAATCTTGATTTGGCACGCTATATCAAGCTTTCTCAAAAAAGTTTGCTTCGCTCGGGCATAGAGAATCAACATTCTCATGGTAGTACCAAAGTGTACTTTACAACTTTTTGCGCTAAAGGGAGGGATGCAGGTTCATTTTATATGCATTACTTTACATTATCATTTTATGAAAATAAAATGAAACTAGCCTGAATGAACGATTAGAATTTTAAAACCGATTAGTTTTGCTGTGAATATATGAACAAATTTCAGTAAAGTATTTAAAATAATTGTTAAAGTGTTAAACAAAAATAAGTAATTATTAAATTGCTAAATAAAAAGATTCTTAAGATTTTTTTAACACATCATATTTATACTTCTAATTTTATATTATTGATAGATAATAAATAGAAAGCTAACTTTTGTTACTTCAATCATAACAAAAACATTTATGGTTTCGCGATTAAGATATGAAATATTAAGTTTCCATATTTAATTTTTATTTTTTTATTTAAAGCAATTTTAATTTTCCTATACGAGGTTTGTCCCAAAAGTATCGAGCCTGCATTCATATCTCTTCGTCAAAACGTCCGAGCGACCTCTGTGGGGCATGGGCGTCACCAGTAAGTCTTCACGAACTCGTTGGTATGCGCAGTTACCGACTGGACGTGTTAATTCGTGAACGGTGTGCGTTTGTTTACAGTGTCTTTTTTTCGTTCGTCGCATTTTGTTACTGTAAAAAATGACGGAAAAATTAGATCATCGAATTTGCATCAAGTTTTGCTTTAATCTTCATAATCAGTTGACAGTGATTCTCGCTCTGACCGATTTTCGAGCGCAATAACACCAGTAAATGTCGAGCGTGTGCGACTTGCAATTGAAGGAGATCGTCGGTTGACTGTACGCGAACTAGAAAGTGATCTTGGAATACCAAAAACTACGGTTTGGAGAATTTTAACCGAGAATTTGGCAATGGCTCGTGTGTGTGCAAAATTCATCCCAAAATTGCTAACGGCAGAGCAGAGAATCTTCGCTTTAAAAACGCTCAGGACCACTTGGAAATGGTTTCTAATGATGAAAATGTACTCAAGAAGATTATTACTAGTGACGAATCATGGGTTTATGGTTATTATCCAGAAACAAAGCGACAGTGTTCACAGTGGAAGCATTCTGAATTGCCAAGACCAAAAAAAGCACGTCAAAGGTGTTGTACACCACGAATATGCTCCGAGAGGTCACACGATCACTAAAGAATACTACGTTGAAGTAGTGACTGCGTGACGCAGTCAGAAGAAAATAGCCGCAGCTTTGGACAAGCGGTAATTGGCTGCTTCACCACGACAATACCCCAGCGCACTCATCGAACCTTGTGCAGCAATATTTAACAAAGCACCAAGTCGTACAGCTTCGCCAGCCTCCGTACAGTCCCGACGTAGCTCCCTGTGACTTTTGGCTCTTTCCCAGATTAAAAGTGTCGCTCAAAAGACACCGGTTGGATGACAAAGAGACGATTGAAACTAATGCGACGAATGCACTGAAGGCAATTCCGAAAACTGACTTCCAGGACTGCTTCAGGAAGTGGAAACACCGTTGGGAACGTGTTATTCAATTAAATGGGGAGTACTTTAAAGGATGTCACTCACCGGATGATAAAGAATAACACTAATGCGGAGATATGAAGGTAGGCTCGATACTTTTGGGACAAACCTCGTATGTAGGGCGCCCCAAAATAGCATGTATTTTTTTTTCAGTTTTGAATGAAAATTAGGTAATTTTACAGGTACCGAAAATCTTTTTGGCAATAGTTTAGCAATAGTCATTAAAAATTTAAGAGCACATGCCAATCAGCTTACTATAATTATATATATATATATATATATATATATATATATATATATATATATATATATATATATATATATATATATATATATATATACGTGAAAATGGTGAAATAGTAAAGAGATTTTTAAAATTTATACTAAATATTGGTCATAAAGCTAAAGATATTGAGAATGCTCGTCTTGACCTAATAAACTATCGTTGTCAGTCTTCGGATAATGCAAATAATATGTCAGGTATATACGCAGATCGTTAGACACACATTAAAACAATTAATTCTTAGGCAGACTACGTTCCTTGCGCTGTACATTCATTAAATTTAGTGGGTACTTGACAGCTGAATTGGTATCTGAAACAATTGATCTTTTGCTACTTTAGAAAAATTTTATAATTTTTTTTATAATATCTATACATCGTTGGGAGATTTTGGTGCAGTGTACAGATCTAAGGCTCAAAAGGCTTTCTCAGACTCGTTGGTCTGCTCAACATGATGCATTTTATGCTTTAGAAAAAGGATGGTCTGCAATACTTGATGTTGTTGAACTGCAAAAAAAATTAAGTATTGAAAAGCAGAAATTCTAATCACTGTTTAGAAACCAATTTTAGATCGTTTCAATATGCTGCTAGTAAGAAACTTGCTGTCTAAATTTATAGTTCTCTGGCTTCTTTTCTTCAAAATCTACGAGATAAACAAGTTTCTTAATATGAATAAAAAGCTAAACTACTATCTGGGGTCCAAAATTATTATTGTTATGATACTTGACTCATGAAAATTCGAAAACTTCAGCCAGATCATACGATCGATATCCTTTTCAGATAATTTATCTGTCAAATTGACGAAATGTCTTAGTATTTTGAATATACAATAATTAACACATGCAACACTAACTATTAAACTATCTATGTATGAACTTATCAATTTAGATAAGTTTATGGGGAAACTGAAGAAACAAATCAAAAATTTTGTTTTTTTTTCTGCACAGTATGCATGTATGGTAGTCATGCAGTTTTTGAAGCGCCAAATAAAAGTTTAATGCTTACTGGTTTAGGTCGTGACTCTCTCAAAAAGTTCTTCAAGTCGCCTCCAGTTAAGAGTTCCAGAACAATAAATTTGGGATGTATATCAAAACATACGCCGATAAAATGAACTATGTTGGGATGATTAAACTTTGACATTATTAATGCTTCTGTTAAGAAATCATCTTCGGCTTGTTTGACTGTCATTTCTTGAAGTGTTTTTACTGCCACTGGCATCTCTACCGTATCACAGGGTCTTTGACGGTAAAAGCCTTGGTATACCTCTCCAAATGCGCCTTGACCTAAAGCTCTATAGCAAGAAACAATAATAACTATATTATAAAAAGGTGAAGTTTGTAAAAACAAAAATCGAATTGTTTGGCAAAGGTTATCCCTGGAATTCCATAACGTATTTCAAAAACTATTTTACTGTTGCAAGGATAACATTTTCCGTTTGAACTTACGCTACATTTCATCCGATTTTGGCACAAGATGAGTTAAAGTTTCTCAGAGACTATAGGTTTGTTGCGATCCGCGTCAGAAACAATTTCTGACCGCCAAGATTCTGCGCATTAACTTAAATATAATGTGTTAAATAGTTAATGCGCAGAATCCTGACGGCCAGAAACTGTTTCTGATGCATTTTGGCACAAACCTTATGCAAATGGTAAGTTGAAATTTGCAATTCCAAATTCGCAATCTTAAAGATGATTTTGCGAGTGAAATGAGTCACACTTTTATTTGGTTCCTTTGATATATCAAATACATAAGTAAAAATAGCAGAATTTTTTGATCATTATTGAAATACTATTACGATATTCGTACAAGGTGGTAGATAGAACCTTGTTACGTTTTATAAAATGCGGAAAGTCATTTATCAATTTACCATGCCATTTTTCACTGATGCCAATGGTACACAGATAAAATATTAAGAAGATAGATATATTCTCTTACTTTACTAATCGTAACTGCTCTCTAGGTATATGCTGGAGATCAGCAATGGTAGTTACAATGCCTCCAAATTCATAATTTGGATTGTATTGAGTGGTGACACTTCCAGATGCCTGTCGCAGTCTGCTCAGTTGCATATCAGAAACCGGACAGCCTTTTCTTCGTAAAAGTCCAGAGACCTGTTGCTGATATCGATTATCTGAAAAAACTAAACGATTTTAAAAATCTGAGTAACAATTTTGTTATTCCACTTTGAATTTTCTAAGACTGTTGCAATATTTTTGCAAAAAAAAAGAAACATGTAAAGAAAATGTAATAAGCAGTAATTAATATGTAATATTAACTTACAGAGTACAAAGCATACCATCCCGAAAGCTACAGTCAAACAAAATACTGTAACTATTAGGCCAACGACGAACCAAGGAGGATATTGAGAGTCCATGTGGATCTGAATGGCTGAAAAAGAAATTATACTTTATTTTTACCTGTAATTTTAGATCGAGATTTGCTGAAATTAAAAGAAGTTTTTATACCCCTTAAAATATGTTATTAAATCAGCCGGATTTCATTTTACGCGGAGCGTATTGTAATCGTGTCAGAATTGTTTCTGGATCAAAATTGAATAGCTCAATTGGTTATTGTGTCCAGGAATGTCCAGGAGGAAATCTCGTCAGCGTTTGGATTTATATCAATTTTTTTGCCTACTTTATACTGCAGAAGCATCAGCTTAAAGAAAACTGCAAAACATACAGAGGTTAGCTTATGTAGATGTCACGGAGGCGATCCCACTATACCCCACAGCAGCAACAGAGGCAATGCTGAATCTCCCTCCACTGCAAATATAAAGAGCCTAGCGTTTCTGCTTCCACTCAAGAGTGAGCATGAGTAACGAAAATCACGTCCTCTATTTTTCTAGAACAGAAGTAGACATGGTTATAACGAGGGTGGCGGCAAAAAAATGTCCTTAAGCTGTTCCAAAAAGAAAATTTGTTGAGCATATGAAGATTCTGGATACAAGCCCAACAGAATACATATCGACACCCACGACACACCCATAAAATATGACTTTGACTTAAACTATGAAGTACTGACTGCTACCAAGCGAATGGAAAGGTTTTGTATTCTTTACTAATGGTTTCAAGATAAAGGAGTTGGAGTGGGAGTACCAGGCTCAGGCGCAGGGCTTACTAAATCCCTAGGAAGTACCACTACCACCTCGAAGCATAAAGACAGGCAATTTAAATCTGTAGCGACGAGTACCTAAATAGAAGACCAAAATATCCAAACCTAGATAGGCGAGCTCTCAGGTTGAATACCTACGAGTCTGGGACTGCGTCATAACACAAAATGTTTCAGAAACGTTTCATGCAAGGATCTAAACGTTTCAGAAAGGTTCCATTGGAACGTTTCAGAAATAACGAAATGACACAGAAATAAATAATTCTGAAACGATTCCAAAAAAGTTTCGACATTTTTGCATGAAAGAGTAATGACATATTATAATAAACGTTTCCTGAAATATTATGGAAGATTTAAGAATTATTTTAACCAAATTTAATGCGAGCTACTTAATACTTCTGGAAAAGTTGACGCAAGTTTTTAGCAATGTTTAGAGAAACTTTTCATGAAATGTTTCACAAGCTTTTAAAGAATCCTTGAATGAGGTACATTTGCGCACTGAACACTTCGTGAAATATTTCATAAATATTTCGTCAAGTTAAAAAGAAAGATTTCGCGAAATATTTTTGAAACATTCTATATATTTGAAGTTTATATTTAGAAAAACCCAACTGAAAAAGCCTTATAAGGACAAGCGTGCTTTGTTCTAGTTAGGGATCAAAAGCACTACTTTAGATTGCAAGAAACTACCAGAAAAAGGTGTAAATTTTTCCCTCTGGTAGTATACCGCCATCTGTAGACCGGTTTCAAACTCATTGGTTCTTGTCAGTACAAAGCAGCCAAGTACACCACACCATAAGAACAGTAAATATTTTAAACATCTTATATGAAACTAAACAGAAAGCTCAATACAAGCTGCACCATCTCTCGGAATTTCATACAATCTGTACAAAAAATCTCTTGCGAGATTTATTTAACTAGTACATGAAAAATAGAAATATTTCTGAAAAGGTTAATGATACGTTTCATGAAATTTTTCTCGAAACGTTTATGGAAACATTTGGATATATTTTTGCTGCCTATTTGTCGCGCTCATAAAGGCAGCTAAGAAACACTACTAAAATATTTCGAAAAGGTTTCTTGAAATCTTTCAGAAGATGGTTTATATGGCGTTTCAGAAAATGATTCATGGAACGTTTCTTAAATATTTTCGCAACACATCTTGATTCGTTTTTAAACTCACCATAAAAGCTTTCAGTAAATCGTTCACCAAAGTTTTGAAGACATTTCTCGAAATATTTCTAAAAAGGTTCATGATACGTTTCATGAAACTTTTCTCGAAACTATCAGTAAATATTTCGCCAAGGTTTCAAAAAAGTTTCTCTAAACATTTCATGTTTTATTTTTGAGCGATTTCATGAAATCTTCAATGAAATATTGTCTCAATATTTCCGTAATATTTCATGAAACACTATATTTTACCGTTTTGGGTTTATTTCATGAAATGTTATAGAAAATTTTCATAAAGATTTCATAGAAACCTTTCATGGAAATGATTTATCCACATTATTGAAATGTTTACGAAACATTTCCGAAAATTTTCATAGAAACGTTTTAGTGAAATCTTTTTAGAAACATTTCGTCGTCTATGGGTGTATATGGGTCCTAAAGCATCTGACAAGGAACGTCAGGGTAAACCTGATGTGGGTGAAAAAGCACAAGGAAATCACAGGAAATAAGGAAGCAGAAAACCTCTACTCCTGGTCTAGAACAAGCGAAAGAATTTATAAATCCATCGCCAAAGAATGAAAAATGTTTCTCGATCACCCAAAAACAAATGTTCGATTAATAACACATTTTTCAATACTGCTTTCTGAGATACCATCTCAAAATAATGGTCAAAGCTGGGATTTGTCGTTACTGCGACTGTAAATTCAAAACAGTACAACAGCTGCTATGTGAATGTATAGCACTATTCTGTAAGAGACTTACATTTCCAAAAGGCGTCACCTTTACGCTTGAAGAAATTAAATCACCCAGAAAAGAAAGATTCCGTAAAAAGTTTAAATATCCGGCGCTTATATTAGATTGAGGTAACGTGCAATCTTATAAATCGAAGTATTGTAGAGGAACAAGAAAATCTTTAACGATCTACTAACAATCTACAATGTAAATACCTTAGACAGCAAATTATAAATTGCCTTTTTTTAAACTTGATTTAATCCTTTCTAGAAACAATATCTATTATAACTAAAACAATAAAATATTTCCATATTTTTTAATCAACGATGTTACATAAGAAAAGTCATAGTGGTAGTTTAATTATAGCTGTCCCGTGTCAAGTTAAAAATATTTTCAGGTTAAGTTGTATATTTTTTTAGAAATTTCTTGCTGATTAAAGAATTATTATAGTAAAAGAAGCTTATGCACCGCTTGGGTCATGCTTTCCCATCAGTTCAATTTTTTAGCAATAATTCATTCCATGTAAGGAGCTAGTAAAAATTCAATCCTGGAATGGTAGATCTAGTAATTAGAAAAAAAAACCTTCCTCAAGACGCGAGTGAAAATATTCTGGCAACCTCAATGGAAACGCCGGAAATAATTATTCTTGGAAAATTTATTAACAAATTCATATTCGAATTATTACAAATGATATCAGATTTAACACTGATATGATTAACAATATTGATCTTCTACTTACGAATGCAAGATTTCTTATTGTCTCCCAATCTCCAAGTTTTCGGACAAATACAAGCAGTTTCGGATCTCAGGTCATCCAACGCAATACATTGATAATCGCAATCGCAACCATCTATTCCAGGTATAATAATAACATACCCAGATCCAGCATTATGTCCTACATATGCCGTAGCAAACCTTGCTTCTGTTCTGTATATGTCTACAAATGACGTACCACCATCACCATTGGTTGAATTTGCATTTCCACCTGCATAACCTCCACCACCTTGAATAATAAATAAAAAAATATGTAAATAAATAATAAAATAAAACATTGTAAAAGACAGTGTTTTTAAGAGTTTTACCTAAGTATGTAATGCAGTGTATAGTAATAATAGATTTTCTTCGTCTTTCCTCTTACTATACAATGCAATACTGCCTATTACGGATGGTTATGGGCTAGGGATCGTAAATGTAATTTAGTTTTTTCTCCCTTAAGTGTAAAAATATAAGTTATATGTAAGAAGTCAAAATCGAACTTTCGCGTGAACACAAAATTTTGTTACTGACAGTTAAATCTCTGGTAGATATCTCGAGTTTACATTTAAAATAGTTCATCAGATGTAATCGTAACGAGTGCAATTCAATGCTCTTTCGTACGACACTCTTTTACATTTTTAACGCTGACTATACACTGTCACACAAGCTAATCGTGTAAGAATAATGATTGATTGATTCGGTAACACTGCTTATACCACGTGAACCCGACAGATAATAAGTTATCTACTTTATTTCATCTTCGTTTAATTTTTATCTTGATCTAATACCATATTTCCTAGTCCCGCAGATGTACAGGGTGAGTCAACGATTGGATGAAGTAGGTTTGTGCCTTTTCGATGAAATTAACAAAGAAACTATATTTATTGTTTGATACAGTTTATTTTTACGCAGATTTTAAAAATATTTAGGACTCTACAGGGTGAGCCAAAAAACTAGGACAGCATAAAGTTGTATTTTTTTAAATAGAACACCCTATATACGAATCGTATTTTCGATTTAGCTTATAATTTTAAATCTTTTTTATTAAGGGTTTACTATAACAAAACTTTATAGTTTCTGAGATAATTAAGTTTAAAGGAAAAAAGTCACATTTTCAAGCATGAATTCAATCCTAAATAACGTTTTCAATTTTGTGACAAATATATTCAAATTTGGAATTTAGCAAGGCCAAGGACAAGTTAACATAATTTTTACCTAATATTTGCAATAAAAGCTACAGGGTGTTGAACACAACGACTCAAATTTGAACAAGTTTAAATGAATAAATATCTTTTTTTTAAATGGTACACCCTGTATATTTTCATGTTATTTAATAGAGTAATAAAAACCCTAAAAGTTTTGTTCAATATATCCTATACCTATTTATAATAGTTTTTGAGATATTTCAGTTTTTCTTATTTTCCATACTTTTTTACAGAAATAGTCTTCATTATCATAGTAGCCATGTAAAATAATAAAAAGAAACTACAGAAACAAACAGAATGTGGTTAAATATGATGAAATACATTATTCGTTATATTACAACGGCAATAGTTTAATTAAACATAATGTGAAAAAATTAACACAACAATAACGACAAGGCAAATACATATTTACTTTTATACTAAATTGAAACAAAAAAATTACCTATTAAATACTGAGATTAATTATTTCTTTTTAATAAGTGTTCGAATAAACGACCCTCTTGTGCAATGCACAAATTTTTTGCAGATTTTCTCGGACCCTGGACAAAATTAGTAGCGTTATTGTTCTACAGGTATCCCTAATCCTGTTTCGCATATCTTCCACTGTTGTTGGTGGATTAACATACACCTTATTTTTAATATAACCCCATAGGAAGAAATCTAATGGGGTGATGTCGCAAGACCTTGGTGGCCACTCAATGAAACCCCCACGTTCAATCCATTTTTGCGGATATCGTTGGTCCAAAAATGCACGAACTTCACGATGGTAATGCGGAGGCGCACCATCGTGCTGGAACCACATACTGTCGAGCTCATCCCTATCGAGACCTTGAAGCAGTTGGGGTAGTTTTTCTTGTAGAAAGTTCAGATAACTAACTATGGCCATTTAGTGGTTCATTAAAAAAGTGGGATCCAATAATTCGATTATGATGAATACCACACCAAACATTTAATGACCAGTGGTTTTGATGTTGCACCTCTCTAATCCAAAATGGGTTTTCTGTGGCATAATAATGCATGTTGCGTCTATTTACGGCACCGTTACTTCTAAAAGTAGCTTCATCACTAAACATTACCTTGCATAATACATTTGGATTTAATTGAATCTCCGCATTTATTGTACGACGAAAGTTTACACGACTTTCAAAATCCTGTCCATGCAATTCTTGGTGTAATTCCATGTGATATGGATGATACCTATATTTCTTGGTAGTACGATTATCGGTGGATTGTGATGTTTCACATAATGCTGCTAACTGACGGCTACCAATATAAGGATTTTCCTGAACATTTAACAATACTTGTAGTTCTTTTTCTTTATTAGTTACTGGTTTGTTGACCACTTTACGTTTTGGATAATCAACAGTACCAGAAGAATCAAATCTTTGCATGAAGTTTTGAAAAGTATGGGTATTAGGCTGGCGTCGATCAGGATACTTCATTTTGTAAATTCTTTGAGCAAGAAGGCAATTTTTTTGAGCCTCTCTTATTGTATAAATCATATCTATTAACTCATTCTTTGGAAAATTCATTTTACAATATAAGATGAATGCAAAAAAAAACCAAACTACACTATATAAAAACCAAAAGAAGCGATTGCGGTTATAAATTTGACACACAGAAAAATGTTCTTTTACATTGTTTTTGCCATGGCTACTATGATAATGAAGACTATTTCTGTAAAAAAGTATGGAAAATAAGAAAAACTGAAATATCTCAAAAACTATTATAAATAGGTATAGGATATATTGAACAAAACTTTTAGGGTTTTTATTACTCTATTAAATAACATGAAAATATACAGGGTGTACCATTTAAAAAAAAAGATATTTATTCATTTAAACTTGTTCAAATTTGAGCCGATATGTTCAACACCCTGTAGCTTTTATTGCAAATATTAGGTAAAAATTATGTTAACTTGTCCTTGGCCTTGCTAAATTCCAAATTTGAATATATTTGTCACAAAATTGAAAACGTTATTTAGGATTGAATTGATGCTTGAAAATGTGACTTTTTTTCTTTAAACTTAATTATCTCAGAAACTATAAAGTTTTGTTATAGTAAACCCTTAATAAAAAAGATTTAAAATTATAAGCTAAATCGAAAATACGATTCGTATATAGGGTGTTCTATTTAAAAAAATACAACTTTATGCTGTCGTAGTTTTTTGGCTCACCCTGTAGAGTCCTAAATATTTTTAAAATCTGCGTAAAAATAAACTGTATCGAACAATAAATATAGTTTCTTTGTTAATTTCACCGAAAAGGCACAAACCTACTTCATCCAATCGTTGACTCACCCTGTACGTGTATCCAATATGTAAGTGTAAAAGATGGTGACAACTGTGAATTAACGATATGGCTGCGTATCCTCATCTTGCAATATATCATGTCTTATAATGTTATACATCATATATTCATTTTTTAGAAAAATATATATAGACGTTTTTAAGTTATGTATGCTAATGTTATGCTAACTATGGCTCTTCCTATACAGCCCATGTTAAATGTTACATCTTTTATATTGATTATCTCAACTAATATATGGGCAAGGTGTTTTAATTTTTAAGTCTTATGGCCAATTATACCAACAATGAAGACCCAAATTTTTAAGAAAATATATAGAAACTCGATTAGCCGATGAAGTATCTTAAATTCTATAGAAAACGATTTTGAAAATATTTCAGACAAAGATGATGACTAACATGTCCGTATTTTATATTTAATTTTGGAAGCCCTTAGTGGTTCAATTTTCACTGATAAGTTTTTACTTTGTAGTTACTCGTTTCGCATATAAAATGTTTTTAGAACTTGAAAATTTGGGTTCTCTAATACTTGAAATTTTCTATAAGTCTAATAATCCTTCAATTGCACTGCAACATCTTTCACCTACTCAATATACTAATGGAATAATTACGGCTATTTTTTCGTTAATGAAAAAAATTAGTTACTATTATTTAACACATTACTCCACCAACAACTAGTCCGTGGCAATAGATTCTTTTCGATAAAATAATTTAGTATTTACACTGTAGTTAGACGAATTATTCCTCATCGTAAATAATATTAATATAACATTATTTCACAGTCTTTTGTGCTACATCGAGCAATATACGACGCAAGACCGCGGCGGTTGAAGGATCATGAATGGCTTCTCATCACCACGCTGACCAAGAGAAGCTTTAAGCTTGGCCACAGAAGCCCCTTATAGACGACACCCAAATGAGGTGAACCAATAAAATGTCGAGAAATTAGCGTAGAACTACTGGTTGGCATCAGGGCAAATGTTTCCTAAAACCATAGTTTTTCTACTAGCTCGCCACGATCAAGCCATCCCAACGAGAAACTATCTGAATTATATAATCAGAGACCCCTAGAACAATCAATGTCGATATGGATGTCTAACATCAGGTTCAATCCAGCCCTTAACAGGAGGATGCTAAACATTTACCGCATCGCATTACTAGAAGAGACACAATTCAGCCGCAAAAGTCATTTATCAAGAGTTAACTGATAAATTTAAACTGTTACAGAAGCTATACTGGAGAACAACGAGTTCAAGCTGTACTGGAATCAAACTGAACAACGAGTTCAAGCTGTACTGGAATCAAACTGTACTTACAGATTATACATTTGCACATAACAGACCACGCCTCATTTTAGTGAATACAACATCTAAATGAACAATGCTAATAGATGTAGCCATCCCTAACAACAACAACCTAAGAAATAAGCATAACAAGAAGATCGCCAAATACAGAGACCTAGAGGTACAAATACGAAGACAGTGGGAAATGAGTAGAGTCAGGACAATCTCCATAATTCTATTAACAACCAGCGTAGTGTCGAAGAGTCTTCTGCTTAAGATCAAGGGATTGGGCCTTAGCGAACAGCTGTATAAGGTTATGTAAAAGGCAGTGCTACTTGGAACCACTGGAACTCTCCGGAAATTAATGGGAAACGCCGCGGACTATAACATCACCCAGCGCCCGACTACACGGAAACGACCCCCAAGGAGTTCCATCTTTATGATATCCGAGTATATCTGGGAAGCGTCAATGTTCCCATGGAGGAAGCGCGAAAGACGTTTAGCTAAATCCTTAGAATATTAACATAATGATATTTAAAAAGAAAGTAGAGGAAATACTTACCACCTCCATTTTTACATCCGCCACCTCCGCCTCCAAATCCACCATCACCTTTTCCATCCGTAGAATTGTAGCATGCTTTTCCACCTATACTGCCCATCAAAACTGAACCCCCCATCATGGGAGGATGGGCTACCATTCCGGGATAAGTTGCCCAGCCTCCACCAGCCCCAGAAGATCTATAAGAGAAACAAAATATTTTTATCACGGATTTCCCACTAGAGTTTTGTTGATTCAGGAAAAAATCAACTTTAGCTTCCAGTATTAACAAATTTCATTGTTAAATCGATTAACATACTATTCTACAAAATTCCTTTCCCGTTTTTCTTACGTATAAAACTGTATTATTTAATAGTCTATATGTCTATTCCCTTATATTATGGGATTAAATCTTTTATTAACAAAAGCATATGTAATTTTTTAAAGACAAAACTTCAGAATTGGTCCATGGAATATTGTTCACAATATTACAAGTAAATATGGTGATTACAAATAAGCCAAAAGTGATATTTGCAAGACCATACATTATTGAAATTTTTATGTTTTAAAGCTTTCTCTAGCGAGTAGCAAAAAGTTCTAACTTACTTCAATCCTGACATACTTCCTGATACAGGTAAGATATTATTTTTTAAGCCTTGACCGTGATAAGTGTCTTTTTCAAAAAGGCGACTTAGACCCAATCCACCTCCTCCAGCTGCTGCAGCTATTGGAATTCTATGTTTGGTTCTATTTCTCTGTAAACAAAAAATATTTTGTCAATATTATCTATATAATTTTTAGTTTTTAAAATAATTATTATTATAAGAAAAAAAATGAAAAATAAAACATTTTCTTACCATAAAAATATATGTAGCTCCACCACCTCCTCCACCATTGTCAATAATATCTAATGTCAGGATATCTCTTAATATGCTTGGAGATTTCTTATCACTTGTTGTAGAGCAATTATTTGTTTGGCCGATAAACTACAATAAAACAACAGTGTTGGTTTTAATGGATTGTGCAAAAAATATGAGAGATAGGGACTATCTTCATTGCAATGACGATTACTTTGTGTTTTATGAAGTATTTTGCAAAAAAAAAGAGTAAAATATTTGTTAAAACAGTTTCGAAGAAGTGAAGTGGAAGGTGTTCAGCGCAGCTAATCCGAATACTTGCAGGAAAGTGAAAACATTAGCAATCTATGTTATTATTTTCAAAATTAAGAATGCCTTCTCGGATTTTATCACAATATTAGCCATCTTAAAATAAAGACTGTATTGATACAGCGCTTTAAAAAAAAGTGATTCATTGTACCTCATGCTCTCCTATTACAGACTTGGATCCGTCTTCTTTTTATTCAAAAATCTGAAAGAGCACCTCAAAATTGAACTTAAGAGAGATTATGTTAAAAAATGGAATTTTCAAAAAAAATCGTGTTTTGTTTCAGTGTCACGGATAAAATTTTTCTAATACCCATCCTGTATTTCAAAAATAGTTGCTTTATAATAAAACAATTACAGCTAATGGAATAGTTATTAATTAATCTATGAGCATATACAGAGTGTTTCAAAAATATAGGCCTACGTTTAAAGGGAAATGTTTCATCTAAAAATAGAACCAAAAGTTCATATAAATATGGATCCGCTGAGGCTTATTTTCATTTTTTTTGACAAAACTAAAAAAAGATTTAGGCGATGTCAAAAATATTTGGCCAGCATATTACATTTCTGAAGAAGAATATTTCGGATATAAATATTAAATTATAACTGTGCCAGGGTCTACTTAAAGGTTAACAAATTATTATCTATTGAGTAAAATGTGATCATTCCAATAGTTTGTTCATCTAAAATATGAAAAAAAAATCATTGATCCCATACGGGCATTATTATCTTATTATTTAATCAAATCATCACGAGATGTTTTGCCAAAATAAAAAAAAAACTAAATCAAGTAGCCGTTTCTTGAATTAAAGTTGAAACTACAAGAATTATCATTGTGAAAATGTCTTCGTAAAAGCTATAATGCCTATTCATTTAGAAAATTAATTGCAATCTTATTAGTGTATGGAGAAGCAAAGCGAAATTCAAGAGTAGGTAGTAGATATCCTAATCGAAGGGACAGAATTTCAGACAAAAAAATCTTTGAAAGTACTACTCGACGATTACGAGCACATGGAAGATAAAAACGGCAAAAAATTAATTCAGAAAGAGCAAATCATGTTGAGAATAACCTACTTGTTAGCACCAGAAACGCTGCCCAAGAACTAAGAAATATTTCGGTTTCTTCAGTTTTAAGAACGTTTCGTGAGCAACAACTTTTACCTCTATTATTACAACAGCGTGTGCGAGCTACTTCCTAGAGATCTTGCTCATCGTTTATAGTTTTGTCAGTGGCTTTTACAGCAAACTAGGAATAACTTTCATTTTCTAAGGTCTATTCTTTTTACAGATGAAGCGTGATTTACCCGAAAGATCTTCATGCATTGGTCATATGAAAATCCTAATTTATTGCGAGTGGGTACTATACTATGAGAGGTGTGCGTCAGGGAGACATCATCTCTCCAAAACTATTTACGCTAGCTTTGGAAGATGTCTTTAAAAAACTAAATTAGGATGAGACAGGTTTGAGAGTCGACGGTTCTTATCTTAGTCATCTTCGTTTCGCCCACAATGTTGTTGTTATGTCTAGCAACCCAGAAGAGCTAAAACAAATGCTTCAAGATTTCAATGAAGAGGCGAGAAAAGTGGAACTTAAGATGAACTTGGGGAAAACTAAGTTAATGAGCCCTGACGCAAATGTACAAATAGGGATTCAAAATGAAATCATAGAGAATGTCCAAGAGTACATCTATTTAGGCCACGTCATGAAACTGGGCAAAGAAAATCAAAGGGCGGAAATAACAGGGAGAATAGGGCTGACATGGGCTGCCTTTGGAAAGTTGCAGTACGTATTAAGAGATAGAAACACACCAATCAACCTTAAACGGAAAGTGTATAACACGTGTGTCCTGCCTGTTGCTACTTACAGCATGGAAACGATAACACTAACCAAACAAAACACAAATAGGCTCCGAGTCACTCAACGCTCCATGGAGAGACAAATGTTAGGAATCTCGTTACGGGATAAAATACGAAATCAAGTAATAAGATCAAGAACCAAAGTAGTTGACGTCATTGAACGCATATCACGACTAAAGTAGCAATGGGCGGGGCACATAGCTAGACAACAGCCCGATAGGTGGACGAGTAAATTACTGCAATGGCGACCGCGAGAAACGAACCGAAATCGTGGCAGGCCACAACGCAGATGGGTAGATGATATAAGACAATTTGCTGGAAAAGACTGGCTCCAGAAGGCGAGAGACAGATCCCAGTGGAGGACCATCGGAGAGACTTATGTCCAGGAGTGGACGTCAATCGGCTGAGAAAGAAGAAGAAGAAGAAGTACTATACAATATCAATTTTTAATAAATATTTGGAAAGATTGGTTGGAAACCAATTAACTGGTTCTGTGATTCAACCTAATCCAATAAATCAATCTTATCTACATATTTTTCAAAATGACTTAACTAAACCGTTGCCATTAAATATCAGAAACAATTTGTTGTGGTTTCAATATGACAGTGTTCCTACAAATTTTTACGCGCAAGTCAGAATCTTTCTGAATCAAACTTATGGATCTCACTGAATTGGTCGAGGAGGACCATGCCCGCTACGGTCTCCCGATAAAACGCCACTGGATTTTTACCTGCGGCGACATGTGATGAAATTGTCTACACAACTGCAGTGATCACAAGACAAGAATTATGGGAGCATGTATTCGATGCCTTCGATATCATTAGGCAAGATGACAGACTTTTTCAGAGAGTAAGTGAATCCCTTTGAACGAGACAGAAACACCACTGAAAAACAGAATTTCCATTAAATGGTATACAGATGGCTCCAAAACAACGGAGGGAACTAAAATAAAAGTGTATGAATCCAAAACCAGATACCATGAAAGCTTGGGTAAGTCGTCAAGCAACTTCCAGGTGGAAACACACGCCATCAGGAAATGTATTTAATTCAGCAAAGAGAAAAACAGTGCGTTGAGTTCTCAAATAATCAGCTTCAAGATGGTCTTGGGATGCCTAGAGGCACTAAATGAATGAAGGGGTAACACCACTGTAGCAGGTTGAAAAAATCAATTTTTTTTATTGTTTTAAACGAGCTATTAGGTATTCAAAAACAATATCCAATTAGTCCCACGGCGAAAAAAATTTTAAAATTTCCAAATTTCGATTTTGCGGCAATGCCTCGAGCGCGCGCTAAGCACGAAGCGCACCGCCCATGTCCCATGCAAGCTTCGTGTCATTGCTTTTGTATTACCGTTACCTGTCGAAATGGCAAATGGGCCGGTTATCTTTAAAGTGAAAGGGACCGGGTGTGCCAGAAGTCGGTATTTGCGATAGTTCTATATAACAAATGTGTACGCATGTAAAACTTTAAACGCGTTTTTCTCAAAAGCACCTTTTTCAACCTCGGCGAAAACGTTACTCAAATTTTAACAGTGCAGCCGTTTTTTGATTGCATGTAAACTTTGCGTATTCAGTAGATTTGAATTTGTGTCAAATATTGGTTAGCGCATTTTCAAATTTTATTCAAACCAACAGAAATATGTTTGCTTGAAATTATGATTTCGATTATTTTAATAACTATAATAATAAAATAAACTAAATTAATTTAAAATCTCGTCTTAAGAGACACAATATTACTTACTTTTAAACAAGCACTAGCACCTTCTTGACCCACTATCATATATAATTCTTGTCCTCGTTTTAGATCCATTACTGCTCTTACCATCGCCCCTCTTGAAGAACCCATACCGGAACTTCCCTTACCACCACTAGCTCCAGCCAATATAAATCTAAAATGAATGAAAAAGACATAAATAGAAGTTTACATTCATTCATTGACTTTACTTATTAAAACAAATTTGTACTAAAATTATTTTTAATTTTTCTGTTAAGATGGATTTTTTACATTTTGCTCTTATACGATGAACTAATGATTTTTGAAAACCTACGTATAATAACCATCTCTGGGAGCAATCCATTTTTGAACTCCACTTAGTCCAGCATCGTGAAGAACTTTGACACTTGTTGAAGTACCATTATAAGCGTTAGTACAGTTCAAATGATTTGGACCATATCTACCGGTAGCATTACAAGTTGTAACCTTATAATCTACAAATGAAAAACATTTTAATTGAAAATCTTATACAGGATAGAAACTTTAATGAGAATAAATTCGAAAACAAAAAGAAATAGCATTTTACAGAAAAATAAAAAGGAACGTCAATTTAGATTTTCTTTAGTACACATTTCTAACGTATTTTTGTAAATATCAAATATAACACAGTATCTTGGGATACCTAATTTGAAACGCTATTAAAAAAGAAATTCAAGGCACATTTCAGTTTTAAGATTAGAAAAATAAAATAATTTCAACTAAAAATTAATAAGAATAAATAACTTAAAGAATATTAAACTCTACAACTTTCCTACTTTGAACTGAAATATTTTTTATTTCTTCAATTTTGCCTTTAATAATATTTCTAACTGTAATCAAACGTTAGGTTGGTGTAGTCTAAAATAAATTCCAGATTTGTTTAAAATACACTATTTATCCGAACTAATGACAGTTTTATCAAAAACTACCCTTAGGGCCGCCATAATTGATATTCGCTGATCAATTAGGATCAATGGGCGTCGACTTCTTCAAGTAAACGTAATTTCAACTCTGGAAACTCTACATCCTAATAAGAGTCAGACTTGTCTGACGATCGAATATGATTTTATTAAAACTGAAGATCACCACATTACTATTTATATGTTCGTCAATATTTGAACAAGATTTTGTAACAAAACCGACTAATATTGACGATCTTAAGGAACTTTAGAAAATGTTGGACAAACTCAACATTTTCTAAATAATAAAATAACCATAATAAATTGTATTTTTGATTTTTTATTTTAAATATCCCAAAGTTAAAATGTGCATTGAACTGAACATTGGTCTATTAAAAAAATTAGAGGTCGATTTTTACGCCCAAGAAAGATATGATGTTCATGAAAAAAGAGTCAAGTGCAAGTCGAACTTGCACAACTAGTGTTGCGTACCGCGATTTGGCTCTACCGTACGCTTGTGGCCCTGCCATACCCAACGTTTACCCTCTACAAAGTTTGTTTTCGATCTTTGTTTCTATATACGAAATAAATTATCGAATGTATTTCATTTGTGCGTTCAACACCTTATCGAACATATTGCACTTTTTAAAATTTTCTGGAGTTGCACTTTTAAAGATAAGGTGCGAGCAGCAATTTTTAGTTGTTTTTTTTTTTAATTAATATGAAGTTTATATATATATATATATATATATATATATATATATATATATATATATATATATATATATAGTACTTATCAAGTTGCCTAACAAAAATCACGGGAAAAAATAATCACTATGTGAAGGACTCTTTCACATTTAAACAATTCATTGATACAATACAAATACCAGCAAATTATAAATTAGTTTCACTAGATGTAGTTTCTTTGTATAAAAATATACCCAATGACATCATTCCCAAAGTTTTGGAAAAAAATGGGACGATTTAAAAGAACACACAACATTGACACTCAATGAATTTATAGAATCTGTAAAACTTACAATAAACAATAATTATTTCCAGTTCAAAGGTAGTTTGCACCAACAATTAGAGGGTTGTGCTATGGGTTCACCAATCTCCTCAACAATAGCACAAATAGTTATGGAATATGTAGAAGAAGAAGTATTGAAAAAACTGGATTTTAATATAATATTTTTTAAACGCTATGTAGATGACTGTTTGGCTGCTGTACCCGAAAACAAAATAGATAGCTTATTACAATATTTTAATAATTTCCACCCAAAATTGAAATTTACATCTGAAATTGAAATAGAACAGAAAATAAACTTTTTGGACTTAACTATACACAGAAATAAGACGGATAACAATCTTCATACAAAATAGTACACGAAAGATACTTGGTCGGGCCGGTAATTGAATTTTAACTCTCAACATCCAAATAAACAGAATAATAGTGTCATAATCGGTTTAGTTGATCGGGCTATAAAATTATCTTCACCCGAATTTCGCCCAGAAGTGCTAAAAAAAGTAGAAGAGACCCTAATGATGAACCATTTTCCCAAACTACTTCTAAAAAAATAATTAAACAAAGAACCTTTTTACATTATAACATAAACAAAAAAAAAATAAAATTAACAATACCAAAACACAAAACACTTTCATTGCATGTATGTAAACCAACTATCTGAAGAAATAAAATATATTTTAGATAAGCATAACATAACGGCATGCCACAGGGCGAACAATTTACTAGGATCATTTTATACGAAATTAAGAAGCAAAGTTCTCACCAAAAAAAAAAAAAAAAAAAAAAATATATATATATATATATATATATATATATATATATATATATATATATATATATATATATATATATACCCCTAAAATCAAAATCAACTTTCAAAACTATGCCGCTATTACTGGACCACCTATTCCTATCTTTGTGCTAAATTTCAACTTTTTATGTTCAATGGTTCCGAAAAAAATCGGCTGTGGCAGACAGACAGACGGACACAGAAGCGATTCCATAATAAATGTCCCGGTTTTTTAATTTTGACACGAAACACTAAAAACAAATTAGAAAAGTACCCAAATTAATATCTAAACTGACATGTTTTTGAATTTTCCTGTAAAATTTTTCGTCTTTCTTTATTTTCGAATTTGTTCCAGACAAAGTTTCCATCCAAAAAACTCTTTCAACATATTTATTTGTTGCCAATTTTTCCAGAGATAAAAGAAAATAACAATAGGTAACTGTAAAAACTTACAAGTTTTATTTTTAAAGTCATCAACGGTGTCTTTAATATTCATGACATCGAGTTTTGGAATCCAGTAGTTGTAACCTTGCAATTCTTCTTCGGGTATATTAATTCCAAAACACTCTGGGCTTAAAGAAATATCATCGACAGCTATGTCACTTAAATATCTATACCCTTTTTTTGCTTCAAAGTGCATAAAGTATCTGGAAAAAGACACCCAAAATAAAAAAAAAATAAGATTAAAAAGAGCATAAAATTGTACTTTGCCATAGGGAAAAATGTTTCTACAAAATGCTACGAAAAACAGCATAAGACTTACCTGTGCGTAATATTAGGCAAAATAAAAACTTGTCTTATCCACTGATCTCCGTGATCTTCCATATAACTCCAATAGATTTTTGTAGTTTTATTTTCTGTCGGTTTAATTTCATTTACTTGTATCAAAATACCGCTCTTATGTTTTCCTGTTTTGTGTAGATATAACCTTATCTACAACAACAATATTTTTTATTAGCTTAATTTTTTTTTATATTGGGTAATTGGAAGTAACTAAATTGTATTTCTGTAGGAAATTTATCGAAAATTTCTCTAAACGAAATATTATTTTTAATAAAAAATATTCTGGATATTGCTAAACTTATTACGTGTCGTCAAATTTAATATAATTTTAGATATCGCTAAACTAAAAATAAAACGAAATATTAGCTGTAAATTAAAATTTAAAAATTATGCTTTTTAAATGGAATGCAAAATAAAGTCGCAAATAATTTATTTATTTATCATATGGCATCACGTCAGTAAAAATCAGACATAAGGTCACAAACATATAAGTTACGAATATAATCAGTTGCCATTCAGATGGTCAACAGAAAAGTCTTCACCGTAGGCTCTAGCATTGAACTCCTCCGCAATAGCTCTCATCTTTTGTTTTCAGATCCGCAGTGCTTTGGATATGTAGTACAGTGATTTGTGTGAATTGTTTTAATAAAAGACCATATTCTTCGTAGCCGATCGAAAACCGGAAGGTTTCTCATTATGCAGGGCATGATACGACAATATTCGGGGCAGTTATGAAGCCAGATCTATATACAAGCTAGTTCAAGGTATTTGGCAGGAAGAAACAATGCCAGACGAATGGAAAGAAGGTGTTATCGTACCTATTCACAAAAAAGGTAACAAAAAGCAATGTAACAACTACCGAGGAATAACGCTCCTTAATACTACCTACAAAATCCTTGCAAACATTCTGTTAGAAAGAACCAAATCGTACACAGAAGAAATCATTGGAGAGTATCAATGCGGATTCAGACCCGGCCGATCTACTGTTGACCAAATATTCACTATAAAACAAATAATGGAAAAATGCTGGGAGTTCGATCGAGAGCTTCATCAGATGTTCATAGACTTTAAAAAGGCTTTCGATAGAATATGTCGGATGAGACTGTGGATAGCGATGCCAGAACTTGGCTTTCCTAAAAAACTAGTCAACATGATACGGATGAGTATGGAAGGACTACGATGTAAGGTAAGAGTTGGGCAACAGTACTCGGAGACGTTTGAGATTAACAATGGACTGAAGCAGGGAGATGCACTTTCACCACAACTCTTCAACGTAGCTTTAGAACACATAATCAGAAATGCAAGAATTGATGCACCGACTTCCATATTCCATCGAGAAGGACCAAACTTACTGCTGGCATTTGCAGACGATGTAGATCTAATAGAAAACACAAGAATAAAAATGAAGGAAACTTTTATCAGGTTCGAGAAGGAAGCAGAGAAGATGGGGCTACAAATAAATGAAAACAAAACTAAATATATGTACACGAGCCGCAATATTCGAAACAGAGACAGAATTGGACAGAACATCACCATCGACGACTACAACTTTGAGCGCGTCAGAGAATTTAAGTATCTTGGAACAACAATAACTCAAGATAATAACAGATCACAAGAAATAAACAATAGGATCCAAGCTAGGAACAGATGTAGATACGCCCTTCAAGACCTGATAAAATCGAAACAACTAACAAGACGAACAAAGATAAATCTATATAAAACAGTTATAAGACCAGTAGTGATGTACGGCAGCGAAACTTGGACAATAACAAAGGCAAACGAAGAGCGACTGCGAGTTTGAGAGAGAAAAACCCTAAGGAAAATCTTTGGCCCGTTACTGGATGGGGCAACGGGACAATATAGAATAAGAACAAACAAAGAGTTAGAAGAGTTATACGCAGACGCCAACATAGTAAAAGAAATAAAGTCTAGAAGACTCCAGTGGGCAGGCCACCTCATAAGACACTCTAACGAAAGAATAGTGAGACTGGTGTGGGAAGAAACCCCAACTGGAAAAAGACCACTTGGACGACCCCGGCTCCGGTGGCGGGATAATATAGCAGGAGACCTTAAAGCGATGGATGTAGAGAACTGGATGAAGCTAGCAAAGGACAGAAACGAATGGAGGCATATTGTCAAGTCGGCTAAAACCCACACGGGATTGTAACGCCACGGAGTAAGTAAGTAAGTAAGTTATGAAGCCAGTATTGCTTTCAAAATCCGTGAAGGTTGAAATGGTTTCCTATGAGTTCTTGAGCTGCTGAGATGGTAAGGCGTCTGAATTGTAGTCTGTTTTCCAAATTTTTAATACCGCGATGCACGCGAAGCATGGAATCGTCCATTATTTTTTTATATTCGCATGCAAGAGCATTTTGTCCTCGAAAGTGCGAAGAAAGAATATGGCTCAGGATGGACAGCTAATATGTAGGATTTGTTTAAAGATTGTAGGCAATGTTGAAGAATGACTAAAATGTGGTCGGACTTGCATTGTCTTTATTTTTATTTTTACGACGTTTCGATTAGGTTGTATCTCTAATCATTATCAAGTATAAATTGAATGTTTTGTCTTAAGACTACGAGCTTATATAGGGACTGTGTCCATTGAAGGCAACGTTTCGCTTGACTGTAAACACCTGAATGATTTGATGTTACAAAGTTGTGGTTGCAAAAGATTAGGTATCTCAACACTCGGTTTGCTGAATATTCCATTATTGTTTTTAATGTACGCTGCTTCTATAAATTTTCTTTTGTTCATATTGGGTTACATGTATATTGCCGCAGCCTCAGACCATTTTATATGGTGTTGTTTATCCCAGGCGTGTTCTGCAATACCTGATCTCGACGTTTCCCCTTTTTGTGTATGAGTTTTATGTTCCTTAATTCTAACTTCTAGCGGTCGTTTGGTTTCTCTAACATACATTTCACCACACTCACATGGAACTTTGTAAACACATTCTTTCTTATCGGTCGTTTTAGGTTTTGTTTTTGTTAAATGAGCTCTAAGGGTATTTCCTGATTTAAACAACGCTAGTAAAGCACTACTAAGAACACAAATAAATTATCACTGATGGCGAAAAGCCATTCTTCTGGATGAAGGTACACAACGCTACGAAGAAATCAAAGCTGAAAATTTGTTAGACGATCATGAGCCAATTTTCAATAAAATTAATAATATATGCAACAAATTGAAAGAAAATATGGCGAGGAAACACCGAAATAAACTAGAGAAACTAAAATCACATCAACAACCGACTCCACCTGAAACAACTTCAAGAAAAACCATCATAAACTTATCTTCAAGAATACTTTCAACAGCAGAAGAACAACTACTAAGCAAGGGGCTTAATTTCGCAATAACACCAAGAACCATGCCCGTTTTAGATATCATAAGCTCTGTGGAATCTATACAAGTAGACGAAAACCATTCCGACGAGTTTAGGTGGAAAATAAAATCAACTTTGGAAGACAAAAAAAATCCAGTTCAAAATCTCTCCAAACTAGAAGCATCAGCCTTAAAAGAACTTCGGAAGGATGAATCCATAAAGATTTTACCAGCGGACAAGGGAAATGCAACAGTGATAATGGGCATCGTAAGGTACGACCAAAAAATCGGGGATATCCTGGAAAAAGGAAAATATAGATAATTAACCCCTGACCCCACAAAAACTAATTGACGATGTTATAAATAATTTTAGAACAACGAACACTGGACAGCAAGAAACATATTCCTTCTTCACAATTCCGTACATTAATGGAACGTCGGAGAAAATAAGACGAATTGCCAGTAGTCATAATATAAAAACAGCCTTTAAATCAGGAACTACCCTTAGAGCTCATTTAATAAAAACAAAACCTAAAACTACTGATAAGAAACATAAAACTCATACACAAAAAGGGGAAACGTCGATATCAGGTATTGCAGAACACTCCTGGGATAAACAACACCATATGAAAATGGTTTGAGACTGCGGCAATATACATGGAACCCAATATGAAAAAAAGAAAATTTATAGAAGCAGCTTACATTAAAAACAATAATGGAATCTTCAGTAAACCGAGTGTTGAGATACCTAATCTTTGGCAACCACTACTTTGTAACATCAAATCATTGAGATGTGTACAGTGAAGCGAAACGTTGCGCTTCAATGGACACAGTCCCTATATAAGCTCGTAGTCTTAAGACAAAACATTCAGTTTATACTTGATAACGATTAGAGATAGTAATATGTAGGAGTTGACATGATCGTGTCACAATGATTCGCATAAAGTTGTCCAACTGCAAGTCGATCTTTTTAGTATGTGCTGTTCATCCACACTGGAGACCAGTATTCCAAACCCAGCGCCGAAGTGCGCAGGGAAGAGGCCAATGAACCCCATGTTATTCCTGGTTCTCAGCTTTGCAGCGGTCTTCGTTAGGTGGGTTTTATACATAAGTGTCCTATCCAGGGTAACACCAAGATATTTAGGTTATTTGTCATGGGTGAAATTTCTCTCTTCGAAATATACAAGTTTCCTGTTGGCTTATCTGTTGCAAAGGTGGAAGCAAGTGACCACCGTTTTCGCCGTATTTGGCAGGAATCATCAAGTCACATAAAAAGACTCCAGGAAGAACATTTATTCTTAAATATATTGTTTCCAAAAGATTTTAGAGTAAATATTTATTCAGTTAATTTAAATATAATCATTATTATTACGATGATAAAGGAAAAGTAATATTAACAGTTGGGTTAAGCATTCTCTAAAATACAAAAGAGTTTACTCTCTCAAAGGTAATAAAAAATTTGAAATTTTTAAAATACATATTTCCTATTAACTGCTAGATTAACACATATCAGACTTACCGCACAGGTATTATAGTATCTAGAAGAAGAATTGCCGTGCACGTTGGGTGGCGGATTAAAAATAACACTTTTTAAAACTGCTTGACTGGCAAAGGAAGACTTTTCGTTCAACATATTGACATAAAGATAGTGTCCAGAGAAATTCATAAAAGTATGATCAAAATTGGGGCCAGTAAAGTTACTTGGAGTAGAGCCGTTGTGCCTCGACCATTTTAAAACATTTTTATCGTCGGAATTTGTCCAACCACACCAATCTTCTTCTTCAAACGTACATCTTGAACCATAGGGCATTAAGTCTAAAAAAAAATATTATTTTTGTTATACACACTATGCGATATAAATTATGTTGTTAATATTAGATACCGACGGTATTTTGTTTGTATCATCGTCAAAGTTTAAATATGTCATCTCAAAATTTAATGATTCATACTATCGCCTTTTGAGTTTAAACCATATAGATATTTAATATTCCCGAATAAAATTTAGACCTTTTAAGTGAAACTAGCTGTCTAAATCTGCGCGAATGTGTTAATACTTCCTCCGTATTAAAAAAAAAGCTTTTTTAAATCGCAGGTTTAAAACTGAACCAACAAATTATTCGAAATTTTTGCACTGAATTAGTTGGAGTATTTTAGTTTCGTGAGATTGAGACAGATCTAGTTAAGAGAATCTTATTTAACATTAAATCTATTGCCTTTAGTGTTCCACTTACTGTTGATAAGAGAGAACTGAAACTGTTGCTGAAAAACAAATTTACTGAATACTGGAGAGAAGTACATGTAATAAGAGGTGCCATGGAACATATACTTGGACCTAATGGGCGAGTTATTAGGGAGCTTCTTTTCTTGAAGATGAAAGAACTGCGGATCGTGGTGGGATTGCTGATGGGACGATTTTCCTAGGATTGGTGTTTCGGACAACCTGCTATGCAGATGGTATCTGGAGAAGGATGAAATTCTTGGCCATGTTCTCAGAGAATATCCGGCACTCAATGGAACAAGGCAGAGACATTTCGAGGATACAATAATATCACCCGAAGCAGGCTACTTGGATTCGCACAAGCGATCACCACTCTTATCCATTCACTCAAGTTTATTTAAAAGTCTTCAGGTCTGGCAAGTTATATCAGCTAGTCATGATCATAACGATTTCCTTTCTCACATCTATTAAAATAAATTGGTACCAGGGTTAGCTAGGGTATTTTAGTTTCGTGAGTTGGAAACAGATGTTAAGAGAATCTTATTTAACAGTAAATCAACTGCAGTGGGTCTAGACAAAATCAGTTTTAAAGTAATTTTATTGGCGATTCCATATTTAATTCTTGTTAATAAATAAATGTTCAATGTCCAGAATTTAATTTCCTTGAAGAATGTGTACATTGTCCCTGTTCAAAAAAAGTCAAACGACGTGGGTATCTGTGATTTTTGACTAGCTTATTACTATTCAGTTTGAAACTCAATCTGGGTTTTGCCATAATTACAGTGCCAGTTCGGCTCTTTTAGTGGTAACTGATGACATATTGGGTGTTTTGGACACTAAATTAAATACCTGTCTTTTTCTACTGAATTTATTAATACATTTGACACCCTAAGTCACTAGGTACTTTATATTAAGTTAAGATATTTGGTCCAGCTGATAAATTTTCTTTTTGGTTAGTCTCTTTTTCGATTCATTCCATAAGCTTGAAATGTACAAGAGCAAAATTGTATTGGAATCAAATTTATCTGGCTGAAGGGGGCACATACCAGCAGCTCTAAAACCTGCTTGAGCTTTTTCTAATGTAGCTGTTTTAATATATGCCCTATTAAACAAATCCGTCAGCTCATAGTGAGTAATTTTTTATGAGGATTGTTCCTGAGGTAGGCGTCACATTCCCTATTATAGGCGTTTTTTGTTGGACCTTAAAATAATAGGTCGAATGGGTGGAATCGGTGTGAAGTACGAGGCACAAGTTCATTGTATTTACAACACTCATATATATATATATATATATATATATATATATATATATATATATATATATATATATATATATATATATATATACCATGAGATGTGTAGGATACTTGATTGTCAAGTATTAATGGTCCACTTTTTTCTAATTGGGAAGAATGCCTTTGCCGGGGAAAAATGAACATCGGCGGAATAAATATTCCATAAGCACTAAATGCGCAAACAATTGTAACGGTGTTTCCTCGTTTCCCAAGAAATGGCAGACCCCACTTGTTTCTGGCCTTTTGAACTTAAGACTTTAGAATGTTTTTGAACGATGGACATCCCTGTCTCATCTACATTAAAAATCCGGTTTGGCTCAAAATCATGTTTCTTTAAGATTTCTTCCAAATTAGCAAAAGACCTCGTTACTCCTTCTTTGCTAGCTTAGTACTTGCCAGCTGTTCGTGACTGACGGTTAAAGTTGTGAGTTATGTTATTTCTTTCTGCATAACTAAACACCAATTCCATGTTCCATGTTTGCTAAATTTTCGACATTCTCTGCTGATTATCTTTCCTGATCTGTTGTAAATACTGTTCTTCGTCCTATATTTGGAGCGGTTATAATCCGTAGTTTCAGCTTATCTAGCAAGGTTGACTCAGGAATATCAAATTCTCTTCCTACAGCTCAAATTGGTCGGCCAGATGTTATTTCTACAACAGCTGCATTTAGAATTTCTAAAGTCCAATTGCGTTTATTAAATAATCTTTTGTTCTCTTTAGGCATCTGCAATAAAAAAAGTATTACACCTGCGACATTGCGCGAAATAACCCCATTAGACATGGCAGCTACTTGTTCATATAATTTGTTAAAAATAAAGAAAATTAAACGATTCAAGCACAAAAATACTTGGAAAAGAGTATAGTATAATTTGGTTATATTAAAAATATAATTTTGTTGATTGCCTTCAACCTACCGTTACAAATCTCTGTTCACTTTTTTACACCAAAATTGTTTTCATTGTAGCGGCTATAAATAAGCTTCCGCGTAGAGTTCCAGAACCATTGCACTTACCTTTTATATTTGTCACTAGATGACAGCATTATTAAATTATTCAAAATAGAGTGTAACAGTAGAAAAACTGCTGTGCGCGGATTTGCCCAGTGAGCGGTGTTATCCATCTTTCCCCAATATTAGGTAATAAAAAGCAAATATGTAGCGTATTCTAATCCCAATGTCTCCTTGTTACACAAAAATTGTGGCCTAATTTATGGACAATTTTTCTATTCTATTTAAAAACGTGTTTTTTACTTATGAAAAAAATAAATACCCAATTAAATCATTTTTTATTTGCAAACTCAATATTGTAATTCTTAAAAATGTAAAATATTTTATTAATCTGTTCATGTTTTAATAAAGGAGATAAATAACTTTAGTAATGTAGTACCCATTTCAATAGCTAAAATAAGTAACAGGATGACAATTTGTTGGACAAATCAGCATTTTAAAGTAAAATTTAAAATGTAATATGACCCTCTGCCTAATCAAAAGAAGTTCCTATTAAAAATTGTGATGAAATTACAAATATATATCATTGAAGAATATCCTAATATTAAAATATTACTTACGGCAATTTAGCCTTTCATCATCACCCAGAGGACAATCTTGATTAAAGTCGCAAACACTAGTTGCATTAATACAATCCTTAGTTCCGTTGCATCTATACTGATAAGGAGTACACGAATCATCACTTTTAACGAAACATTCATACAGCTGCAAGTTATCAAATGCAACTGTGGCTCCTGGTGTCATATTTTCGGCAGGAACAACTTCAAGAAGTATGGTAAAATTTGTAGTTATTTTGCCAACTGATAATTCATATTTTTTCCACCTAGAAAGTGAATTCGATGTATTAAAAATATGTATGAAATGGAAATAAGTTCACCAAATTACTTTCAATATACTTTTTTAGTTTCCTCCATTTTTATCAATTCAGGAGTAAATTTCCATTGATTAGTTTAGTAGTTTTTCTGATGCCACCATCTTATTTAATATCTTCGGAAACTCTCCAATATTAAACTGCATTAAAATATCCCAAGATTATTTAAAGTTATAAGTACTTGCCTATGGCTTCATAAAAAGTTTTGTATATTGTTGTGGAACTTAACATCTTACCACCGCTTTCCGGCAAAACTGGACTTAAATAAAGGTTCAAGTTTGTGGAAAGTACAAGGATGTCTGGGAAAGATACCGGTGGGTCCCACTGATGAGTCCACCACCGGTATAGGGACGAAACATCCGTAAATTTTAGGTGATCGCAAATAGTTCCTTAGTTATATGTTCTTAACATCAGGGGCATTACTACGACATGGCGCCCGAGCAGGGACGACAAGATGGAAGGCCGTTGGCTCGTGGCTTTGTCAGCGCTGTCAAATGTTCCACAGAAAAATACTTGCAAGTTTTATATTTATTCCTGGCAATTCCTGGCAAAATGTATGTGAAAGAAAAAGCTGATACTGCTCAATTAAACTGAATATTAGAGAAAGACAGATAATAATAAGATTGTCCATCCTTTAAATTTTAGACTGCAAAACCATAAAATAAAGAAAAAATAACTACATGTGAGAAGAAAAAAGAGATCGTAGAGAGATTTAATTTTAAAGATGGGGCATCACACACTTGCCATCAATTGTATGTACATTTCGCCCTAATATTTTATCAATTTCTGAGTACAAGACATCTATTCCTGGCAAATCCCTGGCACGATAGTATTCCTGGCAAAATTACTGGCACAACTAATTATTCCTGGCAAATGCCAGGAATTACTGGCAAATTGACAGCCCTGGGCTTTGTGCTAAAGCCGGTACCCTACTTTGGAGAGACCACCTAGCATGTCCGTTTCACGTCCTTTTCAAGCCTGTGCTTTCTAACGGCTTGGACTGTCCGACAGTTAAAACTGGAAAGCAAATGCCTTAGGAGGGGGACATGTTGTGGAACTTAACATCTTACCACCGCCTTCCGGCAAAACTGGATAAATAGAGGTTCAAGTTTGTGGAAAGTACAAGAATGTCTGGGAAAGATTCCGGTGGATCCCACTGATGAGTCCACCACCGGTATCGGAACGAAACATCAGTACATTTTAGGTGGTCGCAAATAGTTCTTTAGTTATATGCTCTTCACATCAGGGGCATTACTACGACAACACTTGATAATGATTAGAGAAACAATGAAACGTCGTACAAAGGAACACAAATAAAGACAATGCAAGTCCGACAACTACATTTTAGTTTAGATAATATTCTTTGCTTAAACATAAGCTGCAGTTTGATCTATTTTTATAAAAAGAGATAATATAACAATAATTCTGCATCGGAGGAACCATTCACATATTTGCAATTTGAAATCCCCCAAGCATCGAAATACTTTGGTCGAAATTGAGCATAAAGAAATTTGTTATTCGCTACTTTAAATGAAATAAATAATTATGTAATCGCCAGCTTATATGTTACTATAGCCAGGAGCGGTTCCAGCCTCTCTCGTGGGATGGGGGTGGGGGGGGGGGGTGATATCAGAGTACAGTATGACAAGCGAAAGCAAGTTGTCGATGAGAGGGGGGGAACTATTTTTCTGAATTAGAAGCTCTTGGAAGGGAGGGCGACCGCAACCGAATGCGACTTGTCGACAGGGGGAAATGGCAGCAGCATTCTCATTCCTAGTATAAGGGACAAAGTCGGGTCTATTTTTCTGATTGCCAAGCTCTTGGAGTAGGTGGGAGGGCGGCGATCCCTTTCCTGGATCCGCGCCTGACCGACACAAAAAGTCACTTGTCACATGTGTGACAGACATTTACATATTTCAAACCAATTCTTTGGCTTGTAGTGCCGGTTCCAGCCGCCTACCACAGGTATATCCATTCACTTTCACTACACAAAGGAACGATTTGTGGGGCGAAAATCTGTAAAGGACGCAGCCACACATACTCTTTCCCCTAAGCATTTTAGAAATCACCCCGCATAAAGCGTTCCTCGGTTACATCATACATTCAACCCAGACCACCGCCTTCGTCGAAAACGATCAAACCACGTTTTTTTTTGCTTTTTGCAAGAGCGCACCGGCTACGTGTTGACAGTTTAAGGACCAAAACGGAAATCCAATTATACGAATTACTATATTGACATTTCAGAAAAAATTTACGACGGCACACACACAAGAAGTCGCGAATGGTACTTAATTAGTTTAAAATAATACTTACATCTTCCTATTATTTCCGTGAATCATATTTACTAACCACTGAGTATGATTACTAAGAGTGTGAACTCTTGTAGTATCAGTAGGTTTATCACCAACTATTCGTATTTCACCTCCTTCCATATTTTCTTGGTAAACAAATAGATTTAGTTTACAAGAAGATGCTGTTGGTCCAAGTAATGGGCTAGTTACGTGGAATTCGGTTGATTTGTGAGGAAGGCGCAATATTAAATAGCTCCCTAAAAATAATTCACATTATAAGATTAACGAGGTTTTAATAAAAATCTATCCGTCCAAAAAAATAACAAAACATAAAATCACATTGTTTCTTATTGAAATCGACTCCTTCAAATCTGCTCGCTCTCACTGCTCTGAAATCGACTACACACAACACTATATGGTAGACAAATAAAAACTTTCAAATGATACTCTGTTGAAGGAAAAGTGGCTTTTAAAAACTCTTCACGTATTCTAGAAATAGCTAATTTCTCAAATTTCATCTTTCAACTTTTTGGCCCGATACCTGAGCTTAAATAAAATAGGTGAAGTGCCTATCAAAAATTTAGAAAATTTAGAGAAATTAAAAAAATTATTTATTTATTTATTTATTGATACTCTTACAAACACCTAAACATAACATGCTACAAGGTAATTATAAGTAAGACAAATTTTACAGACTTACTAACACAGAACAAAGACAGCACAGACAAGAACCTGAATGAACCTAAAGGTCACTGCATAAGTCGCAATAGCAATTTCTTGGTAGAATTAAAAAAGTCAATATCATTATTCTTATATAGTATGTTGCACTCAGTTAACATTAAATTCATTGGAGAACGACTACCAATGCAGACATGAAAGAATTTTTCCTTTTTTATCCTTATTCCTATTTTAGGTACATGAAGAGGTGTATAATTAATCAAAGAACAATTGTTAAATTTTATATTATTGATAATACAATAAACAAATATCACAGATTGAATTTGCCTTCTTTTCTGAAGAGTTTGAAATTTAAAGCTTTCTAACATACTGCTATAAGAGATCAGATATAGATATAAGTTATTTTTCCTAACATATAAATATCTCAAAAACCTTTTTTGAACACGCTCAATAGCATCGCAATGCACATTTGCACTAGGAGACCATATATTAGATGCATATTCTAGATGAGGACGAACAAGTGCATTATACAATTTTATTATTATATTATGGTTATTAAACTGACTTGTATTTCTTGCCACAAAACCAAGCCCCCTAAAAGCCTTATTAATAATATTGCGGTAATGGGTATTAAATTTCAAATTAGACTGGAAATGCACCCCCAAATCCCTACATTCAGTCTTTTTTTGTAGTTCTGCTCCGTCAATAAAGTAATTAAAATTAATAGGATTTATTTTATTTGTATAAAACATAAAGAAGCATATATTAGTATTTAAAAACATTTTATTTAATCAAAACCATTCTGTTACTGAATTTTGGTCTGCTTGCAGTGCACTACAATCATTACTGTTTGTTACTTTTTTAAATATTTTAAAGTCATCCGCAAATAAGAGACCATCAGAATGTTTAACACTATTAGGTAAATCATTTATAAACATTAAAAATAACAGTGGGCCCAGGTTGCTACCCTGCGGTACACCAGATGTTGCCATAAAAGCCTGAGAAAAAGATGCCACTTCAAGAATCAAACAAGTCCAGTTCTTCAAACGGTGTTCATTCGGGTCACTTGCTCACCTATGGGCCAGTATGTTCTTAGAAATAAGCCATAAACTTTGCAATTAATCAAACTGGATTTAGCTAAATAATTATCCGCACTTTTAATTAAAATGAAGTATAAATTTTCCTTTATTTTACTTTTAACTTTGTTAAAATCTCTTTAATTCTTCAATTTAAAAGAGAGTAGAGGAAGACATTTTTTAAATTCTGAATATAAACCACCCTGATGGTGAACCATTTCAACATATTCCAACTTCGGAACCGAATATAATCAAAAGAAAAGAACGATTTCATCACGTTGAAAATTTTATGAAGTTTATGAGCACGTAATTCTCTATTTTTAAAAAACAAACTTTAAATATAACATTAAAGGGTATTCTGCTTAGTGGTATTGCTGCATTTTATATGTTAAATAAGAAATTGTACTTTTCGCGCGACCCTCGTAAACAAGAATAATATTTTGACATTTTTCAGCACAACATAACCTTAAATAAATAACTGTGATAATCTGCATAGAAATTAAGAGTTTTTCCAGTTTTACCAATTAAATTACCATTGTATTTGTTTAAAGTTGTGTGGTGGAGGAGAAAATAATCATGACTAGTAATATACCAAAGGGGAAAATAAATTTTCAGTAAGTAAAAGGAATATTTGTAATTTGGATGAGCTTTTTTTTCTAACCTTAAACACTAAGGGAAAACTAAATGTTTCTTTTAAAATAAACAACACAAACTATATATTGCTTAAAACTAGTCACAAATCTATGGTCAGGGTAAGATAATATTTGTGGTATTCAGCTTTTCTGCATGTTAAGAAGCCAGGCTTTCTTGTTCTAGAAATGGGGTAGTAGGCATTAAGAGACCGTATTTCTTCTTGTTTTCTCTTTAATCTTTCTAAAGCCCTTTTAAAATAACTGACTAAAAACATTGTACCTAAAATTGTAACATGTATTTATAAAACATTTTGTTGTTGTTTCATCTTTTACATATAACAATGGTCATTTAAAGCAATAGCTCCCTTCCAGAATAATCTGTGGATGGATGGCGACACGGATAAAGCTTTCAAACGTGCAAATTCAAAATCTCAAATCCAGAATGTCGAAAAACAACCGTTGCTTCAAAATCACGGGAGAAACAAGAAGTAATAACCTCACAAAATACCAGGTTAGATTGCAAGAATAATGAATATAATCTACAAGAAGTTAATGAAAATAATAGTGATTGGTAACAACTTGGGTGACGCAAAACACTATCGAAGGTGCCCAGACCCAAACCAATAACTGGAAATTGTGAAAATTTTAAACTCAGGGTGGCCTCGAGAACATCCCCATTGTTTTTATCAGGATTGGACATAAAAAACATAAAAAATTTTAGAGTGATAATGCTTTTAAATAAGTGTATGAGAACATAATCTGTGAAAGACTCGTAAATTTTCTTAATAAGCAACAAATTACTTTTAGATGTTCAGAATGGCTTCCGTAGAAAGAAGTCCACTATAAGAGTTGCTTATCAGGCAATTACTGACAAACTGCACTCTCTAAATAATGGTGAGAGGGCCATGGCGATGTGCATTGCATTATCAAAAGCTTTAGACAGCAATTATCATCTGCTATTAGCCAAACTTAAACACTGTGGTATTCAAGGCATGGCAATAAAGCTGGTCAAGTCATATCAGGAGAATAGGTTGCAGTCTGTGATGGATTGTTCCCAAGATGGCAAGAAAGCCAGCTCAGAACTAGAACCAGTGAAGCAGGAATTCCCACAGGGGTAATTGCTGGGTCCTTTCTTCTACAATGAAAGACCCTCTATAACAGATCACTGCCTGGTTCAGTTTGCTGATGACACATCTATCGTGTTCACCCTAAATAAGAAGAGTGATTCAACCAATATCATTTTCAATACCCTTCATACGCTAGAAAACTGTTTTTCTGCCAATAATCTAAAACTGAACATCAACAAAACACATCTTATTCATTTCTAGTACGTATTGAACAGCTTATTTACAGGTATCAAGATAAAAAAATTACCACAGTAAATTCAGTATTATTTTTAGGAATCCATCTGGATTCTCATTTAGAGTGGAGTGTACATACTGATGCTCTTGTGGGAACTCTAACAAAATATGCTTATGCCTTTAAGGTTATCTCCCAAAACCTTAATTGCATATCACGCCCATGTGCATTCACACATTAGGTATGAAATTATTTTTTAAGGCAATGGCTGCTAAGTAAGCCTTATTTCAGTTTTGCGAAAACGTCGTCTACAGTACATATTTAATCTAAAACGAGATTCCTGTAAACAACTATTTAAATATCAGTCTATACTCACTGTAGCCTCGACTTACACCTTTGAAGCTGTATTATTTATAAGATCACATGAGGACCTATTCTCCGAACATCTCAGAACTCCTAACCACAATATTAGGGGCAAGTCTGAGCTAATTCCCTTCAGTACCCATCTGTTTTATATTCAAAAAAATATAAATTGTGCATTAATAAAAATTTCTAATTAGCTTTCTCAGAGAATGTGTCAACTTCCTTTGCTAAATTTAAAAACAAAACTAAAAATCTTTCTGCTACTATTCAGTGAAGGAGTATTTTGGTGACTCATTAAGTTAGGTTTTTTTTTGGTATGGTGCTGTATATTTTTGTATTTTTCTATATACATCTTTGCACTTCTAAACTTTTTCTTTTTTATATATTTCTTTTATTGTATGTGCTACGTTACTTTATGATAGTGACAAGTTCTACTCCCGATGGGCAAATGTTACTGTATTTAAATTATTGTAACTTAGAACTAATAAAGTTTATCTTATCTTACCAATTGCAAACTAGTCAGCGCCAACCAGTCTTCCAAAAACATTTGGCAAACTGTTTCTGTAAATTCTGATAGGTACTGACTTTGTGATTTCTGTATGAACAGCCCTAATAAGTCACTGTCAAATTTAAGGTTAATAATTTACAATTTGCCATATTACTTATTCGTAGATAACCGAGCTCTCATTTTAAAAAAGTATTGTCCAAAACACTTTTGTCTTTGAAAAAATTATTAATATTTTGTTACTCGTTTTCAGAGAGTTGATCTCTTCAGGAACTACATTTCAAGTTGATCCTTCCCATGATATAAATGAAGATATCAGTGATGATGAAGTCACCAAGGAAGAGTACACTAAAGAGGTCTTAAACCATGCTAATTTCAATTGTATTGGGCAATTTGAAGATGATGAGATATATGACTCTCGTGAACCCTTCGAGATACTTGATTCAAAAATGGACAATTTGCTTGAAGATGGAGCTATTAAAAAACGAATTTTAAGGGAAGGTTATGGAGAGAAACCTGAAGATAAGAGTATCGTTAAAATACATTACAATGCTTATGTTGAGTTTAATGAGGAACCTTTTGATTGCACTTATGCTCGTAAAAATCCCCATAGCTTCGTTATTAACAGTGGAGAAGTGATTCCAGGTAAAAGTATTATTAATAATAGTAATCTTCATTTAAAATTCAGGCACAACAAGTTCGAAAGAAAAACCATATTACACACAAAATGAAATAAGGTGAACAAAGAGTGTCACATTTTTACATCAGTTATACAATGAAAATAAAAATAAATGAATGTTCTTGAGTAGTATTTTATGTGTTAATTGCAAAATAGTTGATTAGTTTTGTTAATTAAAAATACTTGAACATACAAGTTCTGAAAATACCTTTTTGTCAGTGATCTTTCTAACAATTGACCCAACCAATGAGATAACATGCTATGAAAAATTAATTGCTCATACTGGGAAGTTTAAAAAAGTACATTACATATATATATATATATATATATATATATATATATATATATATATATATATATATATATATATATATATATATATGTTTATGCAGCTTTCACGGATTCCTCTGTATGAGATGCAAAAGCAGTGGTTATATCCACAATATGCTGTTGTAGTGCTGAAATCACATTCAGCAAAGTACAACTATATGCAACTCCGCGTGTGAATGAAGTAAAATGCGTACAGTGAATGCAAACTTCGCTCCATCATATCCTTTCCATGTTAGAGGGTGCACAGTTTGAATAAATTGCTAAAAAAAACACAATTCATCCTGTTCCACCACCACCTTTACTTCATTCACACGCGGAGTTGCATATAGTTGTACGTTTGCTGAATGTGATTTCAGCACTACAACAGCATAATGTGGATATAACCACTGCTATTGCATCTCACACGGAGGAATCAGTGAAAGCTGCATAAACATACATACGCCATCCGGCGGGAGGTCGCGTTCAGTGATACATGTTTCCTTCCGATATGTCCTTTGCACAGACAGGTGCATGTCGGTACCCTGATGAGTCTAGTGAGAGACGAAACATGTACCTCTGCCGTATCACTGTAGCGACGAGGGTAAGTTCTTTAACTTTCTTCTCGGTGTGGTGGTACAGGTAGGCCACCATCTCGATGGTGGTGGAACAGGATGAATTGTGTTTTTTAGCAATTCAAACTGTGCACCCTCTAACATGGAAAGGATATGATGGAGCGAAGTTTGCATTCACTGTACGCATTTTATATATATATATATATATATATATATATATATATATATATATATATATATATATATATATATATATATATACTTATAATATATCTCATTTTTAAAATGTGTTTATAAAACTTGAATATACTGATTTTAAGTTATTTTTTAGGTCTCGACATTGCTGTACAATCAATGAAGCTTAATGAAAAATCTCAATTTCTTATCAGACCAGAATTAGCTTATGGTAGTATAGGATGTTTGGGTAGAATTCCAGGAAATGCTACAGTTTTATTTGAAATTGAACTTATTGAGATCATTCAAAGTGGCGCTGATGAAAATTTTGAAAGTCTCCCTGAAGAACAGAGGACTCAGTTTTCAGAAGTATACAAATTCTGTATAGCTAAATGTGCTAAAGGTAAATTTATAATTAAATTATTGTATGAGAGTTGAAATATTTAGATTTATTTAAATTTGAGAGGCAAACTACACTTAAGAGACGTAAAAGTAGAGGTTATTTTTAGTAATTTTTGTAAATAATTTTTTTATTGGAAAAAATGTTAAATTTTTCAAGGGACTTGCTTTTGGGGATAATCAACAATAATAATAACTAAAAATTTAAAAAGTAAACTCATACTTTACATATTTTTTATACTTACTTGACTCCCGGGTCATAAAAATCGTTATTCGTCGACGTAAAAGCCTCGATTTTAAGCGATTTCAAGCTTGGTTGTAATTGGGGTGTACCATTTACAAGTAAGATAATTCATTGTCTAGATTTTGTTGTTAAACTTCAGATATTTATTGGTAATATAATGATGATACGTTTGGTTCGATTACATCTGATAAAATATCTTAATCTAGTTTGGACCTGTTGATTCTCATCCATTCAAGCCAAAAAGAAGTCCTTAAATATACTATAAATAGTGACGCTTCAGAGCTACATTGTTGTCACCATCTTCATCTAACAAAGGTTGTTAACATATTGCAATTTATGCTATTTTTAATAGTTTTTTTTTTATCCACTTTATTTAGAGAAATATTATTATTATATTATTCCATGAAAAATTTATTTTTTTAATTAAAACTAAGCTTTTGTTTTCTAGGAAAAGACCAATTTAATCGAAACGTCGTCTTGGCTATAAAGGAATACAATATTGCTGTTTCCACTCTTGAAAAGGCTCATTTGAATGATTATGAAGACCAGATCAAACAGCAAGAACTACTTTATAAATTATACTCCAATTTAGTTGTCTGTTATACCAAAATTCAGGAACCAAAAAAGTCCTGCATAAACTTTAACAAAATCCAAGACATGGCTCGAGGAACTACCTTGAAAATATCAGCCAAAGCATATTATAATAATGCCAAATGTCTCAGAATGCTAGGTGATTACGAATTGGCTAAAAATCGTTTGCGTAAAGCTTACAATTTGGAACCAAAGAACCCAGATATCCTGAATGAATTCAAGGTTATAGATGATGAACAAAAGAAATATAAGGAAAAGCAGTTGAAACTAGCCAGTGCCTTTGTAGGTGCTGAGCCAGAAGTTGGCGATAAAACTGAAAATAAGGTTGATCCAAAATCTAATTAAGAAACACATATTTCTTTATTGTTCTAAGCAGATTTGGAAAATAGTGTGCAAAAACCTCTCTTTTTATTAGTGATAAGAATAATTCCTTAATTTTATAGAATCAGTGTTTGTTAAGACTTAATGCTACTTATTACTAACATATTATGTTTTAAGATATTGTTTGTTAGGTATTATAAACTTTCAGAATTATCTAATAGTTTTATGCAAACATCTACATTTGTAAATTTTTCGTTTTGGTGCTGCATATTGCATCATCATTAGGATCCCAAAAATAATATATTATTTTGCTCTTGAGGACATTAAATATATTATTTATATACCACAAAAAAAATAGTGAATTCCCCCATAAAAATGAAATATTGTCAGAACTAGGGCCCTTGGTATAGTTGGTGAATCATGTGATAATATTTTTATTTGTATTTAGAAAAGTATCGATAAATAATACGATTTTTTTAATCTCTGATGCAGTTACCATTCATATGTTATATTTTTCTAACTAAATAATTTTAATAAATAAAATATGCTAATTGGTATATCCATGAGGAATTAAACTAACTTGACCCTGGAATTTTCAATATATAATTAATATCTAATAATACCTACTGGTAAAAATAACGTTTTAAATCCTCTTTTATTGGCACTAATTGTAAAACCTGCATTTGTAGTAATTTTTAACACCTCAAAATACTTCCAGAAGTCGCAGTAACCAAAAAAATCAGAAAGGCATGTCAAACAAAAAAGCCACTCTCCACTACGAATTATTAACATACCAAAAAGTATATTTATTTCTTTTATTTTTTTCCATCGTGGTTATCAAATATTACCTTGAAAAATCAATTATTTATTTTATAAAGTTATAATCTCTTGCATTTTTCTTTATTAAAAACATAAGGAAACTAGAAACTTGGTCAATCAGTTTTGTTAATTTCAAGAAAGAAAACATTTACATCCAGATACACTAAGAAGGTTTAAGATTTAGATCCTATCTAGTTGTCGTGGAAGTTAGATTATCTAGATCAAACTACGGCCCGGTGACAATTTGAATTATATATGTCAATAAATAACTCTATATAATGAAATTAAGCATAGGAATCTAGAGATATAGTAAAAGGAATGGTTGTCATTTGAAAATAAACAAAAGTTCCAATTTTTGTCTGTTTAAAAAAAACTTGATAAGCTTGTTACATTTGTCAATTTAAATTCCTGATGATGCAATGTACAACATCAAAACCATAATCGCGGATTAATTGTTTCGTTGATACTTTAATTATAACTTATTCCCACCAAAGTGGCATTAATCTACAATTTCAAGGTATGATCAATTCATTATTTTTGGAATTTGCTTTATTTTCTTCAACTGTATCAGGGTGAAACCTTTACAGTGCATAAGATCTTATTAAATATATTATGTTGTATTTTGTTTCATAAAAGCAAAGTTAAGTTCGTTATTTATATTAGGTATGTTTAAGACTAATTTAGTTAGATTTTATAAATCTGTTATATTAAATGTAAAGTTTACATTTCTACTTTTTATTTATCTTCCATATTCACCATCATGGTTTAAATATATATATATATATATATATATATATATATATATATATATATATAATTTTCTTTCAACCTTGACATCTCCGATCGCCTAAACGAAGCAGTATCAGATATACATAACTAGTTGGCTTAAATTGACTTATTTTGATATCAAGAGGCTCTCATTAAACGTTGTACAGGTACTTACCGGACTTCCTATATATATATATATATATATATATATATATATATATATATATATATATATATATATATATATATATATATATATATATATATATATATATATATATATATATATATATATATATATATATATATGCAGTTTCTTTTTTTTGAATCTAGGAGAAACTACATTTCAGATGAATAAGTTGTAAAAAAAACTACCTGAAAACAACTAAGAACAAAAATAAATAACAGTTATTTATAGCGGTGGCTTTCAATCAAATGCTCTTGATAAGAAAGTAAGAAACCACCCCTTCAATAGGTACATAACAATGTTTGAAAAAAAGACCATTAATACTTGCTATTTTGTTCAATTTTTTTTGACAAGCGGTTTTTATTTTTAATACAGGACGATCATAATTTAAGAGAAAACGTTTGGGTATCGTTGGTTCGTTGGTTACACTACATTAAATATTGTGTAGTGTTTAGAATTAAAGGTTGATGACAAAAATAAAGTTACATAAAATAATGCAAAACTTATTTGAACAAATTATTTAATAAAGAAAAAAATACAACAAAAACTTTTATAACAAATAATACGATCTTTAAAAAAAAATTTTTTAACGAATACAAATTTAAGCTTTTTTTTTTTAAATCTTCGTTTAATGATAGGCAAACTCCAACCTCCAGATATTAGTGAAAATGCTTACAGGGTAATTTTTCGAAAGAAGTCGTGCAAGTAAGCGAGTTAAGGTACAATATTGACGAATTTTTTATATTCCAAATTAACAGAAATTTTCACTCGCGTGAATTGTATAGAACCATGCGTATTATATGTACTTTTCATGTTACTTTTGTTAAAAAGCAAACCATTTCAGCGTAAAAAGATGTAATAGCTACAGAAATATTACACGATTATATGTACTCTTGTGTAAATCTCTTATTTTTAAAACGGACCTCTTTCCCACCTTAAAAAAATACACGATACAAGTATGTAAAATATTTAGCCTCTGGTGTAATTGACATCTCTCGTACTCAAAAATTCGTTACTTAGTAGGCAAACTTTTACACACTTGTTCTATAGTTAATTAGTAATAAATACACTTATGAAGTTGTAGACACGTTCATTTTTTTTCGCTTTATCCCGAAAGTTTGTCAAACGGATCCTTTCTTTTCTTTCTCTTTCATTTTTTTCTAGCTTCCATTTTTTTATTTTTATTTCAAATTTATTTTTAGTTATTTGAGAGATGATTTAAGTTACGAGGCAACTTGAATCTAACTACTTTTAACCGTATGTAACTCACTGATAAATGACAATACAATTCAAGATCTTTATAACAGACAGGATTCCCCTTCTGTAAAATGCTGATGTCATATTGCAGCCACTTATTGCATGTAAAAACAAAACATGATTTTGGAACTTTGCGACAGCAGATTAACTTTGTGTTGAATATATTTCAGACTCATATTGAACTTTCCCAGGTTTTAAAAAATAAATGGTTTTGTTAGTATGAGTTCGAGCAGTCAGTAGAACCAGCAAATCAACGTCCTCACCAACAATAATAGTTGTGTTTGTCAAATTGAACTGTTCTAATGCTATTTCAATGATAAGGACATCAGCATCATTAATAGTTTGTTTGACAAGTATACCTTCACTGGTCAATCTTTCTTTTAGCAGTGAACTGTGATTTGTTGTGGGTATTAGTCAGAAACTTTGGTTGTGTAGTGGGAACGGTCATAAATTGATCAAATAAAATGTCTGAAGATGAAGATGTTGTTGTAGCTCGACGACGTTGTTCTGCGGCTTCAATGTTCCTCGTGCAATCGGTGTAGCCATCAAATACTACAGTAACTCTGTGACCAAAGTGTCGACGTACAGACTGAACGTACTTATCCAGAATTACATTGAATGGTTCTTCACTATCCCAGATAACGCGGTGTAATAAATATCCTCCATCGATGATGTGTCACATTGATATTGTTAATATCAATGTTTACAGTTTTAAAACAATCATAGATGGCTGACTTTTGAGTTTTACGCATTCCAATGTCACGAATAGCGACAACGGGTAGGGTGCCAATTCATATTCGAAATATTTTTCTATTTCATCTTCAAATGACGTTGTAATACTCATACGTTGGAACAGTAATACTGGGTCAACATACTTTCTCATCGTGAACTTTGATAGTGTTACTCATCGCTAAAAGAGGGACTACTTTGTCAGTGCGTTTTAATTTTATATTGTTGAATGTCAGTCCAGTTATTTTAGAGATAGAAGCAATTCCAACGTCGCGAGCTTTGTGGCAGTTAATTTTACTATTACCTACAACTCCACTGGCAATAGATATAATTTGGTCAACTTCTGAAAAAGGATTATGCGAAGTCTTTAGTGTCTTTCTTCATTCGTGAATCACTTGCGTCGACATGCTGATCAGTATTATCCATCCGAACATCCGCGAATTCTTCTAATCTAACAGTGTTCATAGCATCCATACATAAACCTGCTTGCTTATTACACTTTCTTTCGTACTTCTTCCCCGAGCAATACCTTCATCTGTTTTCATGGCTTTCATTATGGATTGCTCGATTACCATGTCAGTAGAAGTACCACAGCTTAACTTGTTAGAACGTCTAACTGTGAAAAATCCTTCAGCTCCAGTGATGTCTGTACGCGGCGTACTTATGCATATTATGGAGAACGCAACTTTCTCAACTTTTTGAGCGATGATATCTCGAAAACGGTGACTCTTATGAAAAAAAGTATAAGAATAATTTTTATAGGTAATTTTATGATCTACAATTTTGGCTGAAAAACGCGAAAAACCCTTTTTCCCCGCTTTGACCTTGAATAATTTTTTTTCCAGACATGGGATCGTTGGGGACTTTTGATGACTTATTTGTAATAGTGTTCCGAACATTTGTACAAATTTTCAGCTCTATGCGAATTTTGATAACCTTACCTCTCTTTTTAGGGCTAACTTGACCGGGCAAGGATAACGTTCAAATGACGAAATGAGTACCGAAAAATGATATAGACAGCGATGGCAGTAAGCGTTAGGAAAGAGTTGCCTACGCACTAACGTTTTTTAGTTACTTTTTTTGCTAAAAGCTATGCACAGAACCTTACCATAGAGACATGTCACTGAAGAACACCCAATTAACAGTTTACAGTATTGTACATTAGATAAAAATTATTTTTTCATCATTTCTATCCTAAAAAATGTGTTTCAGAAAATGATTTACGTTATTTATTTGTTCTTTCAATCAAGCACAGAATTTTTCAGTAAATAGGCACACCGTTCCAGTTTAGCTAGATTTATTTGTTATTCTAAGCATTTCACATTATATAAATGACTTCACAATAGCAAATCAGTCATTTGCAGGAGCTATATAAGTTATATAAAAACCATAAATTTACGGAAATCGAGTACCCATCGAATATCCTCATGAAATGTTCTAAAAACTAAAGGCGCACTTATACATACAAAATTTTTCGAAAATGGAGAGCAAAATAAAGGTACCATATGAGTTTCAGAAACCTAGAACACTCGTCTTTTAGTATATGAGGTAAAATAATTGTCTTTTATATGTATCCACATAAGATGAAAAGTTTCAGACATGTTTCAGAAACGTTTCATACAAGGATGTGAACATTTCAGAAAGGTTACATTGAAACATTTTAGAAATAACGATATGACACAGAAATAAATAGATTTCAAAAAACTTTCGACAATATTGCATGAACGCTTAATGAAATATTATAATAAACGTTTCCTAAAATATTTATCGAATATTTAAGAAAAATTCTGAAAAAGTTAACGCAAGCTTTTAGAAACAGTTCCAGAAACGTTTCATGAAATGTTTCAAAAGTTTTTAAGAAATCTTTCGCGCAAGGCATTTGCACACTGAACACTTCGTGAAATATTTCATAAATGTTTCGTCAATTTAAAAAGGAAGATTTCGAAAGTTTAGGGAATGATTTGGAAATCTTCTTCGCTACCTATTTGTGGCACTCAAAGGCTGTTATAAACACTACGAATATATTTCGAAAAGGTTTCTAGAAAGCTTTTGGAAGATGGTTTAAATAGCGTTTCAGGAAACGATTCATGGAATATTTCTAAAATATTTCCGAAACATATCTTGACTCGTTTTTAAATTCATCATGAAATATTTTAGTAAATATTTCGCAAAGGTTGCAAAAATGTTTCTCTAAACATTTCTGAAAAGGTTTATGATACGTTTCATCGAACTTTTCTCGAAAAGTTTAGGGAATAATTTGGAAATCTTTTTCGCTGCTTATTTGTCGCATTCATAAAGGCTATTGAAAAACACTGTGAAAATATTTCGAAAAGGTTGTGATGGTTTGAATAACGTTTTAAGAAACGATTCATGGAATATTTCTAAAATGTTTCCCAAACATATCTTGACTCGTTTTTAAATTCATCATGAAGGGTTTCAGTAAATCTTTCGCAAAGATTTCGAAAACATTTCTCGAAATATTTCTGAAAAGGTTTATAATACGTTTCATGAAACTTTTCTCAAAACGTTTATGGAACCATTTAGAAACATTTTTTATGCCTATTTGTCGCACTCATGAAGGCAGCTGGAAAACTTCGAAAATATTTCGAAAAGGTTTCTTGAAAGCTTTCTGAAGATGGTGTAAATGACGTTTCAGAAAATGGAATGTTTCTTAAATATTTCCGAAACATATCTTGACGTTTTTAAATTCATCATGAAAGCTTTGAGTAAATATTCCGCAAAGGTTTCAAAAACGTTTTTCTAAACATTTCATGTTTTGTTTCTGAGCGATTTCAATGAAATATTGTCTCAGTGTTTCCGTAATATTGCATGAAACACTATATTTTACGATTTTGGGTTTATTTTATGAAATGTTAAAGAAAATTTTCGTAAAGATTTGACTGAAAACTTCCTTGGAAATGTTTTGTCCATATTATTGAAATATTTACGAAATATTTCTGAAAATTTTCATAGAAACGTTTCAGTGAAATCTGTTTAGAAACATGTGGACAGTACCCATTGGGGTTATGTGAAAAATCGGCATTTAACGTCACTGTATTCAAAAAACTAATCTTAAAATCCATAAAAAAGTTGTGAACTCTTTGAACTGTAACTAAGGCTCTGGTACGTTTTCAAAAGTGTGCTGTTTAAATTGGCTAAGCAATGTATCAGTGCCTTGAATTTTGAAAATCAGCGGGAATTACTCATATATATATATATATATATATATATATATATATATATATATATATATATATATATATATATATATATATATATATATATATATATTTGTTTAATTATTTATTAAAATTTAATTGGTTTATTCACGCATCCACATTTTCAAATTTTACTTAGCTTAAGTATAAACTACCTTATGAATCGTTTGTCAAAGTTTCAGCTTTTTTAATTTAATTAAACACTCCAAAATATCTTATTTTAGTGAAAGTATGTTGTATTGCAAGATTAGATTTTGAAAATTTTCAAAGATAAAACGCATTTTTTTAAATTTCGGCATTTAAAAAGGCCTAAAACCACACAGTGAATTATCAACATTTTACTGTAATTTTAAGAATGCCTTTTCGTGAATTCTATATTCATTTCAAGTCTTTTGAAATTTGATAGGAATTTTTCAGAAACTTCAAAGAATTTTGAAAAATAGTGAATATTGGGAATTTCAAAATTTCTTATGAGGAAGTTCGGGTATTTCTACAAAAATTAAGAATTCTCGTAAATTTTCAGTATGTAAAAAATTGTATTCAATGAAACAGATCCTATACTGTACAAGTTGTTAAAAACACATCTTATTAAATTCGATTGAGACTTTGTCATTATATGTAAAAATTTTCCATTGGAAATGTTTTTAATTTAGTAATGTATTAGTAATTGAAGCCTTTTAAAGGATATTGATAAATTTTGGCTTATGTTCACTCTACGATAGATTTTATTAGTAGTAGCAAAGATTATTATAGCTAACGCTAGCTATAATAATCTTTGGTAGTAGTGACCCTACCAAATCAATAATATGTTTAGTACACGAACTAGCGACTGACCATTATATTAAAATTTTACATTTTACATTAAATTCAAGAAATTAAAGCAACTTAACAAGTTGCTATCAGTTAGTGGTTAATTAACTTCAAAAAACAACTGATCCTTTCCTTTGAGGGTTAATTTTTCAGGAATGTTACCATATTTATGATGTTAAAAGTCAGTGACTTTCTAGTCTAGCATTTTATTTATTCTTATTTCATATTTAATTTATTTCTGAGTGGATAAAGTTCATATTTCTCATAAAGTCTAAGTCTAATGCAGTCTCATCCACAGGTAAAAATATTTCCCTAACTTTCAACCAGAAGGCACTACCTACAAATCATAGTTTATTTCTTTGACAACTTTTTTATTTTGACAAATATTTTCAAACTAAAGGTGTCACTTTGAACATGAAGAATCTATCAATTTACATACCCTTGCTTTAGATCGGAAAATCTTATAATAGGGTTAATGCGCCAATAGTCAGTTTAGATGAAATTCAATTTAAAAAGTCATTTACAAAAATGGTTTTATATTAAAAAATTGGTTTTCATGAAACTGCATCAACTTTGACAAATTAAGATAAAAGATTCCCTATTAGTTTTTTATATTATCGCTTATTCACGAAGAGTACAATTTTGCGGACATAGGAAACCCCGTAGTCGAACAATACATGATTGGTCCATTTGAAACAGTTCCGGATTAAATAAGGTTTAGTTTTATAGTAATAATTACCACTCGTAATATTTAATGGCCGATCTTTCATTTTGAAATTAAACAGTGCCTTCATTTCAAAACGAACCATCCTTAATAACTTTGTTAAATAGAAAAATTTAAAAAAAAGAAAAAACACGTCAATTTAGATATACAGGGGGAAGTTTAATTTTGCATTTGTTAAAAGTCTGTCAATCACCTCCTCACCTCCAGCTAACCTCACTTTGATATGTCAAATGGGAACCCCCACCTTGTGACACATCATTGTAAGCAGCATAAAATTGTCTATCCAACCGTATAAAAAAAATTAAATCGGTTGACGTACAAGCGAACAGTGTGCAAAAATGTCTTGTAATAATGCATAATATATCGGCCTCGAACTTTGGTATGTCAAATGATTACCCTATAGTGTGATACATCATTTTAAAGGACGTACGATCTGCTATCCAATGATGTCAAAAAAAATTAAGTTAATAGACGTTATAGGCAATTAGCATGCAAAAATGTGTGTTAAATATAAGCAGTTTATTCAGTTTTATTCAGTTGAAGAAAATTATTTTATTAAATGTTCAAAATGTGCGCCGTTATTAGCGAGACAATAAAAAAGCCTATTTTGAAATTCCCCACGAACATTGGCAAGGGTTTCTCTGCTAATTCCTCTACATTCTCGAACAATTCGATCTTTTAAATCGTCAATATTTTCAGGTGGGGTTTTATAAACCTTGCTTTTTAAATACCCCCAAAGAAAAAAGTCTAGAGGGGTTAGGTCTGGAGACCGTGCTGGCCATTCAATTGCACCACGTCTGCCAATCCACGTCCCTGGAAAATGTTCATCAAGCCACTCTCGAATTGCCAAAGCGTAGTGCGGGGGAGCTCCATCTTGCTGGAAATGCAAATTATTTTCATTTAGTACCATAACAGCATTTTCATCCACTTGATTTTCTAAAGATTGCACAATGGCAGGGTATATTGTGTTTTCTAAAAGGTTTAAATAAATTTGCCCAGTTAAATTATCTTCCAAAAAAAAATGGCCCGATGATTTCATTGCCATAAATTCCTGCCCACACGTTAATTTTTTCGGGATATTGAGTATGCCCTTCTCGGAAAAGGTGCGGATTTTCATTATCCCAGTATCTGCAGTTATGTCTGTTAACCAGTCCATTTAGAAAAAAAGTTGATTCATCACTAAAGCAGATATTCTTAGGTAAATGGGGGTCCTCGTCAATTCGTTGGCACATTAATTCGCAAAATTGAATTCTCCTATCAAAATCGTCTTCTCCGAGTTCTTGAAGAATTTGAATTTTGTAGGGAAAAAACTTATTTTGTTTTAAAACTTTATGCACAGAGCCAGCAGAAATGTTGGTTAAATCTGCGACCTTTAAGATGGATAAAGTTGGATCTATTGCAAACTGTCCTAGTACCTCGATTTGGCATGCTTCATCTACAACCCTTTTCTCAATAGATTTTTTATTACAAACGGATCCCGTTTCTTCAAACTTTCGTACCAATTCGAGTACATATTTATGGCCCACGTTTTTGTCTTGATGCCTCTCGTTAAATGCTCTGGCGGTTCTACGAGCGCACCGATCTTCAGCTCCATAGAGAAAAATTATTTCTATTCTTTCGGCTAGCGTATACACCATTTATATTCACGTTTCAACTAGGCGTCACAATGACAATTTTAACAATAATAAACAACTGGTGTTTAAAGATCTTAAAAATTTTATTTATTGCAGTGATTTCTTGTACCTATCAGGTACCGCAAAAAATATCATTGAAATAAATACACTAGATTGATTAGACTGCAATGAATTTTGCGATGAATTTTAAAACAGGCTTAGTTTTTTTCTCGCAAATATTTTAACTGTTTATTATTTTAAAACAATATTTATTTTAAATTTAAAATAATATTTTACTCTATGAAGTAGCCATTTGACATAATAAAGTTTAATGTGATAAGGTGTCTATTATTACCACACATCTTTTCTTACTATTCGCTTGTACATCAACAGATTTTGTTTTTTTTATTGGCTAAATAGGAGATAGTATGCCCTTTAAAATGATGTATCACACTATAGGGTAATCATTTGACATACTAAAGTTCGAGGCCGATATATTATGCATTATTACAAGACATTTTTGCACACTGTTCGCTTGTACGTCAACCGATTTAATTTTTTTTATACGGTTGGATAGACAATTTTATGCTGCTTACAATGATGTGTCACAAGGTGGGGGTTCCCATTTGACATATCAAAGTGAGGTTAGCTGGAGGTGAGGAGGTGATTGACAGACTTTTAACAAATGCAAAATTAAACTTCCCCCTGTATATCTAAATTGACGTGTTTTTTCTTTTTTTTTTAATTTTTCTATTTAACAAAGTTATTAAGGATGGTTCGTTTTGAAATGAAGGCACTGTATATCCCACACTGTTGTCTTTTATGGACATCAACATTCCTTTATTCTGTTTTAATTCATTTCTATAATCTTTTTTTTTGTGTGTTATTTTGTACGCTTTTCTTCTTTGGTGAAACTTTTAAATGATTTTGCATTTCTTTATTATTAAAATGCTCCCTCCAAGCTTTTGATGGATATAATGTTTTCCTTTTTTTCCGGTGGCTGAGGATACATAAGATGTTTATCAAACAAAGAATCAGTTATTTGACCCGAATTACATATCTTTGAATTGGTAAATGAAATACTATTTTTCGATTCAACGGTCCCATTTGAACTTAAATCTGTTTTTTTTTTCAAAGATGATAGTTGAATTACGATCTTTGTCTGGTTGATTTGGTAAATTTTACTTCGATTTTTGTTTTGGGCCATAATATTTGTTTTCTGTACAGGGTATCCGAGAAAATGTGGGAAATCTCCCAGATATGAAAAAAACTGAAAAGGATACTACAAGTTCATATAAACTGTTTTCGTATAAGCCTCTTCTTCGAAGATGTGCACTCCCAAAGAGCAGCAATGAAATTAAGTTTTTTACAAATAATTATTGAATCACCAGGTATATTTCGATTTTTTTTAATATGATGTACATCAGGTAAGACCCTGCAAATTACTGTCCAAAAAAGTGTTGTGAATTACTCACAGCTGCAGGGACGGATTAACTGTGACACTCATGACCCCATTTTTTTACGCCCTTTATGATAAGAACTTTGAACAACGTTTTTTACATACCTTCAACTATTGATTAAAAATTAAGTACTCTTCATTCATGTCGCTAATCCTAACCGTTTTCGAAAAAACGTCATCTTTACACTGTTATTCCCCTAACTTCTGTCGGGTTGAATACGAAAAAGAGGAGTTTTCCTTTGTTACCATAGCTTCAATAAAGATTAAACTAAATGCTTAGTTAAAAATTTCGTAAAAGGATTCAACATCGGGCCCGTGAAATCTGATACACTCAAGGGCACGACGAATTATGAATTGCTGTACCCGCCACATTAACTCAGCCATTGTTCCTTATTTGATCACAATGAAACGTGATTCTCCGTAGAAATTCCTCCCTACTATCGAACGGAGTGGAATACACCAAGGTTTTGAGGTGTCCCCACAGGTAAAAATACAACGACGTTAGGCCAGGAGGTCGAGGAGGCCAGGCAATAGGTCCTCTTCTACCTATCCAACGGTTCAGATAGACGTAATTCAGGTGCTCCCGCACAGCAACGCTGAAATGGGGTGGTGCTCCATCGAGCATGTAGTATGTGTTTTGGCGGGTTTTAAGTGGTAAGTGCTCTACTAAATCGTGAAAGTCGTTCTGGAGGAACTCCGAATAAAGTTCTCCATTCAGTTGTGCCGGCAATACGAATGACCTAATCAAAAAACTGTCAATGATTCCAGCCCAGGCATTAATTGATTGCAACTGATGTTGATGATGCGAAATAATAGTTGCATGAGGATTTTCCGGCCCATACATGCGAGTCGTGTAAATGTATAATAATATTTTTGATAAACTCTGCTTCATCCGTGAAGAGAATAGTGCTAATGAAGTTCACATTATTTCGTTGCTGATCCAATAGCCAGTTTGCAAACTGCATTCTACTGGGAAAATCTTCAGGAATCCGTTCAAGCACTTTTTTCAAATAATATGAATATAACATCTGTTCTTGAAGAACTTCATGTTCTATTGTTTTCGACGTATTAAACTGCGCTGATAATTTTCGAGTTCTTGTTGAAGGAGTGTCATCTACAGCATTTAAAATATTTTCCTCTTTGCGGCGTACGTACTGTTCTTCCCCGACCAGAATCAGTACATTTTTTTCCCAAAATTTCTTAAAATTAGGAAGAAATTGAATAATATTACCTTATTAAATGGAATCGCCTACTATTGTCTCTTAGACGTTGGTCAACTCGTTGAAATGTTTTCTGATCTGGAACAGTACGATTAGGATATCTGTCGTGATATAACCTCCTGGCTTCCAAAGCATTGCAAGATGCAAGACCACACATCAGATGCATATCTGCGTACTCAATAAACGTGTATTCCATATTTCGAATTATTTTACAATTAATTTAACCACGAAATCCAGAAATCAGTAAATTAATATCCAAGTAATGAATCAATGTGTCAGCGATGTGAAAGTTGACAAGTTCTAAAATGCAGGATATTTATTTCTTTCGTACCTAGCAACGTTTGCAACAACAATACTTTGTTTTGGTTGAACTGCAATTCACAGAATTAGACGTTTTTAACTAAAGAGCTAAACTCTAATTTTGGATCGAATTCTTTTTATCATAAGGTTGAAGGTTGAACATTTGATAGGAACAAAGATATATTTTTTATTGAAATACGCCAAATACATGAAGTAAATAATATGACGTTTTTTTCGAAAACAGTTTTAGGAATAGCAACATAAATGAAAAGTACTTAATTTTTAGTTAATAGATAAAGGTATGTAAAAACGTCGTTCAAAGGTCTTATCATACAGGACGTAAAAGAAATGGGGTCATGAGTGTAACAGCTAGTCCGTTCCTGCAGCTGTGAGTATTTCACAACACTTTCCTGGTATACATCATATTAAAAAAATTGAAATATACCTGGTGGTTCAATAATTATGTGTAAAAACCTTGATTCCAGTGTAGCTCTTTGAAAACCCATATCACCGAAGAGGAGGCCTATAAGAAAAAAGTTTATATGAATTTGTAGTATTCCTTTCACGTGATTTTTTTTTATCTCCGGGAGATTTCCCACATTTTCCCGGACACCCTGTATAAAACAAACCTGATGTGAAGTTTAACAGAAATTGGGTCAATATCTTAAAAAAATATAAATGCTATCAGCCTTACTTTTTTGGTGTCTAGGAGGGAGTGTGATAGTTGCTATTCATATTCTAGAATTCTTTATTTTATAAATAAAACATAATAAACATTCCTATTGTATTAATTTTGAACAGAAGTTAATCGTTCCCGTAACATTACAGCATCCATTGAATATATAATAATCAGACAATCTTATTAGGTATAGTATGTCAAATATAGATTGGATCTAATTAAGATACTAATTTACCTAAAACACCAAACATATACTAATGGGAAGATGTAATGAAATAGGGGAAATTAATATTAATAAATGAAATTATAATAATGCAATGTAAACAAAAAAAATGCTGACAGAATTAACGTAATATTGTTTTAAAATGTGCCAAAGTTTTGACGATTTTTCCAATTAGAAAACTCCACTTGAACTAAACATAATATATTAAAAATTCCGTGAATTCTTCTGCGAAAATGGCATTTTATTTTTCCTTTTTCCGTACAAACTTTTATTTTTACTTGACAAAATATTAATATTAGGCAGTTATATTTGCTTGCTCTTATAATAGATATGGTAAAGAAAAACTAATTTTCTTTAACAGCATTGCAAAATCGAACAAATAAAGCTATACAATGTTCTTGTTCTTGAAATAAAACATTTTTTTTATTTTATACCTCCTCAGCTGAGGAAAATATTTTTAAAGAAACAGCTCGTAAAACTTTTAATATATTTAATAAGAAATGTTTTACAAAAAGAAACACATCAATTGAAAAAAAAAATTAAAATGAACAATTTTAGCCTTTCTCTTGTAAATGCTTGTATCTGTATCACTTACAACAGACCGACAGTAGTCGCCTAGCATATTCTGGCAAAAATCTCGATAAGTTTGCTCAAATACTTTCAGATCCTAATGAAACCGCTCGTCATGTGCATCACCCAGACTTCCAACGTTACCGGAAAAAAATCCAGATGAGGATGCAAATATTGAATTTTTAGAGACATGTTCACACCCATCCGTTCGTAAATTGCAATAAATTGATATCTTGATGGTTATTATTCCAGGCAACCTTTTCTACCTCTGTTATATGGCTCTCAAATGTTTCCCTAATTTGTGGACCCAGAAATATGCCTTCTATTCGTTTAGCGTTAGAAGGATTAGTGATCACAGTGCGTAAGTACAGAAATGCCGACCCTGTCTTATCTGGAAAATCGTCATTTTGAACATGCCAAAAATTTTTTTGTAATGGTCCTTTTTTGCCTTTGAGTCCTATAAGTACAAAGAGGGACAGTACTTTGTGTAGCCGCCTTGTAAACCCAAAAGCATACTTATGACTTTTAGGTCACCACAGATGTGCCAATTTTGACATAGATTAATAAGAACATTGTTTCATAGGTTTCTTTACAATGGGATAGATGGCTTTTTGTTTTCGTTGTGTATAAGAAAGGAGACTATTAGCAAAAGAACGGATATTACGAAGCAAGACCTAATATATAAGAACTCTGATAGCAAATACATTAAAAGCTGAAATGGTGCACATAACAACTTCAGATGATAAGTCAGCAGAGAAATGGAATAAAACGAACCAAATTATCGGCATTATATGTAAAAAGCAACTGAAAGCAACGCATAATAAAAAAAAAAAGGAGTGGATGATCGAGGAAATTCTACAGCTAATGGATACTAGACAAAACTACAAAAATAAAGATCTCGATAAATATCGTCAAATACACAGAGGAAATTAAATGGAAAATAAGAGCGATAAAAGAAAGATGGCTGGGGGAAAATGCAACGAAATCGAAAAATTTGGAAAGAAATATGACTACCACAATATGCACAAACAAATTAAACATATGATGACACAAAAAAACAAAATATCACATCGTATAATAGATAATGGGAAAATAGTAGCTGACACATCGAAATTGCTACAAATCTGGAAATCATATACAGAGACACTCTTTCACGAGGAACGACCAGAAATCCACATAAACTATCAGTCTCCCCTATCACAAAGGATGAGATCAAAAAGGTCATCCTATCCATGAAAAACAACAAAGTAATAAGCCCAGATGGTATCCACGCTGAGATTCTTAAACTGATGAATAAAACATATTTCCAACTCATTGATATTCTGGTGTCACTGTTCAACGACTGTGGCGAGCTCCCTCAAAAATAGACCGACCACCATCACCATCCTCAAGCGACCACACGTAAGAACTTGTGATCAGTACAAACTAATTAGTTTGATCATCAGAACAAAAGTATTTACTAAAATTATCCATAATCGTATATATTCAAAATGTCAACCAAATGTGACAGAGACCGAAACTGACTTTAGAAGTGGCTTCGGCACCATAGAGGCTGTTTTTTCCCTACAAGTGCTTATACAAAGATGTAGAGATATGACCCGGGATATGTATATATGCTTCATCGACTTCTCAAAAGCCTTTGATAATGTAAAACACGCAAAACTTATAAAACTTTTTAAACCTAAGGGCTTAGATTCTAAAGATATCAGAATCATTACAAACCTGTACTGGGATCAGTCTGCAAGAATAAAAATCAATGCAAAAAATATTCAGGTTCAAAAAGGAACCCGCCAAGGATGTGTTCTTCCACCTATACTCCTCGGAAACGATCTTTGACGAAGTACTTCATGAGGCCACAGAGGGAATGAGGGTAAATGGGGAACGGACGATACTATCATCTTAGCTAATAGCACTAAAGACCTACAGGGCCTCCTACAAAGAGCGGAAGACGTATTTGAAGAGTTTGGGCTAACATTAAATGTCTCAAAAACGAAATGAATGTCATTTAGTAAAAACCGATCATCTACAGAAAAACTTACATTAGATCAAACAATAACTATAAAACACGTTGAAAAATATACGTATTTGGAAACGATCGTTCATCAACAATGTGATATGATGACAGAGATCAGATCTAGAATTGAAAAGGCGAGGTCAATTTTTACTAAAATGAGACACATACTTAGCAGCAGAGACATTTCATTACCACTAAAAATTAGATTAGTAAAATGCTACGTCTTCCCGGTCTTGCTATATAGGGGTCGAAGCGTGGACCATGACAGAACACCTTATGAAAAAGCTCTCGGCCTTTGAAATGTGGGTGTACTGATGAATTCTAAAAATATCCTAGACTGATCACAATCGAGGAAGTGTTGAGAAGGATTCGCAAACAACAAGAAATTACGGTCGCAGTAAAGAAAAAAAGTTGGAATACCTTGGCTACATAATGAGACACAACAAATATTGCCTCCAACAACTTATGCTATAGGGAAAAATCGATGGTAGGAAAGGCCCAGACAGAAAAAGAAATTCATAGATGCGAAACTTATGAAAATGGTTCGGACTAACATCTGTCCAACTATTTAAATCAACCATTAACAAGATACGAATCGCTATGTTAATAGCCAACGTCCGCAATGGATAAGGCAACAAAAGAAGAAGAACAAGAACAGGCGTGTCGTCGAGGAATCGATTGTAAGGCGCCATTCTTCTGGATTGTTTCATTTCCTCAAAAAGTCCATTAATATGGTGAACTACTTTTTTCTGAAAAAAAAATCAGTATAGGTCTTACTTTCAGGATCAAGCAACTTCCACAGTTGCGGCTTTATGGCAAATAATTCAGCTTTAAACTTAAACGACTGCTTATCGTTAAATTCAGACCTAGTTATCAAATGTGGACTATCCTCATCTCCGAGCGAGACGTTATCCGAGCGAGACAGTTCACTGTCACTACTTTGGTATAACGGAATACTGTTCAACGTATCTGTGAAATTTTGGTCACTTCTGCCGGGTGGTGTGAACACTGTTAAATTCTTTAAATGAAGCAAAGCTTTGAACACTAATGAAACTTTTTCATTTTCTATTTTATCTGTGTTTTTCGAGTTGAAACCAAAAAGTTTAGTCAAATGGAAGTAGCAGTCGGTTGCGTGGTTTGTTGACTCTCTCCAGATCATTATTTCGCCAAAGTTCAAAGATCTATTTTTACCTAAACACCAGTAGTTGAGAACCAACCTGCAGTTTGTGCAAGCCAAAGTTCAAAGATCTATTATTACCTAAACACCAGTAGTTAAGAACTAACCTGCAGTTTGTGCAAGCTACATGAAAAACTCAGTAATGTTTCAACAGAAACCAAAATACCGTAATTAGGCGGTTTGCACCGAGTTTGTTATACGATAGTCTCAATGTAACTGAATAATTTTGTTACAAACGTAATAAAAACAGTAAGGATTAATTTACACACCGTAGGCGACATTTTAAAACAATTTATTGTATTTATTTAACTCCGTTGTGTACCGAATCGAACAAAAAACACACTACAGCGGGTAAATGCAAAATAAAAACTGTTTTATTTCAGAATTGTCATGATACCGGAAAATATAAAATATTTTGTTAACTACCCTCCTTAGCTCATATTAAATATATATATATATATATATATATATATATATATATATATATATATATATATATATATATATATATATATATATATATATATTGTAAACTAGTGAATTAATACCTATTTAAAGAATGGTGAGTTCGTACTATGAATATGTTACCAAATTTTCTATTCAAGATTTTTTCAATGTGGCAATAATTTTCTTGGAAGTTAAGTAGCAATATGGAGTTTTGGGATATACAGTTAATCAACCACTTATTGATAGTTAAACTTTTTTTTTATTTAATTGGATTATTTAACAAATGAAATTGGCTATTAATCATGTTTTGACCTAAGGATGTTAAAAATTTTACTGTCTTAAGCTCACATTTAAGCGCAAAATAACATATTTTTCACCACAAGGAAAAAGCCAAAAAGCTAATTAAAAACTTTTAGCATACATGGAGCGAAATCAATTTTTTTTTTTCCAAATGGAAACATGAAATCTTCCGTAATTTCCATTTCTACGCTAAAAAATGAGGTTCCGAATTGAAAAAAAAAACTTGAAGTAAGTTTGGAGCTCGATTTCAATGACAAAGTCAATGTCACTGATGGATGACTCCCTTCGAATCCTTCAATTTTGCATTGAATATTTTTCTCTATCTCACGAACTTTGGTAAATATTTGAATGTTTTTTTTTTTTTAATGGAACATCCTCTTTTAATATATACCATGCGAGAGAAATCGTGCGCTACCTGCTGGCTAAAAAAACTAATAAAATTTTTATAAAAAAATTGAACCGACTTCTAAAAGTGCTTTGAAAAGTGAAAAATAACTATCAATTTTTATATGAAATTGAAATTTTTGAAGTCGGCGCCAACTAATACCTAACAAAATGTGATTCGCATAAACAGATTAAAAATACTATATTTGTAATTGCTTTCTTAGCATAATTTGTATATATTAGTAGTTATATATTTCATTTAGAAATAATTTGGCGCCGACTTCAAAAATTTCAATTTCATATAAAAATTTATAGTTATTTTTCACTTTTTAGAGCATTTTTAGAAGTCGATTCAATTTTTTTTATAAAAATTTTATTTTTCGATTTTTAGTTTTGAATTCATTATGATATCCATAAATTATTGGAATTAAGTACTAATCGAAATTAGTGTACCTCGCAATGACTCCAAGGTGGCAAAAAAGTACCCATTTTATCCAAAGTTCTAAATCACCCTAAAATGAACCGCTAAAAATTCTTTAATTCTTAGAGTTCTCCAAATACCAATGAGATTGTGTCAAACATCTATTTAGTCTGTCATAGTAAATCCACTATTTTAAATTGCAAATTAATTTTAGATTGGTAATTTAGGGCCCAAAACCTTCTAATATCGATATCTAAAAATCTTGAGCCGTAAATTTCTTAGTCCGATATATTTTACACTGCATATTGAGTTTGTATACGCCCCCGCAATATCAATTTTAGAGAAAATCGGAAAATGTAAAAATTTTTCAGTCTATCATACTGTATCTTATTAACCAAATAGTTGTAAAAAATTAACTTCATATTCGTAATACACGACCGAAAAAATGCGAATAAGGTAAAATTTTCAACCCACCTTATTGGATCCGCCATATAGAATTTCAAAAAATTATTTTAGCGTCTTAATCTAACCTAAATCTAAACCCTTCAAAGCTCCCTAGTATTAATTTTGGATGAAATCCGGAAAGTTAAAATTTCTAGATCGTCATATTGCATCTGACATATTAGATTCTCTTAAAATAATTTTATATTCGCTATTTACATCCTCCCATCTTTGAACAAAATCGAAAAATATAAAATTTTTAGTCCGCTATATTGGATTCGCCATATTTGATCCTGAAAAAATACTTTTAAATTCATAATTTACACTCTCAAGAACCCCCTATATTAGTTTTGGAGAAAATCGAAAAAAATCAGGACGCCAGATTCAGTTTTCAAAAAATATTTTAAATTCGTAATTAGCACTAACAAAAATCCCCCAATACTGATTTTAGAGAAAATTGGATTTTTTATCCGCCATATTGGATACGCCATATTTAATTTTTTTTAAGTAATTTCAGAATCGTAATGTGCGATCCCATAAACTCCTCTCAATTTAAAAAAAAAAACAGACAAAATTAATTTTTATCGGCCATATTGGATAAGCCATATTCATTTTTTTTTTAATTTAGATTCGTTGTGTGCAACTCCGAAAACTCCCTTATACCAATTTTGGAGAAAATCGGCCATATTGATAAGTTTGGTTGCCGATGCCGAATAATGCGACCTCTATCCTTAGAGTAGCAAGTTCGTGTGTTGAGTTCTAATCGTCCTAATTAGGTTCTCCACTGCACTAAATGCTATGACCCCACACTAAATTCAATTCCTAATAGACCCTTAAGGGTTAAACAATAGCCATCGTACAAAAAAATTATGTTTTTTATTTGTTGAAATAATTGGCTTTAACGCTATTTAATTCAAATTTGATTTTAATCATATTTTAATATTTAGCATACACCACGCCCTAGCAAAACAAGAGGGTTCCAAGTTATTTGCTTTCTTTTATTCAGGCTGTTAAAGCGTAAGTACCGAGTACTGATATTTCCGTGTGTCGCGCCAATTTTTTTTATTTAAAATGGTAATTTATTCCACGGAACAAAAAGAGCAGATTATTAAGTGGTACTATTCTGGTAAAGGTATGGATGAGATAACTGGCAGATTTGCATTTACGTATGAAAATCATCGTATTCCTTCAAAATATAGAATTTCGTAAATTATTAAAAAATTTGAGGCAACCGGTTGTCTAAAAATTTGTAAAAAATGCACTAATAATAATGAGGAGTAACCGGTTACTCAAATTACTCAAGAACGAGCAAATCGGGAGACTGATATTTGTAGGTTTGATGGTTCGGAATATTTTAAAGCGCAACAAATATCGCTGTTACAAATTGCGAACAACTCATGAAATTTTTCGGGAAGACCAGGAAAAACATATGATGTTTTGTGAGGACATAATGGAAAATGCTAATAGGGACGACAAGTTCATCAGCAACATTTTGTTTACTGATGAATCTTCATTCTCCTTGCACAACCGTTACAATCTTTCTATCACCATAGGATACTCTAGAGAGAATCAACATCTCAATATTCCTCAAAGAACACAATACCCCCAAAAAGTTAATGTATGGGCTGGTATATTAGCGGATTTTATCATTGGACCCTTTTTTATGGGAACCTAACTACCAACAAATACTTGGACTTTTTGCGAAATTCCAGCTGTTCGAGCACTGAATATTAATTTTGAAGAAATTTGGTTTCAGCAGAATGGTTGCCCTGCTCATAATGCGAGGTGTTTTTGAAAACTATATTTCCAGAGCGCCTCATAAGCAAAAAAAAAACGATTTTTTTCTTTGAGGTAATGTTTCCCAAAAATTTTATCGGAACAGATATGAACGTGCTAATAATTTGGATGAACTTAGACAAATAATTATTAAATTTTTGGCAAATACGCGAACCGCATTTTACAATAGACTGGGTTATTGTCTCGTTCAAAGTGGAGGCCTGTTTGAACACCTTTTATAGAATTTGAGGTGTTTTTGTTGATTTAAATGAAATTTAATTATTTGATTATTTATTTACAATTACTGAATGTGTTACTTTTATTTTTTACCAGAATCAAAGTTTATTTTTGAGAATGATTCTTAATTTTAAATTGGCTTATTAATTTATTTACTCAGAAATTACCGTTACGCTTCACTACTATTTTTATTAGGATCAATGTTTATTTTCATGATTTTAAGATAGTCTCCTATGTTTTTTATTTTTAATATTAAATTCATTCTCAGCCATAGAGAAAATCGTTTATACCTATTTTCGTTCATTTCGACCCACTATGTTGCTGGAAACAAGCTACTATACAACAGTTATGCTCTATTTCGCTTCTTCAACAGAGTTAAATAGGTTGTCCGTTTCTGTCTGTTACACTGCTGTTATTTAAATGTTCTATTTTGGATTTTCCACACCTGTATATATATATATATATATATATATATATATATATATATATATATATATACATATATATATATATATATATATATATATATATATATATATATATATATATATATATATATATATATAATATTCTTAAAATAAATAAAAAATAGTCACCTAATTATATTAATATTTTCTAACAAGACTTAACAAAGAACGCACACCTATAATGTATTAGTAATTCTCCTTGAAATCAATTCACCATAACGCCCACCAAGATCACAGAAATCCTAGAGACTTTATAAATGAATTTTTGTACAGATAATTAATTATACTTTCTATAATATAAGTATAAGTGATCCCTGTATGATTCATCTTATTCTGGAAATGCTATATATTAAAATATATTTTCCCTCACAATTCATTTAAACTTAATTTCAAGTACAAGGCCTACAAGGCCATACAATTTTAGAAAAATCATTTATACAAAACAAAATACGAGACGTTTGAGTAGGGTATTTAAACTTTTACATACACATAATATTCTCAAAAAGGTGTGTGCAAAATTTGTGAATGTTTAACAACCCCTTAAACTTTCCTCCCTCTTTACTTTCTACACGACTTACCTCAATTTACATGATATTTTAATAAAAAAATTTGTCGGTTCATCCTAAAGTTTTTAAGGGGAGTTTATTTTCGCCCTCAACGTGGGCGTTTAGAAATACAATTTACCGATAGAGGTAAAGGATAAAAGCAAAATAGGTTTAAACCAGATATCGAACTCCTTTATTTGGTGAACAACAGGATCCTTTTTAAGAATTAGTTTATTTGTTTTTTTGACCACGAAAATTGCAAACAAGAAATCTGTTCTTTTTTTCTGGGGGAAGGAGGAATAATTTTTGGTTCTTTGGAACAAAGAACGTGAAGTTTTTGTATTTCATCTATCAAACGAGAATATTTGACATTAAAAAAATAATTAAAAATTATCGAGTCGAATGAATTAACGGATTTCTGAGAAAATGGAAATTATTTGTTGGAAAAATATACTTTTTAGGTCGTTATAGATCAACTTAATTATCTAATATTTATTATAATTAAGACTTAATATACAATATATTGTAAAAATATTGGGTCACCCATATTCATCTTCTTCTTCTTCTTTCTAACACAGTTAACCATGCTAGTAGGCTATTGCTATCACGTCTTCCCCGGAAGATGAGGTCTAGCATTCTCGCCATCGTTTTGGTGGTCTTCCCTGTGATCTTTTTCCTACTGTGTTATTCATTTTTGCGCTTTTAACGAGTCTACCGTCCTCCATTCTCCCTATATGTTTGTTCCAGAATCTTCTATGTCCTGTATCCCGCATTGTTGTCTGATATCTTCATTCCGTATTCTGTCGTGTAGAGTTTTGCCTTGTATACTTCTTAATGTTTTCATTTCGACTGTTCTCATCATTTGTAGAGTTCTGCCTGTATCTGGTCTTGTTTCTGCCGCGTATGTTATGATGGGTCTTAGAGCCATTTTATATATCTTAGTTTTGCTTTCGGTATTAAGGTATTTGTTCTTCCACACAATTTCTTTTAGGCATCTCGAAATTCTAGCCGCTTTCATCGTTTGCTCTCTTACTTCGTTAAAAAGGTTTCCATGGCTCGTTATTTCTGCTCCAAGATATTTGAAGTGATTTATCTGTTCGACAATTTTGGAGTCGATTTCCAACTTGCACCGTATTGGTTCTTTGGATGTTACTAAGCATTTGGTCTTCTCGGTATTGATGAGCATATTTAATTCTTTCGCTTTAGTGTTAAAAGAGTGCAGTAGTCTTTGGAGGTTATCTTCAGAGTCTGCAATAAGAACAGCATCGTCCGCATAGCAGACGATATGGAAGAATGTGTTTCCCATTTTGTATCCAATTGTTCTGGGGAGATTTTCTATTATTTTATCCATTATTAGATTAAATATGAAGGGGCTGAGCGAATCGCCCTGTCTAATTCCTGTGTTTACATATATGTCTTCCGTTGTTATATGTCCTACTCTGATTTTTGTTTTGCACTGGATGTTAATATCGTATATTAGGTTACTTAGCCTATGGTTTAGATCTTTTGTTCTCATTATTTCTAAGACGTCCTTTAAGCGTACTATGTCAAAAGCCTTGGTCATATCGACGAAGCACATGTACACAGGTTTATTGAATTCTAGGAATTTTTCAGTTATTTGTTTGACAATCACTATTGCGTCAATAGTGCATCTGTTCTTCTTGAAACCTTGTTGTTCTTCTCATATACTTATGATTTTGGTGATTTCTTCCAGTATAGTTTTTGTGAATGCTTTGAGAATGCTATCAAGCAGTGTTATTCCTCGATAGCCATATTCATGTATTAAAATAAAAAAAAATGCACTGATAATAATGAGGAGCAACCGATTCCTCAAATTACTCAAGAACCAGCAAATCCGGAGACTGACGTTTGTAGATTAGAGGAAATTAATTTTCCTTGCAATAGTATCGCATTGCCGAAGAACTTGATATGCACGCTCGAACAGTTCGGAATATTTTAAAGCGTAACAAATATCGCTGTTACAAATTGCAAACAACTCAAGAAATTTTTCCGGAAGACCAGGAAAAACGTATGGTGTTTTGTGAATGCTTTGAGAATGCTATCAAGCAGTGTTATTCCTCGATAGCCATATTCATGTATTAAAATTAAAAAAAATCTATAACAATAAACAGAACAAAAGCAACAGAAAGATATTATTAAAAAATACTAATTTCATAATCACAAAAATTCGTATATATCGTATTAATGATATATAATATAAAACTAGTATTTCGTATGACTACAACATTTTCCAAACGCCTAGACATAGACGTTACTAGTTTTTTTAAAATAATTAGTGTCAAATTTGTTCCATTTCTTCTTGTGTTTTTTAACTTTATTTTTCAAATAATGCCAAACATTTTCTGTTACGTTAAAGTCGAGGAATTGAGGAGGAGTTTTAATGACCTTGAGAAAATTGTACCAAAACTATTCGCAAACTAGACCTGCACTGTTTTAGGATTATTGTTTTGATACAATTTAAACGTATTTATTATATTCATGTTCTCACCACTTTTTCTGAGATTTTGCCCTAAAACATTTAAATACACGTTTTTGTGTTTTATAGCATCAATAAAAACCAATTTACCAACCCCTACACCGTTACAGATTGTCCCTTGTGTTGCATAGTTGCACATAAATTTTCTTTTTCTCCTTCATACTGAGTCGAGAATATTATATGTTGATTCTTTACAAAAAATGACCATCCGGCTTCAAAATGTGTTTTTTTGGAAACGCTGTATCATATTTTAATGTTTTTATCGCTGAGAAAAAATGCTTTTTCTTGGCTAGTCGGTTTTAATATCCATTTTTCTTATACATCGACGTATCACTTCGGTACCACTGACCTCCATAATGGACCCCGACTCATATAGACTGTTAAAGTCATCTGGCGCCAGTCTTATTTTGGAAAAATTAGTACTCATCGGCATGTGCACAACCGATTTTCTGTCATTAACCAGTTGGTTTGCTATGTTACTTATTAACGCTATTTCTATGTTTTGTGGCTTTTAACTTGAGAATTGTATACAAATTAGACCGATTTATAGTGTTTAAAGACACTGGAAAGGAAGGAATAATGATGCAGTGGCCCTTGCATCCTTTACAATTTGCCTATCATGCAGGAATATCCACAGACACGGCGCTATATCGACTTGTCACAAAAGTCGAAAACGCTCTGTCGAATCGTCGATCAACTTTAGGTACCTTTACAATATCGACGGGGCGTTTGACAACCCATCTCATCATTCGATATCTAATGTTCTACAACGATGAGGCTCTGAAGCGACAGTAGTCGCATGGAACAGAGCAATGTTAACTTAGAGACTAATATATGGTGAGCTTGACAATGTAACTGTTAAAACACTGTCTATAGCCTTTGTTGTAGGACCTTGTAGTGGACAGCCAACTAAGTGAATCAAATGACGCTCGTTTGTATACACAGGCTTACGCCGATGACCTAGTCATTTTGTGACTTGGTCGCAATATCCTGGATCTAGAGAGACCAATGATGTGGGTCCTCTCAATCGCGGAGCGATGATGCCACAGAGAACGTTTCGGAATAAACCCGGACCACTTGATACTCCTTACAAAAAAAGGAAAATGGGGAGACTTCGCACAATTACATTGTCGGGAAGGACGCTTCAATACAAGGGAATAATTAAATACTTGAGAGTAAAGTAATTCTGGACTCAAGACTGAGCTGGAACGATCATATTGAGGCGCGAGCCAAGAAGGCCACACGTGCTTTCTGGGCTTGTAAACGAGCCTTAGGGTGCACATGGGGGCTGACACCGCACTAAAATCCAGTGTCGTAACTTCGCGACTGGTGTTTGAGTGCAATAATGTCCTGAACAGTCCAACAAGGGACGGCCGCACAGTGAGGAGAGCCAGGGAGGAGCTTCTGGAACAAGGTGTGTCAAGGAACGTATAACTGGACCCAGCGCACGGCTTATCACGGAGCCTACCTCCTTAGGAAGGAAAGAGCTGCGAATTGTGGGATTATTGACAAGCCAATGTCGCCTGAGGAGCCATCTTCATACGATCGGCGTCGGAGACGACCCGACGTGCAGATGGTGTTTGGAAGAAAATGAAACTTGGCCATATCCTCAGAGGATGCCTAGAGCTCAACAGACTGAGACAGTGACATATCGGAGATACAATTTTCTTACCAGGAACAGTTAGGCAAATTCAATTAACGAGGCTGCTTAGATTTGTAAAGGCGATCGGCCCCAAATGACCTGCAGCTATGGTGAAATGTAAAGAGCCTAATGAGACCTAGGCATTGACGATCAAGTATCACCACCTGTGTTCATTCAGTGTTTAGAGTGACTTATTTATTTGTGCAAGGGCATATAGATTTTCGAAGTTCGGTCTTGTCAATGGTCATGCTCAAAGTTACGGAACAATGGTCACGTTTTAACATCGTAAATATGTCATTTTTTAATATTAAACTTTGAAGGTCATAAATATTTTCATTGCAGGATTTTTTTTCTAATATATGGAGTTAAAGCTACATAAAAAAATATATTATTAATGAACACTGCTATAAGTTTAAGCGTGCTTGAATAAATGAATGAATAAGAGTGATGATACTCGATCGTTGATGCTTAAGACTCGTTGGGCATCACATGATCGCAACTCATTCAAGGCCGATCGCCATCGCAAATTCATGCAATCCCGTCAGCCCCGAAAAATCTCTGCCTCAATCCGTGCCGAACATTCTATGAGAACATGGTCAACAGTCTCATCCTGCTCCAGAAACCAACTGCTTAACGGATTATCCGCGACGCCAATTCTATGAAAATGGTATCGCAGGTAACAACGTCCCATCAGCAATCCCACCACGACCCAAAGTACTTTTCTTCATATCTCCTTCCAGAGTTTTCGCTCCAACATTCAATGAATTTGTTTCAGTTTTCTCTTAGTAACAATAACTGGAAAAGGTAGAATGGGCAGGGGGTCATACGGTTCAGCCGCGTACCCCATCTTTGCAGCCCTACTGTTTGGGCTTATGTTAATGTCCGTCTCACAAAGATAGCCACATTACATAATAGCATAAATTTCTACTTGAAAGACCGCTGCTTCCTCTCAATCTTTTCTATTTCGTCAAGAGAGGGGTTTGGTTTCGCCACGTAGTCTGTTTGCATAGAGAGCGATAGGCATATTTGCATAACGCTCTTTCAGCTACACAGGTAGCCGCTACTTTCTGCTCCGAGATACTTTAGGTAACTGAGGCGGTAAACTGCCTTTAGAGCTTAATTTTCTATGAATAAGTAGTGAGGAGGAACGTTTATTAGAACTTCCAGCGCCCTATTAGGGACAGGCTTTAGTGCACTCACCATTCCCACATGAGCCACAATATTGTTAGTGAACGTTACTCTTGTGTCGTCGAGACGCCGCTATTCGGATCTTGTTTGTTATGTTTTCATTTTAAAAAGCAGTAGATAAGACACGATTACGAGATAATGGATGGTATTGAATGGAATGGCCTGATAAGTTTAAGTTAGTTCAAAAGGGAATGGTTAGGGAGGAGGTGGAAGGGATAGGGTAAATTGAAAATACGATAATGTGCCTAAAGAAACAAACTCATTCATGCTGCCATCATTACCGCTGAAGTAGTCGTTTCTTCAATTGTGCAACTTTCTTCTTCTTCTTCTTCCTTCTTATATATAAGCAATTTGCTTGTTATTCTTCGTTTCCTTGCCTGGTTTCAGTCTATTGCGAGGTTATCACTCCATCGTTTCCTATATGTTTATTGATCCATATGGTACTGTTAAGACATGCGGCTGTTCTTGATGCTTTCATGGCTTGTCCCCTCACCTCCGTTTCAACATCCCCGTATCCGGATATTTCTATCCTAGATACTTGAACTTAATTTCCTGCTGTATAATTTTGTTGTCTATTTCTAGTTTGCATCTGAGTAGTGTTCTAGATATAGTCATGGCTTTAGTTTTTGACGCTGATATATTCATGTTAAACTTTTTCCCTGTTATGTTAAATTGGTGCAGTAGTCTTTGCAAATCGTCTTTGCTTCCAGCTATTAATACTGCATCGTCGGCGTAGCACAGTATCTTGATTTTCCTGTCTCCCATTTTATACCCTTTTAATCTACGCATCTGCTTTATCAACTCGTCCATGATGATGTTAAATAGTAGGGGGCTAAGAGAGTCACCTTATCGGATGCCATTATTTACTTCTATTTTTTCGGTCAATTCACCGTTTATCCTAGCTTGAATCGTATTTGCCTGATATATATTTTCAATCTTGATAATGTTTTGAGGTATTTGTCTGTCGTAAAGTAGCTGTGTTACATCCTCCAGTTGTATACGATCGAACGCTTTCTCTAGATCGATGAAACACACGATTATATTCAATTGACTTTTCAGTTATTTGTCTTATTACAAATATGGCATCCGTGCATGACCTTCCCGACCGGAATCCCTGCTGTTCGTCTGCTAAGGAAGTGTGTTCATTAATTTTGCTTGTAAGAATTTTTGTGGTTAGTTTTAACGAGGTGGAGAGAAGATTGATTCCTCTGTAATTAGCCGACACTTTTTTATCGCCTTTTTTGAATAGGAGTATTGTTGTGTTAGTCCTCTATTCATCGGGGATTCTGTGATGGTATATGATTTTATTGATGAGAATTTTCAGTTGTTCTGTCAGGCTCTCTCCTCCGTATTTCAGTAGTTCATTGGTAATTCCGTCAAGTCCCGCACTTTTCCTGTTTTTTAGTTTTTTTAAGGCTAGTTCTACGTCTTCCTTCTTTACAAGTATATCGTCGTTAATTATAATTTCGGGTGTGTTAGGTTTGATTTCTGTCTGTTGTTTCTTGTATAATTCCTTCAAGTAGTTCACCCAAGTTCCCTTCGGTATTCGGTTACTGCTAATTAACTCATGTGTTTCATTTCTTTGGTGCAACTTTAAATTGTGAATATCTGTTCGAAAAATAATTTTTTGACATCAGGAGGCAGATATTTTTAATTTAATTAAATTAAAGATATACTCTGTCATGTGCAACGAAAATGGTTACACATATTAGGGCAACCCGCGGTAGCAAAGTAGAGTGAAATACGGTTTCTTCATCTGACCCCGCATATAAACCTCAAACATGAATTTTGAACTTTTGGATTCTATTACGATCAATAACACCCAAACAGGGTATATCAACTCCATTTCAATGATTAAATTGTGACAGTACGAGAGCACAGTAACTTCCTAGCTTTCCAAAAAAGACAATGTTTATTGCTGTAAATAAACTTTAAGTTACCGTATGAAATTTTTAATTTAGTTATAACATGCTCTCTGAAGCGCAGCACAGAACCCACTATAAAACCCACACTTTATCGGTATCAGAAAAAGGCAGATGTATTTTATTTTATTTTATTTCCATTTGGTTTCTAAGTAATTAAATTGACTTTCATTTCCAAATAAAACAATCGTGGAATTGCTAGGATTAAGTTTAAAGAGATGATCTGATCAAATTGTATTTTGGCGTACTCTGTACCATTCAAATCTTTTAATCGATTTTTAACATTTATGTACTGTGCAATACAAGTAACAGTGGCTTAGGTTTGTAGTTTGCGCAATACCCTAAAAAATGGTAAATTAAATAAAACATACTAATAAATATAAGTACAAATATTTTTTTAATTTCTACTGATAATTTAATGATTAAATTTAAATCAATTTTTTTACCTAGATTATAGGCGAACAGCAGTCAATTATTGAAATATATTAACTTAATTCGCCTAAATATCATTAATAATTTGTCCGAATTACAGTATTATGCCTAACGTTATCACTTTGCAGGTTTGCAATTTTAAAGCAATCCAAGCTAATCCATTAGAGCGTATATGGAGTTGCCTATCTAAGGCGGAAATTATTTTTGTCTCATAAGCGACATGTAGATTGCAAGTCAACTTGCAAACCTGTGTTTGGTTTGCCCCACACAATATCCTTCTACTAGAAAAATTTCTCTTATGCAACCCACTGGACGAGTATTTGAACTTTTGCTTCCAGTCGCGCGTAGCGCCACCAGTGTCAAATAAAGGTTTCTTCTTCAAACAGCAGTTAAACTATTTCTGTAGTTCAGGTTAGAATACAACCGTTGTGTTAGATCAAGATATTTTATTACGTTTTAAAGAAGTTAAAAATGTTGTGCAGACAAATACACTGGCAGATTTCGATTTCTGAATTCAAAGGATTCCGAGTTACGAAGGAATTTATAAAAACCGTCGTGTACATGTTAGACATTTTTAAGAATCTCTTGTAAGAGATTCTAGAAAAGTAGTTAAATATAATGCAGTTCCTGCTCTGTATCTTCCTGCAACTGAGCGCTTTTTTAATTTCTAGAAAACATGAGCGGCTCGTCGAATGGGGTATAAGCAATTATAAAAAACCCATGAACATGCTGCTGATTTGCATTATTATGCAAATCAATTAAATTTGGTAATGCTAAACGCTGCATCCGTCAATAAAAATGTCCGCATATATTTTTTTCCAATTTACAAGGGATTTATTCTTTTTTTTTTCAAATAGTCTTCAAATAATTGCAATGCTAGATCATATTGTTAACAAACGCTTACCTCATTCGGTCCCAACAAGATGCAATTTTAATTCTAGAGCTGTTTATACTGCATTCGAATACAAAGACAGCATTCTAGAGATGGAAAAAATTTTAAATGACTATACAAAAGTTAGTACCAAGAACCAATCATCAAGGTATGTCAAAATTCTCAAAAGCAAGAGTTTCCTTTTATATTTTAAACAAGACAAATTGACGCTGTTATCGCAAATAAAAATGTATTATTATTTGAATCAAAATTAACAGAAATTAGAAATAATATTACCTTAAACGACATTGCGCCATCTCCTTCTATTTCAAAACGACGGAAGCACGGATAATTCCATGGAATTTTCTCGGGAAGCAAAAGAAGTTTGTGATATAATTATTTGTCACGCAAAAGAACGATTTAGCTTTACAGGTCACTTTGTAGCAGCCGGTCTTTTTTTCGGAACAATATGTCAAATGTAGTACATATTTTTCCGAACGAAATTTAAAGGTATGATTAATATTTATTCCTTTTTTATCGAACAAAAACTCCGTACAGAACTGACCGTCATATAAGAAACTGAAGAATTTAGGTCAAGTTCGGGATTTCTTGTACTTTATGACTATCTTTTGTAAAATAGTGAGCCAAGTGAGATATTTAGTGAAGTTCTAAAACTTTTAAAAATTTTAATTACTATTTCGATGGCATCGATTGAAGCGGAACGGTGCTTTTCTACCCTCAAACGGATAAAAACGTTTTTACGGAATACTATGAGCTAAGAAAGACTTTATGTTTTTGCAATGCTTTCTAAAGAAAGAGAAAGTTTGCTAATGCCAAAGATCGGCGTATGAATTTTCTTTATAAATATTTTACACAAAAAGTTATGCGTGCATTTTGTCTTAACTGCTATATTTTTAAAATTTACTACTATGTTTAGTTATTTAAAATACACTGCTTTGTTTCACACTAACTCAATTTTTAAAGACTTTTATTTTTTCATCCATATATATATATATATATATATATATATATATATATATATATATATATATATATATATATATATATATATATATATGTATATATATATATATATATATATATATATATATATATATATATATATATATTGTATAGATAAATGATAGAACTCAATATTGTTTTGAGATCACACGATAAAAACAATGCACAGATAGATTAAAATCAAACTTTGATACATAATAAATTTGTAACTACAGAGTAAATTAAGGTATCAAATAGAATTAAGTATAATTTAAGGCATTTTGTATAAAAAAATAGAATAGATAATAAGGAATAGTTGTAAGAAAAACTCACTAGCTAACAAAATGTTGGTCCAAGCAGATAATTCTCGAAATGTTTGTTTTGTAAAAGGCTTGACTTAGTTTCCTCTTTAGAGACATAAGTTCAATTAAAAACTGTGTAAAACATATTGAACAACAAAGAGGAAACATTGTAAATCAATCACTAACGTGGGGCAAAAAATTGTAAAATTAGATCAACCAACGTGGGATAAAAATTTGCAAAAAATTTGTAAAAGAGTAGATCACTAACGAGGGACAAAATATGGCAAAAATAAATAAATAAATGATAATTTGATAAGCAGCATAGTTGCATGAAATTTTATAATAATGTTGTCATAATTTCATCCAAAATTGTTGAAAATTGTTCCATCTGTGCAACATCTTGAACAAAAAATTTTGGAAATTCAAATATTTTCAAAATTCAGTAAGAAATAATTATAATTTTCTTATAATTATTTTTACCTGGCGCCCCACAAATAAACATTAAGTACTTCTGATTAAATTTTGGTAATTCCTTTCGATAATTAAAAAAAAATTCTTAAAATAATAATAATAATAATAAACAATTTTCCTACCAAATCTAATTATTTTCTTTTTAACCGGGTAAATTTTTGTGCGGGTGCGTATAGCGCTAGAAGGTTCGTCAAAGGCTTAGAGCCTATAGCGAGAACACACACCAACGAAAATCGTCACAATTGGCGCCCAACGTGGGGCAAAAATTTGTAAAAATTTGTAAAACTAGATCACAAACGTAGAGCAAAAATTAGTAAAAGTAATTCACTAACGTGGGGAAAAAATTTGTTAAAATTTGTAAAATTAGATCACGAACGTGGGGCAAAAATTTGTAAAATTAGATCAATAACGTGGGGCGAAAATTTGTAAAATTAGATCAACAACGTGGGGCGAAAATTTGTAAAATTAGATCAACAACATGGGGCGAAAATTTGAAAAATTAGATCAATAACGTGGGGCAAAAATTTGAAAAATTAGATCAATAACGTGGGGCAAAAATTTGGAAAAAAATTCACTAACGTGGGGCCAAATTTTGTAAAAAAGGTTCATCGACGTAAAAAAAATTATAGAATATATCACTGACATAGGGAAAACATTTATAATAATAAATCACTAACGTGGGGCTCAAATTCTTAAAATCAATCACTGACGTAGGGCAAAAATTTAATAATAAATCAAAATGGCATGCAGTCACAAAGACATAATGCAATTTCTCATAAGTATGCAAGAGGACCTTAAAAAGAACTACCAGGTATTTGAAGAAAACAGAAAAAAGGGCATTCAGGTAATTATAGAAAACAGAAAAAGGACCATTAAGCTTTGCTAGAAAGTTATCAAGACTTAGGGAATAAAATTGATCAATATAACCAAGACTTAAGGAAATTTTCTCAAGATTTAAGGAATGAAGTAAAAAAAAGGTTATCAAGATTTAGTGAAAGATCAGCAAAACCTAGTGGAAGGTTACCAAGAATTAAACAAAGATCAACAAGATTTCCTGACAAAAATGGAGAAAGGACCAGAAAATTATATAGAACAGGAAGAAAAAAATAATAATATTTTGAAGAAAAACAAGAAAAAAAAAATCAAAAAATAAAATTGGGAGTATTTTAGAGCAAAATAATAATAAAAAAGAAACTAATTTTGTAATGACAGATTTTGACAATGAAACAAATGAAAATGTAGATAAATATGTATTAAAAAACAAAACGAAAAAGCGAAAATATGTTGAGTGTGAAGATGTATATAAGATTAATGGTGAATATAAGGAATTTAATAATAATTGTATAGATAAAGATGAAAGTATTATGCCTAATAGGAAAAATATAATGAGTAAAATTAATGATGAGAAGAAAAAGTGGAAATATGAAGATACAGAGGAATTTTATTATGGAAATGAAAAAATAATAAATGACGTTATAGTAGAAAATATAGAAAGTAATATTAAAAATTTAGAATATGAAAAAGAAAACCAATCTTTTGAAAAAAGGGAAACAAAAAAAACAAGAAATGGAAAAGATGAAAATACAAACTACATTTTTGAGGATAAAATCTAATTATTACTCTAGACGGGAAAAGTATAAAAACAGATACGACTGATAAGAAAAAGTGTCAAAATTTCAAGAAAAGAAAGAAGAAAAATGAAATTCAACTTTAGTATAACTCTTTTTCTGAAAGGAAATAGAATTAATGATTTAGGAATACATATAATGACGTTAGCTTCATGGAAAGGATAAAATAGCGGAAAACAGACGACAATTAAAAAAAAATTTTTTGCACTCATATCTATATATATTAATATAATATAGAAATGTACTTATTGCTTTGTTTTATTTGTTCTAATATTACTTCAAATTTTGTTTGCTCAAATTATTAATATTTGTATGTATAAGAATCGACAAGTCAAGGTTTATATATATATATATATATATATATATATATATATATATATATATATATATATATATATATATATATATATATCTGTACAACATCTTGAATAAAAAATTTTGGAAATTCAAATATTTTCAAAATTCGGTAAGAAATAATTATAATTTTCTTATAATTATTTTTACCTGGCGCCCAACAAATAAACATTAAGTACTTTTGATTAAATTTTGGTAATTCCTTTCGATAATTTAAAAAAAAAATGTCTTAAAATAATAATAATAAACAAGTTTCCTACCAAATCTAATTATTTTCTTTTTAACCGGGTAAATTTTTGTGCGGGTGCGTATAGCGCTAAAAGGTTCGTCAAGGCTTAGAGCCTATAGCGCGAACACACACCAACGAAAATCGTCACAATATATATATATATATATATATATATATATATATATATATATATATATATATATATATATATATGTTTTTAATGTATTATTGGAAATGCAAGCGCTACTTTTTTAATGCACCAGCCGCCACTAAAAAGTAATAAACCATAATATGAAATAATTTTCCAACAGTAGTTAAATACCCTATTGGCGTGGATAAAGAGATAAAAAAGCGATATAATTGTTCATTTCACATTCTACGTTTCATCGTGACATATATAATATCTATGAAAATGATATCCGCAAACTCATAAATATCTAACAATACTTAAACTTTTTTCTGTTTTTACTTTCTGCACGATTTGATTTACATAAATACGTGATATTTTAATAAAAAATATTTGGCGATTCGTCTCAAAGTTTTTAAAAGGTAGTTTATTTTCTGCCTCAACGTGGGCGTTCAGAAATACAATTTACAGATAGAGATAAAAGACGAACGCAGAATAGGTTTAAAAAGATATCGAAAGCTTTTAGTTGGTAAATAAGAGGATCTTTTTTATTATTGTCACAAATGTGAAAATATGTTGACATGAAAATTTCCAGTTTTGAATGTGCAGGCACAGTAGAACTAAAATAACCAGTAGGTTTCTCTGCTTTGTGCTAGTCGAAGTTTTCGGTGACCTCTGAAAGGTCTAATCGCAATTTCATCCGGAAAATAGTTCAGTATTGTAGCGAAAGCAGAGCTTAATATGAAGGTAATATTATGAATTGTAAACTTTTCGTCGTTTTCCATATACTTTACAATTTGCTTTTAACAATGATTCGTTCAATAAATTTTTGTAGAGATAGTCTACTCGCTATTTTAGTTATATTCTGGGACCAGCATAGGCATGGGCGAAAGCGGATATAATTGCATAATGGTTCTAATAACACTACGTAACAAATCTTAGTTTATTTAGTGTATCTTGTATGAAAAGTGCATTTTTTTTGTTAATTCTGGGGTGCTAAACACAAAAAAAAAACAAAGAAATTAAGAACTTGCAATTTTCAAGAACAAGATTTTTTTATTTTATTTTTAACAAAATAATTAAAAATACATACTTTTACACTTGTAGGGACACTAAATATCCTATCTTCTAGCTTTTCTTTTGTGAATTGTTTCTGGAGCATCTCTAACAAGAGTCCAACAGTAGTCGGCAAGCATGGAAGCATTCCACTTTTCCTGGTACCTTTTCTTCATTGTTGAGATATCATGATGGAAGCGTTCGTCGTGCTCATCACTTACCGCTCCGCAGTTGTCGGGAAAAACGTCCAGATGTGAGTGTAGGAAATGGATATTTAGAGACATATTGTAACCCATTTTTAATACGATGACAGCATATTGTCAACAATAGTAACGTAATTGTCAGCTTTTTTATTTTCGAAGAAATTAGTGAATACGAGGCAAAAGTCATTCTAAGTAATTTTTTCAATATCTAACAGAGTGCTGTCAAAATATTCGTCATTCGAAATATTTTGAATCTGTGCCCTAACAAAAATACCTTCTTTAATTTTTGCTTCACTTAACCTTGGGAATTTCTGACGCAGGTACTGAAAAGCTGGCCCATCTGTATTTAATGCCTTTAGTAAAGTTTTTCGTTAGGCCCAATTTGATGTGCAGTGGTGGCATCAAAATTTTTTTGGGGTCTACCAATGGCATATGTTGTACAATCTTTTCACCTGGCTCTTATGATTGTCGAACGGACCAGTCTTTTCTTTTGTAATGAAATGCCTTTTTTTTCCGACTGTCCCATTCACACAAAAAGCAGTAAAACTTGGTGTAGCCTAGCTGCAACCCAAGTAAAAAAGCAATCACCTTTCAGTCACCACAGATATGTCATTGGTGCTCATCGTATTGTATACTTGTCAATAGGTTCTTCATATCGTCGTATGATTCTTTCATGTGAACTACATTTCCAACAGGAATAGACGGTAAAATATTTCCCATGTGCAATAATACTGCTTTTAAACTCAATATTGAACTGTCTATAAACAATCTCCATTTCTCTGATTTGTAGGTTATATTTAAAGCCGCCAATAAACAGCTAATATTATTGCAAAAATCAAGTTCTATTCCATGTTAAAAAATGGTGCTAGGCCTTTATAGCGTTTACGAAAAACATATATTGAAACATCGTCTTCTAATAAGTTCCACTGCTGCAATCTTGATCCTAGTAACTCTGCTTTACTTTTTGGAAGTTCTAAGTCTCTCACAAGATTGTTTAATTCTGATTGGGTTATTTTGTGCTGTTGGCGGTATAACGTGCTGGGTGTGAAATCAGGATCTCTTGATGTTGATGTCATATCTTCTTCTTGAGAAATCGTTGCATCGTTTTTATCTGATTTTTACGTAAATGTTTCTGGAGGTTCTGGAATAGGAAGTTCGTCACTATGAGGCACACGTTTCATAGCAAATGTTATATTTGGATAGTTGCTAACCGACTTTTTCTTCTTGAATATACCTGTGCGTTGCCCAACACGAGGTATAATGCAGAATTAGCAATCATTAATATTATTTGAAGGCTTTCTCCAGATCATTGGGACACCAAATCACATAAATCTTTTTTTACTATTTAACCAGTTTCTCAGTCTTGAAGAGCATGCATGCATTACAGCAGATATGTGGCGCCCACTGTTTGTCTCGATCCCCAGAATTACAACGGAAATAAACCAGATATATATTTTTTATCAATGGGATAATAGATAGCTTCTGAGACGCAAAAGTCACCTCACCACAAACATAACAGAAGTGATCTGAATTTTTTTCTCACTTTCGAGACATCTTACAATCTCAACTATTCGATTCGACTCACTAACTTCGACTGACTAACCCCTACGCTTTGTAGCTTATATATCCAAATACGGCTTCTATATTTTTAGAGAATATTCGAGAATTTTCTATTCAATTCCATAGTATTCGCAATAGTGGCGTTTGTCGTTTATTTGTATACATGGGCTGTTCCGTACAAAGCAGACATAATAGTCGATTTACATGAGTTTAAAAGGCTATCTTCCTCATTTTAAGCCCTGGGGGTTGGGACTTCGTATATGCGGAAGTCATCCCTGGAGACCCTCCATTATAGCAATATATTTTTACGGGTTTCTTTCTATAATTTTAATCAAAAACATTGATAACCGTTACTCAATCCGCAAAAATCTTCTTAAAATACTTTCATTAAATATGATTTTAATGAAAATTATCTGAGTTCCTAATAATTGTTGCCAAAATTTTCATTCACAAATAAACAAACCTAAAAAACCTGATTAAACCATTTACACTAAATGAAAAACTGTATCTATAACGTTTGGAGAAATATTTTGCTACAAATATCAAAAATACTTTGGAGTTCTATTTTTTAAAGTTATTTAGACACAGAAAAACTGCTCGACTTCTCTTGCCCCACCACTTCAAAGAATATTCCTTAAATTTTGCCCATTTCCTAACAGCATGGACGTTTCTCTATTTCCTACCTATTTTCGAATCTGGGAATAAGTGCGACATAACAAACTATCGTGGAATTTCAATTGTATCTGCAATCTCTAAACTTCTTGAGTCGGTTCTGAGCGATGAAATCCTTGATATTAGGAGTGTGCGAATATTCGAAAATTCGAGTTCGAGTGGAATATTCTATTTTTCGAATTTTCAAACAAACTCGAATAACAGATTCATATGATTCAATCAAATAGTCGAAGTGTATACTGCAGCATTTGGTTATAGGTAACTGGATTCATCAACACTCAGATGGAAAAATTTGTAGGTACACTAATTAAATGACTTTCGTTGATTATTTTAAGTTAAAAATCTTTCTATCTTTGTCTGAACATTTCGACAATAGGTGAATGGATATTTTTAGAAGACTAAAAACAAAATACCGGTATGGAAGTTTGTTCCAATATTTTTCGAAAACACGAAGTTTTGAATTTTTATTCAACTCGACTCGAATTCAACAAGTCGAGTTTTTTTTTCAAGCACACTCGAATTTTCGGATATTCGCCCACCCGTACTTGATATCTATAAATGATACATTAGGCTAGTCCGGCTTTTACCAGGAACTTTCCACTGTAACCAACATTGTAATTTATCCTTTGAACAAGGGCATCAGGTTGACTCAATTTACACCGATTTGGCTAGGACTTTTAACGGCGTTCACGAGCCATTGCTACTCAAGAAGTTGTCGAATTTCATGGAATTATTTACACTGGATCAGATTTTATTGCAGCGATCGACGTCAGCGTGTGGAAGGATGCGGTCCGCTGTTAAGCAAAATGGAGGTGTTTTCAGTTGTTCCTCTGGGGTCACATGTAGGAACTGCTTTTGCTTCTTCTGTTCATCAGTGACCTAATGTTCTGCTTCGTCTCCTTTCACATCCCATTATACGTCGATGATCTAAAATTTTACAGCAAGGTTAGCTCCAATTATAATCACTTACAAACTGATCTAGATAATTTCATCGACTGGTGTTCTCCAAATCTCCTAAAGATCAACATCTCAAAATGCCTATCAACAAGCTTATGCAAGTTTGATTATCCAATTATGCATTCATACATGACATAAAGTCAGTTATTCGAGTCCGTGGAATCGATTAATGGCTTTTACATTTTCTAGAGCAATGCTTGTAGGTGTTATGAAGAATCAGCCTGAACATGTTTTAAATTTAAATTCCATTTTACCCGCCAAACAATCTGGATTTAGACCTGGCTAAAGATGAGACAGTGCTCTTTCAGATATTAGTGGTGATATTTTAAGAGCAAATAATAAAAATAAGATGAGCACCTTGGTTTTGCTGCATGTCAGCGAGGCATTTGATATGCTCAGTCATGAAATTCTCAATTATATTGGTTTTTCTGAGGGTACTCCTATATTTCTTAATTTTTTTTTATTTTATTGGACTCAGCAAGTGGTGTGTAATCGGAAGCATTCTTCCTCATTAAATGTTTCTTTGACAGTGCCTCAGGGTAGTATTTAGGGCTCCTTATTACACAATTTTTAACCGAGTTCTATAAGAAGGAGGTTCTCAATTCGTCGAGTATGTATGTTTTTTTTTTCTTTTTTATGTATGTACACCGATTACTCCGGAACGGCGGCACCGATTTAAATGAAATTTTTTGCGTTATATTCAGGAATTTCCTGCGGTGGTCCCATATTTTTTTCGATGAAATCGGTGTAGTAAAATCCAAGATGGCGCTGACAATATGGCGGCCAAAAAAATTAATTTCGTCCGATTATCTCCAAAATTGGTATGGGGGAATTTTTGGGATCATACACAACGAATCTGAAATTATTTTAAAAAAATTCAATATGGCGGATCCAATATAGCGGACAAGAAAATTAAATTTTGTCCGACTTTCTCCACCATTGGTGTGGGAGAGTTTTTGGAGTTATGAATTGTTTTTGAGAATGTAAATAGCCAATGCAAAATTATTTTAAGAAAATCTAATATATTAGATGCAATATGATGGTCTAAAAATTTTAAAATTGGTACTAGGGAGCTTTGAAAGGTTTAATTTAGATTAGATTAAGACGGTAAAATTATGTTTTTGAAATTCAATACGGCGGATACGCATTTTTTCAGATTTGGTATTAGGGTGTTTCGGGTTCGCGTATTACGAATATGAAGTTAATTTTTTACAACTATTAGATTGATAAGATACAATATGAGGGACTGAAAATTTTACATTTTCCGATTTTGTCTAAAATTGATTTTGCGAAGTTCTTGGGGCGTATACAAACTCAATATGCAGTATAAAATATATCGGGCAAAGAAATTTACATCTCAAATTCTTTAAATATCGATATTGGAAGGTTTTGGGGCCTATATTAGCAACCTACAATTAATTTGAAATTTAAAATAGTGGATTAACTATGACAGACTAAATAATTGTTTGATACAATTTTACTGATATTTGGAGAACTCTAAGAATCAAGGAATTTTTAGTGGTTCAGTTTAGGGTGATTTACAATTTTGGATAAAATGTACTACGACTAGTACTTAGTTCAAATAATTTATGGATATCATAATGAGTTCAAAACTAAAAATCGGAAAATAAAATTTTTATAAAAAAATTGAACCGACTTCTAAAAGTGCGCTAAAAAGTGAAAAATAACTATAAAATTTATATGAAATTGAAAATTTTGAAGTCGGTGCCTAATTATTTCTAAATGAAACAAATAACCACTAATATATACATATATATATATATATATATATATATATATATATATATATATATATATATATATATATATATATATAAAAAGGGTGTTTTTTATAGAGGTATAGAACTTTTAAATGGAATAAAACATATGACCGCCACGGCTGGCTCGGACGTAGTCTAATCTGGAGGTCCAATTTTCGATGACTTTTTCCAACATTTGTGGCCGTATATCGGCAATAACGCGGCGAATGTTGTCCTCCAAGTGATCAATCGTTTCGGGCTTATCGGCGTAGACTAGCGACTTCACATATCCCCACAGAAAATAGTCTAGCGGCGTTAAGTCGCACGATCTTGGAGGCCAATTCACGGATCCGAAACGTGAAACTATGCGGTTACCAAACGTTTCCTTTAATAAATCAATTGTGGCACGAGCTGTGTGACATGTTGCGCCGTCTTGTTGAAACCACAGCTTCTGCACATCATGGTTGTTCAATTGATGAACGAAAAAGTCAGTAATCATGGCTCTATAGCGATCACCATTGACTGTAACGTTCTGACCAGCATCGTTTTTAAAGAAGTACGGACCAATGATTTCACCAGCCCATAAAGCACACCAAGCAGTCAGTTTTTCTGGATGTAACGGTGTCTCAACATACACTTGAGGATTATCATCACTCCAAATATGGCAGTTTTGTTTATTGACGTATCCATTCAAACAAAAGTGAGCTTCATCGCTAAACAAAATTCGCTTATGAAAATGGGGATCAACGGCAATCTTGTTTTGGGCCCATTCACCGAATCTACGCCTTGTTAGGTGATCGTGTGGCTTCAATTCTTGTACGAGTTGGATTTTGTAAGCATGCAAACCAACATCATTCCGCAAAATCTTCCATAAAGTGAATGGACACATATCCAATTCCTGTGCACGATGGCGGATAGACTGATTCGGGTCTTCCTCTATGCTACGCTCTAAAGCAGCAATGACTTCTTCTGTACGCACTGTACGACATCTCTGTGGATGCGTATTATCATTTAGAGTAAACGTGGTGCGAAAACGTTCCATAGTTAATCGAATTAATTGCTCTGATGGACGATTATGTTGACCGTAAAATGGACGTAGTGCGCGATACGTATTTCGAACAGAACCATGATTTTCAAAATAAATTTGCACAATTTGGAAGCGTAGTTCAAGCGTCAGTCTATTCATGTTGAAATGCCAAACCAAACTAAACATAAATCACTTAACAGCTGACAAAATGGCCGCCAGTTAAAAAAGTGTTGCCAACTTAAAGTTGTATACCTCTATAAAAAACACCCTTTATTTATATATATATATATATATATATATATATATATATATATATATATATAAATTATGGAAGAAAGTAATTAAAGTATTTTTGGAATTAGTTTGGCGCCAACTTCAAAAATTTCAATTTCTTATAAAAATTTATAGTTATTTTTCACTTTTTAGCACACTTTTAGAAGTCGGTTCAATTTTTTTATAAAAATTTTATTACTTTTAATTATTTAAACTTCCTTCGGCATTGCAATTACCATTTCTATGCAGACGATATTCAAATTGACTACTCTTTTTGCCAAGAATACGTTAAAATTGTCCAGGAAATAATAAAGGCCGATTAAATAGCTTTTATATAGCTACAGGTCATCTCCGTAACCTTAATCTTAGCAAATTCTCAATTTTTTTTTTGAAAATGAAAATTATGTTTATTACTTAAAAAACTAAATGGAAATTAAAGTAAATAGTATACATCTTGCCGGATTCTGGGATGTGCTTCGGGGAGTAAGTTACAACTAATGCAGAGAGTATATTATAATTGTACCACAAACACCGAAAATATATTTTTAAAAGTTAATTTTCTCATCATGTAGCACAATGCATTAATTATTGTGGGCTTAGAGAGCATAGAAATTGAGAAGTTATATGTTTACTCCTATTTAAAAGACTTAATTAGTTAATTAACTATGATATGTTGCTGAGTATGATTCCTCTGAAGATCTCACTGAGGTAAATAAGACAGCAACAACTCTTTCAAGAAAGTCGCCAACGCCATTAAGACTAGTCCGTCTTTATAGACAGGTTAATAACGGCTCCTATAGGGACTGTGATTTTAATGAAATGAAAAAAGAATTTTTTTGTTAAACGTAATTTTAACTGTTAGCTTTTAGTTAATTTTTGTTTGAAGTAAACTTGACCCAGATATGCATAATTAGCGTGAAGAGTGTATTTTCTGAGAAATCGTGTACTTAGTAACCTAAGCTATGTAAAGATAACTTTATATAAGGGACTACACGTTCAAATATTTATGTTATTTAAAAGAAGCAGGCATCTTGTGTTTGCAATAGGAGAGTAAATATTCTTTTCAAAAGATTGAAAAAACCTGTAAAGCGAAGTTTCTTTCTTGTGTAAAATTTCCAAATGTTCGACCTTATCAAGAATACTTTATTCTTCCACTAACTAGACTGGATTTTATTTGCCTAACACAAGAATCTATTCAGCAAATTCAAAAACGGGTCATTTTCATTTGAAAAGAACTGTAAATTGAAAATTTAATATTTAAGCCAAAGAAAGTACTTTTAATGGTGAATAGTGATTAAACCATTTTTTCCTGAAATGGATCGAACCTTGTTTTACTGTTTTTGTACCCAGCGATTTACCTTATCACCTCTAAGTTTTGAACTGACTTATATAATTTAATGAAATGTTAATATTTTATAGAGGCCATAAAGACTCATTAAACCATACTACAGTAGATATTTTACATCATCAGACAAGTCAGGAACGGACTTGTAGCAACACTCGTTGGGCCTAATTTTTGACAGGTGTCATTTTACAGAGCTAAAACTGATTCTTTAAATACTTTGGTCATTCTTCTTCAAAAAAGATTGAAGATGTCCCCAAAAGTAAAAATACCTTAAAAAAAGTAGAAGAGCCCCTAATAATGAACCATTTTCCCAAACTACTCATAAAAAAATAATTAAACAAAGAAACTTTTTACATTATAACATAAACAAAAAAAATAAAATAAAATTACCAAAACACAAAACACTTTCATGGCATTACCGAATGTAAACCAACTATCTGAAAAAATAAAATATGTTTTAGATAAGCAAATTATGTTTTTGGATCACCAACTTGTGTTTTTAAAAATTATTTTATTTTCAAAAATACAATCAAAGCAACTACAAGAATGACAATTGAATGTTATTACAAGTATTAAGATCACAAGAATAATTTATATCAATATTTAATTTATATTTATAGACTTTCTTAAAGGTCTTCTTAGTAAGCTGTTTTTGTGGGAAGCGCCCAGTCAGCTTGTTCCCATGTATGCTTCCTTAGGATTCTGTACATGTAACTAGCATAACATAACGGTATGCCACAGGGCGAACAATTTACTAGGATCAATTTATACGAAATTAAAAAGCAAAGTTCCCACCAAAAAAAAGATCTAACGTAATATATGCAATTCCATGCCTAAACTGTCCTAAGAAATACATTGGCACGATGCCACAATATATTGAAAATAGAATTAATGGACACAAATATACTAAAAATGCATCGACATCCTTACATAAACATGAGCAAACAATTAAACATGAATTTGATTTTAAAAACACCCTCATTTTAGATACTGACAAAAATTATCACAAATTAGTCATCAAAGAAATGATACACATAAAAAAAGATAAAAATGCTGTATATGACAAGCAAGATGTCAAAAACTTAAGTCAGATATACTATAGTTTGATATTTTAATATAACATACTTGAAGCGACTCTATAATAAATATGAGAAATAATGTAATGATGTTTGGGACGATCTCATATACACTCATGCAAATGAAAGAACGTTATTAAAAAAGAAATAATAATCTTTTTGCCTATTTTTTGCTTTTTTGTAAAAAGAAATCTATCCATATCAATTGCATACTAAGTATCATAATTGAATTTATTTTTAACATACACACAAAACTACTTTCAAGGTATGTACTATTTTATAATTTTCACTATTTTAACCTGTTGTATTGTTTTAAATTTTAAACTTTAAGACTTGTAAAATCTGTTTTATTTTTATTAATTTTAATTAAATTAAAAATATAAATGTAATGTGTAATTACCGTGATATATGTTTATTAAAAAAAAATTGTAATTTTGTAGATTTAAAATAAATATACGAGCTCTTTGAAGAAGCTCACTATGTAGAGCGAAACGTCAGAAAAATTGTTGTCCTCTGTTTCTCTAATGGAAAAACCTATACCCAAGAAAATATTACAAATATATATATATATATATATATATATATATATATATATATATATATATATATATATATATATATATATATATATATATATATATATATATATCATCATCTCGATGGTGGTGGAATAGGATAAATTGTATTCCTTAGCAATTTGTCCCAACTGTGCAACCTCTAACATGGAAAGGATATGGTTGGAACGAAGTTTGCATTTACTGTTCGCATTTTGCTTCATTCATATACGGAGCTGCATATAGTTGTACGTTTACTGAATGTGATTTCAGCACTACAACGGCATAATGTGGATATATCCACTGCTATTGCATCTCACACGGGAGGAACCCGTGAAAGCCGCATAAACATATATATATATATATATATATATATATATATATATATATATATATATATATATATATATATATATATATATAAACTTCACAATTTTGTATAGCATATGAAGAGGGTAGGTCCCTGAATTCAATTTTGTATAGCATATGAAGAGGGTAGGTCCCTGAATTCAATTTCGATGTCTGGCATAAAAAATTTAAAATTGCAGATTCAATATGATGGACCTACAACTCAAAAATTAAGTCATGAGCCTACCAAACATTGGCACATGAAAATAAGGTTACGATTCGGAAGTTTGGTCAAGATGGTTAAAACTTTTTCGGTTGTACCTAACCTAAAAAAAGATTAAAAATTAGATTAAAAATTTCTTGTCTCAGTCTCTATAACATAGTTGTGAGATTTGGTGCGGATGATGTCTATACTAAACTTAATAATTATGTATAGTATATAAAGGAAGTTAATCAGGTCGCTGAATTAAGTTTTGATATCTTATATTCAAAATTTAATATGACCGATCCAAAACGAGTAATGATGGTACCAATCACTAGCAAGTGAAAATAAAGTCACGAATGTTTTTCGGTCGCACCTAACCAAATAAATTGAAACTGGATTTCCTGAGGGAAAACCAGATCTACGCGACTGATACATCAAACTTCAATTAATTACTTGTCCTTGAACACCCGGTCAGCGAGTGCCATCTAATCAACATAGCAGTAGGCCTCTCAATAATCACAAATTTAATTTGTCATTTCGTATAAAAATAAGCATGTTAAATGTGTAAGAATATAATTTACAGTATATCGGTAAAATGGTGTATAAAGGTGTCTATTAGTGTAGGGAGAATTATAATTTATTAAAAATGTGTACATCTTTATACTAATATTTTTTATACCCCGGAAAATGTGCCTCCCTCTGTTCACATTGTAGAGATTCATTGTATAGAATTACAAATGTAATCAATTAGTTACTCTGGTTACGTAATTCAATATTACCTACGTGGGATAGAAGAAAACAATAAAGTTTATTAACTAAATTTCAATGTATGATATATCTAATACTTGAAGATAAAACAAGTGTAATAGAAAATAAGTAATATAAAACGTCGTGACGTCTTCGTCGTTGTTACATGTTTTTTTTTTACTTTTTTTCTATCGCGGAGCAACTGACTATTAGGTTGAACAATCTTTGATCCAAACATTAAAGGACAGATATATATATATATATATATATATATATATATATATATATATATATATATATATATATATATATATATATATATATATATATATATATATATAAATTCCCATCCCCCCCCTATTTCCTAATTTCCAAGATTTATCGTGCGCAACTGCAAAATACCAAAGAAAATTGTTCTGACGGCATGAATTTTCTAAACAAAATATTAGGTTATAGTGATGTTTATTATCTTTAAATCATGCTTTAAATGTAAATATGGACTTTTATCGAAACTTTATTAGTTATTGTGCATTACGAAAACAAAATATTATAAGAATTTGAAAGTAATCTATATACCCAAAAATATAACCATAATCGAGGTCGTCCAAAATAACCAATAAAATGAAGACATTTAGCATCTGAGTATAGAGGAATTGGAAAATAGGAGATTTTTTTAATATTATTAGGCGCATATGTCGCACTCTTGCGGACCGTGAGCGGCCCTTTTATCTATTATGGCGCTTAGGATAGATATCATCCACACAAAATACCAGAACAATATTATAGCGACTAACTCAAGCAATTTATCTAATATTAAATATTTTAAGATTGGGGGCAACCGAAAAACATTTATCTATTTCGACCAAATTTCACGTATAAACATATAAAAAGTGGTTTTTTAACACTTTACAGCGTTCAAATAGAAGAACTCAAAGTAAAATGGTCTATACATTTTGTATTATTTTTCTTCTACTCAACAAATTAACGTTCGACTTTACTAGGATTAGTAAATTTAAAACTTTTGTTTACATCCAATCAAATTTATTACAACTCCCATCATTTGTATGCTAGAGCTTATCAAAGTTACAAAAAAATTATATCTCGGAAGCTACTTAATTTAAAAACATCATACTAATTATTTTTAGATAAGATGAAATAACTTAAAATTGAAATCTAGTTTTGTAAATCTTTATACATAAAAATATTATCGTATGAAATTTACCGTTCTTACTATTCTAGCAATAAAAAAATACCAATAAAGTCTAACTTTATAACCGGTATAAGTTGATAATAAACGGTTTAAACTCTCAAGTGCAGTAATGAGTAAACCAGGTTTTGAACATTAAAAACTAAAAAAATGGATTTATTTAATTACGAAACCTGAAAAAATAGAAAATTTTGTTTATTTACAAGAGACGACTATTCTTTGTAGAGGATATTATGCAAATCATAAGCAAAATAAATCGGGCCAACTAGAAGATCTAACTTCCATGGCAACCGATTTAGAACTTTTTAATGAACCTGGGTGTTCAAGTTTTTTATTGTATAATTTTGAAATTTAAAAGGTTTATTGTTATTTTTGGTACTCTAAACCTTAATTTTCAAGTGTAAATCTTACATATTTAATAATACAGTCTAAATGAAACAAAACATAAAATGGTGTATTGCAACGTTTTGCCTTGAAGCTACAATAATTGTTAAATGTATATTTCGGTTCTAAGCCTAGCTTTTATATAAAATTTTTCTTCACTGTCTTCTATCAAGAGAGTTATAGAACTTTGTCACAAAAGAAATATTGTCTCATAAGTTAAACTTGCTGTTTTTATCTGGCTTTCTTTTACCCTCTTTCTTACTAATTCTGGTATTTTTAACCAATGAAACCGATCTAGTTTTACTTTATATATTACTCACATTGCTTTAAAGAAAATTTTATAAATATTAGTTTGTGACATCATTTGATCTGCAAATGGAATATTTTGAGTAGCGTTGGCCGTTCCAACTGCAATCATACTACTGTCCCATATTGATTTGTAGCTATTTTAAAAACCTATAAATAATTATCACAAAGCCAAAGGCTCCCTGGAAGTCCAGTCATTCATCTTCGTTTTTCCATTTTTAGTTCCAAACAACAACAGGTTAATTTAAAGCTTATTGGTAACTAGCTAGTCACATGACATCTCTTGTTTGAAGCTCTCACAGCAGTGAGTCCGCGAGTTTAATCGCGTGAAGATTTATAATAAATTAAACAAACCAAATTTCTCAAAACACTTAAGTCTATTAGCAAAAATAAATAGGAAATGGATTTATTTACAATGACGAAGTTAAAATTAGATATGAATAACAATATCGAGATACTAAAATAATTGTTCCCGTTGGCCATTCTATTAGCAAGAATGTAAAACCCAATTTAGAAGATAAAACCTATAAATAGCTTTGTAAAATATTAAACAGAATAAAAATGCTAAAAACCAGCCACTTATATTAATTAAACAAACAGTATTAAAGTCGCTCCTTATACCCAGTGACATAAATATGGGATATTTCCTTAAATTCTCCAAAAGAAATATAAAACAAAACAAAGAAAACCTTCACTCCCTACGAATATATACGTCACATAATTTTCTCAGAAAAGAACTCTCAAAACCGTCTACCGACTTTAACGAATTCCAGATTGCAACTCAAGTTTATTATTTCTTAAAAGGCCAAACTTGTACTCCCTCGGAACCTCGCGGATCCCGTTAGCACCCATATCACCCCATGGAACTCTGTAAACGTCAAGTTGATTCATGAAATGTAGAGGGCGTTAGCCATTCTATACCGAATACTTAATTCCCGAATTAATCTAGATTGGAGCATCTCAATCTTATTGTTTATACAAAAGGGTTAATATAACTATTCTAGGTCTTTCTATAACGAAAAGATAATAAGATCGCCATTGTGGAAAAATACCGAATACCATTTTATTCATTTTGCTGGTATTTAAATAATTCAAGACTTTCTTGGGTGGTAATAAAGAATATATACTATCCCGTTCTCACGAATAAAATCTATCCACAGAGTAATTATTTAATTACTCATTTTAGCAGAATATACTTCAAGTTAAATAGTATAAGATATTTAATATTTGTTCTACTACAAATTAATGTCGGCAAAATATGCAGACTAAAATGAAATTACACACCATTTAAATGGCAATATTCTTATTTACTTTCTCAAGTACTTTTGTATTTATATTTGACTTATAATTACAAAGATTGAAATATCGCTTTACTATTTTAAGTATTGAGTTGTGGGTACCCCCACTCCAATATTATTGACCAGAGTTAGTATTAAAGCATCGAGGAACAATTATGTCAACAATCAAGTAAAAGAAAGAAATTTTCTTTTATCATTCTAAATACCAAACTTAAAAGTCTCAAAATAGCAAAAGTACTTCACTGTTCTTGAAAAGATTATTCTTTTTTAAAGTTTGAAGTTCTCTGAACAGTTTGCAAACTTTAAAGCAAGTTTAATGCTTCTCAAGTTTCTTATCAGTTAATTAATCATAACATCGTTTATAAAAGGTGTATATTCCAGTAAATTTCTTTTAATATTAAAATATTGACCGAGTAGAACTGCATTTAATATATAAAATTATCAAATTGAAAATGGATATATTGTCTATTTTCTTGAAAATTTATCCTGTAAAGTTTTATCAAAATATACTATAAAACCCTAATTCTAATTAACTACTAATGTGTCAAAAACTAATAAATATAAAAAAAAATTGTAAAAAATTGTTGTTTAGTAGAAAATGTAACATTTTAAACATCTAAATATACCCGGAAAATGCATTCTAAGCCACGCTACATTTTAGAAAGGTTTTGTTCACTTTATTACGTATTAACAGTGTTTGCTACATCAAAATTTCGTTGCGTTACCTTCCAACATTTTCCGAAACATTTTAGCCGTTTTTAAAAAAGTAAAATTTCAGTAAGAAATAAAAAATTCTATCTACCGTATTTAAATAGTTATTAATATGTATTATCCTTTCAGGCAGAGAAATGGAAAGAATATACACAAACGGTTTGTTTCCTGCAAATACAACTCGGGTTCTCTCTTCATACGCGTTTCGACCTCCTTATGGTCTCGTCAATGGAGCTGTATCGAACTGAGAGCAACATTTGCAGGAAACAACTGCTATATAAAATATAAATGCCGAAATATGTCGGTGGAATATTAAAAACATGCCGACTTCGAACCAATATTTTGCACTAAAACAGTCTTTTGAAGTGTGAGTAATTTTGCGAGCAGGGAGCGAACAGACAACATTATGTTTCATAGGAGTACTTACCAAACTGCCGATCATTAGAGTCATACTTAGGCCCAGTATCTTTTCCCTTTAAGTTCCCTCCAGACGTTATGAAAAACCCGTTCGCGATGTCTTTCCTCCAAGTCCACTTGCAGTCATTTTCAAAATCGCAATTATATTCTGATACGGACTGTCTGTCCTTCATGTTTTGTAGGCGAAGTTCTCGGAGTATATCAGTGGCTTTGTTGTAATTCTGAAAGGAAAAAGCTCGTCAGAGACAACGTATGGCTTTTAAAAGTATACAGCCTGTTTCAAATTAAAACTATAAAAATAATCCATGACTGTTATTAACATTTAGTGAGTTTTAGTTTTGTGGGTTTATGCGCCATTTATTAATATTGTGCAAGTTACATAATTAATATTCAAAAGAGAAAATTTTTACAGTTATATGATCAAGTACACGAAAATCATATTTTATAACAAAAGTTAAATTATTTTCCTACAATGTCCCAAGTACCCCAAAAATATTTTTTTTAATTACTATTTTGAGACACCAGATATATATGAACCGATCAAATGCGCTACGCTTGAGCTCGTGTTGGTGTATAGTAATAATATTATAAACATACAGGTGTGGAAAATCCAAAACGGAACCTCTAAATAATGGAAAGGTAACAGAAAGAGACGGACAACCCGTTTAGCTCAGTTGAAGAAGCGAAATAAAGCATACTGTTGTAGCGTAGCTTGCTTCCTGGTTTCCAGCAAAAATGGTGTCGGGCAAGGACTTTTCGCTAGTTTCGGGGCGTCAAAACACAGTAGGTCGAAAGCACGGATTTGATATTAAAAATAAAAATCGGATCCAACATAGCAGACTGAAATTTTAAAATCATGAAAATAAATTCGAAAAACGTCTAATGTGGTTCAACGCTTTAAAAATAAAATAAAAAGAATAATTGTATTTCCATGAATAAAATATTGCGCTTGACTTCAAGGTACATTTTAAATATAATACTATAATAATAAAAAACATGGATATCGATAATCGTGAAAAAGGCGAAAGTACTTTTTCCTCTATACTTAAGACTTCTTAATAAATACCAATGCAAATAATTTGTAAGTAATATAATATTTATTGATTCACATAAATGAATAAATAATACGACTGTAATAAAAATAATAAAAAGAAGTTTTTAATCATTGCCTTCTTTATTAACAGCTCTTTTCTCATTCTCCAATACGTACGAATTGTTATTTGAATCCTTACTATGTCAAAAACAGTGTAAGGATCCATCGACGCGAAAAGTTTTGGAACACATCCTCCATATTTTTTCTCGAGAAGATTTTCGGGCAAGGTCTAGGCAATAGTTTCTTATCATCTTGTCCGTTGATTTTTGTGCATCTTTCGATAGTTAACCTATCGGTAATATTGCAAATGCTATGATGTTTGGTCAATGGAGTAAATAATTTGTGGATTTCTGTTGGCATGTTTTACTAAAAATATCTTTTGATAAACAATCTTGTTGTTTGAAGTGTGTATCCCAAAAAAACTGACGGGAAACCAGAGGATCAGTTTTCGCTTTACTCTTGCTATAATATATCACTGTTCTCGAAGAAACGTCGAGCTGTCTTACCATCGTTAGTGCTTCCTAACCCTTTCTTTGGCATGTCAACAAGAAGTCCTAATCTGTCTCCTTAAAGGTCTGTTGGATGGTAGCTTTTGTCTGTGTTTTCACCTCTTTGTCTTTCTGTTTACGGGCTTACCACTTCTGTATGTCACGTTGATACGACAAATACAAGCAGCATTCGGAGAATCGAATCCATGCGTGTAGAGTTATCAGTCGTAGCTTGAAATAAGCTCTATTTAATGGGACACAGTATCAAAGTCGTTGAACTGAGATGTTGTTTGGCAGAGGTAACAAGGTTGGACCGATTTTGTTCCAGCTAAAGCATTCACCTAGCCGTCTATCATCATCATAGATACGTTGTACGGTACTGAAGCTGGGGTGGCAAAGAGAACTCTTTTGTATGGTGCAAATTGTTTAGTTCAAGTTCATAATTTTCTGTTTTCTCTAAAGACTTTTGTTCGGTTTCCTTAATAAATTTAAATTTCAGAGGTCCGCAATTCATAGTTGAGGAGGGTTTGGAATTGTACAACACTATTTGTTCTTGTTGAGTTTGCGTGTTAATACCTGCTAATTGAAGTGGAATAAGGAGGTTAGGAATAAGTTTGTATCAGAAATATTCGGATCAGTGATTTTCATTTTGCACTGGCTCTGAACTGACGTTCCATCGAAGCCCCATTTGCAAATGAAACTCATATCTACAAATCTAATTTATTGATTTGTTCAAGGGCGTCTAATTTTAAGCAATATAATTCGATTCACTGTATGATCCAGTAAACCTTGGAATTTAACCTCGGCTTTTGATTTAGTAAAAGTTAGATACTCGTCATGTGGATAGCATGCTTTTTTTATATTTCACACACTAGAGTACGGCGAAAATATATTACTGCCTTTCAGTTTAGCCCAATTTTGTAATCGTTGATTTGTTTCTCGACAATCCAATGTCAGATAGAAGAGCGGCGCACAAATATAACTGGGCGCGACGCAACCACAACACTGTTGCCTTTGACCTGAGACGAAACTTTAGAAAGAAAAGACTGGCCGTTCATATTACGTTAGAAACGTTACTATAGCCAACATTCTATTTTAAATTTCTTAACTAGAAATTATTTTGGCCGTTTTCTAAATTCTGACCCACCAAGGCCGTCTAACTTCTTTCAGGTTATTTCGGGACAGAAGATCGCAGGGAACACCTACGCGCAATATTACCCCCGCTAACTTCCGTGCGACACGAAGACGAGCAGAACCTTGAAACAGATGAGAGGGTGTATTTACTTTTCGTCTAAATTTATAACGTAATCGACGGAATTTGGAATATTTAATGAGTATTTGATAGATTGATTGTTTTAAATACATCAAATAGTCGAAATACAAAAAAAAATAGTTTTTGTTGGCCGTTGAGCGTAAAGAAAATTGATATTTCTGTTATAAAATAAACATTTATTATAATAAAAATACTAGTGTAACGCATCGGTAATTTCTAAGTAAATAAGCTAATAGACCAGTATAAAATTAAAAATCATTCTCAAAAATGAACTTTTATTCTGATAAAAAATAAAAGTAACACGTTCAGTAATTGTAAATAAATAAAGAAATAATTAAATTCAATTTGAATCAACAAAAACACCTAAAAGTCTACAAGAGGTGTTCAAACAAGCCTCCACTTTGAGCGAGACAATAACCCAGTCTATTGTAAAATACGATTCGCGTATTTGCCAAAAGTTCAGGGGTTATATCCCTATTAGCCCTTTCTATCATGTCCTCACAAAACACCATACGTGTTTCCTGGTCTTTCGGAAAAATTTCTTGAGTTATTCGCAATTTGTAACAGCGATATTTGCTCCGCTTTAAAATATTCCGAACTGTTCGAGCGTTCATATCAACTTCTTCGGCAATTACGGTACTATTGCAAGGAAAATTAATTTCTGCTAAACTACAAACGTCAGTCTCCCGATTTGCTCTTCTTCAGTAATTTGAGGAACCGGTTGCTCCTCATTATTATCAGTGCATTTTTTACAAATTTTTAGACAACCGGTTGTCACATATTTTTTAATAATTTCCGAAATTCTAAATTTTCAAGGAACAGGATGATTTTCGCACGTAAATGCAAATCTGCCAATTATTTACCAGAATAGTGTACCACTTAATAATCTGCTCTTTTTGTTCCGTGGAATAAATTACCATTGTAACAAAAAAATTTGGCGCGAAACACAACACTTACGCTTCGATGGCCTGAATGAAAGCAAATAACTTGGAATCCTCTTGTTGTGCTAGGGCGTGGCGTATGCTGCCGCCCGCTCTCACCGCCCCAGCATTGTATTACCCCTCACCCTAGGTCCAAACTGCTAATTTACACGTATGTCGATGCTTACGACTGTCTCATTCTGATTTGATGAATAATATAGTATTTTCTTTATCTTACTTAAGAAACGTCCAGGTTCCGGTTTGGATTTTCCTACCTGTGTAAATATTTTTCCGTAACATGAAAATATACTTTGAATAGAAAAATAAGTAAAGTCTAATGGGTAATTAGTTACCACAATCAATTTAATTTATATTGTCAAAATATGCAAGGTGACCTAGGAACGTGCATATCGTCGGCCTATAAGTGAAAAAATTAACAAGTTGGAGTTATGAGTTCTCTAAGAACTTTAGAAAGTATTACATTTAATCTTTTTCAATCAGTTGTGGGTAAAACAAAATCTAATAAATATTTCAAAAATGGTATGTGCTGGGCCTATTTAAAAAAAAATTATTAAAACATAAATAAGTATAATTTAATAATCATGGTTCATGGATTTAGACCGTGCGAAATTAGAATTATTATCCGACGTTTGGTCTACGATTGCACGAAGCATCTTCAGGGATCTTTACTCCACGAGATTAGAACACTGAATGACTATGGAGGAGCAACAATCCGGTATTTATACCCGACTGGTGCTCAGCGAACCGTGATCCAGCGTTACAATCGATATCCACGTGTGATATAAACTGTAACCTGCATCTCTATTAATATTATTTAAATATTTACAAATTTTGATTGATTCTCTAATTTTAAGTTTAAAGAACGCTGGATCATGGAATTTTGAGCAACAATAATCCAGCAACCGCACCAACGAACGCAGTCGTCAATTTGTACAACTTACCGAAGCAAAGAAAACTATCTTATACAAAGGACAGAATTTCGCCATCACTCCAAGACGTATACCAGTGGAAGAAATAATATCTATATTCGATTCGATACGAAACAGCGAAGATTATAAAACACTCACAGCCACTTAAATCAAATATTAAATCAGCGGAAAGATAGTCTAGATAATACCCATTTTTTTCCCTTAATATCAAAAAACTGAACGAGAACAACAGCATCTTAGTTTTCCCAGCTGACAAAGGAAATGCAACTGTTGGTATGGATAAAGACAAATATACTGAAAAAATAAACCAGTTCTTGGATGACAATAATTACAAAGTCATTCGGACAGATCCAACAAACAATATCGAAAGGATCCTTAAATCGCGAATTAACGCTTCCAGCCTCCCTCCAGATGAAAAGAAAGCAGTTAAACCAAGCAGCTCCAAGATTCCACGCCGCTACGGACTGCCTAAAATACATAAAGAAAATGTACCTCCACGTCCAATCGTAAGAGCAATAGACTCGCCAAACTACAAAAAAGGTAAATATCTTACCAAACTTTTACATCCCTTTACAGGAAAAATCGAAACCTTTATTAAAAACTCTGGACACTTTGTTCAAAGATTAAAAACCATCCAATTAGAGCCAGAAGACATATTGGTCAGTTTTGATGTAGAATCCCTGTACACAAAAGTTCCTACAGATGACTCAGTTTCCATAATATCGGACATATTACGAAACAACAACATGAACTCCAACTTACTAGAATTAATTAAATCATGTCTGATTTCCGCCTATTTTACTTCTCAAGGAACTTTCTACGAGCAGACTTCGAGAGCGGCCATGGGATCTCCGCAATCACCTGTGGTAGCTAACATCTTCATGGAAGCTTTCGAAGAAAATCCCTTGCCTTCTGCTCCTCTAAAACCTAAATTTTGGTACAGATATGTAGATGATACGTTCGTAGTTTGGCCGCATGGCACAGACAACCTCCATAACTTCCTAGATCATCTAAACCAACAACACCCTAGCATAAAATTCACTATGGAAACTGAATGATATGGTGCCCTTCCCTTTATTGATGTACTAGTTCAAAGGAAAGAGAATGGCAAATTAGGACATTCTGTGTACAAAAAACCAACATATACAAATCGATATCTCAATGCAACATCACACCATCATCCTTCTCAAAATAAATCCGTCATAAACTTTTTGTTACATAGAGCACTTTCAATATGTGATAAACAATCACTGAAATCAGAAACAGAAAAACTGACTAATGCTCTGAGAGGCAACGGATATTGCACTAAAGATATAAGACGTTCTATTAATAAATATAATAACCCAACTCCTCAACAAAATGTCATAAATGAACCTCCTACGGACAGTGTTGTCTTAACTTACATACACGGAACCACCAACGAGATTGCCAGATTGTTCCGAAAATCAAACATTAGGACAATTTTCAACAAAAAAGTTGGACATAGTTTGAAGTTTCCAAAGGACGAATTTCCATTTCAAACAGAAGGCATTTACAAGATACCTTCCTCTTGTGGTAAAGTGTATGTAGGTGAAACACAAAGGTCTATATCCACTAGGCTTAAGGAACAGGAAAGATGTATAAAAAAGATACAAATTGTACAATCTGCATTAGCTGCATACCAGCATTGCTCAGGTCACACTTTTAATGTAAAAGAAACTAGCATCAGTGCCTGGTTTTTTTAAACGTAAAATTAGAGAATCAATCGATATTTGTAAATATCCAAATAATATTAATAGAGATGCAGGTTACAGTTTACATCACACGTGGAAATCGATTGTAACGCTGGATCACGGTTCGCTGAGCACCAGTCGGGTATAAATACCGAGATTTTGCTCCTCGATAGTCATTCAGTGTTCTAATCTCGTGGAGTGAAGATCCCTGAAGACGCCTCCTGCAATCGCAGGTGAATCGTCGGATAATAATTCCAATTTGACACGGTCTAAACCCAAAAACCATGATTTTCAACTTAACCAAAGCCGTGAAACCTTTCGTTCTTTATAATTTAATCATTTTAAAACAAAATAATTTGATACAAAACGTCGACATAAACCATGCGGCAAAAAAACCGCAATAGGACACCTGGTTAATCAACAATCCTTTCGGCAAAAGTCAAAGGGATTGGCTTCATTAGATTTTGTAACCCCTGCCTTCCAAGCCGGTCTCACTGGCTTCTTGTTGATTCAAACCGAAGCTTTCCAATGGCAACATTGTTTATCTTGTTTCAACTTTTTTAATAAAAAAGCACAAGTTGATGTAATCTACAGGGATATGACAAAGGCATTTGACAGAGTAAACATACCTTTATAATACAATCCCTTAGGCAAATGAATGGCACGGAAAATCTAGTAAATATTATGGCCTTATATCTAATCGATAGAAAGCAGCACCTTGAAGGTGATGAGATGAAATGAGAATGAAAAGCTTGAGGGCCTGATTGTATTACGCCACAATTTATAAGAAGCTTCTATAAAATTGAGAAAACAATAACATGCTTTAATCTATTGATTATTATTGTTTAAAATCATGAAATCATCAAAAATATTAAACTCACCTGCTCCCAATTGTAGTCTCCTGTATCGGAAAAGTTCAGCTTTGCATGTAATTTCAATTTTCCAGCAGCGTCTGCTGTCATCAGGTTCAACTGCTTTTCAGCTTCCTTTTCCTTCTTTAACTTGGCTTGGATATCGGCTATACCTCTACTAGTACCAGAACCTCTTTTAAATCTATAATTAATACAACTATTAGGTCAATAAATACTTTTTTGATGTATGTCTGGGAAAAATAATTATATATATATATATATATATATATATATATATATATATATATATATATATATATATATATATATATATATATATCAATCGAAATTTGTAAATAAAAATATAAAAGTATATATTTTTATATAATTAAATATAATTATATTTAGGTCCTCATATAAAATTTTCTAGAAAAATATATAGTTATATATAATTATTTATATTTAAATATAATCATACAAATTTTGTATAAATTAGAAAATTTTAAAATATATTTATTTCTTATTATATATAAATATACGTGGTTGTTTTTAATATTTTTTTTTAGTATTAGAAAAAAATTATAGTGCAAAAATTCATTTATATTATTAATTAAATAAACAAACAAAAATTAATAAAAAAAACTTTCTTACTAATGTAAAAAAACACTGCAAATAATGATTTAAAAAAAAACGGTTTCTTAATTTTAGTATATATAATATATATATATATATATATATATATATATATATATATATATATATATATATATATATATATATATATATATATATAATAAAAAAATTGTTAATTAATAAATGCATTTTTAGCACAAAATTAAAAAAAATCATATTTTTTATCAGGGATTAGATTCCCAAAAAATCTTTTAAGCAATGCATTTATTTATAACAATTTTGTAAACAATAGCAGTTAAAAATTAAAAGAAAATATTATTATATAGCTTTTAGCCATAAAAAATATAGGAATAAATAAAAAAAATATTTTTATATTGTTTTATTTACATTTGTAATTTTTTGATGCCTTCAATTGTTAATTAAAAAGTGAAAAATCAAAATTTTTAAATTTTTCCAACGGGGATCTTTTCTAAAGCCTTCAAAGAGTGACTCCAAGATGTGAAAAAATCCCAGGTTTTTAGTATACAAATTATCTGGGTTTTTATGTTAACTTTCAACTAACAAAAATTAACTAGTTAACAAAAGCCTAGTTAATTGAAAAATTGGGGTAAAATTTTTTATCCAACGGATTATTGTTTATTCATGTGTCTAGATAATACCCATTGTTTTCCTTAATATTCATATTTAATCGGTTAAAATATTTTTATTGTTAAAGTGTCTGATTCGGGCAACGCGCGCGGGAACGTCACTACCCGTTTTAAGCCTAATTTTCATCCCAAAATTAAAATTATTAATATTGTCGGTACAGTTCCGGGAGTTAAGACTTTATTTAGGAAATTTTCTGTTCTTAATGGATCTTTTTTCAAATTTCAGATATCTCAAATAGTTTTTGAGATATTTGCAAAAAAAACCAAAGCCCATACAATTTTTGCCGGCCCCATAAACTTTCTAGATGCCATTATGAATCGAGTGACACCTCAACCATAATTTTCGGACTTAGAGGATATATTTTCGGTAAGATGACATTTGTGAACTAGACTACTATGCGTTTGGCTGGCTAAAGTAACCCTATCAGCAGAGATTTAATTGAAGGGTGAAACTTTCGGTGATACATCAACGAATTTTCGAATAGTTGTTCTTTTGTAATATCCAAGCGCGATTTTGCTCTAGCGTATATATCATTCAAGCATCTTGGCTATACCTTTCTCCATTTACTGTTTTGGAAATATCCTCCTTGTGTCATATGGCGCACAGCTATGAAAACTAAAAGTCTATACATTTTTTTAAATTAAACAAATAGCATATTTATTATTTATTGGCTACAATGTACTTTTGTTTTTTTTTCTATTAAACTACTAGTAAAGGGAAATAAAATTGACACCATTTGATAGCCTTAAAGATCTGTAGAGTACAATATTGTAACGAATTTTATAGGGTTATAGATTTCATAGTATTAGTTTGTGTTTGTAGTTTGTACGGTTTTAGATTTATTTTCTAGGAGTTTATAATTTATTTATTTAATTTTACCTTTTGTTAATTTCCTCATGAGACGTCAATGAAAGAAGGTCTGGAACTTTTTAGAAAATTATATTTCCTTATTTTGAACATGGAACGCCTATGATAGAAGGTCTAGAAATCGCCGGATTATTCCTTTGTCTTATTTTTATTACACCATGTAGTATGGAAATCCTTCTAGAAAATTAGGGAATCTTCCGGCATCAACCAAAAGGGTATATAAAGGGTCCAGATCTGCTTTCTCGGTCAGTATATTTTGAGAGTTCGTTGACGCAACTTGAATTAGTTTGACAAGTGTCACAATTAAGATTGACAATAAAAATCTTTCGAAATAATAGAGTGTGTCCAATAATACACTGTGTTCAAAAATCGGCCGTCCGGAACAAATTGGTGTCAGAAGAGGGATCAAATCCAGAAGAGGTTAGTTCAGGTTAAAAAATTAGAAAAATAAAAGAAGAAAGTGAATTGAAATTGTATGCCAGTGGAAACTAGAAGACAGAAAGCAAAAATGGAAGAACAACTTCAAACTAGTTTAAATCAGATACTGATGTTGATACAAGATATGAAGACAAGCCAAGAAGATATGAAGAAAAGACAAGATATGACAATAAGCCAAGATGGTATGAAACAAGAATTGATGACACTAAAAACGGGCCAAGATGATATAAAACAAGAATAAAAGACAAGCCAAGATGATATGAAACAAGAATTAAAGACAAGCCAAGATGATATGAAACAAGAATTAAAAACAAGCCAAGATGATATGAAACAAGAATTAAAGACAAACCAAGAGGATATAAAACAGGAACTAAAAAAAAGCCTGGAGGATATGAGACAGGAACTTAAAAAAACTCAAGAAGATACGAAGTGTACAGAACAAGAAATGCAACATAAGATTAGTAAAATTAGAGAAGACGTATGTAGCGAAGTACATCATGAGGTGATGGGAACCCAGAAATAGATGCAACAATTACATTTGCAAATCGAGAAGGTAGCCAGTACAGTTATAATAAAGGTAGATGATGTTCCTGCAACAAGTGTGATGAAGCCACCTACTTTCGACGGCAAATTACCTTGGCTTAGCTAGGTCCGTCAATTCGAAGCCGCCACCACCGGCAATAACTGGAGTATACCGGAGAAGGCACGTGCTCTTGTTTTAGCACTACGAAGTGAAGCTATGGAGGTTCTACCTAACATTACTGAAGAAAAACAGAATGATTACGAGTTTATTGTTACTTTTCTGGAAATGCGCTATGGGGAAGCCAACATTCAAGAAGTTTATAAGGCTCAACTCCAAGAAAGAAGACAAAAATACAACGAAAGTCTTCAAGAATATGAGGCGGATATAATGAGACTAATATATTTGACTTACTCAAGCTATCCGGAAGAAATAAAGCTAGAGTTAGCAGTCAATAGTTTTATCGACAAAAGATTCCGGAACTCGATAACATCAGTCAAGACACATCCAGGAGCCGACATCAAGTCTGATCACAATTTACTCCTAGGCATAATAAAACTTAAGTTAAAGAAAATGCAACGAACAAAGACCAACAAACACGACATCAGACAACTAAAAAATGAACACATAAAACAGAGCGCACAACAGTATATGAAGGAACAGCTAAATACTGAGGAAGACACTAGTAGTGCAGAGGAAGAACTCGGAAAACCACACACAATAACTCAGAACATACTTGACAAGCACCTAAAACCAACAAGAGTAAAGAAGAAGGGGTGGATGACGGAAGAGATTCTGGATCTGATGGAAGATAGACGAAAGGTTAAGAACAGTGACATAGCAACATATAAAAGAGTAGACAAAGAAATAAAAAATGCTATTAGAAATGCAAAAAATGAATGGTTAACGAAAAAATGCACCGAAATACAATTACTACAACAAAAGCATGACTCGTTTAACCTCCACAAAAAAGTCAAAGAAGCGGCAGGCCTATATAAGCCTAAACAAGTTGGACGCCTAACTGACACTCAAGGAAACTTAATAATAGAAGCAGAGCGGAGAAGAAACACTTGGATGAGATATGTAGAGGAAACCTTTAGAGATGAACGACACAATGACACAAAAAACACAGATTGTATAACTGGGCCTCCATTTACAATCGAGGAAGTAAGAACTGCTATAAGAGGAACCAAGGATGGCAAAACTACAGGACCTGACAACTTTTATTCAGAATTTTTAAAGTTAATGGATGACAACGGGACAATATGGCTCACAAGAGTGTTTAATAATATTTATAATACTGGGAAAGTTCCCCAGAGTTGGTTGAAATCAACATTTGTGACCTTACCAAAAAAACGAAATGCAAAAAGGTGTGATGATTATAGAATTATAAGCCTTATGAGCCACCTACTTAAGACTTTCCTAAAAATCATCCACAAGAGATTATACAAAAAATGCGAAGAACAACTAACACGCACACAATTTGGGTTTCGCGATGCTCTGGGTACACGGGAGGCACTTTTTGCTGTCCAGGTCTTGTTCCAAAGATGCAGAGATGTCAACTGCGATATATATGCATGCTTTGTGGATTACCAGAAGGCATTCGATAGGGTAAAACACGACGAGCTTATATCAATACTTGAAGAGATCAGCATAGATGATAAAGATCTGAGAATAATCAAAAATATTTACTACAAGCAAACTGCTAACATAAGAGTAGACAACCAGTTGACAGAAGCAATCTCAATAGAACGCGGAGTACGGCAAGGATGTATACTGTCCCCGATGCTATTTAATGTTTATTCTGAGCATATCTTCAAACTAGCCTTGGAAGAATGTGATGAGGGAATACTAATCAACGGTGAACGTCTGAACAACATCAGATACGCAGACGACACAGTGGTATTCGCAGACAGTCTGAAGGGATTGCAGATGTTGATGACAAGCATAACTGAAGTAAGTAAGCACTATGGGTTAGATTTAAATACAAAGAAGACAAAATATATGGTCATCAGCAAACGCCCAATCCTAAACACACAACTGACCATCAACCAACAAATAATTGAAAGGGTTGAAAGCTATACATACCTTGGCACCAATGTAAACAGTCAATGGGATCACTCATTGGAAATAAAACAACGTATAGCAAAAGCCAAAGCAGCGTTTACAAAAATGAGCACCGTCTTCAAGGGCCGTGATCTGCCGCTGAAAACCAAGGTCTTCATACTGCAGTGCTATGTTTTTCCGGTTCTGCTCTACGGAACAGAGGCTTGGACACTCTCTGAAGCGTCCATTAAAAAACTTGAAGCGTTCGAGATGTGGTGCTATAGGCGCATCTTAAGAATCTCCTGGGTCGACCGAGTCACAAATAATGAAGTCCTGCGCAGAATGGGAAAGGAGTGCGAAGTGATCAAAACAATTAAAAAACGCAAATTGGAATACTTAGGACATATTATGAGAAATGAACAGCGATATAACCTCCTCCAATTAATTCTGCAAGGGAAAGTGTACGGCAAGAGGGGGCCAGGACGAAGACGAATCTCTTGGCTCCAAAACTTAAGAAAATGGTTCAACATGAGCACGACTGGACTGTTCCGCGCAGCTGCCAACAAAGTAAGAATAGCCATGCTAGTCGCCAACATTCGGAACGAATAGGCACCGCAAGAAGAAGAAGAGTTTTATCGAAGGTTTACGCGACCCAGGAAGAAGTCAAATTCTAAGAATGGCCAGACTGAAGAAAATTTCCGAGGCTCTTGCTTATGCCCTGAGTTTTAAATAGCCAAACAGACCTCAAGGAACCAAGAAAGAATCATAAGACGAGTCAATGTTTCCCGGGATTATCGCAAGACCAAGAAAGAAATTTTCATGAGGCTAATGAGGGAGTTGCAGGAATTTTTGAACGAAGGGAAAACACAAGACAACAAAAATACAATCTTTCGTAGCAGAAATACAATTCGTTGTTGGAAGTGTGGCCAAGAGGGGCATGTACAAACCACTGTACTTGCAGTACTGTTCCTGACAGAGAGCTTGATGGCGATCGGCTTCATATTGGTAATATAAGTGATGAAGTTCGAAGAAGCGACTTGGAGAAAGTCTTTGTTCGTTATGGTGAACTTAAAGAAGTCTGGTTAAGTAACAGTATCCCCTGTTTTGAACTTGCTGTTTACAAAGATTAAAAAAAATGCTACATTTGCCGTCAAGGCTTGTGATGAAGTTAAAGTATGCGGTTGTCGCATTAGAGTGACTTATGCCAGAACGAGAAGAAGAGGTCTGGTACCATTCAAATAACACGCGTTGTTACAAGTGCGGATACAATGGTCACTTGTACAGAGATTGCCCGGAAATTACTGCTGGTGGAGGCGATAGAAGGAAGGACCATTACGGAAGATATATAAGGAGTACTCGCGGCGACCGTGGAGAACGAGACGAGAGAGAACGAGACGAGAGAGAACGAGACGAGAGAGATCATGACAAGAGGCTACGGAAGAAGAACGTTCTACAGGTCAGCCTCGAGAGGGTACGTCGGGAAGGACCACTACCGAGAAAGGCACTATGGAAGAACAACATCCTGCAGGTCATTCTCGGAAAGGTACAGAGATGACGGTAAATAATAAGCGACGCAATGAAAACCTTCTATGATCTGAAAGCAAATACTGGAGGATTCATGGTTGGTAAAAAAGTGTGGTTGTAAAATCCGAAAAGAACAAAAGGGCGTTCACCAAAGCTTCAGAAGTTATGGGAAGGTCCGTATAACGTTGTGACCTAATTAAACGATCTGATGTACCGAATTCAGAAAAGCCCTCATGCGAAGACGAAGAATGTTGATCGGCACGATCAAGGCTGGGAAGGGGGCAAAGTAACGAATTTTATAGCGTTATAGATTTCATAGTATTAATTTGTGTTTGTAGTTTGTATGGTTTTAGATTTATTTTCTAGGAGTTTATAATTTATTTATTTAATATTATCTTTTTTTAATTTCCTCATGAGACGTCGATGAAAGAAGGCCTGGAACTTTTTAGTAAACTCTATTTTCTTATTTTGAACATGGAACGCCTATGATAGAAGGTCTAGAAATCGCTTATTCCTTTTTCTTATTTTTATTGCACCATGTAGTATAAAAATCCTTCTAGAAAATTAGGGAATCTTCCGGTATCGACCAAAAGGGTATATAAAAGGTCCAGATGAGCTTTCGGGGACAGTATAGTTTGAGAGTTCATCGACGCAACTTAAATTAGTGTGACAAGTGTCACAATTAAGATTGACAATAAAAAGCTTTCGAAATAATAGAGTGTGTTCAATAATACAGTGTGTGTTCAAAAATCGGCCGTCCGGAACAATATAAAGGATCATTTTGATCCATAGATGGTTGTTCTAGCGACTAGGATCGCTCAAAATATATTAAACAATACATAATTATGATATTGACACTATAAAATTTATCCAAATTAACGAGAGGCACTAAACCTATTTTATGAAAATTAACAAATGAGTTAGTCTCCAAAAATATTAAGAACACAAGTCAAAAAGGCAGTCATTTTGCTACTTTTATATTTTGCGCCAAGAAACAACCACACTTATCAATATTTAAATATCCGAAGTAGATTTGGCCAGTTAATGATTGACATTTACTCCCCTTCATTTTATGCCTGATTCGAATGCCACAAATTTGATTGTTCTGATTAAATAAAGATGTATTATTTGGATACTTTTTTATTTATTTTCTATTTACGTTTTAGAGGTCCTCTCGTCCTAAATATAATTTTATATCAAATTCGAGTAGTTATTCTCGTTTTGAAGTAATTTTGTTCTATATTAGCGTAGGTTGTACTTAACGGGCTTAGATAAATATTTCGATATTGAATATTTCCATTATATATAAAACCTACACCAAAGTTGAGAAGATTAGATTACTTTAAGCCTACCTGAAATGTTTTTTTAAGGGGCAACTTTAAAGTTTGCGAAAAAGTAACATTTTATGATTACCTCCTCCAAAGAAAAATGTACAGAATCTGGTATTTTTTTATATAAACTTTTATTCTGGTATTAAAATTCAATTTAAAATAAAAAATGGATTAAAGATATTTAAAACACTTTAACTTCACATTGATGGAACAGATTTTCGTGCAAAAATTCAAAAACTTACCATTCAAATATATTCGCTTTTTATAATTCTATGTGTCTAAAGATTAATTAATTGCTGATTATTGGCTAAAAATTCTTACTCGTTTTAGAAATTTTTACGCTTGATTCCATGTAGAGGATCCTTCAAACGTATGACAAAAGGCGAATTGTTCGCTTGTATAAAAGAAAATCTTGGCCAGAAATTGGTATCCTATAAAGACCACGAATCATGCTTTATATTAAAAAAATATATACGAGGGAGTCGTTTAAATTAAAAAAATAACAAACAAAAACAAAAATTTATCACTGAAAATGGTTTTTCAATACAATCTCCACGATCATCAATATATTTTTTCATGAGTTTCAAGCGTTTGAACCAATTCGAAAAATATTTTTGCCACTGTACAGATAATATATCCAAAACATGGAATTTGAACACAGTAACCGCCTCTTCTGACACAGAAAATTGTTGACATTGCAGTTTTTTTATGTATGAAAATAAAAATATATCTTCTTCTTCTTCATCTTCTTTCTAACACAGTTAACCATGCTAGTAGGCTATTGCCTGTTCATTGCTATCACGTCTTCCCTTGAAGATGAGGTCCAGCATTCTCGCCATCGTTTTGGTGGTCTTCCCGTGATCTTTTTCCTACTGGGTTATTCATTTTTGCGCTTTTAACGAGTCTACCGTCCTCCATTCTCCCTATATGTTTGTTCCAGAATCTTCGCCTTTGTCTAACCCATCTTCCTATGTCCTGTTTCCAGCATTGTTGTCTGATATCTTCATTCTGCATTCTGTCGTACAGAGTTTTGCCTTGTATACTTCTTAATGTTTTCATTTCGACTGTTCTCATCATTTGTAGAGTTCTGCCTGTATCTGGTCTTGTTTCTGCCGCGTATGTTATGATGGGTCTTAGAGCCGTTTTATATATCTTAGTTTTGCTTTCGGTATTAAGGTATTTGTTCTTCCACACAATATCTTTTAGGCATCCCGAAAATCTAGTCGCTTTCATTGTTTGCTGTTTTACTTCGTTAAAAAGGTTTTCATGGCTTGTTATTTCTGCTCCTAGATATTTGAAGTGATTTACCTGTTCGACAATTTTGGAGGCGATTTCCAACATGCACCATATTGGATGTTAAAGCATTTGGTCTTCACGGTGTTAATGAGTATATTTAATTTTTTCGCTTTAGTGTTAAAAGAGTGCAGTAGCCTTTGGAGCTTATCTTCAGAATCTGCAATAAGAACAGCATCGTCCGCATAGCAGACGGTATAGAAGAATGTGTTTCCCATTTTGTATCCAGCTGTTCTGGGGAGATTTTCTATTATTTTATCCATTATTAGATTAAATATGAAGGGGCTGAGCGAATCGCCCTGTCTAATTCCTGTGTTTACATATATGTCTTCCGTTGTTATATGTCATACTCTGATTTTTGTTCTGCACTGGATGGTAATATCGTATATTAGGTTAATTAGCCTATGATTTAGACCTTTTGTACTTATTATTTCTAAGACGTCCTTTAAGCGTACTCTGTCAAAAGCCTTGATCATATCGACGAAGCACATGTACGCAGGTTTATTGAATTCTAGGGACTTTTTAGTTATTTGTTTGACAATAAATATTGCGTCAATAGTGGATCTGTTCTGAAACCTTGTTGTTCTTCTCGTATACTTATGATTTTGGTCATTTCTTCCAGTATAGTTTTTGTGAATGCTTTGAGAATGCTATCAAGCAGTGTTATTCCTCGATAGTTTTCTGGATGCGTTTTCTGTCCTTTTTTAAAAATAGTTATTGTTACACCATTCTTCCATTCCTTCGGTATTTTTGTTCTTCTATGATATTCTTGAATAGGGTTAATATTTCATTCCATAGCAATATATCATTGGGCGCCAAATTAGGGCTGTACGGGAAATGACTCCTCAATTTCAAGTTTTGAATGCTCAAAAAGTCACTTGTTTGAGCCGATATGTAAGAGCTCGCATTGTTATGGTGAAGAATAATTCATTGTCTCTGATTTGTTTTCGTCATTTCCATTTTTTGGCCAAGATGAACTTTTAAAGTTACTGTAAACAACACAAAATAGTACATATACCGTCTAAAATGTCAAACTTTACCATGGATATATTAGATAATACCAGTATTGCCAATTCTGGAAATATATAGGGCTACCCTCGTATATTTTGTATTAAAAAAGTTTCATTACAAAAGCTTATAATAAATCCATCACTCTGTAGATTAAAACATTTTTTCTCTACGGAAGGATAAATGAGTGTCCCTTAACTTGGATATATTTAGGACATTATTAATTACAAATAAAAAAATTTTACTACGTATATATATATATATATATATATATATATATATATATATATATATATATATATATATATATATATATATATATTCTTTCTTTAGATGTTAGGTGAAAGACTCCACTAGAAAACCAGGGAGTGTACGAAATTCCATGCGGAGAATGCAGCTCATCTTACGTAGGCCAAACCAACCGTAAATAAGCGCCAGAAGAGACGAACATATAAACGCTGTCAAGCAAAAAATAACTTCTTCTGCTCTGGCCCAACACTGGTTAAATACAGGACATAAGATAAATTTCTCAGGAACAAAAATGCTATCGAGATGTGAAAACTTGTCCATATATATAAGGGAAGTCACTAGAATTGCAAAGAGGCCCAACAACTTAAATAGCAGAGATGATAGCCAGCGAGTGCCTAATACTTGGAAAAATCTGCTTACAAAACATCAACCAGTACCACTTAGTAACGAAACAGATTACATCTCGACAACGCAACTCCAAACACGGGCAACAGGGCCGATGACGCGAAGCAGGTCTCGCAACCTGATTGGCCAGAACCATTCGGAAAACGAACGCGTCCGACGTACACACGGGACCGACAGCACCCGAATCGCAGGCGTCAGTTCGCTCGTAGACGCCATACAGTGAGCTTTGAAAATGGTGATGGAGATTTCACCGAAACGTCAGCTGCCTTACAGTCCTGAGAGGAATATATATATATATATATATATATATATATATATATATATATATATATATATATATATATATATATATAAACATGTAGATAAGTTTTTGTCCGTGTAATTTAAAATAAAATAGAATAAAATATTGGCGAAGCGGACGTGAAAATTTGTCAATCTACATGATTCTCGTATTAAAAAGTACGGAGCACTCCAAAATATGGAAAAACTCCGGGTCCGACAGATGGCGACAGCGCTGTTTCGTCCTAATATGGGACTCGTCAGGCCACCGCAGTCGGTACAAACCATCATCTCGCCTTTGCATCGTATAAGCCATACTTATAATCAAAATACGGCAAATAAGACGACAAAGGCGACATCTCGATGGTCCACTTGATAATACAAGAACCATACAGATTAACAAAGTTTGTAAGAGAACCGTCATAAGGTGGCGCGACGGTGAATTAAAACAGAAATATGTAAAATCGAGTACACGAACGCGCTGCCCAACGGATAGGAGTCGCATTTTTCGGTACTGGCAAGCAAGCCTACCGCTATTTAAGCAGCCAAAGCCACGTGCCGCACCAAACGATCCCACCATGAGAGCATCGTTTAGCGTGTTTAAAAGCCAAACAAGTAAATAAATATGTAGATAAGTTTTTGTCCGTGTAATTTAAAATAAAATAGAATAAAATATTGGCGAAGCGGACGTGAAAATTTGTCAATCTACATGATTCTCGTATTAAAAAGTAGAAAAGAAAAATGCGACCCCTATCCGTTGGGCAGCGCGTTTCGTGTACTCGATTTTACATATTTCTGTTTTAATTCACCGTCGCGCCACCTTATGACGGTTCTCTTACAAACTTTGTTAATCTGTATGGTTCTTGTATTATCAAGTGGACCATCGAGATGTCGCCTTTGTCGTCTTATTTGCCGTATTTTGATTATAAGTATGGCTTATACGATGCAAAGGCGAGATGATGGTTTGTACCGACTGCGGTGGCCTGACGAGTCCCATATTAGGACGAAACAGCGCTGTCGCCATCTGTCGGACCCGGAGTTTTTCCATATTTTGGAGTGCTCCGTACTTTTTAATACGAGAATCATGTAGATTGACAAATTTTCACGTCCGCTTCGCCAATATTTTATTCTATTTTATTTTAAATTACACGGACAAAAACTTATCTACATATTTATTTACTTGTTTGGCTTTTAAACACGCTAAACGATGCTCTCATGGTGGGATCGTTTGGTGCGGCACGTGGCTTTGGCTGCTTAAATAGCGGTAGGCTTGCTTGCCAGTACCGAAAAATGCGACCCCTATCCGTTGGGCAGCGCGTTTCGTGTACTCGATTTTACATATTTCTGTTTTAATTCACCGTCGCGCCACCTTATGACGGTTCTCTTACAAACTTTGTTAATCTGTATGGTTCTTGTATTATCAAGTGGACCATCGAGATGTCGCCTTTGTCGTCTTATTTGCCGTATTTTGATTATAAGTATGGCTTATACGATGCAAAGGCGAGATGATGGTTTGTAACGACTGCGGTGGCCTGACGAGTCCCATATTAGGACGAAACAGCGCTGTCGCCATCTGTCGGACCCGGAGTTTTTCCATATTTTGGAGTGCTCCGTACTTTTTAATACGAGAATCATGTAGATTGACAAATTTTCACGTCCGCTTCGCCAATATTTTATTCTATTTTATTATATATATATATATATATATATATATATATATATATATATATATATATATATATATATATATATATATATATGATTCTTTTTTCCATTTAATTCCCGAATAAAGTGTAATTTTCGCTGATGAAACAACTTTGTCCCATCTCAATAATTCCGTTTAAATTATTGAAAAAGTGTTAAAAAATGGACTGTACAGTTATTTATAAAGGACGGCTGTTGTACTACTCAGGCAATTCAAAATGTAGTAGAATACGTAGTTGATAGCTTGGAATTCGGAATGCATATGGTCATTAATTCTTTTTCCCAGTTAATTCCCGAAAAGTGTGTAATTTTCCTTGATGAAACAACTTTACTATGCCAAAGTAATAGTATCGAGATAATACATATTAAATCGAACGAAATGGAAGATAATGCCCACATTAAGTTCCAACTAAATCTGAGTAAATTCCAAGAACTGATCATATCCTCAAATAGCAAAGTTACTAGAGGTAAGAACGTTAAACTACTTGGTATAAGCATTGACGATCAGCTGAATTGGATTGACTGGTTTGGGGCCTAAACTATCTAGCAGTATTTTTTTTACTTAGACAATTAAAGGGCATCGTATCATTTAACAATTTAAAATCGGTGTATTTCTCTCTTTTCCATTCATACCTTTCATATGGAACAACATTATGGGTGATAGTAGTGCATCCATTATAGTTTTTCGATAACAGGGAGCACTGCTAACCTCTTATACATAAAATTTAAGATCATGTCATTATTCTCAATATATAATTATCATACACTTCTGAAAATTCAGAAAATAGGAGTTTTCATTCATATAACACCAAAAACGCAGATTAGCTGGGATAAATCATATTCAGGTTTGAAAAATCTCGGAAAAACTTGTTAAATCTATACCCCTACAATAAACTTTCCGTATACGTACGCAAGGTTTCTACATGGTCAGCGAATCTGTGAGTTCCAGAGACATATCTTATATTCTGAACTTTCCGTAGACGTACCTGAGATATCTATACCGTCGGCGAATTTTTGAATGCCAGAGATATATCTTAAATTTTGAAAATTCCGATATTGAGACACTTTTGGTCATGATATGTCATTTCAGTTTTTACCTTTGTTGTTGGAGAATGACTGGATAACGGTGAAATGAAAGAATGTTGTATCTTTTGAAAATGAAGATTCTTTCATGCCGTGTTTTTCATTCGAGAGATCTAGTGGTGTTTTCATTAAGACTTACCCGATACTGCTGATTGTTTTGATTGCGCGCCAGCGGAGGAGACCGTGGATTGTTTTAGTGTGGAAGAGTGTATTGTGTTATTTAACTCTTTTAATGGTTTAGTTTATTGACGATTTATGATTATTATTTATTAAGTATTGTATATTTTTTATACGTCTGTTGTATTTATAGATATGTACTGCCGATTTCTGAACACACTGTATTATTGAACACAATCTATTATTTCAAAAGTATTGTAAACTTCAATCCTGATATTTGTCAAACAAATTCAAGTTGCATCGACGAACGCTCAAACTAAACTGTCCACGAAAGCCGATTTGGACCCTTTGTATACTATTTTGGTCGATACCAGAAGATTACGGGTCTTTCTAGAAGAGTTTTCATACTACATGGTGTAACGAAAATAAGAAAAAGGGGTATCTGGCGGTTTCTAGACCTTCTGTCGTAGGCGTTCCATGTTAAAAATAAGTAAATACAATTTTCTATAAAGTCCCAGACCTTCTGTCATAGACGTCTCCTGAGGAAATTAACAAAAGTAAAACTAAAACTATGAAATCGTAGAAAATAAACTTAAAACCCTACAAAATATAAACATAAACTAATACTATGAAATGTATAACGCTATAAAGTTAGTAACAATATAATCTTTAGTTTTTCCATCGGTACGTCTCCAAGTCCACTTTCTACTATTTAAAAGTTTGTTTCCTCTTTCGTTTCTGATACCAATACCATGATCTACGACTACGTGATTCTTTTATAGCCAGTTTTGCATTAAAATCGCCCATTAAAAAAGTACATTTTGTAGATCAATTAAATGGTGTTGAGAAGTTTAGAAAATTCCGACAAGTTCTAAAGATATATATGTATATAGGAGAAACCAAATGAAAAAAACCTTATACTATAAGGCTAGACGTACCATATTGTCACACGAGATAATATCACCAAAAAACGTAAATTCGGCTATTTCGTTTTTAATTTTTCCTGTTTTATGTAAAGAAATATATAAATATTTTAAAATACATTACCTAAAGTAATAATCAATCTGGTTGCTTAAATCGTCTTTTACAAATTTAATATTGCTAAATTCTGGACGTTTTGTTTCTTCTAAAACTACTAAGTTAGTCCCGTTGTGCTCTGCCAGTTTATTTTGGCACTTGCACAGATGTAATAAATAGAGTAATAGGATTGTAAGAATGTTCTTTGATGCAGCCATTGTGGGCAGTTTGTACTTCTTTTTTGGCACTATTTAAAGATCTATAGTTGTTTGCCACATTTTGACTGCTTCTTGAAAGTGTTGCTTATTGTAAACCCTGTAGTATTTTTATAGGACCCTGAAACAAAGAGAATGTGTTAAAATTTAACAAAAAATAACTCGTACATAAGTTATTTCATAATTCAATAACATAAAAGGCATATAAAATAGTATAAAGGACTAACAAATCTGGCTGAATTAAGGAAGACATTTAATTGAATCGACATTTCGACAAACGACTGTTAATTCAATAATTATAATATTTAGGTATAACATTTGACGCGTTTAAGAGAAACAGTTGTTGTTTTAATAATTGTATATCATTTGACAAGTTTTAATTTTTTTTTGTTTATTGCCTTCCAATTCAATTTTAGACTGTAGATTGATGATCGTATGGGAAACACGATTTTTTTATACCCATGAAATCTTCATCAGCCAAAATATTTATATTTTACTGGAATAACATTTTTAATGACACTTATCAAATTGAGTGATTAAATAAACGTTTTTTAAAATTTAAATAAACTAGTAACTGCTGACGCAAAAAAGAAATATATTCCTCAGAAAACAGCACGTGGGTTTAACTTTTTTTTTATTGTTATAATGAATATGTAAACGAAAATATTTATAAATTTTTGACAAGATTCTAAGATTGTGTGCTTTTTCGACCAAACTTAAATTTAAAAAAAATATATATTTATTTATTTTAACGGAAAATCTATTTTACCATAGTTTACACTAAAAACCAAGACAATATAACAGTAAGAAAAATATAAACAATAAAACTAACATGTTACAAAGATGAAAAAAGAGAAAAAAAAATATACATAAAAGCAGATATCGAATGTGCCACGAAGACAATGACGCTGAAACAGGCGGCGAAAAAAATAGCGCCTAAAGATTTGTCGTGAAAAAAATACGTTTATAAAACCACGACGAAAATCATTACTTCTTCATATGCGGCAAAAACTAGAATGCCAAACAGCATAACGGCGAAAAAATTACATCTTTAATAAATGCGGCGAAAAAAATTACATCATTAATAAATATGGCGAAAAAAATTATATCTTTAATAACCGATTTTTACCCGATTTTTCACCCTCAAAAATGGATTTTTTTTTCAAATAGCCGCCATTTTGTTATTTTTTGATGAAAAGAAATCATTCCGGTACAGACCATGGACACTTGAATAAGGATTAATTTGGTATTTTTTTTTTTAGATGATTCAATCACCTGGAATCACGTCCGCCGTCTTTTTTTGATTTAAAAAAAATGTTATGGGTAAAAAAATCCATAAAAAATAAAAAAAAAAACTAAATTTGTATACTAACAGTACGAATAAATATATGTGCAAAATTATAAAATGATATCTCTTTTCTTTCTAATAAAAAAAAAATGAATAAAAAAATTTATTTTTTGAAAAATTGTAACCTAAAAGACCCCTTAAAATGTGCGATGAATTATATTCACAGTATTTTAAGAATTATAAAATTTTTCGATGCATTTTTAAAAGTATCATTTTTCGCAGCATTTTCAAAATTATATTAGTTTTCGTTGGCCTTTTGGATAAGTAATTTTTTTCCCCGCATTTTTTGAAACGTAATAATTTTCAGCGCACTTTTGGGAGCGTAATTATTTTCTTAGAAATTATAAAAATTTAGTTTTTATACCGAAAATTTTATAAACTCATAATTTACACCGCACATTTCGAGAGAATTTTTCACCGCATAATGCTTAGCTGTCATTGTTTTCGTCGATACCATCGATATATTAACCAAAGCTGAGTTAATCCGTAGGCAGTGCTGTAATTAAGCGCTTTCTAAAAATAGGTAAACTCATTTCAAAGGGATACACACCAAAGTCATTAATTGAACGAATTATACGTGAAAGAGGGCTATTATAGCCATAATTAGTCCGATACAGTGGTACTATGAACATGGCACTATTCTGGTTCCATGAACAGTATTAATATTGATACATGGAGTAAACAGGAACTGTTAATAATTCCTTTTAAAACTTTAAACATGAATCCGTGCAATATCTTCGTTCTCTCAACGATCTCAAGCCAAACGAGTTCATTACAATAACATAATTAATCCAGTAGTCGAAATTGTTGTAAATATTTATGTTTCCCTTGAAGGTCAATATATGCAAGAACTTACTTTGAACACTCTTGATCAACTCAACGTGACATTGATAAATCGGCGACCAAATCACAAAGTCATATTCAAGATCCCAGCGAACCAAAAAACAGTGACATCCTAAATGAATCAGCAGTAAGATGAAAATCATGGTTCTTTCGTTAAAACTGTGTCAAATTGGAATTATTATCTGACGTTTCACTTACGATTGCACGAGGCATCTTCAGGAATCATTATCCACGAGATTAGAACACTGAATAACTATCGAGGAGTCCAGTATTTATACCCGAGTGGTGCTCAGCGAACCGTGATCCAGCGTTATAATCTATTTGCATGTGTGATGTAGACTGTAATCTGTATCACTATTCACATTATTTGGATATTAACAAATTCCGATTGATTCTCTAATTTTACGTTTAAAGAAACCAGACACTGGTGCTTGCACCTTAGTTTCTTATACATTAAAGGTGTGATCTGAGCAATGTTGATGTTCAGCTACTGCAAATTCTACAATTTGTTTCTTTTTAACACATCTTTCATGTTGCTTAAATCTAGTGGATATAGACCATCCTGCTTCACCTACATACACTTTACCACAAGAGTAAGGTATCTTGTAAACACCTTCTGTTTGAAATTGTATTGCGTCCTTTGGTGACTTCAAACAGAAAATTGCATAATGTTTGAAGTCGCCAAAGAACGCAATATCAGTTCAAACAGAAGGCGTTTACAAGATAAATATATACAAGATGTATTAAAAAGAAACAAATTGTACAATATGCAGTAGCTGAACACCAACATTGTTCAGGTCACACCTTTAATGTAAAAGAAACTGAGGTGCTACCATCAGTGTCTGGTTTCGTAAATTAGAGAATCAATTGAAATTAGTAAATATCCAAATAATGTTAATAGAGATACAGATTATAGTCTACATCACATATGGAAATAGATTATAACGCTGGATCACGTTTTGCTTAGCACCACTCGGATATAAAAACCAGGCTGTTACTCTTCGACAGTTATTCAGTGTTCTAATCTCGTGGAGTAAAGAACCTAAAGATGATTCGTGCCATCGCAGGCGAAACGTCGGATAATAATTCCAATATGAAAAGGTCTCAAATCCAAGAACCATGATTTTCAACTTGACCAAAGCCGTGAAAGCTTTCGTTCTTTATCAGCAGTAAGATCTTTGCCATATCTCTCAATAAAGCCCAATCTTTTAAAGCCCTTCTGAACAATTTCATTAATATTGTTTCCAAAAGAAAGCTAAATATCAAATAATACACCAAAATCACGAACTTCAGAGATTGTTTCTAGAATCCTGCCATTCAAAGTATATCTATTCAATTCCTCATTATTTATGCGACTAAAAGTAACAGTTCTTCACAATGAGATTCAAATCGTTCCTAATCAACCATAAAATCAAGCCATCAAAATCACTTTGCTGACCCAAAATATCTATTTCAGACCCTACATTCTTAAAGATCACCTGCAATCATGAGAAAGTTGGAATGAAGTATGCCATTACCGGTATCATAAATAAATTAAAAAGCAAAGGGCCACATCCGAAAGTACCGAAATTTCATTTGATATAAAGTTGTTTATACGTATGTATAGCAATTTGTGATTTACTCTGTCAAACGCCTTCGAGAAATCTGTATAAATACTGTCTACCTTTAATTTCTCCTCGAAAGTGCCCAACAAATACTGTTCATAAGAAAACAAGTTGGTCACCGTGGGCCTCCCCCCAAAAAAATCATGCTGTTCTTCCATATTAGCATTCTTACACTTACAGGTAAGCTGTTTAGAAATCAATTTATCAAACAATTTATTAATCACCGATTGAACAGAAATACCTCTATGATTACAAATGTCCTGCCTATTACCAGATTTAAAAATGGGATTTAAAAAACATATTTTCCCGTAAATAGAAAATGAGCCCGATTTTAAGGAAAGTTGAATTATAGAATGTGAGGGTCCGCTCAAAGAGAAAATACAGTTTTTCAAAAAAAGCAGAAATATTTCAACATAAATTTCTAGATTAGTAGAGGTATAAAAATACTAATATAATTAAATTTTTCCAATATTAATCATTTAATACAAACTTGACAAAAATAAACAGGATGTCCTTAAAAATATATCAATTTTTCAATGACTCACATGTAAAAAATATTTGCAGCTATTTCTAACGTCAATAAGGTGATTTCAAAAAAAACCTATTTTTATAATTTTTTTAGATATTTATTTTCTGTATCTAATGTCTTTAGGTTAAAACTAATTAAATTAATAAATAAAATAAAGTTTGGCTGAATGATTGTATTTAGTCCCTCATTAGAGTTCGTCCATATGGTCGGTACAGTTTACCGGATAAGGGTTTGTTGGTATTCGCCCGAATTCCGCGAAGTTGAGGTAACATTAAAGGAAATGAAGAGCTCGAGCGTAGCAATGAGGTAGGAAGGAGAGATGACATCACGTGACGAAGAGGGTTTCAGGTCCCCCATATTGTTCCTACTTTTCTGTCATTTGTATGGCATTTGTTTTGTAAATCATAAGTCGGGAGTTTCTTTATCTTATTTTTACTATTTTGTAATATTCCATAGAAATTAAACTTTGTCTCCCAAAAAAATGTAACCTGTGACTTTATTATTAAAAAGTGTATCTACCAATACCAATAAAATACCTGTGTGTACACTGTACACGGTATTCTCGAATGCCAACGAGCGTATAGAGAAGCATTCATCAATTGTCGATTCCCTATCGTTAGCGTGCGTTGGTTTGATGTATACGCAATATAAGACCCTTTGTATTTTGAAGCAATAGAGGACATTATAAAAACTTAATATCTTCGTATTCCCCATATAAAATATTAATTGAAACAATAAGTCTGAGAAACAGCATTCCTTGTCTTTTATTTAAATGTTACCGACATCGTTATTAAGCGGTCGGTTTTGTGCTAATAAAACTCTCAAGCTCTTATAACAATTTAGGAAGATGTTTATTTGTATCAAAAGTTTTTAAAATTTTCATTATTTTTTTAAATTAAGGTAGAAACTAGTGCACTCTATACACTTGAAAACAGTATAAAATAAAAATATTAATCCTATCATCAAGTTTGGAGTTACAGTACAGATATACTGTCCAGATAGTTAAATTTTATTTTTCTTCAAAATATGTAACATAACCAAGACAATAGATGGACGCCTGCAACATACAATATATCGAAAACCAACCCACTTGGACACATACCTCAATAGTGATTCTCACCATCAGGCCTCACAAATACAGGGCATAGCCCATACCTTAATATCAAGATCCCTTCGTCTAACTGACAATAACGGAAAATAACAGGAACTATCACACAGGGCCCAACAACAAACCACCAACTATAAAGAGAAAAATAAAATTGTAACAAAAACCATCTACCGAACATAGACAAATCGCCATACTTCCATACATAAAAGGCTCAATAGATAGAATCGGCAGATTGCTACGGAAACATAACACATTTACAGCCTACTAAGCACACGAAAGAATAGGCTCATCTCTAAAATCGATATGAGGGCGAATCTAAAGAAAGGAGACTCACCTTAGCACATCATGACTACAAGTTAGTTAAAACAATAGTGACATATGAAAGGGTGAAATGGTCGATGAAAACTTTTGCCCCTTTCAAGTCACCGTAAGGATGGTATATTTCCAGCTCTACTACAAAATTCCTCCGATATTATAATAAGCCACCAGGTGAAACTATTCCGCTCATGTTTGAGTTTGGGATATATACCGATGGCGTGGAGGGAAACAAAAGTAGTCTTTATTCCCAAGGTAGGAAGAACAGACTACACAAATCCTAAGTCCTTCGGCCCTATCAGCCTGACCAGTTTCTTATTAAAGAAAAAGGAAAGGTTGGTGGATCGATACATTAAGGAAAGAATATCCCTAACATCTTTTACAATCAGGCAGGAAAATCCACAGATGCGGCGCTACACCGACTCGTTACAAGAGTCGAAAACGCGCTGTTGGGTGGACGATCTGCCTTAGGTACTTTTATCGATATCGAGGTGGCATTCGATAACACGTCTCACGATTCGATATGCAATGCTTTATAACGACGAGGCTCTGAACCGACAGTAGTCGCATGGATCAGAGCAATGTTAACTAAGAGAATAATATATGCTGAGCTTAACTGTTAAAGCACTGTCAAGTAGGGGCTGTCGACAGGGAGGAGTGCTGTCGCCTTTGCTGTGGAGCCTTGTTGTGGACAGCCTGTTGAGTGAACTGAATGATGCCGGTTTGTATACACAGACATATGCTGAGTCATTTTGTGCCCTGGTCGCCATTTGTGGACCTGGAGAGGCCAATGATGCGGGCCTTCCGGATCATGGAGCGATAGTGCCGCAGGGAAGGGCTCGGAATAAATCCGGACAAGGCCGAGATGGTACTTACAAAAAAGAGGAAAATGGGGAGACTTCCCACAATTACATTGGTGGGAAGGACCCTTCGACTTAAGGGGACAGTTAAATACCTGGGAGAAATTCTGGACTCACGACTGAGCTGGAATGATCATATTGAGGCTCGAACCAAGAAAGCCTTATGTGCTTTCTGGGCTTGTAAACGAACCTTTGGGTGTACCATGATAACGTACGCCACTATTGTATGGTGGCATAGTACAACAAAGCGCAAACTTGACAAAGTTCAAAGAATGGCTTGTGTGGGAATATAGAGTGCGATGAGGACTGCTCCCACCAGGGCTCTGGAAGTCCTGGTGAATCTGCCTCCTCTTCACTTATACAAAGAGAACGAGGCCTTGAAGACTGTTTATCGTCTCAGTTGCCTGCAACATCTTGAAATTGGAACGGGCAGCTACTCAGGTGGATCACACCCCATGCGGACAGATTACATGACGCCGCTTTAGAGAAGATTGGGAGGGAGAACAAAATCTTCCAACAAATGGATCCTAGTGGTTTACTGATGGATCTCGACAAGATGAAAGAGCTGGAGCCGGAGTATTCAGAAGGAGTACTGGAGTCAGAGAGTACTACCCTCTCGGACAATATGCGACAATTTTTACAGCGGAAATTTATGCTATTCTGCAGTGTTCACATCTCTGTGAGAGGGACAAAGACAGGAATAGAGTAATAAATATATGCTCAGACAGTAAGGCTGCGATATTGGCACTGAAGTCCAGTGTAGTAACATCGCGACTGGTGTCTGAGTGCAAGGATGTACTAAATGGTATGACAAGTAAAGGCTGCACAGTGAGACTCGTATGGGTCCCGGGTCACTCGGGCATACGCGGAAATGAGGAAGCAGACCGTCTGGCAAAGTTAGGTTCGACGACTGAACCGTATGGCCCCCAATCAATATTACCTGTCCCAATTGCTATTGGCAAAAGGGAATTAAAATCGTTGCTGGAAAGTAAATTTATTGAATTGTGGAGGGGAGCTCCTGGAATGAGGTGTGCTAAGGAACATATAACTGGGCCTAGTGCACGGCGTACTAAAAAGCTTCTGTCCTTGGGAAGGAAAGAGCTGCGATTTGTGGTGGGATTGTTAACAGGACATTGTCACCTCAAGGGCCATCTTTATAGAATCGATGTCGAAGACGACCCGACATGCAGATGGTGTTTGGAGGAGGATGAAATTGTTAATCATGTCCTCAGAGGGTGCTCAGCACTCAACGGACCGAGACAAAGATATTTCGGAGATACAATTTTGTTACCGGAAGTAGTTTCGGCAAGTTCAACTAACGAGGCTGCTTGGATTCTCAAAGGCGATCGGCCTCGAATAACTTGCAGATATAGTGGGATGTAAAGAGCCCAATGGAGAACTAGGCATCGATGATCTAGTATAACCACCCCTTTTTCATTCATTTATTCATTCATTCATTCAGACTCATCTCTAAGAAACCGAAAAAACAATATCAATCTTGACAATCAAGGCATATATAAGATCGCATGCGATACCTGTAGTAAAACTAACACAAGAATATCTGCAAGGTTAGTAGAACATAAACTCAGCATAAGAAACAAACAAACAATATCAACCACTTTCCGACATCAGCTTGAGACAGGACACAAAATTGATTTTGACTGCCAACAAATCACTAACATAGTGCAGGTCAGATTTACTAAGCTTTTTTGAGCCACCTTCTTCTTCTTCAAGTCCCATCTCCTTTGAGAAGGTTGGCTATCATCACAGCTATTCTGATCTTTGATTTTGCAGCTCTAAATAACTCAATGAAACTGCAGTTGTACCACTTTCTTAAGTTGTTCAACCATGAAATGCGTCGTCTTTCTATGTTCCGTTTTCCACGAATCTGCCCTGAATGATCAATTGTAAATAAGCGTATGACCTAGGTATTATTTTTATTGTATTTAATATTACTCCCCCTTTCCCAATTCTCTCAAGTACCGTCATGTTTGATATTTTATTTATACATCGTATCTTCAAAATCCTCCTATATGCCCACATTTCGAATACCTCCAGTCGATTAATGATGTCCTGTTTTAGCCTCCAAACTTCCATCCCGTAAAGCAACACCGAGAATACATAACACCTTAACATCCTGATTTTGAGATGTAGGCTAATGTCTTTACCACAAAATACCTTTCTCGTCCTATTGAATATATTTCTGACTTATCTGATTAGTATTCGAATTTATTCTGTATATTCATTGGTTTCATTAACAACTGTTCTCCGATACTTATATTTCTATACCTTTTCTACTAGTTGTTCTTTGATCCATAGACTCTCTTGGTGTTGGTGTGATTTTGTAATGGTCATGAATTTGGTTTTTTTTGCACTCAAACTGAGGCCACATGCCTCACTGCTCACTATAGGTCACCCAATGACTCTGCAATGAGAATGGTGTCACCTGCGTATCTGATGTTATTAATAACTATTCCGTATACTTTCATTCCAATTGTTGTTTCTGCTAGTGCTTTCTGAATAATGTCCCCCGAATACAAGTCAAATAGTAAAGGTGAGAGCACGCACCCTTGTCTTACACCACGCTTTATGTCTACTTCGTCTAAAAGTTAATCGCCTAGTTTAACACCAGCCATTTGATTAAAGTACAAATGAGCTATTATCCGTATATCCTTATTTTTGAGTAGCCGCATTAGATTATTATGTCGACCTTTATCAAAAGCTTAATTATGGTCCAAACCCGGCACCAGACACTACGAAAGCTTGGGTAAGTCACCAAGCAGTTTCCAGATAGAAATTCATGCAATTAGGATGTGTATTGAATTTAACAAGGAGAAAAAACTATCACGGCCAAGAGATTATTATCATGACGGATAGTCAGGGAGCCATCAGTGGGCTGAGCTCTCAAGTTATTAATTCCAAAATGGTCTGGAAATGCCAAAAAGAACTAAATGATTTGAGTAAGAATAATAAAGTCACCCTCATGTGGGTACCGGGACATACCAGGATAGAAGGGAATGAAATAGTATACAAGTTTGCGAGGAAAGGGGCTGAGATATCTTTTCTGGGGCCAGAGCCTTTCTGTGGAATCAGTAGCAGCGTAATGCTGGAAGAACTAAAGATAGAAGAAGAAAGCGGGAGATCCAACTATTGGATGGAACTGCACGGATTGAGACATGCGAAGATACTCGTGGGGAAACACCAGACCAGATTCAAAGAATGCATAAGCTTGAGTAAAAACCAGCTCAGAGTTCTGACAGGGGTCCTGACAGGGCATTGTCACCTGAAGGTACACCTCAAGAATCTCGGAGTGGTAGAAAGAGAAGAGTGCAGATTCTGTGAGGAGGAGTACGAAACCTCTATTCATATCCTTGCAGAGTGCAGCGCTCTAGAAAACCCTAGGATGCAGTTCTTGGGACCCACCTTGAAGCCGTCCAACATCCTGAGATTTCTAAGGGAAATAGGACTGGAGGATCTGCTCTAGCCGATAAGGTAACTCACGATTGGGCAGCAATAGGGGGGCACAACAGATCTACCAGGTCGCAGTGTGCAGACCTCTAACTCTACGCACATATATACATACAAGGTCTCATTCTATTTTTCTAAAGATTCTTTGATGTATAATTTCAGAAATTTTTTTAGAGTTCATTCTTTTGCGTTAGGTATTTTTGGTAGAATAATGAATGTTGTTTTAAGCCATTCTGCAGGTATAATTGCAGTGTTGTGTATTGTATTATACAGGTCTACTAATATGTCCATTTGTTCTTCCGTAATTAACTTGATTAATTCAGCTGGAACATAGTCAGGACCTGGGGCCTTATTGCTCTTTGATATTTTGATAGCGTGTTTTACTTCTACCCTTATGGACCTGTATGACTATAACTTCCATATGCCTCCAATTTCTCTCTCTGGTCTTCAGAAAGATCTCGTACGTATTCTTTCCACTTTTCTAGTTTCCCTGTTGTGTCAGGTATTATGCGACCCTCTCTGTCTAAAAGAATATTACAACTTTTTAAACCAGCTAATTCTTTAATCTTTTTGTGTAGGTTGAGGTCATCATGTTTTTCTTGCAATTCTTCTACTTCAGTACATTTATCTTCATATCATATTTCCTTGGCTTCTCTTATTTTCTTTCTTATTTCTTTATCTATGTTGTTATATACCTTAACGTCTTTATTTTTAAATAATCGCCCCCCTTCCATTAGTTGCTGTATTTCATCGGACATCCAAGGTTTCTTTCCCCGAATTGTCTTCCTTTCCAATAGTTCCCCTACTCGGTGACATAATTGCTGCTTTAAAGGATTTCAATTTACTGTTCGGCTCTTCATTACTATGTAACTAAATCTTACTTGAGCCACCAAATATCTTACCTTGAGCCACCTTCTTCTTCTTCATGTACCTTCTCCATTTCGGAGGTTGGCTATCATCATTGCTATTCTGACCTTGGAAGCTGCGGCCTTGAATAGATCAGATGACTTGACGTTGAACCATTCTCGCAAATTCCTAAGCCAGGATATTCTTCTTCTTCCAACAGATCTTTTTCCCACAATCTTTCCCTGGATTATGAGTTGCAGAATCTTATACCTTGGACCTCTCATGATGTGGCCGAGATATTGCAATTTTCTCTTTTTTACTTCATATAGGATCTCTACGTCCTTCTTCATTCTTCTCAGAACCTCCAAGTTGGTCACATGTTCTGTCCATGATATTCGCAGCATCCTACGGTAGGTCCACATCTCGAAGGCTTCTAGTTTCTGCTCGCAATGTAAGTTGAGGGTCCAAGCTTCTACACCATACAATAGGACTGGGAATACATAACATTTAAGCATCCGAATTCTTAGGTCCAGGCTCAGATCGCGACTACAGAGCAGCTTCTTGATCTTCACAAAGGATGCACGGGCCTTCTCAATGCGAATCTTTATTTCTGAATAATAGTCCACGGAACAGTTGACATTTGTACCCAAATAGTCATATCTCTCGCCTCTTTCCAACCTTTCGCCTTCGACATACAGATGTTCATTGGGTACTTCAGTTTTGGTGACAATCATGTATGTGGTCTTCTTAACATTAAGTGTCAGACCATATTCTCGACTAGTTGTTGTGACATTATTCAACATATTCTGAAGGTCTTGCATGTTTTCAGCGAGAAGTACTGTGTCGTCTGCGTAGCGCAAATTGTTCAGTGGAATGCCGTTAACTCGTATTCCACCGGTGTCATTTTCGAGGGCTTTGGCGAAGATTTCCTCTGAGTAGAGGTTAAAAAGGAGTGGTGAGAGAACACATCCTTGTCTCACCCCTCGCTTGTTCTCCACTGCATTCGTAGTTCAGATTGGACGCGGACAGACGCACTTTGGTTTAGGTACAGTTGAGCCACCAAATACCTATAATTACAAAGATCTAACATGTCCCAACGCTATTAAACTAGAATTTTTTTAATATGAATACTTGTTCCAAAGAAAGGGAAAATGTTATAAAAATAGCAGTAACATTTAATGTGAGATGAATTCAATAATATTTTGTTTCAATTAACATTTTAACAAACATATAGTCCTATTTCAATTATTACACTATTTAGATATTTCATTTGACATATTAATCTATTTTTATTACTGTCATGCTGTGTAATGATAAAGTCTAACATAAACCGAAGATAGATAGTTATGTGGTAAATTCAATGTTTGCAATTTTTTTATATAAATATGGTTTAGTCCAGTTCAAATATTTGTCGAATTGGCGTTACGCTTATAGCTACAGCTTTCGAAATAAATGATTAAATAAACGTTATAAATTGGATTTCATTGCCATATAGATCTAGTTATATCATGCTTTGATGTACCAATAATTCGAATAACTGCTCTAAATTGGAAATTGATTAAACACCACTAATTAAATAAAATGATTGGGGAAAAATAAATAGGACCCTTCATAACAAGTCTCAGTTTCCCTGAATTATTAATGAAATCCATGGAAATGTTTATACGAAAATTATAGAATTTTGCCCACACTATGTCAATTTATTTATACCTGAATATAACCATATTATTTTTAATAAAATCTTATACAGCTTTCTTAAATCAATATGGTACTCTACTACTAAATCAAAAACACAAGGTTCTAAACAATGACATTTTATCGATGGACCTTGACAGTCATTCATGAATAGAATTTTGCCTCACGTTAACAAGTTTGTCAGCTAGGGAGATGTGAGGGTAGTAGTTCACAGTATATCGTCATTCACTGATTAATTACTCACAATCTACATAGGAAATCTAATCTATAAATAACAGAATTTACTTGTGGAACGTAAGATTTGAATACAAATGGTCAAGTTTTCGACACAAGATACCTAGACGTACTATTTATACTTAATTCTCTTAACTACAACAGAAACCAAAAATATCACAAAAATACTTAAAAAATGACAAAAACTGCTCTCAAATAGGGAATAACCTAGGCTGAAAAAATTTCCGTCGCTAATCGGCAGAACTCGGAACAATACCGGGCTTCAAAAGATTTCTTTGGTTATTCACATACGACCAGACGCGGATCCAAGGTGGGGCGATCTCTCCCCCCCCCCCCAAGAGCTTTGAATTCGAAAAAATAGACCCAATTGCCTCTTATATTAAGAATGTGTATGCTGCTGGCATCTTCCCCCCGTCGACAATTCGTTTTTGCTTGCAATCGCCCTTTCCCAAGACCTTCGAATTCAGAAAAATAGACCCAACCCTGCCTTTTACATTAGGAATGTAAATGTTGCTGGCGTCTCCCCCCCTGTCAACAACTTGCTTTCGCTTGCTATACTGTATTTTTGTGATATCACTAACCGCCCCTCCCCCAAAGAAAGAAGCTGGATCCGACCCTGCAAACGATAGTTATAGAATTGTGTAGACGAGCCTTTTGAGGTACTTAATACATTAGCGTATTGTTTGAGAATGTTAAAATTTCCAAAAACTGTTTTAACGATACTCTTCTCAGACTATATATTCCCTAACAACAACAATCTAAGGGAATTTTCCGTTTGACGTACAGGTGAAATTTGTGTGCTTCGATGATCCTGACAACTAAGGATTTCCTATGTCAAAGGTTTGAAGCCATACTAAGAGGGATGCTACAACGTAGCGTCTTATACGGAGCGGGTGAGTACAAATGAGCAGATTGAGCTCACAATCATAGAGAAGATACACCTTAAAAACTTGTAAATATCGAGGAACAAAGAGATAGGAATTATTTACTCCAGGTGGGTACCGGTGGCGCCGGAGAATCCCACCCCTCAGCCGAAGGAAACACACTCTTCCATTTTTAAGAAGCAATACATTGATGTGACGGACCCTTATTGGGCAAAAAGCACAACGACAGCAACAGCAATTGCGTAAGCATAAGAGCCAAATAACATCAAGACCTCCAGCCGCCGAGGGTGCTGCACGGCAGCCTCAACCAAGGCTCACTCAAATAGATCAAGACTGCGCATGAAATGAATAATGTCTTTAATGAATCAATAACAGCTTCTTTTAGGGATTAATTCATCTAGGACGAGGAATGATCGGCTACAGATAACAACTACACGCCGAATTCTGCAGAAATAGCCACACAGCCAAGTGTCGCAATAGAGAATAGTACACCAATACAGGTTATTCTCCGAAATAAACTAAATCCAGAAGGAATTAACATAATAAAAATGAAAATCGAGCGAAAGATCCGAGGTACTGACGATGACAACGAACAAATCGCTAAACCTCAACCATAGGCAAAGTCCGAGGTCAAAGAACAACCAAACAACGACATCCGAGAGGACAACGCTGAACTCTACCAGAAATAATGCACTGGAATGAGTAAGTCAATGCTGGGGTATGATGGAACCAACCCATTTTGTAGGTCACACTGCCAAATTCACCTAAAAGCTGTGTATTATAATATATATATATATATATATATATATATATATATATATATATATATATATATATATATATATATATCATAAACAACAGAGTTTTGCCGGTTTATATTTCGGAGGCTTATACGCTTGAATATCTACATATTTTGATTTTCGCCGTAACTGCAGTAACGAGAACTATAAAGATTAGGATCGCCACGATGCAGCGAAAAGTCTACTCAAGCCCACAATCAAGGACACCGAATTGGGAAAAAAGACCTAATAAAAAAATAAAAAATCTTCGGAAAGACATAGCCAGCTGATGGAGTATAATGGAACAAGAAAACTGCATAAACGAGTACAAGAAATATTGAATACGGTGTAATAACACTCGCAACCATAACCCAATAAACAACACTCTCCAACACTAAAATAAAAAGTTTTTGTGACTGCAGACCGGTTAAAGAGATATAAAGTCGGCAACAACCAAAAACGAGTCAATGCCCTTTTTGAGTGATCGCAAATGACTTTTTAGAGGAAGCTTCCTAAGCATGACAAATAATAAACACCGAAAAAAGAAAAAGTAGAAGAGTTCTGGAGAAATCAACTAGCTACAACCACCCATTGCAACATCAGCGCTAGCTGAAACAATATAAAGTCTGTCAGGATTACACCCAGATGTAATTCGACCTTCACTAGCATCGTCAAGGAATTTCATAATTGGAAAGCTCCGGTGCCTGATCAAGTCCAGAACAACTAATTTTGGAGTATGCACCGACTGATTATTTTAATAAATGATACTTTGCTTGATCCACAGAAAATGCCATTGTTTCTTATAGAAGGAGTGGCGTATATATCAACCAATCATCTGCCTTCCCACGTTGTATAAAGTGATCATGTCCTGCTTGACACAACGTATTCATGCACACTGCGAGCAAAACAACATCGTTGCAATTTAGCAAAAAAGGATGTACCAGAAACGCAATAGGTTGCAAGGATCAACTTATTTCGGTATCTACAATCAAGTCTATACCAACCGAAGGAACCTTTTTGCCGAATACGTGGATTACCAAAAAGCCTTCTACAGAGTACTATATGACTGGCTGGTAGCTATAGTGAGAATATATAAAGTCAATGTACATATTATGTCCTTTTAAGAATACCTCATGTCAACTTGGAGAACTAGAACACAGTCCCAATACAAAGGGGAATATTTCAGAGGAATTCATTAAGTCCATTATAGTTCTGTCTTCCCATAAACCCACTCTCACGCCTTTTATATGCCACCAGATGGGCTTTAGCGTTAAGAATAATCATAAAGGAGTGGTATAACTAAATCATCTTCTATATATGGATGATCTTAAATTGATGGCTTCCACCAGAGATCAGCTGGAACAAATGCTCAAAATTGTAGAGGAGTTTTTAGGGGATATAGAAATGCTGTTCTGCCTTGATAAATACCGCATTTTAAACAAAAAGGGAGGAACCAGCAGTATTTGGGATGCAGAACGGTCAAATCATTGAGGCAATAGTGGTAGAATAGACCTATAATGAAACAGGCACAAAGAACTGATCAATGAAACTTAAAGATCGCATTAACCAACGAGTTCATAAGACGGCTAAAGCAGTTACTGCCAACCAACCCAAAGAGTAAAAATATATTGAAGACACTATGCGTACTGTACACTCAGTTATTATTTTGGAATTATGAAATGGAGCAGGTTGACAGAATTTTCTGTGCTATATCGAACAATATGCGATGCAGACGACTTAACACCATTGCGGTTGAGAGACCATGAACTGACTTCTCATCACCAATTAGACCAAGAAGAACTTCAAGTCTGGCTACAGACACTCCTTCATGGACGACATTCAAATGAGGTCAACCAGGAAAATGTCGACAAATTAGCATAGAACTTCTGGTGGACGTCAGAGCAAATGTTTCTTGAAACCAAAGGCTTCCTACTAGGTATGTGCAATACGTAAGAAGAGACCCTTCAATCCAGAACGATCAATGTCGATATGGATATCGATCATCAGAGAAACTTCAGCATAAAACAGGAGGATGCCGAGCATTTGCCGCATCGAAGTACAAGGAGAGAAACGAGAGAAATTCAAACTGTTTTAGATAGAAAAAGTGTGATACTATGCATATAGCCCGGAACCTATACTGGAGAACAACGAGTTCACGCTGTACTATGATTAAACTAAGCTTACGGATCATACAGTTGCGCATAACACAGTAGATAAAACATCCAAGCGAGTAACATTATTAGAAGTAGTCATCTCTAACAACAACAATCTAAGAAAAAAAGCATAATGAGAAGATCGCCAAGATCGCCACACCTGCAGTACAAATACGCAGACAGTGGGGAAAGAGTAGCGTTCAGATGACCCTCATAGTTCTACCAACAACAACCGGTGTAGTACAGGAGTCTTCTAATTAATTTAAAGGAATTGGGACTTAACGAACACCTGTTTAAAGTTTTGCAAAAGGTAGTGCTACTTGGGACCGCTCGAACTGTTCGAAAGTTTATCAGAAATGGAGATGCATCATCTAGGGCCCGACAACAAGTGGAGGATCCCTCCAGAGCTCCATTCTTATGATATCTGAGTATACGGGGGTGAGTGAATATTCCCTGGAGGGAGTGCGAAAGTCTATGGGAAAAATCTTTATTTATAACCCAAAAATTAGTTTTGTGAAAATATATTAAAAAAGTGCGGTAGCCAGCTTGGCTACTCTTATACAACCCCCTATTAAGAACTATATAATAAAAAATTTTGGATACTTGGTATTAGTGAATTTTGTACAATACTGACCACAAGGGAATCTATGTAGTAAAAAAGATAATTGTTTATAGACGAGAGAAAAGGTTCGGACTCCGTTTCGATGCAAATACAATTTTACTTTCTATTTTTGATGATGGGCAGTTTTATATGATGAGGAGTTTTTTGTAAGATTTAATAGCGCTGTACGTAAAGCTATATTTAAATTGTGCGGAGGTATGTCAGAGAACAACAAATAGATCACGATAGTGAGTATTTAAAGCATGAATACCTGAGCCGCAAATATGTATTTTTTGTATATATCCCCCCCCCCAAAAAAAAAAAGCTTTGAGTTCAGGAAAATAGACCCGATTTTGCATCTTATACTATAGTTTATTCAAGAACTAGAGAGAGTAATAAACCATTTTTTACCCTTTTTTGTTCTTCGCAAACTACCTGTGTTCTTTAGTCCGGTGTCTTTGGCAAAATCTATTAAGACACATATTTTTCATAGAAATGGGTTAGAAATTTTATAATCAAAAATACCGGTCTATATAATGGATTATTTGGGTTCGATAACAATAAATATTTGGATGTGTGAAGTGTTAAAAAGTATTTTAATCCTTGTCATAGACGTCGGAAGGAGGTTTATTTTATCACTAAGTATTTATGGCATAGAATATTATTTCGGTAATAAACTTAAAATAAAAAGTTTTTATAATATTATTTTATTTCTTATGATTTCTTAATAATTCACATACATTAGAAAATATAGATAATTTTGACATATTTAACACAAATCACAACTGTATTTTTATTATTTTTAATTTTGGCATAGAAACCGTTTTAAGCTCATTCAGACTAAAACGTAGCCTTTTTCTCTCAAAAATTCTAAGTTATAATTTAAATACTAACAAAATACCCATTGTCAAAAATACAAGAAGATGAACATATATATATATATATATATATATATATATATATATATATATATATATATATATAAAATAAATTCGTCTACATATTAAAAATTTTTTTGGGGCTCTCGGTCATTTTATTATTAATTAAAAACATTTTTAGGACATTTGATGTTTCAGTTTATTTATTTCTTAAACCATCTGCAGAATTACAATTAAACACTAAAAAGGGATTCAGATGTAATTAATTTTTTTATATTACAGAAAATTTAAATAATAAATTGTGTTTACGCTGGTAAACATTACGTATCTAATTCGTAATCAAAGTCAGTGAAGCTATCTTCGTTCAAATTAATTATAATATGTTCCTCTATCTCATCGATCATGAGATCGAGTTTCCACATTTTCTTTTATTCTTTTATTATATGGATTTTTTCCAATTTTCAACAGTAACTTTATTGAAAAAAATCTTTCAAAAGTTGAGTTAAATTTTGTAAGTTGTATTATTTCTAGCAACTCTACCTTTTACTTGAGAGAGATATTTCCTTCTCCAATGGACATTTTCCGGACGATCTATAAAAACAGATTTCCTATCTGGTTTTTCCCAGCAAAAATTAAGTTCTCTGAGCTATTTCCAGAGCTCAGTTCTTTTAATTTTAGGTAAATCCCGACCTTCATTGATTTTAGTTAGAATTTATCGACGGTTGGGATCTGCTTCTCATAATAAAATGTATGTACAACTCCTTTTATTGCAGTTTACATCTCTTCTTCCAAGGAGGTTTTTGGTCTGCCTGTGATCGAATGTAGCTTGGGAGTATTAACAATTCCAGTCGTTTTTTTCTCCTTCAGTATTCGGTACATAGTAGATTTTCCAACTCCCGTCATGTTGGAACACATCTCAACAGAAATTTTAACATTATTATCTAGATATTGATATCTTAGGGCATCATAAACATTCATCGTCATAAGTTTTTCGTAGCGGAAAAAATGCCCTGGTTTAACGATTTTGCACTAATCTCAAATAATATATAAAAACAAGCACAAACAAGATAAATCACTAAGAATACACTGTAAGGTGTACTTTGCTCACTGACAGAAATTAAATATAATTAGATTTACGTCAGTCCTCAGTTACCTGCGGCACTGAAGCAGATATGTTGGAGGTTTCGGTAACAGTTTTATTATTCTCGCTAGTTCTTGAATAGAGTATAGAAATATGCATGCTTGCGATCAGCCCTCCCCTTCCCAAGAGCTTTGAGTTCAGGAAAATAGAACCGATTCTGCCTTTTGTATTAGGAATGTGTATGCTGCTGGCACTCCCTTCCCCCAGTTGACAACTTGTTTTTCTTGTGATAGCCATCTCCCAAGAGCTTTAAATTCAGGAAAATATATCCAATTCTGTCTCTTATACTAAGATTGTGTACGCTGCTCGCATCCTCCCCCTGTCGACAACTTGTTTTTTCTTGTGATCGCCCCCTTCTCTAAGAGCTACAAATTCAGAAAAATAGACTCGACCCTGCCTCTTACACTAGAAATGGGAATGTTGCTGGTGCCCCCCCCCCCCCCCGTCGACAACTTGCCATCGCTTGGCATTCTGTACTTTTGTGATATCACCGCGCGCCCCCTCCTCAAGAGAGAGGCTGGATCCGCCCCTGGTTACAATACAGTCTTCGAAGTTTTGCAAAAGATTTTGGGATTGACGAAGAAACGTAATTTTTAAAACTTAAATTATTGTCTATGATTCAACCAAGATTTTTTTACAAACCACGAGGAGTTTTTAAATTACATTATGAAGATAAATATGCAATAATTAAGAATCATTTAATTTGATATATTTAAAAATACTTCCAAAAAGCCAGATGGTTCTGTCAGCGTTTAATAATTATAATTGCCAGACGTAAAAACAAGTGTTACATGAGTTGAAGTAAGAAGCGTTACGGGCAACAATGTGTGTGAGTGACAGCATTTATTTTACAATATATGATATAATAAAATTTTAAAGTAGCACACGTCACTCTTGAACTCCAACGAAAAAAACTTGAACAAGCACAACACGATGTGCGAAACGTCGTAAATAGATATAAGAAAGAAAAAAATGAACTTTTGAAATTTATTTACAACCTATTATCCAAGAAGATTTTCTAATAATATATATATATATATATATATATATATATATATATATATATATATATATATTAAAACCTTACTTTTTCAAAAGACAACTTTAAACCCGGTAAAAAACGAAATCTTTTCAATATGATGCCTTTAGAAATCACCTCTACTGTCTTTTATAACACCCTGTATAAATGAAACTAGACTGAATAATCCACAATTTTCAATAAATTTCTTCAAACTGCGCTAAAATAACTCTCCAGCATGTTTGCTGTCACTTCAGTCCGAAAAGCCGTTGGTCGAGTTTATCTGTTTGTCTTTGATTCCAAGCAGTATTAAGTTTCGTTCACGTCAGGAAACCGATATGGGTTTTAGCTTTCATTCTGCAGATTAAACACCATGTTTGGTTTTAATGCCTGAACAATCTGTAAAGGTATTAAAACTAGATCAGACATTAAAGGTATAGGAGGATACGGAGTTTAATTTACAGGGATGGATTTATCCATAATTAATTAAAGCGTGGGAAACAAAAACATTGATTATACTTTTGATTTATATATAGTCCAAACGGGGTATATCTTTAAAAACTCAATAATTATAACGGTTTTTAGTTGCCATACGTTGAAAAAAATGTTCCTCGTAAATATAAATAGAGTTGTTCATTTCTATTTTCTGTCTTCCTCTCGAACATTTACATTTGTTTTATAATTTTTTAACATGTTTTGTTAATTAAAATTTAATAATTCTACAAAATATCCCGTTTATGTTCTTATAAAAAAAAAAAGGTTACACGCTTATCTACTCCAGATGCAGTAGGAGTAGTAAAATAACAAAACATTTAGTGGTTTCCTCTCCTCATATTTATCCCTAATAATGAAAGCAATAAAATTGCCTCACAGGGCCGTAACAAAAAAGAAACATAAAAACAGCTGTTTTCTTTGAGAATAATTTTAATACATAACCTCGCCTCAGACTAACGGCGTGTTTACTTTGTCGTTCTATAGTAACAGCTATAACATATTATTAAACACATTTTATGTACTTTGTGAACAACGTTGTGATATTCTTATTATATTAAGATATAAAATAGTTTAGACACTTTGTGCCGCTATTTAATATTGTAGTGCGTAATGTTTTAAACTCTGGATACCCTGTAGGTTCTAGACTATTGTTATTATATTGCAATAAAAAACACTTTATAGTGCTTGTTTTTCTACTCCAGTAGTGTGTTAAAAAGCTCTAATTCAGTTCTGACAAAGTACTTACGTGTTTCGAAAGCAGAAATTTTCATCATCAGCAAAAAAATATCTAAATTACAGACAAAAAAATAAAGTCTTAGAGTAGAAAAAAACATTAAAAAAAATAAATGAAAAAGAAACGCAGGTAAATCAAATTAGTGATATTCGAACCTTATAAAATGTAGGAATATATTAATTAAATATTTCATAACCTGTTCAATAAAAATATTAATCATTCCCTGTTCCTTTCTCTTACATATACAATGAATTAGAAAAAAATCATTATTTTTAGTAATATCAGTTTTAAATTATTTTAATCCGCTAATAAAATCTCTCATTTCATATTTAAAATTTCACTTAAAATAACGAGCCCATAATAAGCACTTAAACTCCTCATTAAATAACCCTATACAAACCAGGCGCGGCTCCAGGGGGAGCTTTGAGCTCAGGAAAATAAACCCGATTTTTCCTCTTATACTAAGAATATATATGCTGCTGGCATCTCCCCTTCACCCCCACCCATCTTGTTTTTTTTGCGATCGCCCCCCCCCCCCCCAAAGGCTTTAAGTTCAGGAAAATAGATCCGATTTTTCCTCTTGTACTAGGAATATGTATGTTACTGGCATCTCCCCCTCCCGTCGACAACTTGTTTTTTCTTGCGATCACCCCCCCCCCCCCCAAGAGCTTTGATTTCAGGAAAATAGACCCGATTTTTCGTCTTATACTAGGAATATGTATGTTGCTGGCATCTCCCCCTTCGTTGACAATTTGTTTTTTCTTGTGATCGCCCCACCTCCCCTTAAGAGGTTCGAATTCAGAAAAACAGACCCGACCCTGCCTTTTACACTAGAAATAGGAATGTTGCTGGTGTCTCCCCCCTCCCCCCCGTCAACAATTTGTTTCGCTTGCCATACTGTACTTTTGTGATATCACCGCCCCCCCCCCAAAAAAAAAGAGAAAGTGGATCCGCCACTGATACAAAAAGGATATAAAATTATCGATATATCTATACAGAAGGAAGAACTTCGATTTTAAAATTTTCGTGTATAACATTTTTCTTTCTTAATGATATTTAGCGTGTGAAACTTGCTTATAATTCATTGAACAAATTTCTTATTAAATTGCGGAAAAAGAAAATAGTAGAATGGGCCACTTCGATCCTGTTACAGATGTCAAAAAAAAGTTACTAGTTTGATGCATTTGTCAAATTTTGACGTAAAAATATATGTTTGGACTATATTTTATATAAAAAATTTGTAATTATTTTTGTAAGAAATATGGAGCTTTTAAACGAAAATAAATGACCTGACAAGTGTAGACCTTTTTTTCACTACCCAGGATGTTTCACATGTCTAGAATGGTCTGTTAGATATTTTTTATTCTAACATCTGTATTAATAAGATAATTTTTATTATACAGGGTGAGCCAGTTTAATTCATAGATCTAACAATCTTTTGAAATATTCCATTTAAAAACAATAGTTCAGATAAAATTTTACAAGGACAGGAGGGGACAATATTAAACCCCCATTTTTATTGCAGAAATGAAACGTAGAGAAAATTTCCTATCCAACAGTATGAACAACATAACAGGTAAAATCACATCTAGAGGTCATTTGAAGGTCAAATGCCCTCATAACTTGAATGAACCAATAATTCGAAAACTAAGCGTGATAGAGAAAAACTTTTTTTACAAAAGTTTCTGGAAATCAAACTGTGTATGTTAAGGTGACTTTAAATTTGACCTTGACCATGACGCTCATATCAAGATCATGAAAATTTTTTTAGTGGGTCCCATGCTTTTGACCCCAAAAATGTAAATAACGGAAAATTTTACGTTCAGATATGACCATGAAACGCCCTCGAAGGTCAAGGTCAAGGTCATTTCAAAGCCAAATATCAAAAAATCCTACAATGCAGATTATTGGGGATTGTTCAAGGCACTGGGGTTTTTGATGAGAGTGAAAAATTTTTACTTTCGAAAATGACCTTCAGTGAACCCCTCTTGGACCTTGCGGGATATCCACAATGTGGAACAGCGAAAAATCTGCCAAACTAGGACAGCTGGAAGGAATCAAACGATAAGGGAAAATAAATAATTTTTGCCCTTTCTTCATTTAAAAAAATGATCTCGAACCTCAATGACCTTGAAAACAATTTGTTCAAAACCATTTAGAATTATGATAATCTTCACACGTTGTATAGGAATGAATGAATATTCTCCTGAAGGGTCGTTGGGTTAAGACTGTGGTAATATTAGAGTAATAATTAAATCTTTAATTATACTAAAGATTCACTAAAAAGGTTTAATATTTAGAACGATTTATTGTCATGAAGTTAGATCTTATAATTGACCGGCTTTGTTTTCTTTACTGTGACATTTTGTCAACTAATAAGCCGATAGACGGTTACTTATGGGGGCTTCTGCCTGGTCTGCGATCTTTTATGATTATTTAAAGACAATCTTTAATGAATGAATGATTCTCATAAATATAAAAAATTAATAATTAATCGTTACACAACTCTGAAATTGATAGCGAATTTTGATAATAAGTTGACTACAATCGCTTCTTATTTTCCAAACTATGATTTTAAACTCTTCAAAACCATTTACAAGCTCTGGGCTAGACATACGTATGAAGCCAACAACACAGTGGATCTATCAGCATTACAGCCCGTTTGGGACCACTCAACACACAAATAAGCGTCATGTGAGATAAAAGTCCTTGGAGATAATAGTACAGTCACTGAGGGTAAAAATTGGCATTAAAATTTTTTGAAACTCCATCGATTTTCATGAAAATTTAGAATCAAGCTTATTTTACCGTTAACTTCAAAAGTGACATGTGGTCGACTTGCGCATTTTGTATTTTAAGGGTGAAATCCATTCCTTCGGCAAGAAATTGAAAAAAAAAATGCAAATTTAAGCATTCTATCGGTGGAAATCTTATTTAGTTAAGTAGAATAAATATTTTTTAACATTTTGAAGCATGATTTATGATTTCCATAAAGTTTTTAACCCTTAGAAACCATCCTTTAAGTCGAAAATCATGAAAAAATTGTTTTTAAAATATTAAATAAAATCGCACATCAGCAGTACACAAAACATTTGTTTACAGCTTATGATATAATTTATTGATATACTGTGAATTTTCAACCCTTATAAACCACCCCTTATCCTGAAATCAATGAAAAAATTATTTTTAGCAGCTTTAAATCTTTAAATTATGCTAAATATAAAAAAATTATTTATTGTGAAATTTCCACCCTTAGAAACTACCCCTTGTCGTGAAATTAATAAAAAAAATTGTTTTTAGCAGGTTTGGCAGCTTCACGTGTTTATTCTTTCGATTTCGGAAGTATACTGGCATATTATAATGTCTTATAGAAGAGATATGTGTGTGTATACAAATATACAGACACACATATATTAATCTATTCTATGTAAGTTCCACTACGCTTCGGACCAGGTGTTCAAAGTGCTCCGTTTTTTTCTTTTCTTCAATCTTAGATATACAGTAATATTATGTATGCATATATATATATATATATATATATATATATAAATGCGATTGCTTTTTTTACGATAACTCCGTTATTTTTGATGCTATCCAGTTCATCCAAAAACCATTTTCAAGGTAATTTCAAGGACTATAAGATCATTTACATCTCCATTTTTAAAACCCATGATTCTTAAAAGTAAAAGTGTTAAAGCGCTCGGGTCACATAATCCTCGCAATAAAATTTACATTTCTAATGTTGATATCTCGGTTGTTTTTATCCTACAGAAATTAAAAAAAAACAAAATTTTTTGTTAAGAGAAAACCTAAATTTTTGTTATCAGCCATTTCTCACATATATTTAGTAGTTTTAGAGTTATTATAAAAAACAAGAAATTTTTAGAGAAATTTGGAAAATTCTATTTTTGTTTAAATCGTACTTTTTTTCAAAAAGAAGCACTCTAAACCGATCGAAGTTTTTGAGCTCATTATCTATACTAAAATAAAGTAAATCCTATAGGGATTACTATAAATTTCAATTTTGGTGGAAATGGCGTAGCTTTTATTTCTTACTTTTTCTTTAAAAAAATCGAGTGTCCCGTCTTATTTTCATTATAATTCGCTTAGCTTCAATGCAATAGACTCAATTCAGAGCTTATTTGAAAGGCCTTTCCAAGTACTTTGAAAAGTTTTTTATAGGTATTTTCCGAAAAATATATCGGTTTCCCGTTATTTAACATCGAACACCTATAAGTCGCATTGGATTCAACTTAAAATGTTCATAAAAAAGCCAATCTCTTTATTTTCTTATTAGCTTCAATTTTGGAAAGAACAATATTTTTGGAAAAACGCATAGTTTTGGAGTTATTTATAAAAACCAGTTTCAAAACATGCATTTTTTTCATGAAAAATCCACATTTTTAACCACTAATAACTCAAAAAATATTGACTTATCAAAAAAACTTTATCGAATATATTTTGTTTAGAATTTGCCCCTTTATCGATTCCTGGGGTGATTTTTGATAAAATAATTTCCACCCTCCAGAAGATGTAGCATCCACCCCCAGGGTAAAAGCGCACTTGTTACTTGAGGCACCCTCTGAAGGTTCAAATTTTTCTGAGTGGCAAGCCTTCAGTGGCTCTACTATAAGCCTTATTTCTCTTACCAATTTTAAGTCTATGTTTGTTATCTTAATTTTCCTATATAAAGGTTTTTTTATTGACATATACAGGATGTCCGGTAAATTCCTCCTAATATCTCGGGAGCATATAGGGGAAGTCAAAATTACCCTACTTTATCACAGAAAAAAAATTTCCAAAGTGCCCCTTAACGGAGATACACAGCCCTAAAGGGGTACCCAGCGATTTACATTATCGACTCTATGTTTTGAACCGACTTGTATAATTTAGTGAAATGTTAATATTTTATAGAGGCCATAAAGACTCAAACCATACTACCGTAGATGTTTCAGATCATCAGAGAAGTTAGGAACGAACTTGCAGCCGCACTCGTTGGATCTAATTTTTGACATTTTACAGAGGTACAAACTGATTTTGAAATACTTTGGTCATTCCTCTTAATTTATTTCGATAAAAATGGCGGTTTTCGAGATAAATAGGTTCTTATGCGAAAAACTTAAAAGTTACTAATGCTAAACACAAACAGGTAAAAATCAGGTTATTATTGTTAAAACCCACATAATGAATTAATATTGACGGAACTTGTCAAAACCGCATACAAGTAAAACTAATTTTAAAAAATGGAAGAATATTCTAACGCAGAGTATGCTACTATTCATTGAATTTATGGTGAAGCGCTGTCAAATTCTTCGAAGGCAAGAAGACTTTATGCTCAAAGATTTCCAGCTCGAACATTGCCAAGTCCAAAAAAAAACTCTAACAGAACAGTTCTTCATCCGCACCACGTTGAAAAAGTACGGGCTATGTCTCCGAATGATTATCCCGCAAGATTTCATATCCTAAATCTAAATTTTTCTAACCTTATTTTGTTCACCGATGAGGCCGGTTTTACAAGAAATAGCATAATAAACTCACACAATTTACATTTTTGGGCTGATGAAAACCCAGACGCTATAATTCAAAACAAACACCAACAAAGGTTTATTGTAAACGTGTGGACAGGCATCATTGGAAATAATCTTATAAGACCATTTGTTTTGGAAGGAAAATTGAATAGAAGACGTAGCTCTTGATAGAAGAATGCAAATGTGGTACATGCATGATGGTGCTCCACCTCATTTTAACCTTATAGTACGTCAACACTTAACAAACGTTTTTGGCCCTCGATGGATTGGTCAAGGTGGACCTGTTTTATGGCCACTAAAGTCTCCAGACCTAAATCCCTTAGACTTTTACTTCTGGGAACATTTAAAAGAACTAGTTTATCACTAGTAAATACTAGACAAGTACTACTAGCAAGAATAGCACAGCATACTAACGTAGTCCTTAATACTGCCGAATCATTAGCTTTGTTCGCGGTAAGGATTTAGAACCGATTTTGAACTAATACGCATGCGCAGTTGAAATAGCAGCGTTCGCGGATCACAAAGTTCAGAATTTTTAGTTACAGTCCCATGTTCGCGGAGAAAATAATTCGGTTCGAAATCGATTCTGAACCAGTCCTACCGGTTCTAAGGATTGAAGAAGAACTGTAAGTTCGGAATTTTATGCAGCGCCAGCTTTCATGCTGCGGCCGCAATGTGCAACTATTTGACAATTGTTTTTATTTTATTTTAGGTTTTTCTCTTGTTTATGTCATTCGTTGCATTTGATGTTCCAGTATATATTTTATTATATTATATTGGTTTTACTTTAATTAGTGTTAATCGACCTAGCATCTTAAATAATAAGTTAAAAAAGTGTTAGTTTGAACCTAAAAAAAATATATTTTTAATGAATACTCCCATTATGTCAAATCATTTATCATCCAGCGATGAGGACTTAAAAGAAATTTTAGAGTTACTCAAAATTCTTAAAAGTGCTAATTATTTTGAGGAAATTTTGCCCCCCATTTTCAGTTAAGCTGAGAAATGGACAAGAACTGGCGTGTATTATGGTTTGCGATAAATGAAGTTGCATCATATAGGGACGTATCAGACCGGTTTTTAGTTTTATTAAAAATGTTTTTTGAATCAGAAAGAAATGGACCTAAAACTATTGTGTTTTATTTTTTGTTTAGAAAAACCCTCATCTTTTTATTAGGCGTATGTTTAGAATTAGATTTACTTTGAGGCTCCCGAAATATGAACTTAACACAAAATAAAGAGTAAACAATAGATATCTGTTAAAATATATATTTGTTTATCAAAAATTCTATTCAGCAAAAAACAAGACGTTTTATTCCAAAAGGAACTGATAATTGGACTTTATATTTTATAAGAATAACAATTATAATTCAATATTTCTTTAAAATAATACAAATAATAAAACCTAATAAAAGACAGTTTTAAGTTATTTAAAACAAAAAAAAAAAACAAATAGTTTAATCAGCATTTAACACCGTATGCATACCAGAGTGGACGATTCAAAGTTCCAAAATCGTTCGCGGTAAAAACAAATCCTGAACCGGTTAATAACTGAGCATGCGCTGTACGGCAATCCTGAACTAATTCCGTACTAGTTCTGAATCGGTTCAGAAACTGACCCGCGAACAAAGCTATTATTTGCAGTGCAGCGGGAAAATATTCGAAGAATAAGAAAATGTATTGAAGTACGTGGAGCCGATATTGAACATTTGCCAAAATAGCATTTAGACGTTGTAATTAATTGAGCCCAGATCAACAGTTTTCGGGACTTGGCAATGTCTGAGCTAGAAATCTTTCAGCAGAGTATCTTCTTGCATTCGAAGAGTTAGATAGCGCTTCCCCATAAATAAAAGCACATCACCACACCCTGCATATTTTATTTTTACCTGAATGGGTTGAGCATTACTAACTTTTGAGTGTTTCGCATAAAAACCGATTTATCTCGAAAACCGCCAGTTTTACGGAAATAATTTATGATTATCTTTTTTGAAGAGGAATGACTAAAGTATTTAAAAAATCAATTTTCATCTATGTAAAATGACACCTGTCAAAAATTAGGCCCAACGAGTGTGGCTGCAAGTCCGTTCCTGCCTTCTCTGATGATCTAAAATATCTACTGTAGTAGGGTTTAATGAGTCTGTATGTCATCTATAAAACATTAAAATTTCATTACATTATACAAGTCGGTTCAAAACTTAGAACCGATAAGGTAAATCGTTGGGTACCCTTTTAGGGCTCTGTATCTCCGGTAGGGGCACTTTAAAAAAAATTTCTATGAAAAGTAATGTTAATCTGAACTCCCTTGTAAGCTCCCGAGAAATTAGGAGGTACTTATAGGACACTCTGTATAGCAATTCACATAACACAGCAAGTTTTAATTTAAAGAAAAATATCCGGCAGACGTCAAATGACTTATTATATCCATATTTGTCATGCTTTATTGCACTTAGTATAAATAATCCTGTAATCATTAAACTTCATTCAAACTTTGGTTTATATTTAAAACTGTCTGGAAACGATTCGCACGTGTGTTTCTTTTTAATTCAGTCTGAACCGATCCGGAAATGGAATTTCGTTGTTCAAATCACGATAACGCAATTTAGAACTAATCTTATAATCAAAACAAGTAAAGTTCATTCCCATTACTGAACAAAAAATTTAGTTTACTTCCACATTTAAACTAGTTCTCTCTAATATAATATAAAATTGAAATCTAGTAGTAGGAGTAATGTTTCACAACAATTTGGTGAACTTAATTTAGGTTGTGCAACAAAAGTAAAGCAAAAAAAGTTTTATTCAAAAATATTTTTAATGAACAAGAAATATGAAATATATTTAAGAATTACAGTAGAGATATTATGTTGATAGAATAGGGTAGACTGGGTACGATTGTGACAGGGTACAGTTGTGACAGAGCGAAACTATCAGGGATACGGTGAGATCTACAAGAAGAGAGGTTTGCCTATCCGAACGTGTTTCACCTGCCATCGCGCACCATTGCAGCCAACAGGTGGTCACATTTTATTTTAGCGAGCAGTACTTTTAATCGAGTTCTTTTATTATTCGTTATTTTGTTTGTACAGATAGAGCAGTTATTACTTTTCACGTGAGATAGTTTGTATTGTCATGGCGATTGTTTTTTTCGCGAAAGAGGGGGATACTGTTGTGATATTTTTTTTGGTTAGATGTGAGAAAGACCCCAAGGGGTCAGAGCGATATAAGGATGTATGCAGATGCTCATAAAGAAGTAAAAGGTGGAACTTCTTTACATACAGCTGCGAAACTGCATGAAGTAAATCGTATGTCATTATTGCGAAATACTTATAGGGAAACGAGATGGACTCAATGAAAATGAAGATAATGTCAGCTTGGGGTGCGATGCCTACAAGAAAGTATTTACAAGTTATCAAGAACATTCACTTTAGAAATATATGATGTGTTAAGCTGACTGGACTTTCTCCGAAAGAGGTATAAAAACTTCCTTTCGAACTATTAAATACGATCTGAAGCGACCAGCTAATTGGTTTAAAAATGAAAAGGCTGGCAAGAAATGCTTTTCTTTCATTTATGGAGAGACCTAGCTGTTCGTGTAGCTCAAGTTACAAGCCTTTCAGGAGCAACGAGCTTTAACAAATCAAATATGGAAGCTATTTATGACAATTTGCAAGTTGTCATCGAGGAACTTACCTATAAGGCACAGGATATATATCACTTTAACGAAACAGGCGTCGCAACAGTTTAAAAGCCTGATAAAGTAGTAACAAGACGTGGCACACGGTAAGTAGAAGCCCTTACCTCAACTGATCGAGGCACATTAGTACTCTTGTATTTCTAGTAGATGCCTTAGGTACTGCTATTCCTACCTTATTTCTATTTTTACAGGTTTTGTTAGAGACGAGATAGTAGGATCGATTGAGACTGCGAATCTCTTAGGGCGGAAGCCAGATGCAGTTTTCCTACTATTTTTCAAACATATGAAGAAATACTCCAATGCTTCTCCAGCGCATAAAGTCTTGCTACTACTGGACGAGTCCTCCCACATTAATATAAATACATTGAATTTTTGTAAAACTGAAATCCTTATATCACTTGCTTTTAGACCCTTAAAAAACCCATAAATACTGCTCTCTAGATGGACGCAGAATCATCACGGAAAAACAATGATAATCTACAATATATCAGGGATTATAAAAACTGCTATACCTCTGCTATGGTCGGATACAAATGCATATTCAGGCTGGGTTTTGTAAAACTGGAATTTATCCGACTAATCGTAATTTATTCCAAGAAATTGACTGTGCTCATCCTTTGTAATGAACAGACCAAACCCTGACGCTGGAGAGAACAATCTTGCAACTAACGATGAAATACCGCCACTTTCTCCCTCATTACTGGACAACTCTTTAATGCCAAGCCTTTATCCAGTTGAATCTACATCAACATCAGAACAAGCCTAGAACGCTCAACAAATATCATAAACAACACTCACAACAAGCGGAGAACTAGTTCTTGCTTCATACAGCGAAGCTATGAATAATGAACCAATTGTTCCAAATAGTGTATGTTGCCAGCGAAATTCACCATTAATAAGCGACGTTGTTTATTAAAACGTCACACCATTAAATCTATTTGTTAACTGCTAGTGTAACTTTTGAACTTGAATTCTTTCAAGTTAAGAGCTATCGACAAAGTACCCTAAAAGCAGCAATGTTTATGTTCAGCCATCGTCACCCTCGGCTAGGATTATCCAATCTGTTTTTTCACCAGAAGGCCTTACTTAAAGGCGACCCCCAGAAAAATAATAAACTAGGGTTCCAGAATAAAAAGTCTACCATTTATACAGACACCCCTGAAATAGAGACCGTTATGCAAGAATGCGAAGAGAAACAACAACAATTGAAGGCAGGCTAGATAAAGAAAAATATTATTGAAAATCCTACTGAATAAAAAGACCAAGTCTGGTTTGTGTAGGAAAATACTCTGAAAATAGACCTGGCGAAAAATGTATCAAGAAAAATGTGGACTCTAGTCCCATTTAGTATACTCAGATGTTAGTCAGCAATATATTTGCCATATAGGTGGCCAGACGCGGATCCAGAGGGAGGGGGACGGTGAGGGTGATCGACCCCCCCTCCCCCACACAAGAGCTTTGAGTTCAGGAAAATAGTCCCGATTCTGCCTCTTATACTAAGAATGTGTATGTTGCTGGCGTCCCCCCCCATCGACAACATGTTTTTGCTCGCCATAATGTACTTTTGTGAAATCACCGCCCCCTCACCCCAAAGAGAGAGGCTGGATCCGCCTCTGACGGTAACGAATCTGATTATATATATATATATATATATATATATATATATATATATATATATATATATATATATATATATATATCATAAAATTGATTACTTCTTTTTCAGTTTCTAGAGCAGACGAATAGACTTCTTTTTTTTGTTGTATGTGTCGTGTAGATGTCCATTTCTTTTTTTAAAGAAGTTATTTTCAGATTTTTATTTCACTTTTAAGATTTTATTATAAAACTCATAATGTTAAATTGGAGACATTTCTGAATCATTGTAGTTTTAAAGACTATTGAAATAATCAAATTTAGTATTTTACAGTATTTTATATTAGATTTTAGAAATAAAAGTGATTTAAGTCCATTGTGGTGTATTTTTTAAATATGTCACTACCGACCCCAATCACCACCCTTGACATATGGTCGGTTGTGACAAAAGGATTTTTTTGGAATCTATTCCTATTAGTTAACTATTGTCTACCCTATAAATTATTTATTACATAATGACAACATCGCGACATTGAGGTAATCAAGTTTTGACCAATATTTTCGATGGGTTTAAGATATATAGGAATTGTAGTGTTCACTGCAATATCCAAAAGTTATTTACCTGAAACCACTCCTGAATAACTCATGCAGAATGCACTGGATCATAGAAAACAAAATAGAATGGCATTTTTCACTGTCGCATGTTAACTATGCATTTAAAGCTTAAAGCTTTGAATGATCCTGCCTTAGTTATAGAGAACTCGATTTCCCCCATAAACATAGAAGCACGATGGTTCTCGCTTACAGAAATACAAAACGAAATAGATCAGTTGTACCTCCATTTCTATCAGCAGAGCTATAAGCTAGTTGTGGCTCTCAGGTATGGGGCGGGGATCGCAGACATTGGTTGTGACTGTGAGGCGTACACCGCTCTAAGCTCCGCACGTAGAAAGAGAGGTTCTACTGATCCATTTGGCTCTGCCTCTCTCTAAGCGAGAACCAACGCGTTTCTATGGGACACGCGATCTATGTATATCTTATATGTTTATACTGTCCCCCGGCAACATAGATTAGGAAGTATGGGATTTAATAATCGTTATGCTCGTCTGTCAGCAATCTTGGTTATATGAAACTCACTGTCCTTCGGATAACTAAGTTGGAGAGCTTAGAGATTAAAAAATGCCTATCTTCGAACTAGGTCGCGTCCAACTTATTGGGCCCTGAATCCATTGGTTTAGAAGATTAAAATTGGCCTATTTGTGATGTGAGTCATATAGAACTCGCCGTCCCTAGCTATTGTAGGTTTGAAAACTGGAGGATTGTAGCTCTTCTGCCTGAAATTTACGTAGAACACCTGTCTGTAGACTAGCGAATTTCAAAGCCTTTAAAACCTACCAGAAAAAAAGTTCAAAAGGCGTAATTTTTTTTTTCATAGGTTCGAAAAACTCTAACTAGCAATATTTTTCAGTCTGGCATCAAAGTCGGTAGTTTTTTAATATCCTACCGACATACTTTGGAATTTATATTTTATATAGCAGTTGTTTCTTGCGAATGTTGCTCTAATCCGATACAGCTTCACTGACGAGACCATGAGGTAGTCGAAACGCGTATGGAAAGAGAACCAGAATTGTATTTGTAGGAAACAAACTGTTTGTATATATTATATTAATATATATATATACAACTATTTAAATATATCCCTTATGGTGTTGTTGCAAACGAGTTTTAGTTTTTGACGTTGGAAATAAAGGGTTTTCCAATAAGAGGTGTTATTTTGATATTCAAAGAAAAATGCCATTTTTTAAGATAAATGATCGGATATTTATTACATTATAAAGAGGAAGGTATGCCGTTAATGATGGAAAATAACATCAGCCAAATAACCACCACGACCATGCCTACAGGACCATATCCTTTTCATGAAATTTTCCATAACCAAATCGCAAAGTGGCTGCCCTATGTCCTCGATAGCCTCACGAATTCCATCTTTGAGGTCTTGAATCGAGGCTGGGCTGTTGGCGTAGACCTTGTCTTTCACGTGGCCCCAAAGGAAGAAATCGCAAGGTGTCACATCACAAGATCTCGGTGGCCAATTGTGATCACCTCTTCGAGAGATAACACGGCCCGGAAACTTTTCCCGTAAAAAATCAATGATTTCGTTGCTTGTGTGGCACGTAGCGCCGTCTTGTTGAAAGTAAACGTGGTCCAGATAAATACCATCCAATTCCGGCCATAAAAAATCATTAATCATCTCTCGATAGCGCAATCCATTCACCGTAACTGTTGCTCCAGCCTCATTTTCGAAAAAGTAAGGTCCAATGACCCCGCCGGACCATAAACCGCACCAAACAGTCACACGTTCAGGATAGAGAGGCTTTTCAACAATAACTCTTGGGTTTTCCGAGCCCCAGATGCGACAATTTTGTTTGTTGACGAAGCCACCGAGGTGGAAATGGGCCTCATCACTGAAGATGATTTTTCGATGGAATTCCGGATCATTTTCATGCATTTCAAGAACCCAATCAGCAAAGGCACGACGTTGTTGATGATCGGCCGGCTTGAGTTCTTGCGTTAACTGAACTTTATAAGCCTTAAGACCCAAATCTTTATGCAAAATACGGTGTAATGACGTTTATGGAATCCCTAATTCCAAAGAACGACGAGGAATGGACAAACCTGGGTTTTCTTCAACACTTTCGGCTACAGCAGCAATATTCTCGGCTGTTCTTGAGCGACGTGCACGGGTTTTCTTCTTCACATAACGAACTTGTCCCAACAGCTCGAATTTTTTCACCAATTTCTTTATTGCGCTCCGACAAGGTGCTTCATGACGACCCAAAAATGTTCGAGTTTTACGAACCGTCTCTGCCAAATTTTCACCATTTTTATAGTGAATTTTAATAATTTCAATGCGTTGTTGAAGCGTGTATCGTTCCATCTTTATTTATGGCGTAGTTTCTACTTGTCAAACGTCAAAAACTTACAGCTTCAAAAGTGACATCTACCGAAATAGCGGGTTTTTCAAAATGACACCTCTTATTGAAAAACCCTTTATATAAACCCCTGTATTTTAACGTTAAAACTTTCTTGCAGTTTAAAATGTCATTATGAAAGAACTACCCTGTATATCTGAAATAATTTTTAAGATAGATACGAAAAAAAAATTTATTTACTTTTACTGCAATTTTTTTAACAGAATAATATAAATAAATAGATATAAACATATTACGCAGTATTAAGTATTTGATTATTTGATCTCAGCCCGCTTAAAAGCGATAAATTGTTGTTTATTTAACAATAAAATAAAACGCCTGTAAGTGATTATTTAATTTTTCAAATCAACTTCTATAAAAATAAACACTTAACTTTAACTTACTACACCACATACTATTGAAAGTTAGTAAAATGACGTAAAACCTACAAACAGCACTTTAAACGTTCATCTGTCCCGTGTTTATACACCTACGGTTTGTTTCGCGTCGCCGGCTTTTTAGTAATTTGGAAAATGCGTTAAAAGCATAAAAATAATGGAATTATTTCCAGTTGGGAAAAATTAGTTCTAAAAATAAAGGAAAAATATTATAAAGTTTTCATTTTTAGCACAAATGTTATTTTAGAGATGAGACATTTTTTTCAATACTTTAATTAGGCTTTACAAAGGACCATATTACTGTTGTAGTCTTACTTAATACGAATTACAAAATTTGTGAATATCATGGTAATATTCCCTTAATTATTCTTTGAATTTGAAAAAAGCATTAGATATTATTCATCAACACATTCTGCTTTCAAAATTGGATGACGCTGGAATACAGGAAATTTGTCATTTGTGGCTTAAAAACTATTTATTCAATTATTTTGTCAATATTAATAATGTTCATAGTTCTCTGGACATATAAGGTGCGGAGTTTCTCAGAGCTCAATATTGGGACCTACAATTTTTCTAATATATGTGCACACAATGAGTGCACTGTGTAAAACAAGTTTGAGGTTGAAATCTAATAAATTAACCCTTCGGAATAAGTCATCTTATCAGGCGCGGATAAAAGAGAGCGATCACCCCCCCCCCCCCCAAGGGCTTTGAGCTCAGGAAAATAGACCCGATTCTGCTTTTTATACTAGGAATGTGTACGCTGCTGGCATCTCCCCCCTCCTTTCTGACATTTTTTTCTTTATCAAGCATCAGATGTAGCACAGAGAAAAATTTTTTATACAAAAGTTTGAATCTTATTTTTATCAAAATTTTTAGTTTTATAAATTTATCCAAAATGAACGCGGTATCTAATGAAAAATTGTATGCTACATTTTATTTAATATTATAAAGAATATGTAGTTTAAATTTTATCGAAATCATTTAAGTAGATCTTGAGATATCGTGTCGATCAGTTTGAAAAACAGAGTTTCAAGAAAAAACCAGAAGAAAAAAAGGCCGCGTGAGAGTCTCAAAACCAAACATTTGTTACAATTACCTTCACTTTGAGACTCCTGGACCGTAAATGAGGTATTTCATTGATACAAATGATATTCTCCGACTCCTTTTAAACAGCTTTTTAGTCTCTTGTTGGGCTCTCATGTTGGCTATAGATACCCGTTGAGAATCCAATTTATCAGATAATAGCAGCGCTCTTGAGTCCATTATAAGGTTTAATAATTGAATTTGTAATGCCCTAGTATATCCATCTAGCTACAATATAGGAGGCAATCTGAATGATTCTCGTGTTAATATAATGTACATTTGGAGCCATAGACGAAACAACAACGTTTAGTTGTTATTTTGAGTGTTTCCTTGTAAACAGCATTCAATAATACCCTTTGTCAAGGCTCTGACCGGTCAGCTCGTTACTTTGAGTTTCATGAAGACGCTCTGTCGCGCTCACTTCTAATTACTATAACATCGCAAATAATTTGAATTTTGAAGTAATTACATACTGAAAATGTTCTTAAAAGTATAAACAATTTATTTAGCCGAAAAAAAATCGATTTTTTTGAAAACCTCTGCGTGGTGTAAACCACGATACAGCTTAAAAAATGGCTTGAGCTACACTCAAAAATTAGAATTTTCTAATCTCTAAATATGAATATGTTATACAAAAATGTTAAAAATTTTTATATTTATAAAATTTTTATAAAAAAAATTGAACCGACTTCTAAAAGTGTGCTAAAAAGTGAAAAATAACTATAAATTTTTATATGAAATTGAAATTTTTGAAGTCGGCGTCAAACTAATACCTTACAAAATATGATTCGCATAAACGTATTAACAATACTTTATGTGTAATTGCTTTCTTACCATAGTCTATATATATTCGTAGTTATTTATTTCATTTAGAAATAATTTGGCGCCGACTTCAAAAATTTCAATTTCATATAAAAATTTATAGTTATTTTTCACTTTTTAGAGCACTTTTAGAAGTACGTTCAATTTTTTTTATAAAAATTTTATTTTTCGATTTTTAGTTTCGAATTCATTATGATATTCATAAATTATTTGAACTAAGTACTAATCGAGATTAGTGTACGTGGCAATGACTTCAAGGTGGCAAAAAAGTACCCATTTTATCCAGAATTGTAAATCACCCAAAAATGAACCACTAAAAACTCTTTAATTCTTAGGAGTTCTCCAAATATCAGTGAAATTGTATGAAACAAATATTTAGTTTGTCATAGTAAATCCATTATCTTCAATTTGAAATTAATTTTAGATTGATAATATAGGCCCCAAAACCTTCCAATATTGATATTTAAAGAATTTGAGACGTAAATTTCTTAGCCCGATATATTTTATACTGCATATTGAGTTTGTATACGCCCCAAAAACGCCGCAGTATAAATTTTAGACAAAATTGAAAAATGTAAAATTTTCAGTCCCTCATACTATATCTCATCAACCTAATAGTTGCAAAAAAATTAACTTCATTATAGTAATACATGACCCCGAAAACCCCCTAATACGAAATCTGGAAAAATGCGAATAAGGTAAAATTTTCAACCCACCATATTGGATCCGCCATATTGAATTTCAAAAAAATAATTTTAACATCTTAATCTAATCTAAATCTAAACTCTTCAAAGCCACCTAGTACCAATGTTGGATGAAATCCGGAAAGTTAAAATTTCTAGACCGTCATATTGCATCTGACATATTAGATTTTCTTAAAATAATTTTATATTCGCTATTTAGATGCTCAAAAACGATTCAGTCCCACCTTTGAACAAAATCGAAAAACGTAAAATTTTTAGTCCACTATATTGGATTCGCCATATTGGATCCTGAAAAAATACTTTTAAATTCATAATTTACACCCTCAAGAAAACCCTATATCAGTTTTGAAGAAAATCGAAAATATATAATATATAAATTTTTAGGACGCAATAATGAATCCGCCAGATTGAGTTTTACAAAAAATATTTTAAATTCGTAATCAACACTAACAAAAATCCCAAAATACTGATTTTAGATAAACCCGAAAGATGTAGAAACTTTAATCCGCCAAATTTAATTTTTTTTTAATAATTTCAGATTCCTAATGTGCGATCTCAAAAACTCCCTCATATCAATTTTGAAAAAAATCGGACAAAATTAATTTTTTATTCGCTATATTGGATACAGCATATTGAATTTTTTAGTTAGTTAGTTAGTTAATTTAAAGGTTAAAGGCGCGTCAGTATCTCAGACCATTTAGCGCCTTCTGTAGAAATTGTTGGGATCATTTAAACTTTACTGTAGAGATCAGTATGCCTCAAGAAACAAAGTAAGCGTTTGGCCTTAGATCAAAAGACATAACTGTCGCAAAATTATTAGAGGTTAGGTACCTCTCTCTAGCATTTCTGTATGAGGGACAGTCAGATATTATGTGTTTTATAGATAGAGGGGAACGACAAGACGGACATTGAGGGGGATCCTCGTTTTTAAGAAGAAAGGAATGAGTCATTCTGCAATGTCCAATGGCGATTCTCTTCCATACGACATTTTCCCTTCTGGACAGTTGGGGAAAGTGATATGTCTCTGAGAAATTTCGTTTAATGTGGAAGAGTTTATTGGGGTTTTCTAGAGATTCCCAGCGAACCTGCACAATGTTGCGAATAATGTTATCGATGTGTCTATTGAATTCTTTGGCGTTGAGTAAAGAGAAGAAAGGGGTGCCTTCAAGAATTGCAGATTTTGCTTGAGTGTCTGCCAATTCATTCCCTTCTATGCCGATGTGGCTCGGGGCCCACATGAAAGCTATGCACAGATTACGTTGGGATCCCATTTTAAGGAGGTCGAGAATTTGATTCATGAGAGGGTGGGATGTGTTAATGGCTTGGATCGATCTCAGGCAGCTGAGGGAATCAGAAATGATTAGATGATTGGGGGTGGAGGAGTGCTTAATTATTTCTCTGATGCATTGCTTGATGGCAAACAACTCAGCTGAAAAAATGGATGAAAGGGGATTTAACTTTGTTTTGTTGCATGAAAAACTGGTTACGGCAGCTGAGCCTACCCCTTGATCCGATTTGGAACCGTCAGTAAACGATAGTTTAAAAGATTTGAACTTAGAGTTAATTAGGCTAAGGAAGTGTTGTTTGATGATGGAAGGTAAAGTATTGTTCTTATCATACTACAGAAGATCAAGATTGATTTCAAAAGGGGGAAGATCCCAGGGGGAGAAGATCTGGGGGAGGATGGGGGTGGTATTGGGAATGGATATGTTATGGGAGGCTATAAACGCAGAAGCTCTATCATTGGCACCCAATGTGATATTTGAGACAACCGGGAAATCAGAAGGATTAAGGATTTTATCATATTCCAAAAGGAATGGTCTAGATTTGACAGATATGACGTATTTTGTAAGAAGAGAAGAATGTCGGAGACACAGAGGAGGAGTGTTAATAATGCACTGAAGACTGACTATTGGGGAGGTACGAAATGCACCAGTCGATAATCGTAGGGCTTGGTTCTGGATAGGATCAAGGGAAGAAATATACGAGGGCCTAGCCGAGTCATAGACAATGCACCCATAGTCCAGCTTGGGAAGAATGACGGAGTTGTATATTTTGAGGAGCGTGTAGAAGTCTGAGCCCCAGGTGGTATGGGAGAGAAACTTTAATAAATTGAGATCCTTGAAGCATCGAGCCTTAAGGGAGGCAATGTGCGGACGCCAGTTAAGCTTATCATCAAATATTAGGCTAAGAAACTTAAGTTGACTGTCCATAGGGAAATTTCTGCGGTTTAGTGAGACAGAGTTTAGCTTTAAGCAGTTTCTCTTTTTACAAAGGTGACTAAAAGTAAATACCTGAATTTTTTAAAAATATTTTCAGATTCGTTATGCGCGACCCCAAAAACTCCCCCATGCCAATTTTAGAAAAAATCGGACAAAACTGATTTTTTTGTCCGCCATATTGAATTAAAAAAAAAAATTTAGAAGCGTTATGTGCGACCCCAAAAACTCCACTGTACCAATTTTGGAAAAAAAATTTTGCCCGCCATATTGGATCCGTCATATTAAATTTTCAAAAAATATTTTGGATTCGTTATGTGCGACCTCGATAACTCCCCTACACCAATTTTGGAGAAAATCGGACAAAATTAATTTTTTGTCCGCCATCTTGGATTTTACTGCACCAATTTCGTCCAAAAAAATATAGGACCACCGCAGCAACTTCCTGAACATAATTTCATTCAAATTGGTGCCGCCGTTCCGAAGTAATCGGTGTACATACATTAAAAAAAATACATATTCTACGAATTGAGAACCTCCTTTTTTTACAAGACGGTTAAAAAATTATAAAAATAAGAAGAATGTCTCATTAAAAAAGAAATTCTCTTTCAATTAGAATATTTATAATCCACATTGTATATTTAAAACTTTTTCTACGCACCTAATCATAATTTTTTTTTAATGCGGTTTACCAGACTTATGACTCACTCTATAATGTAAAAGTGAGACGGTAAAAAACACAACCACATAATGGGACCATCTGAGATATTCTTTTGGCTAACGGAATCGCGATTTCCTCTACGTTTCAGACAGATTTATTTTAAACTTTGAATTGTAGTGGCTTTTTCTTGATGGAAATCCAGTATAAATAATGAAAAACATAAACACAAGTTTTTATTTAATTTCCACTATATATTGTAGTTTAGAAAACACATAACGCGATTTCCTATGATGTAGCTTCTTCGAATGTTTGATGTAAATACTACGATGTACGACGCGTTACGTGTTTTCTAAACTACAAAATATAGTGGAAATTAAACAAAAACTTAGATTTATTTTAAGATAGCCTCCGTCTCAATCGTAATGATCAATGGGGACCTCTCTAAAAATATTCAAAAGCTATTTATACGAGTAAAAATAAAATATTACCATATTTTTCAAAATAATATACATGCCAATAGGAGGTCAAAGCGTTAATTGTTCCAAATGTTTCCTTTTTAACCAGACGAAATAGCGATTTAAAGTATTGACCATTCCATTCAAAATAATGCAGTGAAAATAATAAAAATAAATAAAATACTTTCTCCGTGAAATATGTTTTTCTAGAACAGTGGCGGCTGGTGCATTAAAAAAGTAGGGGTTGCAATTCCAAGGGTACATTAAAAATATAGATATGTATAAAACCTGCCATAGGCACCAGTGAACGAAAAAATAAGTTTTTAAAAATTGAGTTAGTATGAAACAAGCAAGCTTATTAATAATATGCGGACATTTTTATTGGCGGATGCAGCGTTTAACATTACCAAATTTAATTGATGTGTATAACAATGCACGTAAACAGCATGTTCATAGATTTTTTATAACTGCTTGCACCCCATTCGACAAGATGCTCATGTTTTCTGGAAATTAAAAAAGCGCTCACTTGGTTTTACTTACACATACAGGCAGAAAGAGGGCAGGAACTGAATTATATTTAATTGCTTTTCTAAAGTCTCTTACAAGAGATTCTTAAAAATGTCCAACACATACATGATGGTTTTTATAAATTCCGTCGTAATTCCGAATTCTTTGAAATCTGAAATAGAAATCGGCCAGTGTATTTGTCTGCACAGTTTAGGACAGAGCACTTAATTTTAAATGTTTTTTTTCTTGCCAAACATTTTTAATCTCTTTAAAACGTAATAAAATATCTTGATCAAAGTAAAAACATCGTCACGTTCAAAAAAAATTAAAATACAGGTACAGTAGACATTATGTATAGAAATACCGGCACCGTAGACACCACGGTTATGTTCTAACCTGAACTGAAAGAATGGTTTAAATGCTGCTTGAAGAAGAAGAAACCTTTACTTGATACTGGCAGCGCCACGCGTGACTAGAAGCAAAAGTTCAAATACTGGTCCAGTGGGTTGCATAAGAGAAATTTTTCTAATAGACGGATATTTTGTGGAGCAAACTAAACACAGGTTTGCAACCTACATGATTGAATACAGTTCGCGAATAATCTAGGTAAAAAATTGGTTTAAATTTAGTCATTAAATTATCAATAGAAATTAAAAGAAAATATTTGTACTTATATTTATTAATATGTTTTATTTTAATTTACAATTTTTTTGGGGGTTGCGCAAACCTGCAAACCTAAGGAAAACCCGCCACTGTTCTAGAGCCCAAAAAAGTGTACACGTATTTTGCCGTTTCGCGAAAAAATCATTTTCAAGGAAGTTATCGAGATTTTGAAGTTGAGCTTAGAGCTTTTGCAAAGATGAAAAATGACAGTAATTTTTTATTCCAAATTGCATATTTGTATGATTAATCGACGTAATTTAGTTTTCTCTTTTGATTAGAATTACATGAGACATCAACTTTCAGAAAAAAATTTAAAAACCGAAAAATCAACAAAATGGCGACTGTTTTTCGAAAAAAAAAACAAAACAGATTTACTAAAAAACTACTTTTTTTGATGATTTTTTTGAGGGTTCCTTCTTATATGCTTCTTCAATTACATTGTTTTCATGAGTGCTAAAATTCAGGGGCACAATAATTTTTTTCTTTTTTCAATAATCAAATTAATTTCAAAACATGCAATGATATTTTTTCAAAAAAACATGCAGTCGGAGCAAAATTATTGCTAAATGAACAAATAACTACTAACACGAGATACATACAAGCTACGATAAGAGACAATTACACATAAAGTATTTCTCAATTTTTTTGTGTAAATGATATTTTGTCAGGTATTAATTTGACGCCGACTTCAAAAATTTCAAATTTATATTGTTATTTTTCGCTTTTGAGCGCTTTAGAAGTCGATTCATTTTTTTTATAAAAATATTATTTGATATAAAATTGGTATGTGACGGTGATAAGGAGGGTTATTTCGAAATATATCTTAATTCAACATCGTCTAGTTTTTAAAATTTTAATGATTGGTTATGGGTAAAGTTGTTTAAAAGAAACACTTGTGTAATAACTCCATAACAAATAGTATCAGTAATATAAGATTTTGGTGATGCTTACCCTGAATTAAGATACCGACATAAATATTTGAACAATATTACCTAGTACTACAACAAAGCATATAGTAAGACAGATACTTACAATTATAATCGCAAAGACGATAAAAAAGGAGTCTAATGGTGGCAAAAATACAAACATTATTACTTTTAATCGTCAATTTTAAAAATCAATTTAATCTGCATTAAATTCGGTGTAAATTGTCAGAATTTTTTCCAAACATCCTGTATACTTGAAAATATGTAAACAGTATATATAGTGTTATAAAAGCTGGTTTTACTGGTTAAAATTTATGACAAAGATATTTTGTATACGTTCAAAACGTCCCGGCAGAACAACCCTAGTCGGTGTTTCACGTATATAGTTTTTAAAATTGAATTTTGTAAGCTAGAATATACATATTATTCTCAAAATATTAAATATAAATAAATAAAAAATGATCCAAAATCATCACTTTATGCATGTAATGTGTAAGTAGCATTATTTTTTTATTTATTTATTTAGTTATTCTAATGCCAAAAAAAAAGTAGGATTTTTTTAACGGTCACAATTCTCTATATTTCAATAAACAGCGCGGCGCCACGTCATATGTAAGTTTTGCCGACAAACAGTAGCAACACTGCGGCAAACGCCTATTTTCTTTGAGAAGTGCCGATAAAGACGGGACACGAAAAGCGGGCAGTGGATAATTATTTTTATGAATATTTCCTAATTTTTGATCCGCATTTTTAGAAAGATATGTTAAAAAGTGGGAAGAAAAACATATTGGGTAGCTATGCAATAATTTTATTATTTTCTCATATTTAGTTTTGTCTTGTGTCATGTGAAGCTAAAATAAAGTGTGGTGAAAATATTTGATTGTATATTTTTAACGAAATATGTATATATATATATATATATATATATATATATATATATATATATATATATATATATATATATATATATATAAGTTTGTTGGAAAATTTCTTTTTTTCTTTTTGAAAGATGTTTCATGTTTTAGATCAGTCTAAAATGGAAAAAGATAAAGGAAAGAAATGGAGTGGTCGGACAAACTTAAAAAGAAAGAAAGAGCAAGAAATAAAAAAAACAAACTTGCCGAAAATTAGTGCTTATTTTTCAACGTTCGTAAAATCCGATTTGGGAGTAACGGAAGCGGAAGCGTCGTGGACAGAAATTTCAACGCCAACAGAAGAACTTTCAGTTCCAGATAGTTTATACTTAGACGAACTTGTGGTAAACAATAAAGTAAATTTAAATGCTTTTGAAGTGTCTTCACAGCTGGCAAGAAATGAAAATAGTTTTGTTTCCGCCAATAAAGATGAAATTATAGAAATGTTAATAAAATAAAAATATCTTCCAGACAGAAGTTATTATGAAAACATTGTTAAAAGTGATGCAATTAAAAAATTTGTTTTAAATTATGGGTCATGCAGACCAAAAGACATTGATTTTCCAAAAACTAATGGTAGGTCATTTTCTGGTTTTTATCACATTTCAAAATCCAAATGCGGATTAATTGTTGACCGTAAATGGTTGTGTTACTCTATTAAGCTAGACTGTGGGTACTGCGAAGCTTGTTGGCTATTTGCTAATAGAAGCAGTCAACATTTTAAGTTTAATTGGGTCAATGGAATATCTAAATGGAAAACTCTAAGCCAAAAAATTAAAAAGTATGATGATTTTAGATGTTATTTTGACACTGTCTCTATGTAATCTACCATTTAGATGTCATTCTGAACATAATATTGATGACTCCAAACAGGGCAATTTTCTAACAATAATACACCTGTTATCGCGTTATGATAGCATTTTACAAAAGTTACTATAACTTACAAAAGGTTCAACAAAATACTTAAACCCAATCATATAAAATGAATTTATTAATATGTTGGGAAACGACGTAGGAAACAAAATCTTTAACGAAATTTGCGCAGCTCCATTTTGTACAATAATATTAGACACTACACAAGATATATGTCAAATAGAACGGTTGAGTGTGTTTTGCGCTATCTTTTTTTCATAAAAATGATAATAACGAAATCATACAGGTTGAATATAAAGAATTGTTTATTGGATTTTACCCCATAACACATGATCAAAGCGCTGAAAATTAAAAAAAATTGTTATCAATTTATTTCAAGAAAAAAACATCTTATGAGCGGCGCTTATAACGGCTTGCTAAAACTCTCAAGTTAGAAAAAAATGCTCAGTACGTGCATTGCCTCTCTCTCTCTCTCTCTCTCTCTCTCTCTCTCTCTCTCTCTCTAGCATTACAACCCGGGGTAGGTCTTTGCTGACTTCACAATCTGCCTCCACTTGCTGCGATCCATCACCAGTTCCTCCGCGCGTTCGACGTTTAGGGTTTGTAAGTCTGCTGCAACGTTATCTCTCCACCTCATCCTTGGTCTTCCTAGCGGCCGCTTTCCTTCTGGGTTCTCTTCCCATACCAACTTGACGATACGTTGATCTTGTCTCATAATATGGCCGGCCCATCTTAATCTTTCTGCTTTTATTATTTTCACTATATCTGGCTGGTTATATAGTTCCTCCAATTCCTTGTTTGTTCTCATTCTATATTGCTGTGTGGTGTTGTCCTTGACAGGTCTGTATATCCCTCTAAGCATTCTTCTTTCTGCGATTTTCAGTCTATTCTCATTTTGTTTTGTCAACGTCCATGTTTCATATGCATATGTCATTAGCGGTCATAACTACTTGATATATTCTTATTTTCATGCGGCGGGATATATTTTTCGATTTCATTATCTTTTGCAGCCCATACCAGCAGCGGTTGCCTCCTTGTATTCTGTTGTTAATCTCTTGTGTAATGTTGTTGTCAGAGGTGATCGTAGCTCCCAAATATTTAAACTGATGGACTCTTTCAAAATTGTAGTGGTCCATAGTCACGTTCTGTCCTATTCTGTCTCGCCGTTCCGTTCTTGTTGTAGCCATATATTTTATTTTTTCTTCGTTGATTCGTAGGCCAACTTTCTTTGCGGCATTTTCCAGTTTGAAGAACTCTTCCTTGACACTGGTAGTTGTATCACCTACAATATCGATATCATTAGCGAACGCCAATATGATGCGCGGACCTTGATTTCTAAAGAGGAGCGTTTTTGTGCTGGTTTTTCGCACGATGCTCTCCAAGGCGACGTTAAAGAGGAGTGGAGACAGCGCATCGCCATGTTTAAGACCACTGTTGATTGTAAAGAAGGTTGACAATTTTCTTCAAGTCTTACTGCACTTGTAGATCCCTCTACAAATGTTTTGGTGAGGTTAATTAGCTTCTTCGGTATGCCCAGTTCTGCGATGGCATTCCACAAATCCACTCTTATGATGCTACCGTATGCTTGTTTAAAATCTATAAATAGCTGGTGCAATGTTTTGTTGTATTCCCAACATTTCTCCATTAATTGCCTAATCGTGAATATCTGATCTACAGTTGAGAGGTTTTTTTCTAAATCCACACTGGTATTGCCGCTAATAACTTAAATTTAGTTATAAATGATGCCGTCAATGGATCCCCAGAAGCAAAAAAAAAATCATTATTGCTGATTGCCTATATAATTTTTTTTCGATTAGTATTAAACGTGGGAGTTACTTTAAAAATCTCCAGTAGGTAAACCTACATTAAAAAGATTGCATCCTACTAGATGGTCTTCTAGGAATGATTTATTGGACGCATTGCAATTTAATTTTTAAAATATTTTAAAGGCTCTAACAGAAATTTAGTTAAAAAAAAATTATGATGAAAAATCCGAATCAATCGGACTTAAAAAAAGTTAGAAAATTTTGAATTTTTATTTCTTATAGTATTGTGTTCCAAAATTCTTCATTCTATAAACACAGTTTCTAAAGTTCTTCAAAGCAAAAAGTCTAATATTGTGCAGGCTTCCAATTTATTTAGAAATGCTTAAGAAGAACTTTGAAAACTGCGTCACAAATACAATCATATTCGATGGGAAATTTCAGATTTAATAGAAAATTGGGGTATTAAAGCTTTTTTTACTGAAAAGCGACAAAAAAATCCATTTTTTTACGAACTTGTCTCCGATATAAAATTCACAGCAGAAGAAAAATTCAAAAAATTAGATTTAATAATATATTAAATATCGCGGCATGCTAGTTAAAAAATCGACTCTCTGGTTTTCAAAATGTTGTTGATAGATTTAAATTCCTTGATCCCTCATTTATGACCACCGCTACCGATACAAGCAGGTTGAAATTTCAATACGATAATGAATGATCTGATAATTTTTCCACCGAAATTATCAGCTTTCGCTCAGCTTTTCGTGAAAATTTCAATGAATTATCAACAATAAATGAGCTGGTTAATGTTTTGTAAAAATCACACCAGCTCATCAAATTTTCCCAACGTGTGTATCACCCTATTAATATTTTTAAATCTACCTGTAACCTCGGCTTCAGCTGAGCGATCATTTTCTAAACTGAACATAATTAAGAATTTTTTAAGAAATAGTATTAGTCAGGAACGTTTTAACTAGTCTGGCTATTCTAAGCATAGAAAAAAAAATACGCAAAAGGAATCAACTTTGATAAAGTAATTGACGTTTTTGAAGCATTAAGAACCTCAAAAAGCATTTCTAATATGTATTACATTATAGGAAATGTCAGTTTCTAATATTAGTACGCGCTAGGCCATGTTCAAAATGGGTGATTTATTGGGTATTGGGTTCGCGGTTCACTTGAAGTCATTTTTTCTGACCTTTTTAAAACTCTATAAAAATAATAAATAATACAAATCAGGCAGTTTTGGATAGTCGCAATATTGTAAAAGACGTAAAAAGGTGTTGCACGCAAGTGCGACAAGGACAGCGGGCAAGATTGTTTCACCAGGTTGCTAGTATCTGTTTTGTACCTATAAAATATCCCTTGTTAAAAATTTCAACTGGTGGAAAACAAATCGTCAACCAGCTCTCCTTCTGTTAAACTTATGAAACATGAAACACAATATAAATACATTTTCTTTACACAGCACTCATCATGGGGCTAGTAATTTTTTATAAATTTCTGGCAAGGAATTTTATTTTTTTTTAGATTATCTATAAAAACTGTATAAATCTGTTTTATAAAATATGCCATTTAATATTTTTATAACTCTTCCAACCAATATGACAACGCTGCCACGTTTTATTTACTAATAAAGAAGTGTGTATGATGCAAAATTTGATCAAGTTAACCTCCTCCGCATTCCGCTACTATAAACTCAAATTCCAAATAACAACACACACACACAAGACTTAAACTATTTCTAGCCTTTTAATTTTAAAATAATTGCAATCAATGGACTCCGTCAACGTGTAGAAATATATTTTAGTACAAACACAAAGAACCATTAATAATTAATACAGACGAAATTTCTATCCAAAATAATAACTTCCTTATTAAATCAGATTAATAAACTCTTTTACAATCACCAAAATGATTGACTATGTAAATCTTCCTGACATTTTTAAGCCAAAAATTTTAGCGTTATATATATATATATATATATATATATATATATATATATATATATATATATATATATATATATATATATATGTATATATATATATATATATATATATATATATATATATATATATATATATATATACATCCTGGCAGATGAAGAAGGAAACACTGTGTTGGATATTAAAGACCAACTGATTCTTTGGGAAGAATACATTAAAACCCTTTTCAATGACCAAAGAGAGGAAATAACTACCAACACAAATAATGAGACTGGACCACCTATTTTAAAAGAAGAAATACAAGTAGCAATAAAATCTGCTAAAGATGGAAAGGCCCCTGGCCCGGACGATCTACCTGCAGATGTGCTTAAGTTGATCAAAGAGCAGAATTTAGGTGCTGTAACTTCTCTATTTAATAAGATCTATGAAACAGGAATAATACCAGAAGAATGGCTTAAATCAACGTTTGTCACAATTCCTAAAAAGCAGAATGCCAGAAAATGCGAAGAACACCGTACGATCAGCCTAATGAGCCATACACTAAAGATCTTTCTCAAAGTCATCCATCATAGAATTTATAAGAAGCTGGAAGAAAATATAGTAGATACTCAGTTTGACTTTAGAAACGGATGTGGCATTAGGGAGGCCTTGTTCGCCTACAATGTCTTGATGCAGCGGTGTCTCGATGTCAACCAAAATGTATACGCTTGTTTTATTGATTATAATAAAGCATTTGATAAAATGAGACATAAACAACTAATAGAAGCGCTGAGACGAAAAAACCTTGACACAAGAGATATACAAATAATTGTAAAACTGTACCTAAACCACAGTGCGTCTGTCCGCGTCCAATCTGAACTAACGAATGCAGTGGAGATCAAGCGAGGGGTGAGACAAGGATGTGTTCTCTCACCACTCCTTTTTAACCTCTACTCAGAGAAAATCTTCGCCAAAGCCCTCGAAAATGACACCGGTGGAATACGAGTTAACGGCATTCCACTGAACAATTTGCGCTACGCAGACGACACAGTACTTCTCGCCGAAAACATGCAAGACCTTCAAAATATGTTGAATAATGTCACCACAACTAGTCGAGAATATGGTCTGACACTTAAAGTTAAGAAGACCAAATACATGATTGTCACCAAAACTGAAGTACCCAATGAACATCTGTATGTCGAAGGCGAAAGGTTGGAAAGAGTCGAGAGATATGACTATTTGGGTACAAGTGTCAACTGTTCCGTGGACTATTGTTCAGAAATAAAGATTCGCATTGAGAAGGCCCGTGCATCCTTTGTGAAGATCAAGAAGCTGTTCTGTAGTCGCGATCTGAGCCTGGACCTAAGAATTCGGATGCTTAAATGTTATGTATTCCCAGTCCTATTGTATGGTGTAGAAGCTTGGACCCTCAACTTACATTGCGAGCAGAAACTAGAAGCCTTCGAGATGTGGACCTACCGTAGGATGCTGCGAATATCATGGACAGAACATGTGACCAACTTGGAGGTTCTGAGAAGAATGAAGAAGGACGTAGAGATCCTATATGAAGTAAAAAAGAGAAAATTACAATATCTCGGCCACATCATGAGAGGTCCAAGGTATAAGATTCTGCAACTCATAATAAGTTTAATATTTAACAGCACAAGACATTACTAACCAAATTTCGTCTATTGAGAAAATCAAAACAAATTTAATACTCAATTGCTCTTCCAGTATTTCAACACAGTGTAGGTGTAAGATTTAAGCTTTAAACCTTAAATCCGTTAAGGTACACATAATGAACATATATAAAAAGTATTGCCTAGTGGAAAAGAAAGATACTAAAAAGGTATTTTACTTATGTTGAAGAGTTAAATGAAAATACCCTAAATAAAATGGAAAAGTTAAACATAAAATGAAATGAAGTAAGTTTAATGTTAAAGCGATATGTATTCAAAAACAGTAAAACAATGTGGGATGTTGATTGGTCCTTTGCCCTTTATCCGATATAATCTAATTAAAATATCGGGATTCTGAATACTGTACATTTGTTGGTACATCAAAAGATCACTAAGAGGGAAATTCAATATATTTAAAACGTTAGAAACATAACGCAACACAAAATAAAAGTTTAAAGGATTAACTCATTATATACATTTTTTCAGTAAAACTTTAACACTAACAAAATTTCATATGGATTCATATAACGCCTAAATATATTTATTTTATTGTTAAAAAAAGAAAAAAGCATCTAAATAAGGTATTTCTATCGACTTTCAGGAATTAAATAAATTTTTCTAAGAAAAAAAATATAATTTAACAGTAACAAACCAAGCTAAAGAAATTTTAAAGCAGTTTCCAATATACCTATAAAATAAGTATGTCATAAAACAATAAAAATTTAATTAAAGAACAAAAACAACAACACAATGTAGGGTGTAGAATCGTCCTTTGCCCTTTATCACACCTATCTGACTATATGTCATATAACCAAAAGGGCGAAATTTTTAACACTCTAGTACTGTATTAGCAGATTACTAAAAAATATATAAAAAATTAAATTAAATCACACCAATACACAGCACAACACAAAAAAATAAATACCTTAACAGGTACAAAAGCTAGCCCATACGTATCCGCAGTAACATTTGAAATGACGTTTTTAAGTCTATATTAAAATAAGCTCAAACTCGAAACAACAACACTGTTTTTAAACACAGTCACGCTCTTTGAGATTCCGCGGGCACACGGTTTAAACTGTCTCTCGTCTTTTAGTTTTAAAATAATTGCAATCAGTGAACTCTCAGTGTGTGTAAAAATATCTTTTGGTACAACCCATCCGCCGTTGTGCGCGTCTAGCCAAAATTTGCAAAAGCTAAGATAGAATTTACTTAAGGAGGAAGAAAGACGGAGAATCGCTATCGATTTTTCTGTAATGTTGGCTCTGGATCCAGATTTGATGCTGGAAAATTTTGGATACAGAAACGCGGTGCCATCTATCGGGATGCTGTAGAAACAATGGGAAATTCGTAAAGATTTTTATATTTTGGTAGGCTTATGACGTATCTAGCAAAATTTACGAGGGTTTGTGGAAACATACGAACAGCATGTTCCAGTATAAGATTTTATTCATAATTCCTGGTTGTAAAAACCTAAATACCTACATTAATTTTGAACGGAGTTCTATCATTTTTTAATAGACACATAATCCTTACAGGATGGCTCACGTAAAATGAGCATAAATCTTATCTTGGAGATCGTAACAGTTCAAATAATTTAATTCATATTATAAAGATTATATTATAAAAACTTAATTTTCCTTGAATGCCATTAATTTTCCTCGTTCACATGAAACATTTAATATATATTTTAATTATTGGATTTATTATCGATTTTTGGCTTATACGAGAATCGAACGTTCAAAAATTAAAAAATGGCATTTTTTACACTTTGCAACAATGTAGCATTGGACTCAGGGGCGGATCCAGCCTCTCTCTTTGGGGAGGGCGGTGATATTAGAAAAATACAGTATGGCATGGAAGTTGTCGACGGGGGGGGGGGGGGGGGGGTAATACCCACAACATTCCCATTTCTAGTGTAAAAGGCAGGGTCGGGTCTATTCTCCTGAATTTGAAGCTCTTGGAGAGGTGGGAGCGATCACAAGAAAAAACAAGTTGCCGATAGGGAGGGAGGATGCGAACAGCATACACATTCCTAGTATAAAAGGCAGAATCGGTTCTATTTTCCTAAACTCAAAGCTCTTGGGAAGGAGAGGGGCGATCGCAAGCATACACATTCCTATACTTTATTCAAGAGCTAGAGAGAGTAATAAAACTGTTACCGAAACCTCCAACGTACCTACTTCAGTGCCGCAGGTAACTAAGAACTGCCGTAAATCTAATTATATTTAATTATATTTAAATATTATAAGCTTTTATAAATTTACTGCAGTAATAAAAAATACAGTGTATCCTTAGTGATTTATCTTGTTTCTGCTTGCTTTTATATATTATTTTGAGATTAGTGAGATACCTAAAAGATATGGCTTTCACATCTATATTTATTTCAAAATCGTTAAACCAGGACATTTTTTCCTCAACGAAAAACTTATTACGATGAATGTTTATGATGCTTTAAAATATCAAAATCTAGATAATAATGTTAACAGCTCTGTTGAGATGTGTTTCAACATGACAGGAGTTGGAAAATCTACTATGTACCGAATACTGAAGGAGAAAAAAACGACTGGAATTGTTAGTACTCCCAAGCCACATTCGATCACAGGCAGACGAAAAAACTCGTTGGAAGAGATGTAAATTGCAATAAAAGGAGTTGTACATACATTTTATTATGAGAAGCAGATCCAAACCATCGACAAAATTCTAACTAAAATCAATGAAGATCGGGATTTACCGGAAGCTCTGAAAATTGCTCAGAGAACTTAATTTTTGCTGGGAAAAACCGGATAGAAGTTCTTATAGATCGTCCGGAAAATGTCAGTTGGAGAAGGAAATATCTCTCTCAAGTAAAAGGTAGAGTTGCTAGAAATAACACAACTTACAAAATTAGTACTTTAACTGAACTTTTGAAAGATTTTTTTGAATAAAGTTACTGCAGAAAATTAGGAAAAATCCATATAATAAAAGAATAAAAGAAAATGTGGAAACTCGATCTCATAATCGGTGAGATAGAGGAACCAATCAATTATAATTAATCTGAGAGAAGATATCTTCACTGACTTTGATTCGAATTAGATACGTAATCTCTACCAGCGTAATCACAATTTATTATTTAAATTTTCTGTAAAATATAAAAATTAATTACATTTGAATCCCTTTTTAGTACTAAATTGTAATTCTGCAGATGATTTAAGAAATAAATAAACTGAAACGTCAAATGTATTAAAATGTTTTTAATTAATAATAAAATGACGGATAGCCCCAAAAAAATTTTAATATGATATGGACGAATTTATTTTTTTATATATGTTTAACTTTTTGTATTTTTGACAACGGGTATTTTGTAAGGATTTAAATTATAACTTAAAATTTTTTTAGAGAAAAAGGCTACGTTTTAGTCGAAATGTGCCTATGCCAAAATTAAAAATAATAAAAATACAGTTGTGATTTGTGTTAAATATGTCAAAATTATCTACATTTTCTAATGTATGTGAATTATTAAGAAATCTTAAGAAATAAAATAATATTATAAAAACTTTTTATTTTAAGTTTATTACTGAAATAATATTCTAGGCCATAAATACTTAGTGATAATAAACCTCCTTCCGACGCCTATGACAAGGATTAAAATCCTTTTTTACACTTCACACATCTAAATATCTATTGTTTCCAACCCAAATAGTCCATTATTATAGACTGGTATTTTTGATTATAAAATTTCTAACCCATTTCTATAAAAAATATATGTGTCTAACAGATTTTGCCAGACACCGTACTAAAAAACATAGGTAGTTTGCAAAGAAAAAAATGATTTATTACTCTCTTTAGTTCTTGAATAAACTATAGTATAAGAGGCAAAATCGGGTCTATTTTCCTGAACTCAAAGCCGTTGGGGGGCGGCGATCGCCCCCACCGTCCCCCCCCCCTTGGTTCCGCGCCTATCTGTTTAACAGTTTGATAAAAATAAAACATTTTTATTTTTCTTTTTAATGTTTGTCCCTCTAATTTTAACATCTCTCTCTCTAGTTCTTGAATAAACTATAGTATAAGAGGCAAAATCGGGTCTTTTTTACTGAACTCAAAACTCTTGGGGGGAGGGGGGGCGATCCCCCCGCCCCCTGTATCCGCGCCAGTCTGTTTAACATGTTGATAAAAATAAAACATTTTTATTTTTCTTTTTAATGTTTGTCCTTCTAACTTTAACATCGCTCTCTCTAGGTCTTGAATAAACTATAGTGTAAGAGGCAAACTCGAGTTTATTCTCCTGAACTTAAAGCTCTTGGGGGGGGGGGGCGATCGCCCCCCCCCCCTCCCGGTTCCGCGCCTGAAGCAATTCTCAGCCCTCTATCTTAATTTTTCATTGCCTACCCAAAATGTCAGTTTCCAGTGAAGTAACAAATTTACAACTTTCACCCATTTGCGGTATAATTAAAGATCTGAATCTTATGCTCTATGAGACATAGCGTATGTTAGATAAAATATGTCCAGAACCGACAGTGCAATGCAAATATTTAAACATACATTATGCGTAGTATTCGAAATAATTAAGTTAATGCCAGCGTAGGAAAAGTAAATATACATTATAACAGAAAAAAATTTTTGGAAATCAATGAACTTATTTGTACTGTTTGTCATAACTTTTGCGATTTCTGAGATAAGATGCAAGCTCACCTTACAGGAACCAAACAATTTGTACGTTAACTTTTACATAAATTATATTGTCTCTAAAGATAATGAGTTAAAAATGGACCATTTTTAAGACAATTAAAAAATATATAATTTTTAACTTGCTAATTTCTTTGGTTTTCAAAATTTAAATAATTAAGAAAACCTATAAACTTTTTAAAAAATTTGAAAACAACACAGATTAATTTTCTAGTATTTTAATTTCGTAAAATAAACAAATCTAAGGAAAGAAAGGCTGAGATCTCAAAAAGTAATTAGGTACACTTTATCAAGAGAAACTTTATGCCTCGAATAAACATATTGGACGAGCTCATGTCAAATTAGCCAAAAAAAAAATTCTCATGTGAGCTCCAATTTTCGTGCAGTTTTGTGAGTTTGTTCTATCTTTGTTTGTTCATCAAAAAATTTTTTTTAGATTTTAATTAGATAATGAGAAGCATTCGTTTCTGTATTTTTTTACATTAAACTTTGTGCAAACTGATCCCGCTCCTTGCTGTACTCAAAAAAGCATTGTTTCAGAACGATTTATCTGGCAGCAATGGTTAATGACTTATCTGCGGTCTTTTTTTGGATATAGGAGAGATACTAGAAAAAACATGTTGAACTAATTCTACAGCAGTAAAGATTTCTTCATTTCTGCGATATTTTTCAGTCTAACATCGAAAAAGTCTTTCTCGGTTCGTTACAGCTCCCCTGATGAGACCACTATGTGGTCGAAACGCGTATGAAGAGAAGACCAAATAATAATTGCAAGAAATAAACTGCGTGTATAATTTTCCTTTCACTGTTTCAAGGAGAATACAGGCAAATAAATAGTTATATTATTTTTGACATTTTTTTTTCAGTCTATTGTTTCATGAATTTTTAAAAAACAGTTTTTTCAGATGACAAATTATACCTGCTTCAAATGTACGTGATAAGTTTCACAGCAAAAAATACATCTGAAAACAGTACTCACATATACTTAGGATGGGTAAGCAAATCAAGGTTATAGGCCATGTGGATGCAAAATTGATATCACTTATCCTTTATTTATTCTTTTTTTTTCTAAAATGGTTCAAAAATCTGAAAACAGATTTTTTTTTCATTTTATGGAAGGAATAAATATTCAAATTACTGTAGAAATCCGAAACGTGGTGGTCTAAGCCCTGATATGATTTGATATGGAATGACCTTAGTAATTGACCAAATTTTTCAACAGAAGGCAGCAGTGGCGTAACTAAAAGTATGTGAGCCCCATCCCCGCAGATTTTTGAATGCATCCTTCCATTTTGCACCCGTCTTGATCCTTTGTATTTATTCATTTTCGTCAAGGGATTTGAAGGCGCCACTGGATTAGCCTTCCCCCCCCCCCGCACCGCAGGGCCTGAGGGGTCGTTATTTACGCCAGTGGAAGGACCATTTTAGAGACATTTCCATAAAGGTTCGTTCCTAACTGAAAGCACGGGGGCTTAAAGTAGGCTTGCTTATCTACTAAAACTGATCAGTTCATGTGAGGCCCTCTGAAAGAGTTAGTTTACCAAATTGAAATTATTGTCAGATAACATTTAATTACAAGATTCAACAATGCGTATAGCATTTTAAACCAAGAGCTGGTGTTAAACAGCCATGGAAGTAAGGAGAAAGGGTCGAGTCTGTATACTCAGAAGAGTACGTCAGATAGCAAGATTATATGTCAACCACAAAAACACAAATCAAAGATATTTTTACAATTATTTGAACATTCTTAATCTGTAGGATTTTTTAAATAATAAACAGAGAAGTTTAATTTTGTTTTGTATAAATACCTCTTCTGTCGTAATATTACGGCTTTTGTAAATTATTTTTACTGCTAAAGCCTATTTTTGTGTTTAACTGTTCAGTTAAAATGTTCTCATGTTGAACAATAGAAAATCAATATAATTATTTTCTGATTTGAACCACAAACTCTAAAATTTACAAAAAATACAATATATCGAAAACTAAAGAACTATGTCCTACTACTGACTGAAAATATTTTAAATGACGTCATCCATTACCAGTGGCGGCTGGTGCATTAAAGAAGTAGGGATTTCAATTACAATGGTACATTAAAAACATAGACATGTATACAACTTGCCATAGGCACTGGTGGATGAAAAAATAAGTCTTTAAAAATTGAGTTAATATGAAACAAAGCGATGTATTTTAAATAATTAAACATAGTAGTAAATTTTAAAAATATAACAGTCAAAGCAAAATGCACGTAAACTTACTGTGTAAATTATTTGTAAAGAAAATCCATACGTCGATCTTTAGCATTAGCAAACTTAACAATAACCCGCTGATTGAAATCAGGTATGCTTTCGAAAAGATCCCTTTCTTTAGAAAGCATTGCCAAAGCGGAAAGTCTTTCTTGGCTCATAATATTCCATAAAAACGTTTTTATCCTTTGACGGTAGGAAAGCACCGTTCTGCTTCAGCCGATGTCATGGGAATAGTAATTAAACTTTTTAAAAGTTTTAGAACTTCACTAAATGTCTCAGTAACCTCGATGTTTTCCGAAAGATAATCATAAAGAACAAGAAGTCCCGAAATTTTCTCTCGACATACAATAAACATTGCCTGTAAAATTTCATTTTGCATGGTTTTTAACGTGCCTTTAAATACCGATGCTTTTCCCAAATGTTCTTCCATAGCAGCGTCTAACTCAGGACTAAAATCAATTAAACCTGAAAAAACCCCAGGATTAGAAGACGTAGACTCATCATGTCCTCGTAACGCGAGTTCGAAAGCTCCACAGAAACGAACACAATTAATTATAATGTTTAAAATATATTGATTATGTCTCACTTTTTCACTGTGCAGTTCAATATCTTCGATAGGCGTTGCTTAATTGAGGAGCTGCGTTAAGAGTCCCAAAAATTGAATATTGCAAAACATTTTTCATATGTTTTGCCGACAGCGAATGCTTTTTAATCCGATCCCCCAAATGTCGGTAAAAACTACTTTTGTCCAAGAACTTCCTCCTCCAAATAATAAACAAGTAGAAGAAAATAGAGCACTTTTAATTTCACAACCACAAAACCTCGTATGTTTATTATAAAGGTCCAGATTAAACGTCCTAGTAAAAGTTCTTTTTTCACTAGACAAGGATTGTTCTATTTTTAAATTCGGAGTACGACTTCCAAGCCTTTTTATTTCAGCCTTATCACTTAATGACCGACCACAGAATGGCTCTGCAGTTAAACTCTGAACGGAATTCATTTTTGTTTTTATCGCAAAACGTAAAAAAATACAATAGCGTACCGCACAACAAACAACAACTACAAAATTGACGGCAAACTAAAGGTGTTCGCTCGCGGGGTAACCCGGTTTAATATATGTTTAGATCTGTTTTAAAACACATTTGAAATGATGTTACTCTTTCCGATCGCCCGAATACAACAATAACGAAGTGCGTATGTTCACTTATTTGAAAATATATCTATAATTGTTTCAAAACACGTACGAACAATTTTAATGTGACGTCACTATTTCATCGCCAGAAACTCTTTGAACCTGATTGAAATAATTTGACAGCGAAAATACAGCTTAAACACTGGTATGCAAGACGGCTTGCAACATCTATTAAGTTTATGAGTTAAATTAGGTAAAAAAAATGTTTTAAATTTAATCATTAAATTATCAGTTAAAATTAAAAAGATATTTGTACTTATATCTATTAGTATGTTTTATTTTAATTTAGAATTTGTTGGGGGTTGCAAACCAGGAAACGTAAGGAAAAGCCGCCACTGTCCGTAACTCACTAAAATGCCTGATTATGCTTACCAAAACCCTGTTTATACATTTAAACTGTAATATCGTAACCTATATATATATATATATATATATATATATATATATATATATATATATATATATATATATATATTGTATAAATTCTTGTTTATACGACATAGAAATCCTGTTTTCGAAAAGAATTACTATGTGCCATCTTTAAACGTTTTGACACACGGCCGATATTTGTGTTACATACAGTAACTCCAAAATTTCATCTCGGCCAAAAACTGGAATTAATTCGGCGATAATTTTTCATAACCTTCAACGTGCTTTATCTCAACAAGAGTTCATCGATGAATCTAATTCTTTATATGGTGATGAAGCACCTACAAAAACTACTCTACATCGCTGATTGGTGCACTATTGTTTGTTTGCCGGAAGTCTTTGGTGAATTGAGGAAAACATTCTCGGATACAAAGAATCATTCTCCATGACAATGCGAGCTCTCACACATCGACTCAAACAAATGACTTTTTGGGCACCCAAAACGTAAAATTGATGAGTTATCCGCCATAGCGCCCTGAGTTGGCATCCAATCACTTCTTTTTGTTCCCATTCAGAAAGAACAAACTGCGTGGTCAATGATTTTATACGCCAGAAAAGGCGGTTGATGCATTCAAAAACCATGTTTTAAAGATACGATCTTCACATGCCAAAAGTGCTTGTCGGATTTGTTCAAACGCATGCAAAAATATATCAATCATCGTCGAGAATGTTTTCAAAAACAATAAAATTATTCTTAAAGATAAATATTTCTTTTTTTTTTTGTTATTTCCGATAAATAAAAACCAGATTAGGACTATTAGCCTTCTTTATTTTTACTTATTCACAACTTCAACATTATCTTCTTCAATATACTCCCCTCCACGATCTTTACACTGCTCTATGAAAAATTTTCCACTGGTCAAACTGGTGTTTGAAATTATCTTCTGAAAGCATGTTCATGGTCTCCGTCGCTTTTTTCTTCACGGCTTTAACTGTCTCAAATCTCATTTCTTTCAGTGCAATGCACTTTCAGAAACAGAAAAAAGTAACACGGAACAAGATCTGGTGAGTAGGGTAGATGTTCCAGCACAGGGATCCTATATTTAGCCAAAAAAGACTTGACAACCAATGCGATAATGGCCGGGGCGTTGTCTTGACTTGTTTTTTCAGAACTCAGGTTACTTTCTTCTTACTCGTTCACGGAGCGTAGACAGAACTTTAAGATAATATTCCTTATTCACACTTTCACCTTCACTCACTCAATTTATATACACAATCCCACGGATGTCAAAAAACATAATCATCATTACTTTGAATTTTGATTTTGACATTCCGTCTTCGGTCTCTGCGCGAATTGGAGCTCTTCCAGTTCATTAATTGGCGCTTAGTTTCTGGATCATAAGTGAAAAACTATGATTCATCACCTGTTATTACTTCTTCAAAAAATTTGAGGTTCTTTTTAATAGTTTTCAGTGTGTCAGCACAAATCTTCATTCGAGCGTATTTCTATTCAGGCGTAAGGACACCATTTTTGAACAAACTTTCGTCATGTGAAAATGTTCATGCAAAAATCTGCCGAACTGCTTCTTTATCGATTCTTACAATCTCAGCAACCGCATGAATAATCAATCGACGCACTAACGAGCATTTGGCCTCAAAAACCGGACAAAAAGGAGAAATGCAAACTCTACAAGTAATCATCGAAATTATTTTTTTTGTATACCTGAGTAACCGTAGTATCATAAAATTATGATATAGTGGCCCCTCCCCGCCGCTACGCTCCGCACAGTTCATTGCAATCTAAGCTTCGTTCAATACGCACGCATTCGTTCTTGATAGATTTTTTTTAGACTTGGGTTTGGTGTTTGGTATTTTGTAAAGTGAATATTAAAAAAAAAATTTTGTGACGGAATCTGATAAACAAGGTATGTATTTAATTTTAATATATATTATTTAAAAATATAATGACTGTTTAGTATTCTTATGGACCTAAAACAATATGCAAGAAAATTTTCTATATTTTTGTTTTTCTTTTTAACTAATTAGTAATTTTGAAAATGTTCCGCGCTAGGTCGGGCCACAATTCTTCTTTTCTGATAAACTATAGACATTAGCCATATCATAACAGTCAAAACATTTTCCACATGTTTCCACCTCTTAAAAAGACCGCTTTGAATTCTACGGTTGTTTTTGCAATCATTTTGGTTATTTTTTACTTACATATATATTTTTTCCTATAGGTACAAATTTGACATCAAATATTATTGAGGTATATCGGAAAACGCTATACATACTTTTTAAACAAAGCACATCCAGAATACTTGAAGATAAGGTATCATTTATGGAACATAAGCTCCGCGAAATGATGAAATGTCCCCAAAACGAGTACCATACCTTAAGTTACGATTTAAAACATTTTATTAGTGATTTAAAGAAGAGATGGATATCTTATAACTACATAGCAAAAGCCAACCTTTCCTGAGTGAAACTTTAGAATTGTTAGAACCCGAAGAACTGAATATATCAACAGTTGAAGAGGAAACTGTTGGAATCAATCAATCTGGTGAATCGGATTGAACCAATTTGTATTATTTATTGATATTATGTGTTTTTAATGATTTTTTCTTTATTCTTATCAAATAACATGTTAACTAAATTCACTCACGCATTTTTATTAATTTTCCACAAAAAAAATAGGTTAAAACAATTTTGTCCGGTTTTTGAGACAAAATGTTCAAATCGCGGCAAGCGAATAAAGACTCTAATCAAAATCTCTGATTTCATTTTGTCACCCTTTATACAAACAACAACAAAAATCTTTGTGGGATTTCTAATTCTTGCATTTAAAATCCATACAATTTTTATCGCTGTAGTTCGATGTCAATTTTATTGGTATCCTTTTAAATAAAAGAAAGATTTTTCAAAGCATACAATAATCGATTTGCTACCTGCTGTCAACACAATTAGGATCCTATTTATTTTTTCATTGCTAATGGAAGCGTGTGAAGCGTGTAAATATACATACATATGTAAAAGCAAAATAAAAAAAACCTTACATATTTTAATTCATATATACAAATGTGTCTTTGCTCTTATAAAAAATGTTATAACTTTAAAGGCCGAATAAACAATCAGGTAGCAAATCGTGCATAAATTCACACACTTCTATTAGCAATAAAAAATTAAATTGGATTAACACGCAGGAAATCGTATGATGTTAATTGTTTTTCTTAGAATTTTGCACAGTTTCTTTAATAATACTCCCCTCCCCACCATAAGTCAGCGCCCCTTCACCCTATTGGTAAAATAATGCCAGAAATGAAATCAGAGCACCTAAAAACATATAAAACGATACCCATTACGTTTTTTAAATATTACTCCTCTGCCCCTCCCCACCCAAGTCAGCCCCCCTTCACCCGATTGGTAAAATAATGCCAGAAATGAAATCGGAGCACCTAAAAACATATAAAACGATAACCATTACGTTTTTTTGATATTACTCAAATCCCTCTCCCCACCCTAAGTCAGCCACCTCTTCACCCGATTAGTAAAATAATGCCAGAAATCAACATAGCGCCCTCAAAAATACCCGGATACTGATTTTGATACCTCTAGAGTCAAAAACAACGACGTTATTAATTTTGTTCGGTTTTTGAGGCCAAATGCTCGTTAGTGCAACGGTCTATCGTCCAGAATTGACGTTGAAGGTCACCCTGGACGTAAGTCATCTTCAATCTCTTCTCATCCCTCTTTGAATCGCTTAAACTACTCAAAAACTTGAGTGCGTGACATACATTCATCTCCGTACCCTTGTGTCAACAAAAAAAAGGGCCTCTGTAGCGGACTTTCTAAGTTTCACTAAAAATTTCACATTAATTCATTGCTCTTTCAATCGCTAAGCATTTTTTTGACGGGCTGCGAATAAACAGTCTGACACAAAAATCAGGCCGGTTATTTTTTAGTCAAACCCCGTACACCTAAATAAATAACATTTTAAATCTTTAAATTTTTAACGGTACCTCAATGCGATATATTTTGCTTTGAACAGATAACATTTAATTATCTTTTCGACCAATACCGATCATACCGTAGATTTAAACAACGATATATTTCTTTGAACGCTATTTATAGTCGTTGGTGGAGAAACTGTTTGGCAGACACAAATATTTTTATTTAATTTTTCTCTCAATTATTTCACTTACAACTACAAATACGAAGTTTATAATTAATATCAACAAAAAGAGCATTTAAAAACTCATTTTTATCGGTAAATATTGTTAGATATTATTTACGAGGCTGGTTTGAAAAGTCCATGCAAAGTCAGCGAGATGACACTACTGGTGCGTATCGAGGTTATTTTCAGTTATAAGCATCTCTTGGAAGAACACACACCAAGTTTCAGCCGGCTCAGACTCTTTCTTTGTATTTGACATTCGTTTGAATCGAGGAAATCGAGTGATTCTCCAAAAATAGACGAAAAAGAATTTCGTGTGTTGATTAAACATTACTGTATAAAAGGCAAAACGCCTCAAGAGACTAAACAGAAGCTTGATAAACATTATGGTGATTGTGCGCCTTCGATTAGAAGCCATATGGGCACAAAAGACACGCTGGACGTTCTGGACGCCCTGTTGAGGTTACTACTCCAGAAATCATTAACAAAATCCATGATATGGTGATGGACGACAGAAAAGTGAAGGTGGGTGAGATTGCTAGTACTGTGGGCATCTCACATGAACGGGTACATAATATTTTACATCAACATTTAGACATGAAAAAGCTATCAGCAAGATGGGTGCCGCGATTGCTAACGATTGACCAAAAACGAAATCGTGGGAAGTGTTACAAGAACGGTTTGCAGCTGTTCCAGCGAAACCCTCAAGACTTTAAGCGTCGTTTCGTCACTGTGGAAGTAACATGGATACATCACTATACTCCTGAAACCAAGGAACAATATAAACAATGGGTTGCCAAGGGCGAATCTGTACCAAAAAACGCGAAGACTATTCCTTCGGCCGGGTAGGTTATGGCGACTGTCTTTTGTGATTCGCAAGGAATAATCTTCATTGACTAACTGGAAAAGAGTAAAACTATTACACGTGAACATTATTCATCGTTATTTGACCGTTTTAAAACCGAGCTGCCAGAAAAACGTCCACGATTGGCCCACAAAATAGTCCTTTTCCATCACGACAACGCACCAGCTCACGCCTAAGCAGTTGTGGCCGCAAAATTAATGGAAATAGGATTCCAATTCGTTTCATAACCCCCCTATTCTCCAAACTTGGCTCCCTCAGACTATTATTTATTCCCCAATATGAAGAAATGACTGACAGGAAAAAGATTTCATTCAAACGAAGAGATAGTTGCAGAAACGAATGGCTATTTTACAGACTTGGACAAATCGTATTATTCGGAAGGGATCAACAAATCAGAACAGGGTTGGACGAAATGTATAAGCCTAAAAGGAGACTATGTTGAAAAATGCAAAAGGTTTATCCCAAAAAAATTAAGTATTTTTGATTTTTGCACGGATTTTTCAAACGACCCTCGTACATATTGAAAATAATAATAAATTAGGCAATCATAAATTCATACTTTACTTTATTCTCCAATTGACGTGCAGATTAACATATTATATTAGTCTAAATAATGCAATTAGAAATGGACAGTACTGAATTGGTGTATGTACAAAGAAATACTGTTTATCAACACTTTTCCAAATATAAATAAAAATAGTATTACCTAATTCAGCGTTCAAACAATGACATCTAGTTCTGACAATATGCTACTTCTGCGGGGGAAATCGTTGGTCATACAAAAGAACCGGGAAATAATATGACAACAAGTTTGATACGTCTGTTGTAACACCAGTTCAGTTATTTTACCCCCGTATTAATTTCTACTTATCTGGTTTGGTATTAAGCTCAGATTTAATTTTAATTATTTTTATTTATTAATTAATTTCTTATTTTATCAATACGAGGGAGAATCAAATATATACAAGACTGCACCGTTCAAAAATTTTTATTTGGTTTAATAAAATAATCAATCATACATTATTTTTCTACACAATCATTTGATTTGGAAACAGATTTTCCTCGGCGTCAAGAGCCAGTTGCGTACAATGGCCTCCATAGTCTCATTGTCTTGAAATCGTTGTCCAACTGGTTCTTTAAACCGTCCAAAAAGATGGAAATCGCAGGACTATAAGGATGATGGTCAAGTGTGGTCTTCCTCATTTCCTCGAATTTTGCGCCAGTTTGAGTTTCAATCTGTGACAAAGCGTGGTCGTGCAAGAGAATGACCTCCCGAATCGGTTAATCATATCTCTTGGAACAATAGGCGGCCTTCGCCTTATTCAACGTCACGCCCCTCCATCCTTCCTACGCCACTCCATACTGATCGTTTGCTTTCAGGTTTTTAATGATGAACTCAAGTTTCATCACAGGTGACAATTTTTCTCAGGAATGCATCCCCTTCATTCATAAACTGTGCTGAAAGCTCCCGACAGATCTGCAAACGTCTCAACCTCTGTTCTTCTATCAAAAGGCGAGGGACCCACTTGGAACACACTTTATGGAACTGAACGTCCTCAATAATTATTTTTTAACAGCTCCTATAACTTATTCCCACTTGTGCTGCAATTTCGGAGACTTTCAAAAGTCGACCGAGTTCAAGGTCACGAATCTTTTAAATATTTTTCTCCATAATGAAGATCATGTGTCTCATTTTCAACCCGTTCACGTCCTGCTTTGAACTCCTTTTGCCAGGCAAACACGCGAACCCTTGAGAAAGTTTGATTCCCGAACTGTACAGTCAGTCTTTGAAGATTTCAGTTGGTTTGACACCTTCTTGAGTAAGAAATTTTATTAAAATGTCTTGCGCAGTGTACTGATAGGCTTGTTGCTCCCACATCGCGATATCTAGTGCTGATGTAGGGAGCGCCGGCGATCAACTAGCTCTCCCCACTCCAGGCAACCCTACCAATGTACTCTAGAAGCATCTGCCCATTCCCATCAAATTAACACTCTCAGGAGCAAAAGTCTCATTTATATTTGATTCGTCCTCGTAAATTATTGTTCAGAAAACTCCGTTCGTTTGATAACCACCAAAATGTTGATATTGTTTATCTTTAATTTAATGTTGGCATAATCAATTAGAAAGTTTCCAGGAAATATTCCTTTACCAATTTTTTAGTGCCACTAGTCTATTTTGGTATTGCACTTCCATTCCATTCTATGTAAAAAATAATGTTTGCTGCTTTGTATTTTATTAATTTATGTTTTTTTGAACTATAAAAACATAATTGGTTTTAAATTTGTATTGACACAAAGGCTGAAAATTATATCCACAATATAAAATATAAAATGTGGAATTAATCAAAAATATTAAATTAATACAACTATCTATTCTCGAGATGAAAAAACTAAAACTCTGTATGGAAGCTTCATTTTATTTCATGTTATAAGGTGAAGAAAAATAAAACAAATCACATTATAGTCAACTAAACTCTTTTATTTATTATCTCACTCCTACACAGGTGTTTTCCGATTAATAACCGTCGAATTACTGATCACAACTATTTGAGCGTCACTGCAAATCGCAACCCTTTTATTAAAATTATCTAGAAAATCCAGTAAATTAAATAGAATCATATTATTGTTAACCCGAAAAACACCTTCCATTTCCCTCATTATTTAGCATCCGATGGTTCCGTTCAGAAATTTACTATAATAATTACAAGTCTCAGGTAATTAAATTATTACTAAGCTAGTATAAGATTTTTTTCCTAGTTTTTCACGATTTTTCAGTCGACTTACTGCCAAAGACTCCTGTGCTTAAAAAAAAAATATTTTTTTACTGCATTACAATATATTACACACTTTTTGCAAATAATCCTATTCACAAATGCTTTTATGTCTTCATAAACCTTAGTAATTAATAGGTCAATCAATCAATCATGTAATCTCTTAAATTATTTGATGAAAGGTGGTAGTCTATAACGCTACTAAAAAAATTGACGATCAGTAATGATACGGTTAATATTACGGCTAATCACTTAAAGACACACAATCATAGAAACTAATTAAATACAAAAAATATAAATAAAATAGCAAAAACCCAACGCCACAGCCTAACTACAAAATAAATAATACCCTGTAAAAAGATAAAGTAACATTACTTTTCAAATATAATCCTCTATATGTTACGATTGCTAAATATGTCGTTCGCTCCACCTATTTGTAAACATTAACTAATGTTTTAACCTCTGTTCAGATCCAACCTTGCGATTTTAGGACATTCAGTTAATATAGCCGTATCACAATACATTCGGCATCCGTAACGCCTAGATTATAAAAGTTAAAAATTTCCTTTAAGTGCATGCCTATGAATAAAAAATGTTTAAGAGATCATTAAAAGGAGTGTTTCAAAAATTTTTCCATATTTTTGTCATGTAGAATGGCCTTCAAAAAGTGCAACTTCCGGTATAATCGAAAGTAACTAAAATCTCGAAAGTTATTGAAAATCTAAATCCATCAATACGTTTATACCTATGGTTTCAAACCGAATTGAAAGTGAAGCGGCTTTAAAACTAATTTTAAACCTACCCATTTATTTTAGTGAAAATTACTTTCAAGTCACTTTCAAAACAGTTATTCCCGTGCATGTGTACTTATCCTCAATAAGTATTCTTTGTGGAACGTTTTTAAGAATTTGTATCATATACTGTAATAACTTGAACATAATATACAAAAATAAATAAATATTTGGTTCATAACATTAATCCAAAACTTACGAAATATCAAAATAATATGTTCCGAAAATCACCGACCTGGCTTTCGTCATTAAAATCCAGCTTGAGCCCTTTATATCCCATTTTGAAATCGCTTTAACAAGATTAACCTTATTTCATTTTGGGCTTGACTTTTCTGATTTTTTATGTTATCAACGTTATGACAACCTATATATTTCTATCGAATAATCGCATGTATTTGGAAGTTTTTTTTACTTCTTCAAAAATATTTCTTGGATAAGTGGATTCGCCAGGAAAAGAATATTTTAAATTACATGCATACACCAATTAACTGTAATAATAAAAAACTCCTGTAACAATAATTTTTTGAGTGAATTTGTTACTTTGGCATTTAATAATATGACTACCGACAAATTGCCATCGCTGTCTAAGAAGGCGACTAAAATACGATCAACATTCTAAATTTCTACGCCTATTTTACTATTAAATATGGAGAACTACAAGCGCTCCGAGAAGATTGACATGCTCTTCTTGTATAAATTTTGTAAAGAAAATGGGTATCGAAATGTTAGGGTGTAGCTGGAAAGATTTCCTAACCGCCGAATACCAAACCATCAAACATTTGCCAATATTGAGCGTCATCTCCGAAAAACGAGCAGGTAGGGGTCTTATTTGAACAACTCGAACAGTCGACAATGAAGAGGAAATTTTTTAAACAGTTGAATTGGATATTCCTTTTAAAAGAACAATTGTAACATCCATATAAAGTCAAAAGGTTAAGGAACTTTTACCCATTGATCCCATCCTTACATTTTGTGAATTTATTAGAAACATAAGAATTAGTACTTGTTTATATGTATTATCCTATCAGGCAGGGAAAAAGAAAAAATATATACAAACAGTTTTTCTGTAAATACCATTCTGGTTCTCTCTCCATGCGCGTTTCAACCACCTTATGGACTCATCAGTGGAGCTGTATCGAACCAAAAGCAACATTCGCAAGAAACCACCTTCTATATAAAATATAAATTCCAAGGTATGTCGGCAGGATATTAAAAACCTGCCACCTGCCGACTTCGATGTCAGACTGAAAAATATCGCCAGTCGAACGACATCTATGAATCACCGGGGTAGTACGAAATTATTTTTTTTATCAGAATTTTGATGCGAATGGTGGTCTCGGTTCTATACAGCTCCACTGACGAGACCATACGGTGGTCAAAACGCGCATGGAGAGAGGACCAGAGTAGTATTTGCAGGAAATAAACTGTTTGTATATATTTTTTCCTGTTTTCTGCCTGAAAAGATAATACATATAAACAAACATTTAAATACGGCAGATAGATTTCCTTATTTCTTACTGAAATTTAATTTATTTTTTTTTAATTCGTGTTCCGAATTTTAGTAGGAAAATTTTGCTTTAAAAGACGTGGAGTCACCAACCTGACAACGAATATGTTTATGCGTATCAAAATCCATATGTCATTAAAGTTGCACACCGTCAGTATAACATTAAAATAAATGTTTGAGCAGGTATTATTGATCGCTACCTTTTTAGTCCTGTTATGATTTCAGACAGAATAAATCGAAATATTGATATAATTTTTTGTTGAAAATATTTTTTTTTCTGATAAGACCACTCATCCAGTGAAAATTTTTCAAGAGGAAAAAAAGCTTCCAAATACATGCGGATAGAAATATCTGGGTTGTCATAACGATGATAACATAAAAAAATCAGAAACAATGTTTACAAGTAAGGTTACTTTTATAACACACTTTATAGCCAGTCGCAACACCACTAGAAAACCTCATATTATAGTGTTATACCACACAACAAAAACCATTAAATTCAGTTACCACGTTTTCCAGAAATTTGGGCAAAATCAATCTTTTCTTAAAACTTTGACGTCTTCTACCTCCTAAACGAAGCAGTATCGGATATAACTAAGTTGGCTTAAATCGATCTATTTTCACGTCAAGAATCTGTCATCAAACGCCCAGGTATTTTCCGAGCACACTGTAATAAACTCATTTGCTCCGGGATATACTATCTACTGTAAAACCATTGAATATAGTATTGTTTACGTGTTATACTTGGATATAGTCGTATTAGACTTCAAATAAAATATGTCTGAAGTTTTATGTAAAATTAAAAAACGTGATAATATACAGCGTTTCACTTTTAATAATGTAAATTACGTGGGAGTTGCATTTTTGAAGTATTAAAAGATATTTTCTCTTTTTCATTTACAATATATAAGCACTTAAATGAAATTCCTAACCTCTATGATACAGGCGCTATAGGAGTCTGCGAAGTAAAATTCCTAAAAATACGTTATTGTTCCACAAAAAAAAATAGAAGAGGTAAAAACTTATTTCTACATTCAAAACTGTGTATTCAACATAATGAAAAGTATTTTAGAGTAAAATATATTAAGGTATATCGGCCATATCCATTTATTGCCTTCATTTTAAAATTAATTCTTAACCACACTCTGGGAAAAATATTTCAGGTTAAATATAAACAAAATCATTTACAAATTGATTTTTAAAGAATAGTGTTCTAAAACACTTTTAAATTCTAGTAGATTATATTAGCTCTGTTCGCGGGTCACTTTCCGAACCGATTCAGAACTAGTACGGAATTAGTTCAGGATTGCCGTACAGCGCATGCTCAGTTATTAACCGGTTCAGGATTTGTTTTTATCGCGAACAATTTTGGAACTTTGAATCGTCCACTCTGGTATATATATACGGTGTTAAATGCTAATTAAACTAGTTGTTTTTTTTTTGGTTTATTAGGTTTTATTATTTGTATTATTTTAAAGAAATATTGAATTATAATTGTTATTCTTATATAATATAAAGTCTAACTGTCAGTTCCTTTTGGAATAAAACGTCTTGTTTTTTGCTGAATAGAATTTTTGATAAACAAATATATATTTTAACAGATATCTATTGTTTACTCTTTATTTTGTGTTAAGTTCATATTTCGGGAGCCTCAAAGTAAATCTAATTCTAAACATACGCCTAATAAAAAGATGGGGGGTTTTCTAAACAAAAAATAAAACGCAATAGTTTTAGGTCCATTTCTTTTTAACGCAAAAAACATTTTTTATAAAACTAAAAACCGGTCTGATACGTCCCTATAAGATGCAACTTCATTTATCGCAAATCATAATACACGCCAGTTCTTGTCCATTTCTCAGCTTAACTGAAAATGGGGGGCAAAATTTTCTCAAAATAATTAGCACTTTTAGGAATTTTGAGTAATTCTAAAATTTCTTTTAAGTCCTCATCGCTGTATGATAAATGATTTGACATAATGGGAGTATTCACTAAAAATATATTTTTTTTAGGTTCAAACTAACACTTTTTAACTTATTATTTAAGATTCTAGGTCGATTAACACTAATTAAAGTAAAACCAATATAATATAATAAAATATATACTGGAACATCAAATGCAATGAATGACATAAACAAGAGAAAAATTTAAAATAAAATAAAAACAATTGTCAAATAGTTGCACATTGCGGCTGCAGCATGAAAGCTGGCGCTGCATAAAATTCCGAACTTACAGTTCTTCTTCAATCCTCAGAACCGGTAGGACTGGTTCAGAATCGATTTCGAACCGAATTATTTTCTCCGCGAACATGGGTCTGTAACTAAAAATTCTGAACTTTGTAATCCGCGAACGCTGCTATTTCAACTGCGCATGCGTATTAGTTCAGAATCGGTTCTAAATCCTTACCGCGAACAAAGCTATTAACAATAAATGGGTTGAAAAACCTATTTAAATTCCCCGAATTAAGACCAGCATTCTAATAGGGCTGGCAATGGAATTTAAAGAGATTCTATTCAAATCGTCGGGTAACGTGAAGCCTTTACCGAATAATACATACTTGATCCTGGCAACTACAGGTCTTTTATCCGTAATTAGCTCAGCTGTTTCACCTTATCCCATATTCAGCTTTCCAAGCGTATGCATGTGATGTTTAAGTCTGTTTGGGCTGATATACAACCCTACCAGAGTTTTAAGTTGTGTTCTTTAAATCCCAGTAGTTTGTCAATTGTATGTTTTTCAAAAGGGTATGTCTTCGAGTTTAGACCGGGAAGTCAACGCAACTTTTCTTCTGCCCAGATCGATTCAGAATTTTTTTTTTCAATAAACGTAACTTATGGTTAAATTTCATCGATATATAAAATATAAAAAAAGAGTTTTATTAAATACAGAAATGGGTTAAAAAATTAAAATTAAAGTAATATCAAATAAAAACAAGTGAACAATAAATGAGCATGGGCGACAAATAGAGACTGACGCAGAGCGATATCTTGTTACCAACCTCAACACATACAAGGATAATCGAGGGCACTATTTTTCTATTTAACTTAATACTTTCTCCCTTATCAATTGGGCTATTACTAAAATCACAGCGCTTCCAAAGAGAAACCAGCTTCCTGGTAATGACGCTAGTATGCTTTCTTCCACTGTAAAATACAAATTTCTGCTTAGAAAATAGCACAACTAATATTTATGTGTAACCTCTTTGCTATTGTCAGTTGAAAGATAATTAATTCCACATAGAATGAGACCTGGTGAACGATTTGTTCAAAATATTTTATTTCAGTTGATATTTTGTATATGAACAAAACAGATACCAACAACTTGATCATTTAGCCTCGGTCGCTCTTCTTGTCGCATTTACGGGAATAACTTTGTCACGTCTTGACAATTTACAACCACACAAACCGCCTGGCTTGCAATATTTATAAGCTTTATAGCTTTATGCTGTTTATGCTGCGGGCGATATTAACTTTATTCCATAATGCATTTTTGTAATCGTCTGACAATAAATATAAACTAACCAATTTTTTTTCATAAAAATTAAGATTTCAGTAAGAACTAAAAAAATGTATTTACTGCCGTGTCTAAATAGTTGCCTATATTTATTCTCCTTTTTCCAAGGAGTTAAAGGAACAAATATATAAAAACAGTTTATTTCCTACAAATACAACTCTGCTTCTTTCTCCATACTGCTTCGACCATGTAATAGTCTCGTCAGTGAAGCCCCATCGAACCAAGAGCAACATTCGCAGGAAACAACTATTTATATAGAAGATAATTCTGAAACCAATAGGTGGTAAAAAAGCGTATAGAAAGAGGACCCGAGGTGTATTTGTAGCAAATAAACTGTTTGTATATATTATTTCCTTTAACTGTCCTAAACAAGAATAAATATAGGCAATTATTTAAACACGTCAGTATTTATTTTTTACTGAAATCTGACCCCTTAATTCACTAACATGACCTAAGTTTAAAATCGTTCTACATTGGCAGAGTGATAACCTAAAGTTTGGTACAAAAACTATTACAAGTGACTTTTTGCAACAGCAAGAATTTGTCAATTAACATCAATGTAACTACCTAAGACTAGATTCGTTCTTTCCTGTTGGCATTAACAGCTAGCTAGCTCCCATAAAAATAATAAACATAATTTCTTGAAAAGCTTTCTTATGGTATTATTAACAAATCTTAATAATAACAACAGTTATGTCAAGCAAATTTTAAACCCTAAAAATACAAGCATAAAAAATCATTCTCTTTTATTACTGAAAATGGAGAATTTTATTTATTTTCCGAATACAACTATTTCTCTTATATATTTGAAGCCTTATGGCGAAATTCTTATCCTTAATAACCCTATATAAGCGTTTAATTGTTGAAATATGAATTTCAATGATAACAGTATCGTAAGCAAAAGAAAACTAGCCAACTAGAAGATCTAAATTCCATGGCTACTAGATCGGGTCTAAGTCTTAAATCTTCTTAGTGAATCTGACTGTTAATTTTTAAGTTTCGCACTATTCCGGTGGATGTATGGATGTCATTTGACCAGCGATATTTTTTAGTCTGACCTCGAAAAGTCGGCAGATTTAATATCCTGCCGACATGTCTCAGAATTTATATTTTATATAGATAGTTGTTTCCTGCGAATGTTGCTTTTCATTCGATACAGCTCCAGTGACGAGACCATTAGGTAGTCGAAACGCATATGGAAAGACAACCAGAGTTGTTTTTGCAGGAAATAAACTGTTTTTCTTTTGTTTAACTGCTCGAAAAGCGAATAAATATAGGCAGCCAATTTTTTTAAACCTAAAAAAGGTATTATACTTCAGTTTAACTTTTTGTTGGAATTTCAAAAAATATACCAGTGGCATAGCGATCGGGTGCCAGCTTGTCAGTATCTGTTGTGTACTTATATAGAATCTCTTTGTAATAAATTTCAGTCTCATAAAATAGCAGTAAAAACATTACTGAATAATCGCGATGTGTTTTTTAAATAAAGTTTTTGGAAAAGAATCTTATGAGGTGATGATAAATACAGGTAGAAAGTCATTAAAGAAAAATCAAAATCTTAATGGTTTCTCAATTACGCGTAAAGTATAACTTTTTGATTGGTTTTTAATTTATATTTATTTCTGGATGGATCAGGGGACACAGCATCTTGAGATTTACAAAAGAATTTTTTTTCGCTAGATAAATTGTTTATCTTTTAGGAATATTTTCAACATTTAACCATTTTAAAATTCAAATTATTTTCGAAGTTATAGCAATTCCAAGTAAACGCGACAGGGCGTAGACCCACTTCTCAGGCAGCGAGCGGCCTGGTCAGAGCCTCGACAAAGGGTATTGTTGAATATTCTTTTATTTGCCGACTTGTAAGAACACTATTTACAAGGATACACTCAGAATAACAACGAAAGTCTAAACGCTGTCATCTGGTCTATGGTTTTAAAACTACATTGCAGTCGGGAGGAAATTGTTAAGATTGCATCTTATATTACAACTAGTAATGATGGATATACTGGTGTATTACAACTGATATTTAAATATAAAAAAAAAAATAGAAGTTGGATTCTCAACGTGTCTCTAGCCCACATTAAAGCCCAACAACAGGCTAAAGAGGCCAGGAAATTGAAAAGATCTCCTTAAAAGGAGTTGCGACATCAATGTACGGTCGAGAAATAACAGACTGAAGGCAATTTTAAAAAATATTTGGTTTTGAGACGCTGACGCGATTCTTTTTTTCTTTTCTGTTAATCTCGAAACTTCATTTTTCAAACTGGTGGACAAGATATCGCGTTAATTTTTTATAAATTTTTAAAACTCAAAATTCCGACAAAAATGAGATTTTTTCCAAACAGCTGTTATTTCTACAAAAAAAATTAAATAAATTCCCCTACGCTGCATCTTAGCTATTATCTTTCTAAAAATGATTTTTTTTCACACAGTGCCTGACAAAGAAAAAAAATTCCACCATCAACAAAGATTTTCAAACGAGGGACCTATTTGAATGCTCATATCTGTCATCTTTTCAACTTTTTTTTATTCGTTTTTTTTTTGTTCAAATTATTAATAAAAATACTCTGTATTAGTGTAAAATAAAAATGTCTTTATATATTTAATAGCCGCGTTAAAAAATTATTCTTATTACTTGCTAAATCTGATTTATGTGTATATTATCTGAATTATGACATCAAAACAATTTGATTTAAATAAATAATATTTTAAGAAGAATTTAAACCCAAAATGTAAGATTTGTCAGTGAGAAATAAAAGTACATTATTGGATGCCTTTTTTACTACCTAAATGAGATCCCTACTTTGATCATCTCCGCCCAAAGAAAAAAGGCATAAAAGAAATAGACTTGAATTTTTAAGAAAAGTCTTCTTTCGTAGGCAGTTAGGGAAAGAATTTTACCTGCCAATGAGATTATTCGTAAGACTTCGCATTCAAGCGAAATATCAATTTGATGCATACTGAAATAAAAATAAAGACCAAATAAAAAATCTACTTAAGTTGCATGTAACTAAGAAACCATTGATAACGGTCAAAACAAATACGTAAAAATAAAATTTTAATTTCAATAAAATGACCTCTAGTGGCGTAGTAGAGAAATATTTTTATAACAGAATGATAGAAGTCATCAAGCGTAATCTCTGTGCCAAATATCAACTTGATAAGTTCATCACAAGATTTTAAAAATAAGAAACAAAAAAATGGAACTTCAACTTATATGGCTTACTAGCTGTATTTTACCACGTAGAAATCCCTCTCCAAGATTCCTGACGCACTATCCGAACATCCTGTATAAACAAAAATGCAATACAATAAGAAATCGCTTCGTTCCTGTAAACTGTTTTACTTTTTCCTAAAGTTTCTGAGGTAAAAAAATTGACACTATTATTTCGACAGTGCTGCACAAACTTAATTTGTTTAGGTATATTAATGAATTGAACAACAGCTAAGAGGCTAAACATAAAAATAAATAATAAACTTTAAGATAATTAGTGTCCATGCTTAATAATTAGTGTTTGTACATTAACTGGTCGGATAAACCACAAGCAAAACTTAACCTATAAATTAATGAAATGCGGTATATTTACAACAGATATGATTATAAAACTAAGAAGTTCAGTTTTTGCAGTTGGATCGTGCACACTTAACAGAACACTGTTTTAATAGATGGTTAATGATAGCGATAAATTATGAACAGAACTCACAAGGACTTAAAACACGAACATATAGTTTTTTTTTTATCAAAATGCATAAAAAATGGGAAAATGTCACACAGGTGTAAAAATGGCACTGGTTGATGGAAAATAGTTTGCGAAATTCAAAGCTGGTTATTTTAAGTTAGACGACGTGGAACGTTGTGGAAATCATCACCAATTGATGACAATACCTAAAATGTGGTTGTAGAAATTGCGTTGTTTTTATTTGTATTTATTTTTACGACGTTTCGATTAGGTTGTATCTCTAATCGTTATCAAGTATAAACTGTCTTAAGGCTACGAGGTTATATAAGAACTGTGTCCACTGAAGCGCAAAGTTTCGCTTCACTGTACACACCTCAATTATTTGATGTTACAAAGTAGTGGTTGCCAAAGGTTATGTATCTCAACACTGGGTTTACTGAAGATTCCGTTATTATTTTTAATGTATGCTGCTTCTATAAATTTTCTTTTTTTCATGTTGGGTTCCATATATATTGTCGCAGCCTCAGACCATTTTATATGGTGTTGTTTATCCCAGGCGTGTACTGCGATACCTGATCTCGATGTTTTCCCTTTTGTGTATGAGTTTTATGTTCCTTAATTTTGACTTCTAATGGTCGCTTGGTATCTCCAATATACATTTCACCACACTCACATGGAACTTGGTAAACACATTCTTTCCTTTCGGTAATTTTTGATTTTGTTTTTGTTAAATGAGCTCTAAGTGTATTTCCTGATTTAAAGGCTGTTTTTATATTATAACTGCTGGAAATTCGTCTTATTTTTTCCTAGGTTCCTTTAATATACGGAATTGTGAAGAAGGAATGTATTTCTTGCTGTCCAATGGTCGTTGTTCTAAAGTTTCAATGAACACAGTCCTTATATAAGCTTGTAGCCTTAAGACAAAACATTCAGTTTATACTTGATAACGATTAGAGATACAACCTAATCGAAACGTCGTAAAATTAAACAAAAATAAAGACAATGTAAGTCTGATAACCTCATTTTAGTCAATCCCCAACATTGCCTACAACCTTCAAACAAAAGTTGATGACATGTTAGAAATTAAAACTAAACCCAAATTTACGACTAGACAATTAACAGAAACGATGAATATTTTTAAAAGTACTGTTTACCAACCTTTAGTCAAGCTTGGCTATCTGTTCTCTATTTTTTTAAATTTTTATAAAAATATTAGAGTCCAAAATGTGTTTAGAATAATTTAACACTAAAAAAAGATCAAGTGGGAGTCAAACTCGCGTGATAAAGGTTCCGTATAATTCCTCCATTAAAAAGCTATTATATAATGTGATTTTTATGATGATTTCATGAACAGAATTTTTACCAGAATTTTCTTGCCATTATTCTATGAGATACAAAGCTAAGACACTTCTATGAAAATAATGTCCAACCAAGTTTTAAACTACAAAAATAAATTCAATAATATTGAATCCCTTCATAAAAGGAACTCAGAAAGTTAAAAAAGTTATACACTAATTTGGTTTCACAAAATTACCCTTAAAATACCGAATCATAGTTTTTATAGCATATGTCTATGTTTGATTCATTATTAACTGTAACTATGTCAAATATTAGCTTCTTATATGAAAGTGTCTCTTAAAGAAATAAAGGTTGGGCCATTTGTTAGTTGCTTTTTTAACTATTAATTTCGATGTCGAGTAACAAACGATGTTATGTTCTGACATATGTCAAGTGAAAAGTACGTATTTTAGTAATCGAAACTTATTACGAAAACAGACGATCTGTAAAAGTTACATTTCGTAAACTTCGTGAACATTTCGGTCAACATGGACGTCTTACAGAACCCGGAATTCGCAAAATTGTTCAACGTTTCAAGGAAACTGGGTCGGTAGAAAGTCGTAGAGCATACCAACACGCTCGGCCAGTTCGTACTCGTCAAAACATAGCCGCCGTAAGTGAAAGTGTCCGTGAAATGCCATTATCAACCAGGTATTGTTTACAAAAATTGAATATTCCCCGAACCACTTTGCGTCGATGTTGATCTTTATTTGCATCCATACAAAATTCAATTGACTCAAGAATTGGAGTCACAGTACCATCACCAACGCCGTACTTTCATTAATTGGATGTTTGAGAGAGAAGAAGGTTTTTCTTTAAAAATCTTTTTATCCGATGAAGCACATTTTTATTTGAATGGACATGTTCATAGACAAAACTGTCGTATTTGTGGCTCGGAAAATCCTCACATGATTCATGAAAAACAACTCCATGCCGAAAAGGTCACTGTTTAATGCGGATTATGAGCTGGCGGAGTCATTAGACCCTTTTTCTTCGAAGATGAACGTGAAAAGGCCGTTGTTTGAAAAATAAAGTTTATGCCAATGCCCCTTAAACAATTCAAGACCTTAAACGCAACATTCAACGTGAAATAGAGACCACTGAGCTCCTATTATTGGAAAAAGTCATCGAAAATCTTGATGTTCGGATGCAGGCCTGCCAAAGGTGGTGATATGAAAGATGCTGTTTTACACACATAATTGCCACAGATACACCTTTCATTTTCAATAAAGAATCACGAATTTATTTAGTAAAATATGTGTTTAATTTTAACAACAGATTGGCCCACCTTTTACCATGATAAATAAACAGAGACAATACTAACGCAGTAATTAACGAAGAAGTGTCCATTATTTTGGTACTCCGGGAAATATTGGAAAGCAGAAAAATACCTAGTTATTTTCTAACGCGTAAGCAGTGCCACTGACACTTGCAACATGCGTTAGTAGTGCTACATCTGAATGGAACCTTAAAAGAGCATATGTTACATTACAACTACTAGTACACAGAAAATGAATGTAGCCATAAGATGCAATTTTTATGTTACGTATACCTTTTTTTGTCAACATTTTTTGTACTAAGAAATTAAAACATATACCACATTTTGGTATAAATTTCAAAATACACTATTTCAGTTAATTTAATAACCTACCGACATAGATACTGAAGATTCTAAAAATTTTAAAAAATTGAAATCGCAAGAAGGTAACATGTGCTCTTGTCCATCAACAAGGCAGATGAAATGATTTATGACATACAGAGAAATCCAAAATAATACGCCAGACAATCAATCGAAATATGAGTAACAAATGAGAACAGTGAGTTGAAAATGATCTAATCTGTAGAAGATAAACTAAAAACTTTAAAAATATTCACACCTGGATAGGTCTCCTCACCAACTGAGAGATGGGGAAGATCTAACAAAGAAAAATAATATTTCAAATTTAAATTATTCACTAAAATTCTTTCTTACCCGATTGCTCAGCAGTCTTGGTCCCCTCTGCAATGGCCCAGCCAAAACTTCTCTTAATTGCCATTTTCCATCTTGTATATTTCATATCACGTACTAAATGAATTAAAGAAAATGGGAATCAATAGTTGAAAAGACGGTCGAAAGATGTTATAATGAACTATTGTAATGGAACAAATGTTAATTATTTTTCATTGTTCAATGTCAACTATATTCTGTTAAAATAAATAATTAAATAATCACTCTGTGAATAGATATTCCGTGGGAATAGGGTAGTTATATTTTTTATCACTATCCACGAAAGTCTAAAGGAAAAATAAATCAGTTATCGAGCTTAACTTTTATTATCTTTGTCGTTTAAATGTTTTCTTAAAAATATATAAACTCAGTAAATTTATAAAGACATAAAACTAAGAGACCCTTTCGAAGATTTGGATATAAATCTGTCGAAATAATCCCACTCTGATTATGTAAGTAAAACCAGACGTGTGAAGGGTAGTTTTTAACATATGGTAAATGAAATACCGTTAAAATGTATTAAAATACTGAACGATTTTCCCATTATTAGGAAACAAAAGAATAATCAAATAAACTCATTATACTATAATATAACGTTTGATCTGTGAAAGAAGGTATGTAGCGTCTGTTTTTCCTGATGGCAAGAAAGAATGCTTTAAATACCAGCAATAGAAATAAATGGGCACTCAGGTTTTTTCACAGACGTTATATTATCTTATGCCTTTAGTTATAGAAAGAAATAGAATAGTTTTAATTGTGTTTATATAAAAATTATTATTAAGATGCTCAGAGGCTAATTCGGGAATCAAGCATCGGGTATAGAATAGCTAACGACCTCAGCACGTAACGATCGAAACCTTCTAACTTTAAGGGAAAAAAATTGACGTTTATCGGATTCCATCGGGTAATATGGGTACAAACGGGAAACAGAGGGAGAGGTGGTGTAAGATTCGAAGACACTCATTTAAGGAATAGTAAATTTTAGTACCAATCTGAAAGTCGAATTAGGGTGATCGGTGCCGTTCTTTAAGTCCAATGCCGTAGTGTATATTCAGCGGGAATGAAGGTTTTCTTTGTTGGATTTGTCTTTGTTTAATTTGGGGAAATTAAGGGATTATCGGGTGTTATTTTAGTGGGGCATTTCGCGATTTTCATACGGTTCGATTAAGTAATATAAATAGTTGTTTTTCGAGTTTTATTTCTTTTTTTGTTTAATATTTTATTAAGCTATTTATACGTGTTTTTTCAAAATTGGGTTTTACGTTTTTGGTTAAAATAACGGCTGAGAAGAGCAATTATGTTAGTTTTTCGTAATTGTTATTAGTTTTAAGTTTCTCATTGTAAATAGTTCGTTTTTATTCTATTTATTTTGTTAATATACTAAGTTGTTTTAAGAAACTTGTTTTATTCAATTTAATTAAAACCTTCACGCGAATTAACTTGCGGGCGCGCTGTTGCGAGACCTACAAAACAAGAGATGTCTTCTGACCAACTAATTAGCAGCTTTTCCTGAGTCCTGAAGTTCTGAGTTGTGGTTGGTAAGCTTAAATAACCGTAGATGTTTGGTACTAAAGCTGCAAGAGAGAAGTTGAACAACCAGGCTTCCAGAGTGTCTTTATTGCTGTGATATTTATTTGTAGGTTATTAAAATAGTTACTAATTAATATGGGGCAAACAATGATTATAGATAAAATGATTAACGCTACCTCAATATGTCATTGGCCAGAGTCTATAATCAAATTCTGTCACACTATCTATATACAAAACACTTTTTTCAAGCAGTAACGTACCATTCTACAAAATACAATCTAAACATTAGCCTTACAAGAACTCTCTCTTCGATCATACCTTATAGATTCAAAAAACAATAGATTTGTTTGTTTGAAGGCTGTTTATGGTCAGTGGGGAAAGGCATTTTTGATGTTTGACAGACATGAAAATGTTTACTTATCTTTTCTTTCAGTTTAATTGCTTGTCTTGACTTTTTTCGGTGTTTTTAAGTGTTAGAAATTACTATAAATGAGAAGTTTGTAATTAATATTAACAAAAAGAGTAATTTAGGCAAGCATAAATTCATACTTTCATGTATTCTAGAATTGACGTACCGAGAATTGACGTACCGATTATCATATAATAATCATTTAAATAATGCAATTAGAAAAGGATAGCATAAGATCGGTATGTGTGTACCAAGAAATGAAATATCTACTGTTTATCAACATTTTTTCAAATATAAATAAAAATATTATGTTATTCAGCGTTCAAACAACCGGACCCTAGTTTTGACGTTATCCTAATTCTACAGGGATATCTTCGAAGAACTATTTCATCTGAACTAACTTCTTCACAAACATATTTTTTTAAATTTGTCAAAAATAAAATCATACCATCTGCACTGATAGAGGGCACGAATATATCATGTGGTGTGGCTTGAATTTTCTCAGGATCCCATACCTCCACGCCTTTGGCACTTCCAGCGGCAATAGCTGCTCCCAAGGCTGTGGTTTCCAACATTGTGGGCCTTACTAAAATCAATAAATTTTACGGCAAAGAAGAAGTAAGGTCTTAAAATTTGTCATCATAAGAGAAACTAATAATGATTTTTTTAATGGAAAAAAATAATTCGCATTCAAGAATAAAACTTTTCTACAGGGTATTATCTCTGAACATAATATTTAATGTGTGTTATAATGGAAATTGACTTTTAAATTAAGCTTTAGAAAAATAATTTACTCTCGATCTTACCTACTGGAATTCCACAATAGTCTGCCTGCATTTGCATTAAGTAATCATTAACAGTCATACCTCCATCCACTAGAAGTTTTTTTAATGGTATACCACAATCTAAAGACATTGCTTCAAGTACATCTCGTACTTGGTAGCATACGCCTTCTAGGGCCGCTTTTACTAAATGTCCTGGTTTTGTTTCTTCTGTCAAACCACATATAACACTAGTAAAAATAACATAGGTCAACGATTACTTATTCACGTGTCATTTTGACTTAATACTACATACGAGGTCTGGCAATAAAAAAACTAAACTATTACTGTTACTGTAAAATATTTTATTTTAAATTTATACATATTTAGTTAGTATCACCTTCAATATACACTGCTCCTCCATCCCTACAAACCTCCAGCGAATCTTTCGAAACAGTGCCAACTCTTCTTCTGTGAGCTCCTTCTTCATGACGCGTGACGCTTTTTCTTTCACAGCTTCAACGGACTGAAATTTTGTTACTTTTAATGTAGATTTGACCTTGGGAACAGAAACGTCTTGACAGACAATGCAGAATGAGCCGGTGCGTTATATTGATGGATCACCCACGACCTGTTCTTCCACAATTCAGATCGTTTTTTTTTTATTTTGTCACGGATTTGAGCAAAACCCTGGTAACGCTGATTAATTGTTTGATCTTCAGGAATCCAGTGAAGGTATACAATCCCATGAATATCGAAAAAAAAACAATCATCAACGCTTTGAATCTTCATTTAATCATAAATGAAAAACAAGATTCGTCACATGTTATCCCTTTTTCCAACAGGTTCGAGTCATTTTCAGCGACATTCAAAGTGTGTACAAACATTTTCGCGAGCTTCTTGTTGGCACCATTTTTGCACATACTTTTTGCATGTTAAAATTGTTATGTAAAATTTGCCTTACGCTTTTTTTTCCTACAGTTTCAGCATTCGCATGAATAGTTAATAGAGGGTCAGACCGAATCAGATTACCGACTTTTTCAATATTTTTATTCGTTTTTCAAATGGAAAGGCGATCCGGGCGTAAATCATCTTCAACGTCTTCTCGGCTTCTTGGAAACGCTTAAATTACTCACAAACTCGCGTACGTGATAAACATTCATTGCCATACACTTTCTTTTAATAAAAGGTAAGTTTCAGTAGCGGTGTTTTCAATTTTCATGTGAAATTTCACGAAAATCCGTTGATCCATTACTACACTTATCATTTTTTTGGCAAATCAAAAAATAGCTCTTACACAGTCAAATGCCAGAGCCAAGAGACGGCTTCGTGCTACACAGCTGTCCATCGTTCGTCTTTGGCGCATGCGTACTTCATCAGTATTATTTTAGAGCCACACCTCGTACGTATTTCACACAAAAACTACTAAGATCTATTATTATGTAAGAGTTTTATCAGGTATTCCACAACTAATATTTACAATTACCGTGAACTAAATGAGGTTTGCAAGACGATGATAAACAAAAACGGTTGAAAAAATGATGTGCCAAAAAATGTAAATATTACGTTGAATCAAATATTTCTAAATGATGCAAATTTATATCATGAGCAATATAATTTATATGTCTATACTAAGCAGTGCGACCCTATTTTCAACTTGCAAATAAAAAAAACAATACCAATTAAATTCATTAAAGCCGATCTATTTGATTAGTCTTGTTTTGCTTATTATATTGCTATAACTTGTATTTTTACGCCAACAACAGGATATAGGAAAATTAATATTAAAAACCTTAATTTATAATTAATGGAGTCAAAATCTTATATCGGTTATCTATACATTATTAAACTTAGTTCAGAATTTATATTATAAATGCCATTTTCCTCTTCATAAGAGAATTCAACTTAATACTTCTTTTGAGTGGCTGAACATTTATATTTTTAATGCAAGATATATCCTTACCAAAATCCGATTGGCCATTATTAATTTTTGGATAAAATATTTTTTATTAGATCTGCTCTATTATTGTAACTATATTATAGTAACTAGAATTGTCGATAGAATATCGATGTGACGAAAATCTGTTATTTTTTTTCTAAATATCAATATTTTGACAGATATTTTTCAAATCTATAAATCCGACAATTCAATATTAAAATCCGAGAATCGGGCCAGGTATACTATTCAAAAACTGGTGCCTTATCGTTCTTTGTTGTATAATAATTGTCTTCTACTTCTTTCAAAAATGAGCCAAAAATATATAACTTAACTGGTATCGTCTGTTACATTTAACTGACATTGCGGTGCGCAACAACCGCCACATATTAATATAAGAAAGAAAGATTTTTTTACGTATTTCTGATTTTAGAACTAATTTTAAACAAAATTCTTAAATATAAATACAATAAAAATAGATTTTAAACTTTCATACTGTCCAATAATCTAAAAAATCGATGAATATTGATGTACGATATTTTATTCGCTATATATATATATATATATATATATATATATATATATATATATATATATATATATATATATATATGGTTATATATATATATATATATATATATATATATATATATATATATATATATATATATATATATATATGTTATATCGTAGGTTTTCACGGTTGGTGGAATGAATGGTTTGTTTCGTTACTCGTTGACTAAAGAGACGAACCGCACTTGAAAATGCCAAATGAGATTTTGGCGAAACGTCGTGAAAACGATTTTTTGAACCAACGGATTGAAACCCGAAATAACCAAACCATTCTTATATATATATATATATATATATATATATATATATATATATATATATATATATATATATATATATATATATATATATATATATATATATATATATATATAAACACAATTTATAGAAAATTTGGTATACCTTCTAGCATCTTTTTTCCAGTAAGGAGCATATAATCCGGAAAATGCAGGAACAAACACAACTTCACCTTCTTCACCGACACTTTGCGCTATATCAGCGGATTCGGAAGCATCTTTAATAATTTGAAGGTTATCTCTTAACCATCTAATTGATATACCTGTGAGAAAATATAATATTTTATTGATAGACCTTAATATTTTATAAACATATCATAAAGCCAAAACTTGTGCCTGTAGTAAAATGTTAACACCCTCGAAAATGAATAACAGACTAAAAGGTCAATATTATTTACTTAGGGTGCAAAATAACTTATATGTCACAAATTTCTGAGACAAAAATGCTAGTTTTTGTATACGAATATTTTTTTACATAAATTTAGACATACAACGCAACTCATCTTCGGCAAAAAACATCTTTTTGCTATACCTCACCAACGAATATAGATCCATATAGAACCGCTCTTATAGGACTGTTTGGGTCCCGAGCGCCGCTCACTGTTTTGATGCTATCACTCTTGCACGCTGCCCCCACTACAAATATCTCTCATCCACAGTTCCTCCCCACACCACAAATTCCTCTTCTAGATGATCAAGTGAAAAAAACGTTGCTACATTATTCCAGTGTAATCGTGGCTAAGTAGTCGGCCGCTTCAACAAACATTTGGTCGTTGTGTATAGCATTTTTAATAGAACGCTTTCAATCAAGAAGTAAAAAAATCTTCGAACATAATTTAAAATTATTGTGATGATAAAATATCTAGTACAACTTTGTTTCTTCATTCCTATTAATTTTAATAACATATTTTTATAGATATATTTTTAAAAAATTCTGTATGTATCGAGATTCGAACCTACACTAAAATAAAATGCAAAATATGATTTCCCAACGCTACTGACCGCTCGGCCACGAGAATATTTAATATATAGAGTTCATTTCTCATACCACCTGCTTTGTGGGTACCAGAACCAATCTTTGTAAACATTGGTTCCGACGACTGGCGACACCTTCTAACCAAGAACGGCGATTCCATAGGGAATCTATACTCGTTGATTTCATACAACCCTCAAAACTTGAGTTGTTAAAACATCTGTATAAGCTTAAGTAAATAAATATATTGTTGGATAATAGTTCTAGAACTTAACAAATAACACTAAGAATTTACATTCATAATGGCAAGTGAAATGATATACTTTACTTTCTTTCGTTCTAATTCACGTCCCCTTTCGGATATTTTCGATTAGAGGAAAAATTGAGATCAAAATAGAAAAAAATAACATTATACAACCAAATAAAACTTAATAAAGATGTGTCATAAAATAGTCGAGGTACTTTAAAGTAAAATTAGTCAAACAATCTCAAATGAAGCGCAAACAATTTATGTTTTACTTTTAGGTTAGAATATCAATGGACGGTTTTGATTGGTCATTATTAATTTTTACTAATTATTCAAGTTGGAAGTATGAAAAACGCATTTTTATTATGTACTGTAAATGTTAATTTAGTGAAAATTCTTAGTGTTTATTTTTGGAAGTATGAACCGACCAATAAAAAAAATTATATGGGCCCGTGTCGTATAGTGCGCTACACCGTAATGAATTTTTTTTTTGACAAGTTGGCAAAATTTTTCCCACTTTAAGGCTATAAAAAAAATTGAGAGATCTTTTTCTCTTTCGTGTTCTGAAAGTTGCGAAAATTCGTATAACATGAAAATTAACAAAGATAAAAACATGAAAATTTAATAAACTTTTATGATAAAATTCTGCGTAAAATATGCGTCATTAATAAACGATAACTATAATACATGGGCAGAAATAATTTGTATCCTTTAAGATATTTTACACCTTCTAGTATATAATTATACATACAGTGTGTACGAAACTGGTGATGACAGCATTGCAATCTCGAAAAATTTAAGAGATAATAAAAATTTTGAGATAATAAAAATGTTACATTTTCTTAGATCGGTATATTTTTTTTATTTCCCAATATTTTTTAAACCTGAAAACACTTTTATATGTCCACTTTTTACGCAGTCTATTTAGTCAAATTTTAGTTACAACGTTTCGGTTTTCTGGAACCATCATCAACTTTGTTTTTCCTTATGACCGCCATACTGGACTTTTGACTTATCGAAAAGTACTCGCTTCCGTCTATAACACCATATGAAATACCAATGCAAAAAAAAATAACTCTATAACCTAAAAATAACAAAAAATACTTTTTTCAATAAAAATTTGAATATTTGGCAACACCAAAGTTTTAAATAATTCTTTGACTTAAGAATAAATTCAAACTAGTAACACCTTTCCGTAAGATTGCGTTCTTTATTGTAAACATGCTATTTAATAATTACAAACTTCATAGTCATGCTAAGGTTCAAAATGTCTACTATTTTTTTCAATACACTGCTGACATTTTTTCGAAACGGCTCTGGTTACACGATGAATGGTATTTTGATTGATATTACCAAGAATATGACGAGTTCTCTGTTCAAGAACTTCCCTACTTTCAGTGCGATCAAATTGGTATAATTCATCTCCGTTAAAATCTTTGTAATTCCCTGGAAATATGTGTGGGGCAACCATCTTGTTGAAACTACACATTATCAAATTGATCATTTGGCAGAACTTCTCGAAAGGTAGGAATAATTTGATTTTGTAACATTGCAAAATATCTTTGACCTGTCAATGTTTCGTCATAAATAAATGGGGGATTTCTTACTGATCATTCCGCATCACATATTAAACCAAATCGTACTTGCAATCTCCGTGGTTCGCTTAATTGCGGGTTTTCAAGAGCCCAGTAATTGTGATTATTTTTATTAAAAACTCCGCAGTTACTGAAATGTGTTTCATCTGATCAACACTTTATCGGAAAAGGTGAGATTTTCTACATACCAATTTAAAATAAAAACGACTCTCCTATCTAAATCACCTTCTCACAGTCGTTGCACAATTGCTGTTTTATAAGGATAGTATTTAATATATTTCAAAACAGCTGATTTTGGAATGTTAAGCTCGGTTGCAGCAATTCTTGTAGACGATGTCGAATTGTCATTAAAATATTCAAAAATATTTCTCGAAATTATCAAACTCAAGCAAGTTTCTAACCAGCTTAGGTAAATAATTTCTTCTTGGTTGTTGTCGTTTGGGATACATGTCAAAATAATTATCCATAGCTCTGATCGCATTTATTTCATTTCTGATATAAACCTTACCATATCAAACTATTCTTCGCTGGAAAAATGTAATACCATTGTAAAAATGTTTATTAAAAGTTCATAAAGTACACTTAAAAACATACGTAAGAGTTGAATTTATGACGGAGTAAAGAATTTCATTTATTTCAGATTTAAAGCGTACTAACCAAAAATATTACAATAACCAAGTCCATGAATTAGCTTGACTTAATTTTTAAGTTTCTGATTAGGCTTTTTTTATACTTATGGAAGATTTTCACCTAGAGTGAACTCAGGATAAAGAAATATTGTTATTAATTTCACTTTATTCTTAAATATAACAAATATTTAAAACATCAGTGTTTTAAAATGTTTAAGTTTTAATTACAAAAACGTTTTATAATTTTTATGTTATAACGTTGTTTTTGTGCAACAGTGTTTAACATAGTGTTATAAAATAAATTAAGTACTTTTCAGTGAGTAAAAAATTAAATATGGCGGCCATAAGGAAAAACAAAGTTAATGATGGTTTCAGAAAACCGAAAAGTAACTAAAATCTGACTAAACAGATGTATTCTGCGTAAAAAATGGTAATTCAAGAGGGTTTACAGATTTAAAAAATATTCGGAAATAAAAAAGTTATAGCCGATCAAAGAAAATGCAAGATTTTTTTTATATCAAAAACGCAACAAACCAAAACCGATACATAAGCACCAATAACCTACTGACATAATTGCCTAAAACGCTCTCCATTTAATGGCCTTCCTATCTCTGATAGTTTTCAAGATGCTGTCATTACCAATTTCGGACACCCTATATATAAAAAAGTACTTTTTTAATTGACGAAAAATGACAATGAATTATTAACCACAACTTTATCATTTACATTATTTATAAATTTCGTGGCACATTTAAGCAACAATATACCTAACAATTCAATAACCTGCAATTGCAACGGACCCTTCTAAAGCATAAACCGGAGATTGGGCGGGGCCCAATTTATAGGCTACCGTAGTTAAAAGTCCATGTGTGGATTGCACAATCTAAAATAGAAATAAAATTTCTACTTTTACGATCTAAAAGTTAGCCGAAAGTTACTACACCATTTAAAATCTTAATAACTTTTTCGTCACTATACACACTTTTATTTGAAGGTCATAGACAACGGTGTTTCTTGCGAAGTAATAGATATCTGTTGGACTTCCATTGTCTTAATTTTTGTTGTTGAATATCACGATATTTCGGCTAGTAGTTATCTCTGGCCGTTTTTAAGAAGTTTAAACAAATTCCAAAGCTACTTTACTATTTATACTAAAAGTAAATACAGTGGAGTGTAACCAAGATGAATACAGTCATGCTTGCTATGGTAAGGTCCCATTTATGCTGTCCACGAGTCCAGGTATGATTGGCGGCACCAGATTTTTCTGTTTCTCCACGAGATGTGTCCCTCTGATGCTCTTTGATGCTTGGGTCTCTTTGTTTTGCCAACGTAGGATTTGCCACATTAACATGGTATACACGCATTTCTTCATATTCTTTTGAGTTGTTGGTTTAACCCTAGTGACCTGACTTCTCAGAAAGTTATTTGAATTGAGAACAACGTTGATGTTAAGTCGTTTTCCTATTACTTTGATTTTCTCCTGAATGCCTCTAACATAGAGGATGTTCAACAATGGTTTTCGTTCCTCGGCCGTTGCCGACCTTGTCCTATTGCTGCGTTGTTCCAGAATCTTATCCACCAGATTTACTGGGTATACGTTGGCTGACAGGTCACTTTTAATCGGATCTATTTCTTTCATCACGTTATCGTTGCAATTGCAATTGCATGTTTGGTGTTGTTATAGGGGTTGGATGAATAGTTTAGGTATTGTCCTGTGTAGGTGGATTTTCTATAAACTGAGGTTCGAATTTGCCTGCCACTTTTTTCAAGCAAAACATGAGAAAATGATAATTTATTTTGTACTTCTTTCTCCATATTGAGAGAAAGGAAATTTTGAAATTTTTCGTCGTTGCCATTCCAGATAATGAAGGTATCGTCTACGTATCTAAGCCATAATTTTGGTTTCCTATTGTGGATTCGACTGCAAAGGTCTCGAACCATTCCATGAAAATGTTTGCGACTATCGGTGAAAGCAAAGATTCCATTTTTCTGGAAAATAATAATTGATCAAGCAACATTCTAGCAAGTCTATGATGGCGTATAGTGGTAAAGATGTTCTTTCTGCTAAGGTCTAGTCTTCTTCAAGTATCTTCCTTATGATGTTTAGTGACTCCTTAACTGGAACGTTGGTATATAGGCTTCCCACGTCAAAGCTAATAAAAAAGTCTTCTGGTTGCAATTCTATTTCGCGTATAATTTCTACGAAATGTTGCAAGTTCTTGACCCAGGATGATGTATTTCCTGGTAATGGTTTCAGGACTAGAAAAAGGAACTTGGCAAGCTCAGAAGTGGGGAAGGTCCGGTAACTCGCGATAGGTCGTCAAGACATGTCTTGTTTATGAAACTTCGGAAGTCCATAAAGATGTGAAGTTTAACTGTGGTGTGACGTCAACTTAGTCTGGGTGGTCTTAGGAATATACCGTCCATGTTTCCTAAGAATGTAATAGATTTTTCCTTCAATTGTGAATGTAGGATCTTTAGCAAGAGATGTATAGTTTCCTTCCTTTAAAACAATTTTTTAATTGCATTTATTACGACTGCGGCATTTCCTTTATCCGCTGGTAGAATCTTAATACTGGAATCTTATGTAGGTTCGCTAGGGCAATTTTCTCGTCAATGTTTGGTTTCGTTTTTCCAAATTTTTGCAGTCTTACCTTCCACCTGAACTCATCTGCAAAAGAATCTTCGATGCTCGCTGAATCAGCGGCGATGATTATATCGAGAATGGGAACCTCTTTCGGAGTAACCGTTAAGTTCAAGCCTTTGGTAAGTAATGCATTTTCGGCTGTGGTTAATTCCTTGACTGATCTGTTAACTATGGTCCTATGAAATCTAAGATTAAGTTGACAAAAGAGGAGATGCACATCCAGTTTCAACGATAAGCACGGGATCAGGGAATAATGCCCAATGGTTTCCATATAAAATCACCATTTCCAGGACAGCAACGAGACTTTCCAAATACCAGAGCAGGTCGACCTTTATTAGCTTTGACGGAGAAAACCTGTACACCAACGTTCCAGTTAAAGAGTCACTAAACATCATAAAGAAGAAACTTGAAGAAAACCAGACCTTAGCAGAAAGAACATCTCTACACCATACACCATCATGGACTTCCTAGAATGTTGCTTGACCAATTCCTATCTTCTTGAGAAAGAAAAATTCTTCATCCAGGATGATGGACTACCGATGGGATCTTGCTTTTACCGGTAGTCGCAAACATCTTCATGGAATGGTTCGAGACCTTTGCAATTGAATCCACAAATAGGAAACCAAAATTATGCCTTAAAAACGTAGACGATACCTCCATTATCTGGAATGGCAACAACGAAGATCTTTAAAACTGCCTTTCTCATCTAGACAATATTAGCCCAATCACTAAACACTATAAAGAAAGAAATACAAAATAAATTACCATTCTTGGATGTTTTGGTTGAAAGAAGTGGCAGGCAAATTCGAACCTCAGTTTACAGAAATCTACACACACAGTACATTTTTATCTAAACTATTCATCCAACCACTCCAACAACACCAAACATAAAATTGTAAGGAACCTTGTAGATAGAGCATTGACTCTTTGCAACTGCAACTATAACCTGATGAAATAGATCACATTAAAAATGACCTGACAGTCAACGTATACCTAGTAAATCTGGTGGACAAGATTCTGGAACAACCAGAAATAGGACAAGATCGGGAATGAACGAGGAACGTAAACCAGTGTTGAACATCCCCTAAATTAGAGACATTTCGCAGAAAGTTAGAAGAATAGGGAAACAATATAACATCAACTTTGTTTTAAATTCAAATAACTCTCTGAGAAGTCAAACCAACAACTCAAAGGGACATGAAGAACTGTGTGTATCAGATACCATGTGAATGTGTCAACTCCTATGTTGGAGAAACAAAGAGACCTTTTGACGTAAGAATCAAAGACCGTCAGGAGAACACGTCTCGTGGAGAAACAGAAAAATCTGGTAATGCCAACCACGTCTAGACTCATGAACATTATCTAAAATAGTCTAAAGCTGGAATCCAGCACTGAGAACACTGGAGGGAACGGAAATTCAAAGAAGCCGCGTCAGTGCTCGAATTGCTTTCGTAAACTGTCTTTAGATATAAAAGAAATGTGCAAACCACTTCTTAGTAATTGTAAATTAAAACTAAATGCAGCATAAATGGGATCTTAACATAGCACGCATGATTGTACTCATCTCCGTCGCATTCCCCTGCAATTACTTTTAGTATAAATAGTTGTATAACTTAGGAATTTGTTCAAATTCACTTGAAAACGGATAAAGGTAACTACCAGCCGAAACATCGGGATATTTAACAACAAAATTAAGATAGTGGAGGTCCAACAGATATATACTACTTCGTAAGTACACACTTTTAGTTTTATTAGAATGCAGAATGGCAATATCTACAAAAAGATTAGCTTACATCATATTTTTTAAATTGAAAACAGCATCAAAAATATATTCTATATTTTATTTAAACAACTTATTCTAACTTTCGAATCTGCAATGCTCATTGCGTTATGATTATCATTGACGCTAGAAATATCTGATCCAATCTACTGATCTCGATATACATGAGTTACAGAAATAATAGTTAAATATAACATATTTTTAGTTTATGTAACACAACAAAAATTTATGTTGTAAAATTTACTTACACTAGTTCCTGTGTTATAGAGAATAAAGCAGCCTGTTCCATAAGTACTTTTTGCCTGGCCAATTTTAAAGCACAATTGCCCCACCAATGCAGCCTGTTGATCACCTAAAACCTAAAACAATAATTATAAAATAAATTTTAATAAATCGTATTTTCTGCCCTGAATTATTAACTTAATATAATTGATTTTTTTTCTTACACCAGATATTGGAACTCCGGATAACGTTAACCCCTCGGCTATATACCCATATATTTCAGAAGAACTCCTGATTTTTGGTAAAATATCCATTGGAATATTAAAAACTTTACAAAGCTGCGGATCCCATCGCAAAGTTTCAATATTCATAAGCATCGTTCTGGACGCATTGGTACAATCAGTTACGTGTAAACCTCCTTTGGTACCACCAGTAAGATTCTAAAAAATATATTTCTCGCTCTGAAAAAACTGATTTATTAATATTTTCAATACAGCAGATTTTTCAGTCTGCAGGTCTAATTGTGTAAGATCATAGAAACTGCACATTTATGTGGCGCCATTTTACAGTTTCGTATGTTTGTCAATAACTTTTCATATTCCTTTCATTAGAGTTACTTTGTACCAGAATCAAAACTAAATAGTAGTAACATTTATTAATTCTAGTCATATTTGGTTATCAATTTTTAAAAAACTTGAAAAAGGTATATAAAAATAAATTAAATTAAATCTAAAGTGATGTACGGCATGTTAAAAAGTGAGACTAGTCAAAGCAGCAATCGAAAGATCAACAATAAGAGTCGATTTATAATTCTAAAAAGTAGCAACTAATACTAAGAATTTCCACTAAACTAACACTTACACTACAAAATAAAAATACGTTGTTTAACGTTTAAAATTTAACAATTAGTAGAAATTATGGATGGCCAATCAAAATCGTCCATTGATACCCTAACTTCAAGGTATAACTTAAACTTTTTGCTTTTCAGTTGTGTTATTTAACTAGTTGTCTTTTATAGTGTTTCCATTATTTTATAACACATTTTTATTTGTTTATAATGTTATTTTTTCTATTTTGATATACTTGTTTATTTTTCCTCCAGCCGAAAACATCCGAAAGCGTACACGAATTCGGCCGAAATTAAGAATTAAACTAAAAAGTTGAATGTTCATTAACTTCTTAATGGTTAATTGTTAATTTTTAATTTTTAGTCAAGACTATGAACAGATGGAAGTTAAATCAATCACTTAACTGGCAAGTGAAAATTATTAATGTAAATTCTTAATATTAGTTGTCAAATTCTGGAAGTATGAACCGACCGTAAAAATTCCAAGTTTCCATGTGGCCAATAATTTCCAAACATTCCCATAGAAATCAATAAACAATTTTTTATCATATACTCGAAAATATATTAAAAAAATTCTACCAAAAAAAAAATTGGGAAAAAACATTAATGTCAAAATAAATCTGAGTTCTTTCACTATTATAGAAGGAGCTTTTGATACTCCCTTACATGAGAGATTTAGATGTAAAGCAAATAGGAGCTCCCCTAACAAGCAGAATCATTACTAGCAACGAAACCTACAATCACCACAATTAAAAGATGGACCTAAGGGCAGGTTGCACAGAGGAAGGACTACATACTAATCCTAATAAAATGTTCCTCATACCATTTACGAGGAGACGACTAAACGTGAACACTCCAACTTTAAATAGTACAATATTGAGCTTTTCCAGGAGTTAAATATTTGGGCGTAATAAGAGACCAAAAACTGACCTGGAATAGCAACATTGCAAAGATTCTCCAAAAAGCAATAGCGGCAAGGTGGACATGTCGAGAATATATGGAAAGTTGAGACCGAAAATGATCTTATGGTCATATAAAACGATCATCAAACCAATATTCGCATATGCCTCCTATGGTGACCTAAGATGCAGTAGCTCAAAGAAAGTCGCAGGATAGCCTGTGTGGGGTTATCAGGCTATGCCATCACCGGCAATGCTGAAGGAAGCCCTAAAGCAATTACAAAAAACAGAGTAACACTGATGTAGGTGTCAGAGCCCAAGGGAAAAACTCCTTTTCTTGGCCCAGAACCTTTCTGCAGATTATCAAAAAACCACATAAAAGAGAAGCTCCGAAGTTAAGAACAAAATCAGGTAAAACTAAGGTGGGACAATATGTCTTGTGAAGAGAAGTGAAAATCCCAGTTAAATTTGTCTGTACAAAATCCAACTCAACAAAATTTGATTCCTAATTAATATTTTAAAATCCCTAAAACTTTGGCTAGTCTATTTTTTACAAAATCTCATTTATAAGACTGATCGATAGCATGGAAAAGATTTCCTAACATAATTTTAAAGCCTAAAAATTTTTAGTCCATTTGTATTCTTGTAACAATAGTTCTGGAACACAGTAACCTGAACTAAGCAAATGAATCTACACAAACCTTTAAAATAACTAAAACATTTCTTATTGTACATCTAGAGAATTTTAGTATTAATTTAACATGGTTTCACATGGAAATGTTGGATCACACCAAAAAATTTTTTTAACACTGGTCCTGTTTAAAACGATTCTAGATTAACTTTAAAATAGTGTTGATATATACAGCCACCATTTGGTGGACGTGTTACATACCCAAATCAACCAACTATCAATATTTCCAAATAGACACCTGCCCTCTTTCATCGCCTCTTTTACTCCTTTAACATTATCCATCATCCATTTTACTTTTAAAGCACTGAAATATGTACTGACTGGTAGTCCGCAAGCATATTGTAAAAAGTTTTGTGATTTTTTTCCATTCTGGAGTACTTTATCTACTGTACTTGAGGTCCTCATATCCATCCACACTAAAATGGCATCAGAAGTGTGCCTTAGCTGGCATATTTATCTTGCTATTAATAGCCAATATTCAACTAATTCTGTTTTATATTTTGAAAAGGGATTACAAACTATATTTATATAAGACTCTTATAAACATGTTTTTATTAATCAAGAAATACTGCCTCTTCTCAGTTCATTCATTTCAGAGACTCTCAATACGTAATTTTAAAAATATGATCCATGGTATATAAAACTACAACAACTCTATAACACTAAGTCGATCAATTGCAAATCCTTACCAATTCCATATTCTTCAGTAAACACAGTGTAAGAAAGATGTTAAATTATTTTTGAGTTAAAAATAAAATAATTTCATTTAATATCGACTGAAGTAAATACATACAATCTTGAGGTTTATTTTTGGTGATTCTAACGAAATTAATTTTAAGCAAAAAGAGACTTTTGGTAAGGTCTATAGATAATATAACCAGTGCTTGATTTTTGTAACTATTGCAGTTTTCAAAAAATTCAAGGTTAAGATATTGTTCTTGTATATGTGACTAGTACCTAATTAAATTTGGTATAAAATATATTAAGCTAAAAACAAGTAAATCTTGAGGTCTATTTTTGGTGATTCTAACGAAATTAATTTTAAGCAAAAAGATACTTTTGGTAAGGTCTATAGAAAATATAACCAGTGCTTGATTTTTGTAACTATTGCAATTTTCAAAAAACTCAAGTTTAAAATATTGTTCCTGTATATGTGATTTGTACTTAATTAAATTTGGTATAAAATATATTAAGCTAAAAACAAGTAAATTTTTCAAGAAGTAATACTCATAATTTTTAGAAAAGTATATTTTGTAATATATATTTAACATCCTTGGAAACTTCTCAATAGGAAATTTTAAATTTGATGTATAAGAGACGTTTTTAGCATTTTAAATAACTAGTAAAATTGGCTTTAGCAAAAAAGTGTATTACAAATTTTTTACTAAAAGTTAAAACTAGGTACCTGAAAATATTAAAAGGAAAAAATAATATAGACATTTATAAACAATAGTTTTCAATTATAATTAAAAGGTAAATTATCTATATAAACATGGTTTTATACTAATAAATACTTGGAAATATGACCCATTGTTTTTACTAATACAGGTAAAATTTGATTGCACTTCATTGATAGAGTTTGAATGTTAAAAATTTACATTTATAATGATGCAATAAAAAACCGGTTCCGCCAAAAAAAGTACACTCTACAAATTCATTTTAAATGTAAATCAGTAATTGTAAAAAAATTTTTGTTAGATAAATTTTCAATGGGATCTCTCATTGTTTTTTATCCAGAAAATTACCTACCTAAAGCATTACAAAGTGGTTTTCCAGTTATTTTATCCCATAAAACTGTTGTTTCTCTTTGGTTTGTTATTCCCACTGCTACGATATCTTCATAATCTATATTAAGTTTTTTAAGATTATCACAAGTAACTTCAATAGTTTCCTTAACTGCCTGTAGTATAACCATCGGATCTTGTTCGAACCATCCCTCCTGAGGGCAAATATGAGGGACCTCTCTTTGATGGTAAGTAAGGACTTCTGCCGTTTTAGAAGCGAAAACCTAAGATATTTTTCTTTATAATAATTCTATTTGCTTATAGCAAACATAATTATTTTGTAACAAGATTATTGGTTGCCGGTGAACAAAAACAACCCATAAACTATAAAATATTTTTAGTACCAATAGTTTTCAATTATGCCTTAAAAACTATTTTATATTTTTGAGAAATAATAACAAATACATTAAGTAATATAAATATGGATGGAAACAAACATTAATTTACATAGGACTTCAGTATTCACCCATATGTTTTCAAATGCTGACAATTTTTAAAACTGCTAGCAAAAAATATCCTATCTTATTGATTTCTTTACCATTACATCTATTTCATACCCTCTTCTAAATGTTCACCTTGCAAGGAGTCACTTCTTGTATAATAATATATTTAAATCGTCACTTTCAAGGGGTACTAAATAACTAGTTTCCTAATTAGAGGTTTAGCCTTGCCCTAGGATACTGTTTAATTTATTTATGTCAAAAGGGATGAGTCCCTCAGCTTCCCCTGTATCTTATTATAGGAGAGAGCGGTAACATTGGAACAAAAATGGAAGATATGTTGAAAAAATCTGAACACATCTGCTATGTTAATGAAATTGCATACATGTTACTATTTTGAAAAATTATTTTATCTGCACATTTGACAATATGTTTAAAAAAATACAAGGGCATATTAAAATATATAAAAATTGTGAAAGAAATTTTACATTTTCTAATTTTCAAAAATTAAGTTATTGAAAACCTAAGTACTTAAAACTATTAAAAGCTTCTACAAAAATAGGTCAAATCTGATACAAAAATTTTATTGTAAAAAAATCTTTTACAGAAAACAAACATTTCAATGTTTCAAAGGCAAGTCACCAGTTTTAAGAAGATCCCTGAAGTTTAAACAAATAAACAGATCTTTTTGCCATATCTCAACAACCAACACCAAAATCAATCTAAAAACAATATTGTAACTGGAAGAAAAGCCAGTTCTAATTTAATAGAAATTTGAGTAGATATTTCTGTCCCTAGAAAAAATATAAGATTGACATTTTGATTGGAAAAAATTCGTAAAGAGTGAAATGATAGGAAAATGACGTTTTTTTGAAAAAATTTTGATACATACCCCCTATTTCGAGGTCGTAGAACACGATTCTGGCCTCGGTTTTCCATAATTTTTCCTCAATTTTGCGGAAAACAGGGAAAATAACTTTTCACTTATAGTCCAATTTTTTTCACTAAATCGTTAAACTTTTGTTATAACAACGAATTCCACAGTGATAGAAGCTTCTGCATTATACAAAAATTCAAAAATATGCACTTTTTTTATTAAAAAAATCCGAAAAATTACCACGACAAAAATCACAACAAAATCAAAAGAAACGCCGACGCTCAAAAATAATAGTTAACATAGTTCGCTAAAGATGGCGTACTGTTAAAGTCGGCGATGTTGCCAGATTGCAAAAACGATTTCTTTAAATAATCTCTTTCTGTTTGAATTGGAAAGAAAAGGTTCCAAAAAGAATGTTTTCCTTTCCTTTGATTATTGAAGAACTATTAATTACTTTTATGTCTATGTCTTCGATGTGCGATTGTGACTCTAAATAATAAAGGTTTTAAGGATTATTGTTGCTTTTGTTTGTTTCCCTCCAAATACCAGTACTTTTAAACGGATAATATGAATTGATCATATTGCTTATGTCCGTTAGCAGAAAATGTCGAGTGGCAGAGCTTATCCCGCCTCCACGAGGTTTCTGCTGGACAATGACATTTTTTAATTATTAAATCTAAGTCAATTTAGGTTAGTTCAGGTTAGTTTAGGTTAGTTCAGGATAGTTCAGGTTAGTTTAGGTTAGTTCAGGTTAGTTCAGGTTGGTTCAGGTTAATTTCAGCTTTTTAAAGTAACCAAGACTAATGTTAACCTGTACTTACCAGAACTAAGCAAAAATTTTGGAAGGTTAAGATTCATTGTACCCCTTTTTATACGTTACAAACATTAAACTATGTTGTTAACTGTAATGGGTAAATTTTAAAGTTTATACCAGGAAACGTTAAATCTAGGTTAATTTAGATTAGTTCAGTTAACCAAAATCAAGCTAAACCTGAACCAACCTATCTTAACCAAAACCAACCAATAATTTTGAAGGGTTAAGATTATTTTTACTTAGAAACTGTTCTGAATATTAAAAAAAATTAAACCATGTTGATGACTGAGAAAAACAGATGTTATAGTTTATATTATGAAGAAATTTTAAATCTGGCAACGTTGCACCTTTTTACGTGATTCGGCGGCCAGTTTAGACAGTCTGACCGTCGATGACGTTTTCGAGACGTGTTTTTGATTTTTCACTGAAAATATAAGTTTTTCTAAATTGGTTTGCTAAAATTTGTGCAAAAGTAATTGAAATATATTACGTACAATATTTTTTAACTAGTTCCATTGAAAATGAAGACGTAAATTCGGTTTTTAATTGAAAAGAAAGTGCTTTGTGAAGTGACGCTTTTCTTTTTTTAAGTTTTCCGGGAAAGTGAGGAAAAATAGTGAAAAATCAAGACCAGAATTGTGTTCTAGGACCTCGAAATAGGGGGTGAGTATCGAAATTTTTTCAAAAAAACATAATTTTCATGCTTTTCACGCTTTGCAAATTTTTACCTTTTGATTTTGGCAATAGTTAGGAATTTCTGAAAATCTTACAGTTTTTTTAGGCACTGAAACCTTATTTGGTGGAGAACAAATAGTGAACACCACCCCCGTGCATTTCAAAATTTCAGTCATCTTTCAAATTATAATGTCAATTTTTTTCAGTGTATCTTATAAGTCTACTCTCAAAAGCCCTAGCCTTATTCGCTTCTGAATATTAAACAATTGTCTCATGTATCTCAACATAAATGATTTTAAATTATATTGAGAAAAAATTAAAAAACAACTTGTATTTATTGAAACATAAAGTTCTATTTTCGTAAATCATAAGCTATTATAATATGAAATATTTTTTTTTAAATTAGCGATACTGGTAATGTTTGAATGTGTACTTACCAAAAATCTAGTGCTAGAAGTTCCTTCATCAATAGACCCAATTAAGGGACCATACTTGTCCCTAGTGGAACTCATTATTCAAGAGTATTAATAACACTGATTTTTTTGATAATTTATTACCTATTTTCAACATCCAAGATCAAATTCCATGGTCCCTGTTATTTTAAGTTTTTCTAACCTTAACTTTTAACTTTCATAACAAAACAGTTGAAGTAATGAGTTTCCCCTTTTCATTCTGTTACATTAATGAAACAAGGATAGAATGCTCTGTTCGAACTACCCAAGGAAGTTGGATCTAACTTCCTTAGAACTACCCAAATAGTATTCATAGACCTATAAATATAAACCGCGGCTCAAGTGGAGAGCAAATTACTCCTGGGTACCTATTCTCATTCTTGAGAGTGAGTCCACACGATACCAAAAATTTCGGCGGCAGCGTAGCGTAATAAGACATATGTCAAATTTCAAGCATTGTGATTTGTTAGATTTAAAAAAAGACAAAGACCGAAGATTTCCCGCCTAAATCCGCCTTTTCCAAGGTCATTACGCCAAATCATGTTTAACTTTTCAGCGGACTGCTTTCAAAATGGTGGAAACTGATTATTTTCAATATTTTGTATGAAAACATAACCTATGTTTTTTTTAAACTTTGTTGTTTTATTTATATATTTTATTTAGCGAGTTTTGAAATAATAGATATTTATGAATTATGTTAAATTGTTTTAATTTATTAAAAATGCTTGTTACCGAAGATCATTACTGCTTGGTCCTCAAAAAAAAAAAAAAACGATTTTTGTTCATTTTTTTATTAATTTTATAACAATTGCAATAATACAGGTATTCATTATATAAATTAAAGCTTATGAATTAAAGGCCATTATATAATACAATTTCTATTCAACGACAATCTGTGATATAGAGACGCTAATCCACAGACATGCCCTTAGCTATGGTTACCAGATCAAATAATGAGTTTTCCTGACAATATCCCTAATGTTTCTGTAAATATCCGGACATTTTATCTGAATGTTGTATGTTAAGGCAGTGAGATTTTCAAAATTTTTGCAATCAAAGCATCAAATGCCAATATCGAGTGAGTCTTCTCATTAATGGGAGCGTAGTGGACTAAGGAGAGACAGACTGTCTATATTGTTATAAGCTTTGCCTTTCGCTGCCATCAATGTTATAACTTTGCTAGTTCGATGAATTCAAATAAATCTTCTAATATTACTTTTTTAATATTTTATTATAATGTTCACTAAATCATGAGGTAACAACAGTTTTTGTTCTTACTTACTAATTTAATGTTACTATTGTAGTTTTTTGATTTTAGTTCCTCTCGTTTCAATGTTCATGTCCTAGTTACATTCTATTCCGAATCTAAATTATATATTTGACAGTCATAGGCGTACTAACAAATATAACTTATAACTATTTATTTACATGATTACTGAAATGAAAAAGTGTGTATTTATGGGACGATGACAATATAAACAAAACTAATGGTCTCTGTAAAAACTAAAGTTTTAGAGTTTCGGAGATTAAGGCATGCTTTTGTTTGAACCTATTAGAACATAAATTTACTTAAGATATAACTATTTCTTAAGGGAGTATTAAATATTAGACTATAATTATCTATTAATCCATAAGAGTAACTTAAAAATATATATACTAATTTAATAATTAATAATTTGTAGTAATAGTTGGTTTACAACAATGTCTTCTGTTAAGGTTCTACTCTAGACACAATTTAACTTAAAGAACATATCATGTGAAGAATGTCATGAAATAGTTATAAAAGTCCAGCAATTGCCAAAAGAAACATCAAACAATAAAAAGTATGAAACTAAATTTATTAATATACTAAATTAACAATTCACTCATTTTGGTAACGTTTAATCAATTTATTTTTTCTCACTAGAATGATTAATAAATATTTTTTCATTACTTATATTTTCCTCTTTTAATTTCAAAAAAATACTGACAATTGCAGTTTTTTCCTCTTTCTTCCTAACGAGGGGCTAAAATTTCAAACATGTCAGGAAAATTCCTGTCGTCTGGTAACCCTACCCTTAGCAAATTTTATATAAACCTATTATAAACAATTAAAAAGTAAAAATTAACATTAATGGAAATTTAATAACAGAAATCCAGTTAGTGTTATACGTAATATATTCTTCTAAAAACTACAAACAATTGTAATTATTAAAACGATTGTTAAAATGACACTTTATATTAAAACTCTCGTCTTTGAACTCTTTGGCAATTCTTTACCAGGTAGAAGTGGCAAACTTCGGAAATAAAACTTGCTTTAAAGAGTTTCATATTATCGCACAAGTAACATGACTAATTTCAAAAACACTGTTTACCGACTCGGAATTCGCACTGTTGCTTTCACATGCTGATTTCATCAGCTAAATATCACAATGTTTTTTCAAACCTTGTAATAAGGGTATAGCTGTACACATTTCCATAGCGTGTTTCCTATTTATTGGCCCAACAACAGGTTTTCAAACTCACCAAGAGTAACAGGAAAATATTTTTAAAAAATCAGGATCACTTTCTCGCATTTCTTGACTTAAATCATTAGTATGTCCAAGTCTTTCTCCAATGTTTTTCTCAAAAACAGATCGGACCTAGTAGCGACGACTTTTCCGTTTTTTTAATAAAGAATATATTAATAATATCCTTATCTTTTGTAATTTTTTCTTTAGTTTTCTTTTTCTACATAACAACATTGCTGCAATTATTTTTTTTATTTTCTTTCATTTTAATTTATACATAAATAAATATTATCAAAAAATCAGAAAAAAGTTAGGTTACCACAAAAAAAAACATTACGACTGCACGACTGCACGATAAAAGTTCCCCGTGTGGACGAGACATTTTTAACATAAATGGGCGTAATACGCCTACGCCGAAATTTTTGGTATCGTGTGGACTCACTCTGAGAGACGATCATCTTGATGGAAAGTGGGCGTGATTCTCACGAAAAAGTACGAAAACGTATTCATAATACGGTTTCTTACTTTTTCGTGAGAACCACGGCACTTTTCATTAAGATGTTTGTTCTCACGAAAAAAGCAACCAAGAATACTGTTTCACACTTTTTCATGACAACCACGCCCACTTTCCATCAAGTGATCGTTCTCTCAAGAACGAGAATAGGTACCCTGGTATGAGAGAAAATGTAGTAAGAAGGAGAAAAGCCTGTCTCACTCTAATTGGCGAGGAGAATTTGCATATAATCATCCTTTTCTTTCCTTATCTAACATCTTACTTAGCCTAATTCATAGACCTAATATAAAAATAATAAAACCGCGAATCTCATCGAAATACGTTGTCTCTCATTTGAACAGTAGTATCTCTTTTTCTAGTCTGTGGAATAGAAAGAGAGACTACGCATCGAAAACGCTATATGTCTTTCTAAATTTAGAGCGGTTTATATACTTATATGTCTATGACCTAATTTAACGAAAAAAAAAGACGTTAGAGAGGTTAGAAATTTAAATTAAAATCATATATTTCCGTCTTTATTATTTTTGACTATAATAAGGAGAATATTAAAGTTATATACAAGATATCATATTTTATCTCTTGAATCTGGAGATCTATGGTCTGGAGTTAATACTGTATTCTTATACCATAAACAAATAGTATCGGAAAGGTGTTTATATTTTTGTGTAGCTTGAATTGCAATATGGAAAACGAAACCTTCGTTCTAGATGATTACAATGACCTTTTACACCAACACGAAATACAAAAAAAAGAATTGAATGAAGCAAAACAAAACCTTCATGAAGTTTCGCGGCAATTAAAAATTAATGAAGCATTGTTGGTTGAGTACCAAAATGATATTGAACTATTACAACGTAGTGAAAACTCAAATAAAGAAAAGTTGGAGGGCAAAGTTGCTAGTCTGGAAGAGACTATTGCAAGTTTAAGGTCTGTAATTTTTACATTGTATATAGCTGAGAAAGTCTGAGTTTCTAAGTTCTTGCAAAATTAATTCATCTTGATTAAATAATACCTATTTCGGCATGAAATAATCTATACAAAATGAAATATAATACCCAAGTTTATCGGGAGAGCATAAGTACTTGTGTACTTTAACATTATTTGTAATTTTTAAATATTTTTTTTACATTTGTAATAGTATTGGTAAATACTGAAGTTATAAATATTTTAGATCAAGTCATTTTGATGACATCTGTTATCTAGAATCTAAGTTAGAGAGAAAAGAAAATGAAAATGAAGATCTTAAAAGTCAGATAGAATTGCTTGAAAAGAAAAGTGTTGTGGAAGCTACAAATGATGTTTCTATGAATTTAAGCGAAATAAGTCGCCTAACAAAAGAAAATGAATTACTTCAGGAGAAAGTTCAAGAGATGGCGGATGTTATTGAGCATCTAAGGAATCAGAATAATACACTGGAGGAGACATTAGAAGTAAAAATTTATTATTTCTATTGGGGAAAATGGTTACTTGTATATGTAAATGAATCCAGGTCCTGTTAGTTATAGTAATTACAAATAGAATGAAGGGGGAATTAAATATTTAAAAAGGCGGACTTTGAAGATGTTTAACTTTGTGATAATTAAAGATACAAAGGTTTGATTTAAGCAAAAAATAACCATTTGGTTCAGATTAGGTATTCGCTACTATTTTTGCTGGAATTGTTATCTGTAAAACAAAAAAATGAAAGAAATCATTACTTTATTTGGTTGGCTATTTTCTGTTTCCCTGATAACAAATATAGCAGGACAAATGACAGCTTTAATTTTGTTTCAAAAATCTTATTGACAAATGCTTAAAAAGGCAAAATGTAATATTAATATTCTAACTTTAGAAATCTTAGTTATTTTTATTATGTTATATAATTGTTTTTTTTTTAAATATTTAAAAACAATTTATGTACATCAAGTCATTTTTTTACGTCAGTTCCACTCTGTGCATTTTTTCTAATTTCCTGCCAAGTAATCACTGTGTCACCCGCGTAAGATACAATTTTACCCCCGATGTTCAAATCTGTAACTGATTTTATTTACAAGTTGAAAAGTACATGCCCTAAGGCAGTCCCTTGTGGGACTTCAATTTGAACATTGCAAAGGGTTACTGAAAGTTTCACAAATTTTAATTTGTTGCTATCTATTCAGAAGATAGCTCTCAGAGACCTGCAACACCATGTCTCTCACCCCATTGTGTTCAAGGACATCAAGGAGTTTTTTTATGAGGCACTGTATCGAAGGCCTTAACTAAATCCAAGAAAATAACACATTTTTTATCATTGTCAGTATTACTTATATCCTCTGTTGAGTTATCACTAGCATCGACACCTTTAGAAAATCCAAACTGGTTCTCCAAAAGTAGTTTGTTTTCTACTTAAAAATTAGTGTATATATTTTCTTTTATACATTTTTCAAATATTTTTATAAAATTTGAAATTAAGCTAATAGGTCTGTGATTACCGATCAAGCTAAAATTTCCAGATTTTAAGAAAGACGTTATTGAGATTTTACATGGTTTAGGGACAGTTCCAGTTGTAAAAATTTAATTATGTGTCAAAGGTGTAAGTAAATATATATATGAATTTTTTTGAATATCTTAATAGGAACTTCATTATATCCTTGAGCACTGTCGCTCTTTAGTGTACTTATATGCTTTATAACTACGTTGGTAGTGACTAGTTTCAAAAATATTGATTTTTTAGAGGGTGTAAGGGAAATGTATTAGCTGTATATGAAATAATCATTGTACATATGAAGACTGATCCCTGCAAAATACATATTGCCAAACTCCGCCATTTCTTTATCGCTTAAAAAACTTTGATCATCATTAGCTATATTTATGTTGTTATTTTTTTCTTCATAGGTCCATTTTGAAGCTGGATGTACTGCGGCCAGTATAGGGCTGTTGTGCTTATGTTATTATACTTTTTATATTCATTGCTAGCCTCTGTGATAATTTTGTATGTTTTCTCATTTTTTTTTTGTGTTCATCAAGTTTAGCTTTATAATGTGTATTTTTAGCACGTTTGATAATTTTTTTTCAAGTTATTTCAATATATTTTATATTCATTTTCCTTGTGAATAATTTTTTTGTAAATGTTTCTTTAATTTGTCTTGTTGTTTTATGGATTTGGTTATACTGTTTGATATCCACGGTTTGATATTACTAAATTTTTTCTTTGGAAGAATTTTAGTTGTTTCACATTGTGAATCTAGATTCAGAAATTTATCAGTAAACCACTGACATGCAGTCTCGGGATCATGTGCATCCACCACCTCCTACCAGCATTTAAGATTAATTAGATGAGTTTGTTTTCATTTAATTTTGTTATATTTAAGTATCATTTTTATCTGAAACACAAGGATCAGTCAAAATGGGCTAACTGAACTAATTAGTAGTAACACCAAATTTTGAAAATTTATCAGAAACTTCAAGGGTAAAATATTGAATGTTTTACATTAAAAGTGAATCTGTTTGCAATAATATTATTAAACACGTAGGCATAACTTAAAGATAGTACTATTGTATAGATTATTATTATTACAGATATGTACAAAATTTCAGCAAAATTGAACGAGTATTTTTCAACGAAAAGAGAAACGCGTTAAAGATTAAATGAAGCTACAACACTGACGTTAGCATGTGTCAAATCGTAACGGGTCTGCTTTTCCTCGAAATACACATATATGTATATATGTATATATATTAACCATTTGTAATTCTGATTTTAAATTTTGTATGGGTATTCTGCATAAGATTTACTACATTCTTAAAGAATATATATATATATATATATATATATATATATATATATATATATATATATATATATAAGAATATATATATATATATATATATATATATATATATATATATATACAGGATGTACAAACACGTGAAAGGAATACTACTTCATATAAATTTTTTTTCATATAGGCCTTCTCTTCGGAGATATGGGCTCCCAATGAGCTGCAATGGAATCCAGTTTTAACACATAATTATTGAACTACCAGGTATATTTCAATTTTTTTTAATATGATGTACACCCGATAAGACCCTTCAAATTACTCTCCAAGAAAGTGTTGTGAATTACTCACAGCTGCAGGGACGGATTAGCTGTGACACTCATTGTGTGTGACCCCATTTTTTTTACGCTCTGTATGATGAGAACTTTGGACAACGTTTTTTACAAGCCTTTAACTATCAACTAAAAATTAAGTACTCTTCATTCATGTCACTAATTCTAATCGTTTTCGAAAAAAACGTCATTTTATTTACACTGTTAAGTCTCTTAACTTTTGTAGGATTAAATATGAAAAAGGGGAATTCTCCCCTGTCATCATAATTTCAATAAAAAGTTAAACTAACTGCTTAGTTAAAAACTTCGTAAGAGGATTCAACATAGGCTTCGTGAAGTCTGATACACTCGCGGGTACGACGAATTCAGGACTGCTGTACCCGCCACGTTAACTCAGCATTGTTCCTTATTTAATCACAATGAAACGTGATCCTCCGTAGAAGCTTCTCCCTACTATCGACTGGAATGGAATACACTAAGGTTTTGAGGTGTCCCCACAGCTAAAAATCCAACGACATCCTCTACCTATCCAACGGTTTGGAAAGACGTTATTCAAATGCTGCCGCACGGCAACGCTGAATTGAAGAGGTGCGCCATCGTGCATGTAGTACCTATTTTGGCGGGTTTCAAGTGGTAAGTGCCCTACTAAATGGTAAAAAGCGATCTGGAGTAACTCGAAATTAAGTTCTCCATTCAGTCGTGTCGGCAGTACGAATGATTCAATCAAAAAATTTCCAGTGATTCCTGCCCAGACATTAATTGATTGAAACTTATGTTGATGATGCGAAAAAATGGTTGCATGAGGATTTTCATCAGTCCATACATCAGATGCATATCTGCATACTCAATAAACGTGTATTCCATATTTCGAATTATTTCACAATTAGTTTTACCACGAAATTCAAAAATCAGTAAATTAATATCCAAGTAAAGAATCAGTGTGTCAGCGATGTGAAAGTTGACAAGTTCTGAAATGCAGGATATTTATTTCTTTCGTACCTAGCAATGTTGGCAACAATACTTTGTTTTTGGTGCCGATAAAATGAAACTCATATTTTTTTGCGAACCTAGGTCGAACTACAAGTCACAGAATTAGACGTTTTTAATTAAAGAGGCAAACTCTAATTTTGGATCGATTTTTTTTTATCATAAGGTTGAAGGTTGAATATTTGATAGGGACAAAGATGTATCTTTTATCGAAATACGCCAAATACGAATAAAAGGATGTTTTTTCGAAAACGGTTAGGATTAGCGACATGAATAAGAGTACTTAATTTTAGATCAGTAGTAAAGGTTGTAAAAAACGTTGTCCAAAGTTCTTATCATACAGAGCATACAAAAAATGGGGTTATAAATGTCACAGTCCTTCCTTGCAGCTGTGAGTTAGTCACAACATTTTCTCGGATAGTAATTTGAAAGGTCTCACCTGTTATACATCATATTAAAAAAAAATTTAAATGTACCTGGTGGTTCAATAACTACGTGTAAGAAACTTGATTCCATTGCAGCTCTTTGGGAGCCTGTATCTCCGAAGAGGAGGCCTATACGAAAAAAGTTTATATGAACTTGTAGTATTCCTTTCACGCGTTTTTTTTTTCATATCCGGGAGACTTCCCACATTTTCCCGGACACCCCGTATACTCAACGGCTGGTCTTCCAAAATGAATAAGCAAAATCGAGAAAATGAAAAGGCCAGTCCCCCCCCCCCCAAAAAAAAAAAACGAGGAATGCAGGGAGACCGGCATATTGTTAGGAGTGAGGTGTAACTTTTTAACCTTTTGTAATTCTGATTTTAAATTTTGTATGCGTATTCTGCATAAGATTTACTACATTCTTAAAGAATAAAAAATTTTTGGATTTTTTAACTTGTTTATATGTATTTTCTTCCTTAAAATCTAATTTTGCGATTAACCCATAATAAAGAAGAATTACCCATATTAGCTAATTTAAAATAGGACTACCAATGGACAATCTATGTAAAATATGTCCTCTCAGTTAATAATAAAAAACAAGTTAACTATTTAAAACAATAATATAAATGACAATAAAAACTGTTGAGTATAATGACTATGTAAATACCTCATCATCATCTTTGATTTCAGTTTCTTTTGTTTACCTTTGTAGCAACACAAAGAAGAAATAAGCCAACTTAAAGAAATTTTAAACTTGAAAAGACAGGAACTTTCAGAAAATGCCTCCATAATCAACAAACTGAATGATGAATTAATGTGTGCAAATATAGAACTGGAAAATTATAAACATAAACCTTTAGCAGCAGATAGCAAAGGAAATTCTTTATTTGCTGAAGTTGATGACAGGTGAGAAAATTAATGTTTCAACTGTTTGTGATATAAGGTCTTAATCACTAACTAAATTTATATCTATCTCAGTTTTGGCTACACTAAAGTTACACTAGATGTTTAAATGCAACTAAGACATCAGTTAAGATCAGATAACAAAACTGTTTGTACTTCCATGTTACTCTAAGAATATTTTATATTGCACAAACTTTAATTTTAAGGTAAATCTTGATGTATGACTCCCGACAAAATGTATGTTTCATGTATGCATATTTCTTGCTTAATTAGCTCCTACGCTACGGGGTATTTTATCCAAACCCTATATGTGGTTTTCTTAGGTTCATTTCAAGCATATTTTTGTTGCATAATATAATGTTGGTTTAATGTAGTGTGATCACCTTTAAAATATTCCAATGAACTTTAATATATGATTTCCTTAGTAACAGAATATTTTCACAAAATTGTATTTTTAAAATACAAAATACTGTCAAAACAGTCATTTATTACAATTAAACATATTAATGATGATGAAACAGAATAATACAACGGTTTTTAAATTTTAACAATCAGGGGTTGATAAAAATTGGTAAGCTATTGGAATATGATGCTTCACAGTGATAATAGAGGCAATGTTGAACATTCCTCCACTGCACCTAGCTGTGATGACAGTAGCACCAACAAATGCCCTTAAGTTGTTCTAAACAGAAAACCTTAAAACTGGAAACTTTAATGTTGGGACCAGGGCACAAAGATGTCAAAGGAAAAGAGGAAGCAGATAGCTTGGCAAAAAAGGTGCAAAAGCCCCCTTTTTCGGCACTTTCTGTGAATTATCAAAAAGTCAAATATATGATATGATGATTTATTGTATTCATACAAATACAAATTTGCTTACATTCGTCAAAATTTCCAAAAAAGAAATTATATCTAAACTAACAACAAAAGGAGCTCTGGAGATAAAATTGAAGTGTAATGTTTCTCGATCTCTCAAAAGAGATATATCAGTAATAACAGATCTTTTCGCAGAACTGCAAATGGGCAATGCTGGGAATGATTCTGCGACCTTGCAGCCGAAACGGCAGAACACCGTCTGTGCGAATGCATGGCGCTGCTCTACAAGACTTAAATTTCTGAAAGTCACCACCTGGACGCTTGTGGAAATAAATCACTTACCCCTCAGAAAAATAATAGATTTCGCGAAAAGTTTAAATATCTCTGGCTTAATTTGATTAAGTTAATATACCAAATATCCGATAAGTCGAAGTGCTGTAGAGCGACAAGGAAAGCCTTAACGACCCACTCACAGTCAAAAAGTGATTGGAATCAAATCCTTGTACTTCAGTCTGTTGTAGCTCCACAATAGGATTTTTTGACAACTGCAGTTTCTCAGTTATTAAAAATTTTCATTTCGTAACCTGATAATTTTGGTTTGATTACTCTTTTTTTTTTTGACATCAACAAACTTAACATTAAAACGTAAAACATATGGGAAAATTTTAATTTGGAAGGTGTGTCTTCATGAGACTGTACTTCCTTTTGATCGGTTTTGCTGCGGCAAATAATTTGTTACTTTGCACATCGAAAAGTCAAACACTTCTTATTGATAGTGCATTTTATTCTGTCCATGAATTCACCCACTATTTATTTTTAACACAAAACTATATTTCATTTTAATAGATTACTACCAGGGTAGCCGTTTATATTTCAATAATAACAAATAAAAACAAATATTTATCATTGACAATGGTTTTATTGTTTAACAAAATATTTTCCACGATGATCAATACAATATTTGCATAAATTTGAAGCAACCCAAAAAGCATTTTTGACACTATAAAGATGGTATCTCCAAAATACGGCATAGAATAAGCGATACTTCACGTTTTAGCAGAAACCAGATCGAGTGCTACAGATGTAGACGAATTGGACATATGAAAAGTGACTGACAGGTGCAATTAAGAAACCAGTTAAAGTGCTACAGATGTGGACGAACTGGACACACGAAATGGAGCCACCGGGTGCAATTAAGAAATCAGATAAAGTGCTACAGATGTGAAAAAACTAGACACATGAAAAGTGACTGTCAGCTGCAATTAAGTTATAATTCACCATCCATAGACAGCACAGAAGAAAACCAGGAAAAACTGCATCAGTACAATTTTAACATTAAAGAGAGACGGAAAGACTGCATAACAACGCAGATAAGGAAGAAAACAAGTACTGTTGACGTTGATCGAGAGTTAAGTCCAGTTAAGATGAGAAAAGACCAATTGAAAGACTATGATCTAGTGTCATTTCTTCAAGGAAAAGTCAATGCTACACCTATTACCATAACTGTTGACCCTAGTGCTGCACTATTTCTGATAAAGTCAAGTCTTGTTGGTAAATTTAAAATCCTATTGTCCAGAAAAGTAACGTTAAGAACTGTAATTGGAGAAGCAACTGATGTGGAGGTTCACCTTGGATGGCTAAGATTAAAACATTTGGTATTATTTGCCGACAAAGAAGACGAGTCTATTTTAGTTATGGACCTAATTCGTCAACTTGCATTTTCTTTCGACAAAAAGCATGTCACTGAAAAATTTATTCTATCCTTAATATCTAATCAGAGTCTTTGCAGAACAAACGACAAGAATAAAGGGGAGCACAGAGAAAATCATTTATAGAAGACCGAACGAAATTTCTGGAAGCAACGTCGGATTAATTCAACAATCCAACCCTGTAAATACCTGATAGGGAAGGCCTTAGTCAATTAATATAACATCAAGGCAAACCCGGCAGGGTTCTAGCAAGGTGATAGAGTTTGGTTATGAAATCCACAAAGAAAGAAGGGCCAATCACCTAAGTTGATGGCATCATGGGAAGGACTATATACTGTTATGGAAAGAATTAATGACGTTGTTTATAGAATCCAACGAAGTCCCGAGGCCAAAATGAAAGTAGTACATCTCCACAGGTTGAAGCCATACCACCGAAGTATCGAAGCTAATCGGGATAATCAGAATTAGGAAAGGGGCAATGTAATAAAGGACTAGGAGAACTTTTTGATGCGTCCTTATAGGAATATGTCAATGAGTCATCATAATTTGTTATGTTTCTAGTAGAGTTCTGGAATTGTATTATATTCTAGTAGATTCTATAAGTATATAAATAGGGATAGCGTAGTTTAATTTGGTTGTATTTGAACAGTGAAGGTGTTAAGAAATAGGTCGTAATTAAAGAGTTGTTATTTATTAGTGAAAAGTATTGTATTTTATTGAAACCCAGTGAAAAAAATAGAGAAAATCGTAACAATTTTGAATAAATAATATGAAAACTTCTCGGATTATTTGCTGACATTTTAATGCTCCAGGTAATCCATGATTTTTTCTTTTTCGATTTTAATTTTCTGACCAGAAAGTTATTATTGAAAAGATACACCAAAATATTATAAAAACCGCCCAATGGATCATCAAAATTCATAGTACTTCTCCAATCAACTAGGCTCGCATTTACTTAAAATCTATAAAAATTTGAACTAAAAACTTTTCCAAACTGCTGTACAACCAAATTACTTTTAAATTCAACACAATGATTTGTATTTTTTATATAACTTTAGTGTTTTGTCCACTTAAAAGAATGTCAGCAAATGCATAACTATATATATATATATATATATATATATATATATATATATATATATATATATATATATATATATATATATATATACGTGTCTAATTGATAACCTCCTTTCTTTGAAATCGGTTTAAAATTTTAAAATTGTAACACGATTTATTTTATATTGCATACAAATCAATAATTTTTATTTTATTTTAATACTGTCTCCACTAGGCGAGTACACCTTCAAGAAACCATTAATCACATGAAATCAACCTATATTCGTCTTAAACAAGAACACTCCCAACAGTTAAAGCTCATTTCACATTTGCGCAAAGAAAATGCGAACGTTCGGGAATCGTGGAAAAAGGATTTGGAAGAAATGCAAGAAGATAAATATTGGGTTAGTACTGAGTAAAATAAAGTTTTGAGTTTATGTTCTGAACAAATTTGACAATATTTCTTGTATTGGTAAATTTTATTCTGTATAAAACTCCTAAATATTGTTACACTTATTTTGATTGTATCAGATTTTGTAAATAGTAATATTGACCCTAAAAAATAAAAAGTATTATTATTTAAATCATACCGAAAAAGGTAGCGTTTTTAGCCCATCACTGTCAGGCGGATTTGTACTCCTGACTTCATTCATTTATAATTAGTTTTCATTTTAAGTAAATGAGAAATATTTGCAGGTTAATGATACCCTGAAAAGGCACGTAAAAGTGCTAGAAGAAATTATAGAAGATCAGAAGAAACAGTTAGAAGAAGAGTCTGAAAAGCCAGAAGAGAATTTAAGCGGAGGATATCAGTACTACCAACAAATCATTGATGATAAAAGGTATGTTTTTGAATAGTGATAATGCTATTGCTATCTACCTTCAAAACAGTCATTTAAATTTGGAACATTCTTTTTTTTATCTGTAAGATAGTAAGTTAGCAGTTTCCAAATTTTTTATGTTTTAGATATATAAAAATGTAAAAGTTCTAAATATCCCTGAGTTTTATCCTTAGAATATCAATCCCAGAGGAGGGGGTTTACTGGATCTCCTCAGTATTCACAACATCGAATTTATTAACAGAGGGAGCACGCCTACTTTTATTACAAGTAGAGGAGAGTTCGCCATTTGTTCTTCAAATATGCAGAACTTGTTGAAGAAGTGGGAAATTGACTCGGAGGTTTCGTTGTCAGATCTCCGACATATCCTATTTGAAATTGGCGTTGAACAAAACGCAGCAGTAGCGTAATACCGAAACTATAGGACTGAGAAGTAGAATCATAGGGTTCTTATCGAGATACGGTGATGAAGCCGATTTGGAAATCGTTACCAAACAAATCAGTGATGCACTTCGGGGTTCATTTGAGGCTAGCTGTCAAATAAGAAGGCCCATAAACTCCAAAATATCCTGGTGGAACTCTCAAATCGAGAACCATCGGAAAAATGTTTTTTTTTTTAGAAAAGCGCTAAAATACCGAACTGAAATAAGCTGAGAAGAATATAAAACTGCCCAGAGAGAATTCAAGAAACAAATAAGGGACTCACAGAGGAACATTTGGAAGAAATATTGCGAGAGCCTAGAAAGTATACCTTCATTGTGCTTTATGGGCTTATAAACGAGCCTTCGGGTGCACATGAGGGCTGACACCTAAAGTGCTATTTTGAATATAAACGATGGTGATCCCCCCATGATAACGTACGCCGCTATTATATGGCGTAATAGAACAGAGCACAAACATAGCCTTCAACTTGACAAAGTTCAAAGAATGGTTTGTGTGGGCATATTGAGTGCGGTGAGGACTGCTCCCGCTAGGGCTCTTGAAGTCCTGCTGAACCTGCCTCTTCTTCACTTATACATAGAAATCGAGGTCCTGAAGACTTTTTATCGTCTCAGTTGCCTGGGACATCTTGGAATTGAAACGGGCGGCTACTCAGGTGTCTGGGAAAGGGCGGTGGAGAGATGTCCATCACTCCCCATGCAGACAGATTACATGACGCCGCTTTTAAAACCCCACCTCTCTCTGGGGATATTTCTGCCAAGTAGAGAGAATTGGGAGGGAGAGTAAAATCTTCCAAGAAATGGATCCTGGTGGTATACCGATGGATCTCGACAAGATGAAAGAGCTGGAGCTGGAGTGTTCGGCAGGAACACAGAAGTCGGAGAGTACTACCCTCTCGGACAACGTGCGAGGATCTTCACAGCGGAAATTTATGCTATTCTGCAGTGTGCCCATCTCTGTGAGAGGGATATAAACAGAAATAGGGTAATAAATATATGTTCAAACGGTAGGGCTGCGATAATGACACTGAAGTCCAGTATTGTAACTTCGCGACTGGTGTCTGAGTGCAAGGACGTACTGAATATGACAGGGAACGATTGCACAATCAGACTCGTGTGGGTCCCGGGCCACTCGGGCGTATGTGGGAATAAGGAAGCAGACCGTCTGGCAAAGTTCAGTTCCACAACAACCATATGGACCCCAACCATTTCTACCTGTCTCAATTGCCGTTGGCAAAAGGGAATTAAAATAGTTGTTGAAAAATAAAATTGTGGTGGAATTGTTGACAGGGCATTGCCACCTGAGGGGCCATCTTCATAAGATCGGTGTCGAAGACGACCCGACATGCAGATGGTGTTTGGAGGAGGATGAAACTGTTGAACATGTCCTCGGAGAGTGCCTAACACTCAACGGACTGAGAGAGATATTTCAGAGATACAGTTTTGTTATAGGAATCAGTTAGGCAAGTTCAACTAACGAGGTTGCTTGGATTCGCAAAGGCGATCGGCCTCAAATGACCTGCAACTACGGTTGATTGTAGAGGGCCCAATAGAGGCCTAGACATCGATAATCTAGTATTATCACCCTTTGTTTCATTCATTCATTTATTCACCTTAGTAAAAAAGATTTACATACCCTATAAATTAAGGTTATTAATTTTAAATATTTTTAAGACAAATTTTACGTTCAAATAGGTAATTAAATTGTGGCTCAAAATTAATATATGTGACAAATAAAAAAGTATAATTTTGTTTATATTACATTTTAAAATGCAATATTGTCACAAAGTAACCGACGCATCCATTACTTTTTTTGTATCTCAGTCATTACTTAAAAAATGCGATATATTTAATTTCAGCAAAGAAATTGCACATTGGAAGAAAAGAAACTCAGATATGTCTATTAACGAACACTTATTGTCCATTAATTTGGCCGAAGCAAATAAGAAAGTACGAGTTTTGCGTGTTGAAATGCAACAACAAATAGACGAAATGAATGAAATTAAGTCTCAGAACAAAGTCGAAAAAGACGAATTTTTGTGTATTAAATGTAAAATCAGTGAAGAGGATAGAAGAAAAACTAAGCGATTTGAGATTGAAAAGGAACATAAAACTTTTGAAGTACCAGAAAGGTAACCAAATTAATATTCATTCAATAATATTATGATACTTGGACAAACGTCTACAAAATGTAAAGCTTTTTACGGAAAACGGGTAAAAAAATAATACAAAACGCAAATTTTGATTAGGGTAAATGAAAATATTTTGATATAAACACCTTACTTATAACTAAGCGGGAAATAGAAAATTTTTCCCAACTGGTTATGAAATGTTTCTTTCATCACTAGCATCATCACTAAACCAATCTACACTCAGAAATATAATGTAGAACTCCTTGTTGAAAGTGTAGGCATTGAACTTAGCCTGTCTAAAGTCAGGGTATCACTCATAGTAGTATATAAATCTTGCACTCTTATTTCTTTAACTAATCATAACATTTTTATAAAATCATTTAACGAGTTGCTATGCTTTCTAACTGAAAAATATCAGACAGTAGTTAACTCTGGACACTTCAATATCGATTTCTTGAAAGATTCATTATTCAAAGCTCACCTTCTGGATCTTTTGGAAGGCTTCACCCTAAAAAACATTCTTCCCTTTCAACCTACTAGAGTCACGGGGGTTTCGTGCTAGGCTATGGGCTATGTATTAACAAAGAGATCTGACATCTTTGCCGCTAGTAACTTGGAATTGAATATTTCGGACAACTACACTCAATTTATTAATATTATTCCAATAAATACTATAATTTCTAAGAACACCAAGATTAGCGTGTATAACAGTTTTTTTAATAATGGTAATTTATTTAATTTCAAACACTTTCTGTCGACTACTGATTTTCATAATTTGTATACTATTCAGAAGGTTGACTTGGCTTGGAATCATTTTCATAACATTATCATTTACAATCTAGATCTTACATGCTCAACTTCAAGGGTGTATCATTATAAACCGAACATCAGCACATGGATTAATCCAAATATCGTTAGAGATAGTCGGGAACAAAAAAAAAATCCTGTTCTGGCTAAGTAAAAACTTCAATCCATCATAGGTATTGGAGCGATATCGGGAAGCCACAAAAATGTTTTTCTATAGCATTGCTACTCCTAAGAAACAGTCACTACAAAACTACATAATTACGTAATCAAACACATCTCAAACTATATGACAAGTTGTAAATATAAATTCGTGTTGTATGAAAAACAATAAATATCCTACTTAACACTAATAATCTTACTTTCACGAGCCCCCACCCTGGCCAGTTGCCAGACTTAATGTCCCATAATGCCGTCAGAGTATATCGAATGTTGCATTAAACTAAAATAAAAATGGTGTAAACATATATGTTGAATTCACTGGGAAAAAACAATTAGATTTTAATTTCAAAAAATTATGGCACTAATATTTTTCAAAGAAATTAAGACATAAAATGTTTGCGCTTTATAACTTTTCAAGGAAACGATAATTAAAATAATATTTTAGGTGTAACTCAGCTCAGTTAATGGATCTAGTGGTATTTGGTAACAGAATTATATTAACAAACTCCATGAGTTAGAACTAACAACTGTTTATGTAACCAGTGCGAGGTAATTGCGGAACAAGCAAAGCGAATTTTCGTAAAATCGCACAAGCTCCAAAATTTAATTTCCTAATGTTCCTGTGTTTCATCCAAATTATTTTCTAATTTTGACGAAAACACCTAATTTAAATAAATGAAATTGCATTAAAAGAGTTAATAGGCATAACTGGCTTTTCCCCAAGTTGTCAGTTTGACATTTTATTTGAAGAGGAGCATCGCAAGTGTGACACTTGACCTTTATCTTAAAGTTTAAACTTCGAGCATACGCTACTGGAGGCAGCATGCAATGCTTCGCGCGTGGTTTAAGCCACGATTGGCCGGCGTGAGTATGCTCGAAACGTTTAAATTAAAAATATTGGAAAATGTCGAAATCGGAGCTACCAAGTGAAATCGAAGAGGCCGCCTAAACGCATTATCATTCATAATATCGAAAGTGAAAAGTAAAACGTGATAAGGCTTTCAAAGATTTCGAAAAATACTGCGAGCAAAAAAATTTAAACATATCAATGAAAAGATTTCTCTGGCTTATTTCAAAGAAATGAATATATAATAAGTATATCATATTATTACCATTTAAAAGGAATTTTAATAGGTATTCGTTATTTTGTAGTTTGTTTTTTCCAAAATATTTTTTTTATTTATTTGTTTTTTCAGGCATAAAAGTTTACAAAGTAAATATTGACAATGTCAAAAAAACACTACAAAAATACCTTAAAACTAAATTAAAATACAGAAACAAGTAGGTGTACATGTAGTTAAGCAAGAAGTACCGCACGTAAAAAATTTTCATAAAGCGTAAAGTGTCAATCTTTTTAACAGGATATGCACGAACTAAGACAATTATTTACCGTTGTCATAATATACATGTATATAGTAAAAGGCATTTTCCACACAGTAAGCCCTTAAGGATTTTTTAAATTTGTTACATTATAACTGCAAAGGCAATACGGATTCTTTTTATAAGCTGATAAATGAAAATTGGGTATTAAAACATTTTTATTTCTCGTGTTTTGGTTGTGAAGAGTAGATACAGCAGGGACTTGGTGTCATTTGACATAAAATGCAGCCTCCATCATAAGGATACAGTATAAAGTTAAAATTTTGTGTTTTTTAAAATGTGGCTTACAGGATTTCGAAACACTGAAAGAAAATAACTATACGCTTTCGCAAAATAAATATACGTATTATCTTTGTAGACTGCCCCCAGTAAAGGATCATATACTTTAAATGACTGTACACCAAAGCATAGTAGACATTCAACAACTGGTCGATTGAGAGGATATTTTTAAGGTTAACAATGGCAAAATAAACCGACTTGTTTCCCTGTTACAAAATCTATATATGTTAACCATGTCAATCGACTGTCTATATTCAGACCTGCATGTTTTCCCCTCCCTTATTTGAAAAGCATTCACACTAAACTGAAATTGAGGAACTATGCGCCTTTTGTGAAGAGGGAAGTATTGCATTTTTGTTTCATTTACTATCAACCTATTTCTCCGACACCAGAGACTGAATGTGAGAATTATATTTGCTTATTGTATGAGAACATTAAGGGTAGGATGAAACATTGCAACCATGGTGTCAGGGTATACAACACCAAAAAGGAGTTTTCCTTGAGGTTTATAAAATTTTCCATTTTATTTATAAATAGTAGGAAAAGCAAAAGTGACAAAACACCACCTTATTTCTAGTATTATTAGTTTTACTTCTCAAACCAAGCGACTCAATTTCCTGACTAAAAATTTACTGTCAACGCAATCAAAAGCACAAGCCAAATCAAACAACAAAGGAATTGTATAATTATTTTTATCCAAAGTGGAATAAATAAATTCCAACAAACCAAAAGCTTTTGTATGAATTCAACATATATGTTTACACCATTTTTATTTTAGTTTAATACAACATACGGTATACTCTGACGGGATTATGGGACATTAAGTCTGGCAACTGGCCAGGGTGGGGGCTAGAAATTTATTTTTAATCACCTAATATGTAATTTTATTTTAAAGTCTACTTTAATAGCTATTTACTAAGTGTGAGTTCTGCAAAATGTGTCTTTTGCTGCAACAGGTGTGCAGGAAATTTACTGTAAACATAGACTAGACTAAGTGTAGGTTTTCTAAACCTGTTATTTAAATGCATATTAAGTATTATAATATGGAAGGAAATAATCAATTTATAGTTCGAAATACGATTCTAGAACTAGAACAAAAAATGTTGTGGGAGTATAAACATGCGTTAAATTATGTTGTAATGAAAAACAAACAACAAAATTATGTTAATAAATTAAGGTGTCTCTGCAAGTAGGTTATATGTATGTATGTATGTATGTTTAAATGAAGATCGATGCACTGCGACCTAATAGATCTATTGTGTTCCCCTTCTGCTGCTAAGTCGTTGAGGTATCCTTTCAGGTAGCAATTTCCCGTCAGGATTCTAAGTTGATTTTCGCTTAGACTTATGCATTCCTTGAATCTCTTGTGATCGTAATTCCCAAGAAGTATCTTCGCCTGCCTCATTCCTTGCAGATCCGTCCTGCTCTCTTCCTCTCTTTTCAGTTCTTCCAACACTACACTGCTACAAAAAGGTACGGATCCCAGAAACAGCATTTCGGCCCCTTTTCTTGCGAGCTTGTCTACTATTTCATTTTCCTCTATCCCAGTGTGTTCCGGTACCCACAGGAGGGTGATCTTCCCACCTAATTCGTTAAGTTCCTCTAGATATTTAGGACCATCTTAGAGCTGATTTTTTTGAGAACTCGGCGCAATGATGGCTGCTTGACTATCCGACATGATAATAATCTCCTGTCGCGAGAGTTTTTCTCTTTGCTGAATTGAATACATATCTTGAGGGCGTGTATTTCCGCCTGAAAGATGTTTCGTGATTTACCCAAGCTTTCATAGTATCCTATTTTGGTTCCCTCTGTTGTTTTGGAGCCATCTGTATACCACTTAATGGAATTTCAACTTTGTGTTGAAGTTCTTTTCATTTCATCTTGGGGCATGTCCCAGATTGGTTGATTTCTGGATACGTTTTGTGACTTCATCTCTCATCACCTCCTGAGTCAGTGTGCGAAGTTGTGTCGCTGTGAGTGCATCGGTTCGCCCGTGAGAATTTTTTTTGGCAAAACAACCTTTTCTATTTCTCCGAAAAACATGATAGCAGGTTATCGAGAGCAGCGCGCGGCGGTGAAATTTTGTTTCCTGTTGGGGAAATCGGCTGCGGAAACTATTGTAATGCTTAAGACTGCTTATGGGGATGCTGCCCTAAGTAAAACCAGAGTCTACGAGTGGTTTTCACTTTTAAAAATGGAGAAATGTCAATTGAAGACCAACCCCGTTCAGGAGGCCCCTCAACGTCAAGAAGTAACGAAAACGTCGACAAAATCAATGCCTTCGTTTATGAAGACCGTCACCGAACCATTGATCAACTCTGTGAGATGTCTGGAATGTCATGGAGTTCAATTCAGAGGATTATATCGAAAGATTTTCATATGAGAAGGGTTGCAGCCAAAATTGTCCCTCTCCTTCTCACAGACGAGCAAAAGGAGCGTCAACTTCAAGCATGTTTTGAGCTTCAAAATCAGTTCGAAGTGGACCCTGAATTTTTTTCCAAGATGATCACTGGTGATGAATCATGGTACTATTGATACGGTCCTGAAACAAAGCAGCAATCAAACCAGTGGAAGACGGCTGACTCTCTTCGTCTCAAAAAAGCTCGCCAAGTAAAGTTAAACTTCAAGACAATGCTCATTTGTTTTTTCGATTGCAGAGCTGTTGTGCAAGCGGAGTTCGTTCCTCCAGGTCAAACTGTCAACCAGGAGTTCTACTTGTAGGTTTTGAAAGTATCCGGAAGAAAAGAACACATCTTTGGCGCACATACTACTGGTTCTTCCATCATGATAACGCGCCGGCCCACACCGCCCTCTCCGTAAAGCAGTTTTTGACCAAGTGAAGGAGGTAAAACAAAAATCGCTGGAAGGCTTAAAGGACATCCCGATACGTGAATTTAAAAATAAAGAAGTTATGACGAAAGTCCCGTTTTTTTGGGTTCCCCTCTTATATTGTTTTCCTCGCCATACTCTTCACAAGTATATGTAAAGGTGTAAGGTTTAGAATTACTTCCAGGTTTCATTGCCCCATTTGTACATGCTCAGGCCAGTCTCTGAACTTTCGAAAGGCTGCTCACGTGTTGACCAGACTGGTTCTTTTACTCCAGATCACTGCCCCATATGTGACGTTAGGGCTTACTATTGCAGGGTACATCCAATGCAGGATTTTTGAGTTTGCATCCCAGCTTTTTCCCGCAAAGTTTCTAGAGACCATCAAAGCTTTTGTTGCCTTGTTGATTACTTCTTTTTCGTGTTTATTCCAAAGAAGTTTATTATCTAGGGTCAGGCCCAGATATTTAACCTCTGACTTCCACTTACTAACGTTCTCATCCATTTTGATGGATTTCAGGTTATGGTTTCTTTTCCTTGTAAAGGCTACTAAGGTGTTTCTGGCGGGATTGGCATTTAGTCCCATTATTTGGCACTAGGGATGGGTAAATTTCACTCTCGGTATAGTTTTGAAATTTCAAGTTGAAATTTTCATGAAATTTATGAAATTTATTTGAAATTTATGAAATTTTTGAAATTTATGGAATTTGGAAATTTTCACTGAAATATTTGTAACTTTCAATGAAACATTGAAACTTGTACAAATTTCCCTGAAATGTATTAATATTTCCTGAGTTAATTTGGTCACAAATACGATGTTTTTCTTTTTTGTAATTACCCTACATGAAATAAATAAAGCCAATATTTTTTTACTTTTTATTTAAAAAGTAATAGACCACAGAAACAAAACTTAACATAAGTAGGTATATGTACTGTAAATTGGCTTTATTAAATGAAGCCGAATGGAACAAAAATATAGATAGGAAAATCCAACATTTATTAATGCAGATAGGTATAGAGTGTGTCTGAAATTGGCCACGTCACGACCCACACCCAGAAACTATAAAAGTTAGGAAGATCGTTAAATGGGGAAAGTCTTAGGCAGTTACGTTAGTGATTTAACAGCACTTGGGGATTGATTGCAGGCTGTTATGGTTTTTGAAATATTTCCAAAAAAGCAAAACATTGCATTTTCGAAAAACCACAGTAACTTTTTTATTTTTGGATATTTCTAAATTTTGTAAAGACATTACTAGAGCACCTTTTTATGTAGAATACAACTGTCAACTCAAATTTTCAGTTCAAAGTTTCGGTTGCGTGGAACTGGAGACATCATTGTTTTTTTAAATACGGACTTAAATTTTTTTATTTTGGATTTGAAGATCTTTTGATCTCCCAAATTTAATGATGTATCACACTTATCTCTTAAAAGATTATTTTAGGTACTTTCCATAAGAGCCTGTGTGTTAGAGAGTAACTCTTAGTCTGTCTCTATCTCTAAGTCTTTAGCACAGAGGCTCTTATGGAAAATATCAATAATAATCATTCCATATACAAGTGTGATACATCATTTACTTTGGGGGATCAAGAGCTCTAAAAATACGAAATAAAAGTCCAGGTCCGTATTAAAAAAATACAAAGTTGATGATGTCTCCACGCAACCGAAACGTCGAAATAAAAAATCTGAGTTGGCAGCTGTATTCTACGTAAAAAGGTACTCTAATAATGTATTTACCAAATTTAAAAATATCCAAAAATAAAAAAGTTACAGTGGTTTTTTTCGAAAATGCAACTTTTTGTTTTTTTGGAAATATCTCAAAAACTAAAATAGTTACAATTAATCTGCGAGGGCTAATAAATCATTAACATAATTGCCTAAAACTTTTCCCATTTAACCGTCTTCCTAACTTTTATAGTTTCTGAGATACCAATACCGTCGTGGCGTGGCCAATTTCGAACACACTGTATAAAAGGGAATAATGTAATAGTGAACTTCTAGTATTTTTCTTTATTATCATCAGTATCGTCATTTTCGCTCACATCAGTCATATTCACATCGAGATCATCTGATGACGAATCATGCAGAGAATAACTCTCTTCCTCAGAGTCTGCAGAGGGCGAAGAAGAGACATAATTTTTTTCACTTTCATCTTCCAAATTCTGACTACTTTTAATTTTTTTATACTGGGTTATTTTCAGCTGCTTACTTATTTTTCTTTTGTTTATTAATTCATTCTCCTGGACTTGGGAGACAGGAGCATCCGTAAAAGCCACGACATTGGGTGTTTCTAAAAGAAAAATTATTCTAATTTAAAAAAGCATACGAAATAAATCTAGGAAAGAGAGAAGAAAAAAATAAGTTGTTTTTTTTTCATCAAGGAACTTGAAAAAAGTTAGTATTAAAAACAGAAAACACACCTACCTAATTTTGAGTTATTTTCCTCATTCTGATTACCAATTCTTTTGAGAAGTCGATAATTGTGTGAAATGAAACTTAATTTAACAGTTCGAGCAGTTGTCAATCTGTTTCTTATCTTTCTGTGTATTCTACCAAAAGTACTGAAACTTCTTTCAGTGGATGCCGAGGATGTGGGCATGGAAAGAACTCTGACTGCAACTTCTGCCAGCTGTTTACTATTAATACTTCCAACCCCTTTCCACCAACTAATAGGCTCTAGATGATTGACAGTCTTCCAAATGATTTCTTTCATCCATGCACCATCTCTATTCCGGTAATTAGTCAAATTCGATAAGATAGTAACAGAATCGATGTCATTCTCGTTCATATCCTTAGATATGTTATCTACAAAATCCATGGCAGATAGAATTTGTTCCGAATTAAGACTAACACCTTGGTCTTTAGGATCGAAAATAACTGCTGCGTAATGAATTGGCTGAAGAGCATAGTCTTTACGAAAACAAAATTTTTCCATCACAGTACGCTCTTCCTGTGTGGTGGTGATAGGACTTAAAGGAATCCTCTGAACAAGATTAGACTCTATGTCAGTAAAAGCATATACGACTTTTTGTATAACTGGTTCATCCGACTCTAATGTAAATATCCACTTGACAATAGGACGGATCAGTTCTGCAAGATTTACTACTTGCACCAAAAAAATTTCATTGTCAAGTATTTTTGATCTATTCTCTTTCGTAAATAGATCACATGTTGACTCATCCACAGCTAATTTTTGGAGTGTAGATTTAGCTTTTATAAAACCATCCAATGCTTTGAGGTTACTTCCCCATCTTGTGCTTACAGGAAGTGATAACGATATCTGAGCATTTTTTTCCTTGTTGAAAGCTGCAGTCAAGATGTGAGATTTCTTGACATGTTTAACAATGTCCACAACTTTTTTTATAATTTTGTCAATCGAATCGATTTTTAAAATATCCTGAACTAAGAGATTGAGAGTATGTGAAAGACATCCCAAAGGTATGATATGTTTGTACTTCTCTTTTAAAAGCATTGCTGCTTTTCGTTCGTTAGCAGCATTGTCTGTCATGACAACCAAAAACTTATCAGCACCATATTCTTCTAAAATATTTGCCATTTGTTCAGACAAGTATTCTGAGGTGTGCCTCTGCGTTTCACTGGCAATACTTCTTATGAAGTGTGGTTGCGGATTCATAATAGTAAAATTTATTATAGCTTCATTCCTGGAAATGAAAATGCAGACATATTTTACTTTTAGGTTGCACACTCTAAGCAAACTACCACCACATACCACATGTCACAATATGTGAAGTGAGACGTGACATATCGTGGACGTGGAAGTAAAAAAAGAGTGTTATTTTTTCGTTTTTTTTTATAACTTACCGCATGTTGCTCCATGAATCTGTAGCCAAAGCCAAGTTTTTCGACTCCGTGATTGAAAAATTCACTTCAGCAGAGATTCTATTATATTCCTGATCTAATAAAGGCCCTGAAAGTGTTTTCCTGGTAGGGCATTTCCAGGATGGCCTAATAGTTTTAAAAAATTCGATCCAAGCTGACTGATCTGTTAAACTTAGCGGAACTTCACTAGTATAAACTGCTCTAGCAAAAAGAACATCCAGTTTAGCCTACAATCAAACAACACCAATGAACTAATGCATTTTAAATAAAATTAACTACTATTCTCACTATTAATTTGATACTAAAATCAACTTACTTGTTCATTAGGTAACATTGTGTCAGTGTATTTCAAAATGCTTGAGCCTGACCTGCTCGACGAAGTGATTTTTGGTGATGCATGGTATTTTCTTAATGAAAGAGAAAGAGATGCACCACTTTGGCCGATTTCACTCGCTTGACTCCCTTCCGAATTTATTTCATTGGTGAAACTTTCCGTACTTTCATTTTCTGAAATTAAATATCCATAATGTTTCGGGTAATAAAGCGAAGTAATATGTAAATTTGTTTTTAATGGAATGAATCACCCTACACTGTACTACAGTACTACTGTACCGGAGAGGGTGGTCAAAATAGGTCCTTTTTATTAGGAAACATCTTGAATTCTTGACCCAATGCCAATAGCCAATAGGTTGGACTGGGACTCGGACTGGGTTAAATGACTTTTTCTGCAGCCGTCCCGAAAATATAAGTTCCGGTATAATTTATTAAACCGAAAGTGCCACTTTACAGAAATCGTACCGAAAGTAACTTTTTTTTTACTTTCGGTTTCGGTACGATTTCTAAACTAACTAACTTAAATATTTTCGGGACGATTTTTTCCACTAACCGCGAAAAGATATCAAAACGCAGTTTGCATCATTTAATTTTTCTCTAAATTCCCGAATAGAAATGACCAATTTTACCCACCCTGTATATACCCATTATTGCCTGTAATATTTAGATAATTAGATATTTTATTACTTACCATTACCGCCACTACTGTTATCGTGGGCATTGGATTTATACTCCACTTTTTTGACTTCGCCAACAGTTTTTGTAAATTTCCCTTTTTGTATTTGTTCTTTAACAAAAGTCGGGGTTTTGAAGCATTTAACTAAGTGTTTTTCTAATCGAGTTGCGTTTTTATAGAAAACAGTGTGACAAAAAACACATTTCACTCTTTTGTCGTCTTCGACTTTAAAATAACTCCAAATACTTCCCTTTGGTTTAACCATATTCCATATTGCATTTATAGATTGTAACGTAACGATGTTAGTTGTAACTTGTAAGCAAACATGAACGAACGTGAAGAAATCTGGAAGAAACCCACGTCGGAGGAGTTGGCGTTGGCGAATGGCGAGGGCGGCTGGCAACTGGCGACTGGCGAGTGACGACACCGACACCATAATAAACGCGGTGCGAATGTGCGCTGGATCGCGACTCGCGACTTGAAAGGACGCGGACTGACTTATTTGGATTGTAGAGGGAGGGTAGCATGAGAAAGTTTCGCGAAATTTATGAAATTTTCAGTGAAATTTATGTAAATTTCTAGAAATATATTACTTGAAAATTTCACTTGAAATTTTGGAAACTTTCATTGAAATTTCAAATTTTAAGGCAAGTGAAATATTACACTTTTAAAAATTTCAAATGTGAAAATTTCATTTGAAATTTTCACACGGCACAACCCTATTTGGCACCATTCTTTAGTATGTGCAAGTCCTCTCCGCAAAGGGTATTCTAGAATTTGCCCGTCGCGGTAATGACTACGTCATCAACATAGCCCTCACAAGATATGCCGAGATCAATCAGATCACAGAGGAGTCAATCTAGAAGTAAGCTCCACAAAAGTGGAGAAGCTACCCCCCCCCCCCCCTGAGATCCTTCTTTGGCGGTACAGAGGATGATAGTATCCTGTGCTATGTCTGTCTCTGCTATTCTAGTGGGAGACGTTGCGACATCCATTTGGATGTGGTTTCGTCTGCTCCCCTGTCTTCAAGTGCTCTTTTTACTACCTCATGTAGAGTGTTGTCAAAAGCCCCTTCTATATCAAGAAAGGCACATACTACGGTTTCGTTATTTTTCAGTACGTATTAAATCTTATCTGTTAATTGTATCAGTGCGATTTCCGTAGATCTGCCCGCTTAATACGTATGTTGATATAAGTGCAGTGGGACCTGTTCAAGAATTTCTGTTCTGATGTAGTTATCAACTGCTTTCTCCATCGTTTTTAAAGTAAGCGATCAGTCCCACTGATAGGTCGCAGAGATTTAGGGTGTGTAGTATCAGTTTTTCCCGCTTTGAGAATGAAGATGACTCCGGCTCTTCTCCAAATCTCTGGTATATAGCTCACCACCAGACTACTTCAACTGATACGCACTATAGATGGTAGCCCTCGTTGGAGCAGGGCCAGGATTGTTCCATCGACTCCTCAGGTTTTAAATTGTCGGTGTTCATCCCCCATTTTAGACGACCTCTAGTGCATATGTGTCTAGCCTTTACTAGAGTTTCTCTAGTATTTTGTGGTGTTTTATTATGTCATTCGCGGTGCTAGGCTTGCTCCCTGGAAAGTAAATGTTGAATAAGAGTAATAATGCCCTTTCCCCCTCGCTCTCCGTGAAGCTGCCGCCTGGCTTTCTGGGTGCCATTGCTGTGCCAATCTTATGTTTTCACAGAATTTCTTACTGTTTATTTTAGCTTTCCTAATTTCTTTGTTGTGAGTTGTGATTTTCTCAGTATAGCTCTGTAAGAATTCTCAGTCACGCTTAGCCCTATTAATAAAGAGTTTATTCGTTTCAGATTTTAACTCTGGCGGATGGTCATTCCACCAAGGTGCATCCCTACAGCTTTTGCTTGTTTCTGAGGGCAGCTCGATTCGTAAGCTCAGAGTATTGCCTCATTTACTTCTTTCATACCATTTTTCAGCTCCAGATGATGCTTAGCATATCCTTTGGTCTGGATGTGTGGTAAATTTGTTATCAGATTAGAGCTGTATTTTTCCTCAATCTGTTTTTCTAGAATTCCTTCTGAAGACTAGGTCAGGAGAATCGGTTTCTTACTTAAATATGATTATTAAGCTTTAATACGACAGTTAAGCCTGGTGCACTTAGTGTAATATCTAATACTTCTTCCTTTACCGTTGTTACAAATGTAGGGGTATTCCCTATGTTGTTCATGGTAAGATTACATTTAAAGTTACATTCCAAAAGTTGCTCTCCGCTTTTATTGGTGTCCTTGCTGCCCCAAATCGTGTTGTGAGAATTAGCATCACACACTAATTGTAGTGGCAGTTTCTTTTCCTGACAGTACAATCTTTGCAATTCTGGCGGTGGTACAGGCCCGTCCTCTGCAAAGAATCATCAGATTAGGAACGAGGTTTCTCGTCATGAATTCTGAAAGACAAAAATAGTTAATATTTTTCTTTACCATAATTCATGTTCTGGGTGTGTCATTACCCTGGATCAGCGCAATTACCAGCTGATTTTTAATGAACGTCCTATCGATTACCGCTAAGGCGCCCTTAGCATGCAGATTATTATTTCCCTGGCATTTTTCCCTCTGTATACTCGTTCATTTTTAACCAGTGAAAAGCTTGAAGTCAAATTTTAAAATCTGTACAGCCAACCGTCGAAATTAAATCTTCTAGTCGACCAGTTTTGTTTTGCTTATGATATTGTCATAATTTATATTACATATTTCAACAAATAAACGCTTATACAGGGACATAAAGGATATGAACCTAGCGATAAGCCTTGAAATATGTAAGAGAAATAATTGTATCTCGAAAATAAACAAAATTCTCCATTTTTTTTGTCCATTCAGTAATAAAAGAAAATTATTTTTTTATTTATACTTGTATTTTTGGGTTTAAAACTTGATTGACTTATTGTTGCTCTTGTCAGATCCTCTGCTGTCAATTTAGAACAGTTTTAAAGTTAGACTATGTTAGTGAATTAAGGGGCAAATGTTTAAAGACTTAATTTTATAGCTGTTTATCCTAATTAAAAAACTTATTTCTAAAAGTGTATTTTTTATTATATAAGCTAATGTAATGGCCTATAGCTTTAGTTCGCTAAAGCCTGAGTTGTCCATAAACGAATTTTCGGCTGATATAGATTTTCTACCATTCCTAAGTAGTATCTTTTTTTAGGAAACCTATAAAAAGTTGTTTAAAACCAGAACGGAAGACATTGCCTGATAATGACATGACACTAGATTTTAATATCACAGAAGACCACACAAAGAACGAAGGCGACTTTAAAATATTCCATAACGACATTACCCTGAGAAGAAAAACATCTACTCTTCCTACTAGTGATATTAATAATCCAAAGAGAAGTGTTACAAGAGAACTAAGTTCAGATAACACAGACTTGATATCATTTGAAGACAAAGAAAATTTAAGTTCTAATATTGACACAAGTGTTAGGGAAAAAAGAGGTGTAAGTTTTACCGCAAATACCGTTGATCCAGTTGGTAACCCGGTGCGTAAACGAAACACACGTAGTTTTGTTATGAATCAAAAGAATGTGAATGATGTTAAGCTTGATCAGGAGTAATGGATGCATTTGGTGAACTTTATTTAATAGTTAAATTACGGAGACAAAAAATTACTTAAAATTAGGCAATACCATCGTACAAATGCGACAAAAGGTATTCCCGCCAATATTAAATTTCGTGACTTTGCTAGCCTCGCGACCCGCTATATTGCACTGAGAGAAATTGTAAAATTAGAAAGCTTACCGCCATAGATTACTTCATCTTAACCAGATTCAACTAAAGGCGTTCCCGCCAAGAGCAAATTTCTGTTGGATTGAACCTAACTTTACCGAGTATGTTTCGTTGTGTTTTATATATTTTTTTTGTGAAATTGTATATAAAATATTTTTTCTCAAAAATTATATGAGGAATCTTCCGTGCTTGCTGGGACTGCACGTCGAAAACGGGAGAAAATATAGTTCTTTTTAAATTCCCAAAAAGTTCCTAAGGGAAGTGTTTGAATTTTGTCAGAAAGTGATGTACGAGTCGAAATTAACACAATGTAACATGTTTAACTGTAACTTATTAGGGAACGTCCTCAGGTTTCGGCCTTCGATTTGTCTTATTCTGTGATATGTGGGAGTAGATCAAAAAATATCCGACTCGTATTTTTTTACGTCCTGAAACGCATTTTTAAGGGGTGAAAACAGTAGTTCATCCGTAAAAACGTTTTTTTTTTTCAATCATAATTTTATATTCTGATTTTTTCATGTAAAGGCACTTGTATATTATTAAGTTTACGAAAAAGGTTTTATAGATATCATTTTATCAGTAAACCATTTTTTAGTTTAGCAATAATCCTTGGAGTAGTCTTCACATCCTAAAATGGAATACAGGACGTAATACATATTGGACATTTTTTGGTATACTCCAGCATATTACAAAATCATTCAAATCGGAGGCGGACACCTGCGCACATTCCCTTGTTAGTATAAAAATATTTGCCTAGATGACTGACAAAAACTAAAATATATGAAGTTGTCTATTGAAATTTGGTTAAAATGCTTAATATATTTACTGTTTATATATATATATATATATATATATATATATATATATATATATATATATATATATATATATATATATATATATATTATAAACAGTTTGTTTAACTCATTTGGAACTTATAGACAATAAGAAAAGCAAAAGTAACTAATTTGTTCTACTAGAATGAATTTATTTTTATTTTTTGTCGATGAAAAACTATATCTTGTAATATTTCTTTTAGTTTTAATCATTAATATCAGTGTTATCATCATATTCTTTCAAATTTTAACAATTTTTTCTCAGTGTAATATAGGGGGTCGCGATTCAAGCAAGGTCGCGAAAATCGTACTCTTCGACTTCAAAGACATCGTCGAAGCTGTCGCATTTGTATAGATGCGTATAAATATGGCAAGCCGCGCACGTGACGAGATTTTTTAAAATTTATTTGGACGGCTTTATTGCACGCTCTTTCGAAAAAAAATTACTTTATAGGGAAACCGCCGACACGAGAAATATGAAGAAATTGACTGTTTGTATCCCAGATGCTTTTATAATCTCCTTTGAAGCCGGTCGCTGAAGGCACATGGGTTTCGTGAGAAATTCACCTGGTGCGCTCGACATCAATCGAAGTAGACAAAATTCAAAAGAAGTTCGCGGCAGGCAGGTCACGGACGCGGCTCGCCATATGTATACGCATCTTTAGATGATAAAATCTGTAGCAATACTAACAATTTTAATGTTATTGGATATTTAGTTTACAAAATACAGGATTTTTTAACTTGGCAAATTTGAAGAACCATAAGACCAACGCCAATATACTAACACGTCAGACATTCAGCTTGAGATCGTAAGGTATTCTATATGCAACATACTCCGATTTTTCTAGACGTATTATTCTATAATTTTTGTAATAATGTTGTGAGTAGTAATGTAGAGTGACCGCTCAAGTTATGCAGCATATGAAAACATACTGGTGTAATTTTTCTTGAAAATTTATTCATGTAAAAAGTTTATGAATGACAAAGAACTGTACCCAGTATTCTACGATATTTGGACATCCTAAAATTTATTCACGAGTTTCGTCAAATGATATATGTTAATATGAAAGATTCTGTTACGAGAGAATATATATATATATATATATATATATATATATATATATATATATATATATATATATATATATATATATATTTGTCTGTTTATTGTCGAATCAGTATCCTTTGAATTGAATTTTCAATTTTGGCGATAGCCAAAAGACGCAGGGGGCTATATCGGGACTGTATGAAAGCTGTCGAAGTTATATGACATTGTCTTTTGACCAAAACTGTTCCACAAAGGTTCGCTGAATGCGCTGGAGCATTACCGTGGTGAAGAAGCTGGTCGCCATTCTGCCAAAAATGCGTCCGTTTTCTTCTCACTGCATCAGGCAATCTTCTCTAAACTTCACGATAAAATTCCTTATTAATTATCTGACCTCTCGGAGTATATTCATGTTAAACATAATCGAAGAAAACATTCAACAAGGACTTAATACTTCTCCGATTTAAAGGTGCTTTTTTCGACCGTGATCAGATTGCAGCTTCCATTGTGAAGATTCTTGTTTTGTTTTCGAATCATAACTATAAGCCCACGATTCGTTACCGGTAATGATCTTTTTGAGCACGTTTTCATTATTAATGATAATTTCCAAGTTGTCTTGAGCGACTTCAAAGCGAAGCAGTTTCTGCTCTACCGTTAGCAATTTTGAAATTAATTTTTCACATACGTGAATCATTTCCAAATTCTCAGTTAAACTTTTTGAAGCATGTTTTTGGCATGCCAAGGTCACTTTTTAATTAACGAACAGTCAAACGACGATTTTCTGTAATGGCAAGTCGCACACGCTCGACATTTTTCGGTGTGACTGTGTTCGAAGGTCGGCCAGAACATGGATTGCTGTCAACAGAAGTTCGGCCACCTGTAAACCCCTTGTACCACTCTTTTATCTGTGTTTTGCCCATACACTCGTCCCCAAAGGCTTTCTGCATTATTTCAATAGTTTCCTTAACTTTTTTCGAGTTTAAATCAAAACTTGATGCAAATACGTTGTTCACATCTCTCTGCTGTTTTCAGCGATAACAAAATCGGACGAACGTAGAGAAGGCACTGTAAACAAAACATAACTAACACGGTTAACTTGTAACTGCGGTAATCAGCAAGTTCGGGATGAGCCATTGGTTACGCTAGTACCCTACAGGGGTCATTCGAACGTCATGGCACAAAGTTATAAACGCAGGGGACATACCTTGTATATTAAAGCGGTTCACGTTACAAATTACATTTTGATTAAGTGTTACAAAAAATTCAAACATTCAACGTTATCACCAAAACATTTTACAGTTTATTTTCAATTGTTTATAAATAAGAACCAGTGATACGAGACTCCATGTATTCCCTAATGGTTCTGGCACCTAGTAGCAATTGCAGGCGTATCCTAAACTAACCTGACCCTAGGTAGACGAGTTTTTTTATATCGTTGGGAGCTGATTATACACTCTGATGCGGGCGTAATGAGGTGACTTTTTATACAGTGTAGAGGCATACCCTGGAATAAGAGGTTTGCCACAATTCCTTGTTGTGCAGGTATGGAAATCTGAATAAAATGTGCACTACAGCATTTTAGTCTTCTCAGCGGAAGATTCGGATGATTCATTTTTGAACTACAAAAACTTTGTTCATACTGACTGCATGGCTGATCAGCTTAATGCCAAAAAAACTGCTTTAGTTTTAACGCAAGTATGCTTTGCTTAGCTTCGCATAAATGTAGCCTAACGAAGGCTCCTATGAAAGTCTAGAGTTGGGAAGTTTGATTATGTATTTCCATTTTCCAGTCTAGTTTGGACTATACCTTAAAGAAATAAATATTATCGGTTTTCTTTTTCATTGAGTGTCATACTGTTCAAAAAGTACTACTTGCTCATCGACATGCCAACCTTATTGACTTTTTTCTGCATTTATGGATCGTTTCTCGCGGAGATTACAACAAAAGAATCGTCAGCAACTTTGATAATGTACAACAATAGGTTCATCAGTCACAAACAGAATAAAAGTGGGCAAGATCTCTGAGGTGTTCAGATGTTTAAACTGTATTCAGAAGATAAGGTGTCTTTTATTTTCACTTTCAATTTTATTTCAGTCCGAAATGACGTGATGAAACTTAGCGCTTTTCCTTAGATGTCAACTCTGCATAGCTTCTTCATAAAGCTAAAGGGACTCCGCACAAAACCAATAGAAAAAGCAAAACTGTCTAAATTCCGGATGCTGAACCCAAACTCTTATGTGCAAAACATCGAAAAATGAATTCATTCCCCCAAGTATTACGAGTACATCATACCCATACCTGAAACCAGATTTCGTGCTCTTTACTACCCTTGGAACTGATTTATCATTAAAGAACAACAGGGCGAGTATTTCGAGTACATCATACCCATACCTGAAACCAGATTTCGTCCTCTTTACTACTCTTGGAACTGATTTATCTTATTAACTTTTTTGCGGGGTTGATATGTGGTTGAGTTGCTTGCCTCTATAAAAACTTTTAGAGCACTCACTTGCCGCCACCAGCTTTTCCGTTCCAGGGAGATTTTCAGTTTTGCATCCCCCTTTATTTCGAAAATTGTTCAACAAATAAATACCTTTTCCTGAAAGTTGGACCGATTTACCTTTTCCATTGGCTTTGTGCGGGGTCCTTTAGTGTCTCAAAAGCCTTGGATATGTCAAAGAAAACTCTCACTGATTTAGCATGAGTTATTCGTGAATGAAGTCAACTTGCGGGCATGCTACTGTCTCTATCGATATAAGCCTTCGTAACCTGTGTTATTCGTCAGTTTGTTGGATAAGACTCGCTCAAAGCTCTTCCAAAAGCTATTAGCAAGATGGGCCTTCAGTTTCCATATGCACGAGGTATATTTTAAATAAAATACGACGCCGTCAATTAGAAGGAAGAGTAATTCTTTCTGTCAAGGAATATCGACCATGATAACTTTAAAGTGACAACTTGCATTGTTATTTTGCATTTCTTTTAGTTTATACATATCTAAAAGGCAAACTTTTCTATTGTATGCTGAAACCAACACAATAAAAATTGGGCACGTTTCTGTCTTGCCACCATTTATCGGCACTCTATATGTTTCACATCACAATACGACAATAAAAAATAAAGTAATTTAAAAAAAAAAGGACAGTATCTCGAAAGCATCGGAGGCTGCTTTATTAAAAATACTTCACAATTTAACAAATACTATAAAAAATAAGTTTCAGTTGTTCTAACACACTCTAAAGAAAATTTAACGATCTCACTGCAGAATGTATGATTATACATATGGTCGCGGTCAGCTATTTTCAAAGTAGCGCGTTGACACTTAGATCCAGGGAAGATACAATATTTATAACCCTTTTTGCTCTAATTATTATTATTCATTTTGAATATAAATTAATTCTCATAATTTTAAAAGTTCACATTCTTCACGTAAAACGTATTTTTCGATGACGGCACTGGAGAAGTCGAGCAAGGCAAATATGACCATGTACATGATTTAGGGTCAAAATGGTCAGATGAAAAAAAATCTTATATTGGTTAGTTAAAAATGCGTGAATAATGATTTTAATAAATTATCCATGAATATAATTACGAAAGTTTTAATAGCTGTTTTATGATTTTTTTTTATAATTTTAGTTTTAATTTTGTCAGACTGAATAATAAATAATTGAATATAAATATTTTTATTACTTTGCCTTTTATTTTCATAATTTTTGTACATTAGTTATTAAAGGACAGATTTTTTTAATCAGTGGAAATACATATCTCTTTTATTTACAAAAACAACACCAATACATACAATTTCCTTTAGTTAGAGTGATGCAATTACTGTGCCAAAAACATAAATATACACTTCATCTTGCGAGGATTTGACAAGCACACACAGAGGTCTGCACACGTTATAAATACATCTTTTAATAATCACTATAGGCACACCAACAGTACCAGAAAATAAACTATATTATTTAAATAGCTAATATATTCGTGCAGTCTGCTACATAATCATGCTGGGGTCCATATCAATTACATAATCGTAAAGAAACTCGGAAGTGCCAAAGTTATCACTGAAGAACCGGAATACACGATGTACATCCAGGCTTAACATAAGTAAAACACTGGGGCAGCATACCACGGTATTCCAGCAGAAATACATGCTATTGATGCCTGTCTGAAGAGAGGTTACCCCAAAAAAACTTCGAGTTCAGGAAAATAAATCCGACTCTGCCTCTTACACTAGGAATATGAATGCTGTTGGCATCTCTTCCTCCCCGTTGGCAACTCGCGATCCCCCTCCACAAGAGCTTTGAATTAAGAAAATTAGACTCTACCCTGTCTCTTACCTAGGAATGTGAATGTTGTTGGCATCCCCCGTCAACAACTCGTGTTCACTTGCGACCCCACCCCCCTAGACTTTTGAATTCAACAAAATAGATCCGATCCTGTCTCTTACCTAGGAACGTGACTGTTGGCATCTGCCCTCTCCCCCGTCAATAACTCGCTTTCGCTTGCGATCGCCCCCCCCCCAAAAAAAAAAAAAAAAAACAGAAAATTTGGATCTGCCGCTGCCAACACCAAACCTATGGCATAGGCACAGCAGATTATTGCTGAGCGGACCATCTGGCAAAGTGAACCGCAAAATTCTGCATCCAAACTGCTGGTGACTAATAACTAGCCACTGCAGCCTGAGGAAACATCTATATACAATGGGCATCTTCGGTGAAAAACCAATATTCGTGTCGTGTGACATATCCATTGTAAAGTGCAACATTAGATGGTAAACGTACTCGGAACATTTAGACGTAATGGATTAACTCGTGAACATTTTTTTGCGATTATTCTCCACAACTTTCGACGTGGAGTCGCTGAAAGATCGCCCAAAATCGGTTATAGTGCAAGAAAACATTGATGCTACGAGGGAACTGATCGAACCAAGATCGTCATGTGACGTTGAGGTATCCTTGGGCATTACAGCTGCGTAGATAATATATTACATGAATATTTAGCCGTAAACCTAAAAACCATGTTTTTAGGATAAAATCTTCACAGTGGGAAAAATGCTTTTCGGATTGGTTCAAATGCATGCAAAAGTATATTGAACTTCATAGAGTATTTAGAAAAATAATATTTGCTTTTGTTTGTTATTTCCGAAATATAATTGGCTACCCTCACATGTCGAACTACTATCTAGAGTGATAAAAAAGCCTGGAAAACCCTCTCACAATCTATAACACTCCATGCGACATTCTACAATGACAATTAGCTCCGAGATTCACTAACACATTAAATCACCAGGTTATCTGTTTCACACGTTTTTCCTATGGGCTACCTTTTTATGTAAAATTAAAGTAATAGAATATTTTGTATCCATTTTGTCCAGAATTTTATAAGAGGCAAGAATTATACATATGGTAATTTTGAAAGAGTGATAATCTAGTTTGTGTAGTTGCAACATCTTTGCCTATAAACATGAGTTATTTCAAATTTTTTAACCTAGAGACTTTAGAGATGAGATATAGATTTTTTGTATATTTTTGCTTATAAATTCAAAACTATTTAATACAAAATCAAAAGGAAACGAACATGACACCGTACCTAGTAGGGCCTCATTTTTTACTCTCTCCCTAAAGAGAAAAATACTTTTTAACTAACCTAAACAGAATATATTGTTACGAACAAGCGGATGGAACTTATGATACACTCTTATATACAAATAGTTCGACGCGATGAGTCATCGTTATTATGATGTGCCGAAAGGAATAGTATATCAATGACTCATCTTTCTGGATAGATCTCAACTTTTATGCTCTAGATTTATACAGGAATTTCCACAGGTATATAAATAGAGATATGATTAGTGTAGTAGAGTTAGTCATATAGATGTATTGTTAAGAGTCGTATAGTTGTATAGTAAAAATGGTATAGTAGTATTTGAATAGTGGAAATATTAGGAAATAATAGTTAGTTATGATTTTAATGTAAATGTGTTGTTAATGTATTATTGGAAGTTATTTAGTGAAAACTGTTACGTTTATTTTGCGAACCCAGTAAGCGATTTTTGAAGAGACTAAATCATAACAATATTTTATGCTAAAAAACTGTCTGTAGTTCTAAATTTAATAAGAAGTAGCTTTTTATTTACGTTTAACGTCATTTTTTTTAGAATTAGAAATAGCACCAATACTTTAGTGAGACAAGTTAAAAACAAGCACTGGGAAACCTTTTCAAAAAGGATGGAAAGCGACTTCTATGGACTCCAGAAACAGATATGGCGGCTGATCAGAGACCAAAGAAGGGAATCACATGAGTTAATTAGCAGTAACCGCATACCGAAGGGAACTTGGGTGAACTACTTGAAGAAATTATTAAAGAAACAACAGACAGAAAAAACCTAACACACCCGAAATTATAATTAACGACGCTATACTTCTAAAGAAGGAAGACGTAGAACTAGCCTTAAAAAAACTAAAAAACAGGAAAAGTGCAAGACCTGACAGAATTACCAATGAACTACTGAAATACGGAGGAGAGGGCCTGACAGAACAACTGAAAATTCTCATCAATAAAATCATATACCATCACAGAATCCCTGATGAATGGAGGACTAGCACAACAATACTCCTATTCAAAAAAGACGATAAAAAAGTGACGGCTAATTACAGAGGAATCAATCTTCTCTCCACCTCGTTAAAACTAACCACAAAAATTCTTACAAGCAAAATTAATGAACACACTTCCTTAGCAGACGAACAGCAGGGATTCCGGTCGGGAAGGTCATGCACGGATGCCATATTTGTTCTAAGACAAATAACTGAAAAGTCAATTGAATATAATCGTCCAGCCTTCGTGTGTTTCATCAATCTAGAGAAGGCGTTCGATCGTATACAACTGGAGGATGTAACACAGCTACTTTACGACAGACAAATACCTCAAAACATTATCAAAACGATTGAAAATATATATCAGGCAAATACGATTCAAGCTAGAATAGACGGTGAATTGACCGAAAAAATAGAAGTAAATAATGGCATCCGACAAGGTGACTCTCTTATCCCACTACTATTTAACATCATCATGGACGAGTTAATAAAGCAGGTGCGTAGATTGAAAGGGTATAAAATGGGAGACAGGAAAATCAAAATACTGTGCGACGCCGACGATGCAGTGTTAATAGCTGAAAGCGAAGACGATTTGCAAAGACTACTGCACCAATTTAACATAACAGCGAAAAAGTTTAACATGAATATATCAGCGTCAAAAACTAAAGCCATGACTACATCTAGAACACCACTCAGATGCAAACTAGAAATAGACAACAAAATTATACAGCAGGAAATGAAGTTCAAGTATCTCGGAATAGAAATATCCGGATACGGGGATGTTGAAACGAAGGTGAGGGGACAAGCCATGAAAGCAGCAAGAACACCCGCATATCTTAACAGTACCATATGGAGCAATAAACATATAGGAATCGAAGTTAAATCCAGAATTTATAAAACAGCAATAAGACCCATACTAACATGCACTGCAGAAATCAGACCAGAAACCTCGAAAACAAAACAAATATTGGAAACAACAGAGATGAGAGTGGTGCGCAGGATAGCTGGCAGAACACTTATGGATCGGAATAGGAGCGAGGATATAAGAAGACTGTGTAAAGTCGATAACATCAATGACTGGGTATTACAAAGAAAAAGGGAATGGAACGAACACATCAACCGCATTACCGACAGAATAGTAAAGATCACGAGGGACAAATCACCAATAGGACGTAGAAGTACCGGAAGACCTCGTAAATGATGGAGTGATAACCGCGCAATAGACTGAAACCAGCCAAAGAGACAAAGACTAACAAGCAAAATGCATATATATATAAGAAGGAAGAAAAAGTCATTTTTTTACCGCTGATAATCGTCAAACAACTTAATTTTGAGATATCTTGACACTTTAGGACTTATAAATATTTAAAAATGTGTAACAGATGTTCTTAGGAATTTCCCGAGCCATAGGCTCCTATATCAGTTGTATAAACAAAAAACAGTCTTTCTTTCAAATATGACTCCAACGGCTTTACTCAAATTTTTTTGTGGAGATACAATTCCAAGAAGAAAAAGCCGGTTATCAGCTATCCAAATATACTATCTGCCATGAGACCTGTGTCTCATAGTGACGAACTTCCTATTCCAGAACCCCCAGAAACATTTACTTATGAATCCGATAATAACGATACAACGATTTCTCAAGATTATATGCCATCAACATCAAGAGATCCTGATTTCACACCCAGCACGTTACTCAAATTTTTTGTAGATACTTTCTTAGCAACCCCACTAGTCAACATTATTTGATGTTTCAGGAAAATTTGAAAAAAGTACTATTCATCAACCAGTCAAGAGCGAGAAAGCCTCTAATAGAAGTTACTTCAAATTTAGTAATGGATACTGGCCCTATTTCGCAAAAACATCTGTATAGTTGAAGTTTTTCATATACTGTGATATGTTCCATACCTTTTTGGACATATAATTGGGTATAATTCTGTAATTTGTTTAAAGGATTATGAATATGGCGCTAAATGTATGTTTAATCTATGACCTGCCATATATACTCAAAGTACTGAGAAATTCAGCTGAAAAGAAATCCAGCATTGATCATCGTAAGCTTAGTAGCAGGATAGACTACAACTAGGATGAGTGGCAGAATAAATGGATTGGCTTAATATTTTTACTTTACCACAGCCTGAGGAAGCGACGGACAGACTAGTAGAATATACTAAATCGGTTACTAAGAGATCAGAATCCATAATATTTTCACGAAAATTAAACCATGGATTTCAAATTCTACAACTGTATCAATCAAACATAAAGATCGCTAAAAAAAAGTCCTTGCTTAGAAATTCAACAAACCTGAAAAAACAAAAAGATATAGGATATCCTAATGGGCTAAATAAAATAAAACATGAATTACAGAAGTAAAATAAATAAAAATCCTGGAGACATAAAAAAGGTATTAACTGATAAGGGAAGCAGCAAATAAATAAAAACAACCCCTAACATGACACAAATAAGCGACAACAATCAAAGATCCCAAAATTCTGTCTGAATCTTTATAAACACTGGAAAAACAATGTCAACAACAGAGGCAAAACCTTATAAAACAAGCAATACTGACTCATCAATGTTTCTAAGACCTGTAGTGCAGACGAGGTTTCTATGCATTATAAATAGCCTAAAAAACAGTTGCTACTCGGGCTGTGATCAAATTTCAGCCAGGACTCTAAAATTTTTACATGAACACATTCGAATGTCTCTCGCTCGTATAATAAATTTAATCTTTAAAACGGGAAGGGTCTCTTCCCATTTAAAAAAAATCTCTTGTTTTCCCAATCTATAAACACGGTGATGAAAATTGTGTGAGAAGCTATAGGCCGGTCAGTGTGATCTCCAAGGCTGGAAAAATATTTGAAAAATGCTTAAAGACACGTCTTATAGATTTTTTGAATAAAAATGATATGCTGTTAAATAACCAGTTTGGTTTCAGAGAGGGTAATAGTACAACAGATGCAGTGTTTGAGCTAGTAGATACTGTCACGGAACATTTGAACGATGACAATAAGTGTATTGCTCCTTTCTTTGATCTGGGGAAGACTTTTGACGGTTTCTCAAGATCTTCTTTTCAAGATGGTATGTGGTGCGAGAGGAATCGTGTCTGGAGTCTTCTGGGATTATCTCAGGGAATCGTCCCCAGCAGGCCAAAATTGGGAAGACTATCAGCGAAGCTAGAATGGTGGAGCATGGTATACCTCTGGGAGCTGTGATTGGATCATTTCATATGACCATAAGGTCATTTTCGGCCTCAATCTCCAGGTTTTCCCAAAGATTCTATTGCTGTTTCAGGTCAGTTTCTGGTCAACTATTACTCCCAGATATTGATTTTCTTTGGAAAAGCTCAGTATTGTTCCATTAAAAGTTGGAATTATTAAAATTAAATTTATATATCAGCAGTGTTTGCGGTCTTGCTTTAGAGGGGAAGATGGTGTCGTATGCTGATGATACTCCTGTACTTTAAAATGGGAAAGCACGTTTTAAATAGTATCAAACTAAATTTGAACATTAAAAAAATACATTTTATTCATTTTTCTCGATTTGATCGGATAATTTTGACGAGTATAAGTGAACCTCTGTGGTAGAGTGCTAGTACCAGATATCTTGGCGTGATGATTATTAAACACCTCAAATGCGATCAACATATACTCTACTTAATTAAAAAGATAAGATATTTAATTCTATGTCGAGAGAAATTATGTCAAAAAAAAATCTAACAATGATTTAAAGAGCCCTTATTGAGTATCTGTTAAATTATGGTGTACTGGTTTGGGGAAGGCATGTAACTACCATCAAAAACAGTTAGCAATTACGCAAAACTATGTTGTAAAAATTGCACTAAAAAAACACTAAGATTATATATCGTATTAATTTGTTGTATGATGACAAAATTTGTAATTTCACATAAATAAATAATTTATTAACGGTTAGACCAATTTAAAAATTACAACACTGTAATTTACAAATCAGCCCCTAAAGATCAAAACTACCTAACAATAAACAAATAAATCCAGAGTATCCTTTTAACTACAATACGCTCACAATTTAAGACGATGCGAAGAATAGTGAGAAGTTAAAATTTACACTATCGATATCACTTTAAAAAAATTTTAAGACCATTTAAGGACATGTTAGAGATATCTAGATCGACATGATCCCGGGATAACTTGTTAGCCAAAATGCACATTCTATTTAGTGATGCATAAGTGGAGTAGTTTTTTCTACGAGTATCTACAGAGAACACTTCAACCCATCGACTATTCCTCTGAGATACATTGAAGCCAATATGCTCTAGTAATTTTGGAAGATCTATTGTACTATTAACGATTTTAAATACATAAAGTAAGTCGACGAAAGTATTCTCTGCGATGTTCAAGAGGCTTCAAATTTAATTGAAACAGTCAATGAAGCTATTTAATTTTTTCTTTAAGAATCCCTAATTTATAGACTACAAATCTTAAAAAGAGTTTCTGCACCCTCTCTAGCACCAATTTGTACACATTATAGAAAGGTGACCATATTGGTGCGGCATATTCCATACAGAACGCACAACACTACAATAAACATTTCAAGACAAATGATATCGTTGAAATCAGATAGATTCCGTGTAACAAACCCCACTAATTTCATTCCCTTATTTGCCATATTATGTATATACCAGGCGCGAATCCAAGGGGGGGGGGGTGGCGATCACCCCCCCCCCCCCCCACGAGCTTGGAGTTCAGGACAATAGACTCGATTTTGCCTCTTATACTATAGTTTATTCAAGAACTAGGGAGAGTTTTTCATTTTTTACCTTTTTTTTCTTCGCAAACTACCTTTGTTCTTTAGTCCGGTGTCTTTGGCAAAATCTGTTAGACACATATATTTTTCATAGGAATGGGTTAGAAATTTTATAATCAAAAATACTGGTCTATAATAATGGACTATTTGGGTTGGATAGCAATAGATATTTGGATGTGTGAAGTGTTAAAAAGGATTTTAATCCTTGTCATAGGCATCGGAAGGCGTCAAAAGGAGGTCTATTTTATCACTAAATATTTATGGCATAGAGTATTATTTCAGTAATAAACTTAAAATAAAAAGTTTTTATATTATTTTATTTCTTATGATTTTTTAATAATTCACATATATTAGAAAATATAGATAATTTTGATATATTTAACACAAATCACAACTGTAGTTTTATTATTTTTAATTTTGGCATAGAAACCGTTTTAGGCACATTCAGACTAAAACGTAGCCTTTTTCTCTCAAAAAATTCTAAGTTATAATTTAAATACTTACAAAATACCCATTATCAACAATACAAGAAGTTAAACATATATAAAAAAAATAAATTCGTCAATATAATATTAAAATTTTTATGGGGCTATCGGTCATTTTATTATTAATTAAAAACATGTTTGGGATATTTGACATTCCAGTTTATTTATTTCTTAAACCATCTGCAAAATTACAATTTAAACACTAAAAAGGGACTCAAATGTAATTAATTTTTATATGTTACAGAAAATTTAAATAATAAATTGTGTTAATGCTGGTAAACATTACGTATCTTATTCGTCATCAAAATCAGTGAAGCTATCTTCGCTCAAATTAATTATAATTGATTCCTCTCTCACCGATCATGAGATCGAGTTTCCACTTTTTCTTTTATTCTTTTATTATATGGATTTTTCGCAATTATCCGCAGTAACTTTATTCAAAAAAATCTTTTAAAAGTGCAGTTAAATTATTAATTTTGTAAGTTGTGTTATTTCCAGCAACTCTACCTTTTATTTGAGAGAGATATTTTCTTCACCAACGGACATTTTCCGGACGATCTATAAGAACAGATTTCCTATCTGATTTTTCCCAACAAAAATTAAGTTCTCTGAGCAATTTCCAGAGCTCAGTTCTTTTAATTTCAGGCAAATCCCGATCTTCATTCATTTTAGTTAGAATTTTGTCGACGGTTGAGATCTGTTTCTCATAATAAACTGTATGTACAACTCCTTTTATTACAGTTTACATCTCTTCTTCCAACGAGGTTTTTCGTAGAATATAGCTTGCAATTACTAACAATTCCAGTCGTTTCTTTCTCCGTCAGTGTTCGGTACATGATAGATTTTCGAACTCCTGTTATATTGGAATACATCTCAACAGAGCTTTTAACATTATTATCTAGATATTAATATCTTAAGGCATCATAAACATTCATCGTAATAAGTTTTTCGTTGAGGAAAAAATGCCCTCCATCTTTTGGGTATCTCACTAATCTCAAATGATATATAAAAACAAGCACAAACAAAATAAATCACTAAGGACACCCTGTAAGGTGTATTTTGCTCACTGACAGAAATTAAATTGAATTATCAGAAATTTTATTGTTGCAGTAAATTTATAAAAGCTTATATTTAAATATAATTAGATTTACGGCAGTTCTCAGTTACCGGGGGCACTGAAGCAGGTACGTTGGAGGTTTTGGTAACAGTTTTATTACTCCCTCTAGTTCTGGAATAGAATATAGGAATGTGTATGCTTGCGATCGCCCCTCCCCTTCCCAAGGACTTTGAGTTCAGGAAAGTAGAACCGATTCTGCCTTTTATATTAGGAATGTGTATGCTGCTGGCAACCCCCCCCCGTTGACTTTTTTTTTTTTGCGATAGCACCCTCCTCCCCCCCATGAGCTTTGAACTCAGGAAAATAGACCCGATTCTGCCTCTTATACGAGGAATGTGTATGTTGATCGCATCTTCCCACCCCCTGTCGGAAACTTGTTTTTTCTTGTGATCGCCCCCCCCCCCTCTCCAAGAGTTTCAAATTCAAAAAAATAGCCCCGTCCCTGCCTTTTACACTAGAAATGGAAATGTTGCTGGTGCCCCCCCCCCCCCGGGACAACTTGCTTTCGCTTGCCATACTGTACTTTTGTGATATCACCGCCCCCCCCCCCCCCCCCCAGGAGAGAGGCTGGATCCGCCCCTGGTATATACCCTTTAAAAGTTAACTAACTATCCAGTATTACACCAACATCAGATATAGAATTGATTAATTTAACAGACGTACCGTCACTCTTATAAATCGTACTCGATTAAAGTATTTTTCTATAGAAGCGCACTGTCTTGCATTTTCCAATGTTAAGCTACAATCTGTTAGTAGTGCACCATACATTAAATGCATCCAAATCAGACTGCATATTGATGCAATCCTGTCGAGATCTAATGTACTTAAAAAATTTTAAATCACCAGCAAAAACCTGTACCGTTTAATGCGAAAAAGACTCGACAGCATCATTCAAAAACAAGTGAACAGAAGAGGACCTAATGCTCTCCCCGAGGAACCCCAGATTGCACCCTGAATTCACGTGACAAGTAGATTTTATATCATACAATTTGTATTCTCCCTGTAAGATAGCTTCGCATCCATGAGAGGAGAGAATCTTGAATACCAATAGATTTCCATTTAGTTAAACGAGATATATAGGATTCACGTGTCATACGGCTTGGAAAAATAAGTATATGTAGCATTGACCTGGTAATGATAGGTATTTCATACCTAGGTGCCAGATTGACTGTGATTTATCTAAAATTTGCCACAGTTATATTGATCGTCTACTGTAATTATTTTCAAATAAAGTTTACCAAGATTTAAGTTTTTTTAAAACTAGTCATTCATACATACAAAAAAGAAACTAGCTTTCCCTATATTTAAGTTTTTTGCGCCATCTATTTAATGCCTTAAGTGGAATAATTTTATATAAAATAGAGAAGGAAATTTAACGCCCGGTCTTGATATTATACCAAAGGATAAAAGTTATATAAACCAAAAGCACTCAGGCCAGTTACTACTGTGTTATCTTTTTTAAGTTTATTCAGAACTTTGCCTATATCATCACATTTTAAGACCATGTAAAATAAAACTCGGCAATTTTCAAATAAACGTTTATTTTAACTTAATTTATAATTATTTCTTAGCAGGCTTCTTTTTTTCTGGTTTAGCCTTTTTGGTTGGCCTAGGTTTGTCACCACCTTTGGCCATTTTCTTCTTACCATAAAGGGTTCCATTTCTTGAAGCAGCTTTCCTTAAGGCCAAGAATGAAGCTGTTCTAATCTTATTTCGGCGGCTTTTTGCTCTCCTTAGTTTAAAACGATCAAAATCGGACAGTTCGGCACGCTGGAAATAATAAATCTCATAAATGTTGCACTTGGGAACAAAAAAAATTTATATGAAGTACTAAGAAATCAGTATAAATTTGGCTTCAGTTATGTATCAGCCGGCAATTCCTATCAAGATGATGGATCATCATAATAAAAGCTAAAGAAATGTAAAAAACTAATTTTCAGATCGGATCAACAATGGAATGGAATAAGTTAATGCTTTGTACTTAAAATATACAAATAAATATATGTATGTATGTATATATATATATATATATATATATATATATATATATATATATATATATATATATATATATATATATATATACCCACATAAAATACAGGTAAGTTTGAATCATCATGTTAATAATACCACACTGCCAGTACTTTTGATCAATGTTTAACTTTGATGAAAAACTCTTGTTTTCAATAGGAAAAAAATATTTAATGACTTATCTAATTCAATAAGATCGTTTGTAGAAAAAACTTAAATAGCGACTGCCAAACAAAATTACTCAGATGTGAAATTTTTTGACGAAAAATTTTAGATTCCCTTATGGAGTAAATGAGTTTGTATTTGTCATTCAATTAGAAATTCACATTTGTGAGTTGAGAACGGAAAACTAAGATAGGAATGTATACATTACTCCAAAGTACACCGTTAAGGTATTTGTGATTTTCAAAATGTAAAAAAATGATTTTTTAGACATCAATTAATATCCCAAAACACTAGGGCAAATTTTAGGCATAAACTATATATAACGTTATGTATAATTCAAATATCTAGGGTGTAGTAGTAAAAAGTATAACTATATATTGCCCAACTTTATTACATTCATGTAGCTTCAAATTGTCAAAATATATAAATATTTTTGGTCATTCTTCTTTATCAAAGTTAAACATTTGGTATATATTCTTTCTTTTTCTCTGCCTGAAAAAATAATACATATATAACAATGCTCAAACATGATATAGCAAAAATGATTAATTCTTATCTATAAAGCAAAAACTTAATTTATTCCAATGTTTATTTGAAAACAAACAAATATAAAATTTAAAATATGAAAACATTTTGTCCAATTTATATTATGCATAACTTGGACAAAAATAATGTTACTTTACTAGTAAATTACTCAATTTATTCATGCAATTGTAGAATTACTTATTTAAATATTTCTTGTACAGTCAGGTTAAGAACTTCATGACATGTATTTTCTACTTTTCTTTTCCTCAGGTATTGTGAATATTTAAATTCAATTTCATTTATGGGACTTACCTTTTCCTTGGCTGCAATTTTCTTGGCCCAAACAGAGTTCTCCCAGTTTTCTAAAACTTTACCATCTTTCCATGCCTTGCGAACAACTCTTGTTGAAGCAGTGAAAGGATATTTGATTCTAAATTTGGTTAAATGGAGCTGGTTTAATCTGATTTGCCCCCTAGGAAAATTTGTTTCGGGTCCATCAACTAAAACCTTAAAAAAAGCTTGTAAGTCATTGTAATTTGAAGATTTTATCCAAAGGTTTTACATTCAACCTCATCAGAAAAATTTGGCTTCAGATATGTATCAGCCGGCAATTCCTATCAAAAGTAGTGGTTCATCATATAAAACAGAGAGTACTAGAAGTATGGATCTTTTACAGAGTACTTATACAAAATTTTAAAACAACTAACTGTAATTTTTTAAAATAGTGGAAACACCAGATTTTTTACCGATTTTTTGCATATTCCCTACCAGTTATGGGAAATTTATTTAGGAGGGAATATCCTAAATACAAAGGCAGGTATCATGTTTTTTAAATACTTAGGACAAGTTTACACCCTTCAATATACAAGTTTGGGACAGTTTAGTTTAGGTTTATACAGTATGTATGTATGAAGAAATGACTTATAGGAAGTAAAACAAAAATAAAAATTCAAAAACTAAGCAGAACTAGAAGTAACAAAGCATTATCTCATGGAATCTTTCTTAACATAGAGTGTACCACCTTCCATGATGTCATACTCGACAGCAACATTTATTAATTAGCATAAAAAAACTGTCACCTTAATACCCACTATAAGCATACAGAAACACTGTTATATAATAGTATAAAATAAAATTTCGTGAAACGATGGCAGACCATTATTAGAAAATGTAGCTTGTTATAACTTTATCAAAAATTAATAATTATTTCAGTTTTTCTCCAACAATATCATCAATCAGCTTTACATAATAATAATAATAATAATCATCTTTATTGCAAATTGAGATACAATAAGTTTAACAAAAAGCATACTGCACACAAATGAAATGACATCTATCAGAAAGTGTCACCAGTTATTCTATATATTTTACATGTTAATCGCAAAGTCAATCAATAATTTTTTTAAGATGTGATTGATTTACAGTAATTAGGAAGACAATTAAACAGTCTAAGACACCTATAACTTGGGGGTATTTTCCGCTGATGTTAACCTATGAATTGGATAGTTTATATTTAATGTTCTTGTATTCATGGAATGTCTGCAATTTGATGCTATTCTATCTTTAAAAAAGATCATAAATATACTTGCATACACTGTCATTATACTTTTAGATTGGTAACTTTCACAATACTTGATTTTTTTCATAGACTTAAGTACTCCTTTCTGCATGACAAACCATTTCTGCCCCAAAAGATTATGCCATATTTTATTAGCAACTCAAATTTACAAAATACTTTATTTTTTGAGTTTTTCGCTCATATAGTTACCCACGATTCTGATTCCATAGCAAACAGAACCGAGTTTATTGAACAAATTCAAGTTCAAATCATTTTCACAAAATTTTATTTTCTGCCCCTAACCTCAAAAAAACTCTTTCTTTCAATGTTTTATTATTTACAAACTAATTGTTAACCTTTATTAAAGGTAGTTTGTTTAAAAACCTGCATTTAGCCTTTAAGCTGTTCTTAAAAAATCAAAATAAATCTCAACACACATGGCCATAGGATACAATCATTCTGAATTTAGAAACAAAATCAAGAGTACGATTCAAGCCTGCAAGAAGTGTTTATTTCACATTCGGGGCACATTTAGGTTAAGTCAACCCTAAATCATTTCTGGCCAGATTTACCAAACCCAAGCTGGCTTCAAATATAAACTCGCCTATGTTATATCAAAACACTTTGTAAAGGCATGCTCGAAACTGCTGAAAAAGTGATTAAATATAGCGTTTTTTGTGTATTTTGCTAAAAATTTAAAAGTGAAGACCAAAAAAATGTGAATATGTGCGACTATAAAAAAAATTGATGGTCCAAAAAGACAATTTGGACTTGTGTTGTATGATCCAAAAGCAGGGAATATGCAAAAAAAAATACTGAAAAATTAGAAGAGTTTCCACTATCCTGAATTATTATTTAACAAATTAACTTATTGGAAGAGAATGGTTTATGTCCATATTAACACTCGCAGTGTTTCTTACTAATCTCGATTTGGGAATATTTGAACGAATGTACTAAATATCGTTACATACAGAATAACCTATGAATAAAACTTACCCTCGTTTGGTCAATAATATCTACGATACTGACGAGTTTACCTTTGTTAGGTCCATCTGAGACTACGGCCACTCGGCCAGTCTCTACAAACCGTTGAAAAGTCTAAAAAAATTAGAAGTATGTAAAATAAACATGTTTCACAAATAGCCATGTGGAAACAATAACATTAGTTTTTAATAAGTAAACATATTATAAATCACTCTTAAACTATAATAATGTCTTAAGAATAAAAATATGTTATTAAAATTAAAGTGTGTTTCTAATAAAAGAACACTACTTTCGTTCTAATTTTAAAAAGTTTGCAACTGCCTTCTTACCATGCTCAACAAGATACGAAAAGAATGATGGCGGAAAATTTGCCGGAAGTTGTCAATTCTGTCACTTTGACAGCTAACATAAAAGCAGTCAAGTGAGAGTCTTTCCAAATATTTATTTTAAAAGTTTGAATCATTTTAAATAATACTATAAAAAATTATAATCCTAAAAGGTTATAACTATAATTGCTCATATTTTTTAAAGCTAGGTAGTATTTTATGTTCTAGAACCGGAGCTTTAATTTACTGCCCTCGATTCAAGAGTTTTAAGCTCAGGTGCATCAAACCCTGAGTAGCTCCGAGCAAATCTGAATAAAGCAGTAAAAATATTAAAAGGAACAGTATATAACCTACAAATTTTTTTTTTTCAGAATTTGTGTTTTCAATACACATAGCGAAACATATTGAAGACAAAAAGGTAAAAATATTACATTATTACTTATTAGTTTTGAATTTTGTCGGGTGTCATGGCATTTTAGGCCATAAATATTTCGCAATTCGTTAAAAAACTATGAAGGTAAGTTCGATATTTTGTGAAATAATCTTATTTTTGTGTCTCCATTTCATGTATAAAATGTTTTTTTACCCAAAAATAGCATCTAAAAATGATAACTGATAGCTGTTAGGGTTTTATACATCAAATATTTTTTTTTGTGCTTGAGGGGTAAGGGGAAAGCAGATCTGACAAGCGCCGAGGCATAATGCACTTCTTGAATAAAGCGAGGGTTTCTTGCACCTGTACAGCTCCGAGTTGTTCATGCTAATGAATCGAGGGCAGTAATTGTAAGAGGGGTTACAATTCAAAATCAATACGTGTTCTAAAGGTTGTATTCTTTTGAGTAAATTATCACTGATCAAAGTGAAACTGATAACTTCATGTTCTTTTGAATATGCATTTACTGGTCATTGGGTCGAAGTGATCATGATTACTTCAAGTGACAGAACTGAAAGTGTTAATTACTCAAAAGAATATACCTAAAGTCTGACGTATGTTTTATCTTTGTTCTTCGTATGTTTTCTCTTTTATTACTTTGAAATAATCTATGTCCCATGAATTTTATATAGAGAACTGTTCCGAATCTAAGAAAATAATAATGATTATCACAAAAAATCCTTCTGGAGGGATATTTTGTGATGATCATTTCACAACAAAATGGCAACTAAACCTGTATTCAAAAGAAAACGAGGTTAAGACTTTTACTCCTATCACTTCCATCACTGTTAATTTATTCTAAAGAATACGACTATAGTGACAAGATTTATAGAAAGTTTAATTTTGAGAATACCGAGTGTACTTTTCTTGTTTTGAGATATTTATTTGGTTAATATTCAGGAGAAATATTCTAAACTTGGCTAGCTAAGCCAAATTTAAATTGTTGCTGTGTAACCTAGTCGAAGTAATCATGATAAAATCAAAACTTTCTTTCGAAGGTGGGGTGTTGGGACCATACGTTGGGCGTCAATTACTGCCCTCGATTCAAGAGTTTCAAGCTCGGGTGCATCAAACCAGGAGTAGCTCCGAGCAAATCTGAATAAAGCGGTTAGAGTGTTAATTTGAACAGTAAATAACCTACAAATTATTTTCTTTTCGGAATTTGTGTTTTTAATACACATAGCGAAACATATTGAAGACAAAAAGGTAAAAATATTATATTATTATTTATTAGTTTTGAATTTTGTCTGGTGTCGTGGTATTTTCGGCCAAAAATATTTCGCAATTCGTTAAAAAAAACTATGAACGTATGTCCGATATCTTGTGTCTGCATTTCATGTATAAAATGTTTTTTACCCAAAAATAGCATCTAAAAATGATAGCTGATAGTTGCTAGGGCTTTATACACCAAATATTTTTATTGGTGCTTGAGGAGCAAGGGGAAAGCAGATCTGACAAGCGCTGAGGCATAATGCACTACTTGAATAAAGCGAGCGTTTCTTGCACCCTGACAGCTCTGAGCTGCTCATGCCAATGAATCGAGGGCAGTAAAATTTTATGATTAAAAAGAATAATCCTCAATATAGAAATGACAAGCAAATGTCATTTCTTGCCTAATTTTTTGTGCGTAAGTGCGTGATAAACTGATTCATGACTGGGGTGTAATTTTCTGCGTTTGGATTATACATTTTAAAAACAATATTAGTCATGTATGGCATGTGTAAGTATTAATAATATTTCTCTGTTTTCTATATTTAAAAAAATATATTTTTCCAGCATACGGAAGTATGTCTCAAGAGCACTCACAAAAATATCACAACATTCCAAGTGAGCACTTCAACACAAATCGTTTTGTTTATATAAAGCAACATATTGATGAAAACTATAGACATAGTTGTTTGAATGGATCTCAAAAAGTATTGATAAATCCTCGATTTAAGATGAATAAAGTTTTTGTAAATCCCAAGTTTTCCAAAGTCCAGCCTAACACAATTCATGTAAATCCTCGAGTAAAGAACTTAGATATTGCAATATTAGGCAACAAACAAAGTGTGGATGATAAACTCTATCAAACAAATCTTCCCTTACAAAGTACAAAAATCCATATTAATCCTAATGCCATAAGTGTTCAGATACCATTACATGTATCTCAAGTTTCTAAACAAGTAGTCCATATCAATCCTAATTTTAAAAGTGGAAATATTTTAAATAATGGAATATTAAATAATACCACCTTACAAATGTCCCATGCTGAAGAAAAAGAAAGCGAAACACCAAGACTAATAAATGAAGCTATTGTTTTAACTAAAACAAAGCTTATTAGGGCTCCTGCAATAAGCAAGAATAAAAAGTTAAAAAGAAGAAATTCAGTAAAATCAAACTATAAAATTGTAAAATCCTCTCTTGCTTCCTCTAATAAGAATATATTAGAAAATAATACTGAAGTAAATAAATCTAGAAACAGGTATAAAATTGATCGTAGGAGAAGAAAATCTCTTAGTATAATTGCAAAGAATCAAAAAAAGTATGTTTATGTAAATAGATTTTTAAGTATTACTGATTTAGTAAAAGATCAAGTAATAAAAAGTTCCTCGGTTAGCCCTGCCAAAAACACAACTATTGTAAATATTAGTGGAGTTATTTATAAAAAATCAAAAACTTCTTTGAGAAGAGCATCTATTACTAGTTTGATTTTGAAGAAATCTCCAAATAAAACAGTTCAGTTGTCGAAGTATAAGCTAGTGAAAAAACCAACTTTAAAGAAATTGACGGTCTCCAAAATAAATCCTGAAACCATAAATAGACCTTATGAAAATCATCTCTCAAAGAAATTAAAAATTGTAAGGTAAGTAATTTTTAGAATTTCCTTTGTCTGTACCTAATTTCTAATTTTTAAAAACTTGTTTATAACATATTAAATTGATATAGGATTGAGAAGTGCTATTAAATAAACTTACATTTTTTTTTGAAGTAGTTTTGAATTTTACCGAAAATTTTGAAGATATTTTGATACCTGACACATCTAAATTAAATACTTTTGGAGTTACTTGTAATTCAAGAACTAATTTTTCAAGACAAGCTGTATTGAATATCCTAATAAAGCAATTGAAGGAAAAAAATAACTTGAGCATTGTCAAAGTTTTTTATGCCCTAAATCTAAAAATTCTAACTCGTCTACCTGGACAGTAAATTTTTCAGAAATCAATATTTCAAAAATTATTGAGTTTTAGCACCTTCATCAATTTTTGCTATAATTTTTCACTTTCAGTTATTTTTAACGGTCAACTTTCTAATAAAAAATTTAGACATTTCAATTTTTATTTAATGTTTGCTATTAGGCTAAAGCTATATGTCTCCATGTTTTTTTAAGTTATCACTCTGTAGGAGACTTTATAATTGGATACAAATTAAATTAACCTGCATGATTTTTTGAATAGGATTATTGTTGTTTGTAGGAGAACAAGTCCCAAGAAAAGTAAAACAACAGTGTCACCAAAAAAATTAAGAAAATGTAATATTCCTTGTCCTTACTACAAGAAATATGGCTCATGTAAAGGAAAAGATAATGGAAAGTGCTTCCGAAAACATGATCCTGATCAGATTGCTTTATGTACTAGGTAAGACTCCTGCAAAATGTTTCAAATAAAACCTTTTAAAACACTAAAATTTTTAATCAATCCGACTACTTTTATGTTTCACAATTTGAATTGTTTAGATTCTTGCAAGGTGCCTGTATTAAGGAGCACTGTCTTCTTTCACATAATGTTTCTCCAGAAAAAATGCCAACCTGCAAATACTATTTGGAAGGCTCTTGTTCACGAGAAAATTGTCCATATTTACATGTAAAAATAAGTTCGAAAGAAGAAGTATGCCGGGATTTCCTTGAGGGATTTTGTAAAAAGGCTGCAGAGGTAAATCTGTTTAGTATTTATGTGAGATATTATGTTCTAATAAAATATTATTAAAAAAATAATCTTGTGTAAATCACACAATTTATTTACATTTTTTTATTCATTTATATTTTCATAGTGCGATAAAAGGCATCAGTATCTTTGTCCAGACTATGAAAAATATGGAACCTGTATGAAGCAAAGGTGTCCATATCCACATGGAAAAATGGTAAGAAATTATTTTTCAAATAAAACCAAATTTGCCAAGAAATGTTCTGATATTGACAAAAAAACAGATCAAAATAAATCTGTCGAGACAAATGTTGGTAAAAATCAACAACTACAAGAAAAACAAAGGTATTATGATGAAAAAAAATCTAAAAGGGAAGACGTTATTAGGGAGTTGAATACAACTGTCAAAAATACACTGGAAGGTACAAAAAATAATGATGAGGTTGACAAAAGCACTACTAAAAACTTTATTGGATTACAGTCTAGGCCCAAACTTGGAATTTTACCATCTTTTATACCTTTTAATAAATAAGCAAATAATAATAAAGAGTATTTCTTGGCAGGGTATAAATATTAATGTAAATTATGGTTGTGATTTGTAAAAAAAAATCAAATAAAATTTTAGTTTTATATTTTTATGTTTTATTTTACACCTCCTTAAAAAAGGTAGCATTGAAATAATGTAACACTTAAACAAAAATAAAAAACAGCTCAAAAAATAGTTTATCTTCTGTTTCTAATATCTAAATCTTATTAATTAACCTAAAAAGTTGGTATAGTGGATTTAAAAGAAAAGTAATACTTTTTAAACCCTGTTTAGTATTTTTTTAATTCAATGTATTTTTATTTATTTATGTGTGCAGTGTGGATAAAATGACTGGAATAGCATAAATATTTTCATGAACAAACTGTATTTACAAAACTTCAGTCAATTTTCTTAGTCTTCTAAATTTTAACATGTATAAGTATTGTCATAGTAATGTAATACAACAGCTCAAAAAGTAGTTTCACTTGAAAATGGCTAGAGATAACTACTAGCCGAAACGTGATATTCACCAAAAAAAATAAAGATAATGGAAGTCCAACAGATATCTACTACTTAGTTTATCTTCTGTTTTTGATGTCTAATTATTATTAACCTAAAAAGTTGGTACAGTGGATTTCAAAGAAAAGTAATACTTTTTAAATGTACGTACGTATTGAATTCAATGTATTTTTATTTATTTATGTATACAGTGTGGATAAAATGACGAACAGCATAAATATTTTCATGAACAAACTGTGTTTACAAAACAAGTAAATTTTCTTAGTCTTTTAAGTTTTAATATATTTAACTATTGTCATAGTAATATAATTTTTTAAAAATAATATTGTGTGACCAATGTATAGAGGTTTATTATAAATCTAGGTAAGTAGCCTAAAAAATTGATATTTTTTAAATTACTTAACATGGGAGAAAAGAAATAAAATTACTAAATGGTCCATTTATTTAAAGCTAAAACGGTGGTCTTCTCGAGCCTCAATATTTAAGTTTCCTCTTGGCGTGTAGGATAGTTTTTTGGAATAAAATCTATAAATTTAGGTTATAAATGAATCTACTAAATTCATATTTCAAAACATTATATTCACAGAAATATCGAGTAGCAGATTCTATAATATTCTTTGTTTTAACTATGCAGTACAAATTTTCTCAACAAATAATGTGAACAAATTAGATTAATAGAAATGGGAATTTTTGATAATTTACACACCACAAAATTATGCGGATAATAATAAAAGAAAAAACAACAGGTAGAATGAACAATGCATCAATTGAACTATTAAAAGAAAATAAGGTTCTTAATGAGGAAACAACGGCAGATAAATTTAATTCATTCTTTTGGTAAATATCTCTCAAGTACTGTTCCGCCTGATGTAGATTATGATTTTATAAATAATATTCAATATCGCCATCTTTTTTTTTAACTCCTGTCACTGAGATTGATATTCTTGATTGTATTAAAAACATAAAATCGTCATCCCCCAGTGGTTTTGACAATATATTGAAGAAAATCTAATGATGATGCTGATATAAAAATTGAGAAGATAGCAAATGATTATAATGAGTGTGTATCTGTCATACTTAATCTAAAAAATTTATCAAAGATCCCTTTTAATTGTAAATATGGCTCAAAATGATCAGTCAATATCTAAAGCCAATAATAAGAATTAATAGTGCAGAAATTATAACAAATAACCATAGTTGTAGCGTAGAAACCGTTCCCAACCAGCATTGTAAAATTGTCTGTTGACATATGCAAGAATATTTTGTGCTACATAATAGGTTGTAGATATGTATTATTCCCAGAAAATTTAAAAGTAGGGTTAATAAAGCCTATATATAAAAAGGGCGATCCAGAATAAATGGATAATTATAAACTGATAAGTTTACTGACGGGTTTTTCGAAGCTCTTTGAGATGGCAATGTGCTCAAAGCTAATAAATTTTTTAATATGTTGCAATGTTTTTAGGCGAAATTAGAAAAAAAAAAATTATATAGTCTCTTTCATCCACCTCATTGACGGATATAATTGGATAGATTTTCTAAAATATAAATAATCGTTTTATACCACATTTTTTATTTAGTGGTTTTATTCGCAAAATATGTCTTTATAGTGGGTTTTCAAATGTTTGTTCCTGTACTTCTACTCTTTTTTCAGTATTTTGTATTTTATTCATCTATGTAATATTTTCTACAACTTTTGTATAGGTTTATATTTAAATTTTATATTATTTTCATAAAATTTTGAATTAAACATGCTAATATTGATGTTAAATGTAAATAAATAAAAACATCCCGTGCGAAACAGAAACAGCAAAAAAAAGTATATACAATTCTAAGAGTGATATACTAGCTATGATCAATAAAAATGTGGGAAATCTCCCGGATATGAAAAAAAAACACGTGAGAGGGATACTACAAGTTCATATAAACTTTTTTCGTATAGTTCTTCTCTCCAGAGATATGGGTTCCCAAAGAGCTGCAATGGAATAAAGTTTTTTACACATAATTATTAAACCACCAGGTATATTTAAATTTTTTTTTAATATGATGTATACCAGGTGAGACTCTTAAAACTACTATCCAAGAAAGGGTTGTGAATCACTCGCAGCTGCAAGGACGGACTAGCTATAACACTCATGACATTTTTTTTACGCCCTGTATGATAAGAACTTTGGACAACGTCTTTTACATAACTTTAACTATTGACTAAAAATTAAATACTCCATTCATGTCGTTAATCCTAACCGTTTTCGAAAAAGCGTCGTTTTATTTACATCATGTATTGGCGTATTTCGATAAAAAAATACACCTTTGTTCCTATCAAATGTTCAACCTTCAATTTTATGATAAAAAAAAATTCGATCCAAAATTAGAGTTTACCTCTTTAGTTAAAAACGTCTAATTCTGTAATTGCAGTTTGACCTAGGTTCACAAAAAATGTGCTTTTTACTTTATCGGTACCAAAAACAAAGTATTGTTGTTGCAAACTTACGACAGAAATAAATATCTTGCATTTTAGAACTTGTCAATTATCACATCGCTGACACTGATTCTTTACTTGGATATTAATTTACTGATTTTTGGATTTCGTGGTGAAATTAATTGTGGAATAATTCGAAATATGAAATACACTTTTATTGAATATGCATATATACATCTGATCAGATCAGAAAACATTTCAACGTCTAAAGCAGAATGGTAGGCGATTCCATTTAATAAGGTAATATTAATAACATAATTTTAGGAAATTTTGGGAAAAGAAGTACTGATGCTGGTCCGGGAAGAACAGTACGTACGCTGCAATTAGAGGAAAATATCTTAAATGCTCTAGATGACACTCTTTCAATGAGCACTCGAAAATTATCAGCTCATTTTAATATGTTAAATACAATAGTACATGAAGTTCTACAAAAACAGCTGTTATATCCATATCATTTGAAAAAGTGCATGAACTGATTCTTGAAGATTTTCCCCGTAGAATGCAGTTTGCAAATTGGCTATTGGATCAGCAACGAAATAATGTAAACATCATTTGCACTATTTTCTTCACAAATGAAGCAGGGTTTACTAAAAATGGTATCATAAGTTTATACAACTCATATGTATAGGTAGAGGAGGAGCTATTGCCTGGTCTCCTTGATTTCCCGACCTAACGCTATTAGATTTTTACCTGTGGGGAAACCTCAAAACCTTGATGTATCCCACTCATATCCGGGAGATTTCCCACATTTTCCCGGACACCCTGTAGATATTTTTACTAAAACATCTGATCAAGAAAACGTTTTGCAACTTGGAAAAAACTGTTACAAGGACACCGTGAAATATACAAACCCCATAGATAGCCACAATGCTTTAAAACGATGACTGTGCGATTCCACTCTGAAGGAACAAGACCGTCAAAAAGTTCAACATGGAACGAAAAAGGAAGTTTAGAAATTGTTTTATCTGCGCTAGAAACCATTTCAGATTACATAAAATTAGGCTCTTTCTAATATTTATAGAACGGTCACCATGTTTGCTTACAAAATAATCAGTAAGATTCAACAAGAAAATCTCAAAATTAATCTGTTAAGTTCATTTATCACTAGTTCTGACAAAAATGTCGATGATATAACCACTATCGACAGCAGTAACATTACTTCAGATACAAAGTTACAAAAGCTGTCTAAAACACTTACAGCAATAGTATTAGTGCAAGACGTAGCAGGTAAAAATCGAATGAGAAATATATTACACCTCTGCAAGTTAAAAAAACAAGTAAACCCGAATCAATTTGTAAAAGAAATAAAACAAAGTATAGTAATTAAATTACAAACGAACACAACAACAAATACTGGAAATGAATAGTAACATGAAGCTAAAAGAAATATAAAATAATCCTATGATAATAATAACAGGACTAGAAAAAGATTATGAATCTGAAGACTTTGTTCAACTTTTGATAGAAGATAACCCTGTGCTTAGCAATAAATTTTATGAAAATATTAAAACAAAGTTTTATAGATTTGTAGTTAAAAAAGCATGCAGAAACATACGCAAGGAAATTTGGATTTTTCAAACAAAATTAGACTTATTCCATTGGTTATGAACAATGAAAAAATAAGTTGTGATCTTACCAAGGTATATTGCAAAGAATATTTCAACATTGCTGTGTGCTATAATTTGGACATGTAGCAAAACACTGCTAGGAAGTATTCTGCTCAAAATATGGTGAAAAATATGAGATCAAAGAATGTAGTGTAAACACACCATTAGATTGCCTGAATTATAAAAAATTAAACATAAAAGAATGGATGCATTCAGCAAAGGATCTAAAATGTCCAGCTTTTTTTCATAAATTAAAAGCATAGTACAAGTTATGGCACCCAAAAACTAAATACTTATTTTTTAGTCTAAAAATAAAGAAAATCAAATAACCAAGTACAGTGTTATTCATCACAATGTTAAATTATTTAGTATTGGTTAAAACTATTACGAATGGTAAAGCATTTAAAAGGGCTTTAAAACAGTTATTAATTGATTTAAAACCACGTTATGTACGTGATTTTTTGAATTGACCTTTTCGTGAAATTGTTTTTGACGTCATTTCATGTATATTACGCGATTGATGTATATAATTTTAAACAAAGAAGTATACTATTATTTGTAAAGTGTTGAGCAGCCAACTGGTTCTCTTTCTCACAGTTTTAATTATAATTAGCCGCTTTATTGATCACAATTCCTGCACTAATCAGTTTTTTTTATAAACTCGTTTTGCTCATGAAAATATTTTGTTTTTTTCTTGATTATATATAAATAATATACATATGGTTTGCAAAAAGTGAGAAACTCCTACAATTGATTTTTTATAAAATTTAATTTTTCGTGAAAGTTCAACTTATTTTGCTAGTGTTCAATTTAGTATAAATTATCTATAATAAACACAAAATTAAATTCGAAAAATGATATTTTCTCAAGTCAAACAAAACTGTCATATGAAAAAAACACGTTAAGGGGTCTTTTAGGTTACAATTTTTCAAAAATAAAAATTTTTTATTAATGTTTTTTTAATAGAAAGAAAAGAGATATCATTTTATAATTTTACACATATATTTATTTGTACTTTAAGTATACAAAAAAAAAATTTTTTGGATTTTTTTATAGGTTTTTTTACCCATAACAATTTTTTAAAAAAAAAACATCAAAAAATGACGGCGAACGTGATTCCAGGTGACTGAATCATCTGAAAAAAAAAAGAAAATACCAAATTAATCCTTGTTCAAGTGCCTATGGTCGATACCGGAATCACTTTGATCGGTAACAAATTTTCCGATTTTTACCCTCAAAAATGGATTTTTTTTTCAAATGGCCGCCATTTTGTTATTTTTTGATGAAAAAAAAATCATTCCGGTACCGACCATGGGCACTTGAACAAGGATTAATTTGATATTTTTTTTTTTGAAACGATTCAGTCACCTGAAATCACGTCCGCCGTCATTTTTTGATGTTTTTTTTTAAATTATTATGGGTAAAAAAATCCAAAAAAATTTTTTTTGTATACTTAAAGTATGAATAAATATATGTGCAAAATTATAAAACTATATCTCTTTTCTTTCTATTAAAAAAAATTACTAAAAAAAATTTTTTCTTGAAAAATTGTAACCTAAAAGACCCTTTAACTGATGTTTTGTTTGCTAAATAAGGCCGAAAATTAGCCAAATTGTTTACTTTAATATCTAATCTGGTATTTAATAATATAATCATATCTATTTTGTTCTTTATTTACTGAATGCTTTTGTTTTAGTTATAACGTTTTTTTTTTATTTTTAAGACACCATAACATACATCATACAAAAAATATATTGTGATAACTCGGTAATAAAAGTTTCCCCTATGTTGCCGACTTTTTTAGATATACAATAAATAATAATAACCTTTTATCACAAAGTATTTTAGCAATTGATTATATGATTATGTCAGAAATTTGGATAAAGACGTAAATTCTATAAAAATTCATATGCCTGACTTTCCAAATAATTAAATTTATTACATAAATTATATTTGCAATTTTACGAGACTCCTAACATTTTCATTCATGGAACAGAATCATTGAATTAAATCAACTTTTGTATATATTTTTCCATTTTCATCTTTAGTATACTCGGAAGAATTCGATCTCTTCATTAGCATAAAAATCTTATTATCTCCCCTTTCTGTTAATAGTAGTTTTGCCAGTAGTGGTGTAAAAAGATCGGGATTGTAGTCTTCATCCTCGATTCTTCGCCTAGTAACTTTTCTGATTATATAACTCGCTAAATATCCTATCGTTAGTGTCACAACCAACCCAATTACACCATTGTAAAGGTAGGACAGCCTATATAGCCATGGATATTCGCTAAAAAGAAAATAATTATACATATCCAAAAATATCCTGTTATAAAAAAAGGGAAATTGTTGGGCTTTACTGTTATACTCATGATAAAATAGTATTTAAATTATTTCTTTATTTGAGTACTTTATGTTGCTTATTTCTAAAATAGTATATTTTAAAAAGTAACGTTACTTTTAAGACACGTTATGTAATTCATATTCAAAACAAAATATTTCCTTTTTTCGCTTGGACCAGAAAGGAAAATACAGATTTAATGTCCTGTCGACATGTCCCTGAATTTATATTTTAAATAGACAGTTGTTTCCTGCGAATGTTGCTCTTGGTTCTATACAGATCGACTGACGAGATCGTTAGGTAGTGAAACGCGTATGGAGAGAGAACCAGAGTTGTATTTGCAAGAAATAAACTGTTTATATATTATTTTCTTTAACTGCGTGAAAAGCGAATAAATATAGGCAAGGAGAAAGCTGTTATTTTGTATAAATTTCACTCTGATTTGATTTTCTGTTCAGGCTCGTTTTCATATTTTGAATATTGAACTAACCTGTCTGTCTAGTTAATGCCAGACTTTAACACTAAGGGGAGGTACCATTCCAAATGTTAAAAAAAAATCGATTTTTTGTTTTTTTTTTACTAGTTTACTATCCTAAAATGATATAGATGGCGTCTGTAAATGTACTTAAATTTGTACTTTGTATGCAGAAGTGATTGAAAAAAAAAGAATGTATGTCATTTGCAAAAGCGTATAGATATACGGCTAAAAAAAATCAAAAGGTTTTGGTGCAAAGGCAAGCGGACTTGGTAAGGTTAAATGATGAATTGTCTATTATGGGCTTATAATTCGGAGGTCATCTTTATCCAAAAAAAAAAGATGAACAAAGCTATGAAGACCTGGAAGGACCGCTGTATGAAGCAGGAATCGCAGAATAAAAGTGAACTGAAAATTTTTCATTGTACAGTCACGTAAAACTTTGAACGTGTTTTTCTCTAAACCATGTTTTTCAAATTGCGTGCAAGATTTTTCAGCCAATTTTCAACCGATTGACTTGAAATTTGAAGAAGCTCTTGATAATAACATTATCCTTGGAAGTACTTAGTCGTTTTGCAAAATTCAAAACAGTTAGTTATAAACAATTTAGTGCATAATTTTTACCTGGAAATGGTCAATTTTATTTAAACAAGCGCCATATTTTTTTTAGATGAATATTTCGCTAAAATCCTAAGTACTTCCAAAGTTAAAGTGCTCTAGTTTAATATTTTTTTTCATTTTTTGTTCCAAGTGAAGCCGTTTTATTGAAATCCTAAACACAATTTTTCGTCCTAAAAAAAAGTGTTTCAGGGGAGCGCCTGAATAACGGCTTTTTTTCAGACGTAATTACCCCAAAAAGTTTTTTCTGTTTACATCAGAACCTACATAATAAAGCTCTTAAAATAGATTTTCAACGGAATTGTTCATTTATCCGTAAAAAATAGCCAAAATATCACTTCAAAATAGGGCCCTCAGAACTGTCCTTCCTCCTTAAACACAAATATTATTATATTCAAAGTACTGAATAGACTTAGAAATGACACTAGTAATAGGCCTGAGTGGTTCTGGTTTATATAACTTTTATCCATTCAAATAAACTTCAGGACCGGACTCTATATTTCCTTCGCCATTTTATATAAAATTATTCCACTTAAAGACATCAAACTGATAGCGTAAAAGACACAAAAAATTATTAACGAGTTCAAAGAACTTCAATAAAATAATAATTTCAGCAACTTTAACCTAATATGGCATACAACAATAATATACTGATCTAAGGAAATATCGAACTCCCTATATCAAATGATCGATGTAATTTTTACATTATTTATCTATCAAATTTACGAGTTCTTTCAGCACTTTGAGTATAGTGTAGTTATTTTTAAATTTTTCCACTTTGCCGGTGGCTTTATAGATACAATAGACTCTTAGCTGAGGAATATTATCAAATTTTGAAAAAAAATTAAATGTAAATGGATTTTTTTTGAAAATAATTCATCCAGGGGATACAAAATGACTCGAATATTTAGCGTTAAGAATTTTGTTTGTCAAATATTTTTTTATTAACAATTATGTAGAAATTTTTTTTTTATTGATTATGTTCGAAAACTATTATTTCTAGTTAAAAACGTACCATTCCAAAGTCGTAGGCACTAAAAAACCTTTGAAATGTCTTTTTGTTTGGTAAAACCCGTCCAGTGGTTAGCGAGATATTTGCAAATATATAAATGCGTTTTTTGTTATTATCAGTAACTTTGCAAAAAATTGTTGAATTTTCTAACGAATGAGCGGATTTTGAGAATTCGGCCGTTTTTGAACGATTGTAATTTTTTCTCCCGCTAAGACCGAAATACAGCAAATTTTTTCGCACGTTCCGATTTTAAAGTGTCGCGCATCATATCGTCAGAATTTGATAGCTTGTGCTTATGACACATTGAATTTATTCTATCAACTCGTTTTCGCTTATCATATTGTCTTGTATACGAGCGGGTTGTGGGTAATTTCGACCTTTTCTTTGCTTTTATGATATCTCTCCCCCCAAGAAAGAGGCTGAATCCGCCCCTGCATTTCGTTGCCATGTGATTTTGCGAAAGACTAATACCGTTTTGACGGGCTTTTATTTGACTAATTTTACATGTATTTTAAAAACACATGTATTCTGCAGTGTAAAGTTTTCGCAGAAAACAGAACTATATTCAGCTGTTAATGTTAATAAACAAAGATGCAGCGATTTTTTGAAAAAATATTATTTCGGCTTCTACGGGTCGTAGAGACTTATGTATTTAAAAACAACTGCGTTTTTTCCCAACTTGCGGATGTCATCAATTTAAAAGCCTCCAATTCAGAAAAATTGACTCGCCTGCATGCTGCATTAAGAACATAGATGTTGCTTACAATTGCTCAACTGCGCCTGTGGCCCGCAATGTGGTTTTAGAGGGTCTGGTTTTTATGGTTTATCCACTACAACAATCACACAAGAATAATAGCCTTGATAATGTTAAATATTGGTTCCTATCCAATAAGTGTGGTAGCAGACCCTTGTCTTGCAAGTTGGTCCGCTTTGGTGTTATGGTACTCACGCAAGGGTAACCTTGTTGTGTTTTGAAGACAATTCCAGACTTGTTTTGACTATCAAAGAAAATGAAAATTGTCCCGCCCTTGTACTCTCTCTTTAGATTCTCTCAAAGAGTGGTATCAGTAGCGTATTTATGAGTGGAATACCGTCGTGTGCTACACCAATACCCACTTATGTTGAGTCTGAGTATGGCTCTGTGTTTTTCGGCTCCTCTACTATGGTCAGTTTTGAACCCGTCTGTAAATCAAACAAGGGTTCCTCAATAACAAAAAAACTCAATTTTTGCCAAAGAAAACGCGAGACGCTAAAGACGAGAACTCTTTTGTACCCGCTGGAAGATGATTTCCAAAAAGAAAATTCCCATTTGTATTTTATGTTTATTTTTGCTTGTTATCAGTCAAATTTTCTCACTTTATGTTGGAACTTTACAATTTGACTCATTAAGTAGAATCTTGCATCTACAGATGTATTCAACATCCTGCAGATCATGGAAATTTAGTAACTCTTAAGAATGTTTAAACGCTACAAAAAACGGCATGAAAAGCAAAACTTTGCTACTGATAATTTTTTAGAAAAAAATGGTTTTGAACATCTTTTAGAAAATAAATGTTGCTTAGCATTGACTTATTTTTTACTTAATGTTGACTATTATTTTCCCTTTAAATTATGTTTTTTATGACTTAAAAATGTGTTTTCAAGTTCTTAAAAAATGAAGCCTGGTGAAGATTAATTTTCTTTAGAAAATCTACCGAACCGTTCTATATTTCTATTAGGTAATAACTTTTAATAGGGTCTTTGCGAGTTCTTATCTGTTTTAGTAGTATACTATAAAATATTGATTACCAACTAATTTTAATCCTCGATAAAATTCTAAAATTAAATTTAATAAATGTAAATTATCTCTCATTCATACATTTTGTACCAATTTTTAAAATTCTAATTCTTAGGAATATAAAATCATTATTTTAGATTCTTAAATTTTTCAACTTCAAACCTCTGGTTTTTACCAACTTTCATATGAAAAATCTCAATATTTAAATAGGTGGGTTATTTTCTTAAAATGAGTAGTACACATTACGAGGGAGGAGGTGCAAGAGGATCCCCCGCTAAGATACCTTTTAGTATCAATCCCCTTGTATTAAGTGTACAAATAACCAAAATTGGGATTCTGATTGATAGTGTCAGAATAAAAAGGATATTATTACTTTTTTGCTTGTTAAAATTTTCGAAACCAATTTTTCCGCTTTTAGTCCGACATTCTTCTTATTTGGACACATAACGCATTAAATCTAATAACTTGGTAAAATAAATTAAAATTATTATGTTTTCAATTACATGTCCATTACGCTACGGAAGAATTCTGACCAGAAATATGGCTAGAATGAACTCTTTTTATAAACCACACCCGCCTTGACTAAGTTATAGACTAAATCAAAGCTAAGAAAAATTAATATTAGCTAATGTCTAGAATATAAACATGTTTTAATAATCTTTGGGAGTGACACCACTGATCCCCGCCCAACCTAGTAACGCCGCTATTTTTCTTGTTCTATAATCATTTTTGGCACCTAAAAACTTATAATGCTAAAATCTAAATTATAATCGATACCTTTCTTCTATCCGCCTTGTTTGCGAAACGATTGTAGTGTTAAAAATGTTCCCTTCGCAATTTTCAATCGATGTTGGTAATGGTTGAGGTGGTGGTTTAGGAGCGAATGCCAACCACATAGAGGTGAAGATTCCAGCGGCAAGTCCAGTAACTGAACCCTAAAAATCATTATGGTAAAATTATCTAATTTTTCTTTTTTTGTTTCTAATAAAACGCTAAAAAAATCAAAATTTGATTCTACCTGAATGAATTATTACCCTAGTAGTAAAAGAGGTAAGCTTAGTCTACAGGAATGTGAGATCGTACACATGTTAACGTCAACATGACGGAAATTGATGGCGTCTCTTGTTCGCCAAAGATAATACAGAGATATGTTTTAGAAAACTCTTGTTTCTAAAAAGCCCCATACACTCGATTACCCTCGAGGATTTTACCCGTCGAGTGAAATTGTTCGGATAAAATTGTTACAAAACTGAGGTGTACTGGCAGAAACCGACATGTTTGCTCGTCACGACGAAATATCAGATCAGGTTGGAATTTCGACCGGCTTCGTACCAACTTGTCAGGTAAGCACGAGGTATGTGGGCTCATTGGTTCTGAAGGAGGGCCGTTTCTCAGTATATAAAGGGTGTTTTTTTTATAGAGGTATAGAACTTTTAAATGGAATAAAACAAAGATGAATTTTTTAAATTGACATGAAATTTACCTTATTCGAAAGATAACCTTCTGGTATTATAATTTAAATATGACTTCAGGCATATGACCGCCACGGCTGGCTCGGACGTGGTCTAATCTGGAGGTCCAATTTTCGATGACTTTTTCCAACATTTGTGGCCATATATCGGCAATAACGCGGCGAATGTTGTCCTCCAAGTGATCAATCGTTTCGGGCCTATCGGCGTAGACTAGCGACTTCACATATCCCCACAGAAAATAGTCTAGCGGCGTTAAGTCGCACAATCTTGGAGGCCAATTCACGGGTCCGAAATGTGAAACTATGCGGTTACCAAACGTTTTCTTCAATAAATCAATTTTGGTACGAGCTGTGTGACATGTTGCGCCGTCTTGTTGAAACCACAGCTCCTGCACATCATGGTTGTTCAGTTGATGAACGAAGAAGTCAGTAATCATGGCTCTATAGCGGTCACCATTGACTGTAACGTTCTGACCAGCATCGTTTTTAAAGAAGTACGGACCAATGATTCCACCAGCCCATAAAGCACACCAAACAGTCAGTTTTTCTGGATGTAACGGTGTCTCAACATACACTTGAGGATTATTATCACTCTAAATACGGCAGTTTTGTTTATTGACGTATCCATTCAAACAAAAGTGAGCTTCATCGCTAAACAAAATTCGCTTATGAAAATCGGGATCAACGGCAATCTTGTTTTGGGCCCATTCACCGAATCTACGCCTTGCTAGGTGATCGTGTGGCTTCAATTCATGCACGAGTTGGATTTTGTAAGCACGCAAACCAAGATCTTTCCGCAAAATCTTCCATAAAGTGAATGGACACATATCCAATTCCTGTGCACGATGGCGGATAGACTGATTCGGGTCTTCCTCTACGCTACGCTCTACAGCAGCAATGACTTCTCCTGTACGCACTGTACGACGTCTCTGTGAATGCGTATTATCATTTAGAGTAAACGTGGTGCGAAAAAGTTCCATAGTTAATCGAATTAATTGCTCTGATGGACGATTATGTTGATCGTAAAATGGACGTAGTGCGCGATACGTATTTCGAACAGAATCATGATTTTCAAAATAAATTTGCACAATTTGGAAGCGTTGTTCAGGCGTCAGTTTATTCATGTTGAAATGTCAAACCAAACTAAACATAAATCACTTGACAGCTGACAAAATGGCCGCCAGTTAAAAAAGGGTTGCCAACTTAAAGTTCTATACTTCTATAAAAAAACACCCTTTACAATAAAATTCGCTTAATATGATCACGTTTAATGTGATTTCCCGCATAATACGCTCTTTTATGTCGGTCCCTGCAACTTGAGGCATGTTTTTATACATTTTGTCACATTTAATACGATTCGCCTTTCCACTTAAAACGCCATCTGCCACCTTCTACACTGACCATTGCCTACGTGTTATCTCACGTGGCAGCGACTGGTTAAAGTTTTAGATGATCACTTTCAGATGAAGTATAGATAGATAATAATGTTCATCGATAACTTCCCTGCTCTCCCCAAGTTTGTTTTCTTTCCTCCAAATCCGATGATCAAGTTGCAACTGACGGGTCAGAGCATTCCTAAAACAGGATTATAGAACACAAGGGAAACATCGCTATCTGAAGGAAAAGGACGGCTCTATTTACATAAGACCCCTGAATGGGCATGATTGCAGCAGCGTGGGAAGCAATTAAGCTCGAAACTATACAAATTTGTTTTAAGAAATTAGGTTTCCGAAATAATGATTATATGGTGTTGGAAGAAGCCAGAACATGTGATACTGTATATTTTTCCTGGATATTCTTTCATCGATAATAGTGTTGCAACCTACGAAATCCGTTCGACTGAAGATCTTATTAAAGATGCGAATAGCACGATGTTGATGAAGAGGAGTCAACTCCAATTTTGTCAGCAATTGACGATTTAAGGCGTCATGTAGCTTCTTTGGGTGATACCGACAGTGCACTTCAAAAGTTAAATTATATCGAAAGTCTTGTAATTACTAATGCATCAATATCTCCTTGTCAAACCAAAATAAGTGATTACTTTAAGTAATATGGAAATAAGTATGAATGTAGAAAAGATAATTGATAATGACGAGTCTTGATAAAATAAACACTGCCTTCATCACACAAGCTGCCATCACTGTTAATAAATGTTTTCCCTTCATTGTTCAAATTTAGTCTATATTCAAAGTGAATTGTTATCGACCTCGTAGTGTATGAGGTCGTTCAACAATTTTACTCGACGGGTAAAATCCTCGAAGATGAACCAAGGGTATAGGTCCTTGAGAGAGCAAAATACTGTGCATAAGATTTAATTAAAAGATGAAGATTTTGTAACTAAAGAATTATCTAGAACAGATTTTTTTTCTGTTGGATATGAATAACAGTTATCAATATCAGCTCCCATCAAAATTGAGTGTAATAACGTTCGGCATTCTTTTGAGAATTGCTGTAAGGACTTCTCAACCTTTTCGACTTTCTATTAACGTTTTTTTAGAGTTGCTCCTAAGTATATTTTATTCACTTTTTTTGTTTCAATACACTATCACAAGTTCAATATCTGCCTACAAGTAAAATCTTCGCGACCCCCTTGTGTTACACGGCGTCTCTGTAAGGAAGGCGCGTCCCATGAGTTAATAATTGCTACTTCAAATTGTTTTTTGCTAGACGTTCTAAATCTACACAGGCAGGTAAAATCTTGTGCAGTGGTGGCTGATATAGGAGAGCTCTAGGGCGCCGCCCTCCCTGCCAAATTAAAAAATACTTCAAGTGCAAGTAAGAAGTTTATTTTTTATTATTTTTAAATATTGCATATTCCGTAAAGCTAGGTTACGAAATCTGTTAGGTTATTATTATATCTCTCTCGGTATTTTTACATTTTCCAGGGCCAGAGCACTCCCACACCAACTGCCACCTAGTTAAACTTTTTATTGTTACAGAGATTGCAATTTACTTCAGCAAGTCTACAGTAAGGTCACCAGCTGGAACTCTCTCATAGTCAAACTTTTTCTACTCCTTATCAAAAGCTAGAAAACTACTTGTCAAATTATTGTGGACTTTGCGAGTCTTGGCTAAAAGTGTTAGGCCACACTTCACTGATATCTGTTAGCGTATTTTTCGATGGTAATGACCTTTAGTTTTTTTTAAACTGATTCATCAAATCCAAAGTGATACGTTTATTTGTATTAAATACCCGATAAATTTTAGAATTTTCTTTCTTATTTAGAATTTGGAATGACCGTTGGGCACTCTACTTTAATAGTTATATATGGCACTACAATGTTTTCTAGCATATGTTAATATATTAAATTAGTACTTACTGGTTCATTAGCAGTGAGAGTGAACATTCCCAATGAAAACAGTCCCAAAATGGGGCCACCAACAGCACCAAAAATAGTCAAAGCTACGTTCAAAATTGCTCCTAAATATTGTACCAAAAAAGCAATGCATAAACAAAGAACTCCATATATAAAAGCTATGCATTTAGATTGAAGGGCTGCACTTGTTGCTGAGAGATCACTTTTTGTAAAATATCGACGTACGGGCTAAAATGTAAACAAAAATTTAGTTACTAAACGTAGATATCGGCTATTAATTTGTAAATACTTTTGATTAGGTGAAAATGCAGGCATATATTTATACTTTTATTGGTTAGGACCGAATTACGGTGTTATTCTTTTTGAAAAGTACTTAGGACCCATTGAGATCTCAATTATTTTATCACTGGAGTAGCAGAGAACTAGTCCCTTTTTTAGATTAATCTTTTTAGTGAAATATTGTTTAACTAACATATTTTTATCTACATAATTTGAAAAAATTTATATTAATTGATCATCACCTTATAATAATCTTCTATTGTGACTGCCGCCATACTGTTAAGTGCTGCAGATACAGTTGACAAGGATGCACTAAATATTCCTGCTACAAATAATCCTGGCAGCCCTGGAATATGTCCCATAGTATCTACCACATAATATGGCATAAGCTAAATTCACAAAGTTCATAAATTAATCATGTTAAAAGTGCTAAAATATATTTTATAAGTTAGAAAGTATAGTTTTCTCGATAAAACTTAGAAAGCTTTTTGACTCTATTAAACATAAGTTATCTTCTTAATGGATTTCAGCATATTTTATTTATTTTCCAAATAACATATGTTTATATCCCGTAAAAAGCATAAATTAAATAAAAGTTATTTATGTTTGATCACATGATGGAAAACGGTTCACGAAAGGTTGCAAACTCTAGTGATGTTATAAAGTGCATTGTGGCACTGCAAACAAAAATAAGCTCTAGAAATGAAACAAAATATCGTTTAGCATCTTGTACTTTGATGTGTCAGGTAACCCGGTGCCATTACTCAAATTACGTTTTGGCCAGTTTTTTACTGAAAAATGCAACAGATTATTGTTTATTTAAATGCCATTTTTAAAAGTTTTGTTTTCATATCCACCTAAAAGGACTTTCTAACTAAGATGTAGGAGTGAGAGAAATTTAGAGCGCACCTACTACACTGTCTTGAACACACGGTCGGATTTACATACCAGTACTCGCCCAGGTCTCCAATTACATTTTTTACTTGCTAATTTCGCGCATCACCAATGACCGACAATGATAAGTTAGCTCGCATCGCAGACATAGAGATGTTATGGATAGAGTGTAATTTTTTATTTATTTATATTGCTTAACAAATATAAAAAATTAAAACGAATCTTCATTACATCAAAAATTACATATAAAGAAAAAAATTGTTATTACGCGAATAACTTACTTAATATACGTTTAGAACTTGTATATAATAAGCTACGATCGAGGGCTTGGTGATTTGGGTTCAGTCAAGGTTTGGTGATTTTGTCGGTGTCTTTAGAAGCATATTAATTCATAATATTCATGCTGTCTATATTACCTAGTTAAACCAATTAACGTTTGTCTATACCTTACGCCGCCGGAAAGAGAGTTCTGTGCTGTGCATGCGGTATTAAAGACAGATGGAGAAAGGTCTTCTATTTTCTTTTTTTATATAGGTATAGAGCTTCCACTTATATACGACCTCTCTACTCTACTCTATGTATGCCTCTATAGTCCTTTACCGCAAATCAACTAAGTAGTTTCCTAATTAATATTCTAGCTGGGCAAGGGATATCGGCTACAATGTCAATACAATGATATACTTATTCATTGCGCTTTAAACCAAAATACTCCAATTCTAACATACTTTTTCCCTTTATGTTTATAAAATATCAGCCACAAAGTTAAAGTATGCTTTGTGATATCAGATAAGATCACTAAAAGGACAAGGCAATCACCACATTTTAAAAAATATTGATGGTTGAAAATCATTATTCTTGGGTTTGGACCGTGTCAAATTGGAATTATTATCCGACGTTTCGCCTACGATTGCACGAGGCATCTTCAGGGCTCTTTACTCCACGAGATTAGAATACTGAATGACTATCGACGAGCAATAACCTGATATTTATACCCGACTGGTGCTCAGTAAACCATTACAATCGATTTCCACGTGTGATGTGGACTGTAAGCTGTATCTTTATTAATATTATTTGGATATTTACAAATTTCAGTTGATTCTGTAATTTTACGTTTAGAGAAACCTGACACTGATGATAGCACCTTAGTTTATTTTACATTAAAAGTGTGACCTAAGCAGTGCTTGTGTTCAGCTACTGCAGATTGTTCAATTTGTTCCTTTTTTACACATCTTTCATGTTCCTTAAGCCTAGTGGATATAGACAGTCCTGTTTTACCTATATACACTTTACCACAAGAGCAAGGTATCTTGTAAACCCCTTCTGTTTGAAACGGAATTGCGTCCTTTGGAGACTTCAAACATTGTCCAACTTCCACAAATGTGACTAAAATGTGATCGGACTTATTTTTGACTCTATGGATTTTGTGGGATCACGGGCTAATTGTCTATATTTTCCTTTTTCCAGGATATCTCCGATTTTTTGGTCGTACGTTAAGATGTCCATTATCACTGTTGGATTTCCCTTGTCCGCTGGTAAAATCTTTATGGATTCATCCTTACGAAGTTCTTTTAAGGCTGATGATTCTAGTTAGGAGAGATTTTGAACTGGATTTTTCTTGTCTTCCAAAGTTGATTTTATTTTCCACCTAAACTCGTCGGAATGGTTTTCGTATACTTGTATAGATTCTACAGAGATTATGATATCTAAAACGGGCATGCTTTTTGGTGTTACTCCGAAATTAAGCCCCTTGATTAGTAGTTGTTTTTCTGCTGTTAAAAGTATTCTTGAAGATAAGTTTATGATGGTTTTTCTTGAAGTTGTTTCAGGTAGAGTCGGTTGTTAATAACGATTAGAGATACAACCTAATCGAAAGGTCGTAAAAATAAATAAAAATAAAGACAATGCAAGTCCGACCACATTTTAGTCAGTCTTCAACATTGTCTACAACCTTCCACACATGTGTTGAGAATTGTCCAAATGTTTGATTTTTGGAGCAATCTGGCAATCTTGTCGGTGATTCAGTGTATGTAAGGTATACAATACTGTCCATAGAAAGTACATTTATGACATTTTGTTGAGGAGTTGGGTTTTTATATTTATTAACAGAACGTCTTATATCTTCAGCGCAATATCCGTTGCCTCTCAGAGTATTGGTCAGTTTTTCTTTTTCTGATTTCAGTGATTGTTCGTCACATATTGAAAGTGCTCAATGTAACAAAGAGTTTATGACTGATTATTTTTGAGGATGATGGTGTGACGTTAGATTGAAATATCGATTTCTATATTTTGGTTTTCTGTACACAAAATGTCCTAATTTGGCATTCATTCCTTTGCACTAGTACATCAAGAAAGGGAAGGGCACCATTTGATTCAATTTCCATAGTGAATTTTATGCTAAAGTGTTGTTGATTTAGATAATCCAGGAAATTATGTAGGTTATCTGCGCCATGCGGCCAAACTACGAAAGTATCATACTTGCATCAAAATTTAGGTTTTAGAGGAGCAAAAGACGAGGCGTTTTATTCGAAAACTTCTATGAAAATGTTAGCTACCACAGACGATAGTGCAGATCCCGCTCCCGAAGTCTGCTGGTAGAAAGTTCCTTGAAAAATAAAATAAGTGGAAATCAGGCATACTTTAATTAATTCTAGTAGGGTGGAGTCCATATTGTTGTTTCGTAATATGTCCGATATTATTTGAAGAAAACGCATTGTCTTCAGCTCCTCTAAAACCTAAATTTTGATGCAGGTATGTAGATGATACGTTCGTAGTTTGTCCGCATGGCGCAGATAACCTCCATAATTTCCTGATCATCTAAATCAACAACACCCTAGCATAAAATTCATTATAGAAACTAAATCAAATGGTGCCCTTCCCTTTCTTGATGTACTAGTACAAAGGAAAGAGAATGGCAAATTAGGACATTCTGTGTATAGAAAACCAACATATACAAATCGATATCTCAATGCAACATCACACCATCATCTTTCTCAAAAACAATCCGTCATAAACTCCTTGGTACATAGAGCACTTTCAATATGTGACGAACAATCACCGAAATCTGTAACAGAAAAACTGACTAACGTCCTGAGAGGCAACGGATGTTGCGCTGAAGATACAAGACGATCTATTAATAAATATAAAAACCCCACTCCTCAACAAAATTTCATAAATGTACCGTCTATGGACAGTGTTGCCTTATCTTACATTCACGGAACCACCGGCAAGATGGCCAGATTGCTCCAAAAATCAGACATTCGGACAATTTTCAACACATGTAAGTTGGATAATATTTGAAGTCACCAAAGGACACAATACTATTGCAAAGAGAAGGTGTTTACAAGATACCTTGCTCTTATAGTAAAATATATATAGATAAAATAGGACGATCTATATCCACTAGGCTTAAGGAATATGAAAAATGTACAAAAAAGAAACAAATTGTACAATCTGCAGTAGCCGAACACCAGCATTGCCCAGGTCACACTTTTAACGTAAAAGAAACTGAGGTGCTAGCATCAGTGTCTGGTTTCTTTAAACGTAAAATTATAAAATCAATCGAAATTTGTAAATATCCAAATAATATTAATAGAGATGCAGGTTTCAGTCTACATCACACGTGAAAATCGATTGTAATTCTGGATCACGTTTCGCTGAGCACCAGTCGGGTATAAATACTGGGCTGTTGCTCCTCGATAGTCATTCAGTGTTTTAATCTCATGGAGTAAACATCCCTGAAGATACCTCGTGCAATCGTAGGCGAAACGTCGAGTAATTCCAATTTGATACGGTCTAAGCCGTAAAGGCTTTCGTTCTTTAATATTGTTGGTTGCCTATAATAATAACCCACATTGAACAAACGTTCATAGATTAGTGTTCTATGGAGATGTCATGAGGAAATTTAAACAGGTTGTTGAAACCTTACTAAGGTGAGATAATCTGTGTCCTAACTAATTTTTTATATGAAGAACTAATTTACTGGAATGTTATAAAGAAAATGGGTATGTGAAAAATTACTGAAAAATATATCGGAATTATCAAACCCTGAGGTGTGAATGCTTGGTTCACTATAAATTTATTTTTTTAACTTAATGCTTTATTTCAACTGTATATATCTTTAAATGGTAATTAAGTTATCGTTATTTTCGTATATTGAAACTAGAACATTAGTACGATAGATAAACTCTAATTAATTTTCATTAAGAGATACTTACTTGATCCATGCTTGTAATATGTTTAGCCTTGATAGGGTCACACTTATAGTATTTAGAGTATATAGATAATCCGCTAAAAGCAGTGGAGACACCCAATAAAAATAATATTGGCCAATTTAACCATAAGGCTTTCTGGGCCCTTTTTAAATCTTTGACTGTCAAGTACCGCTGTATCTGAATTTGATTGACTGCATAAAGTGAGAGATAAATTACACCACCACCTAGGATCAATGAGAACCATGAATGCCGTACTGTTGGATCGGGATTAAAACTAAAAATATGAATATTTAAATATGTATTATTCAAATTTAAATAGTAAAAGAGTTTAAAAAAATGGATGAAAATTTTAGACTACTTGCTGTAAAATTACAGTATATAGTAGTTTTTAGTTTTAGAATAATTTTGTCGAAAAAATTGTATCATTTGATTTTTTTTTCAATATTTGAATGTTGTAGCTCTTTGTAGATGATACCGCGTTATGCAAGGAAGGCGATGATTATCAGAGCTTCCAGTTTAGATCAAAGAAAATACAAACATTCCTACACTGCACCCGGTTAACCAAGAAGTTACTTTTGTTTTGAGAAATCTACTCCTCATTTCCATCCACGTATTTGTTTCATCTCCGCGTTCTTGTATATTGACTCTGTCTATATGTTATCTTGCCTGTTGTACATAATAAATAACTGAAAAGCATTTTTCAAATAGTGACTATCTCTCATGTAATACCAGAAAAAAAAACGGTTTTTCTCATAAGATAATCTCGTACTGACCTTGTAGGGATGGACAAAATCATTTTAGTGTACAGTTCTATAATGTTCTCTCAAATCAAATCGGTTCTCGTTCTTTGGAAACTATTCGTGACTTGGAAATTTTATTTGACTTTAGATTATGTTTTAGCACTTACATAGAGAAAATCTCGTGTCATTGTTTAAGTATTCTGCAGATAGTTGGGTGTTAGTGAAAGTAGAAACTATTCGTAGCTTAGAAATGTCATTTGATTCCAGATTATGTCTTAGTGCTCACATTGAGAAAATCATAGCGGAGGTAACAAAAATGTTACGATTTATCATAAAGAATAGTACATTAAAACTCTTTTAAGTTTATTACTGGACTCCTTATGACCTCCACTTTTTTCGACATTGTGCGGCTTAAATCCAGTTAGCAGCAACTCTCTTAATATCATCGGACCACCGTGTAGATGGTCTTCATCTGCACCGTTATATATGGAGGTACTATTGTAAATATACAAAAAGAATAATATATTTACAATGTAATTAAAAAGAAACATAGATTAAATATCTATAGATTACAGCAAAATCTTGACAATCGATCAAGTAGAAAAGCTGTAATCCGCGACAGAAATTTCTTCTATAGTTGCTGTTGTGGAACTAACATCTTACCACCATTTCCCGGCAAAACTGGATTTAAATAGAGGTCCAAGTTTGTGGAAAGTTTAAGAAGGATATCTGGGAAAGATGCCGGTGGATCCCACTGATGAGTCCACCATCGGTATCGGGACGAAACATCCATACATTTACTGCCCTCGATTCATTGGCATGAACAGCTCGGAGCTGTACAGGTGCAAGAAGCGCTTGCTTTTTTCAAGAAGTACATTATGCCTCGGCGCTTGTCAGATCTGCTTTCCCCTTACCCTTCAAGCACCAATAAAAATATTCGGTGTATAAAGCCCTAGCAGCTATCAGTTGTCATTTTTAGATGCTATTTTTGGGTAAAAAACAGTTTTACATGAAATGGAGACACAAAAATAAAATTATTTCACAAGATATCGGACTTCCGTTCATAGTTTTTTTAACGAATTGCGAAATATTTATGGCCGAAAATGCCATGAAACCAGACAAAACTCAAAACTAATAAGTAATAAAATAATAATTTTATCTTTTTGTCTTCAATATGTTTTGCTATGCATATTAAAAACACAAATTCCAAAAAAAAAATAATAATTTGGAGGTTATTTACTGTTCAAATCAACACTTTAACCGCTTTATTCAGATTTGCTCGGAGCTACTCAGGGTTTGATGCACCTGAGCTTAAAACTCTTGAATCGAGGGCAGTAATTGACGGTGGTCGAAAATTAGATCGCTTAGTTATATGTCCTTAACACCAGGGGCATTGCTAAATGCGACATGGCGCCCGAGCAGGGACGGCGGCAAACGATGGTCTAAACCGCCGTTGGCTTTGATTAAACCTGACCCGAACTTGGAAAGACCACCTAGGATGTCCGTTTCACATTTCCCTGATCAGGCCTTCTTACAACTTGGACTTGGACTCTAAAATTAAATCTCTCTACTATCTTTTTTTGCTTCTCACATGTAGTTTTTTCTTTCTTTATTTTATGGTTTTGAAGTCTAAAATTTAACGTATGGACAATCTAGTTATCTGTCTTTTTCTAATATTCAGTTTAATTGAGCAATGTCGGCTTTTTCGTATCACATGCATTTTGCCATTAATAAATATAAAACTTGCAAGTATTTTTCTGTGGAACATTTGACAGCACTGGTCAAAGTCAGAAGGCAGATGCCTTAGGGGGGACATGTTGTGGAACTAACATCTTACCACCACTTTCCGGCAAAACTGGACTTAAATAGAGGTCCAAGTTTGTGGAAAGTTCAAGAAGGATGTCTGGGAAAGATGCCGGTGGATCCCACTGATGAGTACACCACCGGTATTGGGACGAAACATCCGTACATTGACGGTGGTCGAAAATTAAATCGCTTAGTTATATGTCCTTAACACCAGGGGCATTCCAAATGCAACATTGCATTGTAAGTATATGAGCCGAATTCAAAGTTGTAATTGGTTTTTGCTAAGGGACTTTAGCTTTGAACAAAGGACCTGGCTGAAACTATAAAAACTGCACATTTCAACGCAGAAAGTAGTACGCTTTAAACTTGATAGAAAAAAAACTTGGATACCAATGAGAACCATCAAGATTCAAGAAAAATCAAGAAAGAAAAAGTATCAACAGTTGTGAAGCAAGAAGAGGAAGTCTACAAGGGATGTTAGTTGCCATTTGACTGTTATTATCATAACATTTTCGTCTGTGGCACAAAGTTCCCGAGAAATTATTGAAAAATTTGAAATTAGGGACGTTATTAATGCATATTTTTCAGATATTTCAAGACCAGACCTTCCCTGCAACACTATCGATCTTATTGAAGGCATCGTAGGACTTCGAGATCGTCTAGAAAAGCCAGTAAAACAAAAACTAAAATTTTTCGCGGGATGACTGGGCGTTTAGTAACTATCACTTGTACTAAGATAATGAAAAGTCAGAAATTCAAAAAGACCTTAAAGCGAAAAGCACCTACTGAATTCGAGTATAAAATAGAGTGTTTTGAACAACAAGGAGTATCCGCTTACGAACTCCTGGGTAAGTTTCACAACTACCAGGCCCCCAGATAATACAGTTCGTAAGCCAGGCGATATTTGAGATCGTATAACTGAACTGAGGTTGCGATAGCGGATCACCGGCATAAAGATCGTGTGAAATTTCATAATAAAACTCCGAGTTTTTCTCAAAAACTCAAACTTCAGAATATTAAAGGATTTTGAAAGCCCTAAAAATACATTAGATTCTGATCTAATTCCCTTGAAACGTTTTTTTAAGGAAGGGTCGAGCGCGAACTTTTTCTAAATTCTCAACACTTAGAAATTTCACAGATCGTGATCATTACCATACAAATCCCCAACAATCAATCGCGAAGCTTCAAATCAACGCGGAGTCAGCAAAGAACTTTCGGAGACATTAGTCGTGACAGAGCAAATTTGCGTACTCTTGTCCATCATCAAACTGATCTACGAAAATCAACTTTTTTTTTCGCTTGACTTTCGCGAAAAATAAACTTCACAACACTTAACACATAAAATTCCTGGTTGCAACAAACCCATACTAATTTCGTTCCATTGAAATTCGTTCCCCAAAACTTCAACGAATTTTCATAGATATGCAGAACACTTCAGCTCACCTTCCAAACGCGTACTTTGAAAAGCACATCCCCTTTTTATTTTTGGCAAAACAAAAAACATTTCATTTTCAAAATTTAAGAGCATGATTCAAAACAGCCAAGTGCCCCAAAATAATGGCAAGAAAGGTGAGGCTGTCTGGTTCTCCGTCAGGTCGGGCGGTTACGATGGATCCTCAACAACCCGAACAACAATTGTTCCGAAACCGAACACGTTGCACAAAACTACGTTCATCCTACGACCGCACAACCAAATCATCAATCATGTCAACACAAGCCAGTCCCTGGTATACGACCTTTGGTTCACAGATACCAAACGCTTGCGCATACAAGACAAAACCTACATTTCATCAACGATTCCGTTACGTATTTGGATTCGAGTTCGTGCCGTTTTCTGTCGAAACTCCTTTATCATTCACATTTCGAAACTTCGACCACACCCGAAGGAACGACGAAGGGTGGTGCCCAAACCGACCATACTAAACTCATCGTATGGTTCTTTAATGAGGGTACATTAGAATACATTTCTTTAATTTGGTCACAAATTTAGAATATCACTTTTGAGACTGGAATATATACCCTTTTAATGGTTTTTTAAAGTTTTAACTACATTTATTCTATAAATTTTATCTTTGGTCTCGATAAATACACCATCACAAGATCAATATCTCTTGACAAGTAACATTTTCGCGCCCCCCTTTTGTTACCCAGCGCGCCCCCTCTCCAAGACAGAGACACAATACAGGTTAAAATCGCTGAATTATTCCATATATTTATTCGACTTTAGATGTTTTTTTTTGTGTCTGGACTATCCCATAATATATTGAAACATATTTTATATTTAGTGCAAATAATAAATAAATATTATTATACTGCCTGCCAAAAATTACCCGGAAAATGACAGACACATTAAAAACCCATTAGACAAACTGAGAAATATTTGACATGATATTAGATTCTTAAAGAAACTGGCGTATTTTCACTTTACAATTCTTTTAAATCAACAATTATCGTTTATTTATACGTAAGTACTTACTTCCATATTTCAGTTCTGTTTCCTTCCTCAGCAATTCTCCAAATTTCAGCAAAACTTCCACGCTCCATTAAAGCTGTACCGATAATACTAAATAGTCCCAGAAACATCAAAATTGATTGAAAAAGATCAGTCATTAAAACAGCTTTCATTCCACCAATGGTTGAATAAAATGTACAAACTAGTCCTGAAAAAAAGAAGTACTTTTAGGGCTGTGGCGTAAAAAATAATACATCAGAAATATGTTCAAATAAGAATGTAATCTGGCGCATTTTTGTTCATTTCCATCCTGTATACTATACAGGAAGGTTGCGGGGCTTTTTTTTTGATCTGTCAAAAGCCTTTGACACAATAAATCATAGACTCTTGATTCGCAAACTCTCATACTATGGTATAAGAGGACTATGTGCTTCTTTGTTGGAGTCCTACTTGGAGGGAAGAAGGCAGGTAGTGTGCATCACAAAGGACCATAATAAATATTTTTCTAAGCCAGTTTATATGACCCAGGGTGTTCCGCAGGGTTCGATTCTCGGTCTTGTGTTGTTTCTGCTGTATGTGAATACTCTCTCGGATGGAATGCCTGGTGGCCTGCTTTGCCAGTATGCTGACGATTCCTCGTTTGTTCTCGCGGGGGCGGGTTTTCCGGATCTGTCGTGGGGATGCTCGCGTGCGGCGGGGGCAATGTGGGATTGGTGTGCTGGGATGGGATTGGTGTTGAATTGTGAGAAGACTGGTCTGGTGTCGTTCCGAAAGAATCGTCAGTGTTCAGAGTCTGTCTATGTGCACTTGCAGGGAAGGACGATTCCGGTGGCTGAGAGTGTTGGATTTCTGGGTGTTACCTTGGATGCTACCCTTAGTTGGGAGCAGCATGTTGCGACTCTACAGACGAGACTTAATAGGTTTTGTGCTCTGGTACGTCGATTACTGGCTTTGCAATCGCTGTGACAGTTTTATTTTGCAGAGGTGCAGTCATTGATATCTTATAGTGTGATGTTTTGGGGATCATCTTCGATTGCTCAACAAATTTTTATTACCCAAAAAAGAATTATCCGAGTTATGCTGGGGTTGCACCCTGGAAAATCATGTAAACCTCATTTTAAGTCTCTGAATATCATGACTACACCATCATTATATTTTCTGTCCCTGGTGATGTTGGTCAAAAAGCATCATCACCTCTTTGCTGTTAACAGTGATCACTGAAATGTCAACTGTCACAAGAGGCAGAGGGGATCTAAGGGTGCCAGCCCATAGTTCGGCATATTTTGAAAAAGGACCTTATTACATGGTTGTCAGGGCCTATGGCCTGTTACCACAAAAAATAAGGTCTATTGAAAATAGTTTAGGCTTCAAGCAAGCCACAACTCAGTTCTTTCAGAATAAATGTTTTTATGATTTTAAATTTAGATTTTAGGAAACCTATTTACTATTTTAGTAACTGTTGTATATTTCTATTTATATATATATATATATATATATATATATATATATATATATATATATATATATATATATATATATTTAGCATAGATTTGTTTCGCTTTTGTGACGTTCTTCTTCTTCTTCTTATTCTTAGTATAGGACTTTGACCTGTATTGACTGTCAATGCATCTCGTTTATTCTTGTTCCTGTGACACCGATGTCCAGCTCTCTTTCCATCTTTTAGGCGGTCGACCAGGAAGCCTTGAGGAGTTTGGTATTCCTTCTTTTGCAATTTTTGCCACTCGGTCGTCGGTCATCCTGTCGACATGATCCCACCATGCTCTCCTTCTTCCTCTGCCCCATCTTACGACGTCCTGTATTTCACATCTTTTTCTGATTTCATCGTTTCTTAGTCTGTCGCGTAATGTATGAACCGTGATACTTCTTAGCGTTCTCATCTCAGTTGTCCGGAGTAGTCTTTTGGTTGCTGATGTGTCTGCTCTTGTTTCGATGGCATAAGTCATTATGGGTCGTATGCAGGTCTTATATATTCTGATCTTACTTTGTGTCGTCAAATGTTTATTTCTCCATATAATATCACGTAGGTATCCTGACATTACTGCAGCTTTGGTTGTTTGTTCTTGAACTTCTGCTTTTAAGTTTCTATTGCTGGTGATGTTTGCTCCCAGGTATTTAAATGACATGACCTGTTCGATGCTTTGATTGTGTACAGCGAGCTTACATCTTCTTGGTTCTTTACTGATCGTGAGAGATTGGGTTTTTCCTATGGATATTGTCATGTTAAATTTTTCAGCGGTCTTTTCAAACTTATTCAGGAGCCGTTGGAGGTTGTCTTCGTCTTCCGATATCAGTACTGCATCATCGGCATAGCAAATTATCTTTAGTTCTTCTTTTCCCATTCTTGTGATGTTGCTTTGTCAAATTTGATTTGATTTAGTTGGCAATAAAGGAATTTATTATTATTATATTATATTATACTTATTTTAATGCTCAATAAGACTGCTTTTTTTATCTCTTTAACTTGTCCAGGCCAAGACAATATATATTAGTGCAGCAGAGGATGTTTGTTCTTTAAAGATAATTTGTTTTAAAAAAAATAAATAGCAGAGATAATCAGACACCAATTACTCTAACTGAAAGTAATTTCCATGTTTTACACCTATCGATTTTAATTGTTCAGACGCTCCAAATGAAACTAATATTAGCCCTACTAGACCTATTTTCAATTCAATTTCTGATATTGTAACTAGTTATGGCTATAAGAAATGATAACTGCGAGTACTTCAGTAATTAAATACGTCTTCTTAAGAATATGATTGAATCAAAAACTTTGGGTTAACTATTATTAAACCTTTAATTACTTTTATAAAAATACTTTTGAAACATTACTTTTGATGCTATTTTTTTTTCAAAGTGTATCATTATTAAAAACTTTAAATTAAGGCCATTGTTTGCTTTAGCTTCCCTTTCACCATCCGCTCTGAATTTCTTCACAACGGTATAATTACAAGAACGAACGAATGCAACAGATAACTTCTTCAACATATTTTATTTCCGACTGTTTAATTAGAAACAAAGAGCGGCAAAATTCTAAAATGGGACTGTTTCATATAAAACTAGTAATCTTATTATATATTGTTTATTTTGTTTATGCATTTATCATATTCTAAATATTTTATAAATTTTTTACACCTTATATATTTTTAAGTCAAGTTAATTACTTACCAATTACTAATACTGCAGTAACCCTATTAATACCCGTAAGTGCTTCTAAAGCTAACGCTGGAGCGTATACTACTACTCCCATATATAAGGACATCTGTAACGTGTAAGAAAGAGATGCAGCTAATCTGGCTGTTTTACCAAAACGTAACTCCAAATACTAAAACAAAGAAAAAGACAAAGTGCTACTTATACATATTCTTGGAATTTATTTTGAACTGAAACAGTTTGAAGAAATAGTAACCCTAAGGTATTCTAGAATTTTATAAAAAAAAAAGTTACATTTAGGTAGCTTATTAATTTCCAATTTTTAAATTTCCAAAATTTAAATTTGATAATTTTTCTTAAAAACTGAATATTCTAAAATATTGTAGAAATGTTCTAATAGATTTTTTTAATTAATTTTTCAGCCGCTACGGTGATTTTTTGGTATGTAAGTAACTGTTAAAATCAAAAATACTAGTAAATTACGGAAATCTGCTAGTTCATCAGTCAGATCTGTAGTCCCGGATTCCGGTCATTGTTAAGAATATCTTTAAAATTAACGAATTTGCAATTTAACATAATATTATAAAACGGTCGACAATATGAAAAAATTATTATATAGGCCATGCAATGATTATTTTTTCTTGGCTACCTACCTTAAGTCTGGAATCGTTATCAACTTACCTCATATGCGCTAGTTAACTGCAATTTAAAAAATACTGGTAGGTACAAATATACAGCAACAGGAGTAAATATTAAATGGGCTAAATTGATAACAGTAAACTGAAATCCAAAGGAGTAATTTTCACTCGCTACACCCAATATTGTAATTGCTGACATGAAGGAAGCCATAAGTGAGAAGGCTACTGGATAAATCGGCATGTTTTTATCAGCTAATAAATATTCCTAAAAAGTAAACATATGCTCTATTTTAGGTTCTGTTCCACAAAGTAATCAAAATCTTATATTAAATAAGTAGAATTTACATAGTTTTTCTGTTTTAAAAAGAAATATCTGCTCAGGGACGAACTGAGCCACTGGGAAAATATTCGATGGGTCCCTGTCGAATATTTTTCTCAATATGGGAGAAATTTTTTTTCCAGGTGCATTAGAGCCCCTGTAGTATTTTAAATTCCTTTAAAGAAAAATATTCTCCTATTAACAGCGGCCGGGATGTACCGTAAAATGGGGTGATACGCAACTGCTGTACCAATCGCAATGATTTTCAGGAGAAAAAAATTTAATTTCTTATAGCAGGCTGTTTACTTTTCCGACGCTTAAAACTTTTTTAATAGGTGCCCGGAACCTTTACCTAACATTTAAAGTACGAAAAACAAATTTTTGAAAAAAGGAGGTTTGAGGTTATAATATTTAACTAACGATAATTTTTTAGTAAGTTTTTGTTCCTGAAAAAACTTTATTTGAAGGAAGTTAAAAGTGGTGTTTCACTTAGAGTGGCAGCAGGAAAATTCAAAATTGATTATACGGTATTGTGTAGACGTAAAAATAAAAAAGACAAGGGTGAAAAGTGGCTTTCCAAAGGTGGGCAAACTGTTGTAAAGGGAAGTCGAGCTCCAAATTGTAAATAGACAAGTTCAGTGCTCCGAATGGAGACAACCATTAGATTTATATGATCTGAGAGTTATAGTGAAAAATTATTTAGACAAAACTGGTCGACGAGTTGAACCTTTTAAAGACAATTTGCCGGGGTCGGAGTTTGCGTTGGGTTTCGTGAAGCGTCACAAAGGGAAACCTTCGATGGTGTTCTGCCAAAACATCAAAAAGTCAAGGGCAGGAATAACACTTGAAGATGTCAGAGCTTATTTTGATAATCTTTAAAAGTCAATAGATGGTGTCAGAGCGTCTAATAATGTTAACTAGGATGAAACAAATCTAACCGATGACCAGGGAAGAAAAAGGATAATTTCAAAGCGAGGTATGAAATACCCGGAAAGGATAATGAACCATAGTAAATCAACCACCTCCCTTATGTTTGCAGCTGCAGCAAACGGAACGATTTTACCGCCTTACGTTGTGTATAGGGTCAAACATATGTATGGATCTTGGAAGATAGCAGGGCCACCAGGTGCTCGTTTCAGTTCAACCCCTTCTGGATGGTTTGATAGAAACTGCTTCCAGAATTGGATTGAGACAATTGCCATTCCGTATTTTCGAAATTTGTCCGGAAAGAAGGTGTTCATAGGGGACAACCTTTATTATTTAGAAGCTGTACAAAAATGTGAAGAGTATAATATATCGTTCGAACTTCTACCAACGAATTCCAGCCACATGTCTCAGCCCTTAGATGTGCCATTTTTTCTTCCATTTAATTAGGCTCGGCGTAAGATACTAACTGATTGGAAAAAAGGCCCAGGCGGAAGAGAAAATGATACTTGTGCAGTAACAGGTTCTGTAACTGATATTTTAAAATCATTATGATACAAAAATCTCGCTAAACCAAGACAACAGCGCAAAAAGATTAAAGTTTTAACAGACGTAGTGTAGCAAGAATGGATCTTGACGAAACCAAATCTACTGATTCCAGTGATATTGAAAATATTTTCGTTTACAACGCATCAAGAGAAGATGAAACAGAAGCATGTTTGGAAAAAAACTTAGAAAGTCTGCCCGAATTTTCTCCAGTTTGTTTTCCAAGCACAAGTGTCAATGAACATCTTAGCATTTTTGAGCGTTTTATTACCAAGAATGGTAAAACTTTTGAGGGCTTATTTCCAGTTACAATGGAATCTATAAAAATTGGCGATTGGCTGTTGGTTGAATTTTTTAGTTAGGAATACATTGGCAAGATTCAATCCATAGATGAAAATTACACGGCAAATTTTCTTCGAGTGAAGCCTACGATGAAAAGACCGATAAATACAACATTTTGTGTTTATCCAGTGTTGTGGAACTTAACATCTTGCCACCGCTTTCCGGCAAAACTGGACTTAAATAGAGGTCCAAGTTTGTGGAAAGTACAAGGATGTCTGGGAAAGATACCGGTGGATCCCACTGATGAGTCCACCACCGGTATCGGGACGAAACATCCATACATTTACTACGGTGGTCGAAAATAGATCGCTAGCTACATGTCCCTATCACCAGGGGCATTGCTAATTGCGACACCAGTTATTACAGATATGACTCAGTTTAGATTCGACCAAATTATTGGCAAAGTTAGTGCCCCTGAAAAGGATCGAAGAGGTATTTTTATATTGAAAGTGGACGTCAATAAGTGGTTACTTTCTATCTGTTGTTTGATATAAATCAGAAAATGTTTTGTTTTAAATAAATAAATTATAAATAATTTGTAGTGTAAAATCTTTCTTAAAAATATGTAGTTTGTTGTTATCCACCTCTTAGTCGGTGTGAACGCTATTAGATGTGAAATCAAACAGGTGTTGTTTTTCCACCGGTTGTAAGGTGAATCGCAACACGAGATATAATAATTATTTTGACAGTTATTTTTAAAAAAGAAAAAAAATACATATATTAATGCTTAAAGGGGACATCGAGATTTGTTCTTTGCATATTCTATTTTTATTTTATGCGTAATATTAATCTCAGTATAGATGCATTTATGTTAAAAAATGTTGTTATTCACCCCATTTTACGGTATATATTCTAGGATTTTTAAATATTGAGCTGCTGGTGCCCCAAAATACATTGGGCTCCCACAGCAACCTCAGATAATTCAAACGAAAACTTTCGTTAACCTCTCTTTAATTTTCGCATAAAATTATCGTCTTGAGCGGCGGGCTTTTTTCTCTCAAAAATTCCAAAAATTATTCAGAAAATAAAAAGGCGAGAGAGAGAGAGATATGCTTTACTGACGCATCGACGATTTGAGTCTTTTAGCGTCTATTCAGTTTAGTTTTCTTTAATATCCGTTAGTTTGAATATGTTTATACACTTATATTCGACATATGGGTTCATACATACATTTTTTTTCATATTTTACTTAGCAGTTGGATTTCATTTAGAAATGAAAGGATATTATTGGAGTTCTGTATTGAGAGCATGTTTGTTGGGTTACCTGATATATTTATTACGTTTGGATTGGTAATTATGACAATCAAAAAGAATATGTTTAATAGTTAGTGGGATGGTACAGGAAGTGCATAGGGGTTGGTTTTGGCCTTTGATCAAGTATTCATTTGTAATTATAACAGATTCTTTCCTTGTTAGGGAGTGGTGTGAGGAGTTTACAAAGTAAGAATGCTTTATCGTATGCAGTTTGTTATCGTCCAAGGTTAGATCCATTCAAGTTGAGCTAGATTATGGAAAAGTCTATTAGTGTAAGTTTTGATGTCCTTGATGTAGAAGATTTGGTCTACAAGGGGGGATTAGGGGGATATTTAGCAAGAGAGTCTACCTTCTCATTTCCAGATATTCCCACATGGCTAGGGGTCCACAGAAGGATGATTAGTTTATTATCTAAGAGTCCCCTTTCATGGAGACATTTAATTTCTCCAGACAAGGGATTTTTTGGATGGTATGAGGAGAAGTTCTGTATGGAGCTAAGTAAATCAGTGGCAATAACCTATTTTTTGTGCGGAGATCATATAATGTATTTGAAGGCTCTATAAATGGCGTATAATTCAGCTGTTAGTATGCTGGCTGTTTTATGCATTCGAAAAGTTTTTCCTACATTGGTGGGTAATATGCTGCAATGATCTGAGCGGCAGTTTTAGATCCATCAGTATACATGATGTTGAAATTATTATATGTTGTTTGAAGCAGGAGGTTGAATTCTTTCCTGATTAAGAGATGAAGGGTATTAAGTGTGTCGTACTTAGTGAGCGTTAGATCGGATTTAATAGGGGACATATTCCATAGAGGGAAAGTATAGCCGTTATTTTGTGGCTTGAAACATGGAGGCAAGGCAATTTGCAGGCGTTCCTTCAGTTTGTTATGTCTTAGATTAGAGCTATGAGGGTATTTACTAGAAGAAGTTATTCAAGAAAAGGGATTTCTGTGAAACTGTTTTGATGTAGGGAGGAAAGAGTTGTATATCTCTGATATAATTTATGGGCAGAATTTCAGCTTCACACATAATTCTAGAAATAGGGCTAGTGTGGAAGGCGCCTATAGCCAGTCGAACACGAATAAAATGCGAATTCAAACGTCACGTTTTCTCTAAAAAGGAAACATCAGTGGAGTACTATTTTATTCTACTTTTCTTCTAATATTTTTATTAATTAAATTATAGCTTTTATTTCGAGCAAGCAACACTAGTCTAGACATTATTAACTATTTAAGCAAATAATTTAAATGATAACAAATTGATGATGTAATAAGAGTTGAAATAAAAGTTTAAGTAAATGTCTACTAATACACTGTATTTATTTCTATAGTTTGGTATTATTGATATTTGCTTTTGTAAATATAGTTGGTTAAAAACATTTTTTTGTGACGAACCTGCCTCAGCACAAAAGAGCAACACTGAATGAGAAACATCTCATTTAAGCCTACTAAATCCATCTGAAGTTAAAACGATATCAATGTATATGGATGAAAATAGTGAGTCAGCATCATTAATGCAAATATTTCTCTGATCTATTATTTCTTGTTATGTCTGTATGCTAGGTGAGCGGCATAACGCGTGAAGTAGATCTACCGTGGAATGTCCTACGTAAATCGCTTAATGGGCTCCGTTGAAGCATTTTTCGGACGAATGAGGAGTTTAGTGTCCTACTTGAGCGGCATGCTGCAGTTGGGACGACCAGCCTCACCTATGAGCATACATTATTGTTTAGGCTACTACTGGAGGTAACATGCAATGTTCCGCACGCGTTACACGGCACACAGAGAGAAAGGGCGAATATAGGGTATGCTATCTCTCTTGCTCTGAACATTTAGTTTTGTTTTCTACCCGAAATTAGTCTTTCGCTTGATTGTTAATACCCACACCACACTGGACCCTCACGTCGTAACAGAACCAGAGCCCCTATCATCGAAAGTGTTATGTGAAAGGAGATGTGAATGGTGATGGGAATGGCGATGTGAACTTTTTGACAGTTAAAGCCGTATTCTTGAAAAGGCAATGTTGCCAGATATGAACGTGCTAAAACCCAAGAATTTCAAAAAATAAAATGGATGACAGATTGAATTGAGCTGTCAGACCGAAAATGTCCGTAGTATGTTTGGCCATTTTAGGCAAAAAGTAGTTTTGGTACGTTAAATTAATCGTCAAAAGTAAAAAAAATAGGGCTGTTGTTGTTATTTTTGTGAAGTTATTGATTGTTATTACAATATTTGTACTTTGCCTGGATTAAATTTATCTAAAATTGATACTCTAGAACTGTTAAACAAAAATGCATACAAAGAGCCAAGTACTTTAAGATTCTAATATATAAAGAAAAGGGGATATTAAGAAAAACGGCAATCATATATATAAATTAATATACTGACAGTAATTGCAGAAAGCCAGCACTGATAAACCTTGAAACGGTGGAAATTACAACTCTACGTAGTATGACTAAAAGCCATCATCCCAATCCACTACGGGAACTATCCAATCAGTTATTTATTGTATGAATTCACAAAATATCCAGCCTCTTACTGCAAGATGTTCTGTTCTGACAACTAAATTTGAAAGAAAGCCTGAAACTTGAATAATGATAGAAAAACTGTTTATGACCAGGGACCAAAACCAAAGGCCAGACAGAAGACGTCCATTAAAGATACTGGCGGATCTCACATTCAACTTTTAATATATTTTATTTTATAAAGATTTGTAGATGCTTGAAGATCAAATGTACCATAAATAAGGTTTTCATGCTGAAGGACATTTGTTGGTCTGTAGGGTTCATATTTATATGTCCCGATAAATTATAATCATTATATTTATTTAATTGTAGTGTCGTATAGTGTTGAACACAGTCTAATTAAGTTAAGTACTGTAGTTAACATAATTTAAATATAAAATTTGTTACTTATTTAAATAAAAGTTTCAGCTAGCTGACAAATTGTGATTTCTCAAATTTATTATAAGTTGCGCCGTGAAAAGAATTATGTTACATTTAACTGTTTAAAACTAAGATACTCGGCTGTTATGGACACAAGTATTTATGCTAAATCCATAAGCAGAACTGGCCCTAGAAAAACATTTTTAAATAGCACGCCCATATAAGTGAGTTATGAACAGAATCTCCTGTAATAATTTTACATGTCTGTAATCTCAAATGTACTTAATATTTGCGTGACATATTGAACTTTGTAAGGATATTTTATTAATAAATTTGAAAATAATAAAAATATCGGGGTACCACCTAATTACGGTTTCAACTGTTTATTCAAAAAATAAAAGGTCTTAAAGAAACTGTTCGTTAACATATTATTTTTTTAATGACGAGTTATTTTGAAGAACCAAAAATAAAATAGAAAGTTTTAATATTATTTTATTTATTGAAATCCGTGTGTTAAATATGTCATTTAGCGGCTGACATTTGATTTGTGATGAACATTTCAAGAATACGCGTTCGCCACCTTTTCACCGTTCACTTCACGTTCCCCAGTTCGAGGATAAGGCCCCAGAAACGCTCTCTTCGCCGCCTGAGACGGCGGAACCGCGTTAAATCCCACATCTAGAACAAACCAAAGAAAAGTATATTTAGTCAATGAACAAACACAACGTCAAGCTCGCGGCAGTTGCCGCGCACGTAGGACACTCTCGCTGCGAAAACGCTTATGACGCAGTCGCCGCACAAACGCCTTTGCCGACTCAGGCGCGTAGGTTAACCTACCTAGGATATATTATAATCATCTGGCCGAAATTGTCAACTATTTACAAATACACTGATATTCCTGTATAGCATTACCTAATTTGTACAAAGTATTTAAAATCAAAATAAGTAATTAATAAAACTAATTACAAAATTAAAATTTCAGTAAGAAATTAAGAAATGTTTACTGCCTTAGAAATAGTTTAACAAGTTGTAAATATTCTCTTTCAGACACTTAAAGAAAGATATATAGACAATTTATTTCCTGCAAATACAATGTTGTTCCACTGATGAGACCATTAGGTGGTCGAAACACGTATGGAGAAAGGACCAGAGTTGTATTTTCAAGAAATAAACTGTCTATATATCTCCCCTTTAACTGTCTAAAGGGGAATATAGACAACTTGTTAAACTAATGTTATTATTGTTAAAATGTTTCTCCATATTATTAGGTTAACACGATGTTCAGCTGTTTTTTGTAAACATTTTACAATAGTATATAGCAAAGCTTGGGTTTAATAGGGAAAATTTTAAGTTGATTATTAAAAATAAACAAAAGTAGTTAAGTGTATGTCGGACCCGCATTATGTTAGAGTTCTGTAACAGGTATTATTAATTTTTTACCACGTATACGTTGCACCTCTATCTACAATTGGAAAATTAAAGAGGAGCAGAGCAAAATTTTATGTATAAACCGATATCAAGGTTGTAAGGAAATATTAAACTGACAAATCAAATATCAGGAGTAAAACGATATAAAAAAATTTTCGATTTTTCAAAATTATTTAACTGCTTGTAGGACATCTCATCAAAGTACGGAAATAAATCCGTTTAAACCCCACGTTTCTATATCAAGGAAATATCTGCAACCCTTACAGAAAGAACGGAATTTATGTAGGGCACGAAAATTGGTCACCCTGTACAATTATTAATTTATTTTCAATGTAAAATACTTTCCATCTTATTGTTTATTTTTACTGCTATTTTTTTAAGTCGGTCCAGTTTTTTTTAAATAATTTATTTCATTCTTTTTAGTTTCAGTTTTAAAAATCAAGTTAAATCAGATTTGGAGATCTTGCAAGCTATGCTACATATTGAACCTACGCTCCTTTTAGTTTCAAACTTGTGGTTGGTACTTATCTGTTGTCGATAAATATTCCACGAAAACTGATAAAAAAATGTTTGTAATAAAACAAACTTTTTTTAAATATTAATCGCAGTTTAGATATTATTATCGTGCGATTAGTTAAATTTGGAATTTGTTCAAGTTCTATTCATTTCTAAAACGTACCAAATGCTCGGAAACGTTATAACTTGTTTTAGTATAACTCGAATAATAATTTTGTGGTAACGGGATTTATGGCAAATAGGTAAATGGGAAATCATAGGCGTAAACCAAAATAATGTTTCAAGGATTGTTAGAAATTTTCGAGAAACAAATTATATAAAATATCATTCAGGACAATAAAAAAAACGCAAAACAACGCTAGCTTTAAATCGTCAAGTATCAATTGCGAAAATCTCTGGAAATACTTTTAGAACTTGCGGATCTTGAGGGCATCCGTGTATAAATCACCTAAAGGCCATTAATTCATATTTTGGAACAATTGGGTGTCATGATCTCAGATAGAACAAGAATAGGCTTGGTAGCAGATTCTCCTCGTGCACTTATCAGAAGTGGTCTACGAGAATAGCACAGATTATGCAGCTGGACCCCGTACCCCAATTCAGAGGGATGTTTTAGGGTGGAATAATAAGAAGTGCAAAATGTTGTATTTATTCAAAACATTACGCCTTCATATCTCACATTGGCCGAATGAAATTTTTGTGAAGATGAAGATAAAACTTGTCTAAACGACCGCCGAACTCATCCAAGATATTAACATGATACAATATACTTTCATGAGTTTACGAGAATAAATAATCGCAGCTGTAAAGAGTGGAATAGAATGCTCCAGGTCCAATTGGACTACTTAATTGAACCATTCAATAGCTTGCATCTACGCGAATGGAGGCAGGACAAACTATTGAGCCATAAAAAATGTGTTGTATGCATTTTCCATAATTACTATTTTTTTGAAAAAAAAAAGATTTCAAAACAGATATCTCTCATTGATACACCCAAAATGATTTTTTTACAAAAATAAAAATTATTTTTTTGTAGATTTTTATTTTCTCTCTCCACAGTTAAATAAAGATTTTAAATTTTTTTTCAAAAATTGTACAAAGAAAATTGGTTTAAAAAAAATAGAAATTATTATAATTTATCATTAGTTCTAAGACAAACATCAAACATATATTTTTAAAAATGGGGAACCAAAAATGGTGACAGCCCCGCGGGCCTATAAACATGACATTTATTTTAAACCTTAAAAAATCGATTAAAAACTGTAAATCAAATAATTTAGTAGTAGATAAAAATAAGCTTGTTAAATAACTACTTCAAAAGTATTAAAATACAAAAATAAATCAAATATATTTATTATATTATTTTTCTTACCTGAATAGTTTTTTGTTTACCTCCAGTAAATCGATAATAAAGTCCTATACTGGTCGAAATAATTAATACAGTTATCAAAACTATATAATCCCAAAATCCAAAAGCCGGTTGCACTTCCATTATTTTTATTTATTATCGAATGAAATTCTAAACAATTTCTATTGAATATCTTAAAATTTATTGGCTATTAATAGTAACATTGACAATTTTTCACGGTCAAACAGCTATCGGTAAAAATTTGTGAGTCTTACATCATTCCAACCTGAAAAAATAACCTCTATACTCATGTGTACTCATAGCAGAGCAATGTACGTACTACTACGGAGCAGTTGCAAAATTCTATTAACAATCTGTTATTCAATGCTTCGGTTAAAATGGTCATGGTCACAGTGCAAAAACTATACACGTTTTATGTATTTACAGTTATAAATATTATACGTATATAACGAAATCGATTATTAATTATCATAAAACAGACAAGAATTTGATTAAAACATCTACTACAATGTGATTTGTTTTCAATAAAAAAACTAATTACTTGCACTTGAAAATAGACGATGACGCTGTATAATTTACAACTTATAGATTACGTATAATATTTAGAGTATTTATTCAAGGTCAAGGATAAAAAATTGTTTTTTCACAAATATCTCTAAAACGGTAAGTATTATCGTCAAAATGGGTATTATAAAGTTTGTAGATCATGTCATTCTCTACAAAAAATGTATTGACATTTTTTCATTGTGAATTATCATTCATAAGATATCACTATTACAAGTTATATTCTGCATAATATGCACACTTTTCCGCACAGAGATAGCGTACTTGGCTCATTTTATTTCTACTTCAACAGGTATAAGTTCTGCTCTTTCTTCTTCTTCACCTTCTCCTTCTTCATCTTATTGTTGGATTTATATTGGTTATTCTAAGAAACAAGATGGATCAGATCTCTTCATTGATATCATAAGCATTATCATCTGTTTTATTCGATTCAACATTGGACAAGCCGGATCTTGATAATTACTGCTGTTGACAAAATATTTTAATTTTTACAGCTACAATTGCAATTATAAAAAATAATACTGACAAGTTATTCTGGAGCAAGCGGATTAGAGTTTGAACTGGCTTCAAACCATCTTCATTTTTAACCGACTTCTAAAAGAAGGAGGTTCTCAATTCGTCGACTATGTATGTTTTTTTTTTTTATGTATGTACACCGATTACTCCGGAACGGCTGCACCGATGTGAATGAAATTTTTTACGTATATTTAGGAAGTTGCTGCGGTGGTACCATATTTTTTTAAATGAAAGTGGTGCAGTAAAATCCAAGATGGCGCGTACAATATGGCGGCCAAAAAAATTAATTTTGTCCGATTTTCTCCAAAATTGGTATGGAGGAATTTACGGGGTTGTACCCAACGAATCTGAAATTATTTTTAAAAAAGTTCAAAATGGCGGATCCAATATGGCGGACAAAAAAATTTAATCTTTTCCGATTTTCTCCAAAATTAGTATGGGAGAGATTTCGAGGTTGCACATAAAGAATTAAAAGTATTTTTAAAACATTCAATATGGCGGATTCAATATGGCGGACAAAAAATCGATATTGTCCGATTTTCTCCAAAATTGGTACGGGGGAGTTTTCTGGAAAACTCAATCTGGCGGATTCAATATGGTGTCCTAAAAAATTTACATTTTTCGACTTTCTCCAAAACTGATATGGAGGGTTCTCGAGGGTGTAAATTATGAATTTAATAGTATTTTTTTGTGAATTCAATATGGCGAACGGAATATAGCGAACTAAAAATTTTATATTTTTCGATTTTGTAAATGTGGAACTGAATTGTTTTTGAGTATGTAAATAGCAAATATAAAATTATTTTAAGAAAATCTAATATGTCAGATACAATATGACCATTTCGAAATTTAAAATTTCTGGATTTCATCTAAAATTAGTACTAGGGGGCTTTGAAGGGTTTAGATTACATTAATACGTTAAAATTATTTTTGTGAAATTCAATATGGCGCATTTTTTCAGATTTGATATTAGGGGGTTGGGGATGGTGTATTACAAACATGAAGTTAATTTTTTACAACTATTAGGTTGATAAGATACAATATGAAGTTAATTTTTTAGAATTTAATATGGCAGATTTAATATGGAAGAATAAAAATTTTACATTTTCCGGTTTTATCTAAAATTGATATTGCGGGGTTCTTGGGGCGTATACAAACTCAATATACAATATAAAATATATCGGGCTAAGAAATTTACGTCTTAAATTCTTTAAATATCGGTATTGAAAGACTTAAGCGCCTATATTACAATCTTAAATTAATTTAAAATTTAAGACAGTGGATTTATTATGACAGACTATATATTTGTTTGACACAATTTCATTGGTATTTGGAGAACTCTAAGAATCGAAGAATTTTTAGTGGTTCATTTTAGGGTGATTTACAATTATGGATAAAATGGGTACTTTTTGGCCACCTTGGAGTCTTTGCGAGGTACACTAATCTCGATTAGCACTTAGTTCAAGTAATTTATGACTATCATAATGAATTCAGAACTAAAAATCGAAAAATAAAATTTTTATAAAAAAAATTGAACCGTGCGCTGAAAAGTGAAAAATAATTAGAAATTTTTATATGCTATTGAAATTTTTGAAGTCGGCGCCAAATTATTTCTAAATGAAATAAATAACTACTAATATATAGAAATTATAGTAAGAAAGCAATTACAAATAAAACATTTTTAATCTGTTGGTGCGAATCACATTTTGTCAGGTATTAGTTTGGCGTCGCAAAAATTTCAATTTCATATAAAAATTTCTAGTTATTTTTCACTTTTCAGCGCACTTTTAGAAGGCGGTTCAATTTTTTTTTATAAAAATTTTATAATATCCATTGCCAGTCTTCTGAGTCCAGTTTCTTACCTAGCCATAATTGGGCTTGATAGTATAGACATGATATAAATGTAGATAAACCACACCCGATATTGATAGAAGACAGGATAACTTAGACTTTTATTGTTCCAAGTCCCTTTAACAAAACCCAAATCTATTTCTAGAATCAATTATTTTTTTATAGCTCCATATTTAACAAGAAAAAAACTAATTCCATTAGTGAGGACGATGTCTGGAGAAGCTCCGTAGCTTGGATGAAATCAGTGTAATTATCAAATGTTATAATAACGACCAAAATGTCAATGTACATAACGAAGGTTCTCCTTAAAAATAACATCGAATATTCCTTTTCGTGTGAGTCACACACAAACTAATTTTTCGAGATTTTTACTTATACTAAATGTCTAATGACGTAACTGGTCGCGTATGAATACATAATTTTAGTATTTATAATTTTTGAAATCTTGATATCTTATGAATGATAATTCGTAGGAAAAAAATGTAGAAACCTATTTTGTAGAGAATCGCAATGGTTGTCGGCCGAGTCAGGAGGCTCCGAAAAGGTGCTTCCAAACAAACCTGGTGGCGACCCAGCAAATAGACGTCAAAGGGTTCCGGGCTCAACGCCTCAGGACACCGCGAGGACAAATAAGCGTCCCAAAAGGGAGAAATCCATTGGGATGCATGACACGTATGCCGAAGTGTCCGGAGACGAGTCGTTATGACTGGTGGTGAGTCGAGTGGAGCAATTTGCCGACTTTACCGACATCCAGGCATTGGAATTCTCGGATGCAGTAATGGAAGCCATTATGGACACTCCCTTTAGCAACAGTGCTCCAACTCCTCGTTTCTTATCGACGAGGCTGTAGAGAAGCCAATTATTGGTCACTGCTGCAGATCAAATGTCTAGGGACTGGCTCGCCGGGGAACTGGCGAGGCCTTGGGGAGATGAGCTGGTGGTCACCGATATGGCCACCTTCAAGTTGCGCAGGGCCATTCCTGGCATCAAGAAACCGCCCAACCAAGAGGCCTCGAGGCGTCTGGAAAGGGCCAATCCTGGACTCTCTTGCTCCAAATGGAGGATCTGGGAGCGAAAAGAAAAACCTAAGGGACTTCAGCTTGTTCTCGGGATCGAAGATGGTTCAGGGAGGGTCCTGGAAGGACTAGAATCCAAGCCATTTTATGGTGCAACAAGAGCAATGGTTACCTTTAAAAGGCAACCATTGACAAGCGACAAGGAAGGAACTGGAAGATCAGGATCTTCTGAGAAAAAGGACGAGGATGGAGCAGCCGAAGAGGAGGCCCCTACCAGTCCCAAGCCTGCCGAAGGAGACAGCAACTAAGCGCTGTCCCTTTAATCAGAAGAAGATCGAACAACTTCCTCAGCTAAGTCCACATTGCTTTTTCTTGACTTGGGTTCTTTTGCTTTTTAAAACTCTAGGACTGAGTTGGTGAGGATATTCCTAAAAATAGCATTTAACATTTTATATACAACATGCCTATAAAAATCATACAGGCCAATCTGCTGTCCTATGTAAAAAATTCAATGAAATGCGAATTCAGCTTGCTATAGTACAGGAGCCATGGCTGAATCGTAGCAAGATTACTGGTCTGGGTTCTGCGGGGGGGGGGGGGGGAGATACTAGTGTATTGCATCTCTTGTGAGAACCCTAGGATCTGTATTATCATTCAACAACAGCTGGAGTACTTCCCTCTACTAGGCCTCTGGAAGTCCTGGTGAACCTGCCTCCTCTTCATTTATACATAGAGAATGAGGCCCTGAAGATTGTTTATCGTCTCAGTTGCATGGGAATTGGAACAGGCGGCGACTCAGGTGTCTGGGAAAGCACGGTGGAGAAGTGTCCATCACTCCCCATGCGGACAGACTACATGACGCCGCTTTTAAAACCCAACCTCTCCCTGGAGATATTTCTGCCAAGTAGAGAGGATTGAGAGGGAGAACAAAATCTTCCAAAAAATGGATCCTGATGGTATACTGATGGATCTCGACAAGATGAAAGAGCTGGAACCGGAGTATTCGGCAGGAGTACAGGAGTCAGAGAGTACTACCCTCTCGGACAATGTGCGACAATTTTCACAGCGGAAATTTATGCTATTCTGCAGTGTGCTCATCTCTGTGAGAGGAACATAGACAGGAATAGAGTAATAAATATTTGCTCAGACAGAAAAACTGCGATATTGGCACTGAAGTCCAGTGTCGTGACTTCGCGACTGGTGTCTGAGTGCAAGGATGTACTAAGTGGTATGAAAAGGAACGGCTGGACAGTCAAACTCGTATGGGTCCCGAGTTACTCGGGCATACGCGGGAATGAGGAAGCAGACCGTCTGGCAAAGTTGGGTTCGTCGACTGAACTGTATGGACCTCAACCAATATTACCTGTCCCAATTGCTATTGGCAAAAGGGAATTAAAATCGCTGTTGGAAAGCAAATTTATTGAATCGTGGAGGGGAGATCCTAGAATGAGGTGTGCTAAGGAACATATAACTGGGCCTAGTGCACGGCGTACTAAGGAGCTTCTCTCCTTGGGAAGGAAAGAGCTGCGAATTGTGATGGGATTATTGACAGGACATTGCCACCTCTGGGGCCATCTTCATAGAATCGGTGTCGAAGGCGACCCGACATGCAGATGGTGTTTGGAGAAGGATGAAACTGCTGACCATGTTCTCAGAGAGTGTCCAGCACTCAACGGACTGAGACAGATATATTTCGGAGATACAGTTTTGTTACCGGAAGCAGTTAGGCAAGTTCAACTAACGAGGCTGCTTGGATTCGCAAAGGCGATCGGCTTCGAATAACCTGCAGATATGGTGGGATGTAAAGGGCCCAATGGAGGCCTCGGCATCGATGATCTAGTATCACCACCCCTTTTTCATTCATTCATTTATTCAAGCTTGTATGCAATTTTTAGCTTAAGTGGAATCGATGGGGATTTTTGACATTTCATTTGTAATGATGTTTTTTAGATCTGGATCAATTTCCAGTTCTATGAAAATTTTTCCAGAATTTGGACTTTTTTAATTATATTGATTGGATTATACATGAAAATATTGGTAATAATTTAACAAATACTATACTTTCGGGAAAAATTAACACGCATTATGAAGAAAAAAACAAAAAGTATCAATATTTGAGTGAGGTTTATGATTTTGCTTTCAAAGGTTTTATACGGTGTTTTTTAAAAGTTTCAGTTTTTCACTTTTTTATGGAAAATGGCAGGTATTGTAAAACGCTTTAATTACTTGGCACTATGATTTATATAACGTTGAAAACATACATCTCTGTTGTTTCTGTTTTCAAAAATACATTTTTAAGTAAACCTGACCAAAAATTAGATGCTCTCAGAAAGCTTACATTTTTTATTCAAGTTAATAAATTATTCTCTTAGATTCACAAATTTTAAAAGTGGGGAAGACTTTTAAGTCAAAAATATATGTTCTTGGTAAAATTAATTGCATTCTCTAAGAGCTTTGAATTCATGGAAATAGACCAGATTCTGCCTCTTATACTAAGAATGTGTATGCTGCTGGCATCCCCGCCCCTCCGTCGACAACTTGTTTTTTCTTGCGATCGCCCCCTCTCAAGAGCTTCTAATTCGGAAAAATAGACGCGACCCTGCCTTTTACACTAAAAATGGGAATGTTGCTGGCGTCTCCTTCCCCGTTGACAACTTGCTTTCGCTTGCCATACTGTACTTTTATGATATCACCCCTCCCCTTCCCGAGAGAGGCTAGATCTGCCCTGGCTTCAGTCATCCTCCGAACTCTCCAAATGGCATTAAAAAATAAAGCATTGGCCCACAAAAATATTAAATAAGGGACATTTAGATCGAATAATAAAGAATTGATAGCCAAAATTTGTGTCATTCAGTAAATAAGGTAATACCTGCCTCTAATAATGCCTCTTTCTTAGTACCATTTATATCAGCGGCTGAACAAATATTTGTGTTTGGTGGAGTATCAATACTTTTTGCTTAGTTATAACAGTTTGCAATGCATTCAAATTTAAATATAATGTCCATTCATTCATTGCAGTTTTATAGATCGGGCTCACTCTTACTAAAGAATTTGCTAGAAATACATTAAAGTGTTTTTATTCTGTTTCTGGTCTTACGTACTACTATTTTAGTGACGGAATATGTAAATTATGACTTAAAAAACTTTTAAAGTGTTTACCTGAACTTAAAATGTGAATTTTTATGAATTTAAATATTATTGTCGGTATTAAAAATATTAAGGGTACGAAATTTTCCATTTGTCACACTCTATAAAATCACATTCTATTGTTGTGGAATGGGTGATACCCCTGTCACCTGACATTAAAAAGAAAGGCACTACTCATTAAAAACGTTCTGTGTCTTTCTAAGCGTGAGCCAACCTTCTCCTATAGGAGCCGCAGTCTATATATTTACTTTTTATATCTATGATCTTAGGGCATAAAATCATACCATATACAAATTAATAAAGTCGATTTAGAATTTTCTGTAATTTGACACAAATACAGAACAAAGCTATTTAAGAGTCCTATAAAACCCTGAAATCCATCAAAATTTTATTACATGGGTTTTTCCTTACCTCTTCTTGTTTGGTTTGAAAATATCGACCCTCAGAAACACATTTTACGGTTATTTGATTGTTAAAATGTTCTCCAATGAAAATTTCTCAATCACCCAGAAAATACAGGTAGACAGGATTTGATTGAAAGAATTTGAACTGTGCAAACAAATTGCTTGCTTAGAACGGAGAAAATATAGATTCTATTTTGTCCCCTAATCAAGACAGACCCCTGCAAACATGACAAATGGGATGGATTTGTTCGCGGTCCCGCTTCTGGCATTTACATAAAATTTCAAATATAGAGTCAATTTGTTAATCAACCATAAATAACACTGACAAACTTTATTATTTTTTTTCCTTAAAATGTATCAAAGAAAATAATAGCTTAGCTAGTATATACATTGTGAATTACCTCTGGAAATCACGCTGGGAATTTACCATATGGATGTAAAAGTATCGCCTCGACAGGTAATATTAAAATTGTTTAGAATTCACTTCAATGAAAAAGAACAAAATGTACAAAATGAGGTTATGTAAGTAATCAATAATAGATCTGGTTTTAAAGGGAATTATAAGTAGCAGCCAGTCATTATTAATTTTACGTATTGAAATAATAACACAAAAAATAATTCTCTATTATAATTAGAAAATTTTTGAATCCTAATTAAATGTCTACCGAAAATGTATGTTTGCTCAGATGTTCAAAGTCTTTTGCTACGACAGGTGATAAAAAATATATTAACGAAATGTACTTTTGTTAAAAAGTTTCATAGGTACACTGCTTGCTTGTTCACCCTATATATTTTAAAAAATATATGTTCGTTCGAAATAGACATGAAAAAAATAGGCTTCAAAAATTAGAAAGATGCTTGAAATTTAACATGTCCTTAAGCTTCCTTTCCGCAATTTTCCCGCCTTTTAAATTATCTCGGACATAACTTAAAAAGGAAACAATCGTAATTACAAAGTCTTGTATGTCTATTACGTCGTATATGCGGCGTTATCGGCATTTCTAACTAAAGTATTTTAACGAAGATAAAAATTATCAATAAGATTAAAATAATTAATATAAGCGTCATATCATCGCTAACAAGTATAATGCCCACTCTAAGCAAAACTTTTAATCTGATTAATATTAATTTATAACTATATTGGTTTTATATTTAAATTGTTTTTAATTAATTGTTTGTGGAGGGTATTTCTTCAATAACATTTGATTTATTTTTCACCTCTGACCCAAAATTTTTGTCGCAACTGAATACAACTTAGTTTATATAAATAAGGTTGAGACATTTGTCTAGATTGTTTGTTTATGCTCGTCTTGTGTTTTTAATATAAGCATTTTATTTTAAACGATTTAATATCAATATTTATAGCAGTGTTGCCAGTGTTGCCATCTTTACTATCAGGAAAACCGATCAATGAAATAATGGTATAAAAAATTTAACTTGTTGTTTTAAGGGGATGGGGAGAGGATTTTGACGGGTAGATTGAAATCAAAATCAACAAATTCTATTTCACTGTTGTACTAAATACATTCGCATTTTGCATAACGAACTACATATTATTAAATATATGTTATATTTGATATTATTCTATAATAATTTTATTTTGCAATAATTTGGGTCTTGGTGTTTTTGTGTTCTAATTTTTTTGATCTCCATTTACCTATATTATACCTATATTGTTTTGTATGGTGTAGTAAATTGAGGTATTTGAAATTAATTTGTCGCAAAAAAACACCGGTAAAAAATATAAATAAGACTCCAAGAAATCTTTATATACGAGGTGTGGCAATTAAGTTCCGGGAATTTATCAATAAAAAACAAGCAAATTAAATTTCTGGCAAAATTTTATTATCGATCTTCACAATAGTCTCCCTCTAACTCTACACAACGATTCGAACGTTGTTCCCACGTTTGGAAGCACCCTTGGTAATCCTCTGAAGTTAACTCGTTTAGCACTAGGGTTACAGCTTCTTTGATCTACTGTATGCCGCCACGAGGAGTTCCCTTGAGGCGCGTCTTCATCTTGGGGAATAAAAAAAAGTTGCAGGGGGCAATATTGAGGCTATAGGGCGAGTGCGGCAACGTTGGAATGTCTTTTTTCGCATAGAAGTCTTGCAGAATGGACGAGGAATGGGCCGGCGCGTTGTCATGGTGCAAGATCCAATGGTTCACGGCGAGTTTCGATCGCACACGGGAAACGCGTGCCCGCAGCCACTTCAGGGCGCCAACATAGAACTATCCCGTCACTGTCTGGCCGGCAGGAATATATTCACGATGAATGATGCCGCGAATATCGAAAAAAACGATCAATTACCTTCAGTCGCGGCTTAGACATTCTCGCTTTCGTTGGCCGCTCCCCACCCTTCCACCTACTGCTTACTTTGTTGAAGAGTTTCGGGCTCATACTCAAATATCCAGGTTTCATCTCCAGTGACTCCCAACTCATCCAGTCTCTGCCGTCGCTTCGAATGCGGGACATCAAATCCTCGCAGATCGATTTTCGCATTTGTTTCTGTTCATCGGTGAGAACTTTTGGCATCATCTTTGCGCAAATCTTTTGCATGTTCAAATTCTCGTGTGCGAACGGTTTCTTTCTTCATGTCTAACTCATCAGACAACGCACGAATGCTTAGACCCGGTCCAGAAGTGTTGAGCGCGCGCAAATGGTCGACATTCGCGTCGGTACGAGAAGTGACGCAAACTCCTTCACGTGGATCGTCTTCTACCGATTCACGCCCCTCCTTGAACCGCTTCGCCCATTCAAACATACGCATTTTCGACACGCACTAGTCTCCATACACCATCTGCAATTATCGGAGAATTTCCAAAGGTTTTTCACCAGCATCACAACATGCTGCTTGTAATATGAGTCAATCATTTTCAAGACGCCACTAAAAAAAAATAATTTCGAAAAATGCGCATAAAACACAAACCCAACGTGCTATCGACTTCAACCTTGAACTGAAACTAAAAGGAACGTCCCCCTTTCTAGACAGATGTTGACGAACGACGCAGTGTTGCTAGTTCCCGAGTTATAACTAAATTCCTAAAAAATTCATAAAAAATAACACCTATTAAGTATATTTATGCAATAATAGGCACTTAACGAATATACGGTGGACATTATTTTAGTATATCATAGATTCAATGGCAACTAGATATATCATGGTTGTCTCAATATATTATTTCCAAATTTGAATCGATTAAGGAACACTGGAAACTTGAGTGAAAAGTGAAGTGCCGCCGACCAGTTGATATTAGACCAAAACAGAAAAAGGAAATCCTACAAAGTGTTGTAGAATCATTCCATATTTATACGGAGTCTTTGCGAGGCAGATTGAAAATGGTAATAAAACCAAAATTTACGGTATTTTAAATTTTAAAACAAGCGTTCAGTTTTGTACATGAATAGATGAATCAAATAGCAGATATGTTCGGTTTAATAGAAATATTTTATTTACCGATGAAACAACAATTACGTGTATGGGCAGGTGTGATAGATGATTTTTTTGGGTCCTGTTATTTTATCAGGACACAATGATCGGCAAAAAAATTATAATTAACCAGTAAATTGAAATTATCAGTTGCTCTATCAATTAATAATTTCGAAAATAAAATTATCAATTAATAAAGTATTTGGAGATTTTGTCCTCACATTATCAATTATTTAAATAACTGGAGATTTTATTCCTATAATTATCAGTTGACAAAGTAATTATTAATTTCATTTTTTAAATCATCAATTGAAGTAATTCATCATTTTAAGGATAAAACTACCATTTACCAAAGTAATTGAAAAATTTCGTTTTTCAAATTATCTATTATAAGAGTAATTAATAATTTAATTTTCCAAATAATGGGTTATTTGAAAAGTAAAATTTTCAGTTACTCTAATAATGAATAATTTTATTTCTAAAATTGTCAATTAATTCGTCAATTAATAATTTCGAAAATGAAATGATGAATTACTTCGTTAATTGATAATTGTAGGAATAAAATTACCAATTACTTTTTTAATGGATAATTTTAGAGATGAAGTAATTGATAATTCTATTTTGTAAATTAATGATTATTCATTATCCACTAAAAATTATTTGACAGTTTTACTAAAATTATTAAAAAATATATTGATGATCTCAGTCAGAATAGACCCCTGATTCATTTTTGCAATTTCTTGAAAATACCGTGCCTAATTTACTTGATGATATGTCTCTATAGGTACGACAAAATGCCTGGTTTCAATTAGATGGACTCCTCCACATTGTGCTATTAATGTTAGGAATAATTTATACCAAAACTTTTCTAATCGCTGAAATGATCGGGGTCGAGATGCTTCTATGAATATTCAGTTTCGGGATGTGTAAGAATTTGTATACATAGTTCCGATGTTAAGCGAGAATCGTTTAATGGCAAGAATCCTTAAAGCTGACAAGAAGTTTAGATTGAAGTCAACAATAGAGATCACATTGAACAATTTTTTACATCAACATTTTTTAAAATCTGGTGCTTTTATTACTATTACAGAAAAATAAGATAATATACATATTATTATTATTATTATCTTACGAAATATATTACTTAATTAAAAAATTCACTTTCCTTATCCAATTTTAATATTTTGAAAGACGCTTAAGCGAAAACATTTTTTTCATCAGTGGCCGCCCGAAAACTAGAACCACAGTGCCATGATACTACTTAATTATTTAAAATTAATTTTATTTTAAACTTTTCCCAATACGTTTGCATTTTCCATATTCGTTATTTTGTCGTGTGGTAATGAACGGCAAACATGCGCCAATTTTTTATAATCCTTAATATAGGATAGGTGCCATTTATTCATACGGCACAACATATAACGGCACTTGTAGGTGAGAAAGAAAAATGGAACCATGTATTAACATTTTCCGTAGGCAGGCTATGACTACGAATAAAGTTCGTTTTTTAAATAACTCTTTTAGTGCGCTTGCTTTAGAAGAAAACCTTAGAGTATAAGAATCGGGGCGGTCCTTGTCTGATTTAAAAAATTAAAAACAAAGTTGAAAGGGAGAAAAGTCTCACTGTCGCAAATTTGATACATAATTATACAGGGTGATTCAAAAACCGATCACGAAACTTAAGGGGGTGATTCTACTTGACAAAATAAGGGTAGAGCTTCATATAATTTTTTTTCAAAATGTCATTCGTTTTCGAGTTACAAGCCGTCCAAGTTCAAGTTTTTATTTTTTGTTTTTTGAATTACTCGCTTACAGGAAAACCGATTTGACTAATATTTGAAAGATAGGCTAAGTCTTCTGCGCTTCATCATTTTAGTAACAATTCACATTGATTGTTTGCCGCTAGAGGGCACTTTACCTACATTGAAAATTGTTTTTTTGTCATAATTTTTTAGTGTTGACAGCTACAGTAGTTTTTGGCATAATTTCTGAAAGACTGATGCTAGGCCTTTAAAAAAGGTGCTCTTTATTTACATCGCTAAACCCAACGGTTTAGACGTAAATCACCCTTAAAAATTAAGTGGTAAATTTACTTTTCTCATTTCATTACCACCAGCTACCAGGTAAATAGCTATCAAAGTATACTAGAGCTGTCAATTTAACATCAAATAAATTCGCTTTTTAAACTATTTAATTTATAATCTTAAAATAACTAATAATGGCTAATCACCAATATTCAAATATCGAATATTGTGATATCCATTTTTGTTATGGAAAAGCAAATGGTAATGCAGAGTTGGCAAGAAGATATTATATGGAGAGTTATCCGGAAAGAAATATCCCTCATGCTCAAACATTTTCCAGTGTGCACAGGAGGCTTGCGGAATGTGGTTCCTTTAAAAGTTATAATGGAAATAGGGGAAGACCTAGAACTGCTAGAAACGTGCAACAAGAAGAAAGAGTGCTTGAAATTATTGAAGATAATCCAGGTATTAGTACTAGAAAAATTGGGAATGAAGTGCGGCTCTGTCAGGCTAGTTCATGGAGGATACTAAGAGAAGAACAACTCTACCCGTTTCATTCAAAAAAGGTGCAGGCTCTTTATGACGATGATCGGCCGAGACGGTTGGAAATGTGCAATCAGATCCTAGCTAAGTATGAACACGATAATCGATTAATTGGCGTCATATTATTCACTGACGAAGCTGGTTTCACTCGTGATGGCATAACAAATCTACACAACATCCACACATATGCTTACGAGAATCCAAACAATGTGGTAGAAACGAAACATCAGCGTAGATTTTCACTAAATGTGTGGGCAGGGATAATAGGAGATTACCTTATTGGTCCTCATTTCTTTGATGGCCCATTAACTGGTGACGTATACTTAGATTTTATCCAAAATCGTCTCCCATTGTATCTGGAAGATGTGCCATTGGAAGTAAGGGCCAACATGTGGATCCTCCAAGACGGAGCTCCGCCCCACTTTAGTATACGTGTCCGACAGTATTTGAATGCTACGTATCCTGAGCGATGGATAGGACGAAGTGGACCATTGGCATGGGCAGCGAGGTCACCAGACCTTAATCCTATGGATTTTTTCTTTTGGGGTCATTTGAAACAATTGGTGTACGATATTCCAGTAATCAACGTCGAGGATCTTCGCTTCAGGATAATCGAAAAGTGCAAAATTATTAAAGAAACACCAGGAATTTTTCATCGAGTTAGGTGACATTTTTTGAAGAGTGTTAGGAAATGTATGGAAGAAAATGGGGGACATTTTGAGAATCTTGTTTAGTTTGTTTAGTACTGTTTCATTAATTTTTATCAATTAAATGTATATCGCAATAATCCATAATATGAATATTTACTGATTAGCCATTATTAGTTATTTTAAGATTATAAATTAAATAGTTTAAAAAGCGAATTTATTTGATGTTAAACTGACAGCTCTAGTATACTTTGATAGCTATTTACCTGGTAGCTGGTGGTAATGAAATGAGAAAAGTAAATTTACCACTTAATTTTTAAGGGTGATTTACGTCTAAACCGTTGGGTTTAGCGATGTAAATAAAGAGCACCTTTTTTAAAGGCCTGGCATCAGTCTTTCAGAAATTATGCCAAAAACTACTGTAGCTGTCAACACTAAAAAATTATGACAAAAAAACAATTTTCAATGTAGGTAAAGTGCCCTCTAGCGGCAAACAATCAATGTGAATTGTTACTAAAATGATGAAGCGCAGAAGACTTAGCCTATCTTTCAAATATTAGTCAAATCGGTTTTCCTGTAAGCGAGTAATTCAAAAAACAAAAAATAAAAACTTGAACTTGGACGGCTTGTAACTCGAAAACGAATGACATTTTGAAAAAAAATTATATGAAGCTCTGCCCTTATTTTGTCAAGTAGAATCACCCCCTTAAGTTTCGTGATCGATTTTTGAATCACCCTGTATAATAAAAATAGTTGGCTATTCTGGTATGAAGAAACGCATATATTATTTCGTTTTGTATGCCTTTTGTAGCGGTGACGAAACTTGATCAAGAAAGAGAACAAATATATGGAATCAAATGAAATATCTGAGGCTCGAATGAATAATAAACATATTATTCATGCCTTTTCTATGCTCAGCAAGATAAACATAAAAACACATTTAAATTCTTCTTACCACGATCATAAGTAAACGAACTATTATACATGTCTTATAATGATCCTATATTTTGTGCTACGAATTGGCACTACTTATCTAAGCAGACACGAGCCTCCACTGAGCAAGAAGAGCCGAAATGAAAAATGACCCAGTGAAGGTTCTCTTTTCGTGACATATAGAATATATGGTTAATAAATTGGCCTCCATTTTTCTAACACCCTGTATATCGATTCTTTCAAATATATTAAAATTCTTACGCGAAATAATAGCAGTTTTTGTATTCCACGCTCAAGCACCCTTTTTCGAGACATAAAGGATGTATAAGTCTGTATATTGTTGTGTAAATAACAGGCCATGTATTTTTTTAAAGTAAATTATTTACAGCAGCAGCGAATAAGCTGGTTTTGTCTGTAGATACCCTATTGTTTTGTTTTAAATTGGAATGGAATAAATCCTCTTAATACTCTTTACGACGGTCTACAAGAAAATTGATATAGATTCGACATCGTTAATAGAAGCACTAACAATTAAAATAGACAACCAAATAAACAGCATACGATGTTTTTAGTAGGCTAAAAATTAAAAGTCAAAAAATATCGTTTTAACGTCAAATCAATTAAATTAATTTTGTTTATTTACAAAGTCTATTTTTAAATTAAAATTACTTTAAAGTGCGTAAGAAACTGGCAATTATATTAAATTAAGAATTGCAAATATAATGGCGACGTTGGAAGATAAAATTTTGGGCGAAAAACTGCATAATTACTGCAGCAGCAGTGAGGGAAGTGATAATGAAAATTCTGGAGATGAGTCCCAAAAGGCAAGCAAAGCTCCTATTAAAAATACCAAAACACCGTCTGAAGTTAATAAATGGGAAGGAACCTCTACCAATACTGGGCCTAAAGGTAACAATAAATTCTGTCAGAAAATAAGCTATTTCCATGAATATATAGTATTTGTCCATTACATGCCCATTCATGATCTTTCATTAGGTAAATCTCAAATTTATCTTTTATAAGAGTTGTAACTCAAAAACTAAGTAGGACACTATTTGCTTTCACTGTAGTTTTCTTAAGATGAATAATGCCGGTCATTTTTTCTGAATATTACTGCATCGTTGCACTTAATTTTGTTATACTATTTTCAAATTATTTTTTTAAAATTTATTGCTCACTTTCCTTTAAGTGCCAACAACTTTTATTTAGTATTGTGTATAAAAAACTAATAGGACAAAATATCTTTTGCCTATAATAAATTGTGTACAAGAAGTAGTTACTTTAAAACTCACAAAAAATGGTATATAAGTAAATTGTAATTAAAAACAATATTTTGTAAATTTTGTATTTCTTTTCAAACACTAAACCTATTCTTTTAAAGCCATTGTCTCTTATTAGATTTTTTTGTAATATTAGAAGGGTGATAAAATTTAAACTACAAATATGAAAAGATGTAATTTAGCTTAGTTGTTCCCAAAAGTAAATAATTTTGCTACTGTCCAAACAAAGCACATGTAATAAATGTAATTAAGAAAGCACATTTTATTGTGATAAACAATTGCATAGTTCCACTAATTTTCTGAAAAGAATTCTTTATGATTTACAATAAATTATTTTAAAAATTTTTTAGAGAAAAGGTGATCGTAGATTTGAAATCTATTTTATATTAAGTTTTTTTGTTATTAATAAAATAGATGGATTTAAATAAATTTTTACCTAATTATAACTTTTCTTTTTCAAGTATTTAAAGTTTTGAGCATTTAAAGACTTGTAAGATGTATATAAGCAAGGGCAGATCCATGATTTTTTTCTGGGTAAGTGGGCATAAGGGACAGACAAGCAAGAAGCGTTTTTATTTTTGTGATCAACAGACTACATATAACAATAACTGTAAGAAATATACTTGCAATATTAATATAAAGGTTTATTATTATGAAAAGAATGAAAAATTCATATTTAATAAAAACAGTTTTCTTGTATGTTTCCTTTTTAACCGTCTCTGATGTAGGACATGAGGCCCGTGCCCCCTAGATCCACCTTTTTATATGGGTTAGGATATCCATCGTTAAATATAACATAATATTTACTAAGTTTGAGTTAAAATAACCCTAAATTTTGATTCAGAAAACAGAATGAAAATCTTATAGTAAAAGTTTTATTTACTCTCCCTACTTTAAGAACTTGAAACTTGGTGGCCATACTCCTACTATAATATTTTACTGAATTATGGAAATTGAAATATGTGTCGAGTCCTTTTGAGGTTCCTACAAATATCAAATTAATTTTATCAGTAATAGTATCGATTAGCAATTTGCAGTTTTCCAAAAAAAATTAATATAGAGGCAGGCTTATTTTTAGACATTTCATATCCTCATCTCTTTTAAGACAGTGCATTAGTACATACTCAACCAGAAGCAGATCCAGTCTCTTTTTATATATATTTTTAAATAACAAAAACAAAAAATATGCTAGTTTAAACTGGGTTGTCAAGTATCACTAAACATTTCCTTGTTGACCTCATTTGTTTGTTGTACATGATGGGTGTTCTGTAGCCAGGCTGAAGGTTTTCTTGGTCTGGTTGGTAATGAAAAGTTAGTTCATGGTCCCTCAACCACAGTAGTATTGAGTCATCTGCCTCGCATATTACCAGGTGTAGCCTAAAGACTCTATTCTTGTGAAAATATGAGCGTAAGTTTGTTAGTTGTTGATTCAATTGCTTACCAATATCCACCAATTCCCTTAGTAGCATTGTTTGTTCACAACGAGGATGCTAATTGTGTGCCTTTGTCAGGAGTGTTCTGACTTTCATCTACTATGTTCGTCTTGCTCCATTTCACAACTCCAAAAGGGTAACTGAGTGCAGAACATACATAGGTATTGAGTGCCTTCAATAGATTTTTACTGTTTAGGTTAGTTCGCAGTACCTGCCTCACCCATCTTATGAACTTTGGTCTTCATAGGTTCTTGGTCAATTCTTTGTGCATGTTTCATGGGGTATCTTGTAAATACCGTGCTCTTGTGGTAAAGTATATGTAGGTTACACAGGACGGTCTATATCCACTAGGCTTTAGGAACATGAAAGATGTATAAAAAAGAAACAAATTGTACAATCTGCAGTAGCTGAACATCAGCATTGTTCAGGTCACACATTTAGTGTAAAAGAAACTGAGGTGCTAGCATCAGTGCCTGGTTTCTTTAAACGTAAAATTAGAGTATCAATCGAAATTTGTAAATATCCAAATAATATTAACAGAGATGCGATTTACAGTCTACATCACACATGGAAATCGATTGTAACGCTGAGCACCAGTCGGGTTAAAAACCGGGCTATTGCTCCTCGATAGTCATTCAGTGTTCTAATCTTGTGGAGTAAAGATCCCTGAAGATGCCTCGTGCAGTCGTAGGCGAAACGTCGGATAATAATTCCACTTTAACACGGCCTAAACCCAAAAACCATGATTTTCAGCTTGACCAACGCCGTTCTTAATTATGGGTATTATTATTTATCATTATCTACTCATTTAAAATAAAAGTACAAACATATCATTATTTGCTTACTTTTTGCACCAATTCTTACAAATATTTTACGCATTTTAACGTTATAAAAAACGGTCTATTGTATAAACGGTGGCAATTTTGCAAAAACTATTTGAAGTATTGATCTGAAATTTTTACGGTTTTATAAATCGTAGCTTCATTTTTGCAAAATTTATAGTTTATTAAACAATTAAGGAATGTTTACATTTTTTTAAGATTTTCTCAGCAACAAATAATCCAGTCCACTCGTACAAAAACTTGTTTTGAAAGGCTTATAAGATGTTTTACTCATATAATTTTTCACCTTTAATTGTTAACTATTCCTTTAATTCAACGAAATTCTGGCAGAAAACAAACACGTGTTGTTTCTATATCCTCATAGTATGTGAAACACTTGTCAGTTAACAGTCGCAAACACTGTGTCCAATGGGGTATTTTTTTTTACTTATTCTTCTGACTTAATACAGGTCGAGTGGAAAATACCCGTTCTTTGGGAAGTTGATCAACTTTAATAATGATTACATCAGTGAAATTAAAGTAAAGATAGATAAAGCTCGAGCAAACTTGTATCAAAATAAAGAATTGACGTTGCCTTAAGTCTAAGATTAAGAATTTGGCTATTGAGATACTATATCTATTAAAAGCATTCGAAATATGGGTATATAGAAGACTCACTCTATCCACTCACAGAATTTTGTGAGTGGATAGAGTAACATGTATTGAATTATTAAAGAGAATTGGAAAGCACAAAGAAGTAATAACAGTGATCTAGTGTAGAAAGTTAGAATATCTTGGACATATAATTAGGGAAAAAAATTACGCCTTACTATGACGTTGTTGTGTAATCTAAGGGCCTGCCTCATATGAGCTTTTTAAAGCAGAACTATTCAACATTGCAATAGCCATGATGATTGCAAATGTTTGTTGCGGAGATGGCACCTGCATGTTTAAAGGACTTCTAAAAATAATGAGGTTCTCAATTTGACCGTTATATTTTTTCTATGTACGTATGCCGATAATTTCGGAACGGTCCGATTCATTTCAATGAAATTGTTTGCCTTATTTTCAGAAAGGTGCTGCGGTAGTCCCATATCTTTTTGGCCGAAATTGGTTTAGTAAAATCCAACATGGCGCTTATAACATGGCAAAATTAAATATGGCGAATTCAATATGGTGGATTAAAAAGTTTACATCTCTTGATTTTGTCTAGAATTGGAATTGGAAGTTTTTGGGTGTGTAAATCATGAATTTAAAATTACTTTAAAAATTCAATATTTTGGTGGGGTGGATTTAGAAATCACTAATTTAAAATTATTTTTGAAAAATTTAATATGCCGATTTTCTTCAAAATTGGTACATGGGGGTTTTTGAGGATATAGATGAAGAATTTAAAATCTTTTTTTATGTGATCTGCACAATCTTCCTGTGGAAACTATAAAAGTTAGACTTAAGTTAGAAATTTTGAATGATTTCTTTGATAGAAACGTCAATCTCGACTTGTTTTAACTTTGCACTGTCACCTTGACTCAATGTTTATTTTTTAATAATTGTTTGTCTATTATTTTAATTATTGACTCGTGATAGTTTGTTGATTGAATGTATTGTAATTTATTTTGGTGCAGGGTTGTTAACATAATTTTATGTACCCTGTCCTTTTGTACATTGCTGATTTGATTTGCAATACATTATGGTGTTACCATATAAGAAATTTAAAAATTTCCTTTTTCCCAATTTTATCGAAAATTAATCTTGGGTAGTTATATACATTAATTTCTTCGAATTCAATAAGTTGGATAAAATATCGTGATCTAAAAAGATTTACTTTTCTCATATTCTTTTAGGATCGGTGTGGGGGAATTTTTGAGGGCATAGATTACGAATTTAATTCTTTTTTATTTAAAATAATGGATTTATAATGAGGTACTAATTTTTGTTTGATCCGGTCCCATTAAATATTGACATCTGGGGAATTCTCGGAAACAAATAAAACTTCGTAAAAATGTGTCATAAAATAATCGAAACACTTTAGAACACAATTGAAAAGCAAAAAATCTACGTTTTACTTCTTGGTTAGAATATCAATGAACGATTTTGATTGGTCACCCTTATTTTTTACTAATTGTTAAATTTTGAAATATGAATAACGCATTTTTATTCTGTAGTGTGTTAGTTTAGTGGAAATTTTTAGTATTGGTTAATAATTTTTGGAAGTATGAACTGAACTTAAGTTGTAGGTCTCTTTTTTGCGCATTACATGCATTTATAGAAATCTGATACTTACTTCCAAAAATTTTAAATTCATATAAAAATTATAGTGTTATTTTTCACTTGTTAGCGCTTTTTTAGAAGGCAGTTCAACTTTTTTTATATTTGGTTCTAATTATGCATTAAATATGGTGTAATATATATATATATATATATATATATATATATATATATATATATATATATATATATATATATATATATATATATATATGTAATCGAAGGTTTTCGGGCATCCCATGTATGTGCTGAGTCCCTCTCAGGACTGTAAGGGAGCTGACGTTTCGGTGAAATCTCATTCACCATTTTCAAAGCTCACTGTATGGCGTCTATGTGCGAACAGTTCGCTCGTAGACGCCATACAGTGAGCTTTGAAAATGGTGAATGAGATTTCACCGAAACGTCAGCTGCCTTACAGTCCTGAGAGGGCCTCAGCACATACATGGGATGCCCGAAAACCTTCGATTACACATCACACCCGTGAGAATATCCGACATAACATATATATATATATATATATATATATATATATATATATATATATATATATATATATATATATATAATGTATCAAATGATCAAAATTAAATTATTTAAAATATCATTACATACAGTATAAATTATCTGCTATGTCACTATAAAACTCTCTACGGATTCATACTTGAAATTATGTTCTACAACTTGGGATTCATATTTTGTATATGAACTTTCATAGATTTATGCAATAAAAAATGATTTTTTTTTGTATTGTTACAAAATGGAAAAAGATCGCTGAAGATATTAAAAAACACTGAGATAGAAGTCATATTACTCTAAATTTTTTTATTAAAAATATAAGTAAGAGTTGATTTGATATTGATGTTCTTAAAAAACGTGCCTCATTGTTTAATAAAAAATGTGTATGGCTAAAATAATAAATATTAATTTATCATACTTTTAATTAATTCTACCTACTTATTAAAATATTGACACAATCTAAACAAAGCTCTGTGTGCCTGATTTCTGGGCCTTTTGATTGATAACTGTATGCTAAAAATAACTATATTAATAATATGTATTATGTACATACCTACACTTTTCCCAGCAAATTATTTATATTACCATTTAAGTTCTATTTCAAATATCTAAATTAACCGATTTTTGTAATCAGGCATTAACATTTGTTCTGTAACTGATTTCAAAGCAGCATTTTAAGCTATAATATTTTAATTGTTCCAGGGCTACTATAATCTTGTTTGAGAGTTAATTGTGATTAATTATGTTCAAGAATATATCTATTGATGAATTAAATGCACTTAAATATTAATTTGCTGTTCAGTATACAGGGAGCATCATGATGAGGTTTTGACATAAAAATGTAATCTTGGTGTACAATAATGTTCCAACCAAAATATACGGAAAAGCACATTGGGCATCTATATAAATTAACAGAAATGTATTTTTCATTACAAGTATTCGAAATTTGTAGATATATTGATATATTCAAGAAAATTCTTTCTTTAAATGTTCATCCAAAAATTTATAGTCAGTCAGTAGCACTTCGCTATGCACCCTGCATGTGAGGTTTTTGTCATTGTTTGTTCTTGTAAGCGCATATGGCATTTTTCTGCAGTTTTTCTAAATACATTACTCTCTCATATTATCTTGACTTTAATAAGAGTCGAGAAAAAAAAATACCGCAAGCATAAAAAGAGAAGTTAACGTCCATATAATTTTAAAATAAAATAAGAAATTCTCGGCTATGCGAACTAAGACCGTTGATAAATATTATTCTTATGCTAAAAAGTGCAGAGATCTCCAAAGAATATGGAAAAACTCCGGGTCTGAAAAATGACGACAGCGCTGTTTCGTCCTAGTATGGGACTCGTCAGGATGGTTTGTACCGAATGCAATGGCCTGACGAGTCCCATACTAGGACGAAACAGCGCTGTTGTCATTTTTCGGACCCGGAATTTTTCCATGTTCTTTGGAGATCTCCGCATTTTTTATCATGAGAATAATATTTATCAACGGTCTTAGTTCGTATAGCCGAGAATTTCTTATTTTATTTTAAAATTACACGAACGTTAACTTCTCTTTTTATTTTTATATTTGTTGACTTAAACATACACAACAGCTCTCTTAGGGAGATCATTGGTGCGATACTGAACTTCAACTGTGGAATTCATGGTTAGTTTGGTTGCCGATGCCGAAATAATGCGACCTCTATCCTTAGAGTAGCAAGTTCGTGTATCGAGTTTTGATATATTTCTTTTTTAATTTACCGTCGCGCCACCACATGGCGGTTTTATATAACATTTGTTGATTTGTGTTATTCTTATGTTATTGAGTGAGCCATCGAGATGTCGCCACTGTGTCTTATTTACTATTTTTTAACTGTGAAGTATGTTTATATGACACAAATGCGAGATGATGGTTTGTACCGAATGCAATGGCCTGACGAATCCCATACTAGGACGAAACAGCGCTGTCGTCATTTTTCGGACCCGGAGTTTTTCCATGTTCTTTGGAGATCTCCGCACTTTTTAGCATGAGAATAATATTTATCAACGGTCTTAGTCTGTATAGCCGAGAATTTTTTATTTTATTTAATCCGAGAGTACATCTGTTCGTTTGTTGGCTACGCCCTCTTTTTGAGAGCAATTTATGGTGTTAGTTTAGGCTCGGGTGCCTTGTCGGTACAGTGATTTTGCTTGAGGAGAGAAAACATCATGGAAAAAAATCCAGCAGATGCCCAAGACTGTAAACAAAATAGCCATCTAAGACCCATCGTTAGAGCTTACAACTTTCCGCTCAAAAACTAGAAAAATAACGTGCTGGCCTCATGCAATCACGTGAAAAACTCCAAATAATTTTAAACTCCGTAAAACTTAACAATAATGTCATCATTGCAAACTTTGAAGTAAAATCCCAGTACCGCGGTATACGGATAGATAAAGCAATGGACCAGATCGATCCAAAGAGGATTTCCCAACCCACGTTATGGACCTCACCAGACACTGCCTCAAGAAAGCATATTTCTTAGTCGACGGTCAGATATACTGTGACAGAATTTGATTATAGACTCCTGCTAATGACATATTGAGGTAGCGTTAATCATTTTATCTATAATCATTTTTTGCCCCATATTAATTAGTAACTGTTTTAATAACCTACAATTAAATTTCACAGTAATAAAGACACTCTGGAAGTCTGGTCGTGCATCTTCTCTCTTGCAGCTTTAGTACCAAACAACTACGGTTATTTAAGCTTACCAACCACAACTCAGAACTTTAGGACTCAGGAAAGGCTGCTAATTAGTTGATCAGAAGACATCTCTTGTTTTGTAGGTCTCGCAACAGCGCGCCCGCAAGTTAATTCGCGTGAAGGTTTTAATTAAATTGAATAAAATAAGTTTCTCAAAACAACTTAGTCTATTAACAAAATAAATAGAATAAAAACGAACTATTTACAAACAGCTATTTATGCCCCACTAAAATAACACACGATAATCCCTTAATTCCCAAATTAAACAAATATATCCTTCTTTCCCGACGATTATACCCGTGACGTGATTATTCTACGGCACTGGTACTCACGGTACTATTCTAACGACATTCAAATTATGACTGCCATTTACTATTCCTTAAAAGAGTGTTTTCGAAACTTACTTCCCTCGACACCCCTCTGATTCCCGTTTGTACCCATGTTACCCGATGGAACCCTGAAACGTCAATTTCTTTCCCTTAAAGTTGGAAGGTTTCGATCGTTACGTGCTGAGGGCGTTATCTATTCTATACCGGATGCTTGATTCCCGAATTTGCCTCTGAGCGTCTTAATAATAATTTTTATATAAACACAATTAATAAAACTATTCTATTTCTTTCTATAACTAAAGGAATAAGATAATATAACGCCTGTGAAAAAACCTGAGTGCCCTTTTATTACTGTTGCTGGTATTTAAAGCATTCTTTCTTGCAATCAGGAAAAACAATCGCCATATTAGATTCCTTACACAGATCAACATTATATTACAGTATAATGAGTTTATTTGATTATTCTTTTGTTTCCTAATAATGGGATAATCGTTCAATATTTTAATACATTTTAACAGAGTGATTATTTAATTATTCATTTTAACGGAATATAGTTCACATTGAACAATGAAAAATAATTAACATTTGTTCTATTACAATACATACATATGGATGGCACTGACGTCAATATCTCCAGCTGTTGCAAATCCATTCATGACTTATTTTGAAACCAAAGTTCGTGCAGAAACCCACCTCAAATCCAAACTCTGGTGTCGCTACGTAGATGATGTATTTGTGATGTGGCTCCATGGCACCTCAACTGCTTCTATGATTCTCTGAATTCTATTCACCCGAAGATACAGTTTACTCTGGAACTTGAACAAAACAATCAGTTCCCGTTCCTAGATATCCTAGAGATCAAGACAATGGATGGATACCTGCAACATACTGTACATTAAAAACAAACCTACACGGAAAGATACCTCAATGCTGATTCTCACCATCATCCTTCACAATTATAGAGCGTAATCAACAGCCTAATATCAAATTCTCTTTGTGTAACCGATAATCCAAGAAATGAAAAATCATATCACACATAAAAAATCATCAAAGAAAATGGCTTCAAACCACCAACCATAACTAAAGTAATAAAACTGCAAAAAAACACCCAAGAAAGAAAGGTAAGATAATAGACAAATCACTATGCTGCTATACGCAAAAAGGCACATCAGATAGAATCGACTGATTGTTCCGAAAATATTTATTTATTTATTTTATTTATTTATTAACATCAAAGCCCAACAACAATAATTAATAGGGCCGTAATAAAATATAACAAACAAAAAAAACATCTATTACAAAATAACAAAAATAATATCATAATATCACGTAATAAAATATAACACAAAAAAAAACGTACTTATTACAAAATAACAGAAATAATATCACAATAGCAGTCCCAGAACTACAATAATACTGAACAGGAACGTAAAAACTGGGTATAACTCATACTCAGATCACACGATTGCGACACCCTTTTAAACACAGAACACATTCGATATATTGGCGACATACAATATACATTAGTCCTAGGTATCCTTAAATGAAAGTATACACCATGCCTGCTCGTCAATCGTGGCACATTAAAATTTAGTTCGCCCAAAAGCTGAGGACAAACAATCTGACCGTTGACTAGCTTGTATAAAAATAAAACTGAATGTAAGTTACGTCTCATTTCAAGACTTTGCAAACTAAATTTATCCAGCAACAGTCGATTGTCTATCCCGACCGGTGGGTACACTCCCTCAGTTTTCAACCACAAATACTTCATAAACTTGCGCTGAACGTTCTCCATAGCCAAAACATATTTATTATAAATTGGAGCCCAAACAAGTGAACAGTATTCAAGTTTACTTCTTACTAGTGCTATAAACAATAATTTTAGGCTTTCAATATTCTTAAATGATCTACAGTTTCTAATAATTAAACCCATCATTTGATTAGCTTCAGACACTATTCTGCTATAATGAAGGTTAAAGTTAAGTTTAGAATCCAATACAACACCCAGATCCTTAGCTGCATCAACTCTTTTAAGTAGGTCATTATTTATTTGATAACTATATAGAATTGGAGATTTTTTACGAGTTATAGACATCACTAAACATTTGCTCACATTCAATAACAATTGATTATTCATACACCACCTCTGGACTGCACTAATACTATTTTGCAATCTATCACAATCCTCCTTCGACTGAACTTGGACGTACATTTTCAAATCATCAGCAAACAGTAGGAATTCAACATCAATTGATTCAGTGATATCGTTTATAAAAATTAAAAACAAGAGAGGCCCCAAATTTGAGCCCTGAGGTACCCCCGAAGAGGCCGCAAAACACTTTGATTGAAATCCATTATATTGGACATACTGAGACCTATTAAATAAATATGATTTAAAAAATCGCACAAATTGATCAGTAAAACCAAACTTCGCAAGCTTTGCCAGAATCAAACTATGGCTCATCTTGTCAAAGGCCTTTGAGAAGTCGGTAAACACCACATCGACCTGGCCGCCCGCATCCACAGCATCCGCTGTATACTGCAGAAAAGACGCCAGATTAGTGGATGTTGACCTACCCCTCAAAAATCCATGCTGTTTTGTAGACAACAAATGTTCGACTTTGTTAATAATAAAGTTATACAGCAGCATCTCAAAGATCTTAGAAAAACCACATATCAGAGAGACAGGCCTGTAATTTTCCACTTCGCTTTGCTCTTAAATACAGGACATATTTTAGCCACCTTCCATCTCTTGGGATACACCAGCTGCTCAAGAGAGGCATTAAAAATTTTACATAGAGGAGCAGCTAAAACATTTATAGTGTCTTTAATAAGAAAACTCGGAACAAAATCTGGCCCACTAGACATTTTAGGTTTAAGCCCTTTCGTAATTTTTATTATATCCTGTTCCGTAAAGACCGGAACTGCAACTGTACTATTACCCAAATCCCCCAGACTAACCTCTTCAGTAGACGATATTCCATTATAAACTCCCTTAAAATACTCGGCGCAAGCCTTAACAATATCATTAGGGTGATTGAAAGTTTTACCCTGATAAGAGACTTTATCGGGAATAGCGCAGCAATTTTTTTTCTGTTGAACATATCTCCAAAATGATTTGGGGTCATTTCCAATATCTCTCTCTATACGCTCAATGTAACGCCGATATGAGGCCTTTATCATCCGATTGGTCCGCGCTCTCAGCAATTTAAATTTGTTAAAATAAATGACACTTTTCGCTTTTCTATACTTTCTAAAAACGTTATTCTTACGTTTCAAACTACGAATAATATCCGCGTCATACCATACAGGAAAAGAGCGACCCTTATTTTTGAAGAGTGGCACGGATCTGTCTAATATTTTATACAACATTTCATAAAACCGGTCGCAACACATGTTAACATCTGAGTATCGATCCAGCTCAGCCCAATCAGCGGACGCAAGGTCACCATAAAGAGAATTAAAATTAGCTTTTTTAAAATTGTAGCACTTAAATTTACTGCTACTATCCACGAGGAAACCTTTCTGCCGAATCGGGCCAAGCTCCAACTCAACCGCCAGCGAAGAGTGATGAACATCCTCCAAGATCATTGGACCTTCATCTCTCCGCACAACACAATTAAAATTAGCAAATATTAAGTCTAAATATCTATTGTTGGCATTAACAATACTGTTGTATTGGTTTAGGGAGAAAAAATCTATAAAGTTGTAAGCCAACTCACTTTTAGGATCGTTACCATATCTGTAATTGTCAAATTTAGGGATGTTAAAATCACCCATCACCAGAAGGTTCCTATCATAAAGATATTCCAAAGATTCAATAAACTCTAACAATGCCACATAATCAGCCACGACACAAGACGGAGGTATGTAGATTAAGATTAAAACAAATTGAACAGAGTCCACAGCAATCCGGCAGCCAACCATATCCACACTCGGGACCACTTCAAAGAATCCACCGATATCTAGCGGAGCAGTGTCTATAGATTTCTTCACTGCAACAGCAACACCTCCCCCTCTTGATGTCCCCCTATCACACCGAAACACAATATATTCATCCGGAAAAAGTTCTGAGTCTCTTACACAATCTGTCAGCCAAGTTTCTGTAAGACACAAAATGTCATACTCGCAGTTAGAAGAAGCACAATAAAAATCTTCAATTTTGGTATTCAGACCACGTACGTTTTGGTAGTAGAGCAAGGGATGGGTTAAGCTCAGGCTACTGGCTGAGCCTGAGATGCTACAGTCTACAAACCGCACAAAATTATAATAGGCTCATTTCTAAGAAACCCAAAGGACAAAATCGGTTTGGAAAATCAACGTGTATATCACAGGCAATGCCCGTCCTGATTATTTTGATTTAAGGTTATTTTTTTAAAGATAGTGCACTAAAAGAATTCTTTGAAAAACTAACTTTGTAGTCATAACGGCATATAAAACGACTTTTAGTAGCAAAACAACAATATACACTTACTGCCTCGGTAAATATACACTAAATATCTAAAACTAAATTGAAAATAAATTATTTTTCAGAACCGCCGAGTGCAAACAAAACAGACTGATGTCACTTCTCATCCGGTAACAAGTTTATTCTTTATTCGATTTATTTATTAGCATTTTAGTCATTTAGTGCCTGACATAAATTTCGTCATAGCGGCATACGGCAAATTTTAGTACCTAGTTCGATCTTTCTTGTTTACATATAAGCCCCCTTAGATCTTCCTCTTACCACTGTGCCATATCAATAAGTGTCAAAATCCTATGTTGCCGATTATAGAAAATCCACGTGTTATGAGCAGTTGCTCTGTTGCCAGACATCTAAATAAATAATAGGGATAAGGAAAAAGTATTCAAAAAAAGGTTAAAGTGATAATGATTAAAAAAAAAATAGAAAAAATTAACTTATGCCATGGTACTTTGCCACTACCCTACGGGCCTTCACTACACCTTAGTCACAAGTAACTTTCAGAAACACCGACAACGCTTAATTTCTTAATAGCAATTATCCAAAGCTTCAGCTACGACTGTGTATATAACGTGTGACCTATGGTGTGCTTGATGTTATTGTAAAAAGTACTGGTATTTGTTTTTGTCTTTGATATTAAATTTAACTTAGGAAAACTGCTTTCCCGAGCCTTGAAAATGTTTTAAAATTAAGCGAAACATCGACAAAGGGAAGATTTTTTTTCCGATACATGATCCAAATCCCAACTGACCTTGTCCGGATAATTATAACTGTGGGTCACAGACTTATTCTAAGGTGTCCATATAACATGAACCCAAAGGCCGAAATATTGGCAAGCTACCTAAACTTTAAAAAATGAAACAAATACCCTTCACCTCTGATTCTCGGGAGGTCCAAGTCCAATTTTGATTCCTTGCGCAAAAAAAACTAGCTTAGAAGCCAAACTGTTGGATAATTTCAACACTTTTCTTTTCAGCTTCAATACTTCATAAAACCTAAATTTTTAAATCATCTTTATAAAAAAATCACCTAAACCATTAGATCCCATTTATTATTTTGACTTCTATTGTTTTTCTATCCTAGGTGTTATTGAAGATTGGCGAAAATTCAAACAACTCGAGAATGAAAAACGTGAGGGAAGCGAAAAAGCGAAAATCGAGGTTGCTAAAAAACTCACCATGTCTGTTCGAACTGCCTTAGATGAAGAACGTGAAAAGGCCACCATTGAGGACCCTGAGTTAGCAGAGCTGTTGGATGATGACTTTTTATTAAAGTATCAGAAGAAAAGAATAGAAGAAATGATGCAGAAAACGAACCTTAAAAAGAAATTTGGTAAGTGTAAAATTATTAAATACAATCATGTCTTCAATATAAATTTTTTGAGAGGTAATTAAAGGCACCCTGTTCAAATAGAGTTCTTTTTTAGAGTTATGTACTTCACATAAAATAAAACATAAGTGATCACAAAATTGACGTAATTAAAAAATTTATAATTAAAAAAATAAAAATACGCTTTATTAATTTTAAAGGAAAAAAAAATACATTTTCTCTTTGATTATTCTCGAAGATATATTGATAAAAACGTAGTTTTTAATAGAAAATACTTGTAAGCAAATTTAAATTAATTTATATCTGCATTAGTTGTGTGAGTAATAGATTTAAAATTTTCTTTCGCAATGCATGTAGTTTAATACATTGTATGAACCATGAAGGGTACTTAGCTGAAACTGTTCTTGTTTAGACTAAATAATATGAATACAATCATTACCATAATCTACCCGAATTGGCCATATATCTAGATTACTAGTGGTTGTATACCCATTTTGTGTGTGTATTCCGCGACAAGCTTTTAACTATGTTACTCAAGCGAGACATAGACATAAACATACATAATTCGGAGTTAGACATTTTAAGTCGTCTGGGCACTGCTTTTGTTGTGGCTTTGTCCATTACTTCAAAACGTAAAGGAGCATGCATTGTCACAAGATATGTTCTACCGTTCAGTCCACTCCCCTGTCAACAAGTGCTCTTTTGACTGTATCGTGTAGAGTGTGGTCTCTTCTATATCAAGAAAGGCACATATAACGATTTCCTTATCATTCAGTGCATCTTGAATCTCATCTCTTAATTGTATGAGTGGGGTTTCCGTAAACCTACCTGCTTGATTCGTATGTTGATGAGAATGCAGTGGCGTTTGTTCAAGAATTTCTGTTCTGATATAATTATCTACCACTTTCTCCATCGTTTTTAAAATAAATGATGTGAGACTGGTGAATTGCAAGGATTTAGGGTGTGTAGTGTTGTTTTTCTCCGCTTTCGGAATGAGGGTAACTTTGGTCCTTCTCCATATTTCTAGTATGTAGCCCAATTCCAGGCTACTTTCGCTGATGCGTACTATGTACGGAAAAATCTCTCCCTGGCATCGTTGGAGCAGGACCAAGATTATTCCATCAACTAGGGTTTTAAATGGTCGGAAGGTGTTCATTGTCCATTTTAGACGACCGCTACTGCATATGTGTCGGGCCATTATTCTAGCTTCTCTGGTAGGCCTTTCGTGATGTTCTATTGCATCATTCGCGGTATTAGGCTTGCTCCCCGGAAAGTGAGTGTGGAGTAAGAGTATTGCTTTTTCCTCCTCGCTCTCCGTGAAGCTATCGTCTAGCTTTCTGAGTGCCATTGCTGTGTCGACCCTACCCTTCGCCATGACTTTGTGTAGTCTAGCTGCGGCAGGTGTAGCTGTTTCTTTTAGCTTTCCTAATTTCTTTGTTGTAGGTCGTAGATTTCTGTGTAGGTCTGCCAGATCCACCAAAGTTCATCCCTACTTTTGCTTGTTTGTAAGGAGCAGCTCGATTCGGAGGCTCCGAGTATTGCCTCATTTACTTCTTTCAGGTTATTTTCCAGCTCCAGATGGTGCTTAGCGCGTCCTCTAGTCTGATTATGCTGGTGGAGATCATATTGCTTATTAATTGCATTTTACTTATATATTGATGTAAAAAAACTGGAATAAATATCTTGATAACTTTCGAAAAAATCTTGTCCCCTTTCTTGTGGAACAGACTGTATAGAGATCATGGAAAGGTAAGAGAAGCACTGTCAAACCACAATAACGATGGTACGACGATATCAAAAGGACAGCTGGACTGAATTGGTATCGTGTGACACAACACAGGAATACCTAAAAGAGAGTGACTTATATCCAAGGGATAGAAACATGCTGAGGAGAAGAAATCGTTCCCTAATTAGCATCTTTACTGAGTAAGGGGAATCGCCATCGTCTGAATAAGATTCCTAATTGCTTTAAATGCTATTACACCACACTGAATTCGGTTCCTAACTCAGTTAGGATATCTGAATATAATGTGGTCTAATAGCCCCTGATGTTAAGGGCATATAACTAACGACCTATTTGCGACCACCTAAATTGTACGGATGTTTCGTCCCGATACCGGTGGTAGACTCATCAGTGGGATCCACCGGCATCCTTCCCAGACATCCTTGTACTTTCCACAAACTTGGACCTCCATTTAAGTCCAGTTTTGCCGGAAAGCGGTGGTAAGATGTTATGTTCCACAACATTCCCCCCCTAAGGCATTTGCTTTCCGGCTTTAACTGTCGGACAGTCTAAGCCGTTAGAAAGCACAGGCTTGAAAAGGAAGTGGAACCGACATCCTAGGTGGTCTTTCCAAAAGTAGGGTACCGGCTTTAGCACAAAGCCACGACTCGACGGCCTTCCATCTTGTCGTTCCTGCTCGGGCACCATGTCGTAGTAATGCCCCTGATGTTAATTAAGGGGATATAACCAACGACCTATTGGCGACCACCTAAAATGTACGGATGTTTCGTCCCGATACCGGTGGTAGACTCATCAGTGGGATCCACCGGCATCTTTCCCAGGCATCCTTGTACTTTCCACAAACTTGGACCTCTATTTAAGTCCAGTTTTGCCGGAAAGCGGTGGTAAGATGTTATGTTCCACAACAGCCCCTAATGAAAGAAATTCTAGATAGTAAACTACTGTCATCGCACAACACCTTGCTTATTTTTTTTTGTCATAACAGTTTTTGGCGTTATGTTATTTAATTTTGATTTTAATGGTTTTTTAATCGCAACTTGAATTATTAGAGTTTAATAACAGTTGCATTTTAATCTAGGTAAAATTGCGCACTTTTGTCAACAAGCAAAAAAACATAGATTTTTTAAATTGTGGGTATTTAACACACCGAATTTTTAGCTTGTAATTTAAAAAGAATAATTCCATTAAAATGGACTGCCTAAGTCCTGACGTCGGCGTCATTTAACTTTTCTAAACAAATCCATACTAGCAAGTAAACACATAACGGATTTCTTGTTTATTGTTAATTTCGTTGCAAATAAGGGTGATCAATGTGGAAAATTTGTAGAGTTCTTACATTTTAAGAGATGTATTCACAAAATATTGTCAAAACGTAATTTTTTACTTGTAATCGTATGGTTGAAATGTATTGAGGTTATGTTTTAGTTTTTTGCATATACATAAAAGTTGAGTATATAGACTGCGGATTTTATAGACGCAAGTTAGTTGACTTAAACTTGAAAAGGGACAGAACGTTTTCGATTAGTACCTCTCTTTCTAATGGCGTTGCTAAGCATGATACTCCAAATGTTACTTGCTCCCTTCGTCATCTGACCGCCATTAGAAAAAGGTATTATTCATCGAAAACGCTCTCTTTCTAAGCGTGAGCCAACCTGCTTCTATAGGATCCACAATCTATATACCTATTTATCTTTTATATCTATGGCTGTTATCGATTTGTTTGGAAAGATTACAAGGGGCGTCACGTCAGACTTAGGTAGTCCATTAACATCGTTTTCTAAAATTTTTAACTCTGCCAAAATGGAAGAAGAGTCATTTTTATAATTTTAGTAAAAAAATGCGCAAATATAACAATATAGTAGAAAAAATGTTCAATAAAGCCTCATCTTTGAAGTAGGTATATTTTAAAAAGGAATATTTGAAACCCCCAAAATACATCTATTTTCAAAAAAAAAAAACGTTAATTGTGGCGTAATATAGTAAAAGCAGGTAATTACGAAAACTACTAAATGTATATTGTTTTTAAAATAGAATAAATAGTCTAGTAATTAGGTTAATTTTATTCAACAAAGTCTGACAAAGAACTTACGCCTATGGTGTGAAAGTAATTCTTATTGAAATCCATTCATTGTAGTGCCAGCAAAGTCACATAAATTCTAGCGAATTTATGAATGAATTTTTATAGAGATAGCCCACTCATTATTTTGGTTATATTCTAATAGGATCAGATTCAGAATTCTATTTGGCAACTTTTAATATACAGCATTAAACTTACATCAGCTATTACTAATCATTTTATATTTTATAGGCCACTATATCCTTCTGAGACATGGCCAAGAGTTTTTAGATGCAATTGATAAAGAGGACAAATCAGTTACAGTTATTGTACACATCTTTGAAGATCATGTAGAGGCCTGTCGGATAATGAATCACTGCCTTAAGCAACTGTGTAAAATCTACCAAAACGTTAAATTTGCTGCTATTGTTGCATCTGAAGCCGGAGTCAGCAGGCAGTTTAAAGTGGACGGAGTTCCAGCTCTTTTAGTATACAAGGCAGGTAATATAGTTGGCAATTTTGTCAAAGTTACTGACAGTTTGGGTAATACTTTTCAAGCGGAGGATGTACAAGGTTTTTTGGTGGAACATGGTTTCCTGGAAGACAAAAGTTTAACTCCAGCGCTTATAAGAAGTTCAGCCGCGGATTCTGATAGTGATTAGTTTGATTTATGTTAAAAGTAATTATTTAGCAGAAAAGGAAAAATTTCAGCTTTGTTTAAGGAAGGGGGCGGCCCATAAAACATGGAGTTATTCGGACTTTTCAAAATTTTTTTATAATTTATTAAACACTTTATATTGAATACTTAAGTGTGAGTGCATTCATTATTTTTTTTATCAGCGTATTGAAAGTTTAATTTTGCTGAGCTCATTGTGAAAAGTTAGTTTTCCACTGTCAAAAGACAATGACAGTGCATAAGAAGGGTTAGATTAAAAACACTTTCCTTTAATTAAATTTCCCTGGATACGATGTCAGGGTTCTAGAAAAAAATATATATAATAGTCAATTACAACCAAAACTACATAATTAAGTCATTTTCAAGACAAATTTATTTTTTGTAAAATGTATCTAAAAGTATCATTAAGTTGTAAGAGTTCAAAAACACGGTTCAATGGGCCCCTCCACCGGCTGAGATTTTGGACTTATGAGTAACTTTATTAGATGGATAATTTTAATGTAAATAATTATTTTTACATTATATCCTTTATGCAAAGTTACCAAGAAGTTCAAAAACTCTGCGTCATTCTGTTACCAGTTAGTGCATGGGTGAATGGAAAAGAAGCATTATCTATAAAGTAATCTAAACTGTTTACATAAATTTTAAAAAACTGAGTAAATAAAATGTATTTTTAAAAGTAACTGCAAAAAAAGTGTATATATATATATATATATATATATATATATATATATATATATATATATATATATATATATATATATATAATGTCTACAATTTTTATAAAATACCGAATAACGTTAATATTATTATTCAGTTTCATCTCATCATTTTCGTACACGTACGGTCGGTACTTCGGTACTTTGGTGGAAAATTTATAACTAACGTGAAAAAATTGGTTTAATTTTTCTTTTTTTTTTCGAAACATGAAATGAAACTTAAACGTAAAGAAAAATGTATACAAAGGCAATTATTTATTCGGTAAATTGGAAAAGGCAGGATCCAAATTGTTGTTAAACTCCGGAATAAATTTGTTACTTAAAATATGCTAGGTTTTTTGGCAATCAATCGGACTTTTTTGCTTTTTTTGTATGGTTTTTTCCAATATATTAAATCATACAGGGTAACTCGAAACAAGCCGTGCTATAATCAACTTTGATTTGTTAAATAGTGACCCTCAATTTTTGTACACTTTTAGACTGCCTGCAAAATTCTGAATATTTTTTCTATGTCCTATGCGTAATGTAACTATTTTCGATTATGGACCGTTAAAGCTCTAAATGAAGTAGAAACAACAGTTAACTTATCATTTATAAATGTTGAAAATACCTCTCATTGATTGGTGGTAACCTAAGCAATTTATCAATTCATTCTGAATATATCTGACTACTTCTGTAGTAATTAAAGATATTTCTTGAATAATCCGATTGCTTGTCAATTGCCTTAGTTTGGAAAACTTTACCTTTAAGTTAACCCCTTCAAAAAGAAGTCAAGAGGGTTTAAGTCTGGAGGTCTCAGCGTCCACTCAATAGGTCTCTTTGTTCCAATCCCCCTGTTTGCGAAAACATCATTAAGAAAGGCGCGAACTGCGTAATGTGGCGGGGCACGGTCTTGTTAGAACCAGGTATTTTGATGGAGTAACTTTGGATTATCTTTTTTAGGAAACAGCGTCTAAGAACAGGAATAAAATCTTGTTGAAACTGCAAATATCTTTCACCAGTTAAATTGATCGGCCTTAAAACCATATTATCCATGATTACAGCCCACACATTTACTTTTTGTCTATATTGAGGGTAACCCTCTCTCATCTTCATATAGTTCTGGAACGACTTGCATTTTACAAGGATGGTACTTATTGGTATATGGTATGTTTAATGCCGTTGTTTTCGTAATACCCACGTTTGTAGCTACCTCTTTACAGTTAATTTGGTAACTATGAGGGATACTTAATAAGAGGTCTACTTTTTTTGCCGTCGGTAATTGCTGGTCGATTGCTTCTTAGGGCCTCTCGAACATGACCAAGTCGATGAAGTTTCTGCTCAATCTTACTGTCAATTGTAAAATTGGCGGAAGATTAGAATATTTTCTTTTAAATAAGTGACACATTTCTCTTGAGTTCTTATTCTATCGCCATATCCTATCATCATAAGATTTTCTACCCTCTGTGCCTCAGTAAGTTTAATTTTTAGTTAAAATTAATTTAGATATGACATTTCGAATTTTAACCGGCGATAAATCGAAAATAGTTACATTTAGGTATTGGACATGTGGAAAAATGTTTAGAATTGTGTAGAGAATCTAAAGGTGTACGAAAAATTGGGGGTCACTATTTAAAAAATCAAAGCACAGCTTCTTTCAAGTCATCCTGTATAATTTAATATACTAGAAAAAATTTGTACCAAAAAAACGTAGTCAATGTGTTCAAACAATTTTTAAGAAATCCAGCGTTTTTAAATAATGAATTCATTCCAGACTTAACGTTCTCGTTGTAAAATAAATTACTTTCAACGCAATGTTTTTTGTATTTTGTGCATAGTCAGGAATTGTTTTTAGGAATTTGAATTAGAAGGCGACTAAAGTAAACTTTTACAGCGATATTCACTAACATGGTTTAACTTTAAAACCATCCTAAATTGCCAGCAGAGGGCTTAAACTGACAAGAGCAACAATAAGCCAAGCAAGTTTTAAACCCAAAAATCCAAACATAAGAAAATTATTTTGTTTTATTACTGAACAGGCAAAAATGGAGAACTTTATTTATTTTCAGGATACAACTATTTCTCTTACATATTTCAAGGCTTTATTGCCAGGTTCTCATCCTTAATATTCCTATATAATCATTTATTTGTTGAAACATATAATATAAATTATGGCAATATCGGAAGCAAAACAAAATTGGTCGACTATAAGATTTAAATTTTGTGGCTACTAGATCGGGTGTAAGTCTTAACCCTTCTTAGTGAATCTGGCTGTTAATATTATGCTATGCGCCTAAATAACTCGTCATATCTTTGCTACTCGGTCCTGCCACGAAAATAGTTGACAGGAAACTCTTATTTATTCAAAAGTGGTTTACAATGTGTAAGTTTAAAATAAATCTCACTATGGTTTGTATTCTAATCCACAAAAGCCGAACAAAAACTGTCACACTTTTTTTTAAGGAACAATTATTAATAAAGGGCAAATATATATATATATATATATATATATATATATATATATATATATATATATATATATATATATATATATATATATATATATATATATATATATATATATTCATTTAAATCGTTCCATGCAACAATACTAATTTTTAGATTGATGTTACAAGAAGTTGTTGTTAACATTTTATCTAAGTCACTTATTCATTTATATTTTGAGTGTTGTATTGTGATTTTTATATAACTAATATGTTACTTTATACTGTGCTTCTGATCCATGGACTAAACTGTATTTTTTGTAGCAATTATTATTTGGCAATAGGTATTCGTTATTTATTTTTGTTGAAAATTATATTTAGTTGCTCTTAGAGGCTGTACTTTATTTAAGTTCAAAGCTCTCAAATTATGAACTTTACTTTCACAAAATTTGAAATAGGGTTTTAGAGGTGTCAGGAGCTTGATTGGCTTAATTTATAAAAACTCTCTTCTTGGTGCTGATATTTCACTGCTATACTAGTATAAGAAAGTACAATTATTATTGTATAGTACAACTAGAACTTCAAGTCGCGGCGCATTTGAAGTATAAAGAAATTTAATTCTTTTAGCTTTTTGTTTAAAAATGCATATCATTTTGAGTATTTATAAGATTATATTATTTACATTTATTGTTATACATCATACATTTTCACTCACGATACATTCATTAGATGACTGTAGTTTTGGTCACAGTAATTTCCACAGAGAAAAAATGTAATATGGTTCAAATTTTATTACCATAGAATTAGCTAAATGCTTAATTGCAGTATGTTTTTAATGATCACATCTTGATATTTTGAATATTATTCCTGTGAATATAAAAAATCTATTTTTAGATGACCATTTAAATGATTTAGTTTGTTTTATTAGATATCTACGATACCGATACTTATATCAATGGCAGAATTGCCGATATAGCGACATATTAAAAATATTTAAAACATTTTACAACATAAGCCCTAGCATATGTGCAAAAAAATTTTTATTAGACACCAACAAATATTTCACATAATATCTGAGATTGCACCATAGGTCATTAACATGCTAATTAGAAATACTTCGGCGCGGTTAAGGTGAAACAATATTGTCGTGGTCTCTTGTGATTAAGACTGAAGGTTTTTTATATCAGAAGTGTGCACTAAGGTAGCAGCAGTCAGAAAAAAATATTGATTGTCGTGACATATGCCTTTCTTGTTTCAAAAATTAATTTTTACATGGCAATACATTTTTACAAATGCCCACTAAAAAAAATCACTTTGTTAACAGAATCCCACGTACTTCCAAGCATCATTTTCCAAAAATGTTACATCAAAATTTTGGATTAATCAGATGAAGAAGAAAAAAAAACATGTTTTCAGAATAACGCGTTCCAGTTCTTTAGGTATGATACTAACGGTCTATGGCTAATATATAAGTTCAGTACGTACGAGAATTTCAAACTTATTCAATTTAGTACAACACAAAAAAGTAACGGTATATCTATGAAGTTTGAATCTATCGTCTATCTTCTCAATTACTAATGGCCATGTGTCTTTCGACAGGCAGCCAGTCCATATGGGTAGGGACTCTCGGATAGTCGGGTATGTACCCCCGAAAATTTCTGACTATTATTACACTATGTCACTTGTGTGACAGTATTTTCCAAAAACAAGATGAAAACTGGTAAACATTTTCTGGTGCCAATTTTTCACACGACCGAGGTTATGACAATTCCTTCATCTGGTAGAGACTCTTGCACATAACCTTTTCTGTCAGCCATACTCCCGGTCACGCCCCTTCCGCAACTAACATGGCCGCATATGCTTTCTCAGCCCGGAAGAAAAACGCAGCACGAACATCCTCCAGTCGTTCATTGGAATTCCCTTCCCATATCCATCCTTCACATGTATTTTCCCGGCCTTCACGGAAAGCACACCGGCCACGATGTGGACAACATGAATACCGGAAACGAATTCTATGAAGTTTGAAGTAGGCCCGACTTGTCGAAACAGGTACAGGTGCTCCAAAACGTGCTCACGCACTTGCCGCTTTGGCCGGTTCTGTTACGTTTCGAATTTCGGTTTGGGACCCGGTGTATCATATTTTCCTAATCGAAAACCACCGAGTTAACAAAAAAAATAATTTAGATATTTTTAAACCTCAAAGGTTGTATTACCCCTTAAGTTGTTAGTTTTCACCTTTAAAATTCGTTTTAGGAAATAATAAAAAACACATTTAAGGAGTGGGTACAGTTTCATCCAAATTGGTGAGTAAAAGTTGTTACTTGTTGATCTCCACTTAATTTTCAAATATAAGGAAAATATAGCTGAGATAGTAATAGAACAGCGACGAGCCTGGTAATTTAAAAGGACGTCTAAAAGGCCTTTATATTAAAGATATAAAGCTTTAAAGTTATAAAGAATTTATTATTGTATTTCCTGGAAATTATTGGGCAAAATATACAATCATTTTCGACTATTCTATAAAAACTAACTAAAGGGTTTGAAAAGCCTATATTTTTAGTCTTTTTCAACAAAAGTAGTCAAACAATCACATTAAAAAATATTCTGTACGTGAGGGAAAATGGAAATGTTAGCTATTCTTGGTTGAATACTACTTAACAAATCATCATATATGGATTTGTTACGAAAATTTTATTATACACTGTGCATAAAAAATTAAAGATATATATTATTTTCTTAAGGATTGGGTTTTTTCCATGATACGCGAATCGCCAACGAGGCACTTGTTCTCCGGGAGAAAGAAATTCAATTTTTTCCTTTCATTTATTGTCATTTTTGTCTATGTACCGATTCTTTGTAAACTACATGGTTTTGGAACTTTTCAATTTTACAATTTTTTTTATGTACAATTCTATATTTTGATGAGCATTATTGTTACCCTGTTGTGGACACGGCCTTCTCTAGTTAGACAGTTATCGTTTAAAAAGTACAATGTGATAAATTGCAAATTCATCTCTTTATGCTTATACAATGCCAAATTTAAACGGTCATTTAAATTATAATTTTTGTCACGATACTTTTAACTTTTTGTGCACAGTGTACTTTTAGTTTTTGAGCGACTACTTTAGCTCCAGCAGTTCAAGTATTTTTTTTAAATAGGATTACATATCTATATAGTAATGTAGTTTTGTTTTAGTTCAGGTTTACTGCTTAGCTAAAATATCTCTTTATGTACGTAACTTTATGTTTTATTTATTATTTATAGTTTATAAAAAACTAGGTCTACTTATAGCTTTAGAGTGTGTGATTGTTGTTAAATGAACACGGACCCCTGATAATGCTTTCATTGTTCCAGTATTTTTATTTTCCCAAACACAATTAATGGCCCATTGCTTATAGATTGTAAGTAATATTATTCAAGCACGTTTGAACACTGGGGCATTTTATTCTTACTCGAATCATGAGTAAAATTTTATTATTTGTATTCTTATAATAGTCTCAGCAAAATTATTTTCACTATAACCGCTACATAATAGATTGTTCTTTTAGTCTCACTTGGCATCTATCTATACAAGTTTTGCATATACTCATCATCAGCTGATAAGTAATGCGTTTTTTGCATTTATAAGCATATATTTGCAACACGTAACTTGTTAGCATTATGACAGGTAGGTAATATATCCTTGAAAGTGTGTACTATAATCAGTCCTTTATGCAGATCCTCAAAGATAAACCACGTGAAAGGTGTCCGGTAACTTTTTACAAGGAATTTTGCGAATAACAGTGGAGCATGACTCATCAGTAACCATTGAACAATTTAAAATGTATTGATAAGGTTTTAAAACTGGAAAAAGGCAAAAGTTATCCTCATTCTAATCTAAGGGAAGTTTGATTCCAGTAAGATATTGCCTTGTTTTTGGTAGGATTCGAAGGGAAGTACACATTTTGAACTACTGAATCCAAACGAGATCATTACTACATCAATAGTATGCTTAACTAGAACGTTTGAAAGCAGTCTTTAAACAAAAATTACCAACTTTAGTGAATCGGAAAGATGTTCTTTTCCATTAAGACAATATTTTTTCTAGAAATATAAAAAATATGGCGAACGTCAATGATTTTGGGGCGTAGTAAACGAGTTTCTCAACAAAGTTATTGAAATTTACTTGAACGCTGAAGAGCAATTGTAGAAAATTATAGCAATTATATTATTAATTGTTTTTATTTAGAGCCAATGCTATGATATAACTTGATGCTTTCAAGTTTCCCAAGTATCCCAGATATTGATGGATGGGAATTTATATTTCTATTTATATTAAATTTGGAGTTTTGTCCTGATTAAAAGTCAGTAGTCTTTTTTGTCGCAAAAGATTTGCAAAGTGAATTACATAGGTTAAAAAGTAAATTTTTGATTTCCCACATCTCAAAAAAATAAATTTAATTTCTTTTTGAATTGGCCCTAATATACCTTTTTAAACACTTTCCATATTTCCCGTTTAATTATATTAAAGTATATAATGCAGTGTGTTTTTAAATTCTAAACAAACAAAAAGTTATGAAAATAAACTATCGAGTCGTGGCTTTCTGTTAATAAAATCAAAACAAATGGTTTATGAATATCAGAGAACACAGTTCTTGCGGAATAATATTGACAACTACGTTGTATCTACGACTATAATGCCCTCAGTTTCTCTTCTTAGTTAAGTAATGGGTCTAATTTAGCCAGTTTTGTGTATGGACAACTATTTATTAGTGTAGGCGAGATAATAATTTTCGTGTAGTATATGAATATCTTTATCGTATTTGCGAAAAAGTTGTGCTAAATTTTTACCAAATAATTTGTATGAAAAAATTTAGCCCTTCAATGAAAAAGTTCAGAAAAGAAACTTCGTATAAATTTTTTTTTCTTGATATAAGCTTTATATAACAGTGAAAAGTCAAAAAAACTGTTTCTTTTTTTAAATAAAGTGCGGAAAATTTTATGAAAATTTCACAATCTGTACCCATTTTCAAGTAGAATATATCTTGCAAGTGCGATCGCCATTATTTTATTAGTTTAGCAGCAGTTGTGATTTGTTGATAAATTTTCGAAAACTTTTGGAAATTAGTTGTAGGTTTCAAAAATAATGAAAATGTATGCAGCTCATAATTTCTTATAGTACTTGGCGTAACAAACATTATGCTTTTTCAAAAATGTTGATGTCTCAAAATCTAACATGTGCGAATGCTTCAAAAAAGACATTGATTTGAAAAGTTATAAATTAATGGAAATAACACACACATTGACGTCTTTTTACATTCAATTTGTTGTGTTCAATGAAATCAGCGGAAGCATCATTTTCGCAATACAAACATATTTTCGAATTCAAAATATACAGTACTTAGTCCTTGTTGATGTATGCTGTGACTTATTTATTTTTATATGTGCTTAACTTCTTACACGTTTATTGTGAACTTCAATATCGTATAATGCTTGAAGAACTAGATGTTTGCCATCTTGAGATGATATATATTTTTGATAACACTGTTTTTTTTTTCAATTTTCCAGTTTTAGAACAAGATATTCTACAATTGAAAATATTTATGTGAATATTAATTTATTTTAATATTTTTTTAAAACTTATTTTTTGTATCTCTAACAAAGAAAATTAATTATTGAGGAAAAGGTTAATACATTATATAATTATTATGAAAAATGTATTATATAAAATGTATCCAAAACAAATATAACAACGCCACTAGCCGGTTCGTTGCGCTAGCTGACCGTTCATCGCATCACTCTTTACTCGTTGCGGAACTTTCCAAATTTTTTGCTAAGTTTTCAGATTTTCATTTGGTCCGTGCGCGTCCACTATTATACATAGGCATTCTTGTAAAAGAAAACGAAGAAAAACTATTAACTATAGTGTTTTTAGATCATTTATATAACAGCTAGTTCGTTGTCAACTAGTCATCAAATTTAAGTGCCCGTAACACTAAATGTAATAAATGTTTTTGGATATATTTTTTTTAAAAGGAGCCTTCTTTAGAATATTATCCATTCCTGAAAAGTAGAATTTTCTACGATGAAAAGTTTTCAAGTTATTCCTGTTAGTTTATAACCTTTTTATTAGCTTTGGCGTGAAAAGCCTGTACACCAACGTTCTAGTTAAGGAATCATTAAAGATCATAATGAAGAAACTTAAAGAAAACGTTTTCCTGGAATGGTTCGAAACCTTTGCAATTGAATCCGCAAATAGAAAACCAAAATTATAGCTTAGATACGTAGACGACACTTTCATTATCTGGAATAGAAACGACGAAGAACATCAAAACTTCCTTTCTCATCTCAGCAATATTAGTTCAACCATTAAACTCACTATGAAGAAAGAAATACAAAATAAATTACCATTCTTAGATGTTTTGGTTGAAAGAAGTAGCAGACAAGTTCGAAGCTCAATTTAGAGAAAATCCTCACACACAGGACAATATCTAAACTATTCATCCAACCACTTCAAAAACACTAAACAGAATTGTAAGAAACGTAGATAGAGCAATTGCAACGATAATTTGATGAAAGAAGTAGATCAAATTAAAAGTGACCCGTAGCCAACGGATACCCAATAAATCTGCTGGATAAAATTCTGGAACAACGCAGAACTAGGACAAGATCGACAACATTCGAGGAACGAAACCCAGTGTTGAACATCCCTTATGTTAGAGGCATTTCGGAAAAAAGAAAAAGAATAGAAAAATGATATAACATCAATGTTATTTTCAATTCAAATAACTTTCTGAGAAGTCAGCTGCCTAGGGTCAAACCAACAACTAAAAGAGACATGAAGAACTGTGTGTATCAGATACCATGTGAATATGGCCACTCCTACGTTGACGAAACAAAGAAACCCCTTGAAACCAGAATAAAAGAGCATTAGAAGAACACATCTCGAGGAGAAACAGGAAAATCTGGTGCCGTCAACAACGCCTGGACTGGCGAACATCAACTAAAATGATCTGAAGCTAAAATTCTACAACGAGAACAACACTGGAGAAAACGAAAATTCTGAGAAGCCGCGGTCATACATTAAAGCCCGAATTGCTTTAGTATACCGTCTTTAGATATAAGAGAAATGTAGAAACTACTACTTATTAGTTGTAAATTAAAACTAAATTCAGCATTAATGGGATCTTAGCGAAGCCGCATGACTTCATTCATCTCGGTCACAATATACTGCCACTGCATTTATTTCTAGTATATATAGTTGCGTAGCTTAAGAATTTGTTCAATTTCATTTGAAAACGGCTCAAGATAACTGTTAGTCGAAACGCCCTGATATTCAACAAAAAATAAAGATTATGGAAGTCCAAGAGATATCTACTACTTCACAGCATAATAATTGTTACACTACATACTATAAGTAATTATGAGTTGCTTCAACTTCCATTAATTTTCCAAACCTAAAACTAATTTCTAAAGTTTTTCAAAAATTTATTAACAATTTACAATTACTGATAAACTAACAAGCGACGGCTATCTCCCTCCGAGTATAATATTCTGCTTGTGAAGAGGTACATATACTAAATTTTTCATCGCCATAACACAGTATTTTTTATTTAAAAAAATATTTTTGTTCTTTCTAAGCGATATTCCAGTCCTGCGGAAAAATTTAGTACTATGAAATGTAAAATTACATCAGAACATTTTTTGATCCGAAACTTATTTTCTGAGCTATTCCGCTTTTTCGTTTAAGAGCTCGATTTTCTTATACAAATTGTTTTAAAAAAAAATTTAGTTCAACTTTTTTGCAAATACTGCAAATATATTTTTATTCTTTATAATATTCAGGACCTATAGCATCATTAGCCTTTCCCACCCTTTTCCTGTTTTTGAAGATTTTCAGCTTATCTCGCCAACAGTATGTAGTGAATCTATGTGTATAGGAAAATAGATTTTAGCATATAAATAGATATAATGTGTATAGAAACTAAATCATTTATAGTGTTTTGGTATATCCTTTATTTCCTTACCCAGATAATACAGGGTATCCCCATAAGTTATGCTAAAACTTTTCTAAACGAAAATTAATAATGTTATAAAATGGAGCTATTTTTTTCAAGCATTGTGTAATCGGCGAAGAACATAGACTTGTGACATTTAAATAATAATACGACATACTTATTATTAATGATTTAGAGGGTATTAGAAGACCGAAATCATTCAGAAGTATCCTGTATACTGAACAATAAAGATATTTTATTTTATTACATCATAACTTTAAAAATTTAACTAAATATTTATTGTATCAGTTCCGTCCTAATACCGGAAGTATATTTGCAACTCTATGTATAGTCCATCCTCCGCAGCATATCAATGTGAGACATAAATCCACTTTTTTGTCCACATTGTTCCTCGCTGGGTAGTTTTTCGTCAACCTCGCACAGCGGTCGACTGAAGAGTGGATAAGAGCACTTTTCTCTTTTTTTTATACGTACGTCCAAAATCTTTTCACATTAAAAAATTTAAAAATGCTTTAACCTTCAAAATTAAGACTATTGGACCAAAGAAGTACTGCTGAATTTGGAGGGCTATACTGAAGATCAAAGAACATTTTAATCTTTTTTTTTCACTTAAAGTTGTGATGACTATACACTTATTTCAAACAATAGATAATCGGTGATGTGAGTAAAAGTTTGCAGTGCTTTCACTATGTTGTTGATTGTATTATGTTATTTATGCTACATATTTTTGTCATGTTCTAAAAGTTTAAGTTTTTCCTGCCTTGTTATTTATATCTTCTATTTGGTTGTTTATTTGTTATTTATTTACCTAAATTATCATTTCTTTCTTAATATTTATCATTCTAGTTTACTCATTGTGCTGTCTATATGTTAGTTATAGAGATATTTGTGCCTCTTTAGAACTAAACTCGTAAAAAGGTGTATTTCGTACTCTTAGCTTATATTTGAAAAAATGAAAACCGGTACAGTATATTCTGTGGTTCCTATCGATGAAGCAGAAAACCTTGGTACAAAGATCTCGATATTAGGCCATATGTTGAAATAAACAACGTTCTGAGTTGTTTATTTTGCACTTAAAAATAGAGGCTTATTTTAAAAACATGTGCCAATTTTGTAATAACTTGTTTATAAAATTAATAAATTCGCATTTCTAGCTTTAAGATAAAGAATGGGTATATTCTAAGAACAAAATTCAATGTTTTCCTAAAAACTTGTGTTCTTATTGACACGCAAAATCTTAATAAACCATATCTCGACTATTCGTTGCAATTTCCTCTTAATAAAAATTATAAGATATATGATTAGAATCACATTTTATGTGGTAAAATTGAATGCAACTTTTATGCCTTCCCAAATTTATATAATATATTGTTTCAAGATTTTAATTAATTTTTTTCGTGCGTGGTAATATTTAAAGTTACTTAAACGCTTTATAGATTTAAATTTTTACCACCTTTTTTTAAAATATATTACAGAGTCTGTTGTTTTTCGAGGCAATCTCCTTTACGTTCTGTACGTCTTCTGTCTTTTTGGAAGCGCTTGAATACCCACTCATGCACCGTCTAAATGATTTCATTACTCTGAAATTTATTTCTGACGCATGTTTAAGTGAACCAAAAATATGATAATTGCGTGGGACCAGGTCAGGAGAATAGAGAGGATATGGTACACACTAAAATTTTAAATTGTTACTACTGTTGAATATGTGTTACCGCGCGTTTTATCGTGCTGCAAAAAAAAAGAAACTGGAAGCTTTCGTTTATATGTGATCTACAGAACCATGCTTGAACATGTCGGGAAGAATCTGCTATAAAAATCGCCGTATTTTTGAACTTGTTCCCCTATTTAAACATTTGCTGAAGTGACAAACATAAATTTACATATTGTAGCTCCATTCTACGATGCATATCAGTAGATTTTACCTCATCACTGTACACGAAATGAATAATAGTTCTTTTTTTTTCTTCTTTATAGCCGTGAGTATAGACCACCCTCATGTTACTGTGTTAACATTTTCATTTGTTGCTGTGTTGTGTCATTAGCAAGGCGTTCTAGATCTCAGAAATAATATTTCTGCCAACCTTAACACTTTTAAGGTTTTCATTTGACTCGGCCTAGTAATTTAGAAAATTTCGTTATTATTGGTCATGAATGAATGAAATGAATGAATGAAAAAGGGGTGGTGATACTAGATCATCGATGCCTAGGCCTCCGTTGGGCCCTTTACATCCCACCATATCTGCAGGTTATTCGAGCAGCCTTGTTAGTTGAACTTGCCTAACTTCTTCCGGTAACAAAATTGTATCTCCGAAATATCTCTGTCTCAGTACGTTGAGTGCTGGGCACTCCCTGAGGACATGGTCAACCGTTTCATCCTCCTCCAAACACCATCTGCACGTTGGGTCGTCTTCGACACCGATTCTATAAAGATGGCCTCTGAGGTGATAATGTCCTTTCAACAATCCCACCACAATTCACAGCTCTTTCCTTCCTAAGGAGAGAAGCTTCTTAGTACGCCGTGTACTAGGCCCAGTTATATGTTCCATAGCACACCTCATTCCAGGAGTTCCCCTCCACGATTCAATAAATTTGCTTTCCAACAACGATTTTAATTCCATTTTGCCAATAGCAATTGGGACAACTAATATTGATTGGGGTCCACACGGTTCAGTCGCCGAACTCAACTTTGCCAGACGGTCTGCTTCCTCATTCCCGCATATGCCCGAGTGACCCGAGACCCATACGAGTCTGACTGTGCAGCCTTTCCTTGTGTTACCATTTAGTACATCCTTGCACTCAGACACCAGTCGCGAAATTATCGGTCAAATATCTTGTACTACTACTAAACGGATACTCCGTGTATTTGAAATGTATTTTTAATATTTACTGAATTTTACATAAAAAATGCTATAGCAGGCGAGGATTCATGGTTACGTATCAAAAGACCGTGACGCAAGGAACTGTGGCGAATTATAAACATGATGAACAAACTGAAGATTTTGGATTAAAGTCGCATCGGTATCGGAGATCATTTAGTGACTAGACCTATACAGTTTAACTTGGGTTTCGAACCACTGTCCTCAATAATCAACCAACCCTGAATATTCACTCTTTGTCAGTTTTCGTGTCTAACAGTTATTGGGACTCTAGCTATACTAATGGTCTAACAACTTTTTTTAATAAGTTTCCGCGCACGAGGACTGAACTCGCGCTGGTCGTGGTCGTCCCTATGAGTCCTAGCGTCTTAGGCTAATCCCACGCCTAAACACAATGAACCCATGAAGAAAGCAGTTTTCGAAGCCGTGAAGCTCGTTTATAAAAATTTGAGCAAGCCCAATTGCTGTCTCGGGGGATACACGCAGAACAGCAATGCGAACATCAATGCAGTTGTGTGGTCGATAGATATTAAAAGCAGCAAAATCATTATCGATATAGCCACATGCTTGCACTTTCAATGATGGATTAAAAGCTGTCATGAAAATAATGGAAGTTTTAAACATAAACTGGGGCTCACCTGCTTCAATTTTTGCAAGGAAGCCGACGAGAAACAAATATCGATGGCCAAGACGAAACAGGCAAAAAAGGCTCAGATGCCATCTTTAACCGAAAAAAAAAGAAGCGGAAGAAGCCCGTGAGGATCTGGAAAGACTGCTCTGTGGCGCAGGAATCGCAACGTAAAACAGAAACCTAAAACTTTAAACCCGTTTTCCTCAAAACCTTATTTTCCAAATTTGTGTGCAATGTTTCTTAGCCAATTTTCAACCGATTTACCTGAAATTTGGATGAGATGTTGAGAATAACATTATCCTTGGAAGAACATAGCCGATTTGCAAAATAAAAAAAAAAGTCAATTAGGTGTAAAGAATTTAGTGTATAATTTTTACCTGAAAGTGGATAGTTTCGTTTAAGCAAACGCCATTCTTTTTCAAATCAATATTTCGTTAAAATCGTACGTACTGTCAAAGTGCTCTAGTTTAATATGTTTTTTTTTCAAAATTTGTCGTAGGTTGAGCCGTTTTGTTCAAATCGTTTACAGAACTTTTCGTTCAAAAAAACAAGTGTCGCGGCAGCGCCTGAATAACAGTTGTTTTTTTCAAATATGATTCAAAAAAATTGTTTTTTGTTTACTTCAAAACATGTATAATAAAGCCCTCAAAATAGTTTTTGAAGACACTTGTCCATTTATTCATATCAAATTGCCAAAATATCCTCCAAATAGGCCCTCAGAACTACCCCTTAAATTTTGTTTGCCCCTCAAATATTTTATTAAGAAATGTTAAATTTCTGTAGTGTCTGCCTAAAAGATTTTTTTCTGTAAAATTTGAGATTTGCACACATATTGTTCTTACATGAATTAGAAAACATTGTGTCATATAAAACAAAATTTATATAGGAATATATTACGAAAAAATTTTCAGTTATATCAAAAATGACGTAAATCGTTAAGCATTTTATGAAAATTATTTGGAAAAAATATATTTTTAGTAGAGATTGAATTATTTAAGGGAAAAGTACGGTAGTAACTCAAGCAGCAAAAACTTCCAACGAAATAATTGTCCATAGAAGTATTAGCGCACACTACTGTGAATAAGTTAGTCACTAAGTGTAAGTGATATGCATGGAGTAGCGCGATTTGTAGGCTTATTTTTATATGGATCATTATTTAGTGGAACGCTTTTGCTGCTCGAAATCGTTATATCTTTGAAAAATACTTTTTAGATTGATATATTTTAATGAGTACATTGAGTGAAGAGAAAAAAAGCTATCTTTGAAATTTTATAATAAAGGTTGCGATTCTCTTATTTATGCTGATAAAAAGTTTTTAGGAAAAGATTGCTAGTGCTTCTTAGTGGAAGAAAACAGACCATTATATTGTATAAAGTTAACGGAGAATTATTCTATAGAAGACTGGTAAAAGCATTTTTCAAATAATAAGATTGTAAATCTTATTTTGTATACTGTCTTTACTTTTTATATATACCTACGCTGTCTTTCAGTAAAATGATTGTATAAACTATATTTGTCTTTTATTTTTCCCCTTTCAGGAACGACTGCTCGTAATGTAACAAAATATAATAGGAAAAAAAACAATAACAGTATCGTTGACCTATATTTAGTCACCGAACCTACAGTTTGACGTAGGTTCCAAATCAGGGTCCTCGACAAATGACTAACCTCGAGTTTTCACTCTTTGCCAGTTTTTATGTTCACCGAATAATGGATCTCTAGCCACTCTAATGGTCTAACGACTTTTCTAAAATTGCTGCTCACGCGGTTTGAACTAGCGCTGGTCGTCATCGTTTCCTACTAGTCCAGCGCCTTAAACGACCTATATTGACAAAGTATTTTTATATAAATTAAAAATATAGGTCATATAAAGTCTAAAAGCAACAAGAAAAAAATGATTTTTTTATACTGCAAAATTTTTATTTATACAGGGTGACCGGGAAAATGTGGGAAATATCCCAGATATGAAAAGAACATCTGAAAGGAATACTACAAGTTCATATAAACTTTTTTTCGTATAGGCCTCCTCATCCGAGATATGAGCTAAAGAGCTGCAATGGGATCACATTTTTTACACATAATTATTGAACCACCAGGTATATTTCATTTTTTTTCTAATATAATATATACCAGGTAAGACTCTTCAAATTACTAACCAAGAAAATGTGAATTACTCACAGGGATGGACTAGCTGTGATACTCATGACCCCATTTTTTTACGCCCTATATGGTAAGAACTTTGGACAACGTCTTTTACATACCTTTAACTATTGATTAAAAATTAAGTGCTCTTCATTCGTGTCGTTAATCCTAACCGTTTTCGAAAAAGCGTCGTTTTATTTACATCATGTATTGGCGTATTTCGATAAAAGATACATCTTTGTCCCTATCAAATGTTCAACCTTCAATCTTATGATAAAAAAAAATCGATCCAAAATTATTGTTTACCTCTTTAGTTAAAAACGTCTAATTTTGTGAATTGCAGTTCGACCTAGGTTCGCAAAAATGTGTATTTTATTTCATCGGCACAAAAAACAAAGTATTGTTATTGCAAACGTTGCTAGGTACGAAAGAAATATCCTGCATTTTAGAACTTGTCAACATTCACATCGCTGACACATTGATTCTTGAATGGATATTAATTTTCTGATTTTTGGATTTCATGGTGAAATTAATTGTGAAATAATTCGAAATATGGAATACACGTTTGTTGAATATGCAGGTATGCATTTTGCAAGGCTTTGGAAGCCAGAAGGTTATATCACGACAGATAACCTAATCGTACTCTTCCAGATCAGAAAACATTTCAACTAGTTTACCAATGTCTAAGGAAGAATGGTAGGCGATTCCATTTAATAAGGTAATATTCCACTTCACTTCATCGTTGCTGTGCTGGAGCACCTGACTAACGTTTATCCAAATCATTGGATAGGTAGAGGAGGACCTATTGTCTGGCCTCCTCGATCTCCCGACCTAACGCTGTTGGATTTTTACCTGTGGAGACACCTCAAAACCTTGATGTATTCCACTCCGGTCGATAGTAGGGAGGAATTTCTACGGAGAATCACGTTTCATTGTGATCAAATAAGGAACAATGCTGAGTTAATGTGACGGGTACTGCAGTCCTCAATTAGTCGTGCCCGCGAGTGTATCAGACTTCAAGGAACTCATGTTGAACCCTCTTACGAAGTTTTTGACTAAGCAGTTAGTTTAACTTTTTATTGAAACTATGGTGACAGGAGAAAATTCCTTTTTTTCATATTCAACCCGACAGAAGTTAGAGGATTAAAAGTGTAAATAAAATGAGGTTTTTTCGAAAACGGTTAGGATTAGCGACATAAATGAAGAATACTTAATTTTTAGTCAATAGTTAAAGGTATGTAAAAAACGTTGTCCAAAGTTCTTTTCATACAGGGTGTAAAAAAATGGGGTTCTTTTTGAGAGTCTACGCAAAATTATAGATATATTTCTATTTTCCTAAACTTAATGGACCATCGCAAGAAAAAACAAGTTATCAACGGGGGGGGGGGGGGGGGGAGCCAGCAGCATACACATTCCTAGTATGCCAGAAGCGGATCTATTTTCCTAAACTCAAAGCTCTTGGGAGGGGGGGCGATCGCAAGAAAACAAGTTGTCAACAGGGGGGGGGGGGGGTAGAAGCCAACAGCATACACATTCCTAGTGTAAGAGACACAATCGTGTGTATTTTCCTGAACTCTAAGCTCTTGGGAGGGGGCGATCCCCCCCCCCTAGATCCGCACCTGGTTCCGCCAGAGTTAAATTGCTTAAATATTGAGTGTCTAACTCTTCTAGAATATTTATATATGTTTCTCCTAAAAAAGTTAATACATAATCTTAAATGGGGATATAATTTGCTTTGAATAATTAATGAATTTAAGCGTTCTTCATAAAAATATAGTATAACTATTCCATCATTTCTTACAGCACAAAATACGTTAAATTACCAGATTTATTGAAAATTGTGTCTCTTAAAAAGGCCAATTTTGGTAAATTTTGCTTCATCAGTCCAAATTATGGTGTCGAGAACCGTCTCGTATCATCGTCAATATAAAATCGCAAAATTGCACTCTTTTTGACGAATTGGTGTCTCTAAGGTGTTGAACCAAAGATATTAAATAAGAGTGGAAGTTGTGTTTTAACAGAAATCTATGTATTCTCTTCGGGATTTCTATTTGTAGAGCTACTTGTCTTAACGATGTCAGGATATGCCGCAAAATATCTCAAAATTGCAATTTCGACATTTTCATCGTTGAGAATAGGGTTCTTTTTATGCATTTTTGCCTTAACGGTGCCAAAGTTTTGGAAATTTTACAGTATTCGTTTAACAATGTTCTGTGACGGTTTCTGGATAACTATCTGCAAATGTCTGGCATGTTCTTAATAGAACTTTGTCACATTCCCTATAGATAGATAATAATTTTAAATTCGTGCGTACGATTTAATCGCACCGGCATATTTTTTTTTTTAATTGTCAAATGGCAAGAGACAGTGACATTTCTGTAGTGCCCTATTGTTTTCTTTCGTTGCATTTCGCTGTCATGGTCAACTAATAACATAACTTAAAAGCCATATAGCGTTTTTACAGTATAAAAATGTTAAATTGCCAATATTTGTAACGAAGTTACTAAATTTTTGGGCAAGTGTATGTTCGCCGGGATTTAATTCATTTATTTTACATCCGAAAAATCTGATTCTTGCGGGAAAAGATTGCTTAAAGTTTCAATATTACCAGAATATAATTAGATTTACCGCGCTATGCCGGGAAATATAATTTTCCGAGCGTCCGACCATGATAATCCCGCGCCGCAAACAGCAGTATCGTATGCGCGATCACCGCACACCGTCACACGTCAGTGTAGTGGGAGCTCGGGCCGTCTATTTAAGTCCGAGCAGACCATTATTTCGCTGAGAACTGCACGTTCTCCACCCGGGTCAACAGTCCAAACGGACTGGACTGGGTCGCCTGCCGGACCGCGCCTCCCTGGTCTAGCAACTTAGGTGAGGCTAGGCTTGTGTGTATATGGTGTTTACCATACACTTCCCTCCTTACGTCCTACCCCTCTAATGGCCAGCATTGCCGAGGACCCTTATAAGAACGGGCAGCGTCGACTCCTTTCCTAATTTCCTACCGCTATTGGTCGGCATTGTCGAGGACCCTTATAAGAACGGGCAGCGTCAGTTCCTTTTGTTCCTTCCTACCGTCACCGATACACACACGCACTGATGCCGGAAGTTTGTTATTGTTTCCGTAATGACCAGGAATGTGTTTTACGGCCAGGGTACCTTTTCTCGTTCTTGAGAGAGAACGATCATCTTGATGGAAAGTGGGCGTGGTTCTCACGAAAAAGTACGAAAACGTATTCAGAATACGGTTTCTTACTTTTTCGTGAGAACCATGGCCACTTTCTTCCATCAAGATGATCGTTCTCTCGAGAACGAGAAAAGCTACCTAGAACAGTTTCATACTTTTTCGTGAGAACCACGCCCACTTTCCATCAAGTGATCGTTCTCTCAAGAACGAGAACCCAGGTGCCCTCCGATGTCCGTTGACAAGGGCGCTAAATAACTGCCGTCCCGACGCTTATCACCGCCGCCGCGTGTAAAGAACCGTCGCCGTGTAAGAGACGCCGCCGCCTATCGCCGATCGATGCCGTGTTATTGTTACATACCGCGTATACCGCCGTTGGTCGAATTTTAATACGAAGCGCAGTGAACGCGGATTTTAGATACAAAACGCCGATAATTTGCGTACGAGCCATCGTGAATAAGCGTCGCAACCGTATAGTACGAGATACGTGAATGACACCGCCGGGTTACCGTCTTCAGCGTAACCGAACAGTATGAGCTACCGTGTGAACAGCTCTCAAAATATACTCTTGCCCTCCAGACCGTTTATTTGTTTACATTATTGTCCATCTTAGATTGTAAGTTAGTTTTAGGCCATGTCTTTGTATAAAAGAATGGAATACAGGATGTTTTATAACCGCTTGTTTCATTACCTAGTCCCATTTTTTAACATTACAGATAATAATTGGCAGCCGGCAGCCAGCATTAATACACGCAATTGACCCTTGGCTTGCCGTTTCTCCACTGTAACAAGCTGCCCGGTGCATAAGTGGGCCCTCGACCACGTTAATCCCGAGGGTGGCGCCCGAGAACCGACCACCGAGTGGATGTTTTAACCTTCAGACAGTCAAACCGTTGACCAGTTGAGAGAGCAGGGATATTCCGAATATACGTAGATACCGTCGATCCGATACCCCTGCGCTGAGCATTTGACCGATGACTGTCTGCACGAGAAATATCCACTGACCGATGTTCCGCTGCCGTGAACGAAGCAGAGGCGAAGAGCACGACCTGCCCCCTTGCTTCCCCGCATACGTAAACACGCGTCACATATTTCAAAAACCACCAATTTTTCGAATAGACAACCTTATTCAAAGTCACACCCTAATTTTTCATGCTAAATAAGACAACATTAAAAAAATAAGGGGTTTACATTAAAAAAATACTTTTAACGATTTTTTCAAATCGATATTTAATGTTAGTTCAAGCTAATATTTAATGGTAGTTTTTGATCACCCTGTAGTTATTTATTATCAACATAACACAATAAAGTAGATCTTTCTCCAGAATGAAATCAACCCCAATTCTTATTTGCATTACAGTGTCAGTGGTGATTGGCTAATTGTTGCAATTCTGTCTGTATTTTTTGGTTTTAACCTTGAAATTTCGTATTCTGGATTTTCATTTGGTAAATGCTCAAACCGATTTTTGGCTTCAACATTTGGGACATATTGTCGTTTTGATGGGCAGTATATTACTTCTTTAAATTGGGTTATTTTTTGTGCTTTAGTATTAGGTTGTATGCTGGCCGAGGTTAGTGAGGTTTCTGTTGTGGATTTTTTTTTCTATCTTAAGTATTTGATGTAGGATTATCAATTTCCATATCTGATATGCCATATTTAGGATCATTTATGGGTAGCTTGTGTTTGTGCCTTGTGCACCGGGGTTAGCTCTAACGGTTCCAATTATCTTCGATTATAAGTATTGCAAATTGATTAGTATCTTGTTTTTTTATTATAGTTTTTCTCAAATTCAGTGTTGAAATTGAGGTTTTCTGCACTTGCCGATTTTGGGGTTTTAGTTTTATTTTTCGTGGCATTTGCATTGACTGTATATGAACTGAGATCAATTTTATACTGGTGTACAGAATTGAGATGATTAATAATTTCTTCAAAATCTTTATTGATTTTATGCTTCATGTGCGAATTTAATATAACTTGCACATGAAACATACTTTATTATATTTGTTAAGAATCAGCTTTAAATTATCGATAGTTAATTTTTTTCTATATGCCTTGCTAGGAACACTAATGTTGCTGAAAATCGACTTCCTATCCCAGACTTTACTATCATTGTAGGTACCTCCACTATTTTTATCACTACACTTATTATCTTATACAGAGTCAGTACAACTTTATTCCATTTCAAGTCATTATTTATACACTATGAAAGTTATGTTTAATTTGACAAGGGCAGAAAAACTATCAGCTTTAAGATAAGGTATATGTTGCCTTAAAAGGCCAATAAATAATTCAGAAAAAAAATTGAAGCAATATTTTAACATTTTGAATTCTTATCCACGACTCTAGTTTTTCTAAATTCACTTAAAAATAAAAGAAAATTAGAAAAAAATATCCATTATTGATCATGCCAAGTGGACTTTATTTGTCACATGTAAATTAAAACAGTTTTGTAGGTATATGTATAGATACTATTTACAGAAAACAAGGGTATATAAAAAATATATACATATATAGTTTTAGTTTCATTTTATTAATTTTTATCACTATATTATTTAACAAGCTAACAAATTCTTCAGAAGTATTTAAAAAATTGAAATCATATGTCATATTCAACCTTATTTTTTAATTTAAACATACAAAAAATATTGTGTTAGGAGTGAAAATTGTAACAAATCATTTTTTAAATATTTTTAAAATGACTTAAATCAGATTAATAGAATAAATTTGGTCTAACAAAATGCGACTTTAAAACCTTTAATGCAAATATTTTAAGCACCCTAGAGGAATAATAAAAAATATGAACGAGTTAATTTTGTGTGAAGTGGAAATACATATATACATCTAGACAAAAAATATTTTATCCAAAGAAATGTCTGTATACCAATATTTTCACAAACAAAAAATATTTAGCAGACTTAAAAAATATGGATTTCCAATATATACTTTCTTATTAACACATTAATTTAAATCTTAAAAAATATATATAAATGCATTTATGGTATAATAACAGTATTACAAGTCTCTAACAGCAATAAATCAGTCCATGAATATTTAAAATGTTTGACATGATTTAAATTACTTTAAGATTAAAATAAAAGATCTCGGTGAAAAATACTTAATTCATGACTGAACAAGAGTTTAAATCAGATAAATAATTTAAAACAATGCATTGTGTTACAGCTCTGGTTAAGGCAGTATTACAACAGATAACCCGATATTACTTAACTTTATATGGCAGTACAATCTATACATAAAAGTTTATAGGGTAAAATTTTTAGTTTTTTTATGGTGACAATTTCATTTACATTGCAGTCTATAGTGTTATACCAATAGTAAAAACTTATGTATTCTATGCTGTGAACGGAGAACTATATATATTAACCGCGACTAATTTATTTCTGCATGATGTACAATGAGATCATAAGTTTTTTTTTATTATTTCATACCATAGTTGCGTTTTTTGTTAATGAAAAAATAGATCTTGTTTTGCATTTTTCAGTTCTTCCTTGTTTTTATGGACAAAAGCAATACAATTTCTGATAGGAGTTCATATAAACTTTAATGAGCGATTTAGTTCAATACAATCTAAACTCTTATTAGCAAAACAATAAATTATACATTTTATAAGAGAAAATAATCAGCATTTTACAATGATTATGAATACTTTTCAGTTATGGATCAGTCTTTTAGTAACCAAGAATGACCTGAATAACTACTAAGGATATTTTTTATCTTTTAAAAATACATAGTAGGTTTGATTTCTTGTATTTATAAAGTCATACATTTTTCCAATTTATTATGAATTAACTTTCTTCTCCCAATATTATTAGGTATCTATATATGTATCAAAGTTGTTAATTGTAACAAAGTTTTCATTAACCCAGAACAAATATTTATTCTTAGCTTCTACAAAAATTCAGTTTCAAAAAAATTTTAATCATTAAAAAATAAAACTAAGTTAATTTAATTTTGTTCAATATTTCCCTAATTCAAAGCCTTTATATTTGTTGAGCCTGCTTAGTTATGATCCCGCAAATAGGCAGCGATGCCTTTATGTCTATATACAATTTTGAATTGAAAACACTTTAACAATAACTGAGATTAAAAAAAATGTGCTTATTTATACTATAAAGCTTCTCTAAATGATTTTTCTTTACGATACTTAATCGGTTTAAATTAAGAAGAAATACATTAAGCCTTAGGAGGTAGTTGTCATGACTAAATATGAAAAATTTCTAAGTATTTTTAATACTAATATTAAAGCTTATTTCATTTAGGGGTAAGGTAAATGTACAGTATATTTTATTCAATAAATGTTCCCCAAAAACAATTCTGTGACAAAAATTAATTTTATACAGAAAAAGTAGGCGTTTAAAATTTAGTTTTTAAACATGACAAATGGAAATAATATGATTTTTGTAAGTTATAATTTTGCTAAAGTGAAATGCCAAAAAATAAATTATTTACAACAAATTTATTCAACTTTAAAAGCTCCTATATCATATTTTTACAATAAATATCTACCTAACATTTAATTATATACAATTCTCATAGATCAACCTATATAACTTTGTATTTTATCCTTAATTTTATCCATACAATTCGAATATCATTTTTTTCTTTTCAAAAGAAGATTTATATTGCAAATATGATTTAAGAATATCATCATATTCCTTACATGAAACTTGGGCATACTTTTTCTTTAAATCTTTTAACTGTTCAATTTCCAGTTTCAATTCATCTTGTTGTTCTTTCATGTCCTTAATAAGTTCTGTATAAGCTTTAAGAGAATTGCTAGTTTCCACAAAAATATCCACCCTACATTTGTCCTTTGCTAGTTGCGACTTTAAATAGTTTAACTTTGACCTGAGGCTACATTCTTGAATTTTCTGCTCAGTTACTTCTGGAATGGTTTTTAACCTAATATTCTTCAATTCTTCAAGGAGTTCTAATAGTTCAGTTTGGTTTTTTAAAAAGCATTCTTGTTCTAGTGTCAATATATTTCTAAATTCGAATAGTACTGTATCTTCTTGGGATAACTCAAATGGAGATTCATATCTTTTACTGCCAATCTCACCAAGGTCTTTATCGTGTAATAAAAAACAGTCATTCTTTAACTTCATACTCTTAATATCTAATTTAGATTTAAGACAACTGAGAAGTTTATTGCTTTCAGAGTAAGTTATTTCCATGTTGCCTAAAGAAAGGCCTAAAACTGTGTTAGAAGCATCGTCATTCAAGTTAGCATTTAATCTTGCTTGGGATATACTTGCTTCTAATAATACATTTTTAATTTTGTTTCTTAGATTCTCATCTAGATTACTGTCATCTTCTATACATTCTTCTATGCCTTCCAAAAGTATTTTGTATTGCCTGTATTTCTGGTATTCTATTTTCAAAAATTCTGTATAGTCCTTTACCTCTTGCTCTTGAGCTTGGGCATTGTTGTTAGATTTAAAGGGAATTTCAAACAAATCAGTTTTTACTATCGTTTCCACTACATTGGACATACTTTTAATGCTCTATTCATACATTTATTGGTAATTTTTGTTTGGTTCTTTAAAACGAACATAATAATTTAGGACAAACTGCCATGTTGTTTGACTTCTGAAGTTTGTCGGTAAAACAGAGAGCTACAATTTATACATGTTTGGCAACATAAGGATTTTTTTAACCGCCAAAACTTAGGAAAATAAAGATCTTTTAAACAATTTTATATACTTGTTCACCAAAATTTAATGTGAAATTATATATAATCTTTATAAAAACTTATATTATAGCTACAGAGCAAGAATTTAAAAAAATGATTTTTAAAAAATTAAAATCTATGTTGGTATGACTAATATTTTGCAAATGTCGTTTTTTCCAATGATGTCATGTTTATAAAATAATCCGATATTATTAGACGGTAATCTAAAATATATAATAAAATAATGTTTTCTAAACAAATATGTTAAATTAGTTTAACTTGTATTAATATTAAAACTTATTAAAGTGCATTTACAGTAGATTTTTATTAACGATAACCTAGGAATCTATGACCCCTTTCTTCACTTTGCTCTTTTTCGTCTAAACTTGGCAACGTCGATGTCGTTTACCGGCATGTTTTTCTTCTGCAATAGTGAAAATGCGTGGTGTTTCCCGTTCCGACGCTTTTTCATAAAATAAGTCTTTGTATTTATTTTTAGTCTGAAATGTTATACTTATAGTTAAACTAAACTATTGTCTGGTCTATACAACAATCCACACAATGGACAGTTGTATTTTTGCCCCCGTTGTAAGTGAAGAAGAATGGCAAACTGTACCCGCCGAAATCGGAAAGAAAATTTCAAAGTTCGTCAATGAAAAATTTGAGGAATTCATCACCTCAAACGCTTTATTGGAGACAAAAAGTTTTAATTCAGGTATGTTGTTCTATACACAAAGAATGTTTAATTTCTATGAATATTTAAATATTTTAATTTGTTTCTCTATTGTTTAAGAGAAAGGTTATGCAGAGATTAAGGAACAAAATGAAGCTCTCTCGAGTGAAAATGAGGCTCTTAAAGCTAGGTTGGAGGCTGCCAACACTTCCATTACAGAGCTCGAAACTCAAGTCACGAATCTCTCTGCAGAACTTATTAAACTCCAAGCTCAATCGAACCAACTGAAATCTGAAGCAGTAGAATATCGTCAGCAACGTAACCTTGCTGTAGATGAACGTGATGAACATCTGAAAATGATGCAGCGACGAAATACAGAGATTGAAAGGATGCAATTAGAAATGAATACTCTTACTAAGCAACTTGAAGATGCTGTTAACACAAAGTGTGAAGCTCTAGCTCAGGCTGATGAGGTAGCTTCAATGAAAGTGACTTTGGAATATCGAGAAAAACGTTTGGAGCAAGAACGATCCTTGTTGAATAGTCAAATTGAAAGTCTTACAGGTAAGTCTTTATTAGAAGAGGATATACAAATCTTGGGATTAAACAATATTGTAAGGATTAGAGATTTCCAAGAATAATAGTTTGGTTTAACATATGCTTCCATATAAGAATCTATTAATCCTTATCAAATCATTTACTAAATAAGCATGCTGCGATTTATATATAAAAACAAGCTACTTAACAAAATAAAGAAAATAATTTGATGTTCTTTATTGAACTAGTACATTGGCACATAATAATTCGAGGATCTTTCGATCTGAGTCCTTCCACCCTTGTGTTAATAAAAATTTACAAAATATTTAAAATTTGAGAAGAAAAACTTTGTATACAATGGGAAAATTTTTACAAATATTTGTTTAAGATATATAAAAATAGAATATAAAACAAAGGTACAACTGGTATATGTATTAAATATTATAAACTTAAGTTTAGGATTTGGACCCTTTCCCAAGTTGTCCTATTGAGGATATCTTGCACCTGACATAGAATTAAGTGTACGTTGTACATAGTATGGAGCCAGAAGGCTTCTGTTGTATGCTTTAGTAGCAAAGATGTGTGACATTATGGAATCAATTGGTTCTATATGGCATAGCTCTTATAATAAATAACGTGGATAAAACCGGCCTAATTTTTTTTTCAAAACATGCAACAAGGTCTGAGTTACTACTTGTATGGCTTGGGGTGGATCTATACCTACTTTGAAACACGTTAAGTTCTTGGGTATCCATTTGGACCCCTCTTTAAACTAGGAATATCATAACTCAACTCTTGGGGCTAGGCTTAGTAGTGTGTGGTGTAGTCCGAAGACATTATCACTGCAGAGACTGTTATGCTTTTCTACCTTGGGCAAATACAATCTCTTGTCTCTTATGTTATTTCCTTTTGAGGATAATCAAGAAAGGCTATTAATATATTTAAGATTCAAAAACACATAATAAGATGCATCTTCCACTTATATCCGAGAACTTCATGTCGACCATTTTTTTACTCGGTTTAAGTTATTGTTCCCTCAATATACTTTGGATGTTTAGTCATGCTTGTCAAAAAAATATGGAATTTGTGCTAAATAGACAATTTTATAGGGAAAACATGATTATGACTACCAGAGGGGCAAATAACGTAAGGGTGCAGTTACATAACTCCACTTTCTATGCGAGAGGACCACACTATATGGCGATTAAAACCCTATGAATGTTAAGAGAAATCTGGCTTATCAAGTCGATTAACTGCTTTAAAGACGCGTAAATGAATAGCTGTCTGATAGGTGCTTTTACTCATTCAATTTTAACGAATAATCTTTATAATATCAATATTTTTAACTTAATATTTTTTGTCTAGTTGGTTATTCTTATGCTTTTGTTTTTTGTGTAAAAATTTTATTCCTTTATAAATTGTAATATCTAATTTTATAATCTGTAAAACTTTGTTCAGTTTAAACTGACTCTTTTATTACTAGTAATGATCTTTTTTAAATTATTTTTTATGTTTTTTTCTCCTTTTGTTTTCCTCTGTGTAAAGTTCCTATTGAAATGTCGATTTGTTTTATCTTAATTGTAATTAGAACAATATATTAATAATTCTTAATGTTAAACATTCCTTTCTCTGACATTGTTTTGTTATGTGATCATAATTTTGTTGGCAAATAAAGGATATTATTATTATTGTTATTATTAAGAGGAGGTTGTCAGGCTGAACCAATTTCTATGAAACTTGGTAAACATGAAGAGAAGGTTATCAGGAATGATCTAGGCTGCTGTTTTTCTGTCTGTCTGTACTGGCTAATCTTCAAGAGGGTTGAACCGATTTCGATGAAACTTTACAGACATGAAAAGGAGGTTATCGGAAGTGATATGGTCTGCTGTTTGTCTGCCTGTCTATAGGCTAATCTTTGAAATGGTTGAACCGATTTTGATAAAACTTTACAGATGTGAAGAAAAGGTTGTCAGGAGTGATGTAAGCTGCTTTTTTCTGTTTATATGTCTGTCTGTAGGCGTTCATCTTAGAACGTTTGAACCGATTTCGACGAAACTTTACAAACATGAAGAGCAGGCTGTCAGGAGTGATATAGGCAACTCTTTTGAGTCCGTTTGTCTGTCTTACTGCCTGCAAGGGCTAATCTTCAAAAGGACTTCTTCTATTTTATATGCAATAAGTAAAATTTTATTAACCCTGTAAGTCCCTTAATATTTTTGTATTTTTTTAGACTTTATTCATTTCATCAGTTTTTCTAGATAGTGCTAATGTTATTATAATTTATTTTTTGTTATTTAACCTAAAAATCGTGATGCGGTAGTTGAAAAGGAAAGTTATAAAATATAAATGGACCTAAGTATCTAAGTGCATAACCCCCTGTATACTCCTTAGAATTAATATTTCCTTAATATACATTGAAATTTGGTCCTATTAAATTAAGATTACAAAATATATACTTGCCAAAAATGGCCTAACGTTAAATGTAGTTTAATAATTACAAGTTGTTTTTTTTTCTTAAAAGTTTTTTCTAAAATCCTTAATTCATTCATACATCTTGAGCTAACTGTATTCCTTAAAAAAATGTGTGGGTTAAACCCTTTATTATTTTCAGGAAAAACATTTGTTTTTTTAAATATTTTATCTAATAATAAATTTCATAAGAAAAATTACTAACAGGGTTTATGTTAACTAAAAAATAATAAAAACAGTGCAAATTAATTGATAATAATTAATTACATTTCTTTGTTATCTTAAACAATATGCATGTTTATATCTATAATTTGCATTTTTTTATTGTTACTCAGAATCATTCTTTCATTTTCAAATTTTCAAAAATTCTGTCTTTGGTAATATTGATTCTAGTTACCAGAAAACGTTCTTGGATTGCAAGTTAAACTATTGGGGCTTCCAAAGGATATACAATAGTTATTGTTATGTCTCTCCTGTTGATAACACTTCTTTCGTACATGGGTTGTGTGTTGCCTAATTTCTATACATTTTATAAGGAATAGTTTTTGTTGAATTATTTATTATATTCTTCTACCTGTCCAAACTAGAATTTCACACACTTTTATCTCAGAAATTATGTGTTTATCTTTTAATTAGCTGTCCAACTGATAGTCCATATATATTTAGTTTTACCTAACCCAGAGGCTGTCACATTTTGTAAAGCATGAAAAATTAGGTAGAAACGTGTCAGCCATTTGAATACTTTAACCTATGGAAGTGAAAACGTTTTTCAAATAAACCCAACTTATTGATTTTAAAAATATCATCTTTTATAAAATTCAGAAAATTCAAGTTTTTGTTATGTAAGAACTATAACATTTTTCAAATAAACCCAACCTATGATTTTAAAAATATCATCTTTTATAAAATTGAGGAAATTCAAATTTTTGTTATTTAAGAATTTTTTTTGTGTCTTTAGAAAATTGACAATCCCCTATATAACTTATAGAAAAAAATAGGCAAATAAAAGGAGAAGCTCTTATTTAAAAATGCTTGTTAAAATCTAAACGAAAACGTATCGAAATAAACAGAAAGTTTGTTGTCTTTAAAAAGCCTAAATTATATTGCTTATTTCTCAATATTTCTATGTATAAACTTTCAAAGAATGGAACCTAAAACGTAATTTTTTTTAACATCCAATATTATAATAAGTTTCTTCACTATTCGCTTAAGCACCATAGTGTGAAGCAACCTTTGTGAAAGTATTGTATTATAAAAATAATAAGTATAATAGGAACATTAAATTCTCTTTTAGGTTAATAAGTAAGTTTATTTATAGTATTAAGTCTAATGTAGCTGAAAGTGATGATTTGACACTTGTCATGATTAGGTTGTGCTTGCCCACAATTATTAATCATATCACCCATATAATAAATTGTCATCTTCTACATTCTACAATGTTGGAAAAGATTAGTAGTTATTCTGGTCCCAAAAACAAAAAACCCTATAAATGAAAGTGACCTGTGGCTGATAAGCTTGCTTCCAATCTTGACTAAAGTGTTGGAAAGAATGGTCCATGTGCAAGCCTCGGATTATCTCAGGAATGATAATTTGATTTCAATTCATCAGTCTGGTTTTACAGAAGTTTGTAGTACATTTTCAGCACTTCTGAATATAGCTGATAATATTGTGGGAGCTCTTGATAAACAATTGGCTGTCATTTTGGTGCTGCTTATTCAAAGGAGTTTGATGTAATTGACCATGAATTAATTTGTACTTAACTGTCATTCTATGGATTTAATGAGATTTCGACCCTATTTTTTGGGTCATATTTGTCGGACACATCGCAGTTTGTAAGAATCAGGGATGTGGTTTTACAGCCTGCAGCTGTTATGGTTGGGATACCTCAGGGATCCATTCTTCCTCTGTTGTTTGTGATATATTTTCAGCTGTTTCAAATTCACATTTGCAAGCATATGCTGATGATATAATTTGAAAATTAATGCTCACAAAACTGAAGTTATCTAATTTCGTTCTGAAAAACAGCACAACATGCTCACAAATCACCTCAAAGTATGTATTGGAGATGATGTTTTACTTTTCTGAAATTGTGCCAAAAATCTGGGATTATATTTGAATGTTAATTTGAGATTTCACTAACCTGTTCAAAATCTGTTATAAAGGTTTTTAAATTGGTTCTATATTCAAATAATGTCAATCTAAAACTATTTATATTGTTTACTATCCCTTTTTGGATGTAGTTACAAAGAAGAAAATACAGTATGTCAAAAATACACACAGACAGTATGTAGGTTTATTGGCTATTTGAGACAATTTGATTCTGTATCAGATTGAATCAGGCAAATGAGCTGGTTAATATGTGATATATATACAGACTGTATTCTCTGATATTTTTTTTTGGAAATTATTAGACACCAAACAACCTATGTACTTGTATGAAAAATTGGAACTTAGGACTGATCAACACAATATTAATTTAAGAAATGAAAGTATCTTTACAGTACCAAGGCATAGAACTACCTTATTTCAAAAAAGTTTTTCTCATAGTTTTCTTAAAGCAGTATAATACGATTTCATCACAGTTCAGGCACTGTAATATCAAAAAACAAATCAGAGTACAACTTTCTACTTTCAGCTTAATAATAAGTGTTCATATTGTTGTTGTTGATTATTTCTTATTGGCGCATTAGACAGTGCGGTTGGTTAAGTGGAAGAATGGCTATTGGTTAAACTTCGCCAACCGCATCCCATGTACGTATTTGTTAATAAAGGCGTTTATTATTATTAATGCTTATGATTTTCAAGCCGAACGGCTTCTCACTCCCTCCAGGGCATATTATACTAGGTATACAAAGATACCATTTCCGTGTTATCGAATTCTAAGTGACGTGGTCTGCTGTGTTTCCCACAAACTTTCGGTCGGTCCGCGTGGTTACAAGGAGAACAACTACTTTCTGTATCGGCTTATACAGATGCTTACTAAGGCCCAATCCCTTGATGTTCTGTGGGAGATTTTTTGGTATCACTCCAGTTGATAAAATTATGGGAATCGTTTGGACGCTGTTCATTGCCCATCGTCTTCGAATTTGCACCTCCAGATCTCTTTATTTAGCGATTTTCTCTTATTTTGGCCTTAGGTTGTTGTTGTTAGGTATAGCAATGTCAATTAGTATAGTTCGCCTAGAAATTGTATCTGTTAATATAATGTCTGGTCTATTATGAGCAACTGTATCTTGGCGGCTGAGTCGTGTCTTTCTTTATACTCTGTTGCGGCAAATGCTTGGCATCCTCCAATTATGTGCTAAACGGTCTCTGAAACCATATCTATATTGGTCGTTTTCTATTGAGGGATCTCTGATGATGAACTTCCCATAGTTTTTCGTCGGAATAACCTGGTCTTGGCTAGTTAACCTAAAGTCCTCCGTTCGACGCTAAGTTGTCGACATTATCCTGATCGACCTCATTTGGATGACGTCCATGAAGTGGCTTTTGTAGCCAGACTTGTAACTTGTCGTGGTCTGTTTGGTGGTGAGAAGTAATATCCCGTTCCCTCAGCTGTAGCGGTGTTGAATTGTTTGCCTCGCATGTTGCTCGATGTAGTGTGGAAGAGTCCGCTAACCTGCGGAATTATGAGCGTAAATTTATTATTTGTTCATCGATCGAACTGCTTATCAATATCCACAAATTCTCTTCCTCCTTGATGTCTTGGAAGTATTGTACGTTCAATAGCCCTCTCAGGGTGGTGTTTGTGTGCTTTTCTTAAGAGTGTCCTTATTTTTCTTTACAGGTTTTCGATATCCATCCTGCTCCATTTTACAATTCCAAAAGAATAGCTAAGTGCAGAGCATGCGTACGTGTTGAGCGCCTTAAACAAATTTCTACTATTTAAACTAGTTATGAACTTCCCTCGTGACAAATCGGTAGTCAGTCCACCCTTCATAGGGCGATGGTCAATTCTTTTAGCCTATTTCATACCTAGGTATTTGTATGTTTGTTCTGCTTCCATTGTAGCTATAGTTTCACCGGTCTGCATCTCAAATGCTCCTGATTGTGTCTTTCCTTTAACGACATTCAAAATACGGCACTTGTCAAGTCCAAACTGCATTCCAATATCCGCAGAGAACTCCTCTACAATTGTCAGCATTTATTCAGACTGGTTTCTGGTAATAGCCATCAGTTTAAAATCATCCATGTATAGAAGATGATTCAATCTTCGTTGTTATTTATAATACTAAAGCCGTATCTTGTGGAGTTCAAACGGCGTGAAAGTGGGTTCATTGTAAGGCAGAACCACAATGGGCTTAGTAAGTCTCCTTGAAATATTCCCCTTCGTATTGGGTTTGTATTAGTTTCGATGGTATCGTTGGATGGCACTTGTAATTAGATCCTAGTGCTCCATGTTGACATGATGCGTTCTAAAAAGGAAACAAAATTAATATCAACTTGATACATTCTCAATATAGTTGTGAGCTACACGTGGCATTAAGTCGAGGGCCTTCTTATAATCCACATAAGTAGCAAAGAGGTTTCTTCGGTTGTACAGGCTTGGTAAGTCAATAATCAATTGCTCCTTGCATCTGATTGCTCCCCTGGTACATCCTTTCTGTTGAGTTGCAATGATGTTATTTTGTTCACAATGTGTATAGATGCGTTGGGTCAAGCAGGAGGTGATTACATTATATAGTGCGAGAAAGCAGGTGATTGGCCTATACTTGGCTGGGTCATGTGTACTATGTTGGTCTTTGGCAAGAGATACTTAATAGTTTTTGTCAGGAACAATGGCATTTTTCCTGGATTAAGAATAACATCATTAGCCATTAGATTAGCCAGTTGATGGTGCACACCAGAACTTCTTGAGCCAGTAGTTCTGGACCCGGTCGAGACCTGGAGCTTCCCAATTCCTTGATTACTCCTGAGGTTTCCTTGGTGATAAATAACCCAAACTGCATTTGGCTGTAGTCTTGGCAGATTTGGTGTTCTTCATTGATTCAGTCGGCTGCGATGCTAAAATTGGCGGGTGTGGAGAGTTGGTTTCCCTAGCACTTTCCTACTTGCTCTCTGTTGGGATATCTATTATATGCCATGCTAGGTGGAGAGTTTAGCTTATGGTAGAAAGTCTTTTCTGATCGTTGGAACAGCGCATTGTCTCGTTTTCGTTTATTGCTGGTCTTGTATCTCTTTAGCCATTTTGCGGTAGCAGAAAGATTTTGTTTCAGCGTGTCGAGGCATTGTTGAGCCGTACTATTCGCTGGATCGTGTTGTGAATGGTACCCGACTCGATTCATTATTTCTTCAACTCCTCTTTGAAGTTTACTTGTTCTCATGCCCCCAATATATTTCGTTAGCGGTCCTATATCTTTTCGAAGATTTTCGATTTTGGTATTTAGAGGTCTCTCTCATGGTGGTGTGTTTGGTTCTGGCTACCGCAGTCGCAGCACAATAGATTGTCATATGTAAGGACTCCAGAGTATAGGCTTCTGAAACATAAGCTGGTAAGATCGGATTGTTCATGATGTCCAACATAATAACCAATTTTTTAGATAAATTAATTTTTGGCAGTGCCGGTCTGCATAACGGATTGGTTCCATTATACTCTTATTTCTGTTGATAGTTTCTGATAAAGGAGTTCAGCGTTGTCCTGTTGGGTATCGTCATTCAGCTGTTCTTGTTGTTATGACTTTTTCGAGATTTCTACAAATTAGGATTCACTATATTTTATGCTAAGAAATTTATTGCTTTTGTTTTTGGTGAGTGCCAGATAAACTGACAAATATGGCGGAGTTAACGCTCCCTTAAATACACAAGGCTGCGATCTGAATTTCATACTTTCATTTATTCAGGCATATTCAAAAAAAAAAAATTATCTATCGAAAGTGGCTTCATGTTTTTTCATTTTTTATGAACTGTTTATTCATTATTTTGGAGGTGTATATCAGAATAAACAAGCTTGTCTTCTAATAAAAATGTTTTCTTTATCTTTTGTGAATTAAAATTCATAACTGAAAACATAAAATCATGATAAAATTTATTAAATTTTTTGTTCTTAAGTTCCATCTCATGAATGGCAATTAAGAAAAACTTTACATATTAAAATGACTACAAGTTACCATTGATTATTATAATTAACAAAAAGTTCATTGCCCTGATTTTACTGTCACTATTTTTATGTTAAACTATTTATCTTACAGAGGAATTACATGAACGCACTGATGAACTCCTAAATATGAGACGCGATAATACCTCTCGTTGCATTCAGCTTGAAACAAAACTGGCAGAAAAAACTCAAGAGTTAACCGTAGCCAATGAGCAGATCAAGTCTCTTATGGACCTTAATCAAAATTTGACGACTAGAAATGAGGAACTTTCCCAAAAAATGTTTAACCAAAGTGAAACTCATGCAAAGATGAACGAATCATATGTTTGTGAAATCGAAGCGAAAACTAAGATGGTGAATGCTTACAAAGCTATGCACGAAGAAAGCCAACAACATGCTCAAGAACTAAAGGATGCTCTAAGTGAGGTATGCAAGTTTTCTTTATAAATATTTATTTAAGCATTTTTTTCAAAAAGTATTATGAACAGAACCGTGAATAAGTAACATATCGTGAAAGAAAATGCTTTTAATTAAAATTGACTAATAACTAATGATCAAAATTTAATAGAAATAAATATACTCCCATTGAAAATGTAGAAAAATGTACGAAGGCATCTTTGTCTTTTTGTGTAAACAACTGGTTAATCAATGCATTTAAATTAAGATTATATATATATATATATATATATATATATATATATATATATATATATATATATTCATGGTGATTCTCCGGAAACTTTATCGATCGATTGTGGGAAAACTATTATTAGGAAGAATCTGAAAATTTGACAGTGTTACTAACATGCATAGGGGATACCCGGTTGTACCGGAAGTAGATGTCAACTTGCTTATTTTAAATGGAACACCCTATATATAATTCCATTTTTGTTTTCTATGTAAAATTCTAGACATATTTCATGTATAAAATTCTATACTTAAGTCGCACCGTTTTGGACATATTTTAAATTTTATGTCAAAAATGACGTTTGCGGACCAAAACTTAACTATAAATTTTTCCTATAAGAAAGTCTCTATTATTTAACTTTGGTTAGTTTTCTTGTAGGCGAAGATCGACTTTATTAGTCTTTTTATGAGATTTTGAAAATTATTAGTATATAGTAAGTCAATTTTTTCAAATAGAAAACCTATTTTTATAATTTTATCATATTAAGCATTAAAAATAAGGGTAACTTTGTATAAGGTTGTCTGTCCCAAAAATTTGTAGTTTTCAAAATATTGGCAATTCAACATTTTTCTATTATAAAAATGCTATACGGCTTTTAAGTGTTGTTATTGGCCATGACGGCGAAGCGTGGCGAAAATAAAACAATCCAATCCTACAGAATTGTTACTATTTCTTGCCTTTTGACATTCGTTAATAATAATCATGCTGGGCGATTAAATTACACGTACGAAGATTATTTAAACTTATTTATTAGTTATGGAGAATGTGATTATTTCTAGAACATGCGATATATTCGCAATCCGATATTCGGAGAAACAGAAACCAACACTATTAACTGCTAAAAATATTATAAAAAACTTCAAGAACTTCGGATCTATAAAAAATAAAAGAAATAGAAATAAACCAGTTGTTAATATAAAGTTACAAAAATTATTTCAGTAAACGTTCAAATTGACGGCCTTGAACTTCCAAACAGTTTTCGCACCTAAGCAGGAATTCTTCATGGGTGACTCTTCTTACTGACTGAGGATTAAGGTCTTCAAACGCTATTCTGACGCGCTGCATACAATCTTCCATACTGGTTAATGCGGTGTTGTATACTTTATTTTTGTTGAAGTAGTGTTAGGTCGGGGAAGCGAGGTAGCCAAAGAGGTGGCCCATTTTTGGCTATCCTTTGATCATGAGACAAGTTTGGCAGATGATTGTTAACTAAATGACTCTTATGTGTCGGCGCCCCATCATGTTGATAAAATATATTTCTACGATCAGCGACAAGTTATTTTCAAATTTCACTTCCAAATTTCTCAAGATGTCGCAGTAGCGCTCACCTATATATTAAAAATCGTATTTTGTATCTAGAAGTCTTCAAAAATGGCTAACTTACCATTCAGTTTATCTTGGCAGAATTCTGGGGCGACGACGCAATTAAATAATAAAGACTTTCTCATAAGAAAAATTTATTGTTAAGTTTTGGCCCACAAACGTAATTTTTGACATCAAAACTTAAATATGTTCAAAATGCTGAGACTTAGTATAGTATTATACATGAAATATGTCTAGATTTTGCTTAGAAATCAAAAATGCAATAATATAGAGGGTGTTCCATTTAAAATAAACAAGTTGACATCTACTTTCGGTATAACTGGAAGTGCCGCCATCTTGAAAATATTTTATTATTATAGTTTTCCCACAATCGATCGATAAAATGTCCGGAGAATCACCCTATATATATATATATATATATATATATATATATATATATATATATATATATATATATATATATATATATATATATATATATATATAATGTCTGAAATTTTCTTTTTTGTTTCTTTTTTCAGTAAGTTCTCAGACTTTAAATAAATTATTATATGCAGAACCATTTTTCTGCTAATTAATAAAAATATTCCATCTTTGCAGCAAAAAGGCGTTTGAACCAAACCGCTTTCCTATTCTTTATATTCATTATTAACTGTAAAGAAAAATGATGAGTGTTTATTATGTCTATAGCTATATTTTATAATCGTTAAAACAAAAGCTTACCAAAATTTTTTGTCTGCGTTGACAGAGTACTCTAAAGTGATAATGTGTATATTTTCAAAAAATGAACCCTTGTGTACTGGAGAACTAGTAAGTACTTGGGAGGGTTGTCTCAGCTCTAAAAAAATACCAGAAATGGGGTGTACAGCTGATGAGCACAGTCCTTGATTGGAATTGCTGCATCATATATACATATATAATAAATACTAATAACGATCCACAAAAACAATGAGTGGAATAAGATCCCAACGATATGAAACAGCAATATTAAAGTCGCATAAGCTCATCTAGTTTCCAAAGTCCTCTATGACCAGCCACTAAATGCTTTCATTCCATTGCTTATTTTGAATGACCATGAGCAGGGTTATATATTTTTTCCAAAATATAGATTACTTTCAATTCTTAAAAAATTTTATGTTTTCGTTATGTACAATAACTAATAAACTTTGAATAAAAATCAATCTTTATATTTAAAGCATGATATAAAAATAATACACATAGCTATAACCTAACATTTTATTTAAAAAATCCATGCCACAGATACATTGAAGACACCAATAGCGTTTTTGGTCTCGCAGTTGCGCACTAAAGTCCTTGGGAACTAGGAGATAGACTTATGAAAATTTATATATATATATATATATATATATATATATATATATATATATATATATATATATATATATATATATATATATAATCTGTCCTTTAATGTTGAGATCAAAGGTTGCAAACATGCTCAGTATTTATTTTATATGTATATGCTCCAACAGCTTGGATCGCCCATCAAATCTGAAATAGTAGTAGTGACACCAATTTTCTGCAGGCCTATATAATTTTAATTTATCAAGGTCCTGCAACCAAATGCCGGCCTTTTCTTAAGCTTAGCGCACACAACGGTTGCTGTGCTGCTCAATTTCTTGCTTGATTTCGTCGCTGGATTCAAAGCAGGCTGTTATGCTAGATGTCTTGATAGGACTTCTGCTTTGTTGGCTTGACATTTATGCTTTGTTGATCTAGTATTTTAGATGATTTACGAAAATAAGACGCTTTTAGCGAATTTTTTTATCATTTTCAGCGTTTTATAGCTGATAATTATAAATTTTAACAATTTCTTAGAAACGCTCTTAATTCATCAAAACTTGTCTTGTAAAAAATATGAACTAGGCACGACATTACTCCTTTGTGGGACTCTTCTTATTTAAACGACTATTGATAGCCACTGTGAGTTTATGCGTATCTTAACAAGATTCGGTTTTCTTATTGGTTATTGCTTAAATTCATTAGAGAGAAATAGGACATAATCTTTCGCAGAAACCTATATTCACGTCATTTTCCACCAATCATGGTGGTCATCACAGTGACCATCATATCAGAGAAAATTACTCGACGGTAAGCGCGGTGAAGAAAGGGAGGATTTTCCTTGCCGTACCATTTTTTAGAGGGATTTTTTACACCGACAAAGTAAGCGTCTGTGTAAAAAATTCCTCTAAAAAATTGTGCGGCGGAGAAAAATCCTCCTCAAATAGGTGCCGTGGAAATAATTTCTCCCAGACAGTGAGCAGCGAATCTTACTGTAGCGTGAATATTTTCATGCACTGATAAAGGGATTTTTTCGCCGCAATTGTAACGAAAGGATTTACTTCGCCGCGATTTTAACGAAGAGATTTTCTTCACCCCATTTCCGTTGAGTGATTTTCTTCGTAGCCACCATCGATATATTCCTAGGTGCAATCCGCACTAAACAAACTTCGCGTGAGGTAAGCTTTACTTTCAAACCATTGGTTTTAAGGATTTAATTTAAATGATAATGTAAACTGTTCATTAAAAAGTATCTTTGGAAATCATATACAATATATTTTAAAATTAAGTACATTTTTGAATATTTCATTTTAGTTACATTTTTTCAATCTCCATCTGAAAAATTGAAAGTTTGGTTTAATCAAATGTGATACCAATTGTCACTTCTGGTTATATTGGAAGTTGGTATTTTTTGTAGAGTAAAAAGAACTAAGAAATGTTCCTTTCATTTTATTGCACGTTGCGTCACTGTCTCATTGAACCCTCACTTTTACCTTAAAATTAGTTTGCCTTGAAATGTAACTTTCCAGAATTATTAAATTTTTAAATATGTTTTGGCCGAAATTAATATTTTACTAAAATTTTAATACCTATACCACGGTTCGCTACTTATTTATAAAAATTTACGAGAAGCCTTAACTACGATTATTTTACATTAACAAAATATTTAGTTTGCTTTTTGTACAGGTGTACAAAATTGTTATTTAAATATTGATAGTTTTAATTCCGTTTTACGCCATTTTTTTAAATGGAACATCTTGTATCTAGTGGCATCCGTCAAACGGAATTGAAAATATCAATATTTAAAAAATAATTTTAGAAAGCCTATATATAAAAAAAATGATATTGTATTATTGTGGGATAGAATGATCCCATCTGAGACTTCTGACAAATTGTAAAATTGCAAAAAAGTAAGTGGTGTGGGTATTAAAATTTAAGTGTACAATTAGATATGAAGTGAGGATTCAATGAGACAACCTAGCTAGGTTGTTCAATTTTAAAAAAATTATGCGCCACGCTCTTCTGGGCACTCTGAGTAAATTAAACTATTTTTAAAATTACCCCATTTAACCCCATTAATATTCCGTTCTATGGATTTTTCTTTGACTTAACAATATAGCCACAATCGAATACCAGAGTACTAAATGGACACCCTGTATATCATCTAAATAAATTATAAGTAATATTTCCCAAACTTTGAAATTTTTATGCTATTTTTTTGTGTTATATACGGTTTTATTTAAAAAATTTTCTTATATTTTTCTTTTAAAATCAAATTGTTAAATTACACTGTTCTGCATGAAAATTTTTCCCGCCCAATTAGTGTATTATTTCGATAATTTCTTCCTATGTAACTCTGACCTGTCAATTGTGTTATCACGTGACAAACAGTAGATAACATCAACAACATGTTTTGATCGATTGCAAATCAGGTATAAAGATTTACCTATGCGGTCTATAAGTTGTTATGGCATACCAGGGTATGACGTTGCGAAATCTACGTTGTCTCTAAGTTTAGAGAAATTGAGCACAATCTAGCAACACGCCTTGAGGGAGATAACCCCCATCTGTGAAGTCTCGACCCCCTAGAGCTGAAAATAATAACCCTTTAAATCCCATGTAATTCCAAATTTTACCATACCCCGTAATCGTCGAAGGGTCCCTGTATAAAGGAATTATGTCTCCGCTTCTGGTCCTCTCGATACTCGACGTTTCTAGAAAACACTAGATGTACGAAACGAGTACATAAGCAGCCGGCCGGTCGTCTGCGGATCAGTATTGGATATAGGAGCGCATATACAAAGAACTAGCGAATAGTGATAGCGTTGTAGTAGTACTATCATGTAAACGTGTGTAAACGATGTCATCGCGATCCTTTGTGAACAAACTGAACAGTTTCTGTTGTCTATGGATGAATTGACAATAAAAGCTCAACCAAAATCTTTAAGCCCGCTTGTAAGAAGAGCCTACGAGTTATTTTTTGGTTGCAAAATTGGCGATCAAGACAAAACTTGGACACCCAAAATTTGTTGCCCCATTTGCTCAAGAACCTTAATATGGTAGCTACTGGATACTCACGTCTATGAAGTTTGGAGTGCCAATGATTTGGCGGGAGCCTCAGAATCATGTTGATGATTGCTACTTTTGCTTAACAAAAATCCTGTGATTTTTTAGTAAAACCAAACATAAAATTGAATATCCTAATATCTCCTCAACCATGAAACCTTTATCTCATAACGCTTCTAGCGTACATATCCCTAAGCCTCCAGAAAAATACGAAATCGACTCGGAATTGGATGAACTAGCACCAAGCCGGTCCAAGTTTTCAAAGCGATTACGAATGTAGTAGAAGTAAACAGCCCCATTTTATTTTATATCTCAGGAAGAGCTAAACGAACTTATTCGTGATTTAGATCTTCCCCAAAACAAAGTCACAGCTGCTTGGATCGCGTTTAAAGGAGTGGAAATCCCTTACAAAAAGAATGAAAATTTCCACGTTTTGGAAAAGGCAGTCTATGCTGGCAGTATATTTTCTCAATGGTAAATGACTTAATTTACTGTTATGATATTCGAAGTTGGCCTTTTCTATAAACCTACTGAGTTACTATTGTTTACTGGCTATTCAAAGACAAGTCTGCGGGTCATGCTATAAATATGAAAGAAGTACGAGAACATGCGTATAATACTTCAAAGCATAAAATGCGAAGATCATAAATGGAATAGCTGTGCCGATCTAAAAGTTATTGCACTACTTACGGGTCTGCCGAGTGGTTACACCAAATATTATTTTTAATGCGAATGAGTAGCAGAGCCAGAAACCAACATTATATTGTTAAAGAATTGCCGTTACGTGAAAACATTGTGCCTGGTCTGAAAAAAGTCCTTAATGAACCCTTAGTAGAGCAGCAGATAAAGCTTAAAGAAGAAATGTTCGTTTGGCCGCAACTACGAGAACTTTTTTTAAGACGAACATTTTTTTACTAGTTTCGAGAAAAGAAAATAGATGTAGCCACTTCCTAGGTAACAAAAAGTTGGAGAACTACAAAGATCTAGTTGAAGAACTTATCCAATCTTACAAAAGTTAGGTTGCAACATGTTACTTAAGCTGCATTGTCTTCACTCCCATTTGGAATTCTTCTCTGATAATTTAGGAGGAACACGGCGAAAGATTTCACTAGTAAATTATTCAAATGGAGAATCGGTATAGTGGAAAATGAGCCCCAAACATTTTAGCGGACTATTGTTTGACCCTCAAACATGAAATCGATCCCGGCGAATACAAGCGAAAAAGACAAGTAAATAATTTGTTTGATTGTTTTACACTTTGACAGAATTGAAAATATTAATCGTAATTTCTACCATCCTTTCTGTGTACAAGTACAGTACAGGTTTGTATCTGTTCTTCTTTATTGTGCACTGGTAAACAAGGATAGAAAAACAACGAACTTACCTAAACGGTAGGGTTGGCAACACTGCAAGCCAGTAATCGAGACGTGACAGTAGATAGAATGCCAGACTGACTTTTCAAGACAGTAACGTTCTTTTTTATTACACTGGTAAACAAGGATAGAATAACAACGGGCTTACGTATGCAGCGTAGCGCCATCTAGTGAATTGGAGAAAATTTGTTGGCCTTTAAGCATGCAATCGTTTAGATTCCGTAGCGTACCTGTTTTATAATTAATATAATGATAATATTGTTACGAACGACTAGGAAAAACTTATTGATACGCCCTTGTATACAAATATTCCGAAGTGATGTGTCATCTTTATTATAATGTGCCGATAGGCATATTATATCGATGACTCATTTCTAGGTAGACATCAACTTTTATGTTCTAGATTTTTATAGGAGATCCCATGGGTATATAAATAGGGATAGGATAAGCGTAATATAGTTGTGTTGTATAGTGGTATTTGATAAGTGAAGATGTTAAAAAATTGTAATAAGATAGTTGTGTTTTAGCTGTGTTAAGAAGTAGTTAAGTTGGAAGTATTAGTGAAAGGTATTGTGTTTTATTCTGCGAATACAGGGAGCTATTTTAAAGAGACAAAATCGTAACAATATTATACAATAGTAATAGTTTTTTGTAATTACTTTAAATAAATATATAATCCTTTAGAAAACGGTAGAGCGGTAGCTCTCATTGAAAACCGGTATATCTACCGTTAAAATGGTAGGTTTGGCAGCACTGCTGGCTGCCTCACTGGATTGGCTTACTGTCCTGACTTCGTGTGCAACCGGCATTACAGTAGACACAAAAAAAACCCAAAAAAAATATCGGGGAGCGCCAAAAAATTTTAAAATGAAGAACAGTGTTATTGGCCCTCTTATATCTTAGTCTACACTCTTTACCTTGCATTTAGGTTCAAGAACTGTTAAAACAAGCAACGGAGCAATATGGCGAACTAGAAACTAAACATAAGGAAACAGAATTGGCAAATGAAGAGATTATTGGCAAGAAAAATGATTGCATTGCTATGTTGAAGAAGGAACTTGAAACTGCCAATGATATAATTGAGCAATGGAAATCTGATTCGTTAGGAAGAGACATGGAAGGTAAAGTAAAATTTTGTTATTAATATTGAAATTTTAACTGGCTAAAACGTATTTCAAAGATGGTAACGATTTTAAACAAACATTATTTTCCTTTAAATGATAGAAATATGTTTTATTTGTCTTTTTGAAAAGTATATGTTTACTCCCACCAGCCTTTTACTATTTTGGATCATTATTTTTGGCAGTTTCAACCGTCCGTTTCCCGAGTTGTTTTTTGTTTTAAACTTACTTTTCTCCACATACTAATGATTTCAATTGTCTTAAATCACAATTATACCTCTAAATATACTAGGCAATAAAAGCTTGGCATATGTTTTCTTTAAACAATCCTACGATTTATGTCAAATTTGCAACTTAAACAAATCAACTTACATTATTCTCACGTAACTTATAATTAAGGCAATATATGTACTTCCTTTTTTAAAATATGAACTAAACTAACTTGAATTATTTTTTTAACTCTTAGGTTTAACTCTGAAATAACAAAAATAATATATATATATATATATATATATATATATATATATATATATATATATATATATATATATATATATATATATATATATATATATATATTGTAGCAGAGTATGTTTATTCGAAAGCAATTCCCTTATGATCACTATTTTAGCTAAAAACTAATTATATACAACAGAGGCAAAAAATAGAGCAACTTTTTTAAGTCGAAATATCTCGATTTTAGATGACCGATTTCATTTTTTTTTTAATTTTAAAAATAGTCATGGGCGTTGCATCGAGGACTGTATGAGGGTGAGCTTGCTGCGGCAGTATTCTGTGATTTCGCCAATGCATTTGACTGTGTGAATCATGGGGTAGTGTTGAGTAAGCTTGAAGTTTATGGTTTTAGAGGAAATTCTCTCACCTGGTTTAAATCATATCTATCGAGTTGTTGGTGACAACAAATCGCGTGTATTGGATATTATCGCAGGTATTCCTCAGGAGACTGTACTAGGACCTTTGTTATTTTTGTTATACATTAATGACTTGCTTTATCTAAACATCATAAGTGGTTCTTTTACAGTATTTGCTGACGACAAACCATCTTATGGCATCATAGGGCCTTCGCCACCTGGAAAACTCTGTTAAAGAAGATTTAAAGATGATGAAAAAATGGTGCGAATCAAATTTTTTAACATCGAATGTTGATAAAACAAATATATTATGATCGGGCTGTAAATGACCCTTATGTCTGCAAATTTCTCAGTATTCACGTTGATGAAAAGTTAGGGTTCATGGGCACGTTTTGGCTTTGGGTCAGAAGTTTCGTGAGGATGTTACGCGCTCCGGGTTGTTTCTCGTAAGTTAGATCCTTCAATCGCTGTCGACATTTACCACGCGTTGACAAAGTCGTTTTGCGTTATGGGGTGTGTTTTTGGGGATGCTGCTCGATTACTTATTTCAGTCAATTTTTATTTTACAAAAAAGGACCACATACTTTATATGTAGAGCTAAACCAAGTGACTCGTGCAGACCTCTGTTTCTTTCCCTGGGAATACTAACATTACTGTCGTTGTACATTTTGGAGACCGTATGTCTGATTCGCGAAAAGATCGGCTTTGGAATTATCGAGTGGTCTGATTATCTAACCGCCATGGCGACTCTATCGTAAGACTTCTTATACCGTCTTCAAGCATGATCAAGGATTCGATCATATAGGAGTAAAAATGTTTAATCACCTTCATAGGCATATACGACAGATACCTTAGCGAAATGGATTTTAGAAGGATGGTGAAGAGACTCCTGGTTGGGAAGATATACTACAGACGTAATGAATTTTTGTCCGACAGGCTGTATTAGATGGCGTTTGTCTTTTTGCATTGATGGTTTTTTCTTTTTTTTTTATTGTTTGATTAGCACCTTATAAGAGAGAAAAAACCCAATTTTTTTTTAAAGTTTATATATTTATTTTTCTTTATATTTTGAATCTTTTTTATGATGTTTTTAAACTGTATCAATGAAAATTTTGTATTCTTCGACAATAAAATATATTTTTATTTATTTACTGATTTATCGATTTCTTTGGTTAGAAACGAGAAAAATAAAAATTTAATTTTCAATATTTAGTTGTAGTGAATGTCTGGAAAGAGTATTAATATTTAGTAAAATATCCATTATTTCTTATCATCTCCAGATAATGGTTTTTATTGACATTACAAAATGTTGGACAACTTCAGGATCCATATTTTTCCTAGCTTTATTCGTGATTGACTCTTGTGACTTTGAATATGTTTTTTTCTCAATTTTGTTTAAGATTTTCCACACATTTTCGATGTGGTTTAGATCGGGGATTTGTTTGGCCGTTACAAGACCTTAAATTTTTCTTACTGAAACCACTTTTCGACGTATTTTGGGGAATGTTGTCATGCTAAAAAAAATGTTTTAAGGGCACTACATCAGTAAAATGTGGCACTAAATTTTCCTCTATAATGTTTTTGAACATAAATCGGTCTATATTGTCTTTTATCCGATATAAAAAAATCATACTAAAGCTTGAAAAGCAGTCCTATACTATTGTGACGAACTTTAACGTTATACATTTCATAGTATTAGTTGGTGTTTATAGTTTGTAGAGTTTCAGGTTTATTTTCTACGATTTTATAATTTATTTAATTAATTTTACCTTTGTTAATTTCCTCAGGAGACGTCTATGAAAGAAGGTCTGGAACTTTATAGAAAATTATATTTCCTTATTTTTAACATGGAACGCCTATGACAGAATGTCTAGAAATCGCTAGATTACTACTTTTTCTTATTTTTGTTACACAATGAAGTATGAAAACCCTTCTAGAAAAATTCGTAATCTTCTGGTATCGACCAAAAGAGTATATAAAGAGTCTAGATCGGTTTTCGTGGGACAGTTTAGTTTGAGAGCTCGTCGTAGCAACTTGATTGATTTTGACAAGTGTCAGAATTAAAGTTGTCAATAAAAAGCTTTTGAAATGATAGAGTGTGTTCAATAATACACTGTATGTTCAAAAATCGGCTGTCTGGAACACTATGATGATCGGGATATTTCTGTAAGCATTTTGAATAAAGTAGATCATCAAGCAAAGCAAAAATCAAGTGGTTGAGAGTTAAATTCGTTGAAGTTTTGAAAAAGTTGCTCTATTTTTTGTCACCACTAACTAATTTTAATTTAAACTTATATAAAAACTATTCATTCAGTGCTGTGTTAATGTATGATCATATTTTAAGACGGTTTAGTTGAATATACATTGAAAAGTTGATTATTAGACAAATTGCTGTTGAAGATTATCAGATAATCTTTAATCCGTATAATCGAATCAGTAGAAAAAGACTGGTTATAGGTATACATAAATTGAAAAACAAATCATAAATCGGATTGTTCGACAACGTGGTAATAATACAATACATACGTTCATGTATGTATTAATGCTAAATCATACATTACCGTGTTGAAGTATTTAGTAATTTATATTTGACGTAAACAGTTTTTTTCTGTTAATAGCAGTTAAGTCTCTAACACTACACAATGCAACTCGCAGTTGACGATTCGGGTAATCGAAATCCCACTGTAATTTTTTAAGTTGCTTTACCTTTTTTACCATTACTGTAAATAAGGTAAAGTCGTGACTTAGGAGGTTACAAAATGTTACAAGTATCTTACAGGTCTGATTTTGAACAGATAATATATTACATCCTTCTTCATAATACTACTTAGAAAATGAAAAATTTCGCTTAATGTTTCGTTATTTTTTTGAAATATAAAATAGATTTAGGTAATTAAAATTTGTGTATGGTAATTTCGTCTCGACAAGTAATGGCATTTATCTATCAGACGTTAAAACCAGACTTATCTTTGAGTCTCAAATGTCAAAAGTAACTTTTAGTTCATTTTTATTTTGTGAATTTTAGGATTGTCTCCTTCTGCGGCTTCAGCATCAAGAATGATGAAATCAGGCATGTCTTATACAGAAATTTATTCACGATATGCGGCTGTGAACGAACAGCTTGCAAGTAAAGATGAGGAATGTACTAGACTTAATAATTATATTACTTGTATTGTAAGGGAAATTGAGGAAAAAGGTCCTTTGATCAAAAAGCTTCGACAAGAATATAGTGATACTTTGGATGCTAATGAAGCTATTAAATCGTCAAACGATTCATTGTTGGCTGAAATACAGCAATTAAGGGAAGCAAATATGGAAAATAGAAGACTTGACAACCAAATTGCTCGAGAAAATGAAAGAATGAAGAAAGAAATTGCAGATCTTTCTCGACAAGTTGTTCATTTATTACAGGAAGTTGAACATTCTCGTGTTGGTTCATCTTCTACTAGTACAGATAATGATTTAAGTGATAGCGTCAGCTCTGCAGATATAATTTCGAAACGGCTTGTAACTTTCAATGACATTGCTGAACTTCAAGCTACCAATCAGAAACTACTTGCCCTAGTAAGAGAATTAACAGAACGCCAAGAAGAAGTAGAGTCATTTGATCCTGCTGCGATAGCCAATTTGCAGAGGAAACTAGATGAGTTAAGAGGATCTCAAAATGAAATGCTAGAAGAACGGGATCAGCAAAATAAAATGATGGCCACATTACGTAATCAAAGAGATATGTATAAAAACTTATACAATCAGGCCATGAAGGGTGCCGGTGATATACCTATATCTTTAGAAAGAAGCTATTCTCATCAAGAAAATGGTGACATATCTAAGGCTCAGTCAGATGTTGATTCAACACAAAATTATGATGAGAAAATGCATGATTTAGAAGTTCAAATAGACAAATACAAGAAACAAGTTGACCAAATGAAAGAGGAGTATGACACTTATAGAAAAGAGAGATTGGATCATGAGAAAATTTTATTGGAGCAGTTAGAAACTTTGAGGGGTGAAACTAAAGAACTTACAAAGCTCAACTGTAAGCTTACATCTCAAACCGAACTGAATGAAGAGAAATTTAAAGTGCTTCAAAACAACTCAGAAATTTACAAAAAGCAAATTACCGCTCTAGAAAAACAAAATAAGATTTATAACGATGCTATAATAAAGCACGAACAGGCGGCAACTTATCTCAAGGATGAAGCTTTGCAGTGCCAGACTAAGTTATCCAAAGCCGAAGTAATGCTGTCAAATATTCAAAAAGAAAATGCTCTCCTTAAAGATGCAGAAAGGAGACTCGTTAAGGAGTGTGATATGTTAAGAAAACATTCGCATCAGCAAAACCTGATGCAAACCAACATTGAGTTAATTAAAGCCACTTTGGAGAGAAATGATGCAGAAAGCAAACTAAGATTAGAAGCAAAATTAGATGAAGCTCACTTAGAATGCTCTTCATTACGTAGGAGATTAGAAGAGGAACAGAATCACTTTAGACAACTTTCAGAACATCTCGAAAAACAAGCTAAGCAAGCTAAAGAAAGAATGGAAGAAGAAAAGAAAGAAGCAGACAAGCTCCGCCGAGAAATAGCCGAAGCTAGAGAAGAATTAATAAACAAGACAACACACATCGAGGATTTGTCTAAAAAATTAAAAAGTTCTGTTTTTGCTATACCTGACTCAAGTGCAGATGCTCGCAAAGTTCGAGAACTTGAGCAGCAACTTTCTAACACACGTGCTGAAATTAACTCTTTACAGACGAAACTGAAAACTACCAAAGAAGCTTCAGAAGAATACTTTAATGTGGCTCAAAATGCTGAGAAACAGCTTAAGGAAGTTCTTGATCAAGAACAGGCTTATCAAGATGAGATTGAAAAACAGAAACAGCTCGTTAGAGAATTACAAGATAAATGTGCCGAGTTGGAAGGAGAATTATCTATTCAAATGGACGACCAAGACATTGCAAATGCCAACATAAAAAATAAATCACAACAACTTCAAGAAGAACTTAATGTTAGAAGTATGGATTTACGAACAGCTAGAGAGCAACTGGAAAATTCCAGGAGTGATATTAAATATTTAAATGAACAGCTTAAAGCAGCAGAAAATAAATATGCTAGAGAAGTTACGTTACATTCCACAGATCTACAAAGCTTAACTGATTTGAAAGCCGAATTGGATGGAGCGATTAACCACATTAAATTATTAGAATCTGAGAAGGAGCAAGCTGTTGAGGCTTTAAATCAAAACTTGCAGAGTGCTGAAGAACAACATCGTTTACTAGAAGAAGAAAAACTAAAGTTAGACGAACGTTTTAAGAACATGGAAGAGCAGAATAGTCTGTTGCTTGATCAAATTCAGCAACTTAATACTCAGCTAACAATTTTACAAGCTCAAGCTTCTGCTGATAATCAAGTTAATGTTAGTATCCATAATACTAGTAATCCTTCAGGTGATACTTCACTTAATAGATCTTTAGCAGAAGATGACGTTCATTCTTCTGAACAACTCCTTAAAATTATTAAATATTTGCGGCAAGAAAAGGATATTGCTGTAAGTAAGGCAGATATTATTGAAGCTGAACACTTCAGACTCAAGTCACAATTTGAAACTGTTTCTCAGCAACTCGAAGAAGCTAAGAAACAGATTGAATTAGAAAGACAAAAGATTGAAGTTTCTGTAGTGTCTACTGCTAAACATTCTGAGGTTTTACGTAAATTGGAAACTCTTAATGCGATTACCGATAGTAACAGAGCTCTTAGGCAAGAACGTGATGAACTTCTTGCCGAAATGACCGAATTGAGAGAGAGAGCAGCCAAATTAGAAGCTGAAGTTGCTCCTCTGCAAGAAAGAAATAGAGACTTAATGACGAAAGCGGATCAAATGCAGACTGAAAATATTTCTCTTCGTGGAGAATGTACTCGGTGGAGACAACGCGCTAATCAACTTATTGAAAAGACCAACAGGACTAGTCCTGAAGATTGGAAGAAACTCCAAACTGAACGTGAGACACTTGCTAAACAGTTAACTGTTGAAAGGGGAAATAATGTTAAACTCAATGATGAGAACAATAACCTAAGGCAAAACGTTCTTAAATTAGAAGAACAACTTAGAGCTTTGCGAGCACAAAATAACAACCAAGCAGATGAGATTAGTAGACTTCGAGAACAAGTTTCAGGTCTTCAAAGTCAAGTTAATCAGTTGACTGAAAATCTTGAACAACAAACTGAGAATAACAATAAATTGTCTGAAGAAAATAGAGTGCTTACTGAAGATACAGCAGTAAAAGATGTAACTATTACTGAATTGAAAAATAATCTCGCTCAAGTAAAGAAAATCGCAAAGAAATATAAAACTCAGTGTGAAGATCAAGTAAAGGATATTGAATCTCTAAAGAAAGAAAACGAACAGAATTTAAGTGAGCAAAATATTAATACCGAAAAACAAAATCAATTGCTAGAACAGCAAAGGTCAGAGCATGAAGAAAAAGTAAATCAAATTACAAGTTCGCATAGAGACGAAGTAGAGCAATTGAATCAACAAGTTACCAGTAGTCAGGAACAAATGGATAACTTGAAGAAAGAAATTGAAACCCTAAAACAAGCTAGCCAAGAAAAGGAAGAAAAGTTCAAGACACTCTTTAAAAATGCTAAAGAAAGAATAGTAAGCCTTACAGAACAAAATACTAGTTTACGAGAAGAACTTAATAAGCAGGAAAAGTCTGGAGGTGGTAGTGAACAGTCACCTGAAAGTGCAGGCAAAAATAGTGAACTCTTAGAGAAAATTAATGTTCTTCAACAAGAAAAAGACGAACTAATTGAGAAATTACAACAAGAGAAGGATACTCATGTTTCTGAAATTGAATCACTAAATCAAAAAATAAGTCAACTCGAGAGGAAATTAGGGCAGCAACAAGGCTCCAAACCTAGCACTAGTTCAGCGTCTAGTGATAAATCTTCCACTGAAAGGCCGACAGCCGATATTAAACCGATGGCAGGTAAAAACAATATTTTTTTAAAAAAACTATTTTAAAATTCCTTTTTATCAAAGGTTTACTTTCTACGATACTTTCAGAAGATTCATAATTAAGCTAAAAAAATTATAAAATTTTGTATAATTATAGGACACTCAACAAATACCCAAACACAATCAGTTCCTATTCAACCATGGCGAAGTGGTGGTGAGCCGCCATTGGCAAGTATACGACCAATGTCTCAACAGTTAAGAACGGCCGCAGTATTACCAACTACACAAACTCCAAGTGCTGTAATGGTCCCTCCACAACAGCAAGTATGTTAATTTATTTAAATATTTGTTTTTTACTTTTTAACCGACTTCTTAGAGAAGAAGGTTTTAAATTTGACAATTTTTTTTTTATGTATGTACGTCGATTACTCTGGAACCACGTCACCGATTTGAATGAATTTTTTTTGTATTATGTTCAGGAAGTTGTTGGGGTGGTCCCATATTATTTTGGTCGAAATTGGTTCAGTAAAATCCAAGATGGCGCTGATAATATTGAGGAAAAGAATTAATTTTATTTGATTTTTTCTAAAATTGGTACGGGAGAGTTTTTGGGATTGTACACAGCGAATCTAAAATTATTTTTAAAAATTAATATAGCAGATTACAAATTTTACAGTTCTCGATTTGGTCCAAATTTTATGGGGGGGGGGGGGGGGGTTGAGGGTGTAAATTACAAATTTAAAATTATTTTTCAAATGGTGGACTAAAAATTTTACATTTCTTGATTTTGTCCAAAATTTTTATTAGGTGGTTTTTGAGGGTATAAATTACAAATTTAAAATTATATTTAAAAAGTTCAATATGGTGGATTCAATATAGCGACCTAAAAATTGAACAACTCTTGATTTTGTTCAAAATTGGTTCTGGAGGTTTCTGAGAATGTAAATAACGAATTTAAAATTGTTTTAAAACAATTTAAAATGGCATAGGCAATTCATGTTTTTTTTGAAATCCATTATTGGCATTATGGGATTTTTGGAATTTTTAATATAAAAATTGAAATTTTTTTTGTTGATGCCAAATTATTACTAACTGAAATAAATAACTACCGATATGAGATACATACAAGCCGCCAACTCATATTATTTTTCGCTTTTTAGCGCTTTTTTAGGAGTCGATTCGATTTTTTTTATAAAAATTGTATTTAATACCTTAATATTTGTCTCTTTGCAGGTCCATACCACAGGCTCTTCATCAATTGAAGCATTGTCAAGTAGCCCGACATCTTCACATACCGACTATGTACCAGCAACCAGTTCTGCTAGCTCTGCTATGTTGGGACCCAGGCAAGTTGCAGTACCACCTACTCAATCTTCGGAAGATGATGAGAGTAATATGCAGGTAAGGATAGGTTTGAATATATGATATTTGTCCTGTTTTCATTTAAAGTCTCTACTGCAGATACTGGAGAAAATTTAAAAAGTAGTCTGATCAAAAGCATACCTATACAGGGTGAATTAGGTACAATTTACTGATAAACTATATTTGCTGTATTATATGAACAACTTATATGCATACTTTAAAAATATTTAGGATTCTACAGGGTGTGACAAAAACGAGGATAGCATACAGTTGTATTTTTTTAATAGAATACCATGTATATGAATCATTTTTTCGATTTAATGTATAATTTGTTAAGGGTTTGATAAACTTTAACTTTATGGTTTTTGAAGTAATTGTATTTAAGAAAAACGTTTCCCGATTGACGTCTATCTAATCTCTTTGCTTTCGGAATTTAGTGGAAAGATTACATTCTTCTAGAAATATTGATTATCCAAAGTGTAAAGTAGTCAACAGAAAAACTACTAATGCAGAAAAAGAACTGAAAATGTTGCCATTTGTTTAAGAAAATCTTTATATTATATCTAAAGTCCATAATTTCTGTCAGTGACTCATTTAATACCGGTCACCAAAGCGACGAAACGGCAGAATAAACATCTCATGCAACTATAAATGATTTAAAACTCTGTCGCTCTATTAATAGGATAGGGACTAAAAGCTTAAAACGCATTGTCATATTTCGCGTGCCTTAAATAACAATCAGCTGATAGTATTTAAAATAGCACGGTGTTGCCGACATACATGTACTTGGTTTCTTATCCGAGATAATGAATGTGGCAACACATACACGGAATCTCGAAGGGACTTGAATAACAGGCGTCCCGACTAGGTTTTCTCATTTCAATATTTTATTCATTTATTGTTGATTCATTGATAAATTCTGTGAGTTTACTTTCTAATAACTATACTTTCGTTATATATAGATATTGTGTTTTGTAAAAAAATTATTATAGTGTATTATAGTGTATATTTGGTGTATATATTTGTGGTAAACTATGGATGTTAACGAACCTTTAACTAATAGTGCGCCTACAAAAAAAAAATAGTCAGTTGGCGTTAAATGAACGAATAATGATTAAAAATGTTTACCACGGTATTCAGGAACGAAACCCTGAAGTAATTAATCACTTGAGATGCTGCAAAAATAGGGCATTTTAAAGAAGTTTTTTTTCGCACAGTGTTCAGGGTTTTAAAGGGTCAGTATAAAGAAAACCCATAGTAAAATATATTCCTTTGCCTTCTATTCTTTAATCTTTTTTACAAATTTAATCATAATATTTTTTACAGATTCAAACAGCTCCCCAGCAACAAGCATTGGCAGTAGTTTCTCCGCGAGTGGAGCCTCCATGCAGCGGGAGTGGCCCAACTCAGGAGCAGGGAACAAGTTCTAGTAGCTCGAACACAGTCACAACTACACAAGCAGGTTTAAAAAGACAAAGGGATCCTGACAATGATGGTTTTCAAGCTGATGAAAAAGCCTCCAAAATACAACAACAGAGTAAACGAACTAGGATACAGGTGAGATTAATAACATTGAATTTAGAATTTTTTATAATACATTAGAATTTTATGGATAGTTATTATAGTTTGCTTCTTGCAATAGCTATTTCCCATTTCCTGGACGGATAAATTGAACCTTAAAAATCATTTTACAGTAACATAGCGTTATCATAATTTATTTTAACATGTTTATATGTAAAAAAGAGAAAAATCTAAAACTATGTATTGAAAATTCAAAATGACTTCAGTTTAGAATAATTTTTTGGTGGGTTGCGAATTGCGAATTTTTATTATCAAAATTGACATTTGAGCTGAATATTATGGATTGTAATCAAGTTTTTTTGTCAAATTACTGTAAAAATGTAAGATTTTTTCTTTTTGGTGAGAATATGGTTAAAAATATGACTAATATCTTATGTTAAATTTACTTGAAATTGGCGAAAGTTTGTTAGTCATACTAGGCGCGGAACCAAAGGAGGGGAGGTGGGGGCAATCTCTCCCCTCAAGAGCTTTGAGTTCAGGAAAATAGACCCGATTCTGCTGCTGCTGGCATTCTCTCCTCGACAACTTGTCCCCCCCCCACCTCCCAAGAGTTTTAAGTTCAGTAAAATAGTCTCCGTTGACAACTTCCTTTCTTTTACGATACAGTACTTTTGTGATATCACCGCCCCACCCAAAGGGAGAAGCTGGATCCGCTCCTGATTCATACTGAAGTTTACATGCAGATGTAGTCATAATATTTGCTTTTTTACTTGACAAAAAATTTTTTTTGCTTATATTATTTCTAATTTTACGTATAAAAGGTCGATTCTTTTTATTAAAAAAAGAAAAAGAAGTTCCCAGTTTCTCAGTAATACACTTCTGTAAGTAAACATAGTGGCATGTGCCCTAAGTGGAACATATAGCAACTAATTCATTCTTTTATGTGTTTTTACAATGGTTGCTGTTTGTAAAAAATATTGCCTTTTAATGAAAAGTTATTTTTTACAATAAAATTTATAAAATATTATGGTTTGTTACATTTTATTGGGTTCTGTATTTTTCTGCTCAGAATTTTGTAAATTCTGTTTTCCATAAATTGAAATTTATGCAAAACACCGCACTCGTGGATTTTAGGTAGATATTGCGAAGTAAATTATAACATGAAATATAGACAGTTTGTTATTCTACACTTGGTAATTTTATAAAAAAAAAAAATAACCTCCTAATGTATTGACATGGTTTAACTTTGAAACTAGTCTAAATTGAAAAATGCAACAATAAGTCGCTCAAGTTTTGAACATAAATACAATAATAAAAAAATCGTTTTTTTATTACCACCCTGGTAAAATGAAGAATTCTGTTTATTTTCGGAAGATTATTATATCTCTTAACGATTCCAGAGTTTTATCCTAAATTTTGCTACATAAAGATGTTGGGTGACATGTATAATATACACTATAACAATATCCTAAGCAAAAGAAAACTGGTCAACTAAAAGATCTAACACAACAATTTAAAATTTAAACCTTTTAGTGAATCTGGCCGTTACTGTATATGGTTTTTACGGAATTTTAATTTAAGTATCTTCTACTAGAAACAACAGGGATATGCTTGGATTTGATTGTTTATGTCTATCTTTTGGTGTAGGTTTTACTTGGAATTTCATATTTTTAGAATATCTTTTATAAGAATATAAATTTTCAAATGTTATAACCGTTAATACTATTAAAAATATCCTAGTAGTAGTAACAAATGTAAATAATCATACTCTTATCAATTCCTTGTTCCAACAAATGATTTTTATTCTTGACTTTGAACCCTTTGACTTAATTTATGAACATATTTCTGCCAAAAACGTTCAATATCTTTTAAATTACTAGAATTTTTTATTTATAATGTATACTTTTAACATTATCATCAGACTCTGTCCACAGTTATGTGTTACATCATATGATAAATATTATACTTTATATTTAGAGCCATATTTTCTCCAGTTTTCGACTTGTAGTTACGGCAAGCACAGGGGGTTCGACATATCATTTAAAAAAAAATATTTCATGTGTGATAAAACAAAAAATTAGAAATACCAATAGACAACAACACGACCCAATGTATACAGTAAAGTTATATTCAATCCAATAGAAATCTGCATAGAAATTGGCTTTTGGCGCATCTAGTTAAGATGAAGTAATCTGTGGCGGTATTCTTTCTAATCTTACACTTTTTCCCAGTGTAATATTGCAGGTCGCGGTGTAAATAAGGTCACTAAATTTGGTTTTGTTGGAACGCCTTTTGTCCCATCTGTTAGATGAAACAACCTGTGACAAGGATAAGCGTATATTAAGTCTAATTTTTTACATATATATATATATATATATATATATATATATATATATATATATATATATATATATATATATATATATATATATATATACGTAGTATATCGGTAATAATATTGCCGTTTATAATCAAGACATAACTAACCTAACTATTTTTGTCTTATTCATTAAAAACAAAATGGCATAATTTCGAATGCATCCATAACTGAAATTTTTTCCAACATTTTTGTTATTTAAACAACCACATAAATTGAGAAAAGGAAAAATATTTTTCTCATTTCGATTTTCAGGATTTTAATATTTATTATTAAAAAATAAATTATTGATAGAGTGATTTTTGGATGGAGGTATTTTAAGTTTTATATTTGATCTGTTAATATTACAGCAGCAAGGAGTAAGCGACAGTGGAATTGAAGTAGAATACCAAGTTCCAACTAGTAGTCAACGCGACCAGGACGACGACAACGTTATTGTTGTGGAAAGTGATGATGAAGCCGGACCAGATGAAGGTGAAGGTGATGATCAGGAAGAACCTGATGACACTGAGGCATATGATATGGAAGGAATGGTAAATACCCTAGATATCTTATCAGACTTTTTAGTAATTTGAAAGAAAAAATAGAAAATTGGCAATAAAATCTAAGGTAGTTCTTTGACCAAGTTATCTCAATGCTGGTCCCCACCAAATGTCTATTTACATGAAACAAGGTGCTTTTACCTTCCCTACAACTTTACATAAATGAAAATCAACTTGGTTATTAAAGCCAACTTCATCCAGGCCTTAATTTTAAGTTTCAATCTCAAACAGTTCAGAAGCCTTAAAAAATTACTGTTTTTGGTATCGACATATCAAAATAATAAGGTACTATCCATGTTGTTAAGAAGCTTAATTTGACACATCTAACAATCTCAATTTTTCCATAGTGAATGAAAATGTTGCCTAGATTTAAAATGCTAGACTCTAGGGGATGTTTTTGTATGAGGAGAAAGTAAAGTAAAGAATTTCGATTAAAATCTCGTCGATAACGGAGACCATTTAGTTATTGGACCTACAGTTAAAAGTGGGTTCCGAACCACAGTCACGCTGTCTTCCCAAGCGGTGACTCATTCAAATACTTACGGCGCCCGGCGCTTATTTACTTCAGTAATCAGACGGGAAATGGCCTGGCCACAGAAATGAACCCATGCCTTTAATGAGGAGAATTAATGTAAGAAAATGTTCTGACCATAGTGGCATGTGCCGTAAGTGGAGCCTAGAGCAACTAGTTCACTGTTTCATGTGTTTTTATAAGGGTTATTGTTTGTAAAAACTGTTGCCTTTTAATGAAAATTTATTTTTTACAATAAAATTACAAAATAACATTAAGGCATTTCTTTGGGTTTTGTATTTTTACAGCTCAGAATTTTGTAAATTGTGAAATGTAATATCCGAAATTTATGGAAAACACGCATTGGTGAATTTTAGGCAGATATAGTGAAGTAAATTAGAATGTGATGTTAAGTTCATGTTAGTTTAATACCAAATTTACAAAATATGATATTCCGGTAAAAAAAACTAAAAAAAAATTTATATTTTAAATCTTCAGGCTTTTACTTTTTAGATTATGGTATTCAAAACTTCATAAAACCGAAAACTAATCGAGGTAAAACCTAAAGAATTGATGTTTGTTAGTCTTATTTCATGATTTATGTTCCTGATACTATTTTTCGCGTATTTTCGTTAAAAACTTTTGATTATATATATAAGTCTTTATTTAGTCTTTATTTATTCCAATAAGTATTACTTACAAAAAAAAACCCATAAGGGCATGGAACAATGTCAAAAAAATATCATTACTGTAATAAACATCACAATAAAAAATTATAATTCATTCTTAGGTGTAGATAAAATAAATGAAAAAGAAAAAAAAACCTCAACAATAATCATACAGGTTTAAATATCTTTCTTGAATAATTCTATCAAGTTAGTATAGTAAAAATAAAACAATTAAAACTTAAGATTATAAATGAGACAAAAATTAAATAACAAGTACACTTACATACATTTAAAATTTAATAATACAGCCAATAACTAAAATTCTAATTCGAGACAATACTGCCTTTATCACACTCGTAAAACTCTTCCAATGTATAGAAGGCTTTTTTACATAAAAAGATTTTCAGGACACACTTTAACCTATTTCTCGGTAGTAAATGTACATTTTCAGGCAAAGAATTAAAAACTTTTATTATAGAAAACTCGACATTTTTCTGCAAAAAACTAAAGTTATATTTATCAGAAACCAGATTTGTTTTATTTCTAGTAATGTAGTTATGCTTAATAGATGCACCCTCAAAAAGATCCCTGTTATCAACAATAAACATCACCCAGTCCAAAATGTACATACCTATAACCGTCAAAATATTGTTACTAATAAATACAGTCCTGCAACTGTCTTGTTGTTTCATTGCAAAAATACATCGTAAACATCTTTTTTGCAGAATCAAAATTCTATTAACATCACAGGAATTGCCCCAAAACATCAAACCATATCTGAGTCTGGACTGTACAAATGCATGGTAAGCTGACAGAGCTGCATCGATTCCAACTCTCTCTGAAATAATTCTTAATGCGAAACAATACTGAGATATTCTAGTGGCAACTTTCTCGATGTGCGCCCCCCAGTCCAACCTTCTATCAACGTTTAGTCCCAAAACAACAGCGCTCTCAACTGATGTTATTGTTGTATCCTCAAACGTTACTGTAAATTGATTATTCAATCTGTTACCAAACATAATGCACTGTGTCTTGGAAACATTTAGCGACAGGCTGTTGGACCGAAAGTACCCATCGAGAGTGTCCATCACAGATTGAACCTTCATCGATAGCAACTCCGCCGTGCTTTCACTGAATATAAGCGACGTATCATCAGCATATAGTACAGTCTGCTCTCCAGAGATTTCGGGTAAATCATTTGTGTAAAGAATATACAAAAGAGGTCCAAGTATTGATCCTTGAGGGACGCCCCTCTTCATTTTAATCCTCTGAGACACTATAGCCCTACCATGGAGATCAGACTCCACAACACACTGAGTCCTGTCCGTCAAATACGATCTTACCAATTGCAGCGCGTTACCCCTTATACCATACATTTCTAGTTTTAATAATAATGTTTTATGATCCACAGCATCAAAGGCTTTAGAGAGATCTAGGCACATGGCCAATGTTTGCTTTTTTTTATTTAGAGAATCTATAATTTGTATAAGTGTTTGGTACAAAGCTCTGACTGTGGATTTCCCTTTTCTAAAGCCATTTTGTTTATCTGATATTACAGAGAACTTATCCAGAAATGTTACAATTCTCTGAAATAAAATTTTTTCAAAAATCTTGCTCATATTAGGCAATAGCGAGATTGGTCTATAATTCTTTTCTTCAGATTTCTCCCCTTTCTTATAGATTGCTCTAATACGGGCATTCTTCAGTTTACCCGGAAAAATACCCGTAGTAAAACACATATTTACAATAAAAGATAAAGGCTCAGAAATAAAGTCACCTACATCTTTTAAAATAGAAATAGGTATCTGATCATCTCCAACCGACTTCTTGTTTTTTAAACCCTTTATAACCTTCAATATCTCATTAGAATCAGCAGGAAACAAATAAATGGAATTTGCCACTCTCCCTTCAATCCGTGAATTATGACATCGAGAGTCAATGGTAGGGCATGAATTTATAAAATAATTATTTAAATTATTGACTATCTGAAAGGGATCACTAAATTTGGAAGAAAAATTTTCAATAACTGTACTGGTTTTATCTTTTCGATCAGTAATTTGTTTAACAACTTGCCAGGTAGCCCTAACTTTATTCTCAGAGGAATTAATATGGTTTCTATTACTTAACTGTTTAGCTTTCACAATAACATTCTTTAATATTTTACAATAAGTATTAAAATATTCAGCTGTGATTTGTCCCCTTGTTTTTTTAAAGTATAAAACACGTTTGTGTCTGCAGGACACTCTAATGCCTGCAGTAATCCAAGAAACCGATCCCGAGGGAGAGTTATACTTCTTAGTGACAAAAATCGCATCCAAATGAACCAAGAAAATACCCAAAAAATTATCATATGCCAGATTTGCTGAATTTGAACCATATACTGGTGACCAGTCAACATTTTCAAGCTCCTGTCCAAAATGTTGCACCTTGTTCTTTGTAAAAATTCTTTTAAATATATAGTTACGATCTTTCTGAATAATGATATTCTCAATACATATAACTTGTGCCTTATGATCCGAAAGTGCAGTATTAATCACATAGCTTTGGAAACCCCTATCTGAATTATAGAAAATATTATCAATAAGTGTTGAAGTATTATCGGTTGTGCGGGTTGCCTCAAAAATACTTTGAGAAAGATTATAAACATTCATTAGGTCTAAAAATCTCTTTGTGAATTCATTCTTTATAAATAAATTTATATTAAAATCTCCGCCAATAACTACTCTAAACCCCAAAAATTTTTCAAATATAAGATTTAATACCTGTTCTAATGTCTCTAAGAATATTTCGAGGTTGCCAAGACCCCTTCTATAAATACATAAAACAATAACCTTAAATTGTTTATTCACTGCACATGCTAGTTCAATCACACCATCTACGCTCTTTCCACAAATTGTAGTTTCATTTTTAAAGTCAAGTTCATCTTCAGCATAGACACACGCTCCCCCATGTTCCATCTGGGTTCGGGAAAAACAGGATACCAATTTATAGCCCTGTATCGTTAGACATGAACTTTCTTCTGGTCTCATCCAGTGTTCAGTGAACAGCAACAAATGGGGTTTGTTTGTAAGACCATCGATCATACATTCAACCTCTAATGTTTTATTTCGAAGTGATTGGATATTCTGGTGCATAATATAAATCTTATCCCTAGATTCGATATTTTGTTGATCGCTGACACTATCCATCCTATTTGATTGCTACTTTTCTTCAGCATAATACTCAATTTTAGATCTTTCCAGCTTTACCAGATGACAGTATGTAGGACATGCCATGCTGTATGCAGAGTGATCTGTATCCAACTTTAACTTATATTTTTCATTGCTCAATTTGCAGTTTATACAAGTTTGCTTATTGCTTGTACATTCTTTAGATTCATGCTTATTGCTACAGCATTTGCCACATGATTTATCTTCATTACACTCCTTTGAAGTATGTCCATATTTATTACAATTGTAACATCTAAAAACTCCTACATACTCAAAACAGCGACACGATTTACACCCTATGAAAATTCTGGACTCAGACCCAGTCCGAATGCTATTAAATGTCCCTGGATCACATTGAATTATAGCAAGGAAGGTTTTTACCATTCTCTTGATAACCATCACCTTCAACTCACTGTCCTTTCTGAAAATGTCCGCATTTTGTGACTTTAGTGTTTTCACAAGATCCTCTTCAGTATATTGCTCTTCAATACCAACGATTTTTATTTGTGGATTTTTTTTACTTGGTACAGTAGTAGAGAAGTGTTGGCTTAGTTTTTTATCAATATTTTCCTTGAGCTTATGAGCCTCCTTACCGTCTCTGCATTTGACAATTACTGCGCCATCTTTCGCCTCTTTTAAACCTTTAATACCGACACCCAACTGCGAAGGATCTAGTTTTTGCTTCAAATGTTGTTTTGTTTCACTGCTTTCACATTGTTTGGTAGGTTTTACTATTACTACACTCTCCTTTAGCGCCCTTGCGTAGCTCTTCTCAATGCCATTAACCTTCAGACTGCTTTCTCCCTCACTGCAACTCAAATAACCGTTCTTTAAAGACTCAACAGCCTCCAGACATTCAGACGTTCGCCGAATCACAGAATCGGTCTTTGATTTCACTTCCTGTAGTGCAGGTAGGATCTTTGGATTTTGATTTACTACCTCAACGCACTTATCACAATACCACGCGATATTCGCACATTCCGCTATACATTTCGATGTAGTATCCTTTAGTTTAACACACATATTATGAAAACAGTTCCTGCAGTACGCATATATATATATATATATATATATATATATATATATATATATATATATATATATATAAACTTAACATTTCTTTTTATAAATGTCAACACTCTGATTATTTTGGAAATAGGGGCAAAGTAGTATGTTTTGCTTGTTTAAAAATAATTATGTCGGAAGTTTTATTTGACTTTATCTACTGGTAATCCAGCATTATAAATTTTGGTTTTATTAATATAAACCGCATTTTTAGGAACAAGATAACTATGAAGATGCAGATTGCCAAGAAGTAGAAGACGAAGAAGAAGCAGGCAATGAGGTTGAAGTAATTGAAGATTCTAGTGAAGTTCCAAATCAAAGTGAAGCACTGGAAGATGTCGAAGGTGAACATGCTGATCAACAAGCTCAATCGGAAGCGATAAGTAGTGGAACTGACGGTATGTACCGACACCAATTTTTTTTTATCATGAGGAATAGTATATTGTAACACTTTGAGTAGCAGTTGTAAGATGTTTGTGTTTCGTTTATTTTCTAGATATAAATGTGATAATTTTAAACTGAATTTAATTTAAATTTATGAAGCTAGATCGCATTTTTGATTTAAAATTAAGTATTGTTCAAATTATATATTTCTGGTTAATATTTAGTTAGCAAATATTTTATACAAAATAGTTAGTAACTGTGATTTATGTTTATTGGTATATATCATCCTTCATTTTTAACTTTTCAGTTTTAAAAGGATAGAAATATGAAATTATTTGTTATAATACGTAGGTCACACGTTTATCTATTTTTTTCTGTAATAATCTTCAATAGGGAGTCTTACATACGTCGAAACTAGGTACTAAAAATATCTTACCAGAGCTCAGATGAAGCGCTAGAACATATTCCTTTAAATGCATCTTCCTGATATAGGGGGAAAGTGTAGTCACCTGGCGCCAAGTCTCTATTATAGGAACATTCTTTGCAAAGATGCGCTGGTGCATGTTCTTGATAAACAAAGTCTAATACGTGCATTTTCTTCTTTAGGGTTTCAGTAACTCTGAGGGAATATTCTTTTGTAGACTTAGCGTCATAGAAATGTGGTACTTAAACGAACAAAATTTGAGTAGTTGCCAATGCTCACGTAGGATGAGGTGACTAGTTGGTGCACGCTACTTAAATGTTTCCTCTATCACATATGCTTTTCAGTGAGTAGTTTGATCGATTGATTGATTGGATCATACAGCAGGCCAGGGTTGAAAGGCCCTTACACTGCAGTCTAGTGACTTATTGTGTCGCCTCTTATCCTCTTTTGGCTTGGTGTCGCTTTTCATCTCCAACAATAAGTTCGTCACCATGCTTTTAATCCTGATGTATTTGAGGATAAGACCAGTCTGTATGTCCCTACCTTCACCTCAGCCTTGATTATTCTATCAAGGAGGGAGGTTAAGCTTCTCATGGCTTCCGTGGTCAAATCGAGTCATTTATTCTTGCCAAATAAATTCATATGTACTTGTGTCAATAAACTCAGATTAAAACTGAGACATTCACAATTGATTAAAGTCCAGCAGTTAGCAATAAAACAGGTTAAAATAATTTACATTTTTAGAGTATAGCATACAAGAACACATTATTTTCAATTAAATCACATTGATATTTTTAACATAAATACATACACACAAATTTCAATTACAATAAAACTTACGAGCGTCCATTTAAAACTTTAGATGTGCTGTAGGGAGCAAGTTGCAGCAGATATTTTTAACGTATTCTTTAAATTTATTAAAATTCAAGCTTTTGGCGTATTCAGAAAGTTTATAAAAGAGTTTCATAGCTGGTTGACACTAACATATTCATGCGTGGATAAATAGGCCAGTTTTTGGAGTTTGAAGAGGTCCAGAGTGGCCCGTCTCTGATTTTTGTGCACCATAAAACCGAGCCACAGGTTATCATGGGTTTTATCACTGCAGTGTACAACTAGTGCATTATATGTGGTTTTAATCCCCATATTTTCCTCAGTTTCTTTTTTTGCTGCCATGATGGCTATTTTGCCTTTGGTAATACCTTCCTACAAGTGCGTATTAAAGAAAGTTAATAGATTTAATTCTTCAAGCTTTTTTTTTAGTGAAGGGTAAGGTGCTCCTTAGCGCACCACTCCTCCACCATAGTTAGAGCTTTTTAAATGAGCTCTGATAATGTTTGGCCATGCTTCCCAATGATTAGTATGAATAGATCGTCGGTATATTCCCGAGTATAATATCTTTAATCGTTGAGGTTTACCAGAAGTTCGTCAACCACGGGATTCTACAGGAGGGGGATATAACCCCTCCCTGTGGACGGCCTTTGGCTACCGACACCTCTACGGTTTCCTTTAACAGATTTAATTGTGCTTGTCTGCCTTGAAGTATGCTTTGTGTCCATCTGCATAAGGTGTCTTCTGGCGGACGTTAATATGGAAATGAAGGGGAGGTATGATGAAATGCTTCTTCAATATCAAGGAAGGCTGTTAGCACTATTTCCTTGTTATTCATGGCATACTCTCCTTACTAGGTGGTATAAAGCTGACTCACATGATTTACACTTCGCTCGCTGCTGCCGTCTTTCCATCCCAAAGGTTAGTTGGGGTATAGTTCTGAAATAAACTTACTTTCAGTGTCTTTTGGGGTAGAACAAACATTACACCCTCCAGGTTGTGCTTCCCTGGTGGTGATGAGAATGGACCTTGTGGATCTCCACAATCACATCTAAGGAAGTGCGTTGTTTTGGGGATACTATACTTTGGATTTCTATAGGTTTTCATGAGAACGTTGGAAGGTTTGGTCCATTCCAGCAGAATCGCTTACTGAGATAAGGCTACTTACTCCTGACGGTCGCTCGGCATTCTGAAGGGACCGTAAAGATACTTCACCCTTTGTACCGATCACCCTGCTGGTCTTGCCGCTGCTAGAGAGCGGTGACCTGTTGTTCTCCATACGCGGACGAGAACCCTAGTGTTATACTTCTGCCCGGCTTGGTCTGGTTGGGGCCATTCAATTGAGGACGAGGCCAGTCCAGGAGTCGACCACCAGACCGGGTGATAGTTTTCTTCTAGTCACAATGTTTTTGTCGAGAGTTATCTCAATTGGCTTGTCGAAACTTGCATCATCCTCTAAAACAAGATGGTCATGTTGAAATTGGGAAAACTATTTTTCTATCGTCCTTTATGATACACATGTTACCCCTACCACTTGTGACATTTCTTAGCGACACTGTTTTGTTAAGCCATGCTTAAAATTATCTAGCGTTATCACCCGGACATAGCGACAGGTCATATGCGCCTTAATAATTTTTGAAAAAACTTTTCTTATTTCTTATGAGTTATATTTTGTTACTCTAATCCCAAATCAGCATTTATGTGAGTTTAGTAACCGTAGGATAAAACCTATGTGGTGACCTACGTACAATAGATATTGAGAATTTAATGTTATTTTATAAGAAACAAAGAACTTTTTTGAGTTCTAAAAACAGTATGAAACCAAATGGATTAATATTTTTTATTCTACATTTCTCGTATGAGAATGAAAAATCTCAATTTTTTTTTGTTCATTTGTACCTGGGTATTCTGAGATACCATGACGAGCAAAATATGATGAAGCAAAACCTGTTTTATCGATCTGGTGGCAATTTTAGTTATGACACTTTGAACAATTCTACACTATTAATTGTTTCTAAATGGGTAAAAATTAATTCAACAAATCAAATTATTATGGAGGTAACAAATCTGAAAAAAATATAGTATGCAAGTTGTTTTTTTTTTTGTTTTAAAAATGGAGAAGTTGGCTTTTGTAATTATGTCTGTATGTTTATGTAGTAAACATTTTTCAGATTGATAAGTTTTATTTTTTTTTATAGGTTGAATGTAAAGAAAGATTTATTTACGTCAAAAATATTTTACATATTAGTGTTTTAACAACAGAATGTGCGTTTTCAATCCTATATTTGATTCAGTACTTTCTCTCAACTATTAGCCAATACAGGCATATCCAGCGGAGTAACCATTTCCCAGGCGTCTACATCAGCGTCTACTGGGCCTCCGTTCTCTCGTTCTCGCTTGGTACCGCCCCTACCCTACCGACCACCAATGGCGGCTTTATCCGGCCTCCTTGATGAAGGTGGGATGGATGACGGCATCGTACCTTCAACTCCTACACTATTTGCTCCGCGTCGTTCGGATGGTTTCGGGGAGGCGGTTAGTTCACCACATGTTCCTTCAAGCGTAGTAGGACGGTTCACCTTCAATGAATCGCAACTGGCGGGTAGCGGCCCTGCTAATAGTGAATCCCATGCTCGAGGATCTAACGAGACAGTTCCAGAACATAGTTTGGAGGTTCCGCAAGCGGATGACAATAGTAGGTGGCTCGGATAGTCCTTGGAGTTGCCTAATATAGGTTGTTGTGGTTCGAAAAGGATGGAGGTGTTTTGTAATTTTGCGGATAGACAAAATGTATAGGTTACAAGCGAATAATGAATTATAATAAAATTGTCTAGGAAATAGTCAAAATCGAAGGATCATTTTTGTAATATTTATATCAATTATTATTTTGAAATTTATCAATATTATATAGAACTAAATATTCGAGTCTGTGTTGTCCAAAAATACTGGCCATTAATAGGTGACACATTTACTTGAAATTTCGCATGCTTATAAGTTTTAGGATCTTAATAAAGAGAAAGATTAAAAGTTATTGAAACGGCACCCCTGTAAAGGACTGTAGAAGTTATGGGAAAACCTTGATCGTTTAGGGATAACGTCGTATAATTGTGACAGTTATTCCGCTGGGCAAAAGTTTACGATTCACATAACTGTACATCTATAAACTGCATTTAAAATTTCTATGAAAGAAGCTTATATTCAATATATGGTTTTTATCAATAACAGAAGAACTCGATGAGTAATGAATAGATAGCTCTTAGAAACAAAAAAGGTAAATTACCAGGAGCATTAGATTTCCATAAAATTTCAAAAAATTAATATCAGTCAATACATTTTGACAAATGCTTCAGTTCAAACTTGGACAGTACAAATAATGTTTTTTTGCTATTTCTGTGTCCAATTCCAATGTTATAGCACCTAAAGAACTGTTTCTTTTTGTTTGGATACAACGAAGTAAGCTGTTACTGCTAGATTGTCATTTCTCGCGATTGTAAGTGACACAGTTATTCGAGTTGCATTCACTTCTTCCCAGGAATTTGGTACTATTTATTGTTTTTTTTATGACGTCTGAGAAGTTGTTATTTTTGTCAGGTTAGTATTTAGATACAGTCTGTTTGACAAGAGTGTGTACGGCAAAAGTGAAAAAAGGACTTTGGTGTGGGAAATAAAATTAAATATATTATACATGTATTCTTGATTGTGGTGCTTTATTATTAATAAGTGATTCAGTCGTCGACACATGCTTTCTACTAATTTAATAGCGAAATCTGAAGTCAAAAACCTCCATATTAGTCGAATTTGACAAAATAATTGCTTGACAGTTCAGATCTTTTTTCCTCGGCGATTAAGCATCATAAATGTCCAAATATTTTCTATGGAATTTGCGTCCGGGGACTGCGATGGCCAATCTAGTATATCAATGTCATTTGCTTGTTCTTTAATGTTTCAGGTCATTGTCTTTTTGCAACAGTCAATATTTATTTTTTCTCATATACCACCTTTGGGCACATTGTAGTAAGGTCTTCTGATATACTTTGACTATTTTAGTTGGGTTTGAATTGTCTGTAAAGATGTACAAAATGTCAGATTTCTGTTGTTTTGAGAAACGGCTCCAAACGTGCATTTTTACCGCGTATTTGACCATCCGCTGGATGGATTTATTGGCGTGGGTATAGCAGGTATGAGTGATGGAAGAACGTGCTCAAAAAGAAGCTTCGTCCGAAAAAATTACGTTGTCCCAATCGCGGTCCAAATTTTCCTTCGTCCAAGCGACTTTCTTTGCAATGTGTTTTTCAGACAGTAGCAGTTTCTCTATTGTGCTACGAAATTTTACTTCATTAGCCAGTAAACGTCTTCTTATCACACGACATATTTTGACCCTTTCTACGCAAAATTGCTTGTCTACCACGTAATGATATGAGAGAATTCTGGAATAATTGTAAAAACCCTGTTCTCCCTTTTCGTTTTTTTTGTATGGAGTTGCGATCCGGTAGATCATCGACATTTTTTACTTCTTAATGGCGTTTCACCCACTTACTAACAAATGTCTTGAGATCTTCATGAATTTAGCAGCCGCTCCGTATGATATGTTGGATCCTTGTGGAACACAAAAACGGGTCTTTTACTGCCCTCGATTCAAGCGTTTTAAATTCGGGTGCATCAAACTCTGAGTAGCTCCGAGCAAATCTGAAAAAAGCATTTAAAGTGTTAATTTGCAGGGTAGATAATCTCCAAATTATTTTTTTCGGACTTGTGTTTTTAATATGCATAGCGAAACATATTGGAGAAAAAAAACACAAACATTATTTTATTACTTATTAGTTTTGAATTTTGTCTGATTCGACCACAAATATTTCGTAATTCGTTAAAAACGTAAGTCCGGTAGCTTGTGAACCAATCTTATTTTTTGTCTCTCCATTTCATGTATAAAATATTTTTGCCCAAAAATAGCATCTAAAAATGATACCTGACAGCTGCTAGGGCTTTATCTGACAAGCTCCGAAGCATAATGCACTACGTGAATAAAGCGAGCGTTTTTTGCACCTGAACAGCTTTGAGCTGGTCCGGCCAATGAATCGAGGACAGTATTTGTAACGCTGTGCGTACGTGGCCCTTATGCCGACATACGTCCTTTTGTGACAAAGATCGAAGTGCAATTGAAAAGTCCTATACAAAGCATCTCGGAGGAGGGGTCACGCTGCTTGTATTCGAACTATCGTTCATGGTTTCCAAGAAAAAGTTTGGCTGTACACGCTCTTGTCAAACAGACTAGTTTCTTTTTAATATTGGTTATTAAAACCTATTGGCTGCATTTCGAAAAGTTCTTGGTCAATGCCTTAGTAAATATCATTCCATTAGGTAGATATGTGAACTGCAACCAACTAAGTAATTAATTAATCCCAAAGCAAAAGCTGTACAGGCAAATATATCCAAACTTTTGATTGCCAGTCCACAGCTATCACCTTCAAATAACCGGGAAAAATAAGTAGTAAAGGGTCGGTGCCAATCCCTCATAAAATTTAACCCGCCGTTCGAAGAACGACTACCACTTCTAGTCCTGTATTTATGTTACTACAGGTCCATAACAATTTTTATGAAACGAAATTATAAAAGTAATATAATAAAATGATTACTTTTTTATATATCGCGTACACTAAAAGTTATCTATTTTAGTAAGAAGAATATTGTATAAGTTTGAATTGTATTGTGGAAATGATTTTGAATGTAGTTTTTGTATTGTTAAAGTAGTTTTTGTTTTCCATATTTATAATACAATAATTTATAAATATTTCTTACGTACTAAAGAAGATTTTGAGAACGGATTGTGTTGCAATATTTTTTTAAATTAATTTTTTTCTATGTAAAATCTTTATCTCAAAATCACAGTGAAAAATTATGAACATAAAATTAATAATAAATATTTTAAAATCTGATAAGTAAAAATAATCGATAAAGTGAATAATTAATGAACGTTCAGGTTAATAAAAGATCTTTAATATTCTGATTTATTATGCAAGTACATCGGTAAACCTGTAAAATTGTTTTAGAGTTTTGTAAAATTATCATTTTATACGGTATTACGTGTATTAGAAAGAGAATTGCAAATTACATATATAATCATTTAAACATTTAAGGTAAAATTTACAGTTTATAGTAAGAAAATCAGTAAGGGTAAGAGCTATAAAACCTTATGTGGCCTGATTTGTTATAAAAAACTTCTATCGAATTAACAGAATTTATAAATTGACTGACTTCGTTAAAGTTTAAAACTAGTGCCTGAAGAAATAGTCTCATCATTATAAAGCTAAATAAGAAATTTCATTAATCCTGTAGTAAAAAAACATAAGTAGATTTGTTGCAGGATAGAATTATATTAGTTAATCGGTGGTGTTGTTTTTATTTTTCTCATTTTCAAAGCTAACTTACTATTTCTGTGGTTAGTGTAGTATTTGTCTTGTTCCTATAATCACAGTGAACTGTAGATATTCCGTCAAAAATACTTTTGTCTGGTCCATGAATTAAAACATCTTCATTAATTCTACCGCATTTGCACTCATATTGGGCAACCCCACGGACTAAGGGTACAGGAAATCCTTAATAATTGGCATTTGTTTCAGGTACTGGGCGCAGCGTTCCTACGACTCCTTTACAATCGTCCCCTCAAGAATCGATTCCTAATGTGACTGAAGAAGCGGGCGATACGCAGACTACGCAAAGTGATGGTAAGTGTTAGTTGTGCATGGATGTATTTTTATTAGCTTCTGAATGCGAGGTGAGGTGTTCATTTGGAAATTTTCAGCAATTTTATGATAAGACGTAGAAATAACTATAATAAAAGATGTAAATTGTTAGTTATGTTTCGCATTTTGTTCTTGCATGATAATATTTTAAAAAATTGGGAAATTGTTCTTTAATTTTCTCTTTGACTACATATTGTATTTGCGAAAATCTGTATAACAGTGACACTCAATTTTTGAGATATAGTGGCTCACGGAAGCATTCATTTAGATGTACTGATCACGTCCAAATAAATACAGTTTAAAACAAGGGTAACATTTCTCGGAACGGGGCTTAGAACGACTTGCACTGGTGCATTAAGCAGTGTACAGAAGCACTCTGACAATTTATAGAACCGATCCTAAAAGTTGTGCTTTTTATATAATTTTTACCAAAATTTATATAATAATGTATACAGCGCGGTCGTAAAAAATCGTTCGCCTTTACTTTTGAACGGGACACGATATCGAGGCTGGGTAAAGATCTAGTAAAAAAGTATAATTTTGACTACTTTGTTATATATTCTTTACATAAAAGTATTTTGTTCCGTGGCCCAGTCTAATGACAACGTTGTCAGCTTTTTTTTATGGGAAAGTGGTACTTTATTCAATGCTGCTTTGATAATTTATCCGTTCTATACTTATGGTCGTTTAAAATTTATTGTAAAGGTAAAGTAAAGAATTTTGATTAAATTCGCGTTGGTAACTGTGACTATTTGGCTACTGGGGCTAGAGCTTATTAACTTATTTATTTAATTAAACAACACACTACAGAATGTTACATTCTAATGGTATGGCAGATGACACTGAATTAAAAAAAAACAAAAATACATCATTTAAAATATGAAAAAAGAAACGTCAAAAAAGAATATTTAAAAATTATAATCATTTTAATCCTCGGCAGTAAGTCACAATTCATGTAGAATCGGTTGTAGTTAACTATTAATCTGTTTATGAAGGTGAACTGGCTGTAGTTAGTCCGATGTTAACTTTCCTGGGATAGTTGTCGAAGCCTAATTTGCTCATAACATAGATTGCTCGTCTCATAAGCTAGGCCGTGTAATAGGAAATGGTGTTTATATAGCAGATATATTTATTTTTGACTGTTTCGAGTGGGTTCCGAACCACGGTTATGCAGTTTTCTCAGGTGGTCATCTGTCTAAATACCACGTCCGGTGCCGGTTCACTTCAATGATCAGACGGGAAATTTTTTTAAAAGCCAAAAATTCCAAGGGATAACTTGTCACTAGAACAAGGCGTGTTTTAAAAAAATGTTGTCCAGAAGTGCTTGGTAAACATTTTGTACTATTAACATAATTTTTTGATTTTTGAAGGCATATTTTTTTACTTGTAGAATTTGCAAAATATAATTGAAATATTACATATTAAAATTATTTTCACAACGTCCTTAAAATTAATATACCAATATAAAGTTTTTACCAGAAAATACCCATTTTTTTACATTACTGTAATTTAACAGAAAAAATTCTTTGAAATATAAATACTTTTAAGTACGAACGGTTAGACACATTTTTTTATAGTAAAGCGGCATTAAAGATGAAGGGAGGGATATAAGCCCTCCTTATCATTTCAAAAAACTGACAGCGCCTTCTTAAAGCTGGGCTATGATATAACAACAGTTTAGTATCAAAAAGTAGTAAAAACATTACATTTTTACCTGGTCTTGATATATTTTGTCCAATTAAAAAGTCTGTAGAGGGAAATGACTTTAAGACCGCACTGCATTCAAGCATCAAAAATACATTCTAATAAAAAATTTAGGACGTAATACATCAAAAATATTCATTTTCAATTAAAGATAAATTTAATCACATTGGCAGAGCTATCTAGATTTTAAAACATCTACATTTTATTTTCTAGTCCTGTCATTTTAAAAGATCAACGAGGGAGAAAAATATTCACCAAAAAAAAAAAATTTTAATTTTTAAATAAATTCCCATAAAACTGATACAACAAGTAACAATTAAATGTGTGGTTGGGGCAGATAATGTTCTGTAATAGATACGAAAACCAAAGATGAACTAGTACAGTTACTTAGTGATTGCTTGGTATAGGAACCTATCCCTACCGATTGGGAAAGTGCAATATTAGCCCTCATATACATGAAAGGAGATCCGACCGACCTCGAAAACTATCACAAATCTATAAAGTGCTCATTAGGATTATAATGAATAGATTAGAAAATAAGCTCTAAATGTATCAGTCATAAGAATAGGCTGGATTCCGTAGCCATTTTAGCACCATTCAACATCTGTATATGGTAAGGCAGCTACCGGAAAAAAGCATTAGAATACAAAATACCGATATATATTCATAGACTTTAAGAAAACTTCCCATACGATAGAAAGTTGGACAATAATTAAGCCAATGGGGAATTATATGATATTAACTCACTGAAACTATTTACCCTGATTCTTCAGGATGTCTTTAAACAACTTAATTGGAAAGGAAAAGGAATAAACATCTAAGGCGGCCATCTGCAAAATTTGAGGCTTGCTAATGAAATCGTGATATTTTCAAATGATAAAAAAGAACTTTCAGAAATGTTGGAACATCTACAGGAAGAATTCAGTAAAATAATAGTATTAACAATGAACAGCACTAAGGCAAATACACTAATAGAAGAGACAACGGTCACGATTTGTGGACAAACAATTGAGAAAGTAAAATCATAGAATAAACAAATATACTATCAACAAGACCTGGAAGTTGACAGAAGAATTAGACTAAACTGGGTATCGCCCACGAATAACTAAAATATATTTTGAATAATTTAGAATATGAAAATCTCATTGAACTTGAAAGTCAGAATTTACAACCACTTTGCACTTCCAGTAACAACATACAGATTAGAAATATGAGCTTTGACTAAGAAGACGGCCAACTAATTAAGGTTACTCCGGAGCGTCATAGAATGAAAATTACTAGGAATATTGTTAAGATAACACAAGACCAACGAACGGATACGATAGAAAACATAAGAAATGTAATGGAAAGGATTAGCTCTATAAAATGACAATAGACAGGACATGTAGCGAGGCATAGACCTCAATATGTATGGTACGATGACTTGAAAAAATCGTTTGGCTGAATCAGTACCAGCTCACCTACAACAGAGACACATAGTTCAATATAAGAGATGGCTATATCCAGTGGATAGGTCACGGCTGAAAGAAGCAATACATTTCAAGTTGGCGACCATTTTCTTAGAAGTTAAGAAATATGATGGAAAACCGTGCAGACGATTGAATGAATTTCTTCCAAAATAAATTATTTTAACGCACTGCGCATGCGATGAATGATATTGCAGAATTGGTGCCGCAGAATCGCGAGTAAAAGCTAGAAACAGCTTAAGTGATAAATTTCGCTGATATTATATAAAATATATGCTTGACGGTAGCTAAAAACTGAAAATTTTGGCACAACGATTAGTAATTCAATATAGTAGCGTGCAGTTTTTTACCAGCTGCTAGGTCCTTACCAAATTCACTAGGTATAGCTAAAACTATACTTTTAGTCGTGAGTTTTATGCAATAAGTTTATATTTCGCTTAAATATTTGTAATAGTAGTAGACAAAAAACCTATGAAACTTTTTTTTAGTTCGGTTACCTTTAAAATACTATCTAGAATAGTATATTTTGCAGCTTTGCTAAAGAATTGCCAAGTTAAGGTGATGGGGCTTAATATATACCATTTGGTTCAGTTGTATACATGTTCTTTGCGTGGGGGCAGGAACTTACTGCTTAGTTTTTGTTTATATATTTTTTCATTCTATTCTATTTTTTACAATAGAATTCAGATAATTAAAATTAAGTATGGATTTTTCTTTCAAATAATATATATTTATAATATATATAAGATTCAAACATTTCTAACTAGACGTAATGTAGAGGGTTTAAGATTTTAAAATGATTATTTGTTTACTCCTAATTGTACAGAGTGGTGTTTTTTTACATACATAGTGGGTAAACTATAGAAGATACACAAAAAAAGGTTATCATACATTCCCAAACACAATTTTAATGCTATCAGCAGATTATGTCGAGCTGGGGTCGTTTTTAACATACAGACAAGGCTTTTGTGAAAATTTACATGCTCTTGTATCTCAGTCGTAATTGAACATAGACAGAAATATAACTTCCACAGAAACATCCATGTTACAATATTTTTTCTATATACTTTGAGCCAAATCAAAAGTTGGGATATATTTTATGAGACGCCCTGTATATTTTTTGACGATCCGATTCGGAATTAATTAAATTACCTAGATCTAGAATTTTAAAAAAAGATCAGGTGATAGTTTGCCTCCAACTGTTTTTGGATGATCTGATTGATGCTGACTAGTTTTTGATAGTTTTTCGAACGGTATTGATACTAATACGTTACTTTTTTATGCAAGTTAAGATTTTAACTTAAAATTATATTTAGTGCCTAGATGTGCTTAGTGTATTTTTACTCCAACATGCCATGTAATAGTGCAATATGCGGATTATTTATGCAGTTATATACGATACAAAAATATGATGTAAGTAATCAAATTTTAACATTAATTTTCCTTGTTAAGAAATTAAGCTGGAAAGAGCATAGAAACTATACAATCACATTACAATACATTAATTTTCCTTAAAAAGATGTTAAGTTGATAAGAAATTAAGCTGGAAAGAGCATATGAACTATACAATCACAGATTGTAATGAAGGTATCAATTTTATGCAGTCTGTTACAAAGACATGGTGAGCATGTGATATGTAAAGATCACTATTGCTTTACAAGTCATATATCAGATCTATCACTGATTATAGTAGGTTTCTGAATGGCGCTGGTAGTACTGCGCTGCAACTAAAATTGTTTAAAAAAGGATTAAAAATTGTAAAAAATTTTGATTTTACTACGGATTGAAACTATAAATGTGCTGAATATTCCTCAAAATTTTAACCCAATCGGTCATATAGATTTTTCAAAATCGTATCAACTAGGTCCCGTAATAAAAGGACCTTGCTTGTAGTTCAAGAAAATCGTCTAAAGCAGGTTGTTTCTCTTTTTCTTTTTCAGCTTAGTCGTATGCTTTTTCAAAAAAAAAATTTGTATTTTCTGTTTGATTTTCTACCACAAAGTTTAGAATTTTTTTCATCTCAGTTTAAATTGAGATACAAAATATGAAGGAAGCAATAATTGGCTCCGTTCGTGTGAAACATCAATTGCATTTACTAATTGTCACAAAATTGTACAATACTCGATTAAATATTCTGTTTTAGAAGCTTTATTAAACATCTAATCCTTAATATTGTGCATTTCAAATAGTTGTACTAAATGTTCCTGTTTAAGATTTGAGAAATTGATTCTTATATGGAATTGTGCCCTGTGGAACCTGGGTGATTTAAGTATGTCTCAGTACTGATTGGATTATTAAATTACATCAACTCGCAAAACAAACCTAAATCTTATTCAATAATGCGTGATTACCTTTTTGGGTATCTGCATAGTGTCCCCAAAACTGCAATCTACTACAGCAAAGTACCACCCTGTACAATTTGAAGTAATCAAAGCAATTTTAAAACGTGAAGATTTTGAAATCTTTAACTTTCTACAAATTTTAAAATGATCTTGTTTTTATTATCAATTTTTAACTTCAGAACTGTTGCCTTTAGGCTGATCATTGTTCTAATTTAGTGATTTTTCTTTTCCAAAGTTGAGCAGTCAAGAAACATGGCTCCACCCAAGTAGCTTGAGTTCCAACTAAGGAAAAGAAGATTGACTATTCTAAGCACTCTTAGCAGCTTCTTAAATTACCAAGCATAGTGGCTTCCGTAATAAAATATAATTTTTAGTATTTTAATTTTATATTCTCTTATTTTAAAGCGTATTGAAAATTTATCATTGTGGATATATGTGATTGTTTAAAAATACACTTGAGGCGGATGTGACCTAAATATTCTGAAAATATTTATGGATCCCTAAGGATTTGTTTGTGTTTACTTGTAATTTTATAGAATGAACAAGTTAACACAAGTTATTTTTGTGATTTTATTGTTCTATGTCGTTTTAGAATTAGCGATAACAAACATTTATTAGTAAATATTTCACTGCCACTAAAAAAACTTATATCTGTGATTTATATAATGGTTGCTATTTTTTATTGTTTATAAATTAGTTTTTCTAGTGAAATTAAGTATAGAACAATATACCATAATTAAATTCCATATAAGACAATAAAATATTTAACTACAAAGAACATTACATGTTCAACTTTAATAAAAAAACAGCTATTAAGATTTTAAAACGTGCTACAAATAAATATTATTCTATATTGAGATTAGCAAATAAGTCCAAATTTTGTGCCAAATTTTACATTTAACGTATGCGATGAAATTTGATTAAATGTGGATTTTAAAGATTCTATTTTATGGTAATAATAATTTGGTTCACATCAGCTTCATATTTATGTTTTGTGATTATTTTTGTCGTTAAACATATATGTTTTTTTTGTATGCGTAATATTTTTATTTTTTTATTATGGCGTTTTCTTATATAAATAGCTTTTCATCTAAATTACTTAAATTTGAATCTTAAATTCCATCTAGATACCATAGAAATTAAAACTTCTAGTTTGCCAAACGTAGTCTTGTCATTATCAACATTTTTTTGGATTTCCTGATACCTTGATAATCTTAACTCTAATTTCTCAAATTAAACATCTAAATGCCATAATGAAAATAATATTTTGCGTTTCAATTTATTATAAGTACTTTTATTTTTATTTTTGCTTTTAATAAACTTATTTATAAAATGTTCGTTCTATTATTCACAAATAAAGGAAATGCTATATACCAGTGGCGAATACAATATACGTGCATTTGGATGTATAAAACATTTGTATTGGAGAAACTATTTTTGTTTTCGACCAACTGAAAGACCTCATAAAAAGAGAGGACGTACTCTGTTCTTATACGATTGGAGACAAAACACCATCTCAGATTGCAATACCAGGAAAGGGTGTAAGCCCAGTACGAAATCGCAAGATATTTCTAGTTGATTTCAATAATTTTGGGTAGATTTTCAAAATGATGTATTATTTACTGTAGCCAATTATTTATTTGACATTATGGATGAGACGCAAGAATTTATTTGAAACATCATTTAATTAATTCTCATACTTTAAATCGTAAAACGTTAATTCGTTATTTTTATAAGTTCACATCGGTGATTCATTAAGGGGCTTCACCTAAATGTGTTTCGGGAATTTACCGAGAAGTTTTATATAAATGTGTGTATACATATGGCGAGCCGCGTCCGCGGCGAGCGTGGTGCGATCCTCCTTTGGATTTGGCAAACTTTGATTGTCGAGTGCCTTCGGTGACAGGCATCAAAGGAGATAATAAAAACGTCTGGGATACAACAAGCCAATTTCATTATATGTCTATTGTTCGCGAACAGCACGACCGAGGCACGTAGTGATCCATTTTGCTTCGGGGATTCCCAAGATTAAAATAAATGATTCTTTAACTTCTCCACAGGGGACTAAGACAGAACAAAATACTTATCCTTACGTTAACAGATTTGTGTATGGGCATCTTCCTAAATTCATTTTCATTTATTATTTCGGTTCTGCATCGATGATTTGTATTTTTATAAAAAAAAAAAATCGTTATTAAAAAAGTCGACCATGGAATCGTTTTTTTCTCAAAAAATCGCCCATCATTACTTGATCTCAAACTTCGGTATACTCGATGGTATTTCGATAGTTCTATCGAAAATTCGGTGGAGGTGGTAACAATGTGTAAACCCATCTCATAACAGTGCACCGCCACCTGCAGACCATTTTCTGACTTTTCGTTTTTGTCGACACAGGAAGGTGAGGGCACCTAAACATGAGAAAACCGAGTCCTCTAGGCAACTCGTATCAGACAAAACATGAAGTCCCATACAAGCAGTGCTATCTCTCAGTATTCCATGCAATCTGAATATTTATCTCGTAGAAATCTATAATTATATATAAACGGTGAATACAATATACGTGCAGTTGGGTATATAAATACATTTACATTAAAGAGCCGTTTTTGTTCTCAAGCAACTAAAAAACCACACTATAAGAGTACTATGTTCTAACACGGTTAGAGACAAATCACTATCTCAGATTGCAAGGATGTACCATAAAATGGTGGAAGCCTCTCCAATAATGGTGCACCGCCATCTTCAGACTGGTTTCAAACTTATTTGGGCTAGTTAGTACAGGGTACACAATTCCACCTAAACATAACAAAGGCGAATCCTTAGCAACTAAGGTGTTCGAACAGAGTACGTCTGCCCTTGTAGTATAAGGTTCTTTCAATTGCTTGAGAACAAAAATAGTTTCTCTAATATAAATGTAAAACCTTTTAAATTTACAATATAATTGTGAAAAATAATAATTTGGAGAAATAAAGTTTTTCAAACGGATTTTAGGAAAATGGGTTATATATAACGTTCTATTTTAAATAAACACTTAAAATGTTATTGGAAGTATAGAAATTTACCGTAATGAGTTTAGCATTAATGATACCGAAACTTCTTAAAAAAAAATAAAGTTAAATTTTTGTTCGTATCGGTGCCTGCTTATGAATAAAATGGCCAAACAGTTTTGACAATAACACATATTCTTTAGAATCAATACTAATGTTGTTCAATCCCCTGCCATTTTATTTACACACCATATTATTTGTTTGTTTTTTTTTTTTAACTAAAAACCAGAGAGTTTATAAAACTTTATTTAAAATACCAAAAATATGATACATCTACGTGAAATGTAAAGCATTCCATGCTTTAACAAAGACAATGTTTAATTGTAACCGAATTACCTTATAGGTTTTTTAATAAATTATTTTAACATTCTTCGTCAGAAGGTACTATAGAAATTTTCGCGAAGTCATAATATTTATAGAAATAAGAAAATCGTTTTTAACATGGAAATTCTATTATATGGTTTAAAAGAGTTCAGGGTTTAGTGTCATTGCATTAATGTAATAGTTTTTAAATAAAAGTATACATTATTTATTTGATAGTATCAGAAATGTAGGATCCTAAAAATCACAAAAAAATATTAAGGAGGTTATTTTGTCACAATTTTTGAGTGATTACGGACACTGTTTTCTTAATTTTTACTTATATACTGTACAGAACACACAAAGTTTGATTAGTACCAATCGACCATAATATTAATTAATGTTATGACTGTTGATATTATACGATAGTAGCTGTTTATATTTCAGGAATAATAAACAGAAACAAATATTTATCGTTGAAAATGAACTTATTGTTTTTCAAAATATTGTCTACAATGGCAAATACAATTTTTCATACGCTTGAACCAATCCGAAAAGCATTTTTGCCACTTGGAAGATGGTATCTCCAAAACATGGTTGACCTTGCAGTTTGTTTTTCATATACCGGAAAAAAAATGAATTATTGGGTGCCAACTCAGGGTTGTAAAGTAGATGACCCTTCAACTCTACATTTTGTGTGCCCAAAAGAGTCATTTGTTTGAGCCGATATGGCCAGTTTTTAGGAAGAAACAGGCCACCTTTTGCTTTGAAGTGCTCATCATGGACGACTCTTACCGTCGACTGCTGTTTACTTTCGGGCTCACATGCATAGATCCAAGACTCGACCCTATCGATGTATTTTGAAGTCTCGCGATCATATTTTTGAGCATTGTGAAATTATGCGGGATCCAATGCGAATACAGGGTTTTCGCAGCCAAATGTTTATGCAATATTATATACCCTGGCGTTATTAATGTTCAGGAATGACTCAATCTCACGTCACGTTACATGGGGATTTTTCATTATCAGTTCATGTACAGCATCGGTATTTTCTTGCACTGCAACCAATTTTGGACGCGACCGTCCGTGAACGAACGACGGCTACCATTAAATTCACCAAAACCAGCGATCTATAGTAATTTATCTAGGTGCTTCACCGCCATATAAAGATCCAAGTTCGTCGATTCACTCTTCTTGAGGTAAACCACGTTGAAAGTTGTGAAAAATAATCGCATGAGAATATTAGGAGTTAATTCCATTTTTTGGCCAAGTTGATATTTTGAAGTTACTGAAAATAACACAAATAGGTTCTGTCTGTCAAAACGTTCTAAGTACGAATACCATCTAAAATGTCAAACTTTGCGATGGATATGTCGGGTGATACCTAGCAACACCTTTATTTTCAGTTCCGGATACCCTCGTAAATCAATGGAAAAAACAGTGGAAAGAAAATGGACCGAACGAGGTATAACAAAGTAGTGATCGATTACAAATACTGCGAAATACATTATTTCAGAGTAGTTTATCTGATTAATTCCCTTGTTAAAGAATTCTTCGATCCCAATTGCTGAATCCACAGTGGAATCGCAATATGCTGTAAAGGCTTAATTTTTCATTATAGCAACAATTACGAGAATAAATCAAATATAAACTGTAATTTTTTTCTAAATGTTTATTAAAGCAATATAAAATTACACATTGCCACAGTGCATTTTTGCCAGCTAAAACGGAGTTTGTGACTTTGTTTTCGTAGAAAATTCAGGGATGTGTCTCCAACTAATTACAAATAAATTTTTATCAATTCCGCATTCTTTCATTGTCTCTAACAAGTTAAAACAAAATCTGTGATAAATCTAGACCAGAAGGATGGTTATGGTATCTGTATAAACCCTGACGTGCTGTGAACAAGCAGAACTCATTGTGTTAAAACACCGTAGTTTGTACGCAGTGTTACCAACGAGAGTAATTGCCATGTTTTCACCAGTTTTCTAGCTAAAAGTACGGCTGTGCCTTTACTGTACTAACGTTCCTAAACAAGACGTTTTTTTCTGTTCAAAAACTTTAAAGGCATATTTGTGTTAAGTATAAGGAAATAAGCTAATATTTGAAGTAAAATTTTGTTTTATTAGGATTTTATTATGTTATTTTTTTTTAAACCTTCGAACAGTTAGCAGTAGTTATGAAATCTCGACTCATAAATGGTTTCTCGTTTGATTCTTGTTGTAACTTTGAATGTTTTAGTGACTAGTTGCTGCAAGTTAGAAAAATTTTAATTCGATTATTATATTCTCTTAATAAATCAATAAATTATGCCTGTCGATTTCTTTTTGCATATTTGCTCTATTACTACACGGCCGTAGCTCGCTTATAAAAACAGCAATTTTTGGTTAGCCGTCACGTTTTTTAATTTCTACCGATTGGTAACAGTATATTTGATGTCGAAGGGATTTTACTTACTTTTAAGATCATCAGTGAAGCTTTCCCTTAGTGGTAGTTAATAGGCTTTCTTTCTGACAGTTGTGATTTCAACATCCTTTTATGCCCTAAGTTATCCGTTTTTTTTTTGAAGAGTCTTAAAATTTAAGCTAATTCAATGCCGTTCCACGTGCTCGTTTATTACGCAATCGGATAAATAGCAAACTTAAACTATTAGGGCGAAGACACACACCTATTTACTCTACCCTCCTCCCATTAAAGTTAAAGCCTCAATTTCTTATTCCGCTTCCAGAAAAAAATCCGTTTTGATTTACCCTTGTACATTACGGATTCACAGACAGAAGTTTACTATACTTTTTATAAAGTTTCGTCCTGTATTTTCATAAATTTTTTTACGAATGGCACAGGATCGCATTAGTCAAAAACCCGTTATTCCATTTTAATAAAGCCTATTTTGCCATATTATGTACAGAGTAGCATGACGGTAATGAAACAAGCATATTTAAAATTTTTTATACAAAGAAGTAGGATGTTTGTCACTAGTTATTTGAGACCGATCTAAACAAATAATTAAATTCTATTCTGACTAACCTACTAGTAATTGTTTAGCAGAACGTCTTTTTATTTTGTAGTTGTTTGTAACTTCGAAAAAATCAAAGACATTCCTAATAGTTTTGAATGTGTTAGTTATTGAACATGATCGTGTAATGGAAATCAACGGACATTAATCCATTTTGTTGTTGGTAACAATATATCTACATTAAAAGTAAAATTAGTTTTGGATAATTGTTATTTCTATAAAATAACTATATGTATTTTTTTAAATATATTGTGTAAGAGGTACCACCACCATATTACCTTTTAATTACAGCTGAAATACCACAAATTATGGTAAGTGGCGACGATGAAGAAGCTGCTTTAGAAGGAAGTTCGGAAGAAATTATGGGCCCTCCTGGTCAGGCTGTTACATCTGAAGAAGGTCGGTCAGGAGAAAGGGGAGAAGACGTAGAAGGAGATGATGGCGTAAGTATAAATTTTAGATAAAATCATTCAAATTTGAGGATAAAAATGTCGTTTTCTTGATTGATGTCGGTTTTATAAAAAATCGTTAAGATCTATTAGATAGAAGCCGAGATAATAAACTTTTTACAGCGTGGCATAATGTTGACGCCACCGCTGTCGCCTGCTGAGGCTTACTCCCACTATTCAGGCTTTAAAACCACATTACCGCGTAGGAAATTTTTTGAAAATCACTCTTTTTTTGCTTATTAACAAAAAGAACAATTTTGCGATATTGAAAACCTTTGCAGGCGACAGTGGCTGTGTCAAAACTGAAATTCAAAGTTCAAAATTGTGCCGCGCTGTTTCTACCTATCCGATTTAGATGATTTTTTAAACCGATATAGTAGTATTAAGATCTTTTTGCAACAAATATTGCTTGATTTGAAAGTATCATAATGGGATCGGCACGAATCTTTTGTTAAACGAAGCGTTTTTCATCGTATACTTATTATAATATTTCTTTCATTAATTGCAAAGTTATTCAATTTGTTTATAAGCAAAAAATAGAGAGTAGTATTCAACAAATTCCCTAGGCTTTCTTTATTGTTCGATCTGAAAAAATTCAACACGGTATTTAAGCTGAAGCCTTCTTATATACCTAAAAAATTTGATTATTGTCCGAAAATTCTTTGACCAATCGGGATCATTCCTTGGGAGATTTATTTGTATAAATGTGGAACTTTATGTAACCAAAGACCGAAAATATTAACTATGTTTAAGTTGTTTGCCGTCCACTTGAAAAAATGTTTATTTTTTTCGCACTGTAAATTTACAAATTTGGGATAGTATCGATCGAAAAAAAAAAATTGCTATAACATTTTGCTTTAGAGTTGATATTCATGGAGATATAATGGAAAAAGGGTAATCGTCGATTTTTAACATTTTTCTAGTTAAGTTCTACGCTTCAAGTTAACCTTTTTATTCGTAGCATCATTGTGGAGTGATTTATTCTGAAAGAAACATTGCCTCCTGGTACAGCCAGCTCAAAAATGCAGCCAAATAAAAATGTTAAAATATCTTGTTAACCTGGGCTTTTTCGAATTTGGTGTATGTAATAACATTTGTTTCAAATTTGTTTAGGTTATAATATACAGGGTGTTCCGCTCAAAAAAGGTACTATTTACTGGATATTTTTAAAAAGTGATTCTTGATTATCTTTCTGATACAGCTTCTCATTCAGCGGAAAAAATATACACAGGGTGTCGAAAAAGTTATAGATAACCTGCCAGCTCCGTATCGGCCACATCATAGTCTTCCAAATATCCAATTAAGACCTTGGTAAAAGTTTTAGTATTCTTTGAAAATTACTACCAGTGCTCGTTTTTTTTTATACCGTTTCTACAAATGTTCTGTTTTATTTACCTATACCTACCTATGTGTGATTGTGCTATCAATAGAGTATAATGCATTTTCAATAATTACTTTTAAAACACTAGAAAAAAAATATCTTAACTACATTTTTGGTTCAAAATTTTTTCAACCTTCAACTTTGACCAACCGTGGTGAAAAAAAATACCACGCGTGTTTTGCCATTCATCTTAGAAACTTACTTGGTAGATGGAGATTCTAAAATGATATAAAAGTTATTACTTTTATGCTTTTTTATTATTGTTATTTCTATTTGAATAGCCAAGGGTGGGTTTACGCACAGTTCTAAAACTGCAGTTCTGATATAAAGCATACTTTCTTTAATGTTAAAGTATCCACATAACTTAAAAAAAAGTATTTTCAATATCAGAACTGTAGTTTTAGAATTGTATGAAAACGCACCCTTTGCTATTCATATAGCAATAACAATAACAAAAAAAAGCATAAAAGTAATAACTTTTATATCATATTAGAACATTCGTTAAGCAAGTAAGTTTTTAAGGAACAAGATGCTTGGAATTTTTTTCACCATGGTTGATCAAAGTTGCAGGTTGAAAAAAATTTGAGCCAAAAATTTGTTTAAGATATTTTTCTTCCAATGTTTTAAAATTAATTATTGAAAATGCATTCTATTCTATCGATAGCCCAAGTATTTACGATAAAGATAAATAAAACAGAACGCGAAAAAGTTTTCATTTGTAGAAATGGCATGAAAAACAACGAGCACTGGTAGTGATTTTTTAAGAAAATTAAAACTTAAAAAAAAAACTGGAAAACTGTAACACGTTTACTAAGGTCATAACTGGATATTTGGTAGACCATGAAGTGGCCATCCGTGGTTGATAGGTTATCCGTGACATTTAGAGACTGTGTAACCTCTTGGCCTTAAGACATTCGATTGAAAATGCTTAGAGATACAACCTGATCAAAACATCGCACGAAATCTTCAATATTTCAACCTTTAAACGAAAAATATACAAGTTGGATGATTTGATTGAAGGTGTAGCTCTAAAGTAAATAATTAAGCAATAGGGTCGACTTAATTTGGGACAGCTGTATAATATAATTATACATTATTATAGGTAAGTTCCGAGGGAGAGAAGCAACCCTCAACAGAAGAGGGTGAAGAAGAAGGTCGGGAAGCAGAAGCATCTCAGAGCCCTAACGAACCAAGATCGGGAAGTGTAAGAGGTAGCGGTCCCTCTGCTCGAAGGTCTATGCGGTTAACTCCTTCAAGAAGTTCCAGACAAGGTCCTACTCCCATAGTTTGGGGTGATCAGCGACAGTCGCCACACAGACAACAACATTACGGTTAGTTGATTTTATTAATTTTAATGAAACATATTTGATGGTTTGGTGAAGGAGTTTCCTAAGCTATATTAAGTCAAATATGAACGTCCAAATTTAGGCAACATTTTAAAAATTATGATATCTCAAGTAGAAATTACTAAATTACTAAGAAACTTAAAAAATTCCGTTTAATTTTTATTAAAATATCAATAATAATTCTTTTTAGGAATAGATGGAAGAATGAGTTATGTGTTAGCCGTCGCACATAGGTAAAACTTGTTGAAAACTGGTCCAAACTTTAAATAATTAATTGTAGTAATTTAGAAAATAAATGATTGGTAAATGAAGCTGGTAAAGTAAAGCATACCAACTACATTTATGTAATGTTCTTACACATTTTGAGGACAACCGTTCTGGCTGGTATGCAGTGGTGAAACTAAGAGTATGTCCGTCGCCGAGCAATTAGCATCGATTCTCTAATGAAAATATATTATTATATTTATATTTGTTTATTTGACATACTTCTAGGTAATTTTGTGTTTGGTAGGAGGGAAATGGTACTTTTAGACTGGGCGATGAAGGCGCACAAATATTGGAAAATTTCGAACTCTTTTATTACCTAGCCATTTTTTTCAAGTTTGAATAGAAAACTAATCTGAAGGGGCTAAATTTCGCCCATATGATGCACGAGAGAGCGATCGAACATTAGTTAACTCATTGATTTTGGCCATCGCATTGACAGATGTGTTAAATGGTGCATTGTCTTGATGAAACAACACTTTCTTTTTCGTCAAATGCGGGCGTTTTTTTTCTTTGTTACTCAAGCGCTGCAATAAGTCCTCATAATACTCGCCATTGATTGTTTTTCCTTTTTGAACATAATTAATGAAAATTATTCCACGCGCATCCCAAATAACTGACGCCCTGAACTTGCTCGCAGATGGAACTGTCTTCGCCTTCAGTCCATTGTTTGCGATGGTTATGAATTAATGCAAAAACATCGTCCACTCGATTGAAACATCCCCACAGCGCTGTTTTTGTTCCATTGTGCACCAATCTTACACACAACTTACTCATGTCCAAATTTTCAGTCGATATGAGATGTATAGCACTTTTTGAAATGCCTTTCATGTCTGCTAGCTCGCGTACTTTCAATCGACGGTCATTTAATACCATTTTGTGGATTTTCTTTACCATTATTGGCGTGGTCACCTCATTTGATCGAATACGGCGATGTCCGCCTTGGCAGCTCGTACGGCCTGTTTAAACTCTGCTAGCCAATATTTTCTTGTCGTAAACAAAAGAGCAAACTCCCCTAAAGTAGAATCCAGCTTGACTTTGATATAGTTAACTAAGATCTTTCAAACGAAAGTATTGTATCACATAATGATGATCAATTTTTTCCATGTTTTCACATTCACTGTTGATGGCTGTCAAACAAATATTAAACAACGCACCGTCTTTGACCTTTAGCTTTAGAAGGTTGGTACTTCCAGCCATAATAATTTTTTTCAAACAATAACCGCCACCTATATGTCAGATTGGGTACTTCTCGGACTATCTCACTATATACCATTGGTCTTAAAACAATTTTTCCATAAAGAATAGGTTAAAAATCGAAAAAAATTAACAAGTCTTAGAACCAGCTGCCTTGCTTTTTGTCGTAAACTTTTTGCAAATATTGTTACGTTGTAAACTGAAATTATATGTTGTATTATATTCAGGATTTTATATTATAATTGCATAATGTACACTGATTTTAACTGGTTAATTTTGTATCCATTTTTAGCATTATTAATAAAATAATGGTCTTTTTGTTTGTTCTAGATCGAGGAAGGAGCGGTCCCCTTGGTTTTGGTAATCGCTCCGTAGCAAGAAGGGCAAGAAATAGAATGCAAAGGCCGTTCGGAGGCCGATTTTAATAGGTATAAGTATTCTTATTGAGTCAACCTTTCTCATTCCACATTCGTTAATTTTCATACTTAAATCATTAAAAATAGGTTATTAGTTTTTTTGACAGTAAACAATTTATTAGTTTTTGTTTTTGTATGTATAATATTGTCAATTTATTTGTTAGGTTAATAAACTCAGAAAGGCGTAGATAGACCCAGTAACTTTTTCTCTAGTATCATTTATGATCAGACTTTTAACTTTAATTAAATTATTACTTGTAAGCCTCAAATTTTAGACGTTAAATTTAAACGTGTAACTTAAAAAAGATAACTGTGGACATTGAGTAGCTGTAAAAAAAAGTGGATGGTCCTTCTCCGCCTTTTGTGTAAACCATAATATATTCAGTGTTTTTTAAAGTTTAATGTATAAAAAAGTTAAATTGGACTGAAATGAGGTTTAGGATACAGGAAAATATAATAAATATGTAATGTCATATTGGAAAGTATCCTTTATTACTATTTGGTGTAGTATTATAACAATAAAACTTTAAAGTGATATTAGGTTGGTGTATTATTTATTCCTTATCTTGCAATTAGTCAATATTTATCCATGGCTATACATAAATATAAAATAAACTTAATAAGTACAAAAATATAAACTTAAAATTATCGCTGTAAGAAAACAAGTGCTTATGGTTGTATTTCAATGTTGACAAATCTGATATACAAATATTTATCGAAGCTATACAAAGCCATTCGTCATAAGGACTTAGAAGGGTGCATTTAAACCATAAAATTCTAGAGATTTTATCCCATCAGGGAGGATATTAAGGAATTTTATATCAAAATGACTTTGCCTGTCTCTGACCCTTGCAATACTCGAGTGTTTAATGATAATCTTTTTCTTTTCTGGTGTTATGTAAGTGATAGTCACCACTTACAAGGTACTTTTCAGAGATTTTTTTTCACGTATAGGAGGCTACACAGTTAGTATTTTTAGAGAAATAAATGATGTTCCGCAACAATATCTAAAACCCAAACCAGTCATAACTCTTATACACTTTCTTTGAACTACAAAACCCTCAAAGAATGTGCGGAATGACCCTAACAAAATGTGGCATAGAAAATATGCATGTGGAAATGTGCATTCATTAAAACTGCAAAAGAAATACTGTTTCTAGATTTTTCAAAACAAATTTCCACAGTGGAATCACAATATATTTGTAAAGGCTTAATTTTTCATTATAACGACAATTACGAGAATAAATCAAATATAAACTGTAATTTTTTTTTCCAAATGTTTATTAAAGCAATATAAAATTACACATTGCCACAGTGCATTTTTGCCAGCTAAAACGGAGTTTGTGACTTTGTTTTCGTAGAAAATTCAGGGATGTGCCTCCAACCAATTACAAGTAAATTTTTGTCGATTCCGCATTCTTTCATTGTCTCTAACAAGTTAAAACAAAATCTGTGATAAATCTAGACCAGAAGGATGGTTATGGTATCTGTATAAACCTTGACGTGCTGTGAAGAAGCAGAACTCATTGTATTAAGACACCGTAGTTTGTACGCAGTGTTACCAACGACAGTAATTGCCATGTTTTCACCAGTTTCCTAGCTAAAAGTACGGCTGTGCCTTTACTGTACTAACGTTCCTAAACAAGACGTTTTTTTTTGTTCAATAACTTTAAAGGCATATTTGTGTTAAGTATAAGGAGATAAGCTAATATTTGAAGTAAAATTTTGTTTTATTAGGATTTTATTGTGTTAATTATTTTTTAAGCCTTCGAACAGTTAGCAGTAGTTATGAAATCTCGACTCATAAATGGTTTCTCGTTTGATTCTTGTTGTAACGTTGAATGTTTTAGTGACTAGTTGCTGCAAGTTAGAAAAACTTTAGGTCGATTATTATATTCTCTTAATAAATCAATAAATTATGTCTATCGATTTTTTTTTGCATATTTGCTCTATTACTACTAAAATACTCCTACACGGCCGTAGCTCGCTTATAAAAACAGCAATTTTTGGTTAGCCGTCACGTTTTTTAATTTCTACCGGTTGGTAACAGTATATTTGATGTCGAAGGGATTTTACTTACTTTTAAGATCATCAGTGAAGCTTTCCCTTATTGGTAGTTAATAGACTTTCTTTCTGACAGTTGTGTTTTCAACATCCTTTTATTCCCTAAGTTATCCGTTTTTTTTTGAAGAGTCTCAAAATGTAAGCTAATTCAATGCCGTTCCACGTGCTCGTTTATTACGCAATTGGATAAATAGCAGACTTGAACTATTAGAGCGAAGACACACACCTATTTCCTCTACGCTCCTCCCATTAAAGTTAAGGCCTCTATTCATTTCTTATTCCGATTCTAGAAAAAAATCCGTTTTGATTTACCCTTGTACATTAAGGATTCACAGGCAGAAGTTTACTATACTTTTTAGGATCGCATTAGTTAAAACCCTTTATTCCATTTTAATAAAGCCTATTTTACCATATTATATACAGAGTAGCATGACGGTAATGAAATATAAGCATATTTAAAATTTTTTATACAAAGAAGTAGGATGTTTGTCACTAGTTATTTGAGACCGATCTAAACATATAATTAAATTATTTCTATATTAGATGGTGGAATAAAAATAAAAAAAGGAGTAATCTGGCGGTTTCTAGACCTTCTGTCATAGACGTTCCATGTTCATCCACGTCTCATTAGGAAATTATCAAAAAAAGGTAAATGAGGAAATTAACAAAAGGTAAAATTAATTCAATAAATTATTAACTCGTAAAAAATAAACCTAAAACCGTACAAACTAGAAACACAGTATGAAATGTATACTGCCATCAAGTCCGTTACATTGCCCCCTTCCAAGTATTGATTGTCCCGATTAACCCTCTTGATCCTGATAATGGACCAATATGTCTAGATCTACAACTTTCATCTTCGCATGAGGGGTTTTCTGAATTCGGTACACCAAATCGTTTAGTCGGGTGACTACGTTGTACGGACCTTCCCATGACTTCTGAAGCTTTGGTGAATGTCCTTTGGTTCTTTCCGGATTGTACAACGACATGCTTTCACCAGTATTGGCTGTGAAGTCATAGCGGGTCTTTATTCCGTTGCTTTCCGTTTGTAGTTGTCTTTGTACCTTTCTGAGGATAATCTGCAGAATGTTCTTCTTTCATAGTCCCTTTCGCGGTCGCGGTTTCTCTCGACATACCCTCTCAAGGATGACCTGTAGAATGTTCTCTCGTAGCCTCTTTCGCGGTCACGGTCCCTCTCGTAGCGTTCTCCACGGTCGCCGCGAGTCGTAATGGTCCTTTCTTCTATTGTCTCCACTAGAAGTAATTTCCGGGCAATCTCTGTAAAAGTGATCGTTGTATCGTCACGGGTAATAAAGCATGCTATTCGAATGGTACCGGGACCCTGACCCTTTCTTCTCGATCTGGCATAAGTCACTCTAATTCGACAACCACATACTTCAACTCCATCGCAAGCCTTGACGGCAACTGCAGCATTTTTTTATTTTTGTAAACAGCAAATCCAAAACAGACTTCTTTAAGTTCGCCATAAGGAGCAAATATTTTCTCCAAGTAGCTCCTTCGAAGTTCATCACTTATATTAGCAATATGAAGCCGATAGCCATCAGGATCTCTGTCGGGAACAGTACTGTAAGTGCAGTGGTTTTGTACATGCCCCTATTGGCCACACTTTCAACAACGAATTCTATTTCTGCTACGAAAGGTTGCGTTTTTGTTATCATGTGTTTTTCGTTTGTTCAAAAATTCTTGCATAAGCAAGAGGCTAGGAAATTTTCTTCAGTCTGGTCATTCTTAAAGTTTGACTTGTTTCTGGGTGGCGTAGACCTTCGATAAGACTATTTACTGCTAACTCTTGCTTTATTTCTTGTGGATATGTTGGGTAAGTCAAATTTATTAGCCTCATTATATCCGTCTCATATTCTTGCAGACTTTCGTTGTATTTTCGTCTTCTTCCTTGGAGTTGGGCCTTATAAACTGCTTGGAGGTGGGTTTCTGCATAGCGCATCTCCAGAAAAGTAACAATAAACTTGTAATCATTCTGCTTTTCTTCAGCAATATTACACAGAAAAAAAATACCTCCATAGCTTCACAAGAGCACGTGCCTTCTCCAGTGAACTCCAGCTATTGCTGGTGGCGGCGGCTTCGAACTGACGGACATAGGTAAGCCAAGGTACCTTGCCGTCGAAGATATCACACTAGTGACAGGAACCCCATCTACCTTTGTTATACCTGTACTGGCTACCTTCTCGATTTACAAATGTAATTGCTGCATCTCTTGTTCTATGCGCTTCATATCTTCCTGATTTTTTCTTTCAGTTCTTGTTTCATATCTTCTTGACTGGTAATCTTCTCTTGCATTTCTTGTTCTGTGCGCTTCATATCTTCTTGATTTTTTAAATGTCTTCTTTCAGTTATTGTTTCATATCTTCTTGACTTAAGTTCCTGTCTCATATCCTCCAGGCTTGTTTGTAGTTCTTGTTTTATACTTTCTTGATTTTTCTTTATGTCTTCTTTCCATTCTTTTTTCATATTATCTTGGCTGGTCTTTAATTCTTGTTTTATATGATCTTGGTTTGTTTTCAGTGTCATCAATTCTTGTTTCATATCATCTTGACTTGTCTTTAATTCTTGTTTCATCTCTTCTTGGCTTGTGTTTATGTCTTGTATCATTAGTATCTGATTTAAACTAGTTTAAAGTTGTTCTTCCATTTTTGTTTCCTGATTTCCACTGGCATGCAATTTCAGTTCACTTTTTTTTTCTAATTTTCTAACCTGAACTAACCTCTTCTGGATTTGATCGCACCTCTGACACCAATTTGTTCCGGACGGCCGATTTTCGAACACCCTCTATTATTTCAGAATCTATTGTCACAACTTTGACAAGTTGTCAAAACAATTCAAGTAGCATCGACGAGCTCTCAAAGTAAACTGTCCTTGAAAGCCGATCTGGACCCTTTATATACTCTTTTGGTCGATACCGGAAGATTCCCTAATTTTCTAGAAGGATTTCCATACTACATGGTGTAATAAAAATAAGAAAAGGGAATAATCCGACGATTTCTACACCTTCTCTCATAGGCGTTACATGCTAAAAATAAGGAAATAGAGTTTCCTAAAAAGTTCCAAACCTTCTTTCATCCATATATATATATATATATATATATATATATATATATATATATATATATATATATATATATATATATATATATAACGAACTTTATAGCGTTATACATTTAATAGTATTACTTTGTATTTGTACGGTTTTAGGTTTATTTTCTACGAGTTTATAAATTATTTATTTAATTTTACCTTTTGTTAATTTCCTCATGAGACGTCGATGAAAGAAGTTCTAGAACTTTTTAGAAAACTCCATTTCCTTATTTTTAGCATGGTACGCCTATGGTAGAAGGTCTAGAAATCGCCGGATTATTCCTTTTTCTTATTTTTATTACACCATGTAGTATGGAAATCCTTCTAGAAAATTAGGGAATCTTCCGGTATCAACCAAAAGAGTATATAAGGGTCCAGATCGGCTTTCGAGGACAGTTTAGTTTGAGAGCTCATTGATGCCACTTGAATTATTTTGACAAGTTGTGAGAATAAAGAGATTTTGAAAAAAATAGAGTGTGTTCAAAAATCGGCCGTCCAGAACTAAATAAATAAATAAATAAATAAATATATATATATATATATATATATATATATATATATATATACAAAATTTTTATATATATATATATATATATATATATATATATATATATATATATATATATATATATATATATATATATATGTTATATCGTGACCGAGGAAAATTGGTTTTTAAAAAACACTTTATTTATTAAATCAGATATAACAAAATAATTTTATTTTAGAAGTTAATTATTTAAGTTTAAGTATAAAATTTTAACAATACGGAATTTAACAGTACAGAATCTTACGTTAAGTTTACAAGAATAATACTTTATGTTAAGAGAGAATAAGTCGAATTGTTCTTATTTAGTGGTTGCAGGTATTTATAGGTTCTGCCTATGCTGACACGGTTGTTCTTTTGTTCTATTGATTTCTATAGACGCGTGATGCTAAATCAGCTAGAAATATGAGTAAGTTATTATGAAGAAATATGAGAACTGCGTCTTGGTTTAATTATGTCAACGTAGCTTAATGTGAATTGCTTGTAATATAATATCTAGAGATAAACACCTGCATCCGGTTAGATAACGGACTTAGTATATTTTAATAATAAAAGGGGCATTTTCCCTTATAACAATACACCCCGCCATATCAAAAAGTTGTTGCCATGCAATAACTTTTGACTTACATGGTATAATATAAAATTACAAATTTGATTGTTTACATTAAAATAATTATATTAACATTTAACTTATATAATTATGCAGTGGATTTATTTAGATTGATATTTTCCATTTCAAAGTTTTCTTCTACTGGTTCATTAATTCTAACATCTCTAATACTAGATCGTCTGCGAGGTAGAATATTAGAAAATCTTTTTCCTAGAATAGATTGTCTAGGTCCCATAGGGGGTGGTGGTGGTGAAGGGTTTGACATTATCCCTATTCTAAGCATTCTTTTGCGTCTTTTACATTTGCAGAAAATGTATACAATAATTAAACAGATTATTAAAATTATTGAAAAATAGGTAATCCAGGGTGTATATTTTTGAATCGTTGGCTCGTTTAGCAAGTTATCCAGTTCTTTTGAGTACTGATCTAACTTATGTTTGGCTATCTCTAAATTTTCGAGATTTAGCTCTGTTATTTTCAATGGTTTCAAATTCAGAGATTTTTTAATATCTTTGGAATAATTTTGACAACAATTAAAAGGTATTTTAAATATATTTGTATAGTTATAATGCCACTCAGATACTTTGGCTATAGTTGCTTGTATTTTTGTATTTCCAACATAAGCCACACAAGTTGGTTGTAATGTCATTATGGCATTAGTATTAATTATTTTGGAAATTGGATCAAAGTCAGAGCATTTAATTGTAATTGGAACTTGATCCGAAATTATAAGAAGCCATATATTTTCTTTAAGTAATTGAACTTTATATTCTTGTGCAAAGAACGGAATTACTTGACAATTTTTAGGTAATGCATTCATATTATTAGTTTTAAGTAATTGAGCCTCACACATTGATTCTGAATCGATTGGGTATGAATATAAATTTTTACAGAGTTTTATATTTAACATTATTTCTTTACATTTTGCAACATCTGCTAAAGGTATGAACTGATCAGAATCTTCTCCTTTTGCAATATATTTTTGTATTGTTGGTAAAACATAGTGTAATTGAGTTTGATTATCTTTTATTGGAATTGGATAAAGCCGATAAACCGTATATATTTCTGGCTCTACCAGGGGAATGTATAATACAAATATTAACTTTTTATCAGTTTGGAATGCTGATAGTTCTATTATATCCAAATACGTGGATATTTGACCTTCATTCGGTGAAAGGGGTAAGTTGTTTTTACGTAAATTTTGAGAAATTGTTTGTAAGGCTGAGATTAAGTCTTTAGGGGTTATTATAGAAGAATGAATTATATTTAGCCTAGCAAATGTTATAGAGTTTAATACATCGTTTAATTGGGTTTCGATAAAAGTGAATGACTCTGTCAAATGTTCAAATACGTTCATAATTTGCAATTTTGCATCCATCGTTTCTAAAGTATCCATAATACCATAAATTCTGTTTTCAATTATTTGTATATCTTTATTAAATGTTTCCTCGTCGATTCTAAATTTTTGAAGAGTTTCATTGAAATTTTTTGATAATTGTAGTTGTTACCAAAATCTGCTTTTTCATTAAGTTTTCCACTTCATGTTCGTCTTTCTCTATTTTATTTATACAATTATTGAAGTATTCTCCGTCTGTAGCGTCTAGATTGCCTGTGATAAATTTCCAGATGCTACCAGCTGCATTAATTAAACCTCTTTTGCTTCTTTCTCGAATATTTGGTTTTAGACTGAATTCTATTTCTTCGAATTTTTCATTTATATTTTTCGCAATTTGATCCAGTAGAGTTACATGTGTTTTTATGTCAACACTAAATGATCGCATTATGTCTGATTGTTGATTAACTGTTGACATTATGGAATGTAATATTCTTAATGAATTTTCATAAGTATTTCTTAAGCCATGTAAATCTTTATAAACTAGTAACGTCCATCTTTCGTTACTGATTTTGAGTCTGCATTCACGACTAAAATAGACTCCTACATTATTTTCGACTGGGGTCAATGTATATAAATATTTTTGATTTTGTTCTTGCTTCGTTGAAGTTCCATTATGTAAATTGAAGATTAAGGCCACGATGAATAAGATTCTGCAACAAAAATTTATTGTTGATTTCTAGCATTATTGTCGTCTGGTTTTATAAATATTTCTTGTATATTACGCTTGTCGGTTTTTATGGCTGACGGACTGTCACACAATTTTAAATGATCATAGTTTACTTTGGTAGTCTGTTTTGTTTCAGGGTTTTCTAAAACTGCTGAATTTAACCTGATTTCTTTAATTTCATATGGTCCTTTGAATTTATTTATTAACTTGTTTTTAATCTGTGATTCGCGTACATAAACCATATCACCTACTTTATAGTCAGGGTGAGCTGAGACGTGTTCATCGAATCTTTCTTTTGCTTTTTGTTTTCCTAGCTGCGTTTTTTGTCTAGCAATATCGTAGTAATATTTTATTTTGGCGTTGAGGTCTCGTATATATTTAGATATTAATTCTTTCTGGTTGTACAAGGTTTCAGGAGGTCTAGATGACGTATGGCCAAATATTAACTCATATGGGGTAAATCCTGTTGTTTTGTTCACTGAATTATTGTAACAAATACATGCGTATGGAATTAGCTGACATGGGTGTTCCCTTGGGTCTTCTGATGTCATTGTTCTTATCATTTCTAACAAAGTAGCATGGAATCTTTCCAAAGATCCATTTGACTGCGGATGATTTACGCTGGAATATGTCAATTTTATGTTATAAAGGTTACATAGATCTTTCATTAGTTGTGATGTAAATTGTAAACCTTGATCTGAATGTATTCTAAGTGGTGTTCCATAATGCTGGAAAAATAGTAAGAGTGTGTTTACAACAGATTTCGATGTTTTATCGATTAATGGATATGCTTGTATGAACTTTGTTAGTTCATCATTGATTGTTAAAATGTAATTATTTTCCGGGATTTCTAGTATGTCTATATTGATTCGTTCAAATGATGTTTTTGGCGTTTCTGTTATTACTAATGGGCTATCCATATTTTTCCGTAAAACTTTTGCTTTTTGACATATCTCACATTTTCTAATGTAATTTTCAACATCTTTATTTAATCCGGTCCAATTGTATCTTTCTTTTATTCTTCTGACCGTTTCATTTACACCTCGGTGAAAATTAGATTTACCTGTATGATATTTTTCTAAGATAACTGGTATTTCTTCCTGAGAGGGTTGTGTAATTATATCTTGACATACGACTATTTTTAAGTCTTTATCTGAAAATATAAACGATAGTTGTTCGACTAATGGTAATTCGACATTATTTTCTACATAGTATGTTTTGCTTTCATCTAACATATTTAATGAATTCGTAAGCACTTTAAAAAGAGTTGGTATTGCATCTTCATTCAGAAATGGTAAAGTGATGACGTAGTATGTTCTTTTCTTTACTGACTTGGAATTTAATATATTTATCTTTTCATCGTCAAAGGTTGGGTGATTCTCAAATAAATCGTCAATAATTTTGTAATGTAAATCTTTTAATTTGTTTTCTTGAAAAATAATTATTATATTTTTATGTTCTTTGTCTAAAAGTTGTTCATTTGAGTATCTTACTTTTGAATAGTCTATTAGAGACGTAGTTTGATAAAGTTCTGCGAAACGTTTCCATTCGTTTTCCATTGTTTGTGGTGACATGAGAACAATTTCATTTTCATCGATTTCTGATTCTGAACTTTCTTTGGAAGTTGAGGGCTTATTTTTATCTTTATTGAAAGCACAAATTTTTTCAAGATGATTTACTTTGATGCGACTTAAGGCGTCTGCATTTTTATTAATTCTACCGGGTTTATATTGTACTTCGTAGTCGTATTCTTCTAGTTTCAATCGCCATCTTAATAGTTTTGATCCAGGGTCTTTTACTGAGAATAACCAAGTTAAAGGTCTGTGGTCCGTGATAAGTTTAAATTTTCTTCCGTATAGATAAGGTCTAAAGTGTCTAACTGCCCAAATTATAGCTAATAATTCCCTTTCTATTACACTGTATCGGGTTTCTGCTGGACATAATGTTCTTGAGGCGTATGCTATTGGTAAGTCTTTTCCAATAGGTCCTTGTGATAATACTGCGCCAATTGCATAAAGTGAAGCGTCAGTAGTGAGAACAAATGGTTCTTCAAAATTGGGAAATTGTAGTATTGGTTGTGATATTAAATATTCTTTTAAATTTTCAAATGCTTTTGTGCATTGCTTATCGAATATAAAAGGTGTATCTTTCTTTAATAGAGCTGTTAATGGTTTAGAAATTTTTGCAAATTCAGGGATGAATCGTCTATAATATCCTACAAGTCCAAGAAATGATTTAATGTCTTTTATGTTCTTGGGAATTTTAATTTGTTGTATAGCTTTTACTTTGTCTGGATTTGGTTTTACTCCGTCCTTAGTTATAAGGTGTCCTAGGTAAGCGACTTCTTTCCGTAGGAATTCACACTTGTCGGGTTGTATCTTTAAATTAGCATTTCTTAATCTTGTGAAGACTTCTTTTAGTCTTTGTATGTGTTCATAAAGATTTTTTGAATAAACGATTATGTCATCCATATAAACTGCGCATTTTTCATTTTGTAATCCTGTTAATACGCTGTCCATTACTCGTTGAAAGGTGCTTGGTGCATTTTTGCTTCCAAAAGGCATTCTGAGAAACTCATAATGTCCATTTTCGACTGAAAAGGCTGTCTTAGGTACATCTTTAGGATCTATTTCAATCTGATGAAAACCTGATGCTAAGTCGAGTGTTGTGAAGTAAGTACAGTTTCCTAGTTGATCTAGTACAGTACTGATATTTGGAAGTGGATACTTGTCTGCTATTTGGATATCGTTAACGCGACGTAGGTCGACAACAATTCTAAATTTTTGTTTTCCTGAGGCGTCCATTTTTTTAGGTACTACCCATACAGAACTTGACCATGGAGATACAGATGGTTGTATTATTCCTTGATCGAGCATTTTGTTTATTTGACTTTTCACTTCGTCTTTATATATGTATGGATATCTATATGATTTTGTATATACAGGTCTTGCGTCTCCTGTTGGAATTTGATGTTTTATTTCACTTGTAAATGTTAACTTATCGCCATCCAAATAAAATATATCGGAAAAATCGAGACAGACTTGAGTAATTTGCTCTTTTTCTTCATCGTTTAGATGATCAATGCGTAGTTGATTTAAAATTTCATCTTCCCTGTCATTTTGTGAAATGATTTCTTCATTATAATTATATACAGAACTAACGTTTTTAATAAATGGTTCAAATTGTAGATTATTAAAATTTACTGTTTTTTCAATAGCATTTACATTTAAGACAGAAATTAAAAATTCACCTTTTTCATTAATTTTTACAATTGCATTTGGAATTCTAACTTTTTCAACCGTTTGCGCTAAAAGTATTGCCTCTGTGTTGCGAAGTTTATTTGTTTTAAATTTAAAAATTTGCTCTACACGAGGTTCTATCGTAATCTGATTATTTTCAAAATTTTGATTTTTAATTTCATTTTGTACGTTTTCTAGAGAATTACCTGACAAAGATGGAACTTGATGTAATTGTATTGTTTTAAAGTTCGTGATTAAGACTTTGTTTTTCAAGTCAATAACACATTCGTATTTTTCTAAGAAATCTATGCCAAGGATTGCGTCAAAACTTATCGGAAGGTTGCATATGTAGCATTTTAGTGGATCTTTAACATTAAAAGGTACAAGTACGGATTCATAAATTGGTATGTCTTCATTGGTTATGCCTTTAATTGTAAAATTTTCAGGAAATCTATCTTTAAATTTTTCACACGTTTTTGGTTTAAAAATTGTTATGCCTGCTCCAGAATCAATCAATAATTTATAAGTTTTAGAAGTATCGTATATGTAAAATAAATTTTGGGAACTGACTATGTTTAAACGAAATTCTGTTCGTTTTTGTTGGAAGTTTGTTGGTTGTTTTGTTGGACATGTAATGTTTGTATTTGTTCTGTAAGTTCCGTTATTTCCGAGGCTTGTACTCGAAAATTTTCATTATTTTGAAAATATAAATTTTCGGATATGTTATTTTGTGTGTAATTATTTTCAAAACTTGTTTCCGCGTTTTGAGAGTAAAATTCAGTATTCGGACCATAACTTTGACTAGAGTTGTACATTAAGTCGGGATTAACGTCGGGATTTATCTCGTAATCAGGTGTAAAAGTTTCGTAATCGGGATTAAATGTTTCATTGGCATTATCGTAATAATCAAAATTTGAATTACTATACTCAGGTTCAAAATTATAATAATTTTGATTATCTTGTTCAAAATTAACGTGATGTGTATTTTGTTGATTCGATCTTTGGTAGTTTGGATTAGGAACTATGACTGATCTTTGTTGTGGTTGAAATCTTTGATTATTTTGGTATGTGTTTTGCCTTTGGATTCCCTGTGGCTGCGCTTGGAATCGGCTATTTTGTGATTGTGCCTGAAATCGGCTGTTTTGTGGCTGCGCCTGTAGTCGATTACTTTGTTGACTTTGAAAATTAGGATTATATCTTAATTGTGAATTTTGAATGTTCGGTACATTTTGTACGTACGCTGGTCTTTGATTTTGTGTTTGTCGTAAACGGCATTCATTTGATGTATGACCGTTTCTTTTACAAATTGCGCACGTTTTCTGATTTTGAATTTGTCTTTGCAGTGGCTGCGCCTTTGCTCTTTGATATTTTTGGTTTTCGAAGTATGATAACTGTAATTCGCGTTTCAGCCTGTTGATTGCATCAACTATGGTTGAAGGGTTGCCTGCACGTAGTATTTGCCCTAACTTAGGTTCTAGGCCTGTTAAAAGAGTGTTTAAGCACATTCCATCAATTAGGATCATCTGTGCGTGTTTTTGATTTTGAGTTAAATTTTGTTTTGAAACTGCCGCGTACATTTTCGCGTGATGAGTTTGTAGTCTACCCGCGAATGTTATGGGGTTTTCATTTGTCATTTGACTCATGCGTTGAAGATCTTGAATTAAGGAAGTAAGATCTCTTGGATCTCCAAAATGAACTGCTAATAAGGCTTTTATGTCTGCCCATGTTGTTATGTCTCTAGAATTTATTAGTTGTGCCGCTCTTCCGCGTAATTGATTTTTGATTTTTATTACTAGTAAGGGTACTTGTTCGTCTGTGCATAATTGATATGCTTGGTCGCAAGATGTGGTAAATGTGTTTAGACCTATTTGGTCTCCCTCGTATTCAGGTATTAAGCTGAATATCTCTGATAATTTATATGCTTCGACTGCTATTTCGTTATCGTTATTTTGATTGTTAGCCATTTTTGATGATTAAGTTGTTATTTATTTTTAAGTTCGGTTAAGCAAATTAAAAGGCGTTTTATTTAATAAGATAATCGAACTGAATTCGAACTAATTTTAATTTGATTATTTATTTGAAGAATTATTAATTATTTGTGCGTAAGATTCTGTCAATTTTACAATGAATTATAAATTAATGAATTTGACTTACTCTAAGTTGAAGTTCATCGGTGCTCTTCTTACGCCAGGGATGTCACTAGGTGTTCCTTCCACGTAAGGGTTGTAGAGTGCGATGCTTGAAGATTTGTTGAGTACGATGCTTGAAGATTTGTTGAGTACGATGCTTGAAGATTTGTTGAGTACGATGCTTGAAGCTTGAAGTTGACCAATTCGTCGTGTTCGCTCTCACGCCAGGGATGTCACTAGGTGTTCCTTCCACGTGAGGTGTGTAGGCTGTTTCGCGCCAGCTTCCACGGAGCTCTTCACGTCGACTGGGTTGCGTTGCTTGAAGCTTTGAAGGAGAACCAATCCTCTCGTGTTCGCTCTCACGCCAGGGGTGTCACTAGGTGTTCCTTCCACGTGAGGTGTGTAGGCTGCTTCTGTGCCAGCTTCCACGGAGCTCTTCACGATGAGTGGGTTCTTGATTTGTTGTGGGCTGCTTTGTCCCTTGTATTTTTCTTAATCTAATGTTGTGGGCTTCTTTGTCCCTTGGGCTGCTTTGTCCCTTGTATTTTTCTTAATGTAATGTTGTGGGCTTCTTTGTCCCTTGGGCTGCTTTGTCCCTTGTAGTTTTCTTAATCTAATGTTGTGGGCTTCTTTGTCCCTTGAAGTGTTGCTTATTCTAATGATGTGGGCTTCTTTGTCCCTTGAAGTATTGCTTATTCTAATGATGTGGGCTTCTTTGTCCCTTGAAGATTGAATGATGTGGGCTTCTTTGTCCCTTGAAGTGTTGCTTATTCTAATGATGTGGGCTTCTTTGTCCCGTGAAGTGTTGCTTATTCTAATGATGTGGGCTTCTTTGTCCCTTGAAGATTGAATGATGTGGGCTTCTTTGTCCCGTGAAGTTTCTTGAAGTTTGAATGAGTGCTTGGCTCTTGTTTCACAAAGAATTGGAATTCACCGTGTTTTTTTGATCACGTTGAAACATCCGAACGACTGCGCCAATTTTGTTATATCGTGACCGAGGAAAATTGGTTTTTAAAAAACACTTTATTTATTAAATCAGATATAACAAAATAATTTTATTTTAGAAGTTAATTATTTAAGTTTAAGTATAAAATTTTAACAATACGGAATTTAACAGTACAGAATCTTACATTAAGTTTACAAGAATAATACTTTATGTTAAGAGAGAATAAGTCGAATTGTTCTTATTTAGTGGTTGCAGGTATTTATAGGTTCTGCCTATGCTGACACGGTTGTTCTTTTGTTCTATTGATTTCTATAGACGCGTGATGCTAAATCAGCTAGAAATATGAGTAAGTTATTATGAAGAAATATGAGAACTGCGTCTTGGTTTAATTATGTCAACGTAGCTTAATGTGAATTGCTTGTAATATAATATCTAGAGATAAACACCTGCATCCGGTTAGATAACGGACTTAGTATATTTTAATAATAAAAGGGGCATTTTCCCTTATAACATATATATATAGTCAAAGTAGTGACTCCCTACCTATTTCATTTCATCTTTGGTAGCGACTTAAAAACGACACGTTATTAGTGACAAGCCCCAGTTTACTGACCTTTTATCAGCTGGTTTAAACTTCACGACTTGATAGGACTTTCAATTTAATTTTCCAACTTATATAAAATTATTCCACTAGAGAATATTAAACAAGTAAACGATAATAATAGGAAAAACTAACCTTTTTTTATTTACATACAAAATAATTAATAAGTACAAAACACTATAATAAAATAATAAGCTCTGTGACTCGGAGCTAATTTGGAATACAATAATGTCATTTATCTGCCAAGAGGGCAAATTCTCTCAGTACTTTGAATATACCAAATGATACAAGATCATATTTATTATTTAAGAAAGAATATTACCCTTAAAGAGTTTATTTTTAAAATTGTAATCAAATTTTCATGCACAACATACCTGTTTAAATCTTCTTTGTCAAAAGTACAACATAATTTTGATAACTCTATAATCATCTTCAAGTCATCTTTAAGTCTATTATATTCTAAATTTATTAAAAATTTTCAGATCCTTGTAATGAATCATATCAAACATGGAATTAAATAAAAACTAATAAAAAATAAAATATATTAACACTAGGTAATATGTCATATGTTAAAAATCCTAGAAACTGTGAATTATACAAAAATAATTTAATAATTAATGAAAACTCTTTAATCCTCAAATCGTGTTTTTTTGTTGAGTGGGGGGCCTGTCTCTTTTGAATCTTTGTAATTAATTCCATGTTTAATGAACCTTCCAGCTGCAGCTTGGTCTACTTTTGGCCTTATTGTTTGTCTCTCATGTGCCTAAAAGATTTTAAAAAAAAAGTTTTAAAACTGTCCAGTAATAGATACTTATGATGTGTCTGAAAAGTTTCAAAATATTTAAGCAAAACTTTATAGATGAGATAAATATGTAAGTTGATGGATTTCAATAACTTATAAGTAAAAATTTTTACAGAAGGAATATTTTTCTCTTTTTAATTGATTTGTTGTGCTCTACATCAATGCATGTACATTTATGTCAAGTGCCTCCATATATCTAGACATCTTTATATCGTATTAGAAAAAAAAAATTCATAAGTATTCTTAAAGTATAGGTTTTACTAGTTTTACCTGTTTAGCTTTGATCATATACTCTTTTATTCTATTTAACTGATTTTTGACATCATGTTTATTAGGATCTTCACCATTTGTCCTTAGATACATCCAGTATAAAGTATTTAATGTGTACATAAGAAATAGATCGAAATCTACCTTGTCTTTCAATGAAAATTTACCAACATCTGCGTCGAGGGCTATATCTAAAATTTCCTTAATTTTTTCCACACTGGAATGAATGTTTTTAAGTTTTTCTTGTATTGATCTATCGTCCTCTAAATCTTGCAATTCCATGGCTTTAGGAAATTTACTAAAAAATGGATGTTTTATTTTGCTATTTCTGATTTGAACTTATTTGCTCAAATTAAATTCAAAGAAAACATTTAGGTTAAGTTTGTGAGGTTAGGGAGAATTCTTAATCAAGAGCGTCTTCTGAATGGAAGATCGTATTTTAATAGTTTTTGCTTACAGAATCCGACCATGTTTCTCTCAAATAATAGTGTTATATGGGATATATGGCATATACTGTTAGTGTAATGGCGCATTCATTTAATACCGCGGTAAAGTACCCTTACTTAGGAGCTGTCAGGGCACCAAAGCGGTTTACGGCATACCCATACTTTCTGGTTCTGGGGATGGCATATGAGGAGTCTGTTGGATTCCTACAAGGTTGTGATTTGTCAAGGTCAACGCAGTGTAATATTTTTAGACTATTTAATTTAAGTTGGAGGGGGTAACGGAAAGCTGTAAAAATGAGTTAAAGGCTTAAAAACTTATCTTAACATGCTGAACCTAAATGTCATATACTGACATAAATCAACTATATGGATTCAGTACATGAATTAAATTTCGTATTGAATTGGCTATTAAAATTGCATGTGGTTGGCAACATGGCAAGCAGAAAAATATTTTTAAATAGTTTTTTTTACGAGGAGTTTTGCTAAAAGCATTTTTGCAACAATACTAATTCTTTGTATTTACATATTGAACTAATTATCTTGTGTAATTATAAATTATAATTATTCAGATTTCAAGTGTCGATTGATGAAAATATACTTCTCCTACACTTTCCATATTTCTCCAACCCTGTGCCATATTCTGGGGCTCCAACGATCTGGCAACGCTGAATTAACCTGCCTATCTATTTTCTTGCAAATAAATAAAATTCTTGACCTTTGAGTTCCCTACATTATTTAACCTATGCTTTGAGTCCAACAATCAGCCGATCAAAAATATATATTTTAATATTAAATTAAGAATATTTTTTGTTGACTCTTATTTGGTAACAGTTTTTCTTCGCAATGTCTTTAAACCGCCTAATTGGAAAAGTAGCTATTGTTACAGCATCTACCGATGGGTAAGTTTTGTGTTAAGAAGATTATTCAACGAGTAATAAAAATATATACTTGTAGTATTGGGTTTGCAATTGCTCAGAGGCTGGCCCGCGAAGGGGCGAAAGTTATAGTAAGTAGTAGAAAGGCCAAAAATGTTGAAGAAGCTACCAAAAAATTGACCAATGAAGGCTTAAAAGTCAGTGGTCTGGTTTGTCATGTTGGAAAAACAGAAGATAGGCAGAAATTATTTGATGAAGTAAGTAAAATAAGGTGTAGTTGTGATAGACAATAAAATTTTAGATTATTATATTAAAGACCTATGAATTTGATCCATGATCTGGAGAATAATAGTAAACCTTTATCTTATTTAAAGCAAAAATTCTATTTTATGTATTTATGTTGATTCATATCAGTTTTTTTGCCGTTGACGTGAATTTTTTAAATCTAGCTCTGTATCACTTAAAGTTCAAGTATCGCTATCTTAGTATAATAATAATATATTTCAGAACTCAGATATGATTCACAAATTATTTTTAAAGATATTTTATTTCGTTTGTTAAGATTTGTTTAATTGTAATTGTAGCCTAGATAGAACTTTTATTTCCATAGACTTGGCCAAATGATTTTGGCTCTCCCTTCAAGAAATATCCACTCATCCCAGATATTCTCAGATATCAAAAGGATCAAGTTCTGAAGGGGCCCTTTACATGTCATAGGGCCTTGGGTGACGTTAGTCTACTGCAGTTCCCATAAACTTTTGGTCAGTTCGAGTGGGCGCAAATAGCCTTTTGTATAATCTCATATAGCTGTTCTTTAAGGCATAATCCTTTTATTTATAGAATCATTATGCTATTCATTCATCACTGTCCCCATATTTGTTCTTGGAAGTCATCTGGGGGGTCTCTGATGTTGTATTTCAGGTAGTTTTTACTCAGAATAACCTAGTTTTAAAAAATATGTTATAAATCCATTTTAGGGATTATAAGAATTTTGATTGTTGGCCCTAAATGCTTGAGCATTTTAAATATTAATTACACATTTTTGAAATTCTTTAAGACAACTTGAAAATTTTGATGAACTTTGGATACTCTTCAGATTAAATAGTTAGTTGCTTCAAAAAGTTTTCAAAAATTTTTGCATTTAAATAGAGGATAACACAATTAATATCTTTCTGCAAGTGTGGTGTATGGATACAATTCTCTAGATTTATTAATATCCACTTACTCTTAGTCTTCACCATAGAAAAGAGTTGTCTATAGTAGTCTCCACTTCACTTCACCATACAGATTTTGTAACCATATAAATTCCTCAATAGGATAGTGAACATTTATTCAATTGGGTGTACCAGTGTACGATGCGTTTAATGGCATTATGGGTCCAAAGACATATTATTTCCTTGTACTGTATATTTCAACTTTCCTGTAATCTGGTTCATTTCTTATTTATTGGAAATTTCGGGAGTGCCACAGGGTTCTAATTGTGGTTCTTTGCTTTTTAATATATTAATGTTTACAGATGGTTCGAGCTCTTTAGGAGTATAGAGTCTGAAACATGTATTTTGGGCCTGCAAAGTGACCTTAATTGCTTATTTTTGAGGAATTACATAGATATATTTTGAACTGCACGATTCTAGAATCATTCAGTGTTATTGAAGTTCAGCTTTCTTTTAGAAGCCATTTTAATAAAATTGTTCAGTCAAGAGGGCTTTAAAAGATTAGAATTTATTGATAGATATGGTAAAGATCTTACTACTGATTAATATAGGTTACTATACTGTTTTTTGGTCCGCTTGGGTCTTGAATATGCCTCTGTGATTTGGTCATCGGTTTATCAATATCACATTGAGATGATCGAGAGTTTTAACGTAAGTTCTTGCGTACATCAGCCTTCAAGGGAAACATAAATATTTATAACAATTTTGATTACTGGATTATGATATTGTAATGATCTCGTTTTGTCTATCATTGAGGGTGCGAAGATATTGCACGGATGTGCTGTACATGTTTAAACTTTTAAACGGAATTGTTAACAGTTTCTGTTTATTACAACGTATTAATCTTAATATGGTTAATAAAACCAAACACGCATAGTTTGCTCATTCAATGACTGGTTTGGATTTCCTCGGAATGAGGTTGCCTATTTCTAGAAGACGTCCAATTGCTGCAGTGCGTGGGTATTAGCTCTGCTTAAGTTAATATGCCTGCTTTTATGTGTTTTTTTTCCTCCTTTCATCTTTGTAATATGTTAGTTTTATTTATATTATATCGTCATTTTTTTTATAAACAATTGTAACATTGTAAAATGGATTTTCTGTTGAAATAAAATAAATAGATATTTAAAATATGTGGATAAGTAATATACTTTTAAATCTAACAACTTTCAACTGTAGTTAGTAGAGATGGAAGCTTTATAATCTTAATTGTTTTTAGGCTAAAAAAATGGGTGGATTAGATATTTTAGTTTCAAATGCTGCTGTCAATCCAGAAGTTGGAGGTGTTCTTGATGTGAGTTATTTTACTGATTACTAAAAATTGACTTTTCAAACTTAATAAAGAATATTTTATAATTTTAGTGTTCAGAAAGTTCATGGGATAAAATTTTTGACACCAATGTAAAAGCATCATTTATGTTAGCGAAAGAAGCTCTTCCTTTACTAAGAGATAGCAAGGCTGGTAGAATAATTTTTATTTCTTCGATTGCCGGTTTTCAACCATTTAATGTAAGTTCATATTAGACAATAAACTTAGACTTTGTGCTCCTACAATATTATTTCAAGTGTAAAAAATACCCTGCCATCTTTTTGGCATTTACATTTAATATTTCAGTGAATTAAAAAAACAAGACTCAATGTAGCAGGATTTATATATTTTTGAAGATTATTTTGGTCTGTGAAGTTAGTTCTCAAATATAAAATGAATACTTTAACATTTTGAAAACCAACTTCACAGACGTGTAGTTCATTTGCTTACTATTTAATTTTAGTTATTAGGAGCTTATTCTGTAAGCAAAACTGCTCTTTTGGGTTTAGTAAAAGCCTCTGCCCTACAGTTGGCCTCCGAAAATATAACTGTCAATTCCATTTGTCCTGGAGTGATTGATACAAGGTTTTCAAGTGCTGTAAGTCTGTTTTTAACATTTTTGTAGTAAGAAAGATATATAAAATTATAATTAGTAAACATTTTTATTATTTTCAGTTAACTGAAGAAGGTCCAGCTAGGGAAACAGCTCTCTCTCAAATACCTATAGGAAGGTAACATTTTATTTCTTGTTTTGATAGTGAAGTTTTATTTTTTATACTACAGTAATAAAAACAATTGAAATAAATTTTTTAAAAAGTTTTATTAAAATTGAATAAAGTCAAATAGGCCAATCAGGGGCGTATATTTTAATTCTACGGCTACTTTTTGAACAGGGATTTTTCAAAATTTGCCGCCTGGCCATCAATAATCGACCATCAACTTATTAATTAGAATCTAATTCTACAAACCTGTTTAGCAGATGAGGTCAATTTATATTTTTATGTTAATCTCACATTTACTGCATATAAAGAGAATCAAATTTTCTTGGAACGCATTGATAATAGTGATTTTACTCTAAAAGTTTTGGGTTAATTTTAATTGTGATAGAAAATTGCAATTAGTATGATATTACTTTCTAACTAGTATAATTTGAAATGATACATAACGAAAGCTAAAAATAAACTAAGATATTGAATAGTTTTTTCTCAGTTTTCTTATGATTCAGAAAAATTAATTGATTTTAAAACATATATTCCTTCACTTCTAGGTTCGGTCAACCTCATGACATTAGCGGATCTGTAGCTTTTTTGGCATCAGACGACGGAGCTTATGTTACTGGAGAAAACATTGTCATAGCTGGGGGCATGGCTTCTAGATTGTAAATTTTACATTGTTATTGTTTTGTAGGATTAAGAGCTGTTTTTGTTGACATTTTATTTTTTGTTAACTATTTTATTAGCATTTACAACTACAGGTTAAGAGTAAAATAAACACATCCTACTCATAGACGTAGAAGAAATTAAGATTAAATAATAATTAATTTTATTTAATTTCTTCTACGTCTATGATTCTACTATACATCGTAATCTTAAAGTTGGGACTTATGTGATAACAGGTTATGAACTAGGTAAAATTAATTTGTTTCATTGTATCTTTCTAACGAAACATTTAAACATGCTTAAATGAAAGTCCTTATAAATTTAGACTTGCTAATTTTGTTTTAAATTATTGGTTCTTGAACAAATACTAACAATGCTGTAAGATAAAAATAATATTATAAAGCGGATATTTTATACAAGTTTTATATTTCTTTTTATGTAAAAAAAATATACAAATTTCACTCAAATCATATATTTTTTTCAACGTTAATACAAGGAATTTAAATCGTCAAGTAATGATCATTTTGCCAAAAAAGAAAAGAGATTCACTTATAAAGCTCCTATAAGAAATATGAGTACATACATGTATATGTAGAAGAACTCATTAACAAAGTAATATGGGTTATTAGCCATAATTACTTACAGAGTTTGTAGGTCTTGTTTCGACAGGGAGGTGATTAAACATTTTTCAAAAGGTAAGGGGCGTCTTGTATGCTGACTGGTTGTAGAAAAGGGAATATATAAATTATCCTTTCTTCTACACTCGTAAGAGTTCACCTCCCAATAAATTCAAATTCGCTTTTGTGTGAAGCACTCTCCAGAATATATATATATTTTAAATAATGTTTGTTTGTGAGGCTTATCTGAGAGCAAAAATAGCATCTCTCGTTTATTCACCTAAGCCATATTTCTATATATCAAAGTAGTACATTTTAAGATACTTGTAAGTAACATAGAAGAAGGCTTTTTTTTTATTAAGACTTAAGTGTAAGCTATATATTATTATTTAGGTTTATAACCTGCTATAAAAGTCCTACAGGTTAGCTCATATCAGTACTCAAGATACCGAGTTTTTTGTGTATCGGTCGGTAGGGTTTATTTAAAAAGATATTGGAAAATGAAGAATACAGAATTACTACGACTTCTATGAATAATAAATAACAAAAATGATTTAATTTTTAATATTTATATATATATATATATATATATATATATATATATATATATATATATATATATATATATATATATATGACGTAAAATGCGAAAACTAAATGCAAACTTTTCTCCATCATATCCTTTCTGTGTTAGAGGTTGCACAGTTAAAATAAATTGTAATAAAACGCAATTTATCCCATTCCACCACCATTGAGATGATGGCCCACTTGTACCACCATACCGAGAAGAAAGTCAAAACTTACCCTCCCTGCCACAGTGATACGGCAGAGGTACATGTTTCGTCTCTACTAGACTCGTGATTTTCTTCTCGGTATGGTGGTACAGGTGGGCCATCATCTCAATGGTGGTGGAATGGGATAAATTGCGTTTTATTACAATTTATTCTAACTGTGCAACCTCTAACACAGAAGTTTACTGATATCATTTATATTAATGTTAAAAAATTTATCTATACCAATATCGATAAAACTGGAAATAGATACCATGAAAGTAATGTATAATATAAAAACTGTGGATTTCTTTCTAAAGGTGAGTTTTATGGAAGAGTTTTTACCATTTCTATCAAGTATTAAAGATAAAGGTCTCAAATATGGTATATTTGAAAAGAAAAAATTTCTCTATCAAGTGGTAAAAAATATATGAGATGTTAAATTACAAAAACGTTTAGCTGGTTTGAAATTTCCCGTTTTGATTATTCATTCGTTTTTCTCTGGCTATAAATTAAGGTAATTTGAAATAAGTGCACAAATTTTGTACTACCGTCTTTAAGTATTCTTTAAAATATGTCTTATCAGAGATACAAGAAAACCCTGTACAATTGGTACAATGTAGAGCAAAAAATAATTTCCTAAAAATATTTTAGTCAGGGTAATTTGTTGAATTGTTAAAATGTTTCTTTTTTTTTAAATATGAGGTACTGTTAAATCTTTATGAGTGATTATAGATACTTCCAAAAATTTAATAAATACTATCTGGAATTTCCATAAAACTAACACTTACACTACGGAAAAAAATGCGTTGTTCATACTTCCACATTTACATAATAATTATTAACAATTAAGGATGACCAATTCAAATCGTTATTCTAACCTAAAAGTAAAACATACGTTTTTTGCTTTTCAATTGTGGTTATTTAACTAATTCTAAAGTGTTTTAGCTATTATATGATATAAGTTTACTAAGTTTTATTTGTTAATAATTTTATTTTTTTCTATTTTGAGGTGCTTTTTAGTTTTTCCTCCAGCAGAAAAGAATTATGCCGACTTTAAAAATTAAACTAACAAGTTTAAAAAGTTGACTAACTTCTTAGTTAATAATTGTTAATTTTCAGTTGGGACTATGAACAGATGAAAGTAAAGTATATCGTTTAACTTGCAAATGAAAGTTGATCATGTAAATTCTTATAGTTAGTTGATAATTTTGGGAAGTATGAACTGATCAATATGGTAATCAATTTTTTTTATAGATCAAAGTTGAAAGTTTTTTAATTAATTTTTCTTTTGAAGAGCTGTGTTAAATAGATATTTTATATACATAATTATGTGCAGAAATTAACAATAGCAAAGTTAAAAATAAAATTCTGGAAAAACACTTAAAATGCCATTTATTTCAATAATTTAACATACCTTTGAATATTGTTATTCATGTAACAAACAATAGAATTTTAATTATGGACGTGTAAAAGGTTTTTTTATATTTAGCACCATACCTAGAGGGTTTATTAACAGAGATGTAAAAAAGTTTTAAATACGAAAGTTGCAGGATTCCTTACATATTATCTTTTAGATTTGTTTACAAAAACAGTTACGCATCGTAAAATTGAGAACCCAAACACCCTGTGTATTCTCAGCTAGAATGAAAGTTTTTCCTCCTGTATTCAAAAATGTATAATAGGTTAGTGTTCGGATTAGCCATTATTTAAATATTTAAGTTAAAATTATTAATAAATCAATATAAAAAAAAGAGAAGACCTGGAAAACAAATGCTTTATTTTAATTTTCAATATGAGGTTTTAATATGGTTTCAAATACTTCTTATATTGACATATTATATTGACACTTTTGACATGGATTATTTGGAAGAAGAATAACATCTTTTGTCTTTTTTATTTGAATAATAAAAATATATCCAAAGTACAACACGAATACTTTAATATATATCCGGGTCGTCGAGTACTATCTCTACTAGTACAGTGAGATATGCTGTCAAAAAATTTAATGAAAAAAGTCTTAGGCGAAAAATCAGAACAGTAGTTAGAAATGAAGATGATATAAATATTTTACTCTATTTTCAAGGGGATTTTTCATTCTAGTGTTGTAAAACAAATTATTATTAACTAAAATGTGGTTGTCGGACTTGCATTGTCTTTATTTTTGTTTATTTGCACGACGTTTCGACTAGGTTGTATCTCGAATCGTTATCAAGTATAAACTGAGTGTTTTATCTTAAGGCTACGAGCTTATATAGGGACTGTGTCCATTGAAACGCGAAATTTTTCGATTCACTGTACAGTCTTCAATGATTGGATGTTACAAAGTAATGGTTGCCAATGATTAGGAATGTCAACACTGGGTTTACTGAAGACTCTATTATTATTTTTAACGTAAGCTGCTTCTATAAATTTCTTGTTGAATTCCGCATATTATGCTGCAGCTTCAGACCATCTTACATGGAATTGTTTATCTCAGACATGTTTTGCAATGCCAGATCTTGACGTTTCTCCTTTTTGTGTATGAGTTTTATGTTCTTTAATTCTAACTTTTAGTGGTCGTTTGGTTTTTTTCAATATACATTTCACCACACTCGCGTGGAACTTTTTGTAAACACATTCTTTCTTATCGATAGTTTTTGATTTTGTTTTTCTCAAATGAGAATGATGACGAATGGCCAGCAGTTAAAATATAAAAACATCTTTCAAACCAGGCAATACACTCAGAGCTCATTTGACAAAAACAAAAACTACCGATAAGAAAGAAACGCCAAGATCTGGTACTGCAGAACACGCTCGAGATAAACAACACTATATAAAATGGTCTGAAGCTGCGGCACTATATATGGAACCCCACAAGAAGAAAAGAAAATTTATAGTACCATAGCAACCATTATTTTGTAACATCCAATCAATAAGGTGTGTACAGTATAGCGAAAAATTTCGCACTTCAATGGACACAGTCCCTATATAAGCTTGTAGTCTTAACATAAAACATTCAGTTTGTACTTGATAACGATTAGAGATACAACCTAATCGAAACATCGTACAAATGAACAAAAATAAAGACAATGCAAGTCCGGCAACCACATTTTAGTCAATCTTCAACATGGTCTACAACATTCAAACAAATTATTATTAGTTGATGTAATTTTTAGAAGGTCTGGAAAGATGATCTATCATTGATGCTACATCACATTTCAATAAATCTTGGTATGTAATTTACACCATACTGCAGTTTTATAAATATCATCCCTAAAATTTATGCCACTGCATAATTTAACTGAACAGAATATGATACAGCGGTTGCAATATTGCTTAGAAATCGGACGCCATATTGGACGAGTTTCTAAATAAAATTATTTTCAAGACGTATGGGATATTCAAAAGAAAGAATAAACATTATTGGTGTGGCACGTTGGCAAATAAGATTATTTGGTCAATTATTTTAAATGGTGAGCGATATTTAAATTTAATTGAAAATAATGTACAAGACCACTTAGAGAATATCCCAGTTCAGCAATACAGCGATCTGGTTTGGCAACAAAATGGCCCACAATCGCTATAAGTTTTGGATTGGAAGGCATGGCACAATTAGGTGGTCGGACAAAAGCCCAACTTTGAGTCCCTTAGATCTTTCTTTGTGGAGATTTTTTAAAAATAAAATTTATAATGAAAGACCCCAAACATAGAAATATTAAGGGAAAAATTGAACACGCAGTAATATTACTTAACTAAGACAGGAATTTTTATTTCAAACTCTATTAATCATCAAATGAGAGAAAATATTTTTAAATGTGTTAATAGTCGTGGAGAACATGTTGAGAATGTATAGATTTTCCTAATTTATTTTTTGTATTAGTATTATTGGGTGCCCAATATTTTATTATGCTGAAAAATATCTACTTGTTGATCTTATTACTATTACTCCTGTTATAATTATTTTCACGACAAATTATCTGATGTTTTTCGTTTTTAGAATAACCCATTTTTAATAGTTTTCTATGCCAGTTTTAAAACGTGTATTAGTCAATATAATAAGTATTCGAAGCCACATTAAAACGTCACGATGCAAACTAAAATAAAGCATTTGTTTTCCGGGCCTCGTTTTTTATATTAGTTTATTAATAATTCAAACTTAAATATTTAAATACCAGCTAGCCCAAAAACTAGCTTATTATACATTTTTTAAATCAGTAAGAAAAGGACTTTCAGTCTAGCAGGGAATATACAGGGTGTTCCATTTAAAAAATTGGGGGGGGGGGGGGAGAGAAAGATTCGTAAGGTCTCTGTGTTATAAAACAAGTATAAAATGTATTAATATATCCATAGCTACGAGGACACTGGCGAAAACATCGATGCTATGCCTGAACTGAATGCAAGTGAGATTGATGTATCCATTAGGAACACCAGCGAATATATTATGCGAATATTTTCCGCTCAAAAAAAGGTTTGTGTTGATTGGTGCGTGAAAATGCTCAAAAAGATTGTCGTAGTGTTTCAAAAAACATTTATAAGATTGTGATATGTGACGAGTTTTGGATCAACGGATATGAGCCAAAACCAACGAAAGTTGCCCGCGCACGAAGCGCTTTGAAGCAAATGGTTCCTTGTTTTTTCGGAAAAACTGACCATGTGGCACGTTGCCTTTAGAGAATCGTAAAATGATCAGTTATGAATGATATACAACAAATCTTCGGTGAATTGAGAAAAGCAAACCGGAGACGATAGATCATTTTCCGTCATATCAATGCGAGTTCTCTAACACATCGACCCAAAGAAGTGAGTTTTGAGCGCTCACAACGTGGAATTGATTGGTCATCTGGTGCACAGTTCTGATTTGGCATCCAATCCTGAAGAACGAACTGCGGGGTTGACGATTTTGTACGCCAGAAATCACGGCTGATGCGTTGAAAAACCATGCTTTGACGTTACCATCTTCAACGGTAAAAATGCTGTTCGGATTAGTGTATAATCATCGTGGACAATATTTCGTAAAACAATAAAACCATTTTCAATGATAAATATTGTTTTTTCCCCTCGTATTATCCAGAATGAAACAGATGTAAGCAATAAGTAAACAAAAAAAACATGCTTTCGTTTCAATTTATGTGACACACATTGTTACCAGATCTTTAATTAAGTCATCTACACTTGTTAAGTCTAAATGGTTCACAAAAAAATTTATACTTTTAGAAAGTTTGGATGCCCGCAAGTGAAATACACATTTTCTAATATCGGTCATAACGTTAAGTAAATAATTTTTAAAATAAGATCTAACATACCGGGTTGATTATAATTAGCTAGAATTATAAGTTTATGGGGATAGATTTGATATCTAATCTTGATATTTGGGTAATCTAATTTCTTAAATGCTGATTTCGAAAGTAATATTGTTTTAACTTTTTTTTAGCGTACCATTAAAATCGACATTAAATTCCTTATTTTAAACACTCAGTTTATAAACAATTGTATGCCTTTTTGGATAAAGTTTACTTACAACAGGCTCTTTTCTAGCTAATTTTTTTCCAAACAATCTTGCTAGTTTTGACAATTTTTTTAAAAAGATGATCGGTAATAACAAAAAAGCTAATTTTAATGTTAAATATGTATAATAAATAGTTAAAATTGTGTAGAAAATGTCCATACTAATTTGTTAATACGCTGTGATTATAATTTTAGTTTCTTTTTTAAAGAAATATAACAACATTTTAATTTTTTCTAATGGTACCTTTTTCTTTCACATTTTTAAATTTTGAAGAAATAAGTTAAAGTCTGTATGTTCATCATTTCGATATAAAAATGCAATAGCTCTTTTAAAAATAACACTTTTTCTATTGTGACTCACGCACATGAGAAAACTAAATGAATCCATGACAGTATTATGTAAAGAAATGTGTTTACACTATTTAAAATATTTTTTGTAGCCTTAAAGTTATTTTACTGCTTAGAGCAGTGGAATAAAATAGGGAAAACGGTATAGAACTACTTAAAAAGTTCATAATAGTAATTCAATAACTATTTATATGTAAAATGGTAAATTATTATTTGCTTACTTCCTATTTAATAAATTAACACTTTCCTTATATACATCTACAAAACCGTTATCACACGTATTTTCGGGCAAATAATATTCAAGCAAGAGACGTGAAATTTTATGTAATTCTAGCTGTTCTTTGAAAATAGAATTCATCACCGATCATTCTATTTTATATTATTTTTAAATATTTCAAATTTTTAACTTTGGTTTTTATTGTAGTTAGTGAATGAAAATATTTTTTTATTCTTTGTCTTTACCCTCATGTACGGTATTTTCTAAATTAGAAAAATATTTGAATTTTACAAATACTGAATCTTACATCAAACAAAATTAAACATGGAACAAGTAACACCTTTTTATCTATTTATTTGTTAATAACTCTGGGAACATAATATATTCGTTCTAGATATTAACCAAAGCTTTTTTTTTTTAAATTTTATTACCATTCAATGCAAAACATAGGCTTTTTGCAGCCTATTGTTTTAAATTGGAGAATAAAAGATAACATTTTTAATCTACTAAACAATATTTGCATATTTATAATAATATGTAATTATATTTCTTTATCAGAAGGATAAATAATAAAATTTTTTTAACAGGTTTGTTAAAAAGTATTATTCATTTTAATATTTTTTGGTTGAATTCAAAAGTTTAGGAACTCTAGTGTCATTGCATTATTAAGATTAAAGGGATGATGATGAATGAGCAATCATTAAAAATATATAGTATAAGGGCCAGGAGGTCCCCAGTGGCCCCTTTAATTTATATGGACCCGCCTCATTTGCAAAGACTTGGAAATAAGAGACGTTAAAGAATATATTACACAAATCATTAAATATTTCAGAAGTAATCACTTGGTAGGAGCAAAGTACAAACAAGCTGATGGAAAAGTACTAGTACTTGCGAGTGACGTAAGATGGAATAATATGAAAGATTGTCTAGATGTATATGTAAGCTGGGAGAAATTATTAAAAATTTGTGAAGAAAAAAATTGTTTTCTATCGGACGCGAAATACGACAGGAATTGAGTAGTATATTCGAAGATGAATTAGGATTATTGTCATACCAATCAGATATTTTTCAAACAGGCACTTACGGATTATCACTTTATGCTTATATTTTAGATGTAACTAAAACCAAATATAAACTGACCGATGTAGAGAACAACCAGGTCTTAAATGATGTGAAAGAAATGAATGGCAATATTGGATTTGGTCAATTTATTATAAAACTCCAAGCTAAAATGGAACCATTTTCAGCAAATATTTTTTCAGAGGAGGTTTCATCTAATGTTAGTGCCTCACAGTTATTAAAGAATTGAAAGTAATTAGTGAAAAGCGGTGTTATTATTCAAACTCAGTAAGGGAATACAAAGAGAAAATCGTAACAACACAAACTACTTTTAAAAAGTTTCCTTTCTCATAAACTTGTCTGAAAGATACTACAATCGCCAAATTTAAAATTGAAGTATTAGCTCTTCTTAATAATAAAGTATAAATACTGCAGAAATTTCTTTAAGCAGAGTATTCTGTGCATCAAAGTGGGGACTTACATTATTCTTAAATCGCTAAAAATTACAATAGTCTTAAAATATGTCCTTCCCTCTTATTTTTGAAATTATAAATCTATTATAGCTCGGCACCAATTTACAGATGCTTTGCTAACAAATACAATATTCAGATTGTTCATATTTAGCTTCAAGATATAGACTAAGTAGTAGGGAAATATTCGATGTCCTCTTACTTGTGTATACAGAAAAGTATCTTGGCTGATGCATATTTTAAAAATATTTTGAACTGTTCTGGATGTCACTTAAATATATTTTATTTTAAACGAGACATTCTATATATTTCTAAATACAATATTTGGATTCTAAATAAAGATTCTACAACTATTTTGTGTAATATGAAACATAATTACTTTGCACCTAAATTCAATAGGTTCTGAGCTATTTGCATTGGAACAGTTTACATTTTAACAGGCTGTAGTATCGAAACAATGCATATACTAAATTGCCATAGTCTGACAAAGAGTAAAAATGGCGCTTCTCAGTACACAATATCATAGAATTAAATAAAAAAAAGTACTAATACTTCATCTAAGATAAAATGAATAAATTCTCTAGCCTGCTGAAAAAATACATATTTTTAAGATTCAATAGAAATGTTTTTTTCTCTATGTAACAGCTTATAAGATATCACGGAATACACAGTAAATAGGCATCCTGTAGTGAAAAAAAAAGATAGTTATTAACAATTTTATTATATTCAGAAACAGTAGAACATGTCTTCATTCCAACATAAAACAAATTGATTATTGAAAACTGCTAATACAACCATTATGAAAAGTCTTATACTACAACCGCTTGAAACCTTTAGTATTGAAAGGCAAAAAAACTAAAGAATATAAAATTCCAAGTGAGTAAAAAAATCAAAACTACAAAAACCATTTTGTATAAATAAAAAATATAAATAAATAAAATTGTAATTACATAACAAAAAATAAATTAATATTTACAGTTAATTTAATTAACCACAAAAAATGCAGCAGCTATCTACCTGTTGAACTATCATCAGATGGACTAGTTCCCTGGGAATAAATTGGACGACCCATAAACATTGGGCCGCTATTTCCATTTACTATACTTCCTGTACGTCTTCTATGAGTAGGAGCAACAGGTTCTTTGGTAGATTTTTTAATGTACTTAAAAACACCATCCCCAGGTAATTTAGGCAAAAGCAGAGGGTGTGCATACCAAATTCGATAAGTAAGAAACCATGTTAAAATTGCTATGCACCCTCCCAAAAACTTCTCTATCATTACATGGTAATAAAGCATAGTACACACCAACATAACATCCCACATAGTTTGAAAAATGGTAATTAAAATAAACAAACCTCTAATGTATGGAGTGTATTTCTCGTAATTTAATTGTAGGTTTTTTAAATCTTCCTCGGGTAGTTGCCTTAAAGGATTGTTACTTTGTTCTGTTTCTTTTCCACTACGATTATGTTCCTCTAGCCGAAGATATTCTTTGATACTATCCCAATTCATCATACATTTAGCTTCTTCTATTAAAAATAAGCTCCCATATATTAAAATGAATGAATGTCCAGATGTATCGAATCCATTCCAGACATGTCCGGCTTTTAGACAAGTTCCTTTTGATGAATATTGCTTAATCTGGCATTTTCCATATGAAGCCTCGATGTAATTAAACAGATTTGTCCAAAAATACCAGAAAAAAGTTGCAATTGCGATTCGTGGCAGATGATGCTTAGATATTCGTTTAATTTGTCCACAGCAATATATGTATGAAGTAAATATTACAAATGGAACAAGTAAAATAAGGTTCCATCCCCATGCATACTTAACAAAGTATCTATTAAAAATATTGTCCGACCTTGAAAGGTATATCCGGGGTATTGTTGCAACATCAGCTATAAGGGATATTAAAAATAGGCAGGCTAGATAAATTCCAACTTTTAAGTTAGTGTCGAAAAAGAGCGACTTTTTACAAAGAAACAGCACCATTAGTAAAAAAATTTCCTTTATCGATGTAGGTTCGGATGTGGGTTTTGTTCCCTTGTAATCAATATTAATATCACTGGTAGACGGTCTAAAATTTAATCTAGTCGCGTGGATAGATTTTCGTTTTGCAGGTCTATTCGTCATTTTCAATTGTATTTATATTTTATATGAAAATCTTATCAGCCTAAGGTCAGGAATACACTAGTCATAGCTACAAAAAAGTAAGTATTGTAAAGAATTTTTCGTCTCTCGTATTAAAACTCCTTACCTTGAAATTAATATTCCTGGATTTTGTTAACACAAAATCGCACAAAAATGCCAAATAATCCTTTTCAAAGTTCAATGAAAGTATAACAACATAATTTTGTGAACTGTCAGCCATGATATAACTGACAGAACTTTGACGTATCATTTAGCTCAAGCCCTGTCGATGTTGCCAACGCATCTTTTTGGAGAGAGTGGATGAAAACTTTTACTGCCCTCGATTCAAGAGTTTTAAGCTCAGGTGCATCAAACCCTGAGTAGCTCCGAGCAAATGTGAATAAAGCGGTAAAAATATTAATTGGAACAGTATATAACCTACAAATTATTTTTTTTTCAGAATTTGTGTTTTTAATACACATAGCGTATCATATTGAAGACAAAAAGGTAAAAATATTACGTTATTACTTATTAGTTTTGAATTTTGTCGGGTATCATGGCATTTTAGGCCATAAATATTTCGCAATTCGTTAAAAAAACTATGTAGGTAAGTTCGATATTTTGTGAAATAATCTTATTTTTGTGTCTCCATTTCATGTATAAAATGTTTTTTTACCCAAAAATAGCATCTAAAAATAATAACTGATAGCCATTAGGGCTTTATACATCAAATATTTTTTTTTGTGCTTCAGGGGTAAGGGGAAAGCAGATCTGACAAGCACCGAGGCATAATGCACTACTTGAATAAAGCGAGGGCTTCTTGCACCTGTACAGCTCCGAGCTGTTCATGCTAATGAATCGAGGGCAGTATGTTTTGAGAATATAAGGCTATTCTTTTGAGTTATTATTACTTTCACTTCTATCACTTGAAGTAATCATGATCACTTCAGCCCAATGACAAGTAAATGCATATTCAAAAGAACATGAAGTTATCAGTTTCACTTTGTTCACTTTGATCAATTGATAATTACTCAAAAGAATATAGCCTATATTGGCGGTATTCTTTTGAGTAAATTATCACTGATCAAAGTGAAACTGATAACTTCATGTTCTTTTGAATATGCATTTACTTGTCATTGGGTCGAAGTGATCATGATCACTTCAAGTGACAGAACTGAAACTGATAATTACTTAAAAGAATATACCTATTATGGAGACAGAATTATGGAGACATATTCTGAGCTCAGAACGCCTTACTAAGGAAGAAAGAGAGAGGAGCAAATAGCATTATATGCTATCTCCCTCTTACTCCAAACACGAATGACTAAAAATACAGCGACTGACTAGCTAGCACAAAACAGGAAAAATTCTGGCTAGCGTTTGAAGCGCATTCTTTGTAATGGCACGTGGGGCTACTTGCGGATATTCGTTCTAACCACGAACATGACATATAAAACCATGTTCCTGGTTCTAATAACAAAAAAGAAATAAACGACAGAACCATATGTTTTACATCTTTACTCAATAGATGGCGCCAGGCATTCTAAATATTCAAATATTAATTTTTAAGAAGACATAATTCTATAAATAATAATTTGGGAATACAATATCTTGCAGACAAAACTAATTTTAAGATTAAATAACAAATCACCAGAAATCGACCTTTTAAAAAAGTTTTTCACTAATCACTAGATTAAATTAAAAATCACCAGACTGCTGAAACCTCGACAGATCTGGCAAGACTGGCAGTGAGAACTTTTCTCTGCCAATAGTTGGCAATTACTGCCCTCGATTCATTGTCATGAGCAGCTCAGAGCTGTTCAGGTGCAAGAAACGCTCGCTTTATTCAAGTGGTGCATTATGGCTCGCGCTTGTCAGATCTGCTTTCCCCTTACCCCTCAAGTACCAATAAAAATATTTGGTGTATAAAGCCATAGCAGCTATTAGTTATCATTTTTACATGCTATTTTTGGGTAAAAAACATTTTATACATGAAATGGAGACACAAAAATAAGATTATTTAACAAGCTGTCGGACTTACGTTTATAGTTTTTTTTAACGAATTACGAAATATTTATGGCCGAAAAGTCATGACACCAGACAAAATTCAAAACTAATAAGTAATAAAATAATATACCCTTACAGATTCGCTGGGGCTACTCAGGGTTTGATGCACCCGAGTTTAAAACTCTTGAATCGAGAGCAGTCATTATAGATTGTATTCTTTAGAGTAATTATCAATTGATCAAAGTGAAAAACGTGTAACTGATAACTTCATGTTCTTTTGAATATGCATTTACTTGTCATTGGGTCGAAGTGATCATGATTATTTCAAGTGATAGAAGTGAAAGTAATAATTACTCAAAAGAATAGCCCTATAATAAAGGGTAAAATAAGTCATATTCTTTTAAAAAATTATCAGTGATGAAAGTGAAAGTGATAACTTCGTCAAAGAGGATTCGTTATTATAATATTTGACTTCGTATTGTTTTGAATACACATTTATTTGTCATTTGGTTGAAATGTTTATGATTGCTTCAAAGTTATAAAAATGATAGAATTGAAAGTGATAGACTAAAAAAGAATATGACTATAGTGTGCTTCGTATTTTTTGCCAATTTGGTTAAAGCTCCGACAGTTGACCAATAGCTGTTAACCTAGCTAACCTCAAGTAAAAGGAAAATGAAAAATATATCGAACATGATACTCTGTAAGAGCTCTTTGAGCCTATTTTGTAAGTTAACTATAAAAATTTTGCCAGCAGGAAAAATATTTCTTTTAATCTGTGAATTTTTAGGCCGAACATGCTTTCAGAACAGAAGTTTTAGTGTTACAGTTCCAACTTGTTTAAATCAAAAGTTTCGTAAAGAAAGGGGACTTCCCTTAAATCCTAATACTTCAGGAATTCTTACCGATAGTCCTGACTTCAGTTATTTGGATGGGCGATTAACACCTCTTGGTAAGGGTCAGAGAATACGCATCTTAAAGCAGCGAGAAGTTAAAGCTCAAATAATTGCCCTTAGCCAAGAAATTGATTTTGCGGTTCAAAGACATAAGCAGATGCTAGCTGAAGAAGAAAGTAAAAAACAACAAATTCTTGATAGTAAATTAAAACCGAAAGGAAATGCTTTGATAAAATTAAGTTGAAATATACATTTCATGTAAATTTGTAGTAGATATATAAGTAATTAAAATATACAATGTTTTTGGTTAATATTTTGCCAAAGTAAAAAGAAATGCAAATAGATATTTTGATGATATTTATATTTACAAGCAAATGTTACAATTGGCTAGATCACGCAAGCCTGTTAAACAATATTCAAAGTAAGAAATAATTTTCACAAACCAATTCATTTTTTAATAATTCTATGATAAAACTTCATGTAGAAGAATACACCATGTTAATAAAAATAGGGTTTAAAACTTTTTATGTCTGTATTTCAATTATATATACCAATAAAAAAGAAAAACTTAAGCGTAATAACTTGATATAGGATCCTTAATTCTGTTCTTTTATAAAATTTCTTTAGTTTATGCAGCACTAATTTACATTATTGGAGCTTGGTGAGTTATGGCTTAGAAGATCTAGAATAGTTACATTCTAACTTTTTTCAAATACAATTTCAAGTTGAATTAGAAATGGAGAAAACCTATTAAAAGTAGGATGTAATCAGATACAATTTATGGAGAAATTTAATTGGTAATAAATCATTTTAATTATGTAGTTTTGTCTTGAGAAAGCAATTGTAATATAAATTATGATATGAAGTATTATGTATAAATAATTTTGATAGATAATAACAGAACTTTTCAAATCTAGAGATTTAGAGCCAGATATAATGAAAATGAAAATTTTTTTATTATGGAAGCTGAAAAATAAGAATATTTTTGCTCATTAAATTCATAGTAAAAATAAAAATTTAATCATTCAATTGAGTAATTTACCAGTGGTAATTTTGCTGGGTGTAAATAAATTCTTCATTTTTTTAGACAATGAGTTTTCTTAATTTGTATATTATGCATTTTTTAACAATTGTGTTATATATAGTTTTGCATGTTAATATTTCAAATCAATTCTAGATGGTTTTCTTCTGGTAGTTTAAAGCTAAAACAAAACTAATATAACTTGAAACTTAAGAAGCACATTATATTAATATTTTCATTAAACAAATTCTATATATTAAAACAAAAAAAGAAATAGATTTTTGCCTATAAAATATTTTGTTATTGTCATCTATCATGGTATTTTAGTGATTATTTGTTATGTAGAAAACTGTATTTTGTTAGAAAATGAATCTGTCTTCTTTGATAAGTTTTATTGACATAATTGATATTGTAACTGTGCACAAAATATTAAATTTGTGTATATTAGTTAAAATTATTTTCACTTCTAACAATTTTTAAAATCCAGTCGTGATATGTCGATACCCTTGAATACACATTTGGAGATTTCTTATTGGCTATTCCACATTTATTAGTGATAAAAGATGCAATTCCCACCTGTATGTTGTCTACTAAAAGAGCTGTTCCAGAGTCTCCCTAAAAAATTTGAGGGGTTATTGTTAACTAAAAAAAAAAAGGTATTTTATCTTGAAATGATATTGATGTGCTAATGCAAACAGCTCTTATATTAATACCATCTTAGATTTAAAAAAAAAAAATTAAGTTCTAGTGCGAAAATGAACGTTTTTGATCAGATATATTTTTGAATTGTATGGCAAAAATTTTCCTTTAATATAAATTATTAGTTTCTATGAGAAAACTTGCTCTGTTATGGTATATTAAGGTTTTATAAATTTTATTCTGTTTTGTTTACGTATACTAGTAGTAAGGTATAAAATAATTAAAACTACAAAGCTACCTATACCCCAACTATAAAAATCTTTCAATAAAAGCTAAACATTTAAATTAGATATACTACGTTATGGTTTGCATGGTAATATTTTCCTCTACATTGCCTTTATGTTTTTGGATTGAGTTGTGATAAGAACTCAGCCCTGCTGGAATTATTTATTGCTTTTTTATGTCGTATTGAAAGAAAGAAGTAATTATTTTTTTCTATATCTCTTACTGAAACTCTTATTCTAGTTACAGTTACCAACTTTGAATTGCTTTACATTAAAATATTTTCTGCTTACATTACATGCTCCTCCAGACATTGCACCGAAGCAAATATGGTGGATATTATCTTTGGAAGCTCCACAAGTTTCATCATCAAAAATGTCAACTTCCAGTTTTTGTAGTGTTTTCGAAACTGGTTCATTTTGCTTAAAATAAAGAACTATTAACTTATCATATATGACATATAACAAGTGAGTTTCGATATAGCAATTGTCACATTCTTACTGAAATTTATTGGAAATACTGTTCTTTTAGCATCCTAAATTATACTTAAAATAGAATGAACTTCTTGTGTCTCATATTTAAAGAAGCTGTCATAATTTTGTACATATACCTTATTTCTATTGTTTAAAGACTTACACCTGTTCTTCCCCAGCCAATAATTATTCCAGTTTGTGGTTTTTCAGTTATAAATTCTTTAGAAATGGTGACAGGTTTCCAGGTCTTATCGTTAGGTAACGACGATTCTAGCTAAAAAATATACCATCTATGACTAAAATTGACTTGGAGTCTAAAGCTTATTTTGCCCCAAGGCAGTTGTATCTAATTAATTCAGATTCAGTCAGAAAAAGTCAATTCACAAGATGGTCTGGACACGATACATTCAATGCTAAAACAAAGTATTACTTTGGGTTAATTTTTAATATGTTTAGTTCAGTTAATAGTTTTAGACATAATTTGATATGATTAATTTGAGACTTGATGCGAAGAGGAGCCAAGAGAATCTAAAGTGATGTTGGAGGTAATCTCTTAATAAGAGACTTGAACTTGGTGCTGTGTGTGATAATTCACATGCTACTACAGGCAGTATGTTTTACAATTTAATAATGAATGAATGGACAAAGCTGCTTTATTAAAGAGTGCGACGCATTTTGTGTGACTTTCTTGGGTGTAACTAGAGGTAGACATATTGGTCAGTGATTTAGAACAAAATCCATTGAAATATTGAAGGAAAAGGTCCCTTTCGTCACGCAGCCAGTGGAAGGAAGTTTCTTTGGTAAATAATACCAGGCCTTTAAGTAAAGTAGAAGATGTTGTGAAGGAAGACCATAAAGTATTTCCAAAGTTAAAAAAGTAATTTTAGCTTTTTAGTAACTACTGAGTATTGAGGTCACGTATGTACGCCAATTGAAGCCTTGTTTGAGAGTAAGGGAGAACGAGGTCAAAGGAACTTTAAATTGGAATAAAATATAAATATATTCTTATTTTAAATTAGTAAAAGAGCATCATGGAAATTGTGTTAATTATTATTAAGGCGGGTTTATATCAATGTTTTCAAGCTACTTTTAGCTCAAGGGATTTTAAAAACTCGCACGACGTAACTGACACCAATCTACTAGACGTTGGTTTGAAAGTTTCAAGTCAAGGCTAAAATATTAAATTTATGATTAAATTTCATAAAGTTATTTCAGTTTCACGATATAAATTCTCAGAGCCCACTTGAATAATGACTGGATTTGGATAACTATAATTTTCTATATTATGTTGCAGTCTGTCAATAAACCCATTGCAAATGAACCTGCAAGTTTCAAGTTGACTCTAAATATTTAAGGATTAACTTGACAAAGTTTTGTTTTATATTTTGTAACAAAAATACGCGGAGCTTGCTTGTACAGCCGTATATTTGCACTAAATAATTTTGGATTAATTGTTTTTAAGGAAAGAATAGGCTTCACCTTTATATTTAAGTCCTGTTAATTACTGATGGTGATGACATCGACATAATTCTTAATTTTATTCAGTTTAATGGTTATTTTTACGATTAAAAGTTAACAGTGTGAACTTATCATTATTATGTCTATGTTATTAGTTACCTCCAGAACTGCACAATCATTAATAAGTTTCTCAGAATCAAACTCGTTACAGTAAATGTGTTTTACATTTCTAGTGTTTACAGCTTCAGTTGTGATTTGTATTAAACCATATTGGATTGAATAGGAACTGGCATTTCTGGGACTAAAAATAACATTTAAATATACATTTTAAAATAATATTCTAATTAGAAGCGAAAAATAAAAAAAAAGCTTCCACAAAATTTTAATCCGCAACATTGAAACTGAAATATGAATTTACAAAGAGCAAATACGACCTCTTATTTATTTGTACCTGTTATTGTTGCAAACACAATGTGCGGCACTGAGAATAAACTTCTCATTCAAAATTGTTCCTCCACAAGTATGCCGTGATTTATGGCGCAAAGACACCTAAAGCAAAGAAAAAAAAAAGTAAAAAAGAACTACTTATCATAACGAGATGTATAAAAACTTTTCTTCAGTTTTATATAAAAGCGACATATATTTCCACACGAAAATTAAATTTGCTTTCAAAATTTTTCTTTAAAATTTCTCCATTCATAGAAATATATTTTTAAAAAATGTAAAGAAGAATTAATTTTCTTCCATGGATTGTCTGTATTTAGTATCTACTTATAAAAACTAGACGAGTGTTGTTAACCATAAGAATTTCTGATGGTATGAAATTTTTAATTTAGTTGTAGCAAAATTAATTTATCAGATGTTATGGAAATTGTTATTAAGAAGTTTCGGTTCAAGATTAACATAAGATAAAAACTCTGTTAGTGTAAACTTAATTACTTTTTAATTTCAAACTTCTGGTTGCATTTAAATCATTGTTTAAAAAAAACAGAAATTTCGATTATACAGGGTGTCTCAAAAGAAAGTTCACATTTAAAAAATCGATTTAAAAAAAGTCAGGACTTTATTGAAAAAATGTTTATTACATATTAAAATACATTGTTTGGGAATTTATTTTTTAAAAATGATATCGTCCAAATGTAATCAGTTGTGCTCACGGCATTCATTTAATCGAGCACTAAAATTGCCCATGACGGCTCGGCAGGTATTCTCTGTGATGTCTGCCATTTCGTTGCGGATATTTTCTTTTAATTGTGCCAGGGAAGTCGGTTTGTTGGCGTAAACTTTTGATTTGGCATAACCCCATAGGAAAAAGTCCATAGGTGATAAATCAGGACTGCGTGGAGGCCAACTTATGTCACCTTTCTTTGAGATCAATTTGCCAGGAAAAATTTCACGCACTCGTGGCAGAGACATGTTGGACGTGTGTGAAGTTGCTCCGTCTTGCTGGAACCATGTTCTTTGGTTATAGCCAGGAAAATTTTGCAGTTCAGGCACGAAGAAGTCGTCTAACATCTCCACATATCGCTCTGAAGTCACTGTTACTGTGCGTTCCCTTTCATCTTCAAAAAAGTACGGGCCGATAATTCCTCGCGCCGACATCGCAGCCCATACAGTCACTTTCGGTGAATCTAGAGGTTTCTGATGTTTGTGTTTTGGATTGTTTGCACTCCAATATCGGCAATTTTGCTTGTTTACATGACCATTAAGATGAAAATGGGCTTCATCCGAAAAGAAGGTGTTGGTAAACGTTGAAAAGCGTTCAGTCATCTGGTTTACGAAGTCAAGCCTCTGACCAGCATCCTGAGGCGTCAATTCTTGCACCAACTGAATTTTATAGGGGTTCAGCTTTAAATCTTTGTGTAAAATGCGGAATAATGATGGTCTATGTACATTTAAAGCAACAGCACGCTTACGAATCAAAACGTTTGGGTCGTCACGAACAGACTGAGTAACACTCTCTACGTTTACGACCGTTCTCGAAGACCTCGGACGCCCGGATTTTGGTTTATCTAGTGTTGAACCGGTCTCTTCAAACTTCTGGACCCATTTTCCAATAAGCCGAGCGCTTGGCGCATCATTTAAGTGAAGAATATGTCGAAAATTGCAGAATTTTCTACGCGCTACAGTCGCCGAATTACCGTTTTTGTAAAACTCACGTACGCACAAAGCACGGTCCGCTCCCGAGAAACGCTCCATAGCGACTAAATTCCCAAGAGCCAGGCTATCGATTGACATACCCCCCGCGCCGCTCGGAATAGTTGCGTTCACGCAATAAGCAAAACAAATGTGTACTTTCTTTTGAGACACCCTGTATATGTATGAAGATAAGATAATTTATTAGTAATAATATACAAGTACTACTTTTACAAGTCAAATGCAATATTAAACTTTTGTGTGCAAAGCAGCAAGTACTGGACTATACTAACTCAATTGTCGATTATTATCATTAATAGATATAAAAAAAATTACAAAATATTGATTTGTCTTAAGAATAAAGTTTTGGTAAAAAAAACTACCTTAAAAAAAGCAAAGACAAGCTGACAAAAGACAACACTACAGACTCAGATTCGAAATACTTCTCAAATGAAAAAACGCATTCAGCACAAGGTAGCTTTTGATTTGTTTTTTGTACTGATTGAAGTTAATGGCTTTAATTTTAGCTGGCACGCAGTTGTAGAACGTTATTGTTAAATATCTAGAACTATTTCTGGATCTCTCAAGTCGGGCAAAGTCTGGTACAAGAATGTTTTTGTTTCTTGTCGGATAATTGTGAATATCTTCATGTGATCTGTATAGATCAAGATTTTGTTTAACGTACAACAAACATTGTATATCAAGATAAAAAAAAATTAAATTCTTAAACGAATTTCGACAGTCCTCTCCATAACCAAGCCCAGAAATAATAGGAATTCATTTTCTTTATTGCCCAAATGCCTTATCAGTATGACAAGAATGGCCCCAGGAAAGAATAGTATAAGCTAGAGGAAAATGAAAGTTACTATGATATGCTGTTAGAAGAGTTTCTCTGGAAGTTACCCGTACAAGACTCCTGAACAGGAACAGTTGTCGGTATAGTTTTTTTTTGAGAGATTAACAAGGTGCTGCTTCCAAGTTAATCCTGCATCTAAGGGTACTCCCAGAAATTTGGCCTCCATTGAACACTGAGGTAGAAAAGGCTGTACAGTTTCACTGTTATTCCTTAGAGTAAAATTAATAATAATAAAGTGAGTTATTTAAAGATAGGCGATTAGCTAGAAACCATTGAAATAGTTTTTTTTCTGAACTTTGATAAAGATTGGCAATCTCTGAACGGTGATAGCTTATGTAAAAGATTGTGTCGCCAGCAAATAAAAGAGTTGACTGCTTTGCTCAGTATGCCAGGTCATTTATATAGTGAGGAATGAGATGTGGCCTAATATCGACCCTTGAAGTACGCCATTTTTTTTAGAATTACACTGAGCAAAGTGAACATACTGATCACGATCTGATAGATATGAGTTAAGTAGCTGAATGGCATCAGCCTGAAAATTGTATAAGGGTAGTTTTTTTAATAGAATGCTATGTGTGACACAATCGAAAGCCTTTGTGAGGTATAAAAAGGATGCAAGAGTGTCGAGATATTTTTCAAAGCCCTTTAAATATTAATAATAAAGTTGTGGTCTAATGTTTTCGAAATCAGAACTGGTTCAAGGCAAATAATTTATTAGACTTAAAGTGGCCTGATTTCTCAAAATTCGTTCATAGACTTTTGACAAGACTGGCAATAACGATATGGGGCGATAATTGTTGCACTCATCAATTTAACCCTTATTCTTGAAGAGCGGTACCCTCTTTTCAGTTTTGAAGACTTTAGAAAATGTATTGCAAGCTATAGATTGATTTATTAATATTGTTAGGGACTGAACTATTATATCCTTAAATTTTTAAAATAATTTTTTTTGATAATCTCGTCAAAATCTTTGCTGTTACTACTTTTTATTTCTGATATAGCCATATCGACATGACTAAAAATAAAGGGCGGGATCTTTATCAGTGGCATAGATTTTAGGTAATCTGTCAAGAACTTTTAAGTTTATTTATCACACTTTCCGCAGTTGAACAAAAGTGGTTATTAAAATTATTTGCATTTAGTTTTGAATTAGAGTCAGAGTTATTATTTTTGTTTTAATTATAAATAAGTTTCCACATAGCTTGTTGAGGGTTACTAGATTTTTTTTCATAAATTCGTCATTTATACATATTATAAAATATGTCTACTTTCAAGTTATAAACAAGTTGGGTCATTTTTATTAAAGTAAATAATTAATTGTTTATTTCCATTAATTTCTCACCGATCCGGGCTATATTTAGATGTTTGTTTTGATTGTTGATGGTTTACAGCTCGGCATCTAGTTCTTTGATATGTTCTGCTGACACATTTCGAAATTTAAATTTTAAATAGACAGTTGTTTTCTGTGAATTTCCCTCATGGTTCGTTACAGCTCCACTAAGAAGACCTCTAGGTGTTCGGAACTAATATGGAAAGAGCCAAAGAGCCAGAGTGGAATTCGCGGAGAATAAACGGTTCATATATATATATATATATATATATATATATATATATATATATATATATATATATATATATATATATTTAGTTGGTTATTTTCTTGGGAATATGGTTCATTTTTATATTGAAACTACATATATAAAGTAGTCATACTTATTGTATATATATATATTTTTATTTTTCAGGACGTTTCGATTCTTTCGAATCTTTTTCAACTGAGGGTTTCGGCGGATGCTACAAAAATGTACATTTTTACTATTATTATATATGGAATAAGAGGTGAAAAACTTACCATTAAGAACAGAGATTTTTGTTTTAAACAAGAATTAATTACATCACGAACCAATTGTAATCACTCACTCTTTTGTATATTCACTTTTCAAAAGTATTTTTAAAGGTGTAGTTAGAAGAATGGACACTACATTTTTAACCCTATAACTGCCTTGACTTGACTAAATGTGGAACCAAGATGGTGTATGGTTTAGGTACTTTAAGTGGCGTAAAAAGTTTGGATCTTTTAATTAAAGTGATATCTTTCTGAAAAAATATCGTGATTCAATTCGGAAGAATTGAAAGCGGAGAATTATTCTTATTTATTGTTTCATTTATTTTAGAAATTCCCTTATATTGGTGTATTTTAATATGTTGAAATAAATTTGATTTAGATTATTGATGTTTGTTTTATCGTTTACGGCATTCGGATTTTTTTTTATTGCAATCATTTCGTAAAATTCTCGTTTTCCTTTGTTAGTTTCAGTTTTCAAGATTTTTGTATTTTCATATTCAAAGGTGTGCTTGTGTTTCATTTCGTGTTTCTTTAGGGCTGTAATATTTTTTTTTTATCATATTTATGTCCATGACGATTTTGCAGATACTGACTAGTTTGGCCGATATAATTCGATGGACAATCCTTGCAGGGTATTTGGTAGACAACATTTGATTTTCTGTTTTTTGGAATGTCACTTTTTAATTTGCTGAAATTGCTTTTAAGTAAATTATGGCCCTTATGACTAGTGGTTATATTATGTTTTTTAAAAAAAGTTTGAAAGTTTTGGTATGTATGGCAAGGAAAGATATTGTTTTTGGTTTTATTGTGTTCTAAATTTTCTGTTTTAGTGTTTCCATGTTTGTATCTTTCTAGCCTTTCTTTAAAAATTTTATTAATTAGTTTATATGGATAAGAGTTTGTCATAAGGACCTCTTTTGTTTTTTTGATGCAGTGGTTTCTAAATTCGGGACTACTAAGGATGATGGCTCTATCGGCTATTCCAATTATTACTGATTTTTTTTGGGCTATGTGGTGTTGGGAATTGTAGTTGAGGTAGCGACCAGACTATGTAGATTTTGTCTACCACTCAGTTAGTATTGTATTATTTTTGTGATGCAACGTCATATCTAGGAAATTTATGTGGTTATTATTTTCAAATTCTATGGTAAATTGTAATTTTTCATGATAGCTGTTAAATTTGTTTAAGATATATGAATCTTGATTTTTTGGTATAGCCGTTATGCAGTCATCTACATATCTGTAAAAGCATGGTAGTTTGAAATTTAAGCTGTTGATAACTTCAGTTTCTAGGTCTTCTAACACTAATTGAGCGATAACATTTGATATGGATGCACCCATCGCGCAATAAGTATGACTACTTTATATATGTAGTTTCAATATAAAAATGAACCATATTCCCAAGACTTTGACTATATATATATATATATATATATATATATATATATATATATATATATATATATATATATATGTACAATAAGTATGACTACTTTATATATGTAGTTTCAATATAAAAATGAACCATATTCCCAAGAAAATAACCAACTAAAATATATTTAATGGTTCAAGAAAAATTAATTCCTATATATATATATATATATATATATATATATATATATATATATATATATATATATATATATATATATATATATATATATATATATATAACGTTTCGCCTATTATACTGAGCTTCCTCAGAAGGATGTTTATTTTTATATTATTTTACGTTAATCTCGAGAATAATTACTTCAATTTTGAAGTACTACCAAAACCTATACCCAAGAAAAAAAATATAATAGAATGGTTTAAAAAAAAGAAAAAAACTATATATATATATATATATATATATATATATATATATATATATACACTTTAGAAGCCATATAAGAAAAACAACGTCCAAACAAAGCAGTTCGGTGCTTAGGCAGATTGTTGTACGACTATGAGTAGAATAATGAAATTGAAGTTTAACATGAAGATACTGAGGAATATCAGTAATAAGCAAACTATGCAAAAAACGAATAAAATGCAATTTTTGCCTATCTAAAATTTTAAGTCCTTTAACTCGGACAGTTTATACCAACATGGTCTCTACCTCTTAATCCATAAATGAAGCGAATACAAGAGTCTTGAATTCATTGCAATCTGCTCCGACATGACAAATCGAGACATAGCCCGTAGACAATATTGCAGTAGTTTGTGTGGGAAACTACAAGTTCTTCACAAAGACTTCTTTTAGGCTAGATGTTAAGATATGTTTAATTTTATATTAATTTCTTTCTCACTACCAATGTGGGTCCAAAATTTAAGTTTAGAATCAAATGTAACACCCAAGTTTTTATACTTTTTCACAACAGATGCCACTCATATCCACCTTCATATTTTCAGTTGCCCAGTCACTATGAGGTCCAAAGTAGGTTACTGCCGATTTGTTGGTTTAATTTTAAGCCGTTTATATTAAAATTATCGCAAACTGAGCTCAAACATTACGTTAGTGTCATCAGCATATCTTTGATATTACAGTCGGTAATAGACTGATTTATACCTTTGAATAAACTGTTCTATTCTTTACTTTTTATGACATTTGACTTGTTTTATACATTTACTTGATTTAAGTCATAATTTGAACCAATTGATTGAAATTCTTGTAACTCTGATTTAGATTATTTTTTTAATGTATTGTAAAGTAACGATACGGGAATGTTGTTACGTTTATGATAAATACCGATTGTTTGAAAAATACGTTTTTTCCTAAACTCTAGCTATAAACCAAATTTCGAGTTGTAGGAAGTGCCCTACAATAAGATGATAAATTTAAAGTATTTGCATCGGAAGTGCTTTATGATTTTAATAGGTGGAGTCTTGATATTCTGGAGTCTTTCAGCCAGATTCATTAAGAAGGTTTAAAATTTAAACTCGATCTAGTTGCTATGAAAAATAGATCTAGTCAGTCAGTTTTGTTATTTTTGCTCTTGTCAGTTTAAACACTCTGCTGTCAATTTAGAACGGTTTTATGATTAGAGCATTTTAGTAAATTAGGGGGTTTATGTCTCAGACTACCCAAGATAGAGGTTTGAAATAGAAATAAGGTGTACTGATATTAAAATACTAATAAGTGTTACTATATGTTTTAACTTCTATGTATTTGGACTTACTGCAAATGGAAATTCGCCTTCAGTTGCATCTGTTCCATTGACTATTCTAGAAGAACCTAAAATAATTATATTAATCAAATTACTTTTCCAATATTGTATCGTTACTAGTGGCGGCTCGAATAGTGGTGTCACAGTGCTATGACATTACTTAATTTCTTCTCCATACTAATAATTTAGATATCTGGTAACATAGAGTTTCAAATGCGCGAATTTTGTATAATTGGCTACATAGAAATGTGCTATTTACTGATATGGCACAGTAGAAAGACGAATACTTGAAGAGGCTTATATGCGAGCCAGAAAAATGGAACTCTGAATCAATATTTCTGTATGCAGCTATGATGAAATTTGTGCTAGGCTCTAAATGATTGAAATGTTATTAAAAAGTATTATTGGCTATGCGGGTGTGAGGAAACACATAAACTGTTTCACTGTGTATGCGTATTGTGGAGGTAACGAAACTCTGTTTAAAAAAGGAACAGATGATTTTGTTCTTAAATGGGATAAAATTAACACTTACGAAATATCTAGGATTCACAAAAATAGTGTTTATTTCGTAAGATAAATATTAAAAAAAAAACAGTTAAACTCTTCTTGCCGAAACTATAGGTAAAATAATTATTGTTTTACACGTTTTATAATGATCCTATATTTTGTCCTACGTATTGGTACTAGCTGTGTAAATAGTCATAAGCCGCTATTGATTATTACAAAAACATGATAATTGGTTTTGTTTAAATAACTCTTTTGTCATTACTCAATTGCTCCCCATTCATTAAATATTACGATATATCCACGTATTAGGCTGATAATGGAAAACATTCTTGTATTTGTGTTAGAAATAAAGTTGTACCTTTTGATCAAAAAGTACCCAGAATTTCTCATTCAAACAAACCGCGCTTGAGATATCGTCAAAATCTTTTTTTTTTCTGGGTTGGTACATATGTCACCTGGGCTGCGATTCTATAAAAATAAAGGGAAAGAGAATGTCATAATAAAGATCTTCCATCTTTGTTCAGTCTGTAGTAATACATAAGTATGCCACTGTCGTAAAAGAGATAAGGAGAGGGAATGTCCAACAATATGCTTACAGAATTGGGGCTCGTGCTCAAATATCTGTTTGAGCGCCATCTGTCGGAAGTTTGTGGATGATAGCGTTGTAAACAAGTCAGTATTTGTTGTATTCTGCGAATTTCGTAATGTCGAATTTAGTTGAGCAAAGAGTCTGTCTTAAATTTTATGTTTTTAAAAAACTATCATGTGTGGAAGCGTTGAAAATGTTAACGGTAGCCTATGGGGACTCGACAATATCGAAAACACAAGCGTACGAGTGGTACAAAGAGTTTAAAGCGAGCCGCGCAGTGGTCGATGATTTGCCTCGATCCGGTCGTCCATTCGCCAGTGTGACTGACGAAAACATCGAAAAAGTTAAAAAAATTGTCATCGCAGATCATCGTGTGAGTATCAAGGAGATAGCAGCCAATCTTGGTGTGTCGTTTAGATCGATGCAGAGCGGTATGCACGATGTTTTGCGCACGAATCGAGTTGAAGCGCGGCTTGTGCTGAATTTGTTGCAGAAATAGCATCGGATTGATGTCGCTGAAGAAATTTGGGCCAAAATGTTATCAACGGCATCATAACCGGTGACGAGACATGGGTCTATGAATATGACATCGAAACTAACCAACAATCATTGGAATGGCGCTTCTCAGACGAGCCAAAACCCAAAGAACCACGACAGAGTCGATCCAAAATCAAGGGTTTGTTGACCCTTGACGCTATATGTGGAGAAACAACTCGTGGTTTCTTCACCACGACAACTCACCGGCTCACACATTTCATCTTGCAAGCGACTGTTTGACAAAAAACAACGTTCATACAGTTCCGCAAGTTCCGTATTCACCCGCTATGACTCCTTGTGACTTTTTCTATTCCCACAACTCAAGTTACCACTTCGCAGAATGCGTTTTGAGACGATTGAGGCGATAAAGGAGAATGAGGAGCTGAAGGCGATTCCAAAATCGACCTATGAAAAGTGTTTTCAAGATTGGACATTGGAATATGCTTGCAGTGGGGATTACTTTGAAGAAAATAAAATGGATCTCGATGAATAATTGAACCGTTTTCCTTTTATTGAAGAATTCTTGGTACTTTTTGATCAGAAGTTATAGAAAAATATGTTACTGGATTTTATTTGAGAAACATCTGGTATTTTTAAGTTAACAATTTCTGTAATAGTCATAGGGTTTTTAATTCGGTACTATGGGACATTTGATAACAAGATACCTAAAAAATCGAGCGTTCCTTTTCAAGTTATATTTTTTTTTCTGGCGGACTTTCCAATGATATATACCAATATATATATATATATATATATATATATATATATATATATATATATATATAAATAAATAAATAAATATCTTCTACATTTATTTGATACCGACCTTTATACATATAGTCTGGATTGGCTAAAGATTTAATACATTTTTTTGTGTCAAGTTACCGCAGGTCACTATTGAATACAAAAATCACTAAATAAAGAAACCGATTTTGATATTGAAACTTTTTTACCCTGAATTCAATGATGCTCACTTCTTTCTCTAAACTTTTACCGTTTTTCATAAGTAAGATTTTGACAAACAAAATAATTTGGTCGAAAGTGAACATGAACTTTATAAATTATCTAAAAAATGACAGGTGTCGTCGATTCTTTAACTTTAATTGATTCAGACTATGCCTGAAGAATCTGAGGTTTATGTAGAAAAGTTTATATTTAAGGATTAAGGTTGAGAATTAAACCCAAGTTTAAATTCTATAGAACAGCTTTCTGTTGGTAAAATTCACAGGTAATTGACATAAAGTTTAAATTGTAAAAATAGTTCTAGTGTGAAGGTGAAAGTGACATCTTGTTCATTATATTTTAAATGGAAATTGTTGTTTCATGTTGGCACGTCAGCATAACTATAAAATACATCAGTTGTATAATAAAATAATTTTGTATATATATATATATATATATATATATATATATATATATATATATATATATATATATATTATTAAAACTAGATCTACACTATTCTTAATCACACAAAATTGTAAATTGCAGGTGAAAACTTAATTTATATTCTGTTTGAAAATATATTAATTTTTTATTGGGAAGTAATTTGGCAGGGAAGGATATATTCTATAAAAGTATCAATAAATTGCACTTTCGTTTTATTCTGTTGATTAAAAATAGTGAAAAATAATATTGAAAACTAGATTTTCCGTTTGCCACTTTCGTATTTGCTTAATGGTATTCACTAAACAAAATTCTAAAATAATAAAGAATTACTCTTGAATTAATTGTAAAAATTAAATCCGCCTATGGCAAACATCTGTTTAAAATTTGTACTAAATTTACCAGAATCAATATTAAGAGGTGAAGCATTGGAAGGAATTGTATTTCTATTTTCGTAATAAATAATTAAATTTAAGCCAGTGGGACACATTCAAATTTAAAGGGCAATATGTAGAGCTAGGAAAATTTTTACGGAAGAAGACAGCTTATTTTTAAATTATATGATAACGCACGTAAAAATTAAATTAATTGCTTAATTCGAAAGTATTTATAGACAATAAAAATACATTTCCATATTACTTTTAATTTACTCTGTTTTACTTAAAATATTACAGGTAAAAAATTAATAAAAATGGCATTTAAAAGACTAAAAAGCTAAAGAAACTATTGAAAATGCTAAAGATTTGCTAGTGCTCTTAGGAAAAATATATGTAAATTAATTAATAACTAACCTGAACTAATTAAAGAGATTTAACTTTTTCTGTTATTATTATAAACTAATTCATACCGTTTAACAGCAAAAAAATATTTTATTAAAATTTCTATAAAGTAACATAATCAATCTTACCATACACTTTTCCACCCCAGCACACAAAGAAAAGTAATAAAAAAAATAAATTGTTAAAACAGCTCATAATTAAAGTTGATTGCGTAAGTTAAAACAGAAAATTCAATTTAAACACCGATGTTTGCTTCGGTTTTATAGTAGCTTTATTTTATATACCTTTGAATAAAATATTAGAGTTTATTTTAGTCAAGGAGCTCGTGATATATTTTTCACTTATAGTGGCTACTCGCCACGGTTTCATACCTGTTAGATTAGAGTTTTAAATGAGGGCTTTTTTTATGCATGAAAGTAAATGGAGTACTAGAATTGTGACACAGCTTCCATTTTTTCTGTTCTATGTCAAATTTTTAGTTTTTCTGTAGCTACTTTTACCTGAATTATTTACTATTGTTGTAAACAGTTCAGCCCTAATTTACCACATTCGTTCTTATTCTAGGCCATTTCTTTCGCGATCAGTTGATTAAGGCCCAGGGGCGGATCCAGCCTGTCTCTTGGGGGGTGGGGGGCGATATCACAAAAGCAGAGAAACGGTGGAAATTACCTCACCCCGCTCGTAGGCAAGACAGTACAGTATTTTAAGCGGAGAGGAGTTGGCAGATTCAGCGAGATACACGTTTCTGATGCAGCACGCACGCGAATCTATTTTTTCTGAATTCAAGGATATGTCCAATCATCTTAACTTTTTTAGTGTATTAATTATATATATATATATATATATATATATATATATATATATATATATATATATATATATATATTTATTTATGAACAAAAATAATTTATAAAAATTACAATATTTTCAATACAATCATGAATTTTCTTGAACTTTTATAACCTAAAAATATCGCATAATGACGGGAATGACAGTATCGTTCTCTCAAAATCTCGCCTTTCTTTTGGTTCGGACCAGTAGAACAAGTTCTCTCAAGATTTGATAGATGTGACAATCGCTTAAAATTACCAGAATACGGTTTCTTATTTTTACGTGAGAACCACGCCCATTCTCCATCAAAATAATCGTTCTCTCGAGAACGAGAATGGCCATCAAGAAGAAATCGAGGAATCGCTACTACAGTATTATAACAAAAAAAGGCGAGGCAAACAAGAAGTACCTTTAAAGTGTTACCTCTAACATATATGGATATGAATCGTCAACACAGGCAGTTAATATGTGGTGTTAAGTTTTAAAACCAGACAAAGGAAGGAACATAATACACTAAAAAAGTTAAGATGATTGGACATATCCTTGAATTCAGAAAAAATAGATTCGCGATATATATATATATATATATATATATATATATATATATATATATATATATATATATATATATATATATATATATATATATATAATGGGCATTGAGGAAATAATTTTGAACCATTGTGGACCAGAGGATGTCAGATTAGCGGAAAAATAAATGGCAAATTATAATCGCTGATTTCTACCATGAACGCGTCCATTTGGTGATTTAAATGATTCGGAATGCATAAGGCTGTTTAGGCAAGTATCTATTATACAGGGTGATTCAAAAATCGATCACGAAACTTAAGGGGGTGATTCTACTTGACAAAATAAGGGTAGAGCTTCATATAATTTTTTTTCAAAATGTCATTCGTTTTCGAGTTACAAGCCGTCCAAGTTCAAGTTTTTATTTTTTGTTTTTTGAATTACTCGCTTACAGGAAAACCGATTTGACTAATATTTGAAAGATAGGCTAAGTCTTCTGCGCTTCATCATTTTAGTAACAATTCACATTGATTGTTTGCCGCTAGAGGGCACTTTACCTACATTGAAAATTGTTTTTTTGTCATAATTTTTTAGTGTTGACAGCTACAGTAGTTTTTGGCATAATTTCTGAAAGACTGATGCCAGGCCTTTAAAAAAGGTGCTCTTTATTTACATCGCTAAACCCAACGGTTTAGACGTAAATCACCCTTAAAAATTAAGTGGTAAATTTACTTTTCTCATTTCATTACCACCAGCTACCAGGTAAATAGCTATCAAAGTATACTAGAGCTGTCAGTTTAACATCAAATAAATTCGCTTTTTAAACTATTTAATTTATAATCTTAAAATAACTAATAATGGCTAATCACCAATATTCAAATATCGAATATTGTGATATCCATTTTTGTTATGGAAAAGCAAATGGTAATGCAGAGTTGGCAAGAAGATATTATATGGAGAGTTATCCGGAAAGAAATATCCCTCATGCTCAAACATTTTCCAGTGTGCACAGGAGGCTTGCGGACCCTGTATAAATGTTTATGAAACTTGGCGAATTCTACTTCATTTAATTTATTTTACAGACTTGGTAAAGATCTGCGAAGATATTTTGTACTAAGAATAACCCAATTTCTAAATTGCCAAAAGTAGTGGTAAGATTTGGTAACTATAAAGTTAGCATATACAGGATCAATAAATCATTAATGATTTTTTTACTTAGTTGGATTATATTACCTGCTTTAGTTAATGTAAAAAAAGGTTGTTAAGTAAAAATATTTATTTTTCTGTTTACACTTGGGTACCCATATTAATCTAATTTTATTAAAATATTAATATTTGTTGGATCTCAGATTTTTTGCGACTGGCAGCTACCAGGAAATTACTGGGTTGAATATATTTTTTGGAATTCGTCAGCCAAGTATAGGTCGGAGTATTGCAGAAGAAAAATCCAGATGCTTTAAATAGAGAAGATGCTATTTCAGAGCGGATCTAATTGCTATAAAATTTAAATGAATTATGAGCTCGTCGAACTGGGTAATTTTCTGTTAATTCCTAAATTATAAACAGCTAGGGGTAATGGGTATTTTGCAAACTTAAATCATAAATATAAATGCTAAATTTCCTGGAAGTATCCTTGATTCTTATATTTGGAATGAATCTAACATTTCCAATATAATGGAAAAAAAGAAACCCAGAGTATTTATTCCTCCTCATTGGACATTCATGTGAATTAATTGTACAGTAAACTGATAACTTGTTATTAATTTAGAATATGTTTAAATGTATACAGGAAAGTGAACCAAGTTTAATTTTTTCAGGGTTTCTTTTAAGATCATGGCTAATAATAAGGTCTTTGGAAGATGTTCCACAACCGGGAACACCAAGAGGAAAGATTCAATAGACATCTCTGTTCAGTGTGGAGTACCATTGAAAGAGGTAATGGTGTCTTAAAGAATAGAGTCAGAAGATAGGGTATTTCATTACTATCCAAAGTGGGCCTCAAAAATAATAATGATTTAATATGGGAAATGCTCATCAAAAACAAGAGATAAACCCAGATCTACAAGAAGCAAGACAGATCCAATAACACTTTGGGGAAAATTAATAATTTTACTATTAGCTGAACATTATGTATATATGAAGTATGCAAAATATATTTTATTGATTAAATAAATTTTTACAGATTTCATTTTGTTATTTATAGGTATAAAAAACAACATTTTTACAAAAATAAAGACAATTTTTATTTCTCAACCTCCAAAATAAACTAAATTTGTATTTTAAGAAATAAAAATGTTAATTTTATATCGCATGATATCCTTTACATATTTTAAGGTCATACGAATTTTACTCATAACGGTTATTTTTCCAGTAAAATATTGAATAATAATAATAATAATAAACGTCTTTATTAACAATGCATACATATTACAAAGTAATACAATGCACACATGGGATGCGGCTGGCGAAGTTTAACCAATGGCCATTCTTCCACTTAACCAACCACACCTCCCAATGCGCCAACAAGAAGTAATCAACAACAATACAAATACTTATCATTAAGCTCCAAGTAGAAAACTTTTGTATTCTGATTTAAGTCTTTTGATGTTATAGTGCTTAAACTGTAGTGAAATTGTATTATATTGCTTAACAAAACTATAAGAAAAACCCTTCTGAAACAAAGAAGTTCTATGTCTTGGTATCGTAAACAGACTTTGATTTCTTATATTAATATTATGTACATCAGTCCTAAGTTCCAATTTTTTTATACAAGTACATAGGTTGTTTAGTATCTAATAATTTTCGAAAAAATACAGTCTGTATATATTTTCACATCTTAACCAGCCAATCTGCCTGATATTATGTGATACAGAATCAAACTTTCTTAAGTTAAAAATAAACCTACAGCATGTATTTTGGACATACTGTATTCTCTTCTTTGTAACTACATCCAAAAAGGGATAGTAAACAATATAGCAGTAGTTATAGATTGGCATAATAAGAGTTTCACATAATTTTTTCCTCATTTTAAAGTTCAATATATATATCTATTTGAATATAAAACCTTCATTTTAACATAACTTCTTTGTAACAGGCTTTGGACATGTTTATGAAATCTTAAATTAACATCCAAATGTAATCCCAGATTTCTGGCACAATTTGAAAAAAGTAAAACATCATCTCCAATACATACTTTGAGGCGATTTGTAAGCATGTTGCGCTGTTTTTCGGAACAAAACAAGAGAATCTCAGTCTTGTTGGGATTAATTTTTAAATTATGCTCCTTAGAATACCGTAGAATGGCTGCCAAATCATGATTTAATATGAGTGCAGCTCTTTCTGGATCAGAGGGGTCAAAAAGATGTAATATCTAAGTATCATCAGCATATGCTTGTAAATGTGAATTTGAAACTACGGAAAAAATATCAGACGTATATATTACAAACAACAAAGGACCAAGAATGGATCCCTGGGGTACCCCAGACACCACAGCTTCAGGCTGTGAAACCACATCCCTGATTCTTACAATCTGCGATCTATCAGACAGGTAGGATCCAAAAAATAGTGTTGAAATATCATCAAACCCATATAATGACAGTTTAGCACAAATTAATTCACGGTCAATTACATCAAACGCCTTGGAATAATCAAGCAGCACCAAAATGGCAGCTAATTTTTTATCAAGTGCTCCTACAATATTATCAGTTATATTCAGAAGTCCTGAAACTGTACTACGACCCTCTGTAAAACCAGACTGATGAAATGGAATCAAATTATTACTCTTGAGATAGTCCGAGACTTGTACATGGACCACTCTTTCTAATACTTTAGACAAGACCGGAAGCAAGCTTACGGGCCTCAAGTCACTCTCATTTATAGGGTTTTTTGTTTTTGGGACCGGAAAAACTACTGATCTCTTCCAACATTGTGGAAAATGTCCCCTTTCCAGACAGCAATTTATTATATGGGTGATATGATTAATAATCGTGGGCAAACATAACCTAATCATGAAAAGCGTCAAATCATCACTTAGAGCTGCGTTGGACTTAATACTATTAATAAATTTACTTATATCATCTGGGCTTACTAACCTAAAAACGAACTTAATGTTACTATTATACTTATTATTCTTATAATACAATATTCTATTATCACAGTTGCTTGTTTTCTGAAAAACACTGCAAAAATATTTATTAAGTGAGTCTACATCAACAGAAGATGGGAGAATATTCACTCTTTTGTTAGAATATACATTTAAATCTTGAAGTGTTTTCCACAGGTTTCGTGTATTTTTTTAATTTTCAACATAAGCCAGATATGCAGCTTTTTCACGTCGTATAGACATTTTTGTAAAATTTCTAAGACTTTGACGATCAAGCAATCAAAGTAAAACGGCTAGAATTGGTAAATCGTAATGGAATTGTGTTCCATCATGATAAAGCAAAGTTTCACTCATCATTAGTAACTTGGCGGATATTATTGAAGCTTGGTTGGGAAGCGATGTCGCATTCTCCATACAACCCTTACCTGACACCATCTGATTACCTTTCATTTCGAAGATTGAAAAACTGTTTGAGTGGTAAAACTTTCACATATGACGATTATCTTAAACTTATTTCAGTTTTTTGCTAATAAGAATCAAAATTTTCATGAGCACCGAATCTTGGAGCTGCAAAAAAGATGGCCAAAGGTCATTGAACAAAATGGCAATTATGTAATTGATTAAAGTTTATTCTTTGCATTAAAAAAAAAAAGATTTTTATTTCACACTACAAAACTGAAATTTCTTTCTGACCTGATAGTTTTAATCACTAGACTGTGTTTATTTTCCTTCATGTTTCAAAATATTGCTCATTGATTTTATATGTTTTAGTAGTTTGCTATTAATTTCGCTACAAAATACAGAGGATTTTTCTCAAAAAAAACGGTCTCTCTTTTGAATAAATAAATTTTATCAACTTCTCTTTCACACAAGATCAATACTTGAAACAAATTGAGTGACATCAAACTGATTCTAGGGAGGGAGCGATTATCAAAGCTTGTGATTGATCCTTGGAAATACATTAACTGAAAAAATTTAATACAAATTGATTAAGATCAATCAAATCATTTATCGAATCATTTTTTATTTACTAAATTTCTAATTTCAGTTCGCCAATCATTACGTGAAAAGAAATTTATAATTGCAACTTGTAGGTTTTAAAACACAAATGTCATTGTTGATCGGAACCAATGATACAATATTTTAATTCGCATCGGCCATGTTTAATACATTAGATTTGCAATCAATCATCCCAAAAATTCTTGCAGTCTTTTTGTCAAAAAATCAGTGATCAGCCAGATTGAATGTTTAATTTCTGAGAAAAGCTGTTAAAGTAAAATGTACATATACTAATTTTCATCGAAATCAAAACGATCAGTTTTAAAAAATTTCTGGTTACAACGACAACAAATTCATTATAGTACCTTAGAAACTAGATTTTTGCAGTATTTTGTTTAAACGTTTTTTTTAATATAAATTCTGATTGTAACTGATAGCAAACACCTACTTTAATTTTTGAAAATCTAAATAAAATGAACTCTGCAAATCGAAATAAAATGAACTTTCAATATTACCCTTGTAAAACGCCCAATTTATTTTCCAGGTTAACTTGTTTTTCTTAAGAACTCTAAATTCAAGTAGGCGTAAGGACGCTATTTGACATTATAAAAAACAAAATTGTTTTCTCCGTTTGTTATCGGGATATAATTTTTAGCTTCGCCGTTTTTGAGTTTTTCGGTCGGATTTTTTATTTGAAAAGGTGTTAAACGTGTTTTAAAAAGACAACAAAAAAAAGCAAGTGTATAAAATGGTCGGTAAAACTGCTATATCCTACATTTTCAGGTAAGTATTGCTTTTGTAGATTGTGCATGTTTATCAATAGGAAATCCATTTTGGATAAATCGAAAAAGGCTTCTAAAATATTGCTTTTAGTAGAACGTTAACAATATTGTTAACTATTATGTACATAAACCAAATATATAACTAAATCATTTTAAAAATTTGATATGAACCGTAATTTAGTATTAAAGATTTTTTTAGGTTAAACATGTCACATGACTGAGAGATCAATAAATAGCGTATGTACAAAATAATTAAGTCTTCCATGAAAACAAAATTGCCTTGGCGTGCCTTGACACAAAAAAATGGTTAGTTTTTCCCCATATTTTATTTTGATAGTAGACAAATGTCACCAAGGTCGGTATTACACTATCAAAGATCTTTGACAAAGTTATTTTATAAAATATTTTAAACATTTCCTTTGACGTTTATTTCGTTAAATCTTGAATTTACAACCATTATATTAGAAAATATATTCGTCAAATATTTTTTAAATTTTCTGCAGTGTCCCAGAAAAAACATCTAAAATAGAAAATGAATTTATTTTTGCTTTGTAATGTACAAATTATGTTGGTCTATAAATAAATTAGAATTTAACTGCTAGATTCACTAAGAAGGTTTACGACTTAAACTCTATCTAATTGCTATGAAAAATCGATTTTCTAGTCGGCCAATTACGTTTTGCATATGATATTGTCATAATTTGTAACACATATGTCAACAAATAAATGCTAATATAGGGATATTAAGGAAATGAACTTAGTGACAAAGCCTTGAAATATGTGATAGAAATAGTTGTATCTTGAAAATAAATGAAATATTTCATTTTTGCCGGTTTAGTAATAAAAAAAATGTTTTTTATGTTTGAATTTTTACCCCCGAATCCACTAACATGATCTAGCCTTAAAACCATTCTAAATTGACAGCAGTGTTTAAACTTACAAGATTAACAATAAGTCAAGCCTATTTTAAACTCTAAAATCACAAGAACAAAAAAATAATTGTCTTTTATTACTGAACCAGTAAAATGAAGAATTTTATTTATTTTCGGGATACAACTATTCCTCTTACATATTTCAAGGCTTTATTGCTATGTTCTTATTCTTAATATCCCTATATAAGCAGTTATTTGGTGACATATGTAATATAAATTATGACAATATTATAAGCAAAACAAAATTGGCCTACAGGAGATTTATTTTTCATGGCAACTAGATCGGGTTTAAGTCTTTCTTCGTGAATTTCGATGTTAGAATTTAAAACATGCTTGACTTGTTGCTTTTGTAAACGTAAATACTCAGCTGTCTATTTAGAATGGTTTTAAGGTTAGACCATGATAGTGAAATTCTGTTATCAAATTTTGGCACCTGCCTGAATATTTGACAAAATATTTTGTGTAAAAAAAGCATTTTATAAAAGGCAGGCTATTAGCCTAAAAATATTTTACAACATGTATTTTATTATTTATTTTTGTCAGAGATCTTTGATAGTCTGATCTTTGATAGTCTGATTCCGGCCGTAGGCCGGATACAGTATCTAAGATCTTTGATAAAGATAATTTTTAAAATGTATTTTTAAAATATTTTTAATGTAATATCCTACCTTTTATAAAATGTTTCTTTTATAAAAAATATTTTATCAAATGTTCAGGAAGATGCTTATATTTGATAAAAGATTTGTGGTAAATAAGTATACATGACGGTTAGTAAATTTACTTGTACGGTGAGGGCTACGAAATTACTAATTTTAGTGTACAAAGCGGACGAATTACTGGATAATAGTGATAATTCAAATTTTAAGAATAGAAACAAACATTTAAATACTTATAAACACATCGCAGAAATGTTATATAAAGTATATAATGTCAATATAAAGTATATAACGTTTATATAAAGCATAATAAAACTAAACATTAATTTTTACAAAAACAAAATCTTAAAATTATCTCGACACCTGCAATGTTCAATAGTAATTAATTATAAACTATGTTGTCATATAACAACTATTTTTCAGAACTACAACGAACTTGAATATAGGGGCACAAATTTAAGAGAATTTTCGTTCACTCTTGTGCAGTTCTTAGGATCTTCACTGCAACATAGACAACAGTTAAATATATAGACTGCGGATCCTATAGAATCAGCGCTTAGTAAAAGACAGAGTGTTTTCGATGAGTAGTATCTCTTTTTTAATTTCGATCAGGTGACAGGGGTATCCAATGACGTTTGGGGTGTAGTGATTAGTTCCATCATTAGAAAGAGAGGTCCTACTCGTCGGAAACGCTCTGTCTTTTTTTAAGCCTGAGCCAATTGGCTTCTCTAGGATATGCAGTCTATATACTCAACTTATATGTCTATATATCTTGACTAGTATTTTCCATATGATTATTTTATAGGGTAAACTGACATTTTGTTGAGTGGTCCATTCATACTTCAAAAATTAACAACGAACACTAAGAATTTACACAAAAAATATTCACTTGCAAGATAAATGATACATTTTACTTTCATCTATTCAGAGTCTCAACTAATACTAAAAAATTAAACATTAACATTTAAGAAGTTTATTTATAATTTCAGTGTAATTCGCGTCCGCTTTCGGATGTTTTCGGTGGCAGGAAAAATAAGTATATCAAAATAGAAAAAATAACATTATAAACAAATAATGATTAATGAAAATGTATCATAAACTAGTCGAGACACTTTAAAATAAAATTAGTTAAATAACCATAATTGAAAAGTAAAAAAATTACGTTTTACTTTTAGGTTAGAGCATTAATGGATGATTTTGATTGGTCATCCTTAATTGTTACTAACTTAAATTTTGAAGTATGAACAACGCCTTTTTATTCTGTAGTGTAAATGTTGATTTAGTGGAAGTTCTTATTGTTAGTTATTAATTTTTAAAGGTATGAATCGACTGTAATAAATAATACGATTAGTAGAAAAGCTTCATAGATATTTTTATACTTACATAGTTTGTTATATAAAATCCTTATAAAATCCAGTTGGTTTTCGAAATTTTGTATGTGCAAATATGTCTGAGTTTACCGAAATTTCTAGCTTTTTTTAATAGTTATCTTGAACTTGGACTACTAGGGTTTCACGTGCTAATTTATTATCTCGAAAATTGAAAGGACAAAAAAAATGACAACTTAAATATGAATTATTGATAGAAATTTGGTACAAAACACTAAATCTATAAAGTTAAAGTCTATGTTTCGACACTTTATGTCTTCATCAGGGTCAGACGTAGTTTTGGTTATCTATGGATGTTTATTCTACCTGAAACACAAAAATACATAATCAAAGCAATTATTTTGATTATTAAGCAAGAACACGTGCTGGTCCACTATTTTTTATTGGTGCTTTTTATGAAGCTATTTTTGAGGATATATTTTTTTCAATATTATCTTCAAAATAATGGAATTTAGTTACTAAAATATAAAATATATAGAAATTGCAAAGAAAACGGTAATGGGTATAAACATAGAAGGTTCAATAAAAGCAAAATCGATATTTTGATTTTGATTTTTTACTTTATTTGAAAAAAATACTTAAAAATCATGTTCCATCCCAGTGCTATTTCTCATCCTCTAAAATATGACATTTTCATATTGATTTTTTTGACCACCATTACTAAGTTTTTTTTTGGACATATCTTGTTTAAGTTCTGATTGAAATCGTGTATCATACTTAATTATGTACTATAAAAAATATTTGTATGCAATTCATATAAAAAGGATTATCTCCATCTTTTTCTTATTATTGATCATTAAAATACGAAATATGATTTATAGTTTTCGTTAGGACCAGGCGCGGATCCAAGGGATAGCTTTGACTTCAGGAAAATAGAATCCGATTCTGCCCCTTATACTAGGAATGTATATGCTGCTGGCATCTCCCCTCTGCCGACAACTTGTTTTTTCTTGCGATCGCCACCCCCTAAGAGTTTCGAATTCAGAAAAATAGATCCGACCCTGTCTTTTACACTAGAAATGAGAATGTGGCTAGCGTCTCCACCTCTCCCGTTGTCAATTTGCTTTCGCTTGCAATATTTTTGTGATGTCATCGTCCGCCCTCCCCAAAGAGAGAGGCTGGATCCGACCCTGGTCAGGACTATATACACTTTGGAAAAATGTATCAAGTAATATTTGATAGTGTCAAAAGTCAATTAGTCTGCATTAAATTGCACAATTTTGGCCCAATTTAAATTTCGTTGTATCTTTTACCGCTTATTGGATCCGATTTTCGAATTAATTCCACCCTGTATAGATCAATTTTAAAAAAAATTGAGGCAAATATTACCAATTTTTTTACTCAAATCAAAACTCGCATATTTTCTTATTAGTATAAAATTTTTCTTAAAGCTCTTTTACAAGATGTTTCAGCAGGAAAAGGAAATCTAACAAAGATGTTTTTTGGAGATAAAAATATAAGAAGTTTTCAACGCATCTTTTACATTAAGATATTTAAAAAAAATGTACGCTACTGTTATTTTTTGGGTGTAAGTATTATTTATTCTAACGTTTCGTAAATTTTAAATAAATAAAAGTCTACTGAAGTTTTTTGATGTCTTGAAAATTGACCAAAGATTAAGAAAAATAATAACTAAATGTAAAAACACTGGTGCTTCTAAAATACCTTAGTCTATGTTGTTATGTACGCCACTGGCGTAAGTGTAAAAAAAATTAACCTAAAAACATATTTTTTTGCTTACTCCAAAATTTAATATAAATATTTTTTTTTACCGTATATTCAAAAGAAGTATATTTGCTAATCTATAATTATCATTTTATTTTGACGTTCAAACACACCCTTAAAATGTATTCCTTTCCTTCCTAAACGCTACGTATAATGTACAATTGCTTTCTAGCAAATGTTTTGTACCCAAAACCAATAAAAAAATCTTGAGTGCTTGGACTATTGGAAAACATTTTAAAACGATATCACAATTTATTTTAATGTTCTCAATGGGGTGTACAGATATTTGGTTTTTCAAGTATCTATATAGGTTAAGGGTATTCAATTTTTATTCTAATTTTTTAAATCAATGTCATATCAAAATATTAATTTTCATGTCAATTAATTTTACTCACAAAGTTTGTCTATATAGACGCATATTCTTTTGAAACTTTATTTACTAGTTACAGTTACAACAATTCAAATAAATACTTGATGGAGATAAAAAGTGATAAGTCTAACGAAGTAATTTTGTTTTTACTGATTTTTTAGAATTTAGAAATATTTAAACCATAATTTAAAATTGGGTTTCCTTCAACTATTTATGGGGCCTGTTTATTCAAAGGAAGAGATTAACATACTTGTATTAGAAATGCTAGAAAAAAATAGGATCCAATGGAGAATTGAATAATTTTGCAACATTTCTATCATATGCTTTTATAGAAAATTAATGGCCATAGACTAAAACTTAAATTTGTATTTTATCAAGGAACGATTCAGAAAAGAACCATATTTATGTGAATGTCTTCTATACATAAGTAAAGGCATAGAAGAAATATACTAAGAATTCCTATCCTGTGCTATAATTTTGACGCTCCTAAATCGTACGCCAAACTGGTACGTCGTCTCATTCATAAAAAGCAATTTACAATATTGCCAATGATTAGATATCAGAATTTTAATGTGATATACATGCTTTTGTTAGAAACAAGTATAAAAGATTTAAATTTTTGGATTTATGTTGAAAACGTGGCAATTCTGCATGTACCTTCCTACCGACTTAGAGGAGTAAGCTCCACCTTTTTATCGATTTAAATGTAAAATTGCCGCAGCTTGGCGAAATTTTACTGAAAGGTTTGATCATTACAACGTTCCCTTTGTAAACTTAAACAAATATAATAAACCAAGTGATAAAAAAAACTTGTACCTGTAGTTTAGATCAACTATTCAATACGGCAACACTGTATATACATCATTCCTTGTCGTTTTACGACTTATAGTAAAAACTACCTTTTATTGATACTTAGCGCTTCCAATTCTCCCATAAGAATGAGCCATCTTAGTATAATTCGTCAATGGTATAGGCAAGGATTAATTCGCTTATTTGGTTCAACTTTAAAAAAGGCGTAAGGATTTCCATTGTCAAGAGCCACAAATGTTGTACCTTGAAAACACATAAATAATAAAACACGTTTTTTTCTATTCGTTTTTTTTTTTAAATGTAATTCTGTATATTTCTGAATGTACATTTTGTATAGTATACTTTAATATATACATAATTATACAATTTTAATATTTTAATAGAATGAATCATTCAAATAATAATAAAACAACTTAAATGTCTCTACCCTGGTTTTTGAAGCTTCACCTAAATGTTCCCATTTCTAGCAAGTTTTATTTTGCATAACTGCTATAGGGGAGGCAAGTTGTTTGGCAGCATATTGCAATTATGTATGCTTGTATCTACCAATATGCCTATTTTTCAGAAACTGTATCTTGAAATCTATTCAAATTAGGAATATGGTATGTTATAGAAAATGTGTTTAGAATCTGCCTTAAAATACAATAATTCAAAAGTATAGAAGATTTATCACTCTTCAAAATACATAGCCAGAAACATTTTAAAATATACACCTTCATTAACCTGAAAAATTCATTATTTAAAATTTTACTCAATCTGGTATAGCACTACATGGGCGCGGTTATAACCTATATTGAAGAGTTGTTAAGAAAACCGCATCAGCTTTGAAATTTGATATATCTATTACAAAATTATTTAATAAATTCATTTTCTTTTTATTCTTATCCTTCAACCTTGAGTCATATATTGTTGAACACAAGTCTCCCCTAACTTTTTCCATTCGTCTCTGTTTTCTCATGGTTTGTAACCCTATTTTCTAGTTATCCTTTGGATATCGTGTTGGTCTCTCTACCTCTCTTTTTCTTTATCTCGGCTTAAAGTAACCACCTCCATTACTAATTTGGTTCATCTTCCTTACTCTGTTCTCATGATGTATCGAGCTCATGACCATTTTTGTTTCGGGATATATTTAATTGAATGTTTTATTCCTGGTTATTCTCTTATTCATTCTGTCACTTGATTATATTTTTAGCATTTTTCTTTCCATAGTAGTTTGTGCTCTATGATTCTTTTAATAAAGGTTGTCGTTTCCATGTCAAAGCACTATACTGGAATAATTCACATGTCGAGGGCCTTTTATCACCTTGGGTGTCGTTTTGGTAAACATACCAGCTTGCCAAATGCCCCCCTTAATCTAATAATTCTTCCTATTTCATTTTCGTGATTTTCATGTTTTAGCGTTATATCGTGTCCCAGATAATAGTTTTCTATGGTTATTGTATTCATATTTTCTATTGTTACATTTTTTGTTTTAGCTGTGTTAATATTTCAGCTCGTTTTTTGTGGATTGGGGATGTATCTACAAATTTGTAATTCTGTTGGATCTTTGACTATTATGACTACATCTTCGGCGTATCTTAAGAAGCTTATGGCTTGATGTTTATTCCTCCAACTCCTCAAGAAACTCGGATTGGCAGAAAAAGAAGAGTGCAGATTTTGCAAGTAAAAGGACAAAACATCTATTCGCATCCTTTCAAAGTGCAGCGCTTTAGAAAACCCTAGAAAACGGTTCTTGGGAGCACATCAAATAGAAGAAGGGAAGCTACCCACGTTAAAGATGTCCAACATTGTAAGGTTCCTGAAATAGGACTAGAGGACCTGCTTTAGTTGACAAGTTATTTCTAACGACAGCAGCAGAAGGGAAACACAACAGATTTATTAGGTAGCAGTGTATAAATCCCCAATTTCACACGCATATATGCGTACATCATTTACTATATTTTTTTAACAGGATATTATAAAGTCTATTTCACTTTTAATGTAGCCGTTTGGACTTTCCAGGTTCCTTTATCCTCTAGTTTTTATGCGGCTGAAGTTTGGAATGTTCACGCGAACGAATTTTGTACACAGTAAAAAATAATTTCAAAAATTAGAGAAAATTGTTAAAAATTCATATTAAAAGACGAAAGCAATGTAAAATATTTAAAAAAAATGAATTATTCTTTTTTTTTTTTCTACCTGACCTGTTTATAAAACTTGGGCATTATATTTGGTTTCACTTGAAGATTACAATTTAATAAAATAATTTTAAAAATATCGTCTATGAGAGTTGACAAATAAAAATGTAAGCAAATTTGTTATTGACTGGCTGGACCGGTTGATATTACAACATCTTGTAAAAAAAAAAATAAAAATCGACTTAGCTCGGGATACATATAACCGACGTTATATAGCGAAAAAATTTTCTGTGGGAGTTCACATGCAAAACTGCATTTAAATTGTATATTGATGGGCAAAGTATGTATTTTCTAGAGCCCCTAATAAAAAAAAATTAAAATGATTGCGGACGGGACTAAAAATATATAATAAAGTTAAAAAATCGTTTATGTGTATTCACAAGTGAAAGTGTATACAAATTTTGTATTGACGAGCTAAATATTTTTATATTAAAACCGTCTACAACTTTTATACTGAGGTGCTAGGTTTTTAATATGAATATATCTAGCCCGTTAATATAAAATATGTGCAGATTTTAACTTGTGAAACGCCATAGACGATTTTTTTAAAAAATGAATTTAAGGGTGGTAGTGTTCTGTCCGCAAGCATTTTTAGAAATATCTGTTTATACAAGGCTTTAATATGAATATACCTAGCCCGTTAATATAAAATATGTGCGGATTTTAACTTGTGAAACGTCATAGATGATTTTTTTTAAAATTAATTTAAGGGTGGTAGTGTCCTGTCCGCAAGCATTTTCAGAAATATTTTTTTATACAAGGCTTTAATATGAATATACCTAGCCCGTCAATATAAAATATTTGCGGTTTTTAACTTGTGAAACGCCATAGACGATTTTTTTTAATGAATTTAAAGGTGGTAGTGTCCCGACCGCAAGCATTTTTAGAAATCTCTGTTTATACACGGCTTTAATATGAATATATCTAGCCCGTCAATATAAAATATGTGCGGAATTTAACTTGTGAAACGCCATAGACGATTTTTTAAAAAATTAATTTAAGGGTGGTAGTGTCCTGTCCGCAAGCATTTTTAGAAATATCTGTTTATACAAGGCTTTAATATGAATATACCTAGCCCGTCAATATAAAATATGTGCGGATTTTAACTTGTGAAACGCCATAGACGATTTTTTTTAAAATGAATTTAAGGCTGGTAGCGTCCCGTCCGCAAGCATTTTTAGAAATATCTGTTTACACAGGGCTTTAATATGAATATACCTAGCCCGTTAATATAAAATATGCGCGGATTTTAACTTGTGAAACGCCATAGACGATTTTTTTAAATGAATTTAAGGGTGGTAATGTCCTGTCTGCAAGTTTTTTTTAGAAATATCTGTTTATACAGGGCTTTAATATGAATATACCTAGCCCGTCAATATAAAAAATATGCAGATTTTAACTTGTGAAACGCCATAGACGATTTTGTAAATGAATTTAAGGGTGGTAGTGTCCTGTGAATATACCTAGCCCGTCAATATAAAATATGTGCGGAATTTAACTTGTAAAACGCTTTAGACGATTTTTTTAAATGAATTTAAGGGTGCGTTTAGAAGGTTGATGCTGGTAGCCGTTACTATGTGGTAGTTAAACATTTCCCGAAGTGTGTTTAAAATCTTTTTTTTGTTATGTAGTGTCAGTCAGGTGTCCTAAATTACTATAAGATTTTCCAAGACAGTCCTAATCAGTAAAATTTGTTTTTTTTTACAACAATATAGGATGGAATACTTTTGTAAATAAAATTTTGTTTCTCATTTTTCAGTAATATTTTTTTCAGTGTATAATTCGTCTCGTGAACGTTCCAAACTTCAGCCTCATTAGTTTTTTTAAATTATGAATTTATATTTTTAATGTGTTTAAAATCTTATATCAGTTAAAAAAAATCTTATATCACTTTTAAAAATAATATTACACGCCACTTTTTACTTTTTTAAATTGCAACGTGTCTACCTTAAAATTAAACTACTTTGTCAATTAAATCTAACTGAACCTCCGGTATACATGTAGCTAAACAATCAAATTAAAATCCAAATTTTTTTTCTGTTCCAAATAAGGGCGCTGCCAGGGCAACTTCGAGCCGAGGACCTCATCCTGGATCATTTATGTAAATCATTATTCTTTACATTCATTGCTGTTATTTACAATGGTTATTTAAGAAAAATTCCAAAGGCAAGCGAAATTTAAATTATAATTCCCATTCTTTGGATTTGAAAATATTTTACGGGTAATATGTCGAGCTAAATTGAAAAATAACCTTAGTTTTTTTCCAGCATGTCAGGTCTAGCTAATTAAGGAACCGATAAAAATGCGAAAATCGACATTTATTAGCATTTTTTTTTGCATTTTTATCGTGTTTTGAAGCATGAAATTCTCAGCTGTCATGAAACTATGTATGTATATATATATATATATATATATATATATATATATATATATATATATATATATATATATATATACAGGGTGTCCAAGATATGGATCCTAACCATGGGGATCTCGGAAACAGTTGGAGATACGAGGTCGGTTAAATTAGAGAAAAGTTGCGCAATTTAGTGCTAAATTAAACGCAATTTAAAAATTTTAAAAATTCAAAATACTTCCGGAGATTTCCGGAAAAAACCGAATTTTGGCAAAATCGTTTTTAATTTTTGTAGGCTTTATTTAAAGAGATATCAAAAAATAAAAGGTAGATTCTTCTTGCCACTTTTTATTTTTTATAATTTGGTCTAAACAAAATTTAAATCCGACGTTTCGTTTCTGAGATACCATCATGAACTTTCATTTTTTATATGGAACAAAAAAAAGTATCCCATGTATTTGATAGCATTTTTTATTACAAATTCAACGGTGTATCACACTTGCATATCAAGTGTGTAGTTCACTGGCTTTTATAAAACTGATATACCTTTCTCTCTCGCTCTCATGGAGCTTTTATGGAAAGTACTTGAACTACGTATTCGATATGCAAGGGTGATACATCGTTGAATTTGTAATAAAAAATGCTATCAAATACATGGGATACTTTTTTTTGTTCCATATAAAAAATGAAAGTTCATGATGGTATCTCAGAAACGAAACGTCGGATTTAAATTTTGTTTAGACCATATTATAAAAAATAAAAAGTGGCAATGAGAATCTACCTTTTATTTTCTGATATCTCTTTAAATAAAGCCTGCAAAAATTAAAAACGATTTTGCCAAATTTCGTTTTTTTCCGGAAATCTCCGGAAGTGTTTGAAATTTTTAAATTTTTTTAACTGCGTTTAATTTAGCACTAAATTGCGCAACTTTTCTCTAATTTAACCGACCTCGTATCTCCAACTGTTTCCGAGATCCCCATGCTTAGGATCCTTATCTTGGACACCCTGTATATATATATATATATATATATATATATATATATATATATATATATATATATATATACATAGTTTTAACTGAGGATTTATAAGAAAATTTCATGCTTCAGACCTCGATAAAAATGCGAAAAAATGCTAATAAATGCTTTTTTTTTGCGATTTTGACGGTTTCATCACTTTTAAAAATCTGAAAAAAATCATGGACATCTAAGCACACTGGCGTCTAAAAAACAACATATTTTTTTCAGCCCTGCTATTTTCCTAGTTTTTATTTTATTGAATTTAAAAATTTTCGAACACGCATAAAAATTTGAATTTCGCGCCAAAAATTTTTGTAAAAAATATCTTGTTGTAGGCAATAAAAAAAAACTACAAAATGAAAAAAAGAAGTCTCTACGATGATTAGAACCGAAGATATCGTCAAAAAACGAAAAAAGACATTTTATTTTTTTTTTGAGGTTATGTGATGATAAAAATGGCTAAACATTTTTTTGTGAGGGTACTTTTTGAGGAGAACAATCGGGTGTTTTTTTTATTTTTTTATTACCGTGGGGGCAGTTTCGACCCCCTTAATCGGCTAGAACCTTTGGCACAAATTTACACTTTAAGTTACAAGTAAAGGAAAAAATATGAAATTACAACTTTTCTACTTTACATGAAATTATTATTAGATATACTTAATTTTGCCATATCTCCTACAAATTTTCAGTTTGTATATGTTTTAAAAGACATATGGAAACTAGCAAAGTGAAAGTTTTATTAGCCTGCATATATTTTTTATTTTATTCGCTAGAACTTACAAGTAAACCTACTCAAGTGTAACTCATCGAATTGAATAAAACTTGTCATACGAGTAGAACACTGAAAAATATTGGATACATATTTTTTTTTGTAGCGGCCATAACTCAATTTTAAGGGAAAAACCTATTCCTCCACTGTGTAATAATTTGTGGTAAGCAAGTAATGGAACAGCTAAAGACTTCCCCAGGGATTATTTGTTTGGTAAGGGTTCAGGTCATACCTGAAGTAATTTTCAAAGTGAAATCAAATGGTAACCTTGATATTGACCTTCGCAATAACTTTTATTCGAAAGTCTTTTTAATTTTTTAAAAGAAAAATCTCTTTCGTAACATCTGCAATCAAGAGTGGTAAATTTTACCTCTAAATATGTTTAAAAATTTGACCTTTACAATGACCTTCATGATTACTTCAAGGTCATTTTTCTTTCTCTTTCGTGATCATTCGGTTTTTGAACCATAACTCAGAGAAACCATATATGTTTTAAAGGGTCCGAGACATCACTGAATCCAATTTTACTTTTAATTTTGCAAAATTAATTTGTTTAAACAAATTATTGCAAAACACACTTTTTTGATAACCAAATTTTTAAAGAAAATTAATTTTGCAACACTAATGTCAAATTTAAATTCATAATTCAATTGACATTCATTGACTATTCACGTCCTTCTGTTTGTTGTTGAGTTTATTAAAATTACAAAATTTATTATTCAATAATTTGTAACTAATTGTATGTTAATACTTACAACAACTGAATCCGTTGTATTTTTTCCCGTAGAATCAGATTTTCGCATTTATTTTGCAAAAAAGTTAATTTTGAAATAATTTATTTAAACAAACTCTTTAGACAAATTAATTTTGCCAAACTAAAAGAAAATTTTAATTCAGCGATGTTTCGGACCCTTTAAATCATATATGGTTTCTTTATGTTATGGTTCAAAACCTTATGATTACGAAAGAAAAAACAAGACCTTGAAATAATCATGAAGGTCATTTTGAAGGCGAAATTTTTTAACATATTTGAATATAAAATTTACCGTTCTTTCGATTACAGATGTTAAAAGAGAGGGTTTTCATTTGAAAAAATAAAAATGACTTTCAAACAATCATGAAGGTCACTGCCAAGGTCAAATTTAAGGTCACCATTCATCATCTTCAAATATGATCTTAACCTTGTGAAACAAAACATCCTTGGAGCAATCCTTAGCTGTTCCGTTACTTGCTTACCACCCTTTATTACACCGTCAAGGGGTAGCTTTTGCCCATAAAAATGAGTTATGACCGTTAAAAAAAAAGTCTAGTCTTTTTCAATGTTCTACTCGTATGTCAAGTTTTATTCAATATGGTGAGTTATACTTGGTTACTTGTTAGTCCTGAAGAATCTAAATACTTACGGTTTTAAACCGCAAAAGTTTAAAAGGAATGTTGTTTTTAGAACTTTGCACCTACTCTATCCATCTTTAGTTAAAAGTTGATATACGTAATAAAAATTCTTGGTACAAGTAAGCCCACTTAAAATATTATTGGTAAAAACTACTTGACTATATCAACTTTAAACTAAAGATGAAAACCACCTCAACGAACTTTTTCTAATTGACAAAATGACAATTAATCAATAGTTCAGTTAGCCTATGGAAATGTTGCACAGAAAAAGTAGCTTATTTTCTGACTGACGGGCCCCGTCATTAGGGTTAAAATTTAATTTGAACTTTCTCGTCATTTTTTTAAACTTTTTGGAAACTTTTAAAACAGCTATTTTTCAATTAAACTATCTTTACTAACATGATCTTACTTTAAAACTCTTCTAAGTTGTCAATAAAGGTGGAATAATAAGCCGCCTTGAAAAAAAAACTAGAATAAAAAAATGTTTTCTTTTATTACCAAATTGGTAAAAAGAAAAATTTTAGTTTATTTTCTAGAGATAACTATTTCTTTTATCAATTTAAAGACTTTATTTCTAGGTCTGTATCTTAATTTTCCCTATATCAAAGTTTTTTGTTGACATATACAGGGTGTCCGAAATTGGTCACAGCATTGCCATTTCGAAAATTGAGGTAGAATGGCGGTTAAGCGGAGAAAGTTTTAGACAGTTTTGCCAGTAGGTTATTGGTGCTTGTGATTCAGTTCTGGATTGTTGCGTTTCTGAGATATTAAAAGAGAGTAAAGTCTTGCATTTTCTTAGATTAGCTATAAGTTCTTTACTACTCAATATTTATAAATCTGTAAACACTTTTGTATGACCAGTTTTTATGCAGAATACGTCTATTTATCAAATGTTAGTTCCAACGTTTGGGTTTTCCGGGACCATCATCAGCGTTGTTTTTCTTTATAACGGCCATATCGAAAATTACTTAATTTCTTCTATAACACTATTTGACACACTAATGCAAAGAAACAACGTTAGATATAACCTAAAAACAACTAAAAACACTTTTAATGAAAATTTAAATATTCGACAACAACAAAATTTTAAATAATTCTTTTACTTAAGAATAAAGTCAAATTAATAACAATATTTCTTTTTCCTAAGTTCACCTTAGTGGAAAATCTTCCAAAAGTTTTAAAAAATCCAAATAAGAAACTTGAAAATTAAGTCAAGCTAATCCATTGATTAGGTTATTGTAATATTTTTATTTAGTTGGCTTTGAACCTGAAATAAATCAAATTCTTTACTCTGTCATAAATACAATTTTTACGTTTGTTTTTAAGTGCGCTTTTTGACTCTTTAATAGACATTTTTACAATGGTATTAAATTTTTCTGACGAAGAAAAGTTTGATATATTAAAGTGTTATATCAGAAATAAAAGAAATGCGATTGGAGCTGTGGATAATTTTGATATGTACCCCGAACGACGACAACCGAGAAGAACTTATTTTCATAAACAGGCTAGAAACTTACTTGAGTGTAGTAGTTTCGAAATATCTCATCCCAAAAATTATATGAAAAATAACGAATATCGTAAAAAAAATTATTTTTGAATATAACAATCCGACGTTGTCTACAAGAATTGCTGACTGATACTGAGCTTAACATTCCAAAATCGACTATTAATGATTTTGTAAAAGTTACTAACTACCATTCTTACAAACCAACAATTGTACAAGGATTTCGAGAATATGATTTTGATAGGAGAGTCGTTTTTTGTAATTGATATGTTGGAAAATTTCGAGAAAATCTCACCTTTTCCGATAAAGTTTTATGAATAGATAGAACATATTTCAGTACCTGCAGAGCTTTCAATATAAAGAATACTCATAACTAGGCTCTTGAAAACTCGCAGTTAAGCAAACCAAGAAGATTGCAAGTACAATTTGGTTTTAATGTGTCGTGTGGGATGATCGGTAAGAAATATCCTATTTAAGTCTAAATAGTTTTCAAGATTGTAATGCTGTCATCATCAATTTCGAGCATACTGTATAGTACAAATTAAAACAATCTGGAAGGTAGAGTTTCTAGTTAGTAAGTTTTTTTGTTTATGATATTTTATACTCTATCGGACAAAAGTTGAATAACGCTTTCGAAAGATGTACAAATTCCGGTATCATAAGAGGGTAAGGATGCCGAATATGAGATACCATTTTTATTTTTACCCATAAAAATAAATTATTGCACTAGTAATTCCGAAAATTACAATATTAGACAGAAAAGACAGTTTATTCCTAAGTATAATACATTTTTTATTATATCAGATAATATTAGAAAATTCAGAAGTTACGTCTCAGGCAAATGGTCTTTTATCATGAGATACTAAGGGTTGCTAATATGAGATAGTATCTCCTATTAGGTTCCTTTGGGTTTGAGATTTACATTTTGAGAATAAAGAAAGAAATCAATATAAATTAAACTGTTTATTGGTGAGACTTTTTAATCAACAACATCAAACGACATACTTCAAACAACAAGGCTTAGTAACGACTTTCTATATTTAACTTACATATAATCTATGTCAGACTCATAATAATCACAGTGATTTTCATAGTGGCAGTTCTTAAATAATATCAAAAATCAACAAATACTAAAAAGACAACAACAGTTTTCTAAATCTTAGATATCTAAACAGAAAGAACACAAAAATCGATCTACTGTTACTTCTCCACAATCCTTATGAGTCCACTTGAAAAACCTTGACATTTAACTCATTTTTTTCCTCTCGTCTGAAAACCTTCCGATGCAGTATGGACATTCACCGTCATATGATTCATCATCACTGTTGCTATCTGGAAGATCGGGCAAGTCTTCATTCTCAGAACTACAACTATCTGGCTCCTTAACTTTCTTCGTAACGTTTTTAATATGTTATCTTGTCTGCTGTTTTTTATTTGCCCTTTTAGAATCTTTCTTCTGTCTCTTTTTGTCTTCCCTTTCATTCTCTTAATTTAAGGAGTGCATTAGCGAGTTTTTATATGGAGAACCAGTAATTATGGTAGCTGTTCCAGTTCGGGTTTTCTTTGGCGAACCGTGCTTAGGTAGTCTTGGCACTGGCCTAAGTGCAAAAGGTGATACGTGAGATGACGTTCTAGGCACTGGATTTTCATACAAGGCAGCACGATTAGAGGAAGCTTCAGTCAAACGGATTTTCTGTCGAAGGAGTTATGTGACGTGTTTCCTGCGAATTTTCATTTAATACTCCATGATCTTGTGAAAGGTGATGAACCTGCAAACGTTTATCCGGTGATTGTCGTTCTTGGTTTTCCTTATTGAAAATTGTAAAATCATCTTCTGTAAAAATATTGCGATTACAAGAAGCTAACCCAGTATTACGAAAATCATTGACAGAGTTACTCATAGTTGCAGCTTTTTCATAGGCAACACCAAATAATTTTACGACATATTTGTTGGTCAATGTTCGCCCTAGGTTGTTTCGTAGCCACGTTTCTATTTCTTGCGAGTAATAAGCTTTTAGAGGTTTCATGAACGCAACATCCACTGGCTGCACTGAGTCTGTACAATATGACGCTAAGCAGACTATTGTTACATTGTTTTCTCGAGCTAAATTTATCACATCAATGTTTCTTGTATGTGTGTAGGGCCATCTAGAATCAATATTATGGTATCATCTGTACTTGGTTTTGTGAAATTTACAAAATGCTGACACCATTTTGTGAATAAGTGTGTTTGGATCCAGCCAGAAGGACGACAATCACCTATAGAACCAGCAGGTGCACCGTCGATTAGTTCTTGAGCCATATTTTTCATTGGAAAAAGTATTAATGGCTGAACATAGCTATCAGAAGCGTTCATGCACGTCACTATGATTATTCGTTTTCCTCTTCCCAGAGTCGTTAACGCACCAACCTGCTTCTTTTCTTCCACGCTAATGAGATTGAAGCGTTTATATTGTATCACTGTTATTCCGGTTTCGTCAACTTTGTGCAGTAGGAGTGAAGCTGATTTTATTTTATCAATTTCTGGCTAAAATAAATCAAAGAAATTGTTGACCGCAACAGGATTGAATCCTTTTACTCTTGAAGCAGACACTGTTTAACTGAGGATTCCTGCTCATAAACCTACGTAGCCACTTTTTACCTGCAAACGCTTTAGTTAAGCTGAAGGGGTGCTTGAGATTATTTTTGATCGCCAATTGAAACGCCATGTACTTGATGTCCTTCAGACCTAACCCATAAAATCGTTGGTTCAATTCTTTGCGATATTTTTCTAGTTCTACTTCTAAGTAGTCAGATAACGCTGGAGGTCTCCCCATACAAACTTTGACAAGTACTTCTACATTGGCATCCTTCTTGACATAATGTTCTAGGATCCACCCTTAAGCATACCGAAATATTCGACGCTCTTAAGTAACCCACTTGATTGTTTCACACCACATTCAGGGCCCATATTATGGCATTGTGGTCCCAGTATTTCCTTTTGATACGAAGCGTCTAGAAAAAGGGAATTTTTTAAAATAGTCGAGTATGACCCCTATGTGTATTCTAATATAAGAAATCTCGTTTTAGAAGCCCCAACGTGCCTCATATTAGGAAAACATCTACATTCAACAAAATGGCTGCCTATTATTTGTTGGCAAAGAAAATAGAACTGAACTGCAAATTTGTCGTAAAGTTAATCATATAATTGATACAATGACTGTGAACTGAAAGCATTTAGTGTAATTATAAAGTTGTAACATATCTCGTAAACATTTGATGACAAAAATTTGGTTTTGTGGTTCCGTAAAAATCCGCGCGTACACAATGTAAAGTCGCTTCTGGCTGGGAAGCACTAATTTACGTTCCGATCTGTTGCTGTGTGGCTTCTGGCGACACTAGCGCCAAGTGGCTTCGGCGACTAGTTTGCCCACAACTTAACTATCTCATATTAGGCACTTTTACCCTATATTAAAAAGTAGTTTTAATAAGCTACCGTTTCTCCCCTACAAGCCGTTTAAGACCACCAATATATCTGCAGGTTTAACATCCTGCTGATATGTCTCGGAATTTAGATATCATATAGAGAGTTGTTTTCTGTGAATTTTGCTTTTGGTTTATTACAGCTCCACTGGCGAGACCATTAGGTAGTTGAAATGCGTATTGGGAGAGAACCAGGGTTGAATTCGCAGGAAATAAACTGTCTTTCTTGTTCATTTATCAGCATGAAGGAGAAAAACTGTTGTTTACGAAAATAATTCTATGTCTGCAAACCTTTCTTTATATATCTAAAAAAAGAAAGTTTTTAGTAAAAGTAAATGCTAAGATAAGTTTGTCGAGTTTTTTTATTTGTAATAAATATTTCTGTATTAAACTAATCATGCCAAGAGTTATTCCAGTTTTGACAGTTTTTACACAGATTTTATGAAGGTAAAAAACAAGTTGCAGTTGCAAGACAGCTTGTTTTACCCAGATACGGTATTTCTACAATAATTTCATGTTACAATAAAAAGGAATATTTCAAGATTATACCGAAATCAGATAGACCGTGAAAAATAACAATATGGGCCTCTAAACGCATTTAAACTATTTATCAAAATGTTCCTTGGAAGGTGCACCTAGAATTATTGTGAATGAAATAAAGTAATCGAGTCCCAAGGCTTGTATTTGCATGTCGTTTTTTATATGGGACAGTCGACGATTGAAAAAAGTTCTATTTAGCGATAAAACGCGTTACAAGATTTATAATTCTGATGGATTGAAACGTGTAGGGTCACCAATCAATACAAAGCTTAATCCAAAATATATTACACCTACACTTAAACATGGTAAAGGCAGCATTTTTCTGTGTTGTTGTCAAGTTATAAATAAGAATGGATATTCTGTGAAATGTTAACATAATAGTTTTAGCTACCGTTGTCCTTAAATATATTTAATACTTTTTGTTATAATAATAATAATGAGTAGAGAAGTTCTCCGGGAATGTAGGTATGCGATTTGGCATTGGTAGATGCCTCATTTTAAAAACAACTAGAGGAAAGATATTAACAAGGTTGCGAGCGTTTAACATGCATATCAATAATTTTTCGCGGGTGTTCACCGGAATTTCGTATACTCTTGCTTTAAAAGCTCCCACAAAAAGAAGTTACCACCTTATCAAGAAATTTGAAAAAAATCAATATTTTCTTAAAACTTTGACATCTTCTGCCGTCTAAACGAAACAGTACCGAATATACCTAAGTTGGCTTAACTCGGCCTATTTTGACGTTAGGAGTCTGTCATCAAATATACACGAATTTTCCGGATACCCTATGTATATATTAGTCATTATTAAAAGGAACAAAAATTTTTTGTTGACCTACTTGTATCCATTAACGTAAATATAAATAAAATAAAACTAGGAGATATAAATCTTGCATCAAATGACCAATAAATATTGGAATAATAAAAATTTTTGTAGGTTTTAAGTAAAGGTAAATTTGTGGGTACCTAATAAAAAAATTACATATCTCGTACACATTCTGTACGTCACTGTATAGGATTTTAAATTTATTTTCTGGTTATTGTATTTGCATCTTATTTTGATACTAGTCATATGATCAAATAAATAACCAGGATGAAAAATTGAAAAACTCAAAAAAAGTTATGGAAAATGGTCTTATGTAGTGGGTGTCCAGATGCGGTTAATAAATCAGAAACATTTTTAATATTAAATTTCAAGGAAGATGAAAATATATCATTCATAAAAAGTTTTGTTTGCTCTGAATTTAATTTTAGTAATAGTATTTTTCTTGAATATACAGGACCAGAGAAGATTTTATATCTTTAAAGTAAAAATATATTTATTTAGAAATATAGTGCTGTGAAGATAGTGGAAGTCAAATTACTATTTTTATCCTAAATATATTAGTAAGTATATATTTTTAGACCAATGATTTTTTTAAATAAAATCTTTTTTCTTATTTTTACTAAAACTTATTTTTTTTTTGTCTTATTATGCCTTCTCGATACAAAGACTGGCGACTCAAATGGATTTTGACGTCGCTATTTGAAATATATCGATGCAAGTCCTTCAGCCAAGAATTCTGACGTCGTCCAACAGATATTTTTCCTGTAATTTTTTCCTCAATTACACTATGTAACAAATTTTAGTTTATTTGTTGTATTTTGTATGAAAAGTGCATTTTTTTGTTAATTTAGGGGCGCTTAACACAAAAATTACAATGAAATTAAAAACTTAGTTGCAATTTTCAAGTTTTTTTTTATTTTATTTTTAACAAAATAATAAAAAAATACATACTTTTACATTTGTAGAGACACTAAATATCCTGTTCTTTCGCTTTTCTTTTGTGAATTGTTTTTGGAGCATCTCTAACAAGAGTCCAACAGTAGTCGGCAAGCATGGAAGCATTCCACTTTCCTTGTTAACTTTTCTCCATTGTTGATATATCGTGATGGGAAGCGTTCGCTGTGTTCATCACTTACAGGTTCGCAGTTGTCAGGAAATACGTCCAGATGTGAGTGTAGGAAATGGATCTTTAGAGACATATTGCAATCCATTTATTGATACGATGCCAGCATATTTTCAGCAAGAGTCACGTAATTGATAGCTTTTTTATTTCTGCAGAAATTAGTGACCACAAGGCGAAAGTCATTCCAAGCATTTTTTTCAATATCTGAAAGAGTGATGTCAAAATGTTGTGTGTGTGGCCCAACAAAAATATCTTCTTTAATTTTTGCTTCACTTAGGCTTGGGAATTTCTGACGCAGGTACTGAAAAGCTAGTCCATCTGTATTCAGTGCTTTAACAAAGTTTTTCATTAAGCCAAATTTGATATGCAGTGGTGGCAACACAATGTTTTTGGGGTCTTCCAATGTCATATGTTATATATTGTTTTCACCAGGCTGTAATGATTTTCGATCGGACTAGTTTTTTCTCTTGTGATGAAGTGCCTTTACCCGATTGTCCCATTCACACAAAAAACAGCAAAAGTTGGTGTAGCTGCGACCCAAGTAAAAGTGCAATCATCTTTAAGTCGCCACAGGTCTGCCATTGGTGCTCATCGTATTTTATACTTGTTAATAGCTTCTTCATATTGCGTATGATTCCTTCACGCAAACTGCATATCCAACAGGAATAGACGGTAAAATATTTCCCATATGCAATAGTTCTGCTTTTAAACTCAATGTTACACTGTCTATAAACAATCTCCATTCCTCTGCCTTATAGTTTATATTTAAAGCCTCCAATAAACCGCCAATATTATTGCAGAAAACCGAGTTCATTTGCATGTTAAAAAATGGTACTAGGCCTTTATGACTTTTACGAAAAACACATACCGAAACACTGTCTTCTAATAAGTTCCATTGTTGCAATCTTGCGTAACTCTGCTTTACATTTTGGAGGTTCTAAGTCTCTTACAGCATCGTTTAATTCTGATTGGGTTATTTTGGGCGGTTAGGAGTAGATCGTGCTGGGTGTAAAATCAGGATCTTTCGATCTTCTTTAGAAATCGTGGTATCGTTATTATCTGATTCGTAAGTGAATGTTTCTGGGAGTTCTGAAATAGGAAGTTCGTCACTATGAGGAACAGGTCTCATGACAACTGGTATATTTGGATAATTGATAACTGAATTTTTCTTCTTGGATATATATGTGCCCAACACGAGGTATGATGCAGAAATAGCAATCATTAATATGATTTGAAAGCTCTGTCCAGATCATTGGGACAGCAAATCACATAGATTGTTTTGTACTATTTAACTAGTTTCTCAGACTCAAAGCGCATGCATTACAGCAGATATGTGGTGCCCACTGTTTGTTTTGATCCCCAATATTGCAACCGAAATATGCCTTTTTGTCAATGGGGTAATGGACCGTTTCTGAGACGCAAAAGTCACCTCACCACAAATATAATAGAAGTGATCCGGATTGTTTACACACTTTCGAGACATCTTGCAATCTCAACAATTTGATTCGACTTACTAATTTCGATTGATTAACCCCTTCGCTTTGTAGCTGCTTACATAACCAAATACGGCTTCTATATTTTTAGAGAATACTCGAGAATTTTCTATTCAATTCCATAGTATACGCAATAGTGGCGTTTGACATTTGTTTGCATATAGAGGCTGTTCAGTACAAAGCAGACATAAAAGTCGATTTAAATGGGTTTAAATTGCTATCTCCCTTATTTTAAGTCCTGGGGGTTGGGACTTCGTATATGGAGGGTTATCCCTGGAGATCTCTCATACGGTGTTGCCAAGTTGTGCAAAATTTTCTTAATTTGGTGACAACCTATATTTGGCAATTTCGCATCCCTCTATTGTTATAACAATATAAATATACCACTGGAATTTTTGCGGTTACATATAGGGGTCATTCCAAAGATAGGTTATGTTTCGGTTTTAGCACACTAAAAATGGCAAGATTGTGTCTATTTTATTTTAAATACATTTTGGCTGTTTTTGTTATTAGCCTGCGAATTTCATTTCGTTGTCCTCTCATAACATGCTCCAAGTATTTAGCTTTTATCTCTTTTGTGACCAAAAGCAGTTTTTTCTGTTTGCTTAATAGATTTAGAACTTGCGTACTCTTTGAATATGGGCAAAATGCGGCGATAGAGGTACATTTCAAAAGCATCAATTCGCCTTTCCATAATAGGGTTTAAAGTCCAAGTCCCGTAACCAGAAAAAAGTATTTAAAGGACATAACATCTAAACATGCTAGCTCCAAATTTACATACCAAATATATGTATATATATATATATATATATATATATATATATATATATATATATATATATATATATATATATATGATTCAGTATTAATCCGGGAATACATCCGTTCGTTGGTTTGGTTTCCTGTAGAAATTTGCAGACGTTTCGCCAAAATCCCATTTGGCATCTTCTGTGCTTGGTGGTTGTAGATCAACTGAAAGAAAAGTCAGTGTGCAGCGTGCTTTATACGCGGTCGCAGATAGTAGCGGTTGGTTGGCGTTGGCGTTGGCTCCGCCTCCCTCTCGAGCGCGACCGTTGGTGTCAGTTTAAGCGTGGCACGCGTGTTGGTACCATGGTCCCGCTTGAAGAGAGTTTTCCAAGTAGAGGGCAGATTCAGTGCATCGTCTCTCTTGTTCAGAGTGCCGTTCTTTTCAATTTCGATGGATTCACGAATCAATCTTGCCTTGTAATGTCCTATATTAGCGATTTGCTGGCCGGTGTCAAAATCAATTTTGTGTCCTGTCTCGTGCTGGTGTCGGATCTACAACCACCAAGCACAGAAGATGCCAAATGGGATTTTGGCGAAACGTCTGCAAATTTCTACAGGAAACCAAACCAACGAACGGATGTATTCCCGGATTAATACTGAATCACATGTTCCCATCCGTGAAACACTACGCAACAACATTGTACACCTCTACGGGGAGGAGATATTCAAACAAACCAAAACATATGAAAAACTGAGAGAGAAAGTCTGCATACTCCTATGCGATCTCACCTTCTTAATAAGATGCAGAGACAACAAAGTGCAGCCAGCTTTTACAAGGATAAATTACCACACTATAACAAGGCGAACAATTTCAATATTAGAAAAATCTCGAAATGCCCTACTTAGAGAGGAAATACGACAGAAAAGGACACAACTAAGCACAACGGAACAGGCACTCTACCAACTTCACCTGTCTCTTAGTAACCTAATGCATCCCGTCCTATGGAACCGTTTAGAAACTCTTTGCTATTGGCGGACAGAAACTACAAAAGCCACAAAAACAGAAACGCATATAAAGAAATTCGATAACATCATGAAACACCACCACAGACAAGAGAACAAACAAGCGACAACTAACAACAACAGAACAGTGTACAACATATCCAAACACCAACTGAGTGAAACAGAAAAAACAGTTTTAAGTAAAGGTTTCAACTACGCAATAGCTCCGAAAAAGATTCCTACGGAGGAAATAATCGCACAGATCGAGTCTACTCTTTCTTCTAAAGACAACCACGAGGCTGAGCAAATACGGCAGGATGTGTCAAGAATTCTTAGAACATCGAATCCTCCGAAACAGAACCTGAGTAGAGCCGAATTTACAGCCTTAAAAGACCTGAACAAAAATGAACACATCACAATATTACCAGCAGATAAAGGCAATGCAACTGTAGTCATGGATACCGAAGACTATACTGCAAAAATGAACGATATCTTGCAAGACCCTGCTTACAAACCTGTGTCAAGGGATCCCACTACATATCTAGAGAAAACAACAAAGACCAAAATCATGGAGTCACCCATAGAACCTGACGTCAAACAGAAACTGATACCACGGGAAAAATCCAGCAGGTGCCCAAGACTATACGGACTTCCGAAGATCCACAAGCCAAATGTCCCTCTAAGACCTATCGTTAGCGCTTACAACTCTGCCACTCAAAAACTAGAAAAATACCTTGCTGCCTTCATGCAACCACGTGTTGAGAATGCCGCCTCTTACGTCAAAAACTCGGAGCACTTCTTAACCATTCTACACTCCATAAGAATTGACAAGGACGACATCATCGCAAGTTTCGATGTAAAATCCCTTTATCCGAGCATACCGATGGATGAAGCACTGGATCAGATCGCTCAAAGAGAAGATTTCCCAACTCATATCATGGATCTCACCAGACACTGTCTTAAAAACGCATATTTTCTGTTTGATGGTCAGATATACAGACAGAGAGACGGCGCTGCCATGGGCTCTTCACTATCTCCAGCCGTGGCAAATCTTTTCATGACCTATTTCGAAACGAAAGCTCTTGACAAATTCCACCTCAAACCCAAACTTTGGTGTCGCTACGTTGATGACGTATTTGTAATATGGCCTCATGGCAAACCACAGCTCAACTGCTTCCACGAGTTCCTCAATTCTATACACGCAAAGATACAGTTTACTCTGGAACTAGAGGAAAATAATCAGCTTCCGTTTCTAGACGTCCTCATAACCAAAACAATGAATGGAGATCTACGACACACAGTATATCGAAAACCAACACACACGGACAGATACCTGAATGCTGATTCTCACCATCACCCCTCACAAATACAGGGCGTAGCCAATACCTTAATATCAAGATCCCTCCGCCTAACTGATGACCAAGGAAAAGAAAAGGAACTGTCACACATAAAAAGGGCCCTCCAACAAAACAGCTACAAGACACCAACAATAAATAAGGCAATAAAATTGCAACAAAAACCAACGCAAGAAACAAGACCACCTGTCGAGGATAGACAAATCACTATACTTCCTTACATAAAAGGCACAACAGACAGAATCGGCAGATTACTCCGGAAACACAACATATCTACAGCCTACAAACCACATAAAACAATAGGCTCTTCTTTAAGAAATCCAAAAGACAAAATCAGTCTAGAAAATCAAGGCGTATATAAAGTCTCATGTGGCACCTGCAACAAAACGTACATAGGCCAGACCAACAGAAGAATATCAGCTAGACTAGAAGAACATAAGCTCGGTATAAGAAACAAACAGACAACATCGGCGCTTTTTCGACACCAGCACGAGACAGGACACAAAATTGATTTTGACACCGGCCAGCAAATCGCTAATATAGGACATTACAAGGCAAGATTGATTCGTGAATCCATCGAAATTGAAAAGAACGGCATTCTGAACAAGAGAGACGATGCACTGAATCTGCCCTCTACTTGGAAAACTCTCTTCAAGCGGGACCATGGTACCAACACGCGTGCCACGCTTAAACTGACACCAACGGTCGCGCTCGAGAGGGAGGCGGAGCCAACGCCAACGCCAACCAACCGCTACTATCTGCGACCGCGTATAAAGCACGCTGCACACTGACTTTTCTTTCAGTTGATCTACAACCACCAAGCACAGAAGATGCCAAATGGGATTTTGGCGAAACGTCTGCAAATTTCTACAGGAAACCAAACCAACGAACGGATGTATTCCCGGATTAATACTGAATCACATGTTCCCATCCGTGAAACACTACGCAACAACATATATATATATATATATATATATATATATATATATATATATATATATATATATATATATATATATATGTTTAAGCGGCTTTCACGGATTCCTCCGTGTGAGTTGCAATAGCAGTGGATATATCCACATTATGCCGTTGTAGTGCTGATATCACATTCAGCAAACGTACAACTATATGCAGCTCTCCGTATGAATGAAGTAAATGCGAACAGTAAGTGCAAACTTCGTTCTAACTATATCCTTTCCGTGTTAGAGGTTGCACAGTTTAAACAAATTGCTAAGGAACACAATTTATCCTATTCTACCACCATCGAAATGATGGCCCACCTGTACCACCATACCGAGAAGAAAGTCCCTCCCCGCCACAGTGATATAGGATAAATTGTGTTCCTTAGCAATTTGTTTAAACTGTTCAACCTCTAACACGGAAAGGATATGGTTAGAACGAAGTTTGCACTTACTGTTCGCATTTACTTCATTCATACACGGAGCTGCATATAGTTGTATATTTGCTGAATGTGATTTCAGCACTACAACGGCATAATGTGGATATATCCACTGCTATTGCAACTCACAAGGAGGAATCCGTGAAAGCCGCATAAACATATATACGCTATCCGGCGAAGAGGTCGGCGAAGCCGCGTTCAGTATTTGCATGCTTCCTTCTGATCTGTCCTTTGCACAGCCAGGTGCATGTCGGTACCCTGATGAGTCTAGTAGAAATGAAACATGTACCTCTGCCGTATCACTGTGGTGGGGATGGTATATATATATATATATATATATATATATATATATATATATATATATATATATATTTAGGCCTTCTTAATGTGTTTTCTGTTTCTTAGGGATTAAACCAGGCAAGCCCGAAGCCTAGGCCTAATACCCCTAATCCAACTCCCTCTCAAAGTTCTCAGCTCAAATACTTACGAGTTTAAGTTGACTTGGGATTGTAGGCACGGTAAAGCAATTCGCAAGGAACGATAACCCTAGTGTGGGTGCCAGAGCATATGGGAATTAAAGGAAATGATAAAGTAGACAGCCTCGCAAAAGAAGGAGCAAAAACTTCTTTTCACCGTTCGGAACTTTCTGTGGATTACTCAAATAAAAGCGGAGTTCCGGGGCTGAAAATAAAAACCGATAAATTTAAGGTGGAATAATACATTTGTTCCCACACAAGTGAAGAGATTTATAAATTAATCGCCAAAGAACCCAAGAATGCTTTTCAATCTCTTAAGAAGGGATATTTGAGTAATATCGAATATCTTCATTAGACCTGTTGTCTGAGACATCATCTCAAAAAGGAGGGCATAGCGGAATATCTGCTATGTGTATGCATGGCACTCTTCTGTAAGAGACTTAAGTTTTTGGAAGAAGTTATCTTGACGTATGAATAAATAAAACCCTTGAAATATATTAGACTTCGGGAAAAGCCCAAATATTCCGTGCTAAAAAGGAGAATGAAAGGCTTAACGATCCGCTTGCAAACTATATCTATAATCTATATTCATTGACTGTATTGACCAGATATTTAAAAGAGTAAACTTGTTTGACAATGCTGCTGTTGACAGTCACTGTCATGTCATTTATGCTGATTGCTATGATGACGGTGTCATCAGCATATCGTATGTTATTAAGTTCATTAAATGCTTCGCTAAATATTGCTTGTGAATAAATAAAATAATAAGTGACATAATACATCTTCGCGGCACATCTCTTTTAATGATAATGTCTTCTAATACTGAATAATTTATGTCATCAACTTGGTACCAATATAGTTTGGTGATAATATCTATGTCTCTCTTTGTCAATTCCAGTTGATTTTAACATTTCAACCATTTTTTCTTGTTTTACACAGTCAAGCGCTTTACGGTAATCTATAAACCATGTAAAGGGTGTTTTTTTTTATAGAGGTATAGAACTTTTAAATGGAATAAAACAAAGATGAATTTTTTAAATTGACATGAAATTTACTTTATTCGAAAGATAACCTTCTGGCATTATAATTTGAATATGACTTCTGGCATATGACCGCCATGGCTGGCTCGTAGTCTAATTTGGAGGTCCAATTTTCGATGACTTTTTCCAACATTTGTGGCCATATATCGGCAATAACGCGACGAATGTTGTCCTCCAAGTGATCAATCGTTTCGAGCTTATCGGCGTAGACTAGCGCTTCACATATCCCCACAGAAAATAGTCTAGCGGCGTTAAGTCGCACGATCTTGGAGGCCAATTTACGGGTCCGAAACGTGGAACTATGCTGTTACCAAACGTTTCCTTCAATAAATCAATTGTGGCACGAGCTGTGTGACATGTTGCGCCGTCTTGTTGAAACCACAGCTCCTGCACATCATTGTTGTTCAATTGATGAACGAAAAAGTCAGTAATCATGGCTCTATAGCGGTCACCATTGACTGTAACTTTCTGACCAGCATCGTTTTTAAAGAAGTACGGACCAATGATTCCACCAGCCCATAAAGCACACCAAACAGTCAGTTTTTCTGAATGTAACGGTGTCTCAACATACACTTGAGGGATTATCATCACTCCGAATACGGCAGTTTTGTTTATTGACGTATCCATTCAAACAAAAGTGAGCTTCATCGCTAAACCAAATTCGCTTATGAAAATCGGGATCAACGGCAATCTTGTTTTGGGCCCATTCACCGAATCTACGCCTTGCTAGGTGATCGTGTGGCTTCAATTCTTGCACGAGTTGGATTTTTTAAGCACGCAAACCAAGATCTTTCCGCAAAATCTTCAATTCAATTTCTGTGCACGATGGCGGATAGACTGATTCGGGTCTTCCTCTACGCTACGCTCTACAGCAGTAATGACTTCGTCTGTACGCACTGTACGACGTCTCTGTGGATGCGTATTATCATTTAACTACAAAATACTGGAATAGAAAAAAATAAGCATAAAGAAATTCACTCCTACCTACTGATAGTTATATGTTTCTAGGATTCTGGATTACTGGGAACCTTTCTAATTTTATGTCTGTCCGTTCGTCTATATGTCTTAGCATTGTGACTTTTGTAATTTTGTTTGTCTAGCGATAAAATGTGATATGCATTTGTCTTTATTTAACAAAAAGACAGGCGTGAAGCAAAATTGCAAAGTAACCTCTTCGCCTGTGAAAAGTTTGGATGACAATTTTTTGTTTGGTTACTCCGTTTTTGGATAAAAATGCAATTAAATGTCAAATAATATTTTTCTTTAGAAAGTCTCCTCCTCTCTTTAATTTCTCAACGGTACATTTTAAAAACCTGATAAAATTCGACACTATAGTACTTGCAAGGAAGGTACCTGAAGTATCCGCCTCGGGTTTTGATGAAACTTTATTATGTTGTAGATAATATGAAAATAACAGACACATATTTCTTTATCGGTGGAGATTCATTTTAAGGGGATGAACACAGTCCATAAAGTTCACTTCCAAAACAGTTTTTTTAAATGTCTCATCTTTACAAAACAAAGTGGGAGTTATTTGTTATTTGAAACGAAGTTAAATTATGATGGTTTCACCTCCACGCATTTTATCTCTCATTTTTTATAAGGGTAAAGCCGCACTTCATTCACTTCCTTAAAAATAAAAAAAAATTGGTGTCTCTTCTTGTCGTGTCCCAACAATATATTAAAGTTTCATCAAAATCGGAGACGAATACTTTGGGTAACTTTCTTGTTAGTAATTATCTCCTTCTTCTTCTTCTTCTTCTTCTTCTTCTTCTTCTAGGTAGAACCAAGTTCTGTTATCTACACAATGCCTCATCGATCCTCGTTTCACGTCGAAATCCAGCTGTTTCTTCATCTTTTGGGGGGCCGTCCAGGCGGCCGTTTGGTGTTTGGTTTCTCTCTCATCACGGTTTTTGCTAGTCTGTCATCGTCATTCGTTCCACGTGATCTCTCCACTGCCTACGACGGTTTCGAACCCACTTCACAACATCCCCCATTCCGCTGTCCTCGCGTATTTTTGCGTTTCTTATTCTATCTCTTAAACTTGTTCCCGTGATCATTCTCAGCGTTTTCATTTCTGTGGTTCTCATAATTTGTTTTGTCTTTGTTGTTTCATTTCTTGTTTCTGCGCCGTAGGTCAGTATCGGTCTTACACAGACCTTGTAGATTCTTGCTTTGCTCTCAACCGTCATATGTTTATTGTTCCAGATTATGTCTCTTAGTTGGCCGGATATCATGGCCGCTTTGTTGGCTTGTGTGCGTACTTCTTCCGTTACTGCCCTGTTATTTGTTGTATGTGCTCCCAGGTATTTAAACTTCCCAACCTATTCGATACGTTTGTCATCAACCATTAGTTTGCATCTTACCGGTTCTTTTGCTATTATCATTGCTTTGGTTTTCTCCACAGATATTTTCATATTATACTGTTTGGCTGTTCGATTGAGATGGAAAAGCATTCTTTGTAAGTTGTCCTCGCTATCTGCTGTCAAGGCAACATCGTCTGCAAAGCATATAATCTGAACGGTGTTGTGTCCCATTGGGTACCCAATATTTGTGCTTTTTACCTCATCAATGATTTCGTCCATGATTACATTGAAAAGTGTTGGACTTAGGCTGTCACCCTGTCTTATTACTATGGATAGAGGAATTTCCTCTGTTAGAGTGTTATTTGTTTTAATTACCATGGTGTTTTTGGAATTCAGTTCGTATATTGTGCGTATGATTGCTTCGTCTACTTGTTTTCTTCGCAGTAGTTCTGTTATGTGTTCCAGTTTGACTCGGTCGAACGCTTGTGTAAAGTCCACAAAACAAATGAACAGCGGTTTATCGTATTCGATAGATTTTTCAACCAGCTGTCTGATAATAAATAAACCGTCGATAGTAGAGCGGTTATTCCGGAAGCCCTGCTGTTCTTCGCACGCCCCTAACTTGTCTACAATTCGTTGTAACAGTATTTTGGTTAACAATTTGGCTGAATTGTTCAGTAGGTTGATTCCCCTATAGTTTTCGGGTTGTTTCTTTGATCCTCTTTTGTGGATCGGGATTGTGATGCTTTTCCTCCATTCGTTGGGTACTGACGTTGTGCGGAGTATTTTTTGGAATAAAACAGTGAGCTCTGTGACAAGGCTGGGGCCTCCGTACTTTAGCATCTCATTCGTAATTTGATCGGTACCAGGTGATTTTCTGTTTTTTAATTTCTTAATTGTCAGGTGCATCTCTGCTTCATTGATGTTAACATCTGTTAGTTCTGTGGTTTCTTGTTGGTATTCGTCTACGTTTCTCACCGTTTTGTACTCTTCGAAATGGTTTGTTGTTTTGTGCTGTCGGTCTAGAGATTAATAATCGATAATACAATATGTTTTTCGATAAAAAATAAAAATATTTCGTGTATATTACTATTTCGGATAAAACTACTAGACAATATAGTAAAAATGAAAAATAAATGAAAAATAATGGCTATGGAACCTTAACGTAATGGGTGTTCGTCACACATTTGGACATTTTATTAAACTTTAAATTATGTAATTTTTTAAAAATTTTTACTATAATTAGCGCCTTAAATTTTACCGAAGTCATGTTTCGTTTTGAAAACTTAGTAAATTTATTACTATTACATCAATTCATATGTCTAATACTTTTTTAATAAATCTATAAATTCCTAAGATCGAACGAGACAAATGTTTCATCCTATAGAGAAACGAAATTGAAAAAATCACATCAGCTAAAGTAGTAAGACGCCGTCGTTCTCCCTTCTTCCTCCATGGGGGGTAAAGATCGCATGCACGGCGCTCCGCGTCGCGACGACCACCTCACTGTTTAGAGGGTTGTCGCACCGAGACGCCGCTTTACCCTCTGTACGCGTTCTAAACGATTGATCAAACTACGAACTTTGATTACGTATACACGAGGTGAATAAAATTAAAATTTGTGAACATATCTTTTAAAAAAAGTATATATTGACTCTGGTAGTAATAATTTCTAAGTGTGGCTTGTAGTAAAATTTGAAACGTTAGTTGTTCGTGCTTTTAGTGCAATAGCTTGGATATTTGTTAGCGGTGTTTAGAAAATTCAATATTTCGTGGATGAGCGTATTATTATAAGGTGAGTTTAATGGATAATTTTTTTGAATTTATTGCGAAAATTAGCAATTTCCAGATGCGCTAAAAAATTCTAATTTAAAATATAGAATTTTTTGGTGCTGGTGTTGAATATGATGATGCCTTTTTTATATATTAAGCCGAGGAATTAATGAAAAAACGAATTCAATTTTGATTAGCATTGAACAATTTTTAGAGAGGCGGAGGGATGTGGAATTTTGAAAAATAATGTTCCATTTAGTTTTATTTTTTTTTTAAAGATTTGAAAACATTCGATTGATGTGTATTTTTATTTTATTTATACAAAATCTTGTTTTCTTCCTTCTTTTGGAGTCACCAGTAGAACAGAAATCCAGTAGTAGTCAGTCCTCGCTCCATTTTCCGCTGTAACTTATTTCTATTTGAGTAGTTTTGGTGAAAACTTTTTTCATGTTCATTTAACACTGTACATAAATTTTCTGGGAAAAAGCTCAAATGGGTATTTGAACAGTATAATACAACCCATAACTTTATAAGATGATATTCTTGATTTTTATTTCCAAAAGAAATAACTGCTAATATTCTGGAGTGTTATTTCTTATCACAAATCCCTTCTTTCAGTAGCAGTTTTATGTGGAAGTTCAGGTAAATATAGATTTTCACTTCTCAACTAAAGCTTAATTCATTAGAATTTTTGACCTGCTCCAGTATTTCCACGGAGGTGTCACTCTTTTAGAATATTTGGCTCTACACTACCATTTACATAAAAAGTAACCATTTTTTAGTGTACCTTTCTTACAGTATTTTATGCTTTGGCGTAATACATGAATGTTTTCATAAGTTTCCTTCATATTTACTACGTGAGTCACAAGAACGACAGTTCACAGCTTTTAAAGTTGTTTTAGAAGAATATCACAAGGCTCCACTGATGAGGATTATATGGAAGTCTAAGTTTAGATTGTAGGCTGGAAACATAATGAATAATAACCAATGGCGTAGATAGGTAAAAATGCCGTATCTCTGTTATTGGGACTATTTTAGGATTCGTAATCGTTACGGGGATTTCATTGCTATAGAGGACAAAAAAGGAACAAATTTTGTGATGCTACTCGTATTGACTCTCTTCATCAAAATTGATACATTAATTTTGAATTAAGGTTTGGACTAACTCAGCTTAAGATCCCTTGGTTTTGGAGGGAGGACTTTGACGCAGAACACTATTGTATTCGACATCAACGCATTAAACAATATATGTATGTGTGTAGAATTCGGGTGTTTACACTGTGACCTGGTAAATCTACTGTACCCCCCTACTGCTGCCAAGTCGTAAGAATTACCTTATTGGCTAGAGCAGGTGCTCCAGTCCTATTTCCCTAAGGAAACTTAGGATGTTGTACGGGTTCAAGGTTGGTATCTCCCCTTCTTCGATTTGGTGTGTTCCCAAGAACCGCATACTAGGTTTATCTAGAGCGCTGCACTCTGAAAGGATATGAATAAAGATTTCGTCCTCCTCCTCACCAAATATGCCTCTTCTGCTTCTACTAGTCCGAGTTTCTCGAGGTGTCTCTTCAGGTGGCAATGCCCCTTCAGGACCTCTGCCAGAACTCTGAGTTAGTTTCTACTTAAGCTTATGCATTCTTTGAATCTCTTCTGGTCGTAGTTCTCAAGAAGAATCTTCGCTTGTCTCAGTCCTTGCAGCTCGGTTCAATAATTGGACATCCTGCTTTCTTCGTCTATTTTTAGTTCCAGCATTACGCTGCTACTGATTCCACAAAAACGCTCTGGCTCCAGAAATGATATCTCAGCCACTCTCCTCGCGAGCCTGTCTACTATTTCATTCTCCTCTTTCCCGGTGTGTTCCAACATGAGGGTGACTTTATTATTCTTACTCAAATCATCTAATTCCTCTAGGCATTCCCAGATTAGCTTGGAGCTGATAATTTGGGAGTTCAGCGTATTGAAGGCTGCTTGACTATCCGACATGATCCAAGAGATTAGGTTGTGATAGTTTTTTTCTTCGTTGAATTGAGTACATTTCTTAATAGCATGTATTTCTACCTGGAAAATGCTTAGTGACATACCCAAGCTTTCTTAGTGTCTGGTGCCGGGTCCATACACTCCTATTCTAGTTTCCTCCGTTGTTTTGGAGCCATCTGTATACCATATAATGGATTTTTTCAACTTTGTGCTAAAGTCTTTTACAAAGTTAAATTTCTTTTTCATTTCTTCTTGGGCATGTCTCAGATTTTTTAATTTCTGGATAAGAGATTTGGACTTTGTTTTATGACCCCATTTCTCATCATATAAGTTGTCCTTTTTGCCATACTCTCTACAAGTGTATATAGAGGTGTAAGGTTTAACATTACTGCTATGGTAGTCGTTGGGCAGGTTTTCATTGCCCCGGTTATAAACGCACAGGCCAGTCTTTCGAGAGGTTAGCTCTCGTATTAGCCAGACTGGTTGTTTTGCTCCAGATCACTGCCCCATATGTGATGATTGGTTTCACTATTGCCGTATACATCCAATAAATAATATAACAGCTTATCAAATAATATTAATCCGATGAATAATATAAAAATATTGAAAAAATAAATTTTAATTTGCTCTTAGAAATAGAAGCCTGCAGTTTCAAGCATTTTGAAAATATTAGTTTTTACTAGCAAGGGCTAATATGTTATTTCGCTGACGGAATAATAAGTAAAAAAGTTGTACAAATTTACTTAATACCGAAAATGAAGTTATGATAAATCAGTATTAAAATTCTCTTAGTTACTATTATATTGGAAAGATTTGATAGATAATTTTATTCTCGCATTTTTTAATCATTATTTTTTTGATATTAAAGACACACATTTTAAGTTTAATTCTGTAGTCATATTTTCATATATTTTTGCTAGCTATAATTTTCCTATATTCAAAAATAATTTTTGTCAAGTATCGCTAACAAATATTTATCTGTATCTTTAATATCTACACACATATACTATAAAGACTAAACCAAAACGGTGATATAAAATTAAATATTCAATTTATGAATAATGTAAAAGCATAGAGAATAGAAATCCATATTAATAATAAAATATGTTTCTAAATAAAATCTTAAAATTAATTGCATCAAAAAATGTCTACCGAAAGAATTTTTAATCTTCTCCGAATGATGGTAGGAACGAATAACCAATAAAAAGTTTAAATAAAAATAGAGGGTTGTATTTAAAAAGCACTTTGCAGCAGAATTGTTAAGTTTAATTAAAATTTAATCTTAGGAATAAATTTTGTACTAAATATATATTTTTAAGCGGAAAATTCTATATATAACTGGGCACTCAAAGTTTATTGAAAATTCTAGAAATGTTTTGAACAAATAAAACTGAATTTTATGACAAATATTGGGCTGGGAATCTTACCATGACAGCAGTTGAAATAAATTATTCCTGTTATGTCATAAGAAGAAAAACAAATACGTTCTCTAAAATTTAGTGACACCATTTTTTTTTGTACAAGTATATCTTAAAAATTTTAAAAGCTGTGCCTATACTTGTTTTAACGACACAGAGGCTAAAAATTGTTAAGTAATTTCTGAAAGTTATATACAAGTTAATGACTGACTGAATCCGATAAGAAATTCTTTTTCAGATAATCGGGTATTTCTGATGCGTCTTAAATATTCTCAGGTATTTCTGAGGGGCTGACGTGGTTCTAATGAAAACAACTAAAAAATCGTATTCTGCCATGAGAACTAACTACGCTTTGCTCGAGAACGAAAGTTCTTTATCCGCGTCTGTCTTGAAAACTATTGAACAGTGGCGGATAGTACATTAAGAAAGTAGGGGTTGCAATTCCAATGGTACATTAAAAACATTAATATGTATAAAATCTGACATAAGCACCAGTGGAAGAGAAAAAAGTCTTTAAAAATTGAAATAGTATGAAACAAAGCAGTGTATTTTAAACAACTAAACATAAAGAAGGTAGTAAATTTTAAAAATATATCAGTCTAAACAAAATGCACGTATCACTTAGTGTGTGAATTATTTATAAAGAAAATCTATAGGTCGATCTCTGGCATTAGCAAACTTATTAATAACCTGCAGATTGAAATCAGGTATCCTTTCGATAAGATCCCTTTCTCTAGAAAACATTGCCAAAGCAGAACGTCTTTCTTGGCTCATACTATTCCGTAAACACGTTTTTATCCGTTTGAGGTTAAAAAAGCACCGTTCTGGCTCAGCCGATGCCATCGGAATAGTTATTACAATTTTTAAAAGGTTTAGAATTTCACTAAGATTGCTCGATAAAAAAGGGGTCAAATTTAATAGCATCCTTAAATTTTTGTTCTGGAAAACATGTACTACATTCGACATACTGTTCCGAAAAATAAAGGACTGGCTGCTACCAAGTAACCTGTAAAGCTAAATCGTTCCTTTGCTTGACAAATTATTTATATCATAAACTTCTTTTGCTTCCCGAGAAAACTCAACAACGTCGTTTGAGTAAATAGTATTTCTAATTTCTGTTAATTTTGATTCAAATGATAATATATTTTTATTTGCAAGAACAGCGTCAATTTATCTTGTTTGAAACTTACCAAATAACATATCAATTAAGGCATTATTTTGTAAAATAAGTTTACCCATGAAAGAAAACTCTAGCTCTTGAGAATTTTAACATACACTGATGATTGGATCATGGTATTAACGTTTCTACGTCATTTAAGATTTTTTCCGTTGACTTCATTTAAATTGACGTTTTTCGAGCCAGCTTCAAACCGAAGCCGCATCATATCCTACTTAAAATCTAGGAATTTATTTCACAAACTTAAACATGACTTGACCTTGGCTTCAAGCGATTTTCGTAAAAGCTTGATGTCTTGTCTGTACCTCAAAATAACGCCTTGTTTTGATATTTTTTTATTTGAAAACCAACTGTTGACTATTGTGAGGGGTAGAATTGTTTTCTTCTGCATTTAGCCTTTAACTTGGGTGTTCTTAAAAATTAAAAATAATTCGAAATAATATACTAACGCCCATTTGACGCATAACGTAATCGTTCAGAAGTCAACAGCTGATTTCAAGCGCGCTTGAGGTGTTGAATTCACACCTGAAGCGCGCTTGGGTCAAGTCAACCCTAGATTGTTTCGGGCTTGATTTAATAAATCCAAGCCAAGCCGGCTTGGCAAGTATAATCTCGCCCCGTTTAATTCTTTGTTTCTAAGCTGTTTGTAGAAGGCGCTTGACTTCAAGCGCTCTCGGAACTCTCGATATAAACGTACTGATTGTATCTAGAATGCCGACTTTGTATTCGAATACGGTACAAACAACTCTGCAATTAAAATTACATCTTGTTGGGGCCGAACGAGGTAAGCGTTTGTTAATAATTTGCGGTTCTTTGCGGACTTTAAGAAATATTTGAAAAAAAGAACAAATCCCTTGTAAATTGGAAAAAAATGCGGACATTTTTATTGGCGGATGCAGCGTTTAATGTTACCAAACTTAATTGCTATGCATAACAATGCACGTAAGCAACATGTTCATAGTTTTTTTTTATAATTGCTTGCACACCGTTTGACGAGCCATTCATGTTTTCTAGAAAATAAAAAAGCACACACTTGGTTTTACTTCCACGTACAGGAAGATAGACAGCAGGAACTGCATTATATTTACCTGCTTTTCTAGAATCTCTTACAAGAGATTCTTAAAAATGTCTAACACATACACGATGGTTTTTATAAATTCCTTCGTAACTCGGAATCCTTTGAATTTAGAAATCGAAATCGGCCACTGCATTTGTTTGCACAGTTTGGAATAGAGCACTTAATTTAAGATTTTTTCTCGCCAAAGATTTTTAGCCTATAGAAATATCGGCACAGTAGACACCACGGTTATATTCTAACCGAACTAAAGTAATAGTTTAACTGCTGCTTGAAGAAGAAACCCTTACTTGATACTGTCAACGCCGCGTTCGACTGGAAGCAAAATTTTAAATATTCGTCAAGTGGGTTGCATAAGAGAAATTTTTCTAGTAAAGGGATATTTTGTGAGACAAACTAAACACAAATTTGCAAGTCCACTTTCCACCTACGTGCAGCTTATGACACGAAAATAATTCCCACGTTTTAAATAGGCAACTCCATTTACGCTCCAATGGATTAGCTTGGATTGCATTAAAATTGCACATCAGCAAAGCGATAATGTTATCAGAAGTAATACCGTAATACAGACAAATTATTAATGATATTTAGGTGAAATTTAATCATTAAAGTATGGCTAGAAATAAAAAAAAATATTGTACTTATATTTATTAGCATGATTTATTTTAATTTAGAATTTTTTGGGGGTTGCGCAAATCTATAAACCTAAGGAAGAGCAGCCACTGCTACTGATTGAATTTTTATCCAGTTTTCAGCTTTGACTAAACTGTTTTTTGAAAAAATTTTTGTCATATAATATAATTTAATATACAGATGTACAAGTGAATAAAGCTGGTGGTTGCTGAAGAGATCACTATGCAGTTACTACTCTTGGAGAACATGAGAAAGAGCAAAAGTTTGTACACGACGATTGGAGCGAAGAACCAAAATAACAAAAAGGCAAAAATTAGCTCATAAATTACTAACATGAAAGTCTCAAAAAGGCGCGGATAACTAAAGAAGGAAACTAAGCATACTCAAACAGTTCCAAAAAGGTGAAAAAATGGAAGCTGAGATAGCAAATGCAATGAAGTTAATGCTGAAATCGGCGGTTTAAAGTCCGTAGAAGTAACCTGAACAACTGGCGGGACTAGTAGAAATCCAGGAAAAAAGGCAACAACCTCCGAGATAATACGAATTTCATGGAACATATATTCACAATAGTGAAAATTAAAAACGGTAAAGCCCGTGGCACAGACGAAATACCTACCGAACTTCTAGGGAGCGGATCTATAAAAACTCAAGTACAACCTATTCCTGATTCTTGGATAATGGAATGGATAAGGTACACGTATTCAAAAAAACAGCAGAAAAGATGTCTGTAGCAACTATTGGTCATATTATTTACAAGCTTGTTTCCAAAAAAATCCTTGAGGAAAATCACGAGGATCCGAAGGAGGTCGATCATTTATTATTACCATATTCTATTTAATTCTATAATATATGAAGATGGAAAAGTTGTGTTTTCTTCTTAAAAAATGCGTTAACAGTTTATTCTTTGCGAATTTCGCTCTGATTCTCTCGCCATATCAGTTATGACTATCTAATAGTCTCATCAGTGGAACTGTAACTAAGAGTGAAATTCATAGAAAACAACCATCTGTTTAAAATCCCTATTTCGAAATGTGCCTGGAAGATGTCACCCGCAGGACTTGATTCTGGATTGTAATTATAAATAGCCCAAACAAACATTTAAATATACCCCGGAGCGATATTTGAAAATAAATAATAGCGCAGTCTTATTTATTTTTATTAATTTCCTTGAGCCCCGGGGAATATTTATATGCTTGTTTATACTATTAATGATTACAGTCCACCATCAAGTTCCATGGGTAATATGCTGTCGACATATTACGAAATGGAAATTTTAAACAGATAGTTGTTTTCTGTGAATTTCGCTTTTAGTTTATTACAGCTCCACTGACGAGACCATTAGATGTTCGAAACTAGAGTGGAGAGAGAACCAGACTGAAATTCACATAGCCCCATTCTTAACAGTCTTAAGGAGAAAATATACTCTTTCCAATATATATATATATATATATATATATATATATATATATATATATATATATGTATATATATATATATATATATATATATATATATATATATATATATATATATATATATATATATATAACTAAATAGATCAGTTTTTGTCCGTGTATTTTATAATAAAATAGAATAAAATCTTGGCTAAGCGGACGTGAAATTTGTCAATCCATATGATTCTCGTGTTAAGAAGTGCAGAGCATTCCAAAGTATGGAAAAACTCCTGGTCCGAAAGATGGCGACAGCGCTGTTTGGTCCCAATATGGGACTCGTCAGGCCACCGCATTCGGTACAAACCATCATCCCGCCTTTGCATCCTATAAAACTGAATTTAAAATCAAAAACAGCAAACAAGACGACAAAGGCGACATCTCAATGGTTTACTTGATAATACAAGAACCACACAAATTAACAAAGTTTGTAAAAACCGCCATGTGGTGGCGCAACGGTGAATTAAAACAGAAATATGTAAAATCGAGTATATGAAACGAGCTACCCAGAGGATAGGGATCGCATTATTCGGTACCAGGCAACCACTGCTAATTTTAGCAGCAAAAGATTTTATTCTATTTTATTATAACGGACAAGGACAAAAACTTATCTATTTAGTTATTTAATTGTTTAACTTTGAAATACGCTAAACGGTGCTCTCATGGGGGGATCGTTTGGTGCGACACGTGGCTTTTGCTGCTAAAATTAGCGCTAATCCTGGTTGCCTAGTACCGAATAATGCGACCCCTATCTTTTAGGTAGCGCGTTTCGTGTACTCGATTTTACATATTTCTGTTTTATTTCACCGTCGCGCCACCACATGGCGGTTTTTACGAACTTTGTTAATTCGTGTGGTTCTTGTGTTATCAAGTAAACCATTGAGATGTCGCCTTTGTCCTCTTGTTTGCTGTGTTTTATAGGATGGATGATGGAAAGGCGGGATGATGGTTTGTACCGAATGCGGTGGCCTGACGAGTCCCATATTAGGACGAAACAGCGCTGTCGCCATCTTTCGGACCCGGAGTTTTTCATACTTTGGAATGTTCTGCACTTTTTAACACGAGAATCATATGGATTGACAAATTTCACTTCTATATATATATATATATATATATATATATATATATATATATATATTAATGAAATAAGATATCAGTTTAAATCCACTAATTAATACATGATGAGGTAACCTGTTAAATCAATTACGTCTTGAAGACGCTTTGTTATAGTCTGCACCAACTTTTCTGTTTCTTCGTCTTCTATGTTTTGCTGTATTTTTGCAATGTATTTTTGCTTGTTACTTCATGACATCGAATTCTTCTATTTAATACATCCCAAAGATGCTCAGTCAGATTAAGACAAGGCCCTGAAACGTTTGAGGGGTGTTATATAGTAGCTATTCACGTAGAATGAAAGTGGCGTGGAATCGCATATATATATATATATATATATATATATATATATATATATATATATATTAATGAAATAAGATATCAGTTTAAATCCACTAATTAATACATGATGAGGTAACCTGTTAAATCAATTACGTCTTGAAGACGATTTGTTATAGTCTGCACCAACTTTTCTGTTTCTTCGTCTGCTATGTTTTGCTTTATTTTTGCAATGTATTTTTGCAATGTTTTTTTGCTTGTTACTTCATGACATCGAATTCTTCTATTTAATACATCCCAAAGATGCTCAGTCAGATTAAGACAAGGCCCTGAAACGTTTGAGGGGTGTTATATAGTAGCTATTCACGTAGAATGAAAGTGGCGTGGAATCGCATATATATATATATATATATATATATATATATATATATATATATATATATATATATATATATATATATATATATATTAATGAAATAAGATATCAGTTTAAATCCACTAATTAATACATGATGAGGTAACCTGTTAAATCAATTACGTCTTGAAGACGATTTGTTATAGTCTGCACCAACTTTTCTGTTTCTTCGTCTGCTATGTTTTGCTTTATTTTTGCAATGTATTTTTGCAATGTATTTTTGCTTGTTACTTCATGACATCGAATTCTTCTATTTAATACATCCCAAAGATGCTCAGTCAGATTAAGACAAGGCCCTGAAACGTTTGAGGGGTGTTATATAGTAGCTATTCACGTAGAATGAAAGTGGCGTGGAATCGCATATATATATATATATATATATATATATATATATATATATATATATTAATGAAATAAGATATCAGTTTAAATCCACTAATTAATACATGATGAGGTAACCTGTTAAATCAATTACGTCTTGAAGACGATTTGTTATAGTCTGCACCAACTTTTCTGTTTCTTCGTCTGCTATGTTTTGCTTTATTTTTGCAATGTATTTTTGCAATGTTTTTTTGCTTGTTACTTCATGACATCGAATTCTTCTATTTAATACATCCCAAAGATGCTCAGTCAGATTAAGACAAGGCCCTGAAACGTGTGAGGGGTGTTATATAGTAGCTATTCACGTAGAATGAAAGTGGCGTGGAATCGCATATATATATATATATATATATATATATATATATATATATATATATATATATATATATATATATATATATATATATATATATATATATATAGGATGACGTCCATTAGGATATTTTTGAGTATACATTCTTGATACTAGTAAGCAATTTTCTTTACATTCCCAAATTACTGAAATCATATCCATACTTTCTTCTTGGGGATAAGTTCTTATGTTAAATAATTAGGCTTTTCAAATAATCTCGAACAACGATGATGGTTTAACTCCAAGTGTCACTAAATTATTTGTCAAAAATTTTTTTTATATGATGAATTATGACGTCAGCTCAGTCAGTGTCTACTTTTCAAAAATAAATTGCAAAAAATTTCTATCTAAAATTGAAAATGCTAAATTACTGAAAATATATGAAAGATAAATAAACAAACTTGATACACTTTTAATGACCTTTACAATTAAAATATACATTTCACAAAATACAGGACGTTTCTTTTAAAATTAGAAAGTTGATTGGCTTTAATGACAATAAAAATCAAATGTAAGTTTTTATCAACCCTGTATGATTTTTAGGATCATTTTCATTTTACAATAAATTGTAAAAATTTTACTGAAGAAACAATATAATTTAAAATATCTAGCTTGAATAGGCAAAGCAAGGCACTCCTCTGAAATTTTGATATACATTTTCAAGAATAATTAAATATCTCAAGAGCTGCTTGTCTTAGTTGCATGAAATATAACATTAACTTATCTTTATTTGACCCGCGATATCAAAATATGCAATAATCTACACGACATCCCATTTAAGTTTTGCCAATTTTGGTGTGAAACTTTCTTTTGAGCCGCTGTGTATATTTCAAAATTATTTTAAAATGTAGTATACCTACCCATCTCGTAATTAAAATATTTTAAAATATTTTATCGTTCTCTGTATATAAATCGAAGGAAATATGGTGCGCCACCTTGTATATTATGAATTTAGATTTCAGAATAGATTCTAACAAAGATGTTTTTTTATTTCGGAATATTTGTTGTAAAATCCTATAAATACCTAAGAAAGAAAACCTGACCTTTAATGCAACCTTAAGAGACTTCCTCTTTAACTGTTGCCTGTTGTGAAATTTTCCCGCTAGAATTCAGTGTTTTAGTTGAGACCTAAATACATTTTGCATTGTTCTCTTGGTGTTATAAAATTTTATTCTTCAAGGAGCGAATAAGTTATACAATTACACACCAGCTTTATATATTTAATTCTACAAATCTATCTGCTTTTCACAGAGATTGCGTGTGGGCGGGAAGCCTATTACCAAGAAAATGCAGTGTCGCGTGGTTAACATTCAACTTCGTTCCTCTTTTTAAAGCGATAGTTTTAGATTTTAAATATATTTGAAAATTGTGAAATATATTCTTTGACTCTAAATTTTGATTACGTTCGGATTCGAATGATAAAATTTAAATTTTTATGTAATTTTAAATTGAAGTTAATATTTTTTGATGATTAAGATGTAGTTTAAAAAAAACTTACTTATTAAGCTACTAAACAGGTTTTTTTCCTTTTAAGCGTTTGTTGAATATCCCTAGGCCTAAGTGGTATGTATATTTGTAGGAGCTTAGACCCTTTTTAGAGTAAGTATACATTGGCAGAAGTGTGTGTGTTGTAAATTCGTTGACATTTAGGTTTGCAATGACTTGTGCATCTACTAGACTATTAAACACCAGCAGTTTATAAATTTTTTGTTTTTTGACTTTAAGTCTCTCAGGCGTGAAAGTTTGCGCCAGTGCCTTGGCCTTTCCTCGTCCTCCCAGGTCAAAATTGCTTGCCTGGCGATATCGTAGGATATAATAAGTACTGGTTTTAATTTCCCAAGTTTCAACTTTGGAACTTTGTTTTCCAAAAGATCGGTATATCTAGGTATTTAGACTAAAGTAATTTTGTTCTTTTTTATTTAGTCGAGTTAAAAACTTCGTACAGCTTCATACCGTTTTCAACTTACAACGATTGAATTTAAGTGTTTTGACTACTTGAAACAAAAATTGTTGTCCTACATGTAAGATCTTCCAGTAATCTAACACACCTTTCATCGGCAAAGCCTCTAATATTTTTGCATGAAAAGCTGCTGGTAAATGAATGTCCCTATTTTTGAGCGGACTTTGTATATTTTTGCTCCAACACCTTCTATAGTTTTGGGCTCATTAGGATACCAACAAATCTCTGCCTTCAATAGTATTTTTGGTCGGCTTGTGCCTACTTCTAGTCTAGCCTTTTTTGGAACACCATGGCGAATCGTATATTGAAGCATGTAGTCTAGGTACGATATCTGAAAGTATCCAGAACGTTACGTAACAAATCGTCTCGCAACAATCTAGTGCTATCCATAGGATATGTATAATAGTCTTTACGAATTCTTTAGCTTTAATAACACAGCCTCACAAAAAAGAATATTCAGACAAGCGGATCAGACCCATGTATTCTTATGTACTTTTGGTCGCTGAATTCGAATCCGAGGTTGAAAAAATCATACATCCCCAAAATTATTAGCTAAGGCCAAAAATACCTTTAAAATGGTGTGAAAGCGAGATTAAGCTATGAGAATAGTTGTTCCATCTTAATAAATCAAACTATACAAAAATTTAATGTGTATTTTATGTTAAAAAGAAGCGTTCATTACTGGATTTGCAATATACCCCCAAAAAGGGGTGAAAACTACCCCTCATGTAAAAAAAATTTGAACCAAAAAAGCAATGACTGCTTAAAAAGCTCGAAATGATAAGAAACTGCACTGGATCCGAAGTAATACTTATAAAATATCTCTATACAGGTGAGATAAACTGCCTCTAAGCTTAAAGGACTCGGAGAAAAACGAAAAAATTTTAAATCTTGTGGGATTCTAATTTTCATGGATGTCATGACTTTCTGAAATTGCGTTGTACTTTTAAATAGATCTAGAATCTCACGTATTATCAATGTCCTGCAGTGTACTCTCAGAAGATGGAAAAACTACTCCCATTTAAGATTTAATAGGCAAAAAGCTGCAAGGACTTTTGAAAAAGCTCGAAATTTCAGAGGTTTGCAAAGATGAAGATAGTCTGCAGCTGTTATGACTTAATTTCCGAACACCACGCATACAATGCTGCCAAAAATCACCCCCAATTTTCCATGACACAGAAAAAAATAAAAAAAAACATTAATAGTATTTTTATATTCCGGCATTGATTGGTTAAATTTGTGTAGTACTCAGGTTTAGGCTTAGGATCTCACGTCAAACAGCTTTTATTAAATTCTACCTCTATAGGGGATAAAAGCTCCTCCCTGTATATATATATATATATATATATATATATATATATATATATATATATATATATATATATATATATATATATATATATATATATATATATATATATATATACTTTAAGGCCCTTTTTCTGGAGCTGAAAGTCGTTTTTTTGCGGCCAATTTCCCCTCAGCGATTTCTTAAGAACGGCAGGGAAATTTAAAACATGGCAAAAAAAACGTTAAGAAACGGGATTATTTTAATATTATATAGAATTTTACACAGGGAGGAGTTTTTACCCCCTAGGGCAGTAAAATTTAATAAAAACTCTTTGATGTGAGATCCTAATCCTAATTCAGAGTACTACGTAAGTTTAATCAAATATTGCATCCGGAAAAATAGAAATACTGTTATATGAATGTTTTTTTCTGTGCCATCAGATTCAGGAAGGTTTCTGGCAGCACTGTAAGGATAGTTTCTGGAAATTAAGCCAGAACTACTGCAGACTCTCTTCACTTTTACAAACCTCTGGTGTTTCGAGCTTTTTCAAAAGGCACTTCAGTTTTTCGCCTGTTAAATCGTAAATGCGGGTAGTTTTTTCCCCTTCTGAGGGAACACCGCAGGATATTGATGGTACATGAGAATCTAGATCTATTTGAAAATACTTCACAATTTCAGCCAGTCATGAAATTTAGAATCCTGCTAGATTTAGTATTAGTATATAAGTATTACGTCGGACCCAGTGCAGTTTCTTATCACCACCAAAGCTCTGACTGCAGTCATTGCTATTTTAATTCGATTTTTTTTTATATATGTGGGGTAGTTATCACCACTTCTTGGGGGTTTATTGCAAATCCAGTATATGGATGATATATATTTATAGAGAAAAGGGTTTTCGTATCGTAAATGGTTTTTGTCTAATAATAAAAAAATATAAAAGAATTCTAATTTTCGGACCTAAATTATTGAACGTCAAAAACGCCGGAAGCATACAATAGGTACAAACTAATTCGTAACGAAACTAACCTACTAGTCAGGCAACTAAAAAGTGAACATTGGGAGCAGTTCTCTAAAAGAATGGAAGGAGACTTCTATAGTGTACAAAAACAAATGTGGCGACTGATAAGACAACAGCGCAAAGAAATATCTGAACTCTCCGAACCAACAAAATATCAGAGGAGAAATGGATAGACTACCTAACAAAATTATTTGAGGGAGATGCTAACATTGGAAAAAACAACATACCAGCAATAAGGAATAATGTGGAAGTCACCATTCAAGAAGTAGAGAAAGCTATAAAATCCTTAAAAAATAGAAAGTCTCCCGGACAAGACGGAATTCATAACGAATTGTTGAAATACGGAGGACAGCGACTAGCACAGGAACTCACAAGCTTCATTCGAAAAATCCTGACACAATGCAAAGTACCAGATAGGTGGAGAACCAGCACAATAATGCTTATGTTTAAGAAAGGTGACAAACAAAAACCAGGGAACTACAGGGGTATTAATCTACTGGACACAACTTTGAAACTCGTTACGAAAGTAATCAAAAATAAAATTAATTCGGTTACAACACTGGAAGACGAACAGCAGAGATTTAGATCAGGAAGGTCTTGCGTGGATGCAGTATTTATTCTACGACAGATAGTCGAAAAATCTCTTGAATACAATAAACCAACATTTTTATGCTTTATAGATCTAACAAAAGCATTCGATCGCATAAAGCTAGATGACGTAATCCACCTGTTATATAAGAGAAATATTCCTATCAATATAATTCAGACCATCGAAAACATATACGCAAACAATAAAGTTCAGATTCGCACTAACGGTAAATTATCAACACCCATACCAGTCAACAGCGGTATTAGACAGGGAGACTCGCTTAGTCCTTTGTTGTTTAACATGATAATGGACGAAATAATAAAGGAGGTGCGACTTGGTAGAGGATATAAAATGGGTGATATAGAAATAAAAATTATCTGTTACGCTGATGACGCTGTGATATGTGCCGAAAATGAAGACGACCTCCAGAGATTGTTAAATACCTTTAATCTTACGGGAAGAAAATATAATATGATTATCTCAGCCGAAAAAACTAAATGTATGACAACCTCAAAAGAACCCCTCCGATGCAAACTAGAACTAGACGGTCGAATAATACAAGAAGAAATGAGTTTCAAGTATCTAGGAATCGACATAACTAGTTATGGTAACATCGAAGATGAAGTAAGAGGGCAGGTGGCCAAAGCAAACAAAGTGGCGGGTTGCCTCAACGACGTGATCTGGCGAAACAAACACAACAAGAAACAAAGGTTCGGATCTACAAAACCACAATTAGACCTATTATGACATACACCTCAAAAACACGGCCAGAGACGACAAAAACGAAACAACTATTGGAAACTACAGAAATGAGAATACTTCGACGAATAACAGGAAAAACGCTACTAGACAGAGAAAGAGGCGATAACATCAGGCAATCATGCAACACAGACTACATTAATGAGTGGGTTCTACAACGTAAGACACAATGGAACAAACACATAAGCCGAATGACAGAGGTTAGACTGGTAAGGATCGCACGAGATAAATCGCCTAGCGGTACACGCAGTAGAGGTCGACCACGGAAAAGGTGGAGCGATAATTTAAGTCCAGAATGAGGAAAATCGAAGAAGGAACAGGTCAGGGACCTATTATAGAAGGTAGAAGAAGAAGAAGAAATTATTGATTATATACTGTAGAAATGCAAAAATGGATCTAAATTTATTGAAAAAGTTGAGAATCATATAATTTTAAATTGTGCAACATAAAATATACTGGGTAAGCAAGGACTGGGCCACCCTTATAATTAGGTTTTAAGGTATTGATGGAGTTTTAAAATATTTGTGTAGATGTTTGATAGTAAATCTAACTTTGAAATAACATACAACTGAATATTATTTCTTGTTTCGCTAAAATATGTCTAATTTTAATATATTCATACAATTTTATGTATTTCCTTAAATTCTCTTTCACTGACATAATTTATTTCTTTATCTTCTGGATCGGGATTGACCTGATTTTGAGTCCAAGGCTGGATATGTATTATTAATTTTGTATTCATTTGTAGTGCCCAGAACGCTGCTTGTTCACAACCAAATTATATGTGATTTCATTAAATATTTTTAAGGATATTGCCAGTGTATGCTATAACATCTTTTATCATATACTGGTGATTTTCTAAAGGTCACTGCTGCAACTTCATGACAATAATCTGCAATATATTGTTAGTAAAATAGCTTTAATGTAAAACCGGCATATAATTTAATTACTCATTGGAGCCTGGGACCTCTCTTGAAGTACAGCATTGAGCCGACCACTTTAGAAGCTTAAATATTGCGAACGTTTTACATAGAATGATATAATAAATAAAAAAGAATTATTTTTTAATTTATTTTCTTTCTAATGTTATCTTATTTTTGTTTAATTTGGGATACATGTTTTGTACATTTCAATTACCTGAATTGAATCTATTGAAAGACAAAAACATTTTGATACTATTAATTATTAGGAAAATGGATTTTTACCGTTAAATACCGTTAAATTTGTGTGCGTGCTAGACTGGTATTTAATGTAAAGGCGTTAGAGATTAATTTTTAGGAGGAGAGCAAAGCTGAAAGCTAGAAGCGGCGGCACTATGCCCTAGAGTAGGGGTGGGTATTTAAAGAGAGCGCCACTGAATTTTTCTGGGTAAACACAGAAACCCCCCCACGTTGTTGCTTGGATCTAGCGTTCAACTCAGTTCTCAGACCAAAAAAATTGCTACGCAAAATATAAAAGTAAAAAATAAATGTAACGCGCTTATAAAACTCAAACTCAATTTTAATACTAATTCTACTCTTTATTTACGGATAAAAAGAGTTTTCTGTCCCTAAGGGTGCACTGATGTTTCTCTGAGGGTGGACCGATGTTCTGTCCCTAAGGGTGCACTTGTTGATATCCCTAAGGGTGGATCTGGGTTGTTCTCTACTCAGAGGGTGGATCTAGGTTGTTTTTCGACCCAGGGAGTGAATCTAGGTTGTTTGTTTTTCAACCCAGATGGTGGATCTAGGTCGTTTTTCGACACAGAGGGTGAATTTAGGTTGTTTTTCGACTCAGAGGGTGAACCCCGATCTTTTGGGGTCAGACTGATTCCTTAGTTGACCTGTGCAAACTGCCTAAAATTCCTGTCTCCAGGTTAATCCCGATAAAAAAAACCATAACTGCCAATCTGGCAAAAGATACGATACACCAAAACTCAACAAAATTACCGGAATAATTTTCGACTTTCCATCTCAGAATCCCAAAAGTTTGGCAACTAAAAATTGAAATGGAAGTCTGCAGCTGCCTTGGCCGAATCAAACCAGGAAAAAAAGTGAAAAATCAAGTCAAAACAGCTTCCATTTATAATCATGGCCCTGTTTGCGTACTAATCGACTTGTGTTAGGCGCGTTCATATACCACATGTGAAAGAAATGACAGCTCAAATAGAAAGACGCCGGGCAACAACAGTCGGCTAAAATTCATTTATCAGTTGAGCCAATTCGTTAATCATTAGCATTTTTCAGTCAAAACAAAAATAATAAATCTAATAAGTATCCCACTAGTTATTTTTAAATTCAAGAAATACATATTAATACATCAATAGAAATTTCCTGATTTCTGCAACCCAACATACTTACAATCCCATCGAATGTAAATACAAATAAAAGGGAAAAAAGCAAGATCTATCTGAATATAAAAAAAGGAAGCAATAAATTTGATATTGATAAGAAAATATCTAAGCACAGTGTAGTGAAATACCAAAGTAGGACAAAATAATGGCAAATAAAATTAATCAAAACTGTACTTAATGAAATGTTTGTCTTCAAAGAATCCCTAGGAAATACTTAAGGAAAATGATACTGTGTTGCCCATAATGACAGTATTTGCAAAATAAGGTGAAATTAAATAAATTAGCCATAGTGAGTTTAAGCGCAAAATTGAACCGTAACATACTTATGACGCAATTTTTGGCCAACTTTGATGCACTTTAACTCTGAAACCAGTTGAGTCTCAGGTACTAAATTTTTATCATTTATTTATATTATAAAGAGGTATAATCTATATTAATTTAATAATTTTTCCCTTTTGAGATATTTAACTTTAATTATTTCTAAAATAAAATTTTGGGCATTTTTGAAAACTTATGCAAAGTTCTCAAGCTTAAAAATTCTAAGCAAGAAATTCTATAACACACCTATCCAAGAAAAAAAATCAAAGGTGAGTCTTTATTGCTTTTAATAATTTTAAAGGAATAAAAGTCCCCTTTTATGTTAATTTTTACTTTATAGTTGTGAATTTCTTTTTCTTCGCTTTCCTCATTACTTAAGTAATATTATGTAAGGACAAAAAATCTAGACCAAATATTGTTCTGATAATTTTGGTTTTTAGTTTGTCTTGATATCTAAAAATTACATTTGCGAAAAAATTGTTTTCAGTAAAAAATTTTTTATCATCGTTTTGAACTCGCGTAATATTGGGAAGTAACTGGTAAAAAAATTAAGAAAACCAAAAATGTTGAGCAACATCGTCTGGGTGATTTCTTATGGATTGATCCTAAAGTATTTTTTGTGTTTTTATTTTTAAACGTGAAGCTGAGAATTAACGTAATTGGTTATCGTTGAGAACATAAATATCATTTGCTCTATTTTTTAAATATTACCCTTATCTGAAAATTGTATAATACAATTACGAAATTTATTAATTTAAAGGAATCGTCCGAAAATGATAATAATAACAAAAGTTAAAACGTAACCTTTAATTTCAAAAATGCCAATCATTTTTTTATTAAAACATAAATAAAGTTTATGGAAAATTTAAAAGGGTGCGTGACTTTTATAAAATCCATTTCTCTCAAAAGTAATTCCCTTCAATTCACATTATCATTCGTTTTATACTTTTTCATCGAGATTCGTAAGTTCCCGCTTCCCTTTTAAAGCTTACCGTGGCATATTATATGAGGATAAAGGCTAAGAGCCTGCAGTGGTGGGGTTTACTTCAAGTAGGAAAGCAGATCCATTTTCTTGTAAAGGATCTGCACTTCATTTTTCCAAGTTGAGTCAATCAAATATGTATGTATCGAAATTTCTGGGTACTAAGCAGAATACGATAAGCAAGGAGTAGATAGACCGCGTTTTCTTTTTTGATAAATTTGAAACTATCGTTGAAAAAAAAATCATTTTTATAGTGGTGAGATTTATGTTAAACATAAAGCGTGTGCAGTCTCTTGTATGTATTTAGATTCGTTGACAAGTTTCTTGAGACCTACTCTATGCATGCGTATGTCAATATTCTATATAGTTTCCTTAGCTTTTGAGGATAAATAATTTTTCTATACTCAGCGATTCGACTTGACTTCGCACAAATATAATTAGAGTTCTCAATGGAAGCTATGTAAAAATAATGATTTTGTATTCATAAAAGTGTGCGATGTAATGTGTAGATTCAGTTGTCCCATGTGTTATTAATAATGGTCGTCTGAACTAAATCAAAATTAATTAATTAATACGTTTATTAACGAATTATTCGCAGATTGGCTATTGTTTTAAAACTTATTCCTTTTCTATATATATATATATATATATATATATATATATATATATATATATATATATATAAATATGTAGATAAGTTTTTGTCCGTGTAATTTAAAATAAAATAGAATAAAATATTGGCGAAGCGGGCGTGAAAATTTGTCAATCTACATGATTCTCGTATTAAAAAGTGCGGAGCACTCCAAAATATGGAAAAACTCCGGGTCCGACAGATGGCGACAGCGCTGTTTCGTCCTAATATGGGACTCGTCAGGCCACCGCAGTCGGTACAAACCATCATCTCGCCTTTGCATCGTATAAAGCTGAATTTATAATCAAAACACAGCAAATAAGATGACAAAGGCGACATCTCGATGGTCCACTTGATAATACAAGAACCACACAGATTAACAAAGTTTGTAAAAGAACCATCATATGGTGGCGCGACGGTGAATTAAAACAGAAATATGTAAAATCGAGTACACGAAACGCGCTGCCCAAAGGATGGGGGTCGCATTTTTCGGTACTGGCAAGCAAGCCTACCGCCTATTTTGGGAGCCAAAGCCACGTGCCGCACCAAACGATCCCACCATGAGAGCATCGTTTAGCGTGTTTAAAAGCCAAACAAGTAAATAAATATGTAGATAAGTTTTTGTCCGTGTAATTTAAAATAAAATAGAATAAAATATTGGCGAAGCGGACGTGAAAATTTGTCAATCTACATGATTCTCGTATTAAAAAGTGCGGAGCACTCCAAAATATGGAAAAACTCCGGATCCGACAGATGGCGACATCGCTGTTTCGTCCTAATATGGGACTCGTCCATATTTTGGAGTGATCAATTTCCAGAGCTCAGTTCTTTTAATTTCAGGTAAAACCCGATCTGCATTGATTTTAGTTAGAACTTTGTCGACGGTTGGAATCTGCTTCTCATAATAAAATGAATGTACAACTTCTTTTATTGCAGTTTACATCTCTTCTTCCAACGAGGGTTTTCGTCTGCCTGTGATTGAATGTAGCTTGGGAGTACTAATAATTCCAGTCGTTTTTTTCTCCTTCAATATTCGGTACATAGTAGATTTTCCAACTCTTGTCATGTTAGAACACATCTCAACAGAGCTTTTAACATTATTATCTAGATATTGATATCTGAAGGCATCATAAACATTCATCGTAATAAGTTTTTCGTTGAGGAAAAAATGCCCTGGTTTAGCGATTTTGAAATAAATATAGATGTGGAATTCATATCTTTTGGGTATCTCACTAATCTCAAATAATATATAAAAACAAGCACAAACAAGATAAATCACTAAGGACACACTGTAAGGTGTACTTTGCTCACTGACAGAAATTAAATTGAACTATCAGAAATTTTATTGTTGCAGTAAATTTATTGCTTATAATATTTAAATATAATTACATATAATTAGATTTACGGCCGTCCTGCGGCACTGGAGCAGGTACGTTGGAGGTTTCGGTAACAGTTTTATTACTCTGTCTAGTTCTTGAATAGAGTATAGGAATAGGTATGCTTGCGATCGCCCCTCTCCTTCCCATGAGCTTTGAGTTCATGAAAATGGAACCGATTCTGCCTTTTATATTAGGAATGTATATGATGCTGGCACTCTCCCCCCTCCCCGTTGTCAACTTGTTTTTCTTGCGATAGCCATCTCCCAAGAGCTTTGAATTCAGGAAAATGGACCCGATTCTGCCTCTTATACTAAGATTGAGTATGCTTCTCGCATCCTCCAACCTTGTTGACAACTTGTTTTTTCTTGTGATCGCCCCGCCCCCTCTACAAGAGTTTCAAATTCAGAAAGATAGACCCGACCCTGCCTTTTACACTAGAAATGGGAATGTTGCTGGGTCTCACCCCAATATCCAAATGCAATGAAATATTTTAACTTATTGCATATTTCTTTTTAAAACATATTTTTAAGGTCTAAAAACGACATTAATAATCACACAAGATTCAAAAAAATTGCTGGTAAAATAATAATCCTTTAAAAATACAAATAATATTTTGTAAATTATATGTTTCAATTGCTGACAACACTCTCTAAATCTGTGTTTTCTGTCTGACTTGTTATCACTGGTTCAACTTCCATATTTACCAAATATTGTTGTTTGGTGTACCATTCTTTAATAACTGTTCAATGTGTTTTGTGCAGCTTTCCAACACTTCTGGACTACACTGTTTTAAAGCTTCCATCCATTTTTATCAATATGTTTGCTATATATATTCTTTTTAATTCCTTTTTGCCACTTCTAATAACTCAAGCTTAATTAATTTGTCATCAAAGTTTATATGATTAACTTATTTTTGACCGTTCATACCATAATAACAAAAAAAAATTGTTTACCAGTATATCCTTCAGGGTTGTCTAGACTTTTAATATTGTTTCTTGGATAAGAACTGTTAAAGTAAACATTCTGTTGAAGAAACACTGCTTGTTCTCCCAATTAGTGTTCTTCTGATGTCGTTCTTTTTATATTTGAATTTCGGTTCCTTAAGCAGAATACTTAAAGATTATTTTCTCGTAGACATAATTTCTTTGGTGGTAAGTTCAGTGTTTAGGCTTTTTAGAGTAAGATTATTAAGTATCGATCTAAACTTTGTATAGACTAAATATACTAAATTCAAGATTATCTTATATATTAACATATCATTCTTTTACTTTCTTCGTACATATTGTAGAATATTTTGTATTTTGTTCTCTTCAGTAATATCTGGTGGTTTTTTCTTTCAGACTAGGTTTATTTTTTCTAGGAGAAGAATAATTGGATTTTTTTCCTTTTTATAATAGCATATAGAGTTTTTCTTGAAATTTAAGTAGAGTTGTTATTCTCTAGAAATAGAGATACCTAACTGAAAATATTTATTTTCCAAAATATATTTTTATTTGGTCAGATAAAACATTACCACCTTTACTCTTTTCCAACTCAAAATGCTCAGACAAATTAAGCACAAGCTGTTGTATTTGCTTCTTAAAAGTTTTACCATGGTTTATCTATATACAAATAAAGATGAAAATATCTTAAAGCTGTCTTTAATATGCTCGTAGATTGATGACTCACGGTTTTTCTTTTACTGAACCAATCGTATGTAAAATAATTATGTCCGAAGTTTGACCTCTATTTTTTTTATTACCTTTAAAACGACAAATACATATGCTGGTTTCGTTTTTAAAACATAATCTTATGCTATCGCAGATTTATTTGTTGTTATACATTGTTTTGATGTATCTCAAATGGTTTAGACAGTGCTTGAACTTTTGTTTTGTCCTAGACTTAATTTAAAACTATAGTTATTGCTTATATATTACGTATCAGACATATTTTCTTTTTCTACTATATAGTAATATCACAAGAGAACTAGAATAACCAGTAGGTTTACTTGGCTTTCCATTGCCGAAGTTGAATTTCAATTTTTTATAGCTTCGTATTCCAAATCAAGAATCTAATATCATTGAGAAATCTTTGACTGCCCTCCACTGCTTTATGTGTCTATTTAACTCAAACTTTCTTGACAATACTTGATTTTACCGTACAAGCTATAGGATGACGCATTTTGTAAAGCCAACCCAAATATTTCGCAAAGTTCGTGAAATAGAGAAAAATGTTTAACACAGAAGTTGTAGAGTTAGAAGGGGAACATTCAATAGTTATCTTGACTTGATCTAGAAACTGATCTTCAAGGTTATTTCAAGGGAAAATTGTTTTTTTTTTGTTCAAATGCTGCAATAGAAAGTGCACATTTAAACATATATTTACTGGTCTCTGAGTGTGCAGGAAGGATTTTGAAAAAACCCATTTTTATACTTTTTTCATTTTATTGATGAAATCTTGAGAAAAAACAAGTGACTTTATTTATAAGGAAGACTAAAATCTGCTTTGTGGTTATTTCAAAGACGTTTTTCAATAAAAAGAAAGACTAAGATACTGTCTAAAATATTGAGCAAACTTAAAAAGAATAATATAATATAGAGTGAGCTGGTTTAGTTTGAACAAATTTTAATTTATTTTTAAATAGTGCTTTTTAATGGTCACGGTCAAAATTATAAACAAACTTGTGCAATAAAACTTTTCCTCGATCGTCCTTACAATCGAAGATTTACCTACCAATAGGCCACTCAACACACAATGCGCCTATAGAAAAAAATTTTTTAGTGGCGACCCATAACTTTAGAACATGCACTATCTACACTGTAGCCCAGCTGAAGTAAATTTTCACCAGAAATGCAACAGAACTAACAGAACTTAAGTATTCAAGTTAAAGTAAATTAAATGTGTTACAACAATATGCATCAATGCCCGTATCTCCGTACAAAGGGGAAATAAAAGAGTGCATCAAATTTATTATAACCGCGAGTCCAATTTTTTCTGATTCGATTATATTACAGAGTGATTTGGAAAAGATGGGCAATTTCTTGGCGACGTATAATTCACATGAAAATAATATCACATGTTGATATAATTATTTTTCTAAAAATATCCCCACGTCAAAATATTCGGCCTCAAACGTGGATTGTGAAATGTAGTTTAAATAAATTTTGTTCCGCTTAATAAAATGTAGTAAACTGTGCTCTTGAGAATTTTTGCACTAAATTTTAAAGCCGATCAGATTTTTTAAATGTAACATAAGTTTTTTAGCTATTTAATCTTTTTTTTTTGAAAAAAAGTAATAGTTCTTTAATTTCGAAAAAAATGAACCATTTTCGACATAAATACATTTGAAAAGTTGACTGCACCCAATTTGAATGCAGATTTGTAATAGGAATAACTGTTATTTTACTACTAGCAGTGTAAGTGACACATACTTTTAGGTAACAATAGAGGCTTGAACGTACAAGTTAATATATTCATTTTTACGTAAAAACAACAGGTTTTCCTATTATAAAACTTCATTCAAATTGGATGCAGTGGAATATTCAAATATATTTATTTCGTTAATGGTTAATTATTTAGAAATCAAAGAAGAATATCTTTTTTTAAGTAAAAAATAAGCAACAAAAAAATGGATGTTGGCTTAAACTTATATTGAAATAAATTATCAAAGGTACAGGCATCCCCGGCTTACCTGGCATGTATTAAAAAATATTGTTAAACCAATTTAAGGGTGTCCATTTGTTACAACCTAGACGAAAGTTTTACTACATTTTATCAATCTTTCCAATATATATATATATATATATATATATATATATATATATATATATATATATATATATATATATATTGCATCTTTCACGGATTCCTCCGTGTGAGATGCAATAGCAGTGGATACATCCACATTATGCCATTGTAGTGCTGAAATCACATTCAGCAAATAATTATATGCAGCTCCGTGTGTGAATGAAGCAAAATGCGAACAGTAAATGCAAATTTCGTTTCAACCATATCCTTTCTGTGTTAGAGGTTGCACAATTTGAATAAATTGTTAAGGAACACAATTTATCCCATTTTACCAACATCGAGATGATGGCCTACCTGTACCACCATACCGAGAAGAAAGTCAAGACTTACCCTCCCCGCCTCAGTGATATGGCTTCATTCATACACGGAGCTGCATATAGTTGTACGTTTGCTGAATGTGATTTCACCACTACAACGGCATAATGTGGATGTATCCACTGCTATTGCATCTCACACGGTGGAATCCGTGAAAACCGCATAAACATATATACGCCACCCGGCGGGAGGTCGGCGAGGCCGCGTTCGGTATTTGCATGCTTCCTTCCGATCTATTCTTTGCATAGCCAGGTATATGTCGGTACCTTGATGAGTCTAGTAGAGACGAAACATGTACCTCTGCCGTATCACTGTGGCGGGGAGGGTAAGTCTTGATTTTCTTCTCGGTATGGTGGTACAGGTAGGCCATCATCTCGATGGTAGGATAAATTGTGTTCATTAGCAATTTATTCAAATTGTGCAACCTCTAACACGGAAAGGATATGGTTGAAACGAAATTTGCATTTACTGTTCGCATTTTGCTTCATATATATATATATATATATATATATATATATATATATATATATATATATACATATATATATATATATATATATATATATATATATATATATATATATATATATATATATATATATATATATATATTATATATATATATGAACTACATGCCGTCGAGAGATTGCCCATCTTCTCTGAATCACTCTAGATAACTAATATTCATTTTAGATATGCATTCACAACTTACAGTTTCCGACTTTGATCGGAACTCTGTCAAACAGCAGCAGAAGTTATCTTTTAAAATACGAACACTATATTAAATGCTGAATGTACATATCTAGAGGAGGCACGAAACAGTTTAGAGTTAATCAACTGATATTTTGGTGGTTCCGCAGTTATTATGATCTATTAGACAACTATCTTCAACCTTTTGGTTTTCTTGTGGCAACTGTTTATACAGGGTGTCCGGAAAAGTGTGGGAAATCTCCCGGATATGAAAAAACACCTGAAAGTTTCATATAAACTATTTTCGTATAGGCCTTCTCTTTGGAGATATGGGCCCCAAAGAGCTGCAATGGAATCAAGGTTTTTACACATAAGAACAGCTGTCATATCCTTATCACTTGAAAAAAGTGCATGAACTGATTCCTGAAGATTTTCCCCGTAGAATGCAGCTTGCAAACTGACTATTGGATCAGCAACGAAATAATGTAAACTTCATTAGCACTGTTCTCTTCACGAATGAAGCAGAGTTTACCAAAAATGGGATCATATTCACACAACTCACATATATGAGTTCCAATCAATTAATATCTGGGTAGGAACGTTTGCAACAACAATATTTTGTTTTTGATGCCGATAAAATAAAACGCACATTTTTTGCGAACCTAGGTCGAACTGCAATTCACAGAATTAGACGTTTTTAAGTAAAGAGGTAAACTCTAATTTTGAAACGAGTTATTTTTTATCGTAAGGTTGAAGGTTGAACATTTGATAGGAACAAATATGTAAATAAAATGACGTTTTTTCGGAAATGGTTAGGATTAGCGACATGAATCAATAGTAATTTTTAGTCAATTGTTAAAGGTATGTAAAAAAGTTGTTCAAAGTTCTTGCAGCTGTGAGTAATTCACAACACTTTCTTGGACAGTAATTTGAAGGGTCTTACCTAGGATACATCACATTAAAAGAAATTGAAATATTCTATTGCAACTCTTTGGGAGCCCATATTTTTGAAGAAGAGGCCTTTACGAAAAAAGTTTATATGAACTTGTAGTATTTCTTACACGTGTTTTTTTCACCCATATTCACATTTTCCTGGACATCCTGTATTCCCCAGACAATCTCATCTGATTTTACTATAACTGAGCACAAAGTATGTTTATAATTTTGTTTATTTTATGAAATGCTTTTTGCCGATGAAAATTTGACTCTACATAATTATTTGAGTGATTTAATCGATTAAAACAGAGTCATATTGTCGTAGAAGATTTGACTCCGATTCAACGAAACCAAATATGGTGGATTGCGTTAATACCGCAAAGAAAATAGTGTTTTAAAATCATCGTAGTATTAGCATCTCTAATGATGTTTGCGTGACATTAATCATCACAATTAGGCGTATTTCTGGAAGGACAGTTCGTGGATTTATTCCTGTGTAATAGTTTTTATTCGCGTTGCCTTATCAAATTTAACGAAGGAAATACAACATCAAGCAAATATATTTGTCATTAAACATTCACTCATTAGAGTACCGGAAAAGGTTTTTAAATTGCATTAAAAAGTATGGTTATAGTTCAATGATGAAAGGTCATATTGACAAAATACTTTCTTTTCTTATTGGTTTTAATATGAATGAAATATATTATATAAAAAATTTTGATGTATCATTTGTCGTGTTTCATATATAAAACGTTTTAAAGTTATATGAATTGTCATGTTCCGGACCTGTTTAGAGATAAAAGGTGGAACATTTAAAAACTATTAAATTGAAGATAAAGTGAATGATGCAGAAATCAGTGTTTGAGGGCTTTATAACTTAGGGTGTACAAAGTTTCTGTAGATTTGCCAATTTTGTCAAAAGCCATAAAATTCTTTGCCACTCAATTTACTAAGAAGTACACGGTATAGTCAATCTCTTAACTTATACGATGTTCTTCGTTTCTTAAGACTAACTGTGCCTCTAGAACTGCGTAGGTTTACCTTCGATAGTCTGATTATTTTATTAGTTGAATTTAAAATGTTTATCAAATTAACGAGTTTTTTATAGGTTGTTTGGGGAATAATTTTCGTTTACCGTCTAACGTCGTATTGTTATCGTTTTCTTTATTTCGATAACTACCCGGCGCGGCGCATGAAGAAAAGAATGTAATTATTATCTTACTGGTCTGTTAAGGTACTATAATTAAATGTATTTTAATTTCCATAGGTCTTCAATCTATGCGCCTCACGATTTTGGCTTAATTTGTTAAAAATTAAGGAAACATACCCATTGTTGCCATTTATAGCATTAATTTTTCACACTTTTTAGAAAATTCAAGTCATTAAAGAAACACATGATTATTCTTTTCATTAAATTATATGCTTAAAATATGTACCGGTTAAGTAACTGCAAGACTTGCAGTGCTCTAACCAGTTGTCCAGAAAACATTGAACAACAAGCATATTTCGAATATTGTTTTCCGCAGAAAAATGATTTTCATTCCTTATTTCAAACGTATAAACCCGATTTTTCGTACACTTCCATTAGGATTCACCTATTGTTAAAATTATTGTTTAAGTGCTCGACAATCGGACGGTTTAAGCGAGGCTATCTTGTAAATATCACATTTTCAAATGCAATTGAAATGGCACATTTTTTTTAACAAATTTCGTCCTGCCTTTTTAATCTTTAGGGAGAAATAGCCTTATAATAAATAAAAATTAGTTGATAATATGTTAGAATTTTTTGCTGCCGAAATTATGATAATTCCAAATCACATTCCTTATGAAAGAAGCTCCGTTGGTTGTTAAAATATTTAGTACAAAGTTGCCTAATATTTTGAGTACTTTTAGTTGAATCCTTTAAAAAGATGTAAAATTTATTCTTCGGTTTCAGAACGGATTTCCTGTTACTGACCATGTTCTTGAAATTTTGGAATCACACTATCTGTATTTAAAAGTCTCTGAGAAACATGGACCAAGGTTTGGCGAGCTACAACCGACCTTTCTGGGTATCTTTGCTTGTAAATACGCCTAGACTTTTTAAAATTTTGAAAAGCTTCTCCGTAAATAAGAAACATATTATGATATTCTAGTGCACAATATGTTTTTGGGTTTAAAGATAAACTAAATGCTCGCACTGATCAACGCTGTCATATTATAATTTTAAAGATTCTTTGTCATATTCAAATTCATATCAAAAGAAGGTAATTAACGCAAAAAATTATGAGGTAATGATTTCACACTACGAGTATTAAAAATTTATGCGACGTTGTCATTCCTTTCTGATATTGTATGGCATATTTTTTTATTCAAAAAACATTGTTAACTAGATTATATATTTAATTTTTACCAGATATTCTTTTAGACATATTTGCTTCAAATTTTAATTCTTATCACACTTTTCTGATTTGATATAAACATATATTAAACTGGGTCACCCTGTTAGAAAACACCTTTATTTTGCCCATCAATTTCGTGGTAGTTTCGTAGTTGTCGTTTGTTTCTTTTGGGGTACGTTATTGTATTTTTTTGGTTTTGGTAAAAACAAAAATGAATTCTGTTCATAGTTCAATTGCAGAGCCATTCTGTGGTCGATCATTAAGTCATAAGGCTGAAATAAAAAGGCTTGGAAGACATATTACTAATTTAGAAATAGAACAATCCGGGTCTAGGAAAAAAAGGACTTTTACTAGGACGTTTAATCCGGACCTTTATATTAATCATATCTGGCTTTGTGATTGTGAAATTAAAAATGCTCTATTTTGTTTTCCTTGTTTATTACTTGGAGCAGAAACTTCTTGGACAACAATAGTTTTACCGACTTAAATCATTCGGGGGATCACATTAAAGAGCATACGTTGTCGGCAAAACACATAAAAATGTTTTGCAATATTCACTTTTTGGGACTGTTAACGTAGCTGCTCAATTAAGCAGCGCTTATCGAAGAGTTATTGAACTACACAATGAAAAAGTAAGACATAATCAATACGTTTTAAACATTATAATTAATTGTGAGTGTTTTTGTGGAGCTTTCGAACTCTCATATCAAGGACATGGCGAGTCTACGTCTTCCTCTAATCCCGGGGTTTTTCGAGGTTTAATTAATTTTAGTGCTGAGTTAGACGGTGCTCTGGAACAACATTTGGAAAAAGCATGAAAATGAAATTTTCCAAGTAATGTTTATTGTATGTCAAGAGGAAATTTCGGAACTTCTTGTACTTTATGACTATTTTGATCAAAACATCGAGCTAAGTAAGACATTTAATGAAGTTCTAAAACTTTTAAAAATTGTAATTATTATTCCGATGACATTGGCGGAAGAAGAACGGATAAAAACGTTTTTAAGGAATACTATGAGCCAAGAAAGGCTTTCTGATTTGAAAATGTTTTCTGAAGGTAACAGTCTTATCGAAAGCATACCTGGTTTTATCGGCGAGTTATTGATAAGTTTGCTAATGCCAAAAATGCATTTTCTTTATCAATAATTCTCACAGTAAGTTAAACGTACATTTTTTTTGACTTCTATATTTTTATAATTTACTGCCTTCTTTATGTTTAGTTATTTAAAATACACTGCTTTGTTTCATACTAACTCAATTTTTAAAGACTTATTTTTTCGATAATAATTTGGATTAGAGTGAATCTAGAGGTGGGCGCCATTTTTGTTTTGTTTGTTTTGATTTGTTTTTGATAATTTTCTTGATTTTTCCGATAAAAAAGTGCAAATTTATGAATTTTTATATAATAGAGATGCTTTTATTAGTGTGTATTTTTTTATCGGAAAAATCAAGAAAATGATCAAAAACATATCAAAACAAACAAAACCAAAATGACATCCACTTCTAGATTTAGTCTAATCCGAATAATTACCGAAAAAATATGTTTTATATACCATTGAAATTGCAACTCCTACTTTATATATATTAGTTATTTTCTGTGAATTTCTGGTCAAAGCCCATATGGGGGTGAACCACAATAAAACTCATAGAGTTTCAAGTAGTGTATGTAACCTTTTTAGAAAATTCTCTTTTTTAAAGTAATTAATCCACATTCAAGTAGATTCTGTAATAGCGTTAAATATATATTAAGTAAATGCTATATAAAAGTTTAAAACAGCTATCCATAACTTTGTTGTTCATTTAACTTTTTGCAGTGTGTCTTTATCTAATAAATTGAACCTACGTGAACCAATTGTTACAATATTTTGTAGAAAACTGTAATCGACTTATTGAAGTTTGAAATGTAATATTAATGTTTTTTTATATACAATTTTGTATTTAATATTTTAATTGGTTGACATTTTCTCCTGACTTTAGGTATGTAATGTAATTATTATAACTCTGAACAGTAAGAAAAGGAAGATATCCTGGAATAAACAAAATTCTTACAATAAGTATACACAAAACATTACCATAATTAACATAAATGACTAGTATTTTTAAAGCAAAAAATCATTAGATTTATAGGTCTGATATAAAACGGTAATTTCAAAGTACAAATTCTAGACTTTCTCTTGAAGAACTGATTATTTTTTGCTCATAATTTATGTTTTTAATTGAAATATGAACACTCCTATTTATATTCTCTGAAAGCTCATTTAAAGCGAGTAACTTAGAGAAACAATTTTTAAACAGAGCATTAATAGAGAGCATGTACTATTTTGAACTTAATTGCTCAAGTTGTTCCATCTGCTACCTCATTTCTAATAGTCGGAGTCCAGGAAAAAAATCTCTGATATTTTCAATAGAAAATTTTCAAATTTCTAGAGAATGTTCTAAATGAGGCATGTGGCAGATAAACTTTCGAAACAATAATAATTATTTCAAAGCATTCTAGAATTAATAGCCTTTGTATTCAATTCCATTTACTTAAAACTTAAAATAAAACAAATTACTGCGGATTAAAACTTTCTGGCCCGCGCCTCGCATAGCGGACAAAACCGAGATTTTAAATAATGAACTATCACGATTATAATAACATTTTGTCTGCTTTTGAGCTTTTAATTTACTTCCCGAATTCAGCAAATTTAATTTGTAACAAGAGATTATACTGTGAATTAATTCAATTCGATACAATAACGAATCTTTGATGATTGGAAGTGTTTTACATACACAAGAATTTAACCAAAGTTTATCTTATAATTTTGCTAGAAATTTTCATAAAACTAATTTACCGTTTACGCATTGAAATAAGTAATGGAAATAAGCCTTTGTGAAATTTGTAAACACCATATTAACCTGCCTAAAACATGCCAAGTTGGTGGTTACCATAGATAAAATATTTATAGATCCGCAAGGCTTAATCCCAAAAACGGCAAATTTACGACAATAAAATGTAAACATCCTAGACCAGATGTCGGCATGCGCACTACAAATTGATCAGGTGACCATCGACAGGACCGAACTTCGAAAATCTATTTAGTTAGTTCAATTAGTCATAAATGGTGTCTAAATGAAGCAAGTTATCAAAGTTGCAATCTTTAGTAAAGAAGTCGGTCTCATGTAACTTTCTTGTTCTGGGAGTTATATCATATGGGCACAAATAATATCTGAAGCAGAAGGGAATAATCCGATCAGTGTACCGATGGGAGTTAGTTTAGTAATTTCTTATACTGTGAAAGTAAAATTGTGAAAAAAATGTATCTTACTATTTCTCTAATCTATTGTTTCCGTCTGTGTGCGTTAACTTTCTTGTTGTGGGGTGGGAGTGAATAATTAACATTTTTAAAGTTCGGCAATTTATTCTCTAATTATGAAAAAATAATTACCATCTTTTGCTTGTCTTTTTTTTTTAATTTTTTAAGAAAATATTGATACGAAATGGGTTTTTTAACGGATATGCAGGATTTGAAAATAATTTTATATACTAATATTTTTCTGCCGTAATGGTGAACGGAGCATATATTTTCTTATCGCATTAATTTTTTCGACAAAATGATAAAAATGTTATTTCAAATAAAGTAAGTGAACAAGGTCATTGCTGGGGGTGAATAAAAAAATATACCAACAAAAGAAATTCACATTTGTCTAACTTATTTCGTAATATTTTGCTTCTGTTAACATATTAATGAATTTTTTATTTGACGATTTGAAAGTGAGGATTTCCATGACAACATGATTCATGACAATTTCATAAAATGAGTACGGACATAACTAATCTGAATTTACTTCCAAAACCACTATTAATAATGAACGACGCTTTTTAACGTCCACAATCTTCAAACATACAAAATTATAAATCAGATTGGCTGCAGAACAAGAAAAAAACATTTGAGCTGGTTGGAAACATCGGTTAAATATAAGGTAGATGAAGTTATGCAAGAATATCGACATTGTGCAAATTACTAACTGGAAAAAAGTCGTTGGCAATTTGGAAAAATAATTCAAACAGAGCTTAGAAATTATAGAGCCAATAGCCGGTTCTGGCTAAAATATAAATGTTGTACTGAAGTATTTTATGTATATAACAAAATAATAATACATTATAATTATTGTAAGTTATATATGTATGTTTTAAAATATTCCAACTTCATTGTGAGGAAGTATGTTTTATTCATAATTATACTTACTTGCATTGCCAAATAAATATATTTTGAAATGAATCGTTAGTTTTTATTTATGTAAGTAGTGTAATAGATGGAGAAATTATACCATTTCTTGACATATTGATGAATGTACTTTTTTCATATGATAGAATAAACTATTCTATGGTTTGGTGCGAATTTTGATTTTTTTTTAAGTATTGACTGTTTAAAAGTTCAGTTTATCTGTTGGTAATCATTTAGAAAGTGCTAGAAATATATCATACTACATGTTTGGGAAATTTAATGTTATACGAAAACAATGTAAATCCAAAAACGTTGTAAAGGAACACTGTTTTTTACTCTGTAGAGAAAAAGGAAAATAAAACAAATAAAATATGTACACATTCCATTATATTAAATAAAAACACAAAAAAATATAAAATAAATCACTTAAAATGCTATAAATCCGTTTAAATCTCACGTAACTTACAAAGTAAAAATAACCACAAAAATGGCGTTAAGCCGATACTGTGCTGTTTGCGGATGGCACTACGAAACAACCGATCGATAACAGGAAGTCGCTTATGCGCATGCCCTTATCTGGTCAGCATCCAAAAATATGACTGCCGCCCGATGTGCAGAAACGCATTTTTTCGCCCATGGTTTGCCATTTTTTGGCTTTAGCAGCCGACAAGAGTAGGGATCCATAGTAGAGGTCAGTGGTGGTTACCGACCAACCTTCCAAAAAGGCCATGCTGACACACCGACAAACATGTTGCGAATCACTTGATGTTATCTTACCATTTTACTATACTTTTAAAATAACCTTTATTAAATAAAATTATTTGTTTCAAATGTTTTTTAAAAGCCATCCCGAATTATTGTAAATTACATGAATAAAAACACTATGATGTATAAATTATTTTTAATTAAATAAAAGTGTTATTAAGCGTTTAATTTTTAATTTTTATGCTTTAATTCCTTTAATAGTATACATTTTAGATTAAAAGTGAAATATTAATTTAAATTTTATAACGAGTTTTATTAAAATTTTTCATTTTAATTAAATTCTCTTTATTGTGGCAAAAAGTTAATTTTATATATTGGCTGTGTATTGACATTTTTTGAAATTGATTACACTGGACAACAGTCAAAATGTATCTAAAATAAAATTGACTAAATCTTACCATTTTTAATATGCTAAAATGGAAATTAAATTTGTCTTTTTAATATTACGAGGGTACGGTGAAAAGTTCTCCGCCTGACCAAGAGATGACATTCCTATCGGTGAAAGTTTACGTTTCCTGCCTGCGCACACATGCCATTAGTTCGTATGACAAGCTTCAACTTGTTGGCTCAAGAAGTTTGTGTAAACGAGCATTTACAGTACATGTCTCCGTGTGTTTCGTTAAAATGGATAAACTTGAATATCGTGCGGTTATAAATTCCTCGTTTTGGATGGATTAACCTCTAAGGAAATTCATCCGAAGATAACAGAAGTTTACGGAACCTCTGCTCCTTCAATGTCAACTGTAAAAAAGTGGGCAGCTGAATTTAAACGTGGTCGCACGTCGCTCGAAGATGACTCACGTGAAGGATGGCCAGAAATTGCAACCACACCGGAAACTAACGAAAAGATGCACAATATCTTGTTGGACGATAGGCGAATAAGGCTTGATTCTCACTATAGTGCCGCTCTCGATACGATCTCGGTTCGATACATTTTGTTTAATCAAAAAGAGTTTACGATATCTAAATCTCCGCGAAACCGATACTGTGAATAGGTTCGTTGTTTCTTCTGTTAGAATAGTTTACCGGACCGACAGCGTATCGAGATCGTATTGAAGGCGACCCTATAATGAGAATCTGGCCTAAGGTTTGTGTGAGATAGCTGAGGCCGTGGGCATATCGGATGAAAGGGTGCGAAACATCTTGCACGAAGAACTAGGGATGCGAAAGCTTTGTGCTGCGATTTGCCACCATGGACTAGATATGGGTTCACCACTACACGCCAGCCGGTGGTTCAGCGCCAAAGAAAGCGCCGTCGATCGCATCTGCCAGTGTATTTTGGGATATAAAAAGGATCCTGTTAATTGATTACCTTGAAAAAAGCAGAACAATTACGGGCGAATGTTAATCTAACTTTCTTGACCAGCTGGATGTCAAAATTCGCGAGAAGAGGCGTGGCTTGAAGAAGAAAAAAATCATCTTTTATCAGGACAACGCACCTGCTCACAAAAGTGTGTTGGCAATGGGAAAATTGCGAGATTTGAGGTACGATTTGCTCGGCCATCCCCCCTATTCTCCTGATTTGGCACCCTCCATCTCTTCCCACACCTGAAGAAATTTGTTTTTGAAAAGCGCTTCGCGTCCAAAGAAGAAGTTGAGAAGGCCGTAGATGAATATTTTAACAGTCTTCCAGACTCTCACTTCCGCGAAGGAATACTGAAGTTGGAGAAACGTTGGACCAAGTGTGTTGAAGTCAAGGGAGATTATGTAAAAACATAAAATCTTTTTTAATTGAAAATCACAGAGTTTCATTGTCAGGCCGAGAACTTTTCACCTTGCCCTTTTAATTCAAGTTTTAGAGATACGTGATGTCACCCTATATATTAATAATGTAACAGCAAGAATACATGTGGTATATTTGTATTGTTATAACACAGAGGGGGCGACGTTGCTACATATAAGTTTTTTCAAGTTAAAGACATTTTGTACAACTTGGCAACACCTCATGGGATGGGGGTCTCCATGGATGACCCTCCATATACGAAGCCACAGGGCTTAAAATAAGAGAGATAGCAATTTAAACCCATGTAAATTGACTTTTGTGTCTGCTTTGTATTGAATAGCCCCTGTATATAAGCAAATCACAAACGCCCTTGTTGCGAATATTATGGAACTGTTATACATATTCAAAAGCCTGGTTTATTATTTTTTTTTTTGATTGATGTCATACAAATCCTTTTTCCACATCAAAAGGAAAATTTAACTATTTCGCTTTGTACACATTTACAAGTTATAAATTCATTTGTTTAATTTATTTTTAGATTTTTATAGCAAAATGCAAATGAGTAAATAAAAATTAAACAAATTAAGAAGGTCGTCCATCTTTGAACCGTAAATTCCAAGAATATTTTCAAGAACTAATTGCAAAGAAACTACTGAAGATAATTGAAAGACAAATTGATCAAGTTCGATGAATATTTCTAGTAGAAGTTTTACCAAAAAGTTGAAAAAATGCAACTTTTGGGACATCGAGTTTAAAGATAAATGTAATGTAAAACGTGGTTGCAGAAACTTACGATCTAATCGGCTATACCAGGGCCCCAGAGCTCTACCTCCACGTCATGGAGACGTTCTTGGTCTGCCACACGCACTTCCCTTTATTGGATTCGGACTCTTTTTGCTGCGTCGCTCACTCTCCGCTCCGTGCGGTCGATGCGGACCTCGTCAAGTCGAGCTGCATACATCTCTGTTTGAGGTCCCAGGGTAATTCCTAAGACTTCCATAGTTTGTATAAAATTTGATAAAAATCCCTCATTGAAAGTCTTGCTTGTCAAATGAGTTTCAGTTTCGACCACTTGCTTGCCTGAATGCAAATATTTTGGCGTCAACATTCAGACGCAGCTGTTCACATACTCGTTATTTTGAGTATGGGTGCCTAACATATTTCCAATAAACTTTCAGATGACAAACTTTCGTATATTGATTTTATTAATTTGACTATCGAAGGAACGAGGATAAGAAAGAATGTGCTTGCAAAGTTTCATGTGAGTGTGGTGAAATGTGTATTGGAGAAACCAAGCAACCACTAGAAGTTAGAATTAAAGAACATAAAACTCATACAGAAAAAAGGGAAACGTCGAGATCAGGCATTGCAGAACACGCCTTAGATAAACAACACCATATAAAATGATCTAAAGCTGCGTCAATGTATATGAAACACAACATGAAAAAAAGAAAATTATAGAAGCAGCTTATATTAAAAATAATAATGGAATCTTCATTAAACCCAGTGTTGAGATATCTAATCTTTAGCAACCATTACTTTGTAACATCAAATCATTGAGGTGTGTACAGTGAAACGAAATCTTGCGCTTCAATGGACACAGTCCCTATATAAGCTTGTAGCCTTAAGACAAAATATTCAGTTTATTCTTGATAACGATTAGAGATACAACCTAATCGAAACGTCATAAAAATCAACAAAAATAAAGACAATGCAAGTCCGACAACCATATTTTAGTTAAGTTCTTCTAGCAAGGTAATTTTTAATGAAATGACATGATTAGTTCTAAAATCAAAATATCCCAAGATAGCCATAAGTAACTAATGGTCTAGTCTGTCGAAGGATTTCGAGCAGTCAAGGAGAAGCAAGATTGTAAGTTCTGTAACTATTTACAGGATATCTTCCCTAATCTCTAAAGTGGAACTAATTATAGCATTAAACATGTTTACCTGTTTGACCTCTGAGAACCCTTTCGAGTACTATCAACAAAGTTGGCAGTATACTTATAGCTATAAGATGCTTTAATATCCGTAAATTATCTTAACTAAGTACTAATCGATATATTTCTAAGATTCCAATAAAGTATTATTTTAGGAAAAGTTATGGTAAACTACACTAAATTGAGAAAAAAAAAAATAAATTCTTAGAATCTTCCAAATGGAAATTGAACCAATCAAAAATTTAATTCGTCATAGTAAATTGTAATCTTAAATTTAAAGAAATTAATTTTAGATTTGCAATGTATGCCCCCCATTAGCAAAAGTGGAATCATTTGGGAAATATATATTTTTTGCAGATCATATTTTATACACTATATTAAATTTTAAGAAGTTCATTTTAAATCCTTAATCTAGTTAGTAGTTTTTGATTTTGTTTTTGTTAAATGAGCTCTAAGTGTTTTTCCTGATATAAAGGCTGTCTTTATATTATAACTACTGGCAATTCGTCTTATTTTTTCCGAGGTTTCCTTAATGTACGGAACTGTGAAGAAGGAATGTGTTTCTCGCTGTCCAGTGGTCGTTGGTCTAAAGTTATATAACATCCTCAATTAATTTTAAGGAATAACCATTCTGTTGTAAATCGGATTTAAAGTTTGCTACCTCTTTTCCCAATGAATCGCCATTATTGCATATAGAAATAGGGCGATTATAAAGGTTGCGTATAATTCCCTGTTTTGTTACAACAGAATGATTACAACCATGGTTAAGGTATTGTCCAGTTTGTGTTGGCTTCCTTTATACTGAAGTTTTAATAGTTCTGGCAACCACTACTTTGTAACATCAAGCCTTAAGACAAAACATTCAGTTTATACGGGATAAGGATTATAGATACAACCTACTTCCTAAAAGGAATGTCGAAAAAATAAATAAAAACAAAGACAATTCAAGTCCGACGGTCAATTTTGGCAGAATTATGAAAATGTAAATTGTTTGGTTACTCCTATTAAATTTACCATACTGAATTTTAAGAAAATAAATTTTAATGCGTAATCTACGTCTCTAAAAACTCCGTAAAATGTGTATAAGAGGAAAAGGGCACGATTAGGCAACCCAGGATAAATTGTCCTTTAAAAAGTAGAAGATTTTAAGAAATACAATAGTATTTTTTATGCTTTTAAGTTCCTACTTTATTGATAAGTCCATATGAGTTTAGCATTTATGTTCATGTGTTTATAAGGTAAAGCCTTTTAAAATATCGATCCTAAAATATATGTTCACATTTGTTAACGTATTAATAATATAATTATTTTAAGTAATTGCAACTTTAAATTATTCGTTCATTAATTTACGTTACGTTCTACTATTAACGTGGTTTATTGGTGTTTGAAATTTAGGTTCAATACCCAAAGTGATTAAAGGGTATTAATTTTTGCTAGCATAAGAAAGTTTTAGTTAATTTTATAGATATATTGATAAAAACTGAAAATAAATGTAAAAGTAAGTCAATTAATTTCCGAAACTGCAAAATAAGAAATTAAAAATTCTTTTGGTACGGTATTTTTCTGAGCTCTGTATAGTTTTCAAAATAAAGATCCTGTTTTTGATGATTGCTACTAGCAATTCGTTTCTTTCCTTATCAAGGTAAAATTTTTCGCCTTTAAATACTTTCCTTTATTTATGACTCTAAAATTTTAAAATTCATATCTACGTAGCTTTTCCGGATTCAGCGTAAGAACTGAGAGAAATTATAAATAATGGAATAACCAAGGCGTGGTAAATTGTTCAAGCCAGAAGAAAGAAAATATTAAATTAAAATGTAAACATTTTAATGATATGTCAACCGTAAATAATTTATGTTCACTCGTATATGCTGAAAACACAAAGAGGAAATACAGTTTAGCAAACAAAAATAATCTTTTAGAAACTTTTACTTGATCTTAAATAGCAAAGTAAATATTAAAATACTCCTGTTGTATAAAGAGAATTTATCTTTTTAAAATTTGGGGAATGAAAATGGAATTATAACAGTACGTTTGTTTTCTTTCAATGCACATTCCTCTCATAAAGTTAATTGTAAATCTCAATACAGTGTGATGCCTTTCGAAAACGAAAAATTGTAGTAATGTACTTGAGGCATATAAGGCCCACGTAATTTTAATATGCAATAAATAGTATATTTGTGTGATTTAAAAAGACAAAATCTAATTATTAGTTTGAGTTATCACAAAAGGTAAATAAATAATACAAAAGACAATACTTTCAAAAATATTTGGTTTTTTAAAAATCCTTTCACTGGGCCCTATCAATCAAACCTGGTATAATAAGGCTCTAATGTACACTTGCAGTTTTTCGCAACTTATTGGCACAGTCACCCCTTATTAACGTCCTTAAATTAAAAAAAAGTTATAAAACTTTTATTAAACATTTCGTTTAATAATAAACATGGGCTTTTTTAATTCCGCACATTGTCTCGTCCAGTACAAACTAGCGGGACAAAAATATTTTTTTTACTTATTTTAATTGTTTATGTATATTGGAGGTATATTACCTTATTTTAAGAGAAAAGTATTGAAAATCTGTGTGGATAGATACTGTAATATGTGGTGTAGTAATGGTCTCACCATTTAACGCGTTTGGTCAACTGACACTGTAAAATGTGGGCGATTGCTTTGTAATTAGCTGTGTTTATGTACTCGTCATGCCTGAATGCAAAGAATTGTTTGGTATGTATTTATTTACAATTTCTATATTTACACAAATAAAATAAATCAACAATACAGTAACAACAGCAATTATTTACAACACTAAATGTACATTAAATAACTAAAGCAATTAAAATATCGAATATAACTATAAGTACATGATAAAGTAAGGCATATTGAATTAATTACAATATAAAAGTTAACTACAAAAAAATTAATTATTATCAAATGATTCCTCGTCATTACCATCTTAATCAATAGAGTTTGATAACAAATAATCCTCCCCATTAAATTCGAGAACTGATGATTATTGGGATGGTAATGAACGTGGAACTATCAACTGCAGAACTTCCGCTGACATTACAGTAATGTTCTTTCGCGGAAATTCTCTAATCAAACTGTTGATTACAAGGTCGGACCTAATAAAAAGTATTCTCAAAAGATCTGTATTCGTGGCAATGCGTGACCGCTTCCTGCCGTGTCGTTCACGGAATCTACAATCATCTTTATTTTTTGCCTCCTGGGCATCTTCGAAAAGCTACCTAATTGGAAGATGACAAGATGTAATGACTTCCGCATTATGTAAAAGGATCTTATGCACAGCAGCGAGCATGCAGTACCTCGAATATAGATCAAGGTGTAACATTCTTGTTTGAATGCAAATCTTTTCAAATTCCAAGCAATTTATATCATATCCCGATGACAAATTTGTTAAAATGACATGAAACCTTCGAATAAGACTTACGACCAATCCTGTAATTTCGCTGCTAAATTCAGCATTTGAAAAAAATTTACGAGCTGTGTTTCCATAATTCATGTTGCCATAAGGTTTTGTTTTATCTACTATGAAATCGATGCGACCTTTAGACGCGTTTTGGATCTCTTGTAAGTGTTGCTTCACAACAGCTTCATCGTTGTCTCTTCTGACATGCCGCCTTTTTATTTCCATGCGATAGCTGATGTGAAGCATATATTCAAATGTGCGAATCCATGCGTGTAAAGTAGATAAAACCAATCCAAAGCGTCCTTCGTTTTTGGGGTAGTTCCTCGACTCCTCGTTTATAGTAGACAGAGTAGCACCACTCTTGTGTTGAACGTGTGTCCGTTCCGAAGCATTCCACATTTTATCATCAGTCATTGTCAACAACATATCGTATTTTACAAAGATCTGAGATCCATCAACGATGCATAATGTTGGAAGAAGCTGACCGATTTCATCTAAAATCTTAAAAGTTTCGTCTTTCGTTAACTCAATGGTCTCTTTAGTAAAAATAAACTTTATAGGACGGTAATATAATGTTGAATAAAGTTATGGATTTTGCCAAATTACAGTTTTTCCGTCAAGCAACCTCAAGGAGACAAATGAATACACGAACAGAAAGTCGTCTGTAGCCTTGGTGCTCCCAAATCTCTATGACTATGTACTATGACCCGAACTCCCATAATAACCCCATTTGCTCACCAACGTAACACACTTCTAATAACTTCAGACTGAACTTCAACTAAACGTTTAGCCGTTTTATTCAAATTCGTCTAATCGTTAATTTCAACTCAAGATTCAGTCACAGAAATGTGTTCATCAGAAGGATAACAAGAAGCTTTGGATTTACCTAAACTGTAAACTGATGAATACACTTGATGTCTCGCCTTCATTCACCACTTCTTTATTTGTTTATAGGAGTGACAAGTAAATTTGGAGTACACATAATACGCTAACGTTTCATCCGGAGTCCACAGCCTACAGTGTTCAGAACACGTCTTATTTTTCAAACTTCACCTACTTCTTTTATTTGCTTAGCCGCACTTCGATGTCCCTTCTTCCGAGTTTATTTGCACTTCGAGTGTCTAAGAGACCTTCTACTCTCCGTCCCTTTCTTTTTGTTGATGAATCATCAAATGATTTTTTGGGTCAGTCTACAGACTGAGCTCTAGATGATCTGGAAGGATACGGCTCTTTTACACACACATTAATCTCTATTCCGGATTCCTCTAACAAATTTTTTTGTTTAATTAAAAACATTTCTTTATTAGATTTGAAGTCCACATTTCACTTAATTTCGCGAAATGACTTGCTATTTTCTTCTTAAGTTTTTTTTAAAGATTCGTCAAAAGCATCAATAATATGCCTGGTTCTTTCACTTCTTTCATATTTCAGCCATTCTTCGAAAAAGGCTAATTTCGTCATAGTTATGATTTACTTTGGAACAAAGACAATAATTTTACTTCGGGGTCTAAAATATGTATGAATCTATGCCTGAATGTCATAAATATAACAGACAGAAGAATCTAGATGGATACATTTGGATACAAAAAGTTGCAATCCTTTGAAGATTACAATTAAGAAGAAATGTGCAGGATTTCTTTATGGATTTTCAAACTCATACCAAAAATATATATTTATTTTTTGCACAGAAATACATGATAACAGAATATTCCATCACAAAAACTTGTTTCACTTTGCTACCAATTTTAAGAGATGGTGTTATAAGTGTGATTGAAATGCAATAATTTGCCAATATAAATCAAACTCTTTTATCACTTAACTTTCGACCCCCGAAAAGTACCTGAACTAGTGGATTAAGGTAATTAGTTCCTTGGATTCGGTACCTGGGGGGGGGGGGGGGTTGTTTCCAAGTTATTGCCACCAGTTCCTGGAAATTAAGTCATGAATTTTGTCCGCTAGCTTGTACTGGACGAGACACTGTTTCTCGGGGAGGGCTACTCAGCAAATTTAGTTGCTCTCTAAAACAAGCTTCTCTTGAAAAAAATTGAATTTCTTTTTCGATAACAACAAAAATTAATGAGACTACTTTTTTTTTGACTTAAAAAAATTAAGACTAAATCGTTTTCTTTTAAAAACAATTAAACGGGACTTCGACTAGAACTAAATCATATTTCTTTTTCGACGGAAATAAAATAGATATCTCCTTCTTTAGCTTAAAAAAATAAATATTAAATGAAATCAAACTTCTATTTTTAACCTAAAATAGTAAACTATACTTTTTTTCAACAAAGATTAAATCAAACTTCTCTTTTTTAACAGAAAACTAAATGAAAATTCTCTTCAACAGAAAAGGTTAGACTTTTCTGTCTTCAACAGAAAAACCTAAATGATACTCTAAGTCTTAAGCAAAAAAAAATAATTACGTCTTTGATTTTTTATTTCCTTTGGTTTCTTCCTGATCCATAAAAAATTTTTGATGACCCTTTGACCTTTGTAATTGATTGCTTTTCCGTTAAGCTTATTCTTTATTATAGCATAACTTGGAGTCCTTGAAATGGAGACTTAGATTCTTAGGTTTGAGATTAGCCAGTGGAAATTGAACAAAAACTGAACTATCCTGAACTAAAAATTACTGGTTTTATAAAAAGTCCAGTAGGAGGTGGTTTTGGTGAGTGTATTGAATTGACGGAGATTCTATTTATAATTTGTGCCACTTTTGCTGGAGTATTTGTAGTCGTCAAGGTAATTAATGCACTTTGCTTCATCTGTATGCTTCTCAGGAGTAACCTATCGGGAGGAGTATCAATTGTCAATATGTATATATATATATATATATATATATATATATATATATATATATATATATATATATATATATATATATATATACCGGGTGTCAACGAATCTATTAGACAAGTCATAATTTCTAGAGTATTATGTGTATCAAAATGAGAATTGGTACAGCTAAATGTTATGTGAAGAGGAGAGTTCTCGCATATTTTCCACTTTCCGGTCACTTCCGGTTTCACCATCTTTGGATTTCCGAGACAATTCTAGAGCAGAACGTGACATTTTAAAAACTTTTTACGTCTACGTCATTTTTTTAGAGCCACTTTTAAAATTGCATCTAGGTGGCCATGATCGGACGCAAACTAATCTAACGGCCTTAGGTGATGTCAAAAAAATACTATCGCAAAGTTTTTAGTGACTAGTATGAAAGACAGGAATTGGATTAAAAATTTAACAAAATTAACAAAAACTAACAAAATAAACTAATAACTTAGACGACGCACTTAAAATATTTGAAAGTATAGTAGCTGAATTTGTTAAAAAGTTTAGTGTAGTATATATCCCCAGACAAAGAAATCGAGCACAGTAAGATCCGGTGAGCGGGCTAGCCACCGTACCGGACCATTGGTTGCAATAATTCAATTATTAAAATGCTCTATTAAATAATTAAGAACTTCTCTAGTATTGTGAGGCGGTGCTTCATCTTGTTGAAAGTAAATTCGCCGTAAAACTGCTAAAGGTATATCATTGAGATGATTTTCGATTTCATTTTGAAGAAAACCTAAGTATCTAACCCCTGTTAAGTGACCTTGAAACAATATTGGCCCAATTATTCTGTTTCCAACGATACCAGCCCAGACATTGACGCCAAATCTTTCTTGAAAATTGCCCTCTCTCATTTCATGTTGATTTTGTTGGGCCCAGTCCCGAGTATTTTGCTTATTGAACATTCCATTATTTGTAAATCGGGATTCGTCGGAACATAGAATAAAATCGATAAAATTTGGGTTAACTCTATGATTTTGAAGCAGCCAATCACAAAACACTACCCGTTTATCGCCATCCTCAGTATACAACAGTTGATGTAACTGATTTTTAAATGCTCGATATCCATTCTTTTTCAGTATTTTTCTTGCTGATTCATAACTTATCTGCAGTTCTTGACTAATTTTTCTTAACGAAACTGTTTTATCAACCACAACTATAGCAAATACGTTAATCTCAGTCTCTTCATTTATGATAAACCTCTGTTCCGCCTCTTGATTTCCTATTTGCCTAAAACGAGTCTCGACATACGGAAAATACTGATGGGCTGGATGTTGCCGATTCGGATATCTATGAGCATACAACTCGTCAGCATTCCTTGAATTTCTATGACACTCTCCAAATATTAATAACATATCCACTTTTTCACTTTGAGTATACATTATTTTAACGAAAATTTAAACTAAACTTAACGAAAATTAAGAAACTTTTACGTCTGTTCTTAGATCGTATGTCACTGTCATTATCTACTTAAGTGAGTACTTTGTTTTCCAAAGAAAACTTGATAAAAACAGTTGCAAATTATTATGCATGCTGTCCATGGCGCACTTGTCATAAGTAAATAAATTATCCAGTATTTTGCTTAATAATATTTAATTTCTGTTCTTATGTCTAATCCAATCGCAAATAAATTAGTACCGTTAGATTCGTCAAAGAATGTTTTTTTCGAAAAGTAGTTGTCAAAAAGGGGTCGCCATTTGAAAATTTGTCTTATTCCTATCTTTCATACTAGTAACTAAAACTTTGCGATTGTATTTTTTTGACATCACCTAAGGCCCTTAGATTAGTATGCGTCCGATCATGGCCACCTAGATGCAATTTTAAAAGTGGCTCTAAAAAAATGAAGTAGACGTAAAAAGTTTTTAAAATGTCACATTCTGATCTAGAATTGTCTCAGAAATCTAAAAATGTTAAAATATACAGGGTGTTCCATTTAAAAATTCAAAACCGGGGCCATTTCCGGTGAAACCGGAAGTGGCCGGAAAGTGGAAAATATGCGAAAACTCTCCCCTTCATATACCATTTACCTGTACCAATTGTCATTTTGATACACGTAATACTCTAGAAATTATGACTTGTATTATTTATAAATATGAACTAGTTAATTAAAATTTAACAGAAAATGATCTTAACATCACACTTTTGGGAACCTCAGTAAGGGATGAAATAGTTTGTAAAATTGTTTAGCCAACCTTTTGCGTATTTTACTCTTCAAATGTCGGTTATAATCCGTACGAAAATGTTTACACATGGTCAGTTTCATGCCTGATATATTTTGTTTTGAATATATGAATATAAAGCAAATTAATCGATAGTGGCAAAGACTGTTGTTAATAAATACAAAAGGAATCAATATTCCAATTCTAGGTCAGTGAAAAAAGCCTTGACTATATGCTGATAATGATTTTCTTTTAAGTTTTACTAATAAACCGTTCAATTTTACCAAATAACTAAAAATTAATTTTATATTTAATTTTGAGGATTGTTTGAAAAGTTAGTTGCCTTCAAATGAAAAACTTTGCCGTGTGATATTACTTTTAAAAACCATTAAAAAAGAAAATCAACACTCATTTTAGTTTTAAAGTAATTAAACCTTATAATATATAATTTTCTTATAAGATTTAAAAACAATTATTTAAAATAAAAATTTTAATAGGACATATTTAAAGACCAATAAATTGTACGTCTTTCGATTTTTTTTTTAAATAAAAATTTTTCCTTTAGAAAATTTATTAGCTGTAATCATATATTTTGATCGTTTTAGTCTGAAATATATCATGATTTACACGCCAAACGGCTTCGCACTCCCTCCAGGGATCATTCACTCATACCAGGCATACAAAGACACCAAAAGTATGAAGCTCTGTGGGAACCCTTTCCATGTTATCGGGTCCTAGGTCACGTTGTCCGCCGTATGATCCTTGATGTTCTGCAGGAGGTTCTTTGGTATCACTCCAGTTGTGGACAGTATTATGGGAATTGTTTGGACGCTGTTCATTGCCCATTGTCTTCGGATTTGGACCTTCAGATCTCTGTATTTGGCGATCTTCTCGTTGTATTTTGGCCTTAGGTTGTTGTTGTTAGGTACAGCAATGTCGATTAGTGTCGTTCGCCTAGAAATTTTATCTATTAGTTTAATATCTGGTCTATTATGAGCTACTGTCTGATCCGTCAGAATCGTTCGGTCCCAATATAACTTGAATTGGTTGTTCTCAAGAATAGGCTCCGGATTGTACTTATAATAAGGCACTTTTCCTACCTGTAATAGGTTTAACTTTTCTGCTAACTCTTGGTGGAGTATCTTAGCGACTGAGTCGTGTCTTTCCTTATACTCGGTTGCGGCAAACGCTTGGCATCCTCCCGTCATTGTCCTGATTGACCTCATTTGGATGCCGTCCATGAAGTGGCTTCCGTAGCCAAGTTTGTAACTTCTCTTGGTCTGTTTGGTGGTGAGAAGTAATATCTTGTTCCCTTAGCTGTAGCGGCGTTGAATCGTCTGCCTGGCATATTGCTCGATGTAGTGTAGAAGAGTCCGCTAACCTGTGGAAATATGAACGTAAGTTTATCATTTGTTGGTCGAATTGCTTACCAATATCCACCAATCCTCTTCGTCCTTGGTGTCTTGGAAGCATTGTACGTTCAATAGCACTCCGAGGGTGATGTTTTTGTGCTTTTGTTAGGAGTGTCCTTATTTTTCTTTGCAGGTTTTGGATGTCCGTCCTGCTCCACTTTACAATTCCAAAAGAGTAGCTCAGCGCAGAGCAAGCATAAGTGTTGAGCGCCTTAAACAAATTTCTACTATTTAAATTAGTTCGTAATACCCGCCTTACCCTCCTGACAAATTCGGCTGTCAATTCGGCCTTCATAGTGCCATGGTCAATTCTTTTAGCTTGTTTCATACCTAGATTTTTGTATGTTTGGTCTGCTTCCATTGCAGCTATAGTTCACCGTTCTGCATTTCAAAAGCCCCCGGTTGTATCTTCCCTTTAACGATGTCAAGTCCAAAATGCATTCCGATATCCCCAGAGAACTCCTTTACAATTTTAAGCATTTGTTCTAGCTGGTTTCTGGTGGCAGCCATCAGTTTAAGATCATCCATGTATAGAAGATGATTCACTCTGACTACCTCTTCGTTGTTATTTCTAACACTAAAGCCGTATCTGGTTGAGTTCAAACGGCGTGATAGTGGGTTCATTGCAAGGCAGAACCACAATGGGCTAAGTGAATCGCCCTGAAATATTCCCCTTCGTATCGGAATGGTGTTAGTTTCGATGGTGTCGCTGGATGGCACTTGCTATTGGATTCTAGTTCTCCAGGTTGACATGATGCGTTCTTATAAAGGAAATAATATTATTATCGACTCTATCCATTCTCAATATAGTTTTGAGCCACTCATGTGGCACTGAGTCGAAGGCCTTCTTATAATCCACGTAGGCAGCAAAGAGGTTTCTTCGGTTGGTATAGGCTTGGTTACATATGACAGAGTCAACAATCAATTGTTCCTTGCATCCCATTGCTCCCCTCGTGCATTCTTTCTGTTGAGTTGCAATGAAGTTATTTTGCTCACAATGTGTATAGATGCGTTGGGTTGGTTAAAATATATTATTATTATTATTATTATTATTATAATCCATTGATTCCAAAAGTAGTTCATACCCCGGGGGGTCCGGGGTCGACTACGACCTGCAAGGGGTCCGTGTCAATGAACTAAAAGTTGTATGTTCATGAGATGTAAAAGGGGGTTCCCGAAAGTGACAGATAATCACCAAAACTAAGGTGTTCAGTAAATGTCATAATATACCTAACAAAGCTTGTATTCGTATAGTCAATTAGCTTTTCCATCTTATTGTGAAACTTTTTTGTTTCTCAAGTTTTCCTCTAAAAGTCAATAACATTTCCACAAAAGAATAAAATATGTTCAGATTCATATCCAATTAAGTTCGGTAGGGGTGGTTTATTAATTGAAAAAATATATTAGTATGTTGTTAAATAAGTTCATACCCGATTTGTCATATTGTTTTTTTGTTGTAATGTGTTATAATTTCTGTGGATAATTGTGATTGATTTTATGCACTCTTAATGTAAAGTTAATAAAAAAAATAGTAAAAATGACCGAGTTTACAAATATTGATATGTCAGATATTCATTTTGTTTATGGTTGTGATAATGGAAATGCATTAGAAGCTCCACGGATTTATGGTGAATTATATCCTCAACGTAGGTTACCTCATCATAACACATTTGCTCGTCTTCGTCAGCGTGTACGAGATAATGGTACATTTCTAAAACGAACTCCTGATTGTGGACGTCCTCGGGAGATAAGAACCGTAGAGCTAGAGGAAGCTGTTCTTAATTTAATAGAAGAATGTCATAAAACAAGTACGAGAAAAATTGCCAATATATTAAATATAAGCAATTCCACAGCATTTCGAATTTTAAAAGAACACCAATTGAAGCCCTACCATATCCAGCGAGTGCAGACGCTTTAACCTCGAGACTTTTTGTCCCGTATAGTTTTTTGCCAGAAGATACTTCAAATGATCACCCCATCTCCCTTTTTTTTATCTCGTATTTTGTTTACTGATGAGCAATCTCTTTAAGGAAATCCATAAGAAATTTTCACAATGATCACATTTTTGCTGAAGAAAATCTGCATGCATTTCTTGAAGCGAATTATCATTATCAGTTTTCATTAACTATAGATTGGTGACATACGCGATTATCTAATTGGCCCATGTTCTTTCCATTAAGATTAAATGGCGTCCAATACTGTTACTTTCTCGAGGAAGAGTTACTTGCCCTTCTTGAAGAGGTTCCTCTTCAAGCTAGACAAGAATTGTGGTTTAAGGATGATGGCGCTCTTGCACATTTCAGTATCAATGTATGTCGTCACTTAGAGGCCGCATATCCAAATCGTTGGATCTATAACATTTGGATTTTTGCATCTAGGGTTTCCTTAAATTTTTGTTTTATACATCTCCTGTTGAAGATGTTGAAGACTTTAGAAATCACATTATTGCGTCTTGCGAAAGGATAATAAATACTCCAGGATTATTTCATCGAATGCGCTCTTCAAGATTGGATTCTTGCATTATGGCTGAGGGTGGTCATTTGCAACATTTGTTGTAATTTCTGGTATTAATATTTTGTTACAGTTGTTCAAATTTTGTTAATATTATGTTGTATTTTTTTTAGTCCCTGTTGGTTAAAACAAATATGAATGAAAATTGTTTAAAACAAATACATTATGATATTTTACTTATGAATTTTTTTGCGAAAAAAATATTGACTTTTAGAGGAAACCTAAGTGACAAAAAAGTTTCACAATAAGAAGAGAAAGCTAACTGATTAATTAAATCCAGTCAGTGGCGTCCGAAAAAAAAGTTCGAGAGGGACCTGGAAAAAAGTACCACTCTGTATATTATTTCACATAATAATAATTTTTTATGAGAACTGAAAAAAGCTGTATGCTTTTCAAATTTGACTTAATTATCTTTAAAAAGAAATGATATAAATTTAAAATGTTAAAAATAATAAACTTTAACAAACTGTATCTTAATAACTAAACATTATCAGACATATGTTTATATGAACTTTTATGCTTAAATTATCTCAAGAATAAATTTTTCGCACCTATTTGGAAACACCTTGTGTAAATATTTTTTACTAATTATATTAGTGTTTTAATAATCTGTTTATTAATTAATTAATTTCAAGAACGACTATTTTATAAAAATCTTCTAAATCTGATTTTAAAAAATACTCCTGGCCTGTTGTTTATATTTAAATTTGGCGCTACACTCGGTACCACAAAAAGGGTTTTAATGTTCCAGGTAGCGACGACCCTCATTATTGAAACCAAGAACCAAACGATACTTTCCTTTAGCAAACGACCCGACCTATGAATTGTGTTATTAGAATCCGCAATTTTACCTTTAACTTGAGCAAAATTACATATATATATATATATATATATATATATATATATATATATATATATATATATATATATATGTATATACATATATATTTAGAAAAAACGACTGGGGTTTGTAAAGGAACTTTATATTAAAAAAAACCCATGATCGAGGTGTAAGCTATCAATAATAAAGTATGTCTCAAAATGATATATTAAAAACAAGATAAAATTGGAATCTTCTTTAGAATTATTGATAGGAAACGGGCAATTAAACCAAATCTTTAAAATTGGTGATCCGAATCACCAAAATGTAGGTTTTGCCCTTCTACTTTGAAATGATGTTAGGGCTATTCTTTTGACCATTTGATAATTACTCTAAAGAATACAACAGCCAGGAATGATAACTGATCTCTGCGCTAGTCTCTGAAAAGGTGAGCTGAAAAAATATCAAAAAAATTATTTTATATATATATATATATATATATATATATATATATATATATATATATATATATATATATATATATAAAATAATTCTATGTTAAAAAATAAGAAGGAAATCACTTTGAGTTGTCACACAGCTCCATGAGCCCCCAATTTGCAAACCTGTATAATTTTTCACTTGGCAAATTTACCTTTCCGGACTGACATGTAGTTCAATTATCATTTCTATTATCATTCCAAAGTGATTTATCCAGAAAGTTAAACTACAGCGTTCTCGATATCTAATGCGACTGGACTAAAGAAGACTAATCATAATATGTTTACTTCTTTGTCGACAGATAAAAAAGTCCATTAAAAACGAAATGGGAAGTAATCACTCTGTATTTTGTCGCTATATTAAATACCAATTTACACTTCCCTCTGAAATAAAGTTCACCAATTCACATGATTTTTCTTATATGATTTTTGAATTTTTCTTATAGTCCGCATAGCAAATTCACATATCTCTTTTCATTGCTTAAGGCGATATCTTGTATTATATTATACAGTTATAAAATTAATTAATATCAGATCTAAAAGTTAGGTTGCCTACAGCAGTTTGCTAATTAATACTTAGTTGTTAACCAGACTGTTTGACGACAAAAATTGCATTGTCAGTTATGAAACAGTAGTTAAATTTACTTCGGGATTAAATGCTTCACGTAATTGGTTCTTGAATAATATAAAATACTAGAATTTGAAATGTACTCCTTGCTTGAAATGAATATTTTCAATTATAAAGGTTAAGAAATATTTTTGTCTGACCATCAGAAAGACCTTTCAAATAAATCACATAACGATGTTTGTTCATGACGTTATCAAAAAATAGTATTCTAATATATTATTTGAAATTTTTGTGACCAATTCTATACCACCGAAAGCATCATGCAATGCACTGTGCATGTTACACGGCATAGAGATAGAGGAGGCGAATATGGGTCATGTTATGTCTCTCGCTTCGAACATTCATTGGCCGGCAAGCACGTCGAAATTATGGAAGCGGGAGAGATAGCAAGACCATATATTTGCACTCTCTCTCTCTTCGTTGTGTAAAGCATGCGGTGTATTACATGTTGCGTCCAGTGTAGTGTATGCTCGAAGATTTTTGTCAAGTCAAGAAGTTATTTAAAATGTTAAAGCAAAAGAAATAATTTAGATATGAATCATAAAAATGGCGTTGACAGACATGACTGGAAACGTCAACTTAATGGCTTACTTTGAAAGAGAACAGAACCGAAAAAATAATTTTGAGAATTCACAATTTTCAGATTTTACAGCCAGATTGCAGTTGCCATAGAAGACTTTTATTTGATCAGTTTTATTTTGTTCAAGATATTGGTAAAATTTCTATTATATATTCCAATAAACAAATGTCTACATAGGAACATTGGGGATAAAAACCTTCAGATAAAGAAATTATGAAATCATTTTTAAAAATAAATATCTTTCTTAAAAACAATATAATAAATATAAGTCTAAGTTGAAAATGAGACTTTAAATAAAATTAAGTTAATCTAGACCTACCTTAGTGAAATAATTTTAAGTATTTAGTTAATAATTTATTTACAGCTTGTCTGCTTTTTATATCATTTGATTGTGAGTATTCAATATCATGCTCTTTACAAGCTTCATCCAATAAATTTATACCTTGATCACCTTTATCTAACTTGTTTTCTAATTTTGTTTCGAGTTCTAGTAGATGTTTTTTTTATTATTAGAACTGCACATTTTGACTACTGTATTTGAAGGTCAAATTTCTATTTACAGTGAACCTGTGATGGTGAAATTTATGCATGACTGTAAGGATTCGTAAACTAATAAAGAGACAATTCTTAGAATCGAGCTTGTTCTTTTGTACCCCTAAAATGGGAGAAGTATTTGTAAACTGAACGTGTAGGAAGTTAAATCAAATATACCAAAAAGAAAAAAAATAACATATGTTTTGAATCTAAATGGAGTGAGTTCTGTAATAGCTTGAGTTAATAAGGACTCTGCTTTGGGGTAGTTAGTGGTAGGAGGCGGAGTATCTGAATGCTTCCGATAGAAAATAGGTAATTTAAACCAGTAACAGTAAGGGTTTATTGTTTTAATAATGTCAATGTACTAGTGTGTTGAATGTTTTAGTTTTAACTTTAATTTGTGAGAAATTTTTTTAAAAATTTTTAATTGTATACGTTTTGTTCTGTGTGGAGGCTACGCTGGCGACTGCTCTCAAACTGGCAGGGTTAAGGTGTGCCCTTTGACGAGGTCTGAGCCCTGAGGATGGTCTAAGTTAGACCGAAAGCGCTTGGCCGATATTAATAAAACATACACTGAAATACAAAACCCGTCTATTTCTTGATTTCTTCGGTGTACAACCTGTTAATAACTTATTTTAAGAAATATACTTTTTTTTTGGAACAAAATAAGGTTAAAACATCTAAAAAATAATATTTTTCAACAACTTTATAACATTGGTGTGTGTTCTGGCAAGTGTTTGCTGATGAATAAATTCTTTTGGTCGCCACCTGTTGACAGCGCTATAGGAATTTACCTAGGTATATGGTTTTGTACCGATCTCCCCTACAATAAACTTTTTTATTTGTCACTTTTCCTAAAAATCAAAAGAGTGCTTTACTCTTACTAATTTTGACTACTTTGTAAGATACAGGTGATTTTTTTCTCAACAGATCTTATTTTTAAAATAGGCAAATACTTTTATCAAAAATGACTTTTTTTCGAAATATTATATTTTTAGTCGGTTTGTCCTGTTGTAAATAGGATACTTATGGTATTAAATTTCCGGTATTTTTTTCAGTATATTAACCTTATGTTTTTGGCGGGGAGTGGGGGGGGGGGACATTACCCCAGTGGCCTCTACCTGAATTCTCGCTTACGACCATATATGATTGTAATTTTAAAATGACTAAACTTAAGGTCGAATCGGAAAATAAAAAATTCGAAATTAAACCAAACAACACTTCAAGGCTAGTATTTCAAGCGCAACGTGGCCTTAATTTAGATCTATTTTTTTCCAGACGAAAAATTACTAAACCTTAAATCCATTTCACCGAAATCTTTTGAAGAGATTTCCTTCTACAATCCAAATATAAAACAAATTATAATTAAAAGAAATTGGAGAGACTTTCTCGTTTGCAAAAAAATTGATCCATTGACATAATCAAAGTACTGCTTCTATAAATAATGTAATTTCGACTTACAATTATTCTTGTTGGTGGCAGAGCATAAACCTAACGCTAATAAACCGCTGACTTTTCTCTAATAAATAAAGCTACTTACCACCAATATATAAACCCTTATTTCTATTACATGATTTCTGAATTTTCCCCCTTATCACCCAGCAATATATTTACATGACACGTAGTGAATATAGGGGTTCCTTTCAACTTTATATCTCTTTTCATTCCTTTAGGCGGCGCTTTTGTATTTTCGTGCAATGTCGGGGATTTTGGTGGGTTAAAGTTCTAATTTTCGCAGCTTAGCTATGACTAACGTTTTAGGTTGGAGACAAATGGCCCTTTTGAAAAAGACGTTCTGAATCCTTTATTAATATACTTTTAATGTTCGGTATCCTGTATTTTATGTCCTTATAAAGAGTATTTCGGTTTGATGGTAGTCACCGATGAAAACGAGTATTAAAGTTATGGAACATTTTTGATACAATCAATCTTTAAAATTTTTAAAGTCTTTAATTATTTATAAGGGATGTAGTTTCTTAGAGTATTATAAATAATTTAAAAATATATTTTTTTGCCAACAGTAATTTAACTTAAAAACACAAAATGGAAAAATATCGTTTTTTGGATCCATCTTTCTTATATAAGTTAAAAAATCGAATTATTTTCTTTTTTTTTTCGAATATCTCGGTGTTATTTGGTAAACTAGAAACATGTTATAACTTAAACGATTAGAGATCCCTATTACTTTGCAGGATATCTTGAATATAATAGAAATTAGCTCGAAAATTTCGTAATATTGTCCATTTAATTTGAAACAGACTGTAAGTAGAAAATTAATATTAAAAGGTACTCAAAAAATAAATATGATACAACCTAACCTGATCATTAAAATTCATTAATTATTAAACCCGATCTAGATGTCATCGATACTAGATTTTCTAATGTGCCAGTTTTAGTGTGGTGGTGATTTGGTTATAATTTACAACTTCAAGAAGCATACTTTTATATAAAAAAATAAGGATAATAACCTAAAGATAAGTCCTTGGAGTCAATATAAGGAATATTGCATACCTATGAAAATAAACAGAGTAGGCCAATAAAAGTGATTGCTAAGAAATTACATCACTCGTGTAAGCCAGAAGCAATAATTGGCTACCTACAACAATATGGGTTTAAAGCACTGGAAGCTGTTAACAAATTAAAATGGAAAACCAAAGAGCCACTAGATATGCTCATGCTGACATTTAGTCATGAAGACGACATTAAAAAAATATTCGAAATTAATAACATACTGGGGACAAAAGTCGAGATAGAAGCCATTAAAAATTCTAGACTAATACCCCAATGCAAAAGATGTCAAATATATGGACATACACAAAAATATTGCAGAAGGGAACCTAGGTGTGTAAAGTGCACAGGTAGGCACCTGACCCATCAATGCATAAAATCCAAAAATGTAGATCCAAAATGCGTACATTGCGGAGGCAAACACCCAGCAAATTACCGCGGATGTGAAATAGCTAAGGAAATGCAAAAATTAAAAACAAGAAATATGAAGAAAACTGCCCTACCGCAACAACCTAAAAGACAGGGAGAGGGCGAAGGCAGACAGATTGTTATACAAAAACAGGTGGATAGGGATGGCAGAACGTATAGCCAAGCTACCTCAACCGAACCAAAAGATAAAAAGCGAACAGAGGATCAACAACAAACTAAAGCTGAGGCAACATTACAAGCAATTTTGGATAGACTGAACAAAATGGACGACAGTTTAACAAAATTGGATGAGAGATTAACCAAATTGGAATACAGCACCAAAGGAGCTATCCCAAAGAGCAAAAAATGACAGATACACTTACAATAATGGAATGGAATGCCAATGGACTATTGCAACACCAACAAGAGTTGCAAGTAGTCCTGGACACAGAACAAATAGATGTGTGCCTTATTTCAGAGACACACTTCACAAATCAATCATATATTAAATTTAAAGGCTATAAAGTATATCACACTATACATCCAGAAAATACTGCCAAGGGCAGAAGTGCCATTATTGTTAGAGATAATATAGCCCATCATGAGGAGTTAGAATATAAGGCTGATCACATTCAAGCGACTACGATCTGCATCAAAACCAAGAACTATGAGATAAACATATGCTCAATGTATAGTCCTCCCAAGCATTCAATAAATAAAGAACAATATCTGCAGTTCCTAAGCTCCCTTGGGCACAGATATATAATAGGAGGAGATTTCAATGCTAAAAACACGTATTGGGGTTCAAGACTAGACACATTCAAAGGCAAAGAACTCCTAAAAGCTACCAAAGCAAATGGAAGCAATGTAATGTCTACGGGGAAACCAACATACTGGCCAACAGACCCAAATAAAGTACCAGACCTTATTGATTTCTTTATCGTCAGAAGTATATCCACAGACTTTATTACAATTGATGAAGGCTGGGATATGAACTCAGATCACTCACCGATAGTCCTAACGATGAGTGAGAACATAATTAAAAAAGAACCTAAACCTGTGTTGGTTAACAAAGGTACAGACTGGATAAGCTTCAGAACTGACTTAGAAAACAAGATTAATCTAGCTACTCAACTGCAAAATAAACAGCAACTGGATGACGAGGTAGAGTTACTTGTTGATAATATACAGCAAGCTGCATGGAATAACACACCAAATATTGAAAGAAGAACAGTAGGTAACAACTACCCCAAAGAAATTAGAGAATTAATTAAGGAAAAAAGAAAATTGAGAAGAAAGTGGCAACAAACCAGGGCGCCGCAAGATAAAACTATATTAAATAACGCTAGTCAACAGTTGAAAAGAGAGATTCAAAAAATTAAAAATGAATCTATCAATACCCACCTGTGTGAATTAACAGATGACAAAAATACTGATTATTCACTTTGGAAAGCGACCAAAAATCTAAAAAGACCGACTACCCAATTACCCCCAATTAGACTAGAGAACGGAAAATGGGCAAGAAATAATAAGCAAAAGGCGGGAAGATTTGCGGATCACCTAGCGCAAACATTCCAACCCAATGAACAAAATGGGGAAGAACCAGCATGGACAGAAGAACTTCAAGATAATGCGGAAATTCCTCTAGTTACCCCGAAGGACATAAAGAAAGAAATAAAAGAAAATATTAATCCTAAGAAAGCTCCAGGATTTGACCTAATAACTGGGGAAATATTAAAAGAACTCCCGAGGAAAGCTATAGTTAAACTAACAAATTTAATAAATGCAGCCTTTCGACTGAAGTATGTTCCAAGGCTGTGGAAAGTTGCTGAAGTGATTATGATCGCAAAACCTGGCAAACCACCACACGAAGTCTCGTCTTACAGGCCCATAGCACTATTACCTGTTATTTCCAAATTATTCGAGAAATTGCTCATCAAAAGATTAAAGCCAATAATAGAAACAAGAAATCTAATTCCATCCCATCAATTTGGATTTCGTCATAAGCACTCGACTATAGACCAGGTACATAGAATAACCAATATAATAGAAGATGCTTTAGAAAAGAAAAAAGTCTGCTGCACAGTGTTTTTGGATGTGGCCCAGGCTTTTGACAAAGTATGGCATAGGGGCTTGATTCATAAATTAAACCAATACTTACCACAGCAATACTCCGAAATACTTGAATCTTACATCACAGATAGGTATTTCAGAGTTAAACAGGAAGATGCCTACTCAGAGCTAAAAGAAATTAGAGCAGGAGTACCACAGGGAAGTGTCTTAGGACCGATCCTTTACCTGTTATACACTTGTGATATTCCTATACTAGAAAATAACATCATAGCCACCTTTGCTGATGACACTGCCATCCTAGCTGTAGGAGAAACCAGTGAAGAAGCAGCAGAGAAATTACAAACAGCTGTAAATAAAATCAATGATTGGACAAAGAAATGGCGTATTAAATTGAACGAAACAAAATCAACCCATGTTAACTTTACAAACAAAAACGTGCAATATGTTCCAGTTAGTTTAAATAACAAACAAATTCCATACTCAAATAATGCTAAGTATTTGGGTATTACGTTAGACGCCAAGCTTCGCTGGAGAGCTCACGTTAAAAAGAAAAGAGTAGAACTGAGAATAAAATACAAAAAAATGTACTGGCTAATTGGACGAAACACCACTCTGTCACTACATAACAAGCTACTCATATATGAGCAAATATTGAAACCAGTATGGACTTATGGTATACAGATATGGGGATGTACCAAACAGAGCAACAGGGACATAATACAACGATTTCAAAACAGAGTACTGCGGAACATAGTTAATGCCCCATGGTACATAAGGAACGGAGATATCCACAGGGACCTTAAGATGGACACCGTTGATTACGTAATCAAGAAGTTCGCCAGGAGTCATGAAGATCGACTCCATCAACATGTGAATCCCGAGGCTATCCAGCTCCTTGACAATTCACAGTTAGTGCGGAGACTTAAAAGAACAAAACCTTTCGAGTTAGTGTGATCAGTAAAAAGACTAGTAATGCATGTGAAGAAATAATGCAATAAATAGACAGAACCTAAAGGACTACTGATGGGTAAACTTTAGACTGAGTGAACTCTAGTATTTTAGGGATAAAAGTAAATTGCTCATTGGTCCTATGGACCAGATTGTAATTGTATAAAAGTACTGTTAGCACATTTATTTATAAAAAAAAAAAAAAAAAAATAAATAATTTAAAAATATATTTTTTTGCCAACAGTAATTTAACTTAAAAAACACAAAATGGAAAAATATCGTTTTTTGGATCCATCTTTCTTATATAAGTTAAAAAATCGAATTATTTTCTTTTTTTTTTCGAATATCTCGGTGTTATTTGGTAAACTAGAAACATGTTATAACTTAAACGATTAGAGATCCCTATTACTTTGCAGGATATCTTGAATATAATAGAAATTAGCTCGAAAATTTCGTAATATTGTCCATTTAATTTGAAACAGGCTGTAAGTAGAAAATTAATATTAAAAGGTACTCAAAAAATAAATATGATACAACCTAACCTGATCATTAAAATTCATTAATTATTAAACCCGATCTAGATGTCATCGATACTAGATTTTCTAATGTGCCAGTTTTAGTGTGGTGGTGATTTGGTTATAATTTACAACTTCAAGAAGCATACTTTCATATAAAAAAATAAGGATAATAACCTAAAGATAAGTCCTTGGAGTCAATATAGGGAATATTTGCTTCTCAAACATAATCAAAATTCTCCATTTTGCCAGTTTGATAATAAAATGAAACGACTTTTTCATGTATTACACGGTTAAAAATGACCTTAAATTTTGATGCAGATTTAATGTCCATTCTACATTTTTAATGATTTTGTACCAAAAATCGTCAATAATTTACATCTACTTTAAATTTAAAGCAATTCGTTCAAATATCAGTTGGATGTACATTAAATTTGATTAAATGTTATCTTAAATTTCATTAAAGTAACTGAAAAGTTATTTCAACTTCTGTACATTAAAATTAATTCACATATACTCTAATACTAAAGAAATTTACATTATTATTCAACATACATTGTATGAGATTCTGGGAGATGGCGCAACTTGTATTGAACTTTTTGTTCAGAATGATATAAATTGTTTAAAGGACTCAATTTTCTTATGGTGAGGTATTGTTACGGTTAAAAATTAATCTTAAATAATAAATATTTTCGTTGACATTTTTCTACATTAAATTACAGGTTCAGATTACTAAAGTAATAAATAGATTTTTGTTTGGTACGTTTCTTCTTCTTCTTCTTTAAAGGTGTCAATGACATGCATAACTTGAAACGTGAATTTACAGTAAATGATGTTTCCTACTATAAAACTAATGATTACCTTTTGTTTTTCATTCATTAATATGGGTTTTGTCTATATTCAGATCAGTCATTTTGTTTACATTTTGAAATTTTGATTGACATCGGAACTTAACCTTGTTCTGTAATTTGTAAATTTCGTTAGGTACCTTGAGACAATGTATCACAGATTGGGAAAAGCGTTTTCTTAATGATTGGATAAATATAACCAGTGTTTTTTTATTTTCTTGCTGATTTTCCATCTTTAGGAAATATTTGTTTATTGTCACATATCAGCTGTTTGAGATAATCAGGTCCACTGAATTGCGTGAAAGTTTTTAGGGTTGCCTATAAGATGGCACATCGGTTGAATATTATCGAAATGCTAAATTCGAAATAAAATAGTATCGACTTTTTGATTATGTTGTTTTTAGTTTATTAGTTGAATATTTCCCTTTACTAATTAGAATTTTTGGTAATTATTATATTGTATATTAGACCCTCGGACTAATTCGCACTAATTGGATTTAATTTTTGAATTTTCGAACCCATTAAGTAATTTGTTTATAGGATATTCGTTTTGTAGGACGAGGCAGTTTGGATTATTAAGAGATTGGTTGTCTCTGTCTGATTTCAGTATTGGCCAATTTAAAATTGAAATAGAAGACTTTTGTATATATTTTCCGGAAGTAGTTGAAATTGTATGATAAATTTCAAGGGTTCTAGATTATTGCTACGAGATTAAGGTTTTTTTTTGGATAAATTTTTGATGGACGTTTTTATTAAGATTTTTTGGTAACTTCCGTTGGAAGAAATGTGCTAGTGATTTAAGAGAAATCATTCTCTTTTGGCTATCTGACGCAAGAGCGAGAAGAAGTGGTTTTAGTTTTACTACTTTCCCAAGTTAAGGGATTTGGTCATAAATGGCCGATTAAAATAACAAAACCAAGTCGGGGTGCAAACGTTTTTTTTGGTGATTTTGGTCGTTTCACTCTACGGCCAGTTTGGCGATTATTTTTCTTCAGCCAGCCAGAAACAACGGCTTAACAGTTATCAGATGCCACCATTTTCTTGAATTCGAGAGTCTTTTTTGGGATATCTACAATACGTCTTTTGGGATATCTACAGTACGTCTTTGGAATTATTACAATACGTATTTGGGATAACTGCAGTATGTCTTAGAATAACTTCAATGTCTTTGGATTTCTTCAGTCTGTTTTTTGGATGGAATTTTATAATGTATAGTTTGGGTTTTCGTGCTGCACTTCTGGGATTGTGAGCCTCTGAATGGGACAATCTCCATATTGAGCCAGGTCAACGTCCTTTCTGGTGAAGCCGTCTATGTCACAGGCCTTGTTTAACCACTTGTTTGAAAGTGATTCAGCTAAGTGCCTAGTTTTAGCCAAAGTATGTACAGGAGAGTTTCTGATGGTTAAGCCTAATGGGTATTAAACCTGTATTTTTAATCGCTTAGTTATCTGAGCAGAGTTTCCTTTTCGATTACCTAGAGCGCTAACAAGTAAGGGATTCTTCTTTACATGATTTTGAACCTTTTTAATTAAAAGACTTTAAATATTTGGACTTTAATATTTTTTTCTAATGATATTTATCTTTTGCTAAATTTACCATATTACATAATATTTGCGGCGAACCAGTAAACTATGTAAAGTGAAACGCAGTCGACTTCGTTGCGCTACAACCTCAAATTTAATGTTATATTTTGCAATACTCTACTGTTATTGAGGTTTTTTTTTATTATGGTTCCATTTTTAGAGTCCCAGAGTGGCCATTTAACCATTTAATTATTGGTTAAAATAATGAATAATATAATGATACATTTATTGACAATTTTAATGGCTTTACAATTGAATATTTTGGAAACTAATTATTATGTACAAAATTGTAACAAACTTTTCAGTAAAATTTTGTTAAGATTTTAACCACTTGAGCGACAGTTATACGTTGATTTCTATGATCAAATTTTTGTAATTATCTATCACCTTTTTGTGTAATTTTCTATTGCCTATATTTCTGTTAACTATCACTTAAACACTCATTATCTTTCTCATTATCAGTTTTCTAATTCTTTCTCTTTGCAGACATTTTTGCAGTTTTTTGATATTGCTTATTTTTTGTTATTACTGCAAAGTTGATAGTCTCCTGCATTGTTGGACTTATGGACCTTCATAGTCTAGTTTAAAATGGAGTGTGTTCTTTTCTTCTATAACTAGGCTATGTCGACGTAAACCTTCCAGGTGTAGTTGATTTGTTTACTTTTTGGATTGGTTTGCCGTTCACTGTGCAGGACACTGTCAAGTTTAATTGACTATTCTTTTGTTTTAATTTTCACATTTTGCTACGTCATAGAAAGACAATAACTTTCGACTAAGTCAACAAGGTTTATTTATTGCAATTTACTATTTGTAATCGCATTTCTATTAGAAAGCCCCATTAGAGGAGCTTGCAATAATTCACACTGGTGATAACTTTTTCCAGGGGTTGTACTTATTTTCTGGGAAGGGGTATACCGTGAGGAATAAATGTATTGGCCTCTATTTAATTGGTTTTATTTCCTATAATTTTAAATTAGGATACTTTTAAGTACTTAGACTCTGCGATCTATTTACCCGGATATGACATATTAAATATTTATTCTTTTCCAAGTTTTCTTTACTACAATTGCTCGTAGTATAATCCTTAGGGCAAATTTTAAAGTAAGATTTGGTGGCGCCTTTTTCCTGAATTAGACATTTATAAAACTTACACAGGCAATATATTAAAAATAGTGGAAAAAAATAAAAATAACGAATCTACCCTGAGATAAGCTAGCGTATAGGTAGACTCCAGTCAGCATTAGGACAATCATTAGGTAAGTCTGAACTGAGGTACCTTACAGGGTGTTGCCAGGATTTGGTAAGGCGTGCATAGTTGGTAATATTATATATTATATTTCATGGTAAAATTTTGAGATTTCATTTGTGTCAAAAATTGTAGTTTTTCAGTATATATGTTGGCTCCGTACTGACGGGAACCAATGAGTTTGAAATCGGTCTATATGGCTGACACTACCTATGGGAAAAATGTCCACCTTTTCCTGATATTTACACAATTTTTTAAACTCATTTTAATGTTGGTGCATTAAATATGTGATATAACGTCTTAGAAAGTAATGATCAAATTTTAAATGTAATGTATGATTACATTAAGTTTAATGGAATAAATTAATTTAGATTAATGTAAATTACTAAATTTAATGATTTACATTAAGTGTATTTAATAAACGTTTGTAAAATTTTTTTCTAGCACATTTATATTTCCTTTTTACAGTATACTTTAAAGCTATAAAACTCATTTTGCGCATGTCAATTTAAACTCTTTAATCTCAATTTAAATTTATTTTAAATTAGTGCAGATTAGTCAATTAAATAACTAAAAAGCAAGAAGTAACAAATATAAAAGTGATAAACATTGTCCTTGAAGTTTCGAGATGTTTATTTAATATTCATTTATATGGTATACTATATGTCTTGAATTCAAATTTATCCGTATGCGAGAGGCAACCTGCTAAAATCTAGACGATTTTAAATATTATTTGAATTATTTTTTAATTTAGTAAATAATTTTCTAGAACTGTATATTTTATTATTATGGAATATTCATATAACTAGATAGTATTTACAAAAATCTTACAGAAATTCATTCGAAGGCATATTGGTTACTAAGAGATAAGTTTAATATTAGGACATTAGTTAATTAGTGATATTTGAATACTATGGTTATTATCTTAGTTTGACCTTTGAAATAAATATTTTGTGATTAGCAAGGTATAACAATTTTTATTCAATATATCACACATATGTACTTTAAAACACTCGAAATAGTGGTGTTTAGAGGTCACATATAATATATATATATATTCAGAACAAAGTCATAAAAACAACATCGCATATAATTTTTTTTGTGAAGTATTAAAATAATTAGTAACTTTTGCATAAAAAGTGTTGTAAGTTGTCGTTTAGTAACGAAGCAGAGTTTTGATTAATAGAACTTCAATAGAGTCTGTTCAATACATGAAATATTCACCTTGTCTAATAGTGCTTTATCTTAGGCTTTTATTGGCTAATCAATACATTGGTTTTTGCAGTGATTGATGGTTTGTCAAATTTTACAACGTTTGTATACTTTATGCTAGTTTTACATTACTGTTTTGTAAATTTATTTCAATATCCATTAATTATTATGTATTATATATATATATATATATATATATATATATATATATATATATATATATATATATACTAAATAGACTGTTGAGCAAAACTTAAACAACAGTTTCGAAAGATGTATAGATTCCAATATTATAATAATCGTAATTGCGTGCATGTTTTAAATATCAAAGTAAGGTGCTGTTATTAGCGACAACAAGTGAAGACAATGAAATGACAAATTGCTAAATTAAGCTTTTGTTCCTTGAAAAAAGTACACTAAAGTTTGAAATAAAGGAATAATATAATTATTTATAAAGAAAATATATTTGTTTTGGGTGTGTAGTACAAAAACTCTTTTGTTTCTTATACTTATTGCGTTAGGAAAAAAAAATGAACAAAGTCAGAAAATATAGGCAAAAAATATGCAATGTCCATGAAATAGTTATTTTTTAAGTATCATTATATTTCATCCGTTATCGCTTATCTTTTGGTCCACAAAACTTTGACAGGGCCTGGATAACCATAAACTTTGCCTATGAAACTGGAAGGCTCTCATTATAGGATTGTTCTGGCAGTAAAAAATCATCAACAGTATGAGAGTCGTTACTGGAATTCCACTTTTTTTAGGTGCGTGAGAATAGATGATATGGGTCGCGATAAAAAAAGGACATGTCTTCTTATATATTGGTGACAGAAGGGTTGTCCATTTTCTGACAAGTAGTTGGTCAAATTCAATCACATGAAAGGGACGTGGTTTCTGTCGAGCATCACGAATCACTTTTATACACTCATCAGGCGTCTCACAAGGTAACTTCTGGTTAATGCAACTCATATTTTTGTCACATTCTATATATGAGTGTCCGCGTATCACATTCAAGCATCTTACTCTGTCTACAGCATAGTGTATAAAATGAAACACAGTGTAATTCTTATTCTGCCCACCGCAGGAATCACAGAATATCACCAGCCCCCGAGTATTTCTATGAAGCATGTTAAATATATAGTGATGGAGGAATGAACACACTTCATCAGATCATTTTTTGCTATTGTTTCTGGGTAGCAGAAGAAATATTGGATGCAGATAGTTCATGGATGTTAAAGAGATTTAAGGTTAATTGTCTTTTATAACAAATGTCATTTGTGGTAATGTTCGACATACTTAAATTTTTTTGGAGGTCTATCGCAATAGCTTCTCTTTGAGAGGATGACTGCCATTGAATCCTAGTTTTTCTTTTTCGTTTATAGAAAACATTAGCCTTCATCTTATGTAGCTTATTCTCTTTTTCTAACTTTTTTATTTCTTTTTCAGTGTCATCTATTTCGAGCTTAGAAATATTCGTCAGATTTACTTTGAGAACCTTTGTCTTAGTCAGAAATTCGTTACAAGTACTGAGTGTATCACTTCTTGGATATCCAAATCCTATGTTAAAATGCTTTATGAATTTAGATCGATATGTTTCGTAGGATAGTTGATTTTTGTCCTCGAACATTTTCTTGATATTTAACTCTTCTGGTAGATAAATTTGTTAAGTGTCATATAAGCTGTAATGACTTTTTCATCCATGAAATGACCTTACGTGATCTATGACCTTAGATTCAAGTGTTAAACTCGGTTTTTTAGGATTGTTGCTATGTTTTCCTCGCATTTCGGATGGGGCTTTACCAGTTGTGAGTAAAGATTTTTTTTATTGTACACATTCTTTGCCTTGTTATTCCATGCGTGGGAATAAATGCTGAGGCACACATTGGCACATCATGCCCGCACATCCCACCAAATGAACGAAATAACCTCAAAAACAAGACGTTATTAAACCAAATGTCAAGCCGAGGACCATGGATAATGTTTAGTTTTCTCCTGTTCAACTTGGACGTTGCTTGTTATTGCACTGTATCAATATTTTTGTATGAAGATTACTCGGTGACTCTGCATGTTACTGCAAAGTGTGTTTTGGCGTTCCGTTCTACCACATTTGTTCTATACAATGGTGTTGCTCGATTAGAACCAAAGATATTATAGTATTTGTTAACATTATGATTTAAATAGAAAAATAAATATAATTTTCTTTTTTTTTAATTCTTGAAACTAGTATATGTTTATTATTTCCTAAGTTTTCTTTGCTGAATTAATATTGTAAACAGGTATTATAATTCGAAAAGAACATTTGTAATACTTAAAGCACAGAGCAGTAGATACATTTTTGGAATGTAAAAAACAAGCCTCAATTTAAAGACAATTTTTTTTACCCAGATAGAGCGTATCGAGAATAATTTCATGTTATAATAATTGGAAGCATTAAGAGAATTTATATTAATCGGGAAGATCGAGAAAATGAGTGATATGGACCGACAGGCACTTTAAAATAATTTTTCAAAAGGATTCTGTGAAGTCCGCACCTGTTGAAATTAAAAGAAGGTTGGTCGACGCAAAGCTGTCTAGAAGACTCCCGGCTAATAAGCTTCTTATTTCCGGACGCAATAAAATTGCAACGCTTGAAGTTTCACGTCGCCATTTAAACTGGACAGTAGACAAGTGGAAAAAGTTCTATTTATCGATGAACGTGTTTCAAGATTTTTAATTGTGACTGAATGAAAATGAATACAAGGTTTAGTTCCAGGTTATGTCCACAGTTAAATACGGTAAAATTTGGTAATACCGGCATTTTTCTGAGTGGGCATTAACTTCATTAATGACACCATGGATTGATTTGTCTATAGGGATATATTGCAAAATCCAATACTACCTTATTCAGAGTAGAAAATGCTATTGCACTCTTTTCGAATTGTTCAAGAGTGTTTCCAGGAAAATAACCTTCGGATTTTGCAATTGTTGGCACAAACTCTAGACCTTAACTAATGTGAAAACCTATTCGACATATCTTCCTGAAAATATAGTTTAAAATTTGATTGCTTCGGTTCAGCGACGTTATCGTCAAGTAATAAACACTGATTGTTACTTTATTAGTTATTAATATGATACTTCAAGCTATGACTACTTAAACGTGTTTAATGTTTTATGTTATAATAAAATACTGTTGAATATAATTTCTGTTGGTTTATTTTGCTGCACTGTTTTTTCCGATCTTTATGCACATAAATATTTGTCAACATAAATTTTGTTTAAAATTTACCAACATGTTATGAACTATTACTAACATTATGATAATTATATTTCATTAAAATATGCTCCGGTTTACAAGCTTATAATTTTTTTTATTCAAAAGGACTTTATTACTATATTTTTGTCCATGGTCATATCCTTTTTGTTGCATTTGCGATCGTGAATATAAAAAATAGTACAACGCAAAATCATAAAAAAATTCTATAAACAACATAAGTAAAGGATAAATTGAGCGATCATTGTTTGCAGTTGGTTGAAATTCAGTTATATATGATGTAGGATAGTATTTGCATTCCGTTGTTTTAAGCCCTAGTAGGTTAAAACTTCGTAGTTGAATAGTCATCCCTAGACACCCCCTACGTGATGTTGCCAGTTTGTGCACAATTTCCCTAACTTATGGAAAATGTCGCGCTTCGGTATATTACAAGTTACTTTTTAAAATAATCTGATTAAAATACTCATTCATTTTTGCTGAAAACATCATAACTCAAAATTCTTATGTGTTGGTAAGTTTTTATATATTTTTATTTATTTTTTACTTATATTTTTACTGAATTTACATATTTAATTTTCAGATATAAAAACATAGGTCAATCTTTAAAACGACCCAGCTTAAAAATTTGAAAATATAGATCCCTCCATTTTATGACATGAAATGTAATGAAGTTACTCCCTTTTAAGTTTAATCGTGTATTTTTCAGCCTAGTATTTTCTAGTATTTTGTATTTGACTTATCGGTTTAATATTTACTATAACCTTTATATAAGTTAATATTTAAAATCTAGATTTTTTTTTTTATAAAAGGATGTCTTGATTTATTTTGGATATAAATCTGAAATTTTTTTACACAATTATGTAAGAGAAATTTAGTTCTCAATCAACTGAAAAAACTTTAAACTATAAGGACAAACGTATTCTGTTCTAACACAGTTAGAGACACAACCCTATCTCAGGTTGAAAGAATATCGGAAAAGGGCAGAGGCCTTTCCCATGGTGGTGCACTGCCCTCTGTAGATCGGTTTCGAACTTATTGGTTCTCGTCAGTACAGAATAGGCCAGCGCAACTCAGCATCGGAAAAGTAAATCCTTAAGCAACTTATATTAGACAAAATATGAAATCTAATACAAGCAGCACTATCTCTCAGAATTCCACGATATCTGAATATACAATCTCGTAAAGATCTATATATGTATCAAAAGTGGATAATATACTAGCAGTTGGATGTATAAAATGCATTTATATAAGAGAAACGTAGTTCTCAACCAACTGAAAAACCTTATACTTTAAGGACAAACGTATTCTGTTTTAACCAATTAAAAAGCACTATCTTAGATTGCAAGAATACCAGGAAAGGGTGGAAGCCTTTCCCATGGTGGTGTAGCGTCATCTATAGACTGATTTCGAACTTGTTGATTTTTGTCAGATTGCGTGGAATGCTGGGAGATGGCGCCGCTTTAATTAGATTTCATATTTTGTCTAATATAAGTTGCTTAAAGGATCTACTTCCCCGATGATGAGTTGCTGGCCTATTCCGTACTGACGAGAACCAACAAGTTCGAAACAGGGGGCGGTGCACTACCATCGGAAAGGCTTCCACTCTTTCCTGGTATTCTTGCAATCTGATACAGTACTTTTTCTACAACTGTGTTAGAACCAGGCGCGGATCCAAGGGGGGGGGGCGGTGGGGGCGATCCCCCCCCCCCCCCCAAGAGCTTTGAGTTTAGGAAAATGGACCCGATTTTTCCTCTTATACTATAGTTTATTCAAGAACTAGGGAGAGTAATAAATCATTTTTTATCCGTTTTCTCTTCGCAAACTACTTGTGTTCTTTAGTCCGGTGTTTTTAGCAAAATTTGTTAGACACATATATTTTTCATAGGAATGGGTTAGAAATTTTATAATTAAAAATACCGATCTATAATAATAGACTAAAACTTAGGATTATTCTCTCAAAAAATTCTAAGTTATAATTTAAATACTTACAAAATACCCATTGTCAAAAATACAAAAAGTTAAACATATATAAAAAAATAAATTCGTCCATATAATAATAAAATATTTTTGGGGCTATCGGTCATTTTATTATTAATTAAAAACATTTTTAGGGTATTTGACGTTTCAGTTTATTTATTTCTTAAACCATCTGCAGAACTACAATTAAACACTAAAAAGGGATTCAAATGTAATTACTTTTTTTATGTTGTAATTAAAATTAGACCTACTTATTATTATTTCTATTGTACTGATATCTTAATTTAATTTACTTTTATATATGGAAATACGATAGCCCCAAAAAAATAAGATAAACATGTTAATTCTACACGCTTAAGAAAAAGACACAATCACAATAATAAAATAGTAAAAAACTTACGGCTAATTAGAATTAAATATATATAAAATTAAAGAGTGGGACACACTAAAATAAAAATATATAAAAAAATAAAAAAAAACATATAAACAACATTAAACAATAAAATACAACAAAAACAAAAATTTAAATAATAAATTGTGTTTACACTAGTAAACATTACGTATCTAATTCCTAATCAAAGTCAGTGAAACTATCTTCGCTAAAATTAATTATAATTGGTTCCTCTATCTCACCGATTATGAGATCGAGTTCTCACATTTTGTTTTATTCTTTTATTATAGGGGTTTTTCCCAATTTTCCGCAGTAACTTTATTCAAAAAGATCTTTCAAAAGTCTAGTTAAATTACTAGTTTTATTAATTGTGTTATTTCTAGCAACTCTACCTTTTACTTGAGATAGATATTTACGTCTCCAACGGACAGTTTCCGGACGATTTATAACAACAGATTTTCTATCTGGTTTTTCCCAGCAAAAATTAAGTTCTCTGAGCAATTTCCAGAGATCAGTTCTTTTAATTTCAGGTAAATCGCGATCTTCAATGATTTTAGTTAGAATTTTGTAGATGGTTGGGATCTGCTTCTCATAATAAAATATATATACAACCTCTTTAATTGCAGTTTTCATCTCTTCTTCCAACGAGATTTTTCGTTTGCCTGTGATCGAATGTGGCTTGGGAGTACAAACAATTCCAGTCGTTTTTTTCTCCTTCAGTATTCGGTACATAGTAGATTTTCCAACTCCAGTCATGTTGGAATATATCTCAACAGAGCTTTTAACATTATGATCTAGATATTGATATCTGAAGGCATCATAAACATTCATAGTAATAAGTTTTTCGTTGAGGAAAAAATGCTCTGGTTTAACGATTTTGGAATAAATATAGAGGTGAAAGCCATATCTTTTGGGTATCTCACTAATCTCAAATAATATATAAAAACAAGCGCAAACAAGATAAATCACTAAAAAAAACTGTAAGTTGTACTTTGCTCACTGACAGAAATTAAATTAAACTATCGGAAATTCTATGTTGCAGTAAATTTATAAAATATATTTAAATATAATGAAATATAATTAGATTTATGGCTGTTCTCAGTTACCTGCGGCACTGGAGCAGGTACGTTAGAGGTTTCGGTAACAGTTTGATTACTCTCTCTAGTTCTTGAATAGAGTATAGGAGTCTGTATGCTTGCGATCGTCCCCCCCCCTCCCAAAAGCTTTGAGTTCAGGAAAATAGAACACATTCTGTCTTTTATATTAGGAATGAGTATGCTGCTTGCACCCCTCCCCCCCTCCGTTGACAACTTGCTTTTCTTGCCATACTGTACTTTTGTGATATCACCGCCCCCCCCAAAGAGAGAGGCTGGATCCGCCCCTGGTTAGAACAGAGTAAGTTTTTCCTTATAGTATAAGGTTTTTTCAGTTGGTTGAGAACTAAATTTCTCTTATATATTTGTATTTTATACATCTAATTGCAAGTATATTATCCACTTTTGGTATATATATATATATATATATATATATATATATATATATATATATATATATATATATATTAATACAAATCTCTACGAGATTATATATTCAGATTGCGTGGAATGCTGGGATATGGCGCCGCTTGTATTTGATTTCAGATTTTGTCTAATAAAAGTTGCTTAAAGAATTTACTTTTCCGATGCTAAGGTGCGCTGGCTTATTCTGTATTAACGAGAACCAACAACGGTCTCCAGATGGTGGTGGTGGTACAGAGTACGTTTGTCCTCATAGCAGTGTTGTTAACCGTACAGTAATTACCGTACATGTACGGTCGTTGTACGGTATACGAACCAAACCCACCGTAAGAGTATGGTAACTTCACCAATTTGAGAGTTTCATTAATAAATAAGCTTCTGAAGGCAAATTGATATACTTGGTCAATTTTCTTTTATTAGGATATTTTTTTTTAATAAAATGTTTCATTTGTTTTTTTTTGTGTAATAAGTGATGCCATCTATTCTCATATTAAAAATATTGTTTATGTTAGAGTTGAACTACCTTATTCACTTAAAAGGTCTGACTTTAAAAACTCTGTAAGTTGACAATGGAGGGTTTAAGTTGACAAGTGCTACGATAAGTCACGCAAGTTTAGAACCCTAAAAATACAAGGTTAAAAAAATAATTTTCCTTTATTACTAAATTGGTAAAAATAGAGTTAATTTTCTCACAAATGCTTCTTTCATATTCCTGTCAAAGCGTTTATTTGTTGATATATTGTATTTAATACAAATTATACCAGTATCACAAGCAAAACAAAACTGACCGACTAGAAATTCTAACTTCCATTGCAACTAAATCGGGTCTAAGTTTTAAACCTTAGTGAATCTGGCTGGAATTTTTCTTATTACAATCTGTAAATAAAATAATTAAAGGTACTATTCTAAGCAAAAATTGTTTTAAGATTTTTAAACGTAAAAGAAAACCTAATGTCACATTTCGAGTGGTGGGTCTAAAAGAAAGATGCAAGGTTAGAAAATCGCTGGCTTAAAATACCAAAATCGATAAATACAGTAAATTTTACATCTTTTTTTTTTAATTCAATCAATTAAAAGGCTGGTACGGTAATTTATATGAGGTCTGTATGATATTCATAAATCAAAAAGTTGGCAAAGAAGCCGATAGTATAAAGTTTTTTCATTTGGTTGAGAACTAAGTTTTTCTTATATAGTTGTAATTTAGACCCACAACTTGAAATATGTTATCAACTTTTGAATTTTTATTGTGTTCCGCTCAATCAATTCCCTCGTAGAATTAACATATCGTCATCAGAACTAGGACTCAGTGTGTGATTGCTGAATAACGTGATAATATTTTTATTTATATTTGGAAAGATGTTGGTAAATAGTATCAGTTCTTTTACTTCTTGATACGTACATCGATTCTATGCTATCCTTTTCCCATTGCATTATTTAAACTAGTATAACATGCTAATCGGTACGTGAATGTGAGAATAAAGTAACCGGGCTATAAATTAAACGAACAAAAAACTGAAAGCCAATTTCAAAAAAAAATCATGATGTCTGTCAAACATCAGAAAAGCCCCTCCCCACTGATCATATTTGGTGATATACAACATATAACAAACAATTGTCCCTGTTTGTTATATATGTAATTCTCCTTTCAGGCAGAGAATATGAAAAATATATGTACAAACAGTTTATTTCCTGCAAATATCGCTATAGTCCTCTCTCCATACGCGTTTCGATCACCTCATGATCTCGTCAGTGGAGCTGTATCGGATCGAGAGCAACATTAGTCGGAAATAACTGATATATGAACCATAAATTTCAAGGTATGTCGGCAGGATATTACACCTGCCGTCTACCAACTTCGATGTCAGACTGAAAAATATCGCCAGTCGAACGACATATATGAATCAACAGAGTAAAGTGAAATTTTTAAAGAATCAAAATTTCAGTAAAAAATAAAGAAATCTTTCTCCGTATTTAAATAGTTTGTTATATATGTAATTCTCCTTTCAGGCAGAGAATATGAAAAATATATGTACAAACAGTTTATTTCCTGCAAATATCGCTATGGTCCTCTCTCCATACGCGTTTCGATCACCTCATGATATCGTCAGTGGAGCATGACGAGATCATGAGGTGATTAGGTACAAATGAAGTAATTGTATCCTAGTTTAACCGTCAGGATTTTTGTAATCTTACAGTGACTTTAGAATTTGTGGTATTGTAGTTTACAAATCCGTTGCTCTATTACTAAGTTTCCGATATATACATAATTTGTTTTAAATTATGCATTACACCCCAATACCCAACTGTAATATTAATTTAATAATATTTGTTGTTATTTTAGACTAATGCAATACTAAACAATACCGGTCCATATTATAATGTGTAGCGATTTGTATAACAAAACTCATTATTATGCTGTTCGTAAACATGATTTCCATGATATCGGCTTTTGCAATAATTATACCAAATATTCCAGATATAAATTATTTGATAATTATATATACACATGAACAAATATAATAATGACCATCAGGGCTTGTATTATGTTTAAAATTTAATTCTAACTGTACCAAGAAAATTCCTCCAACTCCAGTTATGGTATTCGTACCAGTATTTGGTGTTTTAATAAGTAAATAATTTTTTATATTAAGTTTTATATTCTTATACCTGTTTCACATATCTTTTAGGGTTTTATTTTATAAATGAATCTATTTTTTGGAAAAAGTTAAAATTATGTATAACAGTTTTCACTTCTAAGAACCAATTTTTAATCATAGTTGTAAACTTTAAAATACGTGATATATAGATTAATTAGAAGAATATGAAGAAAAAGGAAAATTCTTGCGAATTTATTTTAAATGAATATTCCACGAAAATCACAAAAATTTATTGAAAATTGTGGAGAACTAGAAGATAAATGTAGATATCACGTTCTTGCTTAAACTATATGTCATTAGTGCATACTCATGAAGAGAATCTTTTAATGCATCAATCCACTATAGCCTGAAAAGCCTTCAACTCGGAATTAGTAAGAACTACTTGTTCAATCTACTTGAAATTTTTACATATCTAGCTTTGTCGTATCACAGATTTCAAATTTTATATCAAAAGTTACAAAATTCTATTTTATTGCAAACATTTTTGCAAAAACCCATATTAATATTCGTTTTGCTGAATGAATCGTTTTATTACATTATTAGGTTCTTGGGGTCCCAGATTTTGAATTTAAAATCAAGATTTGCAAAATTATATGTTTTGCAAAAACCTGTATTAATTTTGATTTAGCTGATTTAATTGAAGTGTTTTTAGGTGATTGTTGGTTTCCGGAATTACGAATTCCGAATTTGGTCCAAAAAATTTTATTACAAAATTTTATTTTTCATTTTGCTGATTGAATCAAAGTGTTTTTTTCGTGAATTTAAGACTTTCGTCAACATATTATTTCTGAAAATTTTATAACAAGTTACCTTTTTTCTGTTTAAATGGAAATTAATCTTAGGTGCGGCCAAAATTAAAATTAAAAATGCTTTATTTCGTTCATTTACCAAATTTTTCATGTTATCATTGTCAAATTAAAAATTGAACGAGAAAGAGCTAATGAAAATAAAAGAACTTTAATTTTTCTAAATGTTTATTTGTATATATTCTATAACATAACTTTTTATTATTAAATTAACTTTTTTACTACAGTACATAAATTTAAATTTACCAATACAATTGGAATACGTTGTTAAACATCACAAAATATATTTTAATTAAATACAATAATTCAAAAAAAAAAAAATATGCCGTTGAAAATAGCATTTCGATTATATTATCCTCACCAATCTCACTTCGATCCTTTTCTTCTTCGATGTTTAATTTTGTAGGGAGCAACATTTTTCTAGTTTCTTCTTATAATGATGACCTTAATAATTTTTTGAAAACTCTTCTTTAACTAGAAATAAGAATATCTGAATGGTGAGATGGCGATCAAGATGCGAAATTTGCTGACTATTAATAAAAAATCGGAGAAAAATTCTAGTTTTGATGCTATTCAAAAAATGCATACTTACTGCAACTCTTTTATTTGACCTAAACTGTCATTGTGAGCGCGGTAGAAGAGTACGTATAAATAAGAACAGGTGCATGTCAAATACCTACCTTTCATTCTCCAACGCATCAACTAATAATCTAGCCCTTTCAACAAAAAAAAATACTAGAATGGAGCCTTTATTTTGCTTGCTAATTCCGGATTTTCGGTTTTGAGACTATAATACAATTGATGGCAGAATATTAATATTCTATCTAGGAAAAGCACCTGCACTATGGTACATTGTTTTACATATAGCACTAAGAATATCCCGAAGATTTATCAAAAAAATAATATTCCCATTAAATTATCGATTTAAGTGCACATAGACAAAATATTTGGTAGACCTGCAGAGTTTAATCTCCAAAATGGTAAATTTACCATGTTAAAGCTTAAATATAATTCTGCATTTTTGTATCAAAACGTATATCTCCTTGTTTTGGCAAAACTTGTAAATGCAAAAATGTAATGCATTATAATAAATAAAAGACCCTTATAACACCATAAAACAAAAAAAAAAATGTGAAAATGGAGTGGAACTGTTAATTTTCGCTGGTTTTGAGTCCTTTATGGAGATCGGTGGTACATATACAGTAATAGTTTAAAATTATCTGAGAGCTAGGCAAAAGTCTTTCACAATTATCGTTCTAAGATTTTTAAAAAAAAAGCACCGTCTATAAACTAATGCCTTAGGGACCGTCATTTTGTAATGTGGACAGTAAAAACGTCGGGAGCTACGATCCTACGAACCTATTTTCGCTGGGCTATGGTGTGATTCTTGATTTTTTCTGTAGCATGAACACATGTGTGGTTCTTTTCCACCAGGTTGAATGTCTTACGCTTCCGATTCTGAGTTTAAGTCCACTTTTTCCGACCCTATTTATAATCTACGTTTTAATATTATTATTATAACCGCAAGACGCGGGGTGTGTGGTGAGGACTAGAAACTACACCCGCATCACGTTTTTACTGGCTTACTGGGCTAAATGGAATGTTGCTTGAACTTTCACTCTTAAATTTTGAAATGAAAATTACTTGCTTCCAAAATTAAGAATGGGACTTTCGCATGTATGCGTATGGAAAGTGAGCTTGACTCACGAGTGATGAATTACATGTATGATCAAGGTGGATGACTAATTTAATTATTCGGATGAGAAATAATTAGTGTTTTGTATAATTATACTTTTATGTCCAAATGCGCTGTATCCGCAAAGTAACCTATGATAATTATAATTACTATCTTTAAAATAATAATTATGTATGTAGATGACACACCTAACAATGCTTTAACTTACTACTAATTGTACAAAAGTTTACGCTAACGAATGAACTTAAAATTCCGATACTAACTTTAAACAGGCTACTTCTTATTACTGGAAATTTATAGCACGATAAGTCGTTTTTGAGATCCTGAATTAGATACCTGAAAGTGAGCAATTACTTACAGTAAAAATGTGGAATGATGAGGTTGTTCCATGTTTGGTGTGGTAAAAATTCAGTTGTGTGAGAAATATTGCGATGAATGAGATATTGATGCAATATATCACGAATTTTACGGTAATAATTGAATTCTAATACGAATGATTTTTACGTAAAGTACAAATGATGAAGTTTTTCCCACCTTTGGAGTGGTAATAACTGAGTATGCGAGAAGTGTCACGTTGATCCAGAAGATCTTAATCATGCGATATAAATAGTTGGTTAATGTATGATGTGGGTCTTAGAAATTGTATGTTCAATACGAATTAAACAAGAATTTTATTGCTAATCTAATAGCTAATTCAACTTCCTCCAGGTATGCGTTGTCGTTCGATTGACCTACGATCTACATGATTCTGAGGCCCCTTTAGTTAAAAAAAGTATGTTGAATGATGAGCACTAAACCAAAGAATGCAATGTTTACAATGAGACTGGAATTTTGGGCAAGTATTATGAGACTTGGTGAATAAACCGAAATTAAGTTGTGAAAATAGCCTATAAAGATTAAAACTCGTAATTTTGCCTCAGCAAGGCTATTTCTTCTTCGCCTTTTCTGCGATGGAGGTGATGAATATGATGGACGGAAAAACCTTTATGAGGACGCGCTGCCTTGTGACAAGAGCAATCCAAAGTGTACCGTAGAACGCGATTTCCGCGGGTCTATTATAAAGAACTAAAGCCTCGTCTGGAAATCAGGTGACGTTGTGAATGGGAACTTGCCATACGTGCATTTTACGAAGAGTGTGAATGTGTAAATGCCGACGGAATATCAATTCGATGAAATCCGATTAATACCTGCGGTTTTTTTATGAAATATTTATTTGAGCAAACATTCATTTGCAATAAAACCCAAGCTAAGAATTATCAAAATGTATGGGGCTATGTGAAGTGGATAAGAGCATTATGGGAGCAATACCCCTAAAATAAGGCTATGAGTAAATTTAAGTATGAATCTGTAGAAAAATATTTTTCCACTAAAATTTTTAACACAGAATATAGTTTTCGTCGGATATTTTCAGACATTCTAATTATATTTTCTTACAGAGCGATATTTCATCAGAGGTTTGAATTTTCTTAATCATGAAAATTTTGCTATCTTATAGATTTAGTCAAACGGCTCTCGCACTCCTTCCAGGAGAACATTCAGTCATCCCGTATATACTCAGACATCACAAGAATGGAGCTTTGTGGCCCTTTCCACGTTATCGGCCCTAGGTGATGTTATAGTCCTCTATATTTCTCGTAAACTCCTGGATAGTTCGAGTGGTCCGAAGTAACATTTCTGGTTTTAGATGAGACGTGGTCCCTCAATCGCAGTGGTGTTGAATCGCCTGCCTGCCATATTGACACAGCTCTGTGCTAACCTGTGAAAATATGAGCTTAAGTTTGTAAGTTCTTAATCCAATCGCTTATGAATATTCACGAATCCTCTTCCTCCGTGTTATCTTGGTAGCATTTTTTGCCCAGTAGCACTATATGGATGATGTTTGGAGAAATTTTCTGACTTTCCTCCGCCTGTTGCGCCTGTTTAATATACAAGTATTTATAAGTCTGATATGCCTCCATTACCGCAATGGTTTGACCGTTGTGCATCTTAAATTCGCTAGGTTGTATCTTTTCTCTAGTTGTGTTTAAAATATGGTCTTTATCCAGGTCGAACAGCATTCTTATGTCCCCGGAGATCTCCCCACAATTTTGAGCATTGGTTCCAGTTGATTTCTGGTGGCAGCAATCAATTTAAGATCATTCATATAGAAGATGATTGAGTTTTATTATCTTTTCCACCTGTTCTTAATACTGAAGTTACATCTGTTGGAATTTAAACTTCGTGATAGTGGGTTTATGGCAAGGTTGATAAACGATGATCTTAAGAGCTACAAAAGCTATATTAGAGTAGGTGAAGATTTTTTAAATTTGTACCTACTTTTCATTCTTGTTGTAATCTGCAAAATAGTTATTATATGGTGACATAATTTTTAATGAATTACTGTTGAAAATTGAAGGTGTCGAGTTATTTTTAAAATCCGGTTCAAGTTAAGTGTGTCTATATAAATTAGAGTTAAAAGTTTTTTTTATTATACTTAAAATATATGTTATATACTTTATATAGACATTATACTTTATATAACGTTTCTGCGATCTGTTTAGAAGCATAAATGTTTATTTCCATTCTTATAACTTGGATTATCAATATCCTATAGTATTTCATCCGCTTCGTACTCTGAAATTAGTAATTTCGTAGCCGTCACCGCCCAAGTAAATTTACTAATCGCCATGTTTGTTTATTCAGCACAAATCTTTTATCAAATATAGGCATCTGCCTGAACATTTGATTAAATATTTTTTACAAAAGGAATATTATATGATAGGTAAGGTATTATTACAAAAAAAAATATTTTATAAAATACATTTTAAAAATGATCTTTGTCAAAGTTTTTTGATAGTGTAATATCGGCCTAAGCAAGGCTTGCTTAGTGTAAAATAGATAAATATCTTTTTGTTAAATTTTGGCCCACTATTTTATTTGACTGACTTGACTAATTTATTTAAATCAAAAACTACTATTTTAGTGAAATATTTAACTATTAAAATCCCCTTTATAACTATTGCAATGCATGACATATCAACGGACGAAGGAAAATAGTGAAAAACGTTTTAATTTTTATTTTAGATCAATCAGTTTTATATTTTATACTTTAGTTGAAACAATCTTCTTCGGTAATACATAATTATTTTTAAATCTTAATAAAAAATGGGTTTAACACGTTCGCCGTATAATACTTAAATTCATACACACATACATACATTCAAATGAGGGAAAACATAATCCTCTTTCGGCTTTACCATAATCGGTTAACAACAAACCAATTACGTACATTTTTTGTTTGTTCTTTTGTCTAAAACTGTTTTAAAATACGGCTTTATCAATTTGCAATATTTCGTTTTAATTGAACAACTTCTATAGAAACATCGGAAAACGTTTATAAATTGAAAAGAATTGATTATTTAATCACAAAATTTTGTTACTGAATCGTCCTTTTCTTCTAATTGTGTTTAATGTCTACATTCATCATAATTGTTTATTGAAATGAAGAATGCCATGAACTTTTAAAATTTAAACAAAAGATAATTTTTCCTCTGTCATGGTTCGTATTTTCGTCGCTAATTATATTTCATATTTTATTTGTTCGAATATTTAGAGATATAATAATTTAAAGCCAAAAAAGACAGAGTGATTGCTTGTGTGCCTTTGAAAAAATTTTAATGGAAACTATTTGTAATTGTTGATGGATTTTGGATTCAACATCGGAATATAAAATGAGAAAATACCTTATTTACAGTACTTATTAGACATTCTTTGCTGTCATTTTTTCCCACGACTTTTTAAATATGTAAAGGTTTTGATGCTTTAGTTTCGGGCAAATATAAGCATTTGTAAAGGGCTAGAGGGAAGATTATCCTTACTTTTTTTGTTTGAGAGGTTGCTATAAGGAGTTTCCCAGAAAGTTTGGAAATAAATATTTTTTTTATTCTTCAGAAAATATGTCGCAGAAATTTGAAGATATATGATATTGTTACGAACGACTAGGAGAAACTTATTGACACGCTCTCGTATACAAATATCTCGATGCGATGGATCATCGTTATTATAATGTTCTGAAATGAATATTATGTCGATGAGTCATATCTCTAGATAAATCTGAACTTTTATATTAGTAAGTTCTAGATTTGTATGGGAAATTCTATAGGCATATGAACAGGGATAGGACAAGAGTTTTAATATAGTTGTATAGTGGTATTTGAATAGCGAAGATAATAAGAAGTATTAATTAGATAGTGATTTAGCTGTGTTAAGTAGTTAAATAAAGTATTGAAGTTTCGTTAGTGAAAAGTGTTTCGTTTCATTCTGCGAACCCATTAAGCGATTTTTTTAGGAGAGAAAATCATAACAACTTTCCAGAAAAAGCTTTAATTTGAATAGCTGTTGAATGAAGTAGAATAACGGAACGACATTTGATAAATACCTTCATTTGTTGAAGAGTTAATAATAAAAATACCTTTCTAAAACTTGAACCCTATATCCTTAAATTACCTTAAGCTACTGGTATAATTTGAAAGGAAGTATAGATTTTTTTTAAAAATAATTTATTGTAAATATTATCATTTAAAAATACCTTATCCTCAATTGACATTGAAAATATTAGTTATAAACCCTTCTTGATGTTATAAATTTAACAAAAAATGCAAACAATTCACGTTTCGCCTTTTATTTAAGGCATTTTCAAATTTTTTTCTTGGTCTATTTTCTAAAAATATTTTTATATAATTAGAACATTCACACAAGAAACATATCTACAATTTTAAAAAACAAACAAAACACTTTAAAAACAGTATTTAAATTTTCAAAATTTTTTAAATAATATTTAATTTTACCGGTACACACCTTGACATTTTGTTGCTCTATTAATAATGAACTTCAATCTATATAATAGACGATGTAAAGATTGAATTTCATTATTAATAGAGTAACAAAATGTCAAGGACCGGTAAAATTAAATATTTTTAAAAAATTTTAAAAATATAAATACTGTTTTAAAGTGTTTTGTTTGTTTTTTAAAATTGTAGATATGTTTCTTGTGTGAATGTTTTAATTATATAAAAATATTTTTAGGAAATAGACCAAAAAATTTTTTGTTGAAAATGCCTTAAATAAAGGGCGATACGTCAATTGTTTGCATTTTTTGTTAAATAAAGAAACTAAACCCAAGAAAAGACGAAATAAAGAAAAAATGATATATATATATATATATATATATATATATATATATATATATATATATATATATATTATAAGAGGTTTCGGTAAATATGCTCCTCTTTTGTCAAAATCTCCGTAATAATCATTAAATTTGTAACCTTCTGTAACCTGTAAACCTTAGGTAAATACTGTACTTGTTGAATTTATCTGATACAATTTTAATATTTAAACAATGCATCTCTTTAATATACTATGAGTAAAATATTTCAACCATCAAATATCGAATGGGTATAGGCATGCATTGGTTACCGCCTGTTTCCTATTTATGGGAATGCAAAATTTAATTTCCTTTGTAATATTGCCGCTACTGATGAAAATTTGGTTAACGGTCAAATAGAAGCCTATGCGGATTCTATATTACGAGATTATAATGGAGGTCAGTTATATCACTTTAGCGAAAATGGAAGTATCAATTACATTATACGTGAATAACATAGAGGAGGAATTCGAAGAAAAAATTGTAATGTTGAAAATATTTTCCGGCCATAATATATATATATATATATATATATATATATATATATATATATATATATATATATATATATATATATATATATATAGTTTAAATGTAACTTTGCTCAAGTTAAAGGTAAAAAATTCCTTGTCGTGCTATATCTAACGGACGTTAGCGATCATGTTGGCTATAACGATTTTTTTGCAGCATATTCGTAAAGTGATTGCGAAGTCCGGCCATATCACTCAGATTCTTTAGCCAAGATGTTCTTTTTCTTCCTCAACTCCTCCTGCCAATTATTTTTTCTTGCATAATAAGATGAAGATGACCATACTTTTCCCGATGTTTCCGAATTTTCCACAGCCTAGAACCGGTCTGATATAATAGAAATTTTTTAAATTGAAATTTATTCAAAGCCAATGATGGAAGATGGTAAAGCTAGATTTAGCTAAAACACGGATTTATTATATATATATATATATATATATATATATATATATATATATATATATATATATATATATATATATATATATATAAAAAATCTCAATAAATATGACCTTTATCTCAGGAACAATATTCTCATTTCGTAGGTGCGAATTAATTAAATATTTATATTATGTTGCCGTAAGAAGAGAACTTTTTTCTTTTCAGGGATTCTGGAATAGGTATTATTTTAATGAATATACTTTCCAGAGATTGCCCGCGATTTGTGGGATACTATGAACTGTCTTAATTTGTATAATGCACTAAGAAAAAAAAAACAAAAATGCTATGTTAAATATACAGTAAAAGTATAATTTTATAAATAAATTCTCAACATTTATGAAAATATAAAAAATCTATACATAAGTTAACATTCTAAAAATGATCCTTTTTTGTAAGACTGAACATAAGAAAATAATTTTTCATTTAATATTAGAAAGAGTCACGTAAAAACCTTTCGATAAGCTTCTATTTAATGTCCCTGGATCAACAGTCTTGAGGATATCTGGCTTTTTAATTTTTAACTTTGACTACACCAGCCAAGAGAGTACAAATTTTTGTTTTTATAATTTTTAGGGCTCCGTGGCCAGCTAGAAATCCTGATTATCTCGTTTTCGCTTTTTGCGGCTTAATGTCTGTTTAATCGTCGTGTTGTTTCAGAAAGCTTTTGTTTTAATGTTAATGCAATGTTAAGTAGGTTTTATCATTGGATCATGTTGTGAGTGATATTGGAACGAACTCGTTCTATTACTTTTAATATGCTTTGTTAGCTGTCTTATATTTTTTCGAAAATTTTCGATTTTTTTTAAGGCCTTGTCTTCTATTGTAGAGTCCTAAGTTCGAGTCTAAAACCACTCGTAACATGTCTCAATGAACGACACTGCCCAGCAATATTTCATTACATTCAAAGAACAAATCTCGGCGACGGTGTGATGGTCAAAGAAATAGATCAGCTACAAGCTGAAGTTAAACTCTTCCCCTAGCATCTAAGATAATAGATACCTGAATAAAGAATACGCAGAAGAGTTTTAGATAGGTCGATTAGCTACACCCAGTCACTGTAACATCAACATAAACTAGATTAATGCAGACCATCAAATCTATAGGGATTAATCAGATGCATTTTAAGTCAGTTATCATCTCTAGCGTTGTGAAAGGATTTCACAGTTGGAAGGCCCCAGTCCTTCGGATTCTAAATTACGAGTTTTAAAGCTCTAAAGTACGCATCATTGACATACGATTCTAATTGATAACACCTTGTTTAATGTATACAGGATGCCGTTATTTCTTATACAAACTTAATATTTGCTAAAATATCAGCATAATACACAAGCTCCAGCTAGGTATTGGCCAAATACCTTTCTTACCCTGCTGTACAAGGTGATCACATCCTGTCTGACATATTTATGCATATTGCGAGAAAAACAACATCTTTACAATTCTATAATAGGAACAGCTTGTGTGTTATCTGCAAGCAGACCTATATCAACAGAAGAAACCTTCTGGTGAATTCACAAGAGTTAAGTTATGTTTAACTTCAATTCTCTGCTTACCTAAGACCGGTGTGCAAGGTAAAGAACTTTATCCGACTAGTGGTGCTACTGCTTTTTTAGACTATACTACATAGTGGGTATACGTCATGAAGATGGAACGTAAAATGTAGCGGCCTAGTGATCGTTAGAGCATGTCTGAAGCTGGCGCTGCATATGGCAGTATGCGCGAAATCGGTGGTAATATGCTGAGGAAGCAGATTCATGTCGTCCAAGAAAATAAATCCCAATAATAACCGCACTAGCACTCGAGTAAAACAATATTAAAATTTTCACCCAACAAAGAGGCTGCGCAGAAACTTTGGCTAGCACTAGTTATGTCAATATGTAAATAATAAGCATGTTGTCATCCGGGACGAAAAATGATCGGCTATTGATATCATCTATACGCCAATTTCTAGAAGTAGTACACACACGCACACATACAAGCGTCGAGAAAGACACACCACTTCTCTACTTGATTAGTGTTATTATAATAATTATTAATTGAGATAAAAATTCGAATTTAGCCGTTTTTATTCTAATATTTTAATATATCGACGATACCATAAATGATTATATTCAGTTTTCCTACAATAAATGTTACATTTAATTGCTCTTGATAAATAAATTACATAATTTAATTGAAAAGGTACATCCTGCTATAAAGATAATTTAATTTGAACAAATAAAAGTCAACTGCATTTAAAGAGAATATTTTATAAATGTAAACGTAATTATTTTAATTAAATAGGAAACTAAAAAATAATATTTGAGTTTTATAATTAAAATATGCAAAACATAATTAAATAATGTTAGGTATATTTTCTTTCCCCTTTTAAATTTAATTACCGAGGTTAAAAATATAGACTCTGTGCTTTTCGTAATATATTTCGCAATATTTATTACAAAGAATCTGGAAATAACTTGTTAGATTCATTATCGGTAAGATTATGGCATTCACCTTCGGTGTTAAATATTTACTTAAGGAGATGTAATAGTAATTTTTTTTAAATGGAATGTTAATGGATTTACTGTTTTTTTTAGAACAACTGTGAGTTAGTTGTCTTTTATTTTATAATAGCGTCCGTTTCTTTTTTGTGGATTTACTGTTGTTTATGCTTTTGTATGTGCCTGACGTGATTTAAATTTATTTTTAGAATTTTTTTATATATTTATAATTTAATTAATATTTTAATATTTGATGAAAAAAAATGATAGAATATTTTTTGTTTCTGTTTATATTAACGAGTACAAGTGACGATGTTTAGATCTAATTTTAATATCTTGAATATAAATGCCAATGCCACTTTATATCTATAAAAATAATCAAAAGTTATATCACGAGGCTTCGAGTTTTACCGGGTAAATTTCGGATTGTTTTTATCGTAAATTTTGCTTCTAAAATATTCGAAATTTAATAATTTGACTATAAAAACCCGAGACGTTAATCAAGGGATTTTATGGCGAATTATTATATCCAGAATTTTGATCAAAAGCAAAATTTACTAAAATAAAAAACAATCAATGCAAAATTTAATGAGTAAAACTGGACTATCGAGTAGTACTTTTTTAAAATTATTTACCGATTATATTTCAATATTTGAATATGAGATTTCTCAAAATATTTAAAAAATTTAATTTTTCTTTCAACGTTCATTGACCCCAAGCACAACAATTGAATTATTGACATTTTACTGCTTCCTTATTAAAAAAGTGTTAATTTTTTGAATTTCTGTCAATATCTGTTAAATCTTATTTTGATATTCGATGTTTTAAAAACTGTTTGAGTTTTGAAATGTAGTCAGAATCAATATTTTCAATATTTAAAATTATTTTAAGACCATTGTTCAAGTGATATAATGCTGTTATGATATATCATAACCGGATTAAAAGCTAGCAGGAATTTAACCGCTGTTTAAAACACCATGCCTTTCTATCGGTATAGTGAGGGGCGAATCCAACTTCTTTCTTTGGGAGGGGCCATATTAGAAAAGCAAAGAAAAGATGGAAATTACCCACACCCTAAGCTATCAAAACCAGCGGGGAGGGGGACACTATAAATGATTATATTCAGTTTTCCTACAATAAATGTCATATTTAATTGTTATTGATAAATAAATTACATAATTTAATTGAAAAGGTAAATCCTGCTAAAAAGATAATTTAATTTGAACAAATAAAAGTCAAATGCAAAATAGGATCCTAAAAAAAATATATGAGTTTTGTAATTAAAATATACGAAACATAATTAAATAATTTTAGGTATACTTTCTTTCCCCTTTTAAATTTAATTACCGAGGTAAAACATGGAGACCCTCTGCTGTTTCTCAATATATTTCGTAATATTTGTTACAAAGAATCTGGGAATAACTTATAAGATTCATTATTCGTAAGATTATGACATTCATCTTTGTTGTTAAATATTTACTTAAGGAGATGTAATAGTCATTTCTTCTTAAACGGTATATTAATGGATTTACAGCTTTTTTTAGAACAACTGTGGGTTAGGCGCCTTTTATTTTGTAAAAACGTCCGTTTTTTTTGTGGATTTACTGTTATTGGTGCTTTTTTATGTGCCTGACATGATATAAATTTATTTTTGGATTTTTTTTTATATATTTATAATTTAATTAATATTGTAATATTTCATGAAAAAAAAATTGAATATTTTTAGTTTCTGTTTATATTAATGAGTACAAGTGACGATATTTAGATGTAATATCTTGAATATAATTGCCAAGGCCACTTTATATCTATAAAAAATAATCAAATGTTATATTACGAGAGCTTCTAGTTTTACCGGGTAAATTTCGGATTATTTTTGTCGTAAATTTTGCTTATAAAATATTCGAAATTTAATAATTTGACTATAAGAACTTGAGATGTTAATCAAGGGACTTTGTGGCGAATTATTATATTCAGAATATTTGATCAAAAGCAAAATTTACTAAAATAAAAACAATCAATGCAGAATTTACTGATTAAAAGTGGACTATCGAGTAGTACTTTTTTATAATTATTTACCTATTATATTTATTTATATTTCAATATTTGAATATGAGATTTCCCAAAAAATTTAAAAAATTCAATTTTTCTTTCAACATTCATTGACCCCAAGCACAACAATTAAATTATTAAAAAAGATAACGTAGTAAAACTAGATTTTCACTTAAAAAAATTAAATTATTGACGTTTCACTGCTTCCTCATTAAAAAGTGTTAATTTTTTGAATTTCTGTCAATATCTGTTAAATACTTATTTTCATATTCGATGTTTTAAAAATTGTTTGAGTTTTGAAATGTACTCAGAATCAATATTTACAATTATTTAAAAACCATTGTTCAAGTGACATAATGCTGTTATGATATATATCATAACCCGATTAAAAGCTAGCAGGAATTTAATCGCTGTTAAAAACACCATGGCTTTCTATTAGTATAATGAGGGGCAAATCCAACTTCTTTCTTTGGGAGGGGCCATATTAGAAGAGCAAAGAAAAGATGGAAATTACCCACACTCTAAGCTACTAAAACCAGCGGGGGAGGGGCACACTATAAATGATTATATTCAGTTTTCCTACAATAAATGTTACATTTACTTGTTATTGATAGACATACAAAATTACATAATTTAATTGAAAAGGTAAATCCTGCTATAAAGATAATTTAATTTGAACAAATAAAAGTCAACTGCATTTAAAGAGAATACTTTATAAATACAGACCTAATTACTTTAATTAAATAGGATTCTAAAAACTAATATGTGAGTTTTGTATTTAGAATATGCAAAACATAATTAAGTAATTTTAGGTATACTTTCTTTCCCCTTTTAAATTTAGTTACCGAGGTAAAACATGGAGTCCCTCTGCTGTTTCGCAATATATTCGTAATATTTGTTACAAAGAATCTGGGAATAACTTATAAGATTCATTATTCGTAAGATTATGACATTCATCTTTGTTGTTAAATATTTACTTAAGGAGATGTAATAGTCATTTCTTCTTAAACGGAATGTTAACAGATTTACCATTGTTTTATTCGAGAACAGCTGTGGGTTAGGTGTCTTTCATTGTAAAAAAAATAAGGTTATGAGAATGAATTTAGAATTGTCTTTTGAGTCAGCAATTTGGAATAATAAAACGACTCAGTTTACTAGTCACGTAGCGAGTTTTTGGCGAAACGGGCGGCGTTTCCTTGGTGTAGTGGTGAGGTTATGAAATGTTCTGATTAGTTCATTTGTTCAAAGTTGGGATCTATTTAGATATTTTGTCAGAGTATGTTAGATGAATATTGTAAAAGTGTGACATCTGAGGTCTCTATGGATGATGGTGTTCCTCACATAATATGGAGCTCCAGAGATCTTACGGAGAACCTTGTTCTGGAATCTCTTTAAACACTTAAATCTTTTTCTGCCTATGGTGACCCATGTGGAAGCACTAAAGGACAAAATAGACATGATGAACAGCCTGTAGCTTTTTAGCTTGTTCTTGAGATTTAATTTGTTATCTTTGTGTAGCAACGAATAGAAAGCTAACTAGGATCTTTTGGCTTTGGATATGATATAATTGGCATTTAATAATTAACTTAATCTCCTGTCGATGACTAGTTCCAAATATTTTGCGTTGTCCCTCTAGGGAATGCGATTGTTTGAAATGTATAGCCGCTCTTCCGGAATTGGAAAACGTGATCTGGTAAACATGATAGCCGGAGTTTTATCAGGATTTAGCTTTATTTTCCAGTCGGCTATCCATTTCTCCAACTTGAAAATGTGCCTTTACAGCCTTCTAATAATACGGCGAAACGACCCCGAGGACGGCGCAAACGCAGTGTCGTCAGCAAACAAATAAAGTTTACTATAAATGTCTGACGGAATGTCCGTCGTATACAGATTAAAAAAATGGGAGAGAAAGGTGAGTCCTGAGGTACCCTAGCTGTTATTGGCTTGACATTTGACGTAGCGTCATCTGACGACACTATGAATGTTCTGCCGTCAAGGGAACCAAGAGACCAGTCTTATTAGGTAACTTGAAAGTCCTACCCTTATGAGCTTGACTACAAGTCCATTATGCCAAACTGGTATGTCAAAAAAGATTGCACATTTGTGGGATTTCCGGTTGAAACCCTGTGTAATAAACGAGGCTAGCCTGGTAGCCTGCCAAAAGCTTCTGTGACTGCTTCTGAAGTCGAACTCTTCCGGAGGTAGGATATTCCTTTCAGTTATGAAATCAGTAATGAGATTTAGTATCACTTGTTCTATTTTCTTCAAATTGGAAAATGAACTAATAGGCCTGTAGCTGTTGATATTAGTGGCCCTTTCTTTCGAATTAGAATTGTCTTAGCCACCTTCCAATCTAAAGGAAATGTCCTATTGCAAAATTGCATTGCCTATGTTGGTAATAGCCGAGATGGTCCTGTCTGGCACTCTCTTTATACTTGCGTTCGGCAGACCATCCAGACCCGGCGCTTTCTTAAACATTAACCTCAAAGCAATCCTTTTGACTTAATCAAGACTGATGACAGGTATACTTAAATCAATAAATTGAATGGATTTGTAGATTTACACCTTACATCAGTTCTTTGTTCCTTGATTCGATCGGCGCTGGGGTTAGGCTCAATTACCAATCCATCAGTCTTGTCTTGAGGACTGGTCAAGGTGACATCAGCAATTGCGGTAAAGATGTTTTCGCTCTTTTTGTTAAACTACGCGTCATCCTGTACCGAGTGCCATCATAGATTTACAGAATCTCTAATTTAGACTCCTAGTACTGATTGTACCAATCGCGAAGCTCATACGTATTTCCCCAGATGCTCTATTAGCTTGTCTCTTGATGTCAGGATCACCAGTTCTATACGCCCTATTTTTAAGGCGATTCTTGTCTCTGATTCATTGCTTAAAATTTGCTGGATTATTTTCTTATTTTGAATACTTACACACCTTTGTAACAGAAAATTTGGTCGGTGCATCTGTGATTTGATAGATTAGGTGTCTGACAGAGTTCTCTAGGGTCACAATACCTGGAGCTATCTCCGAATAATCGGCCTCCTCGAGAAACTCTTTGTATCTGGGCCAATTGATAAATGTCTTTAAACTAAAGCCGCCGCTTTTGTCTATAGAATCGTTATACTCAATTAATACTGGCAAGTGGTCCGGGATCAGCTCATGTAGAACCGATGGCTTGGACGGTCTTTCAGTATTTCTTACTACAAAGATGTCTAAGACATCAGGTAATCCAACATAACCTAGATGAGTTGGCTCATTACGTGCTATAACTTCCAGCAGATTTGCTTTAGATGCATTTTCCAGGACGATACCTTGAGAATTGGTGATCTTGGCACCTTAAAGTCGATGTTTAGCAATGAATTCATCTCCTATTAGGATTGGTTCAACAGTATTAAAGATATTCACTAAATTTTGACGAGTAAAACTCGCGTAGGGGCTAGACTTCACTGATCCTAGAATCCAAGATTCATTCTTCATTTTAACTCTAATAAATGTTCCTTTCAGGACATCGTCAGGCTTAGAAATGGAATGTGCAACTATGTGCTTCTTGAGCAGTATCATTGTATCTCCGCGTTGCCTTACTAATCTATTATTCCGAGAAATACTGTAGTTGGGACATGTCAACAAAGTTGATAATCTCCAATTTTTTATCTTTAATATCGTTGGTATTGAGAGTGACAATTTTTAAATACGAGGGACAATACTTTATAGTGTTCATTTGGAACTACTAGCAGCATGTATCGTAAGTGTTCGCATGAACAGCTGCGACACCATGTTGTTATTGAATCCTTCCATTGAAACCTGCATTGATTGAATAAATGCTTGCATCTAAGTGGTTAACGAAGTTGGGTCAGGAATTCTAAGTTTTTTGTTGATCTGCGTGCCCCAAACGAATTGCGGTGGGGCGGACTGCTTGTTACGGTACTACTTAAGGACCTGTTGGCAGCTTTAAGTTGTTTAGGGTGTCTTGGGCACCCTGTATGTTAAAAATATTTACCTGTTATTATATCTATTTATATCTCAGTATTTGCATATGAGATTTCCCAAAAAATGTAAAAAAGTTAAAGTTTTTTTTCAACGTTCATTGACCCGATACGCAATATTTGAATTATTGACTTCTCATCGCTTTCTCGTTAAAAACAGTGTCAGTTTTTTTACTATTTGGCAATATTTGCTAAATACTTTTTTTTAATATTTAATGTTTTAACAACTATTTGAGTTTTGAAATGTACTTAGTATCAATGTTTTGAAAATTTAAAATTATTTAAAAACCATTGTCCAAGTGATATATATATATATATATATATATATATATATATATATATATATATGCTTTTTTATCAGTATAATTAGGAGCAGATCAAGCCTCTCTCTTTAGTTGGGGCCATATTACAAAAGTAAAGAAAAGATCAAAATTACCAACACCCCATTCATATGTGTGCCCTACGCCCAAGTTACCAAAGTCAGCGGGGAAAAGGGAGGTAGCGAGATTCACGTTCCTAAAGTGAGTTTCTTTTTTTTTTGAATTAGAAGCTCTTGGGGGGTGGCAATCGCCCTTCCTTGGATCCTCCACTGAATATATTATATCTATTGACAGTGATTGGTCAATTTTTAAAAGTTCATTAATGTAATTTGTTTAAAATGTCATATCACAAAAGGTAAATAATCTAACTTAAATTTGAACTACCCACGTATACTGCGGTCGATCAACTCTAACACGTACATATCTATTCCGGTTATCTTGTCTCAATACAATTTCTGCATCCAACATCAAACAATTCACGCCATGTTATTGGAGTTAATAGAAGTTCAATCGCCATCGACGTATCTCGGCGGAACAAACAGAGATCCCGCGTTATGTTCTGCTCGTAAATCATCTTGACCCAATATTCGGGCGTGAAATCATCTCTATACTCCCCAACGTTTGAGCAATCAGTTAGGAAAACCAGCGTCAACTCGTCATTTTTATTGTTTATTTTCTTGAATCAATAATAATACAGGGAGATTTAAAGAGAGATAATGTCATTTAAGTCATTTTTGTGTAGCATAAATTTGTTTACGTCAGTGCTAGACATGGAAAAAGTTCAATATTTTCTTTTGTGCATTGAATTTTTTTAAATAAAAACCGTTATCGTGTTTAAGTAATTTTTCTTTCTGATATCGTTTTCATATGTAATGCTAACATTTCTCAGCTGGTTAGTCTTTAAACATAATTGGTAGTAAGAAACAAAAGTTGAAAATCATGATTCTTGGGTTTAGACAGTGTTAAATTGAAATAATTATCCGATGTTTCGCCTACGATTGCACGAGGAATCTTTAAGGATTTTTACTCCACGAGATTAGAAAACTGAATGACTATCGAGGAGCAACAGCCAGGTATTTATACCTGACTGGTACTCAGCGAACCGTCGTACAGCGTTACAATCGGTTTCCACGTGTGATATAGACTGTAACCTTTACCTCTATTAATATTATTTAAATATTTACAAATTTCAATTGCTTTTCTAATTTTACGTTTAAAAAAATTAGAAACTGATGCTAGCATCTTAGTTACTTTTACATTAAAATTTGACTTGAGTAATGCTGGTGTTCAGCTGCTGCAGATTATACAATTTGTTTCTGTTTTATACATCTTTCATGTTACTTAAGCCTAGTGAATATAGACCGTCCTATTACTTACATACACGTTACCACAAGAGCAAGGTATCTTGTGAACGTCTCCTGTTTGAAATGGTATTGCGTCTTTTGGTGACTTCAAACATTGTCCAACTTTCTTATCTGGCAATCTTGTCGGTGGTGTCATATATGTAAGGTAAGACAACACTGTCCATAGGAGGTACACTTATGACTTTTTGTTGAGGTGTATGGTTTTAATGTTTATTAATAGAACGTCTTAAATTTTCAGTGCAATATCCGTTGTTTCTCAGTCAGTTTTTCTGTTTCTAATTTCAGTTATTGTTCGTCACATTTTGAAAGAGCTCTATGTACCAAAGAGTTTATGACGAATTGTTTTTGAGAATGATGATGGTATGACGTAGCAGCGAGATATCGATTTGTATGTGTTGGGTTTCTGTACACAGAATGTGCTAATTTGCCATTATATTTCCTTTCTACTAGTACATCAAGAACTTGAATCTCGCTCCCTCCCCTTCCCCTGCTGCCTTCCATTTTATGCTAGAGTATTTTTGGTTTAGATGATCCAGGAAATTATGGAGATTATTTGTGCCATGCGACCAAACTACGAACGTATCATCTATATATCTGCACCAAAATTTGGCCGCATGGCGCAGATAACCTCGATAATTTTCTGGATCATCTAAATCTACAATATACTAGCTTCAAATTTACTATGGAAACTGAATCAAGGGGTACCCTTTTCTTTTTTGATGTACTAGTACAAAGGAAAAATAATGACAAATCAGGACATTCTGTGTACAGAAAACCAACACATACAAATTGATATCTCAATACAACGTCACACCATCATCCTTCTCAAAAACAATCCGCCATAAACTCTTTGGTACATAGAGCACTTTGAATATGTGATGTTAACAATCACTTAAATCAGAAACAGAAAAACTGACTAATGCTCTGAGGGGCAACGGATATGGCGCTGAAGATATAGGACTTTTTTAAAAAATATAAAAATCCAACTCTTCACAAAAAGTCATAAATGTACCTCCTATGGACAGTGTTGTCTTACTTTACATACACGGAACTACCGATAAGATTATCAGATTGCTCCGAAAATCAAATATTCGGACAATTTTCAATACATATCAGAAAGTTCGACAATGTTTAAAGTCACCAAAGGACGCAATACTATTTCAAACTGAAGGCGTTTACAAGATATCTTGCTCTTGTGGTAAAGTGTATGTAGGTGAAACAGGACGGTTTATATCCACTAGGCTTAAGGAACATGAAAGATGTATAAAAAAGAAACAAATTGTACAATATGCCATAGCTGAACATCAGCATTGCTCAGGAAACACTTTTAATGTAAAAGAAATTAAGGGGCTAGTGTCTGATTTTTTTAAATGTAAAGTTAGAGAATCAATCGAAATTTGTAAATATCTGAATAAGATTAATAGAGATACAGGTGACAGTCTACATCACACTTGTAAATCGATTGTAACGTTGGATCACGGTTCGCTGAGCACCAGTCGGGTATAAATACCGGGCTGTTGCCCGTCCATAGTCCTTCAGTGTTATAATCTCGTTGAGTAAGATTCCTGAAGATGCCTCGTGCAATCGTGGTCGAAACTTCGGATAATAATTTCAATTTGACACGGTTTAAACCCAAGAAAAAATAAGTTAAAATATAGCTCCAGAAATAAAAGTACATTTATGCTTTCATATAAATATTAAAGTTCTGTAAATCCGCACTTAATTTCTTTATACTACCTTGTCTTCCTCTCTGTCCTATATTATTATGTATATACTTTTAAGCATTATGATGATTAATTTACCACATTGTCCATCTCTTGTTTTCATGATTTAATGTCAGCTATCGGAGTTATACTATAGACAACACTATAAACGAATAACAAACCAAAACCACTGCTAGATAATTTTTTTTTTTACAACAAACAAAAATGATGAAGGTATTTTAATTTTAAATGCACAACACACAATTTTGCGGCCACTGTGAAAGGAGTTTTTTCTACGTTTTAACGTCACAATTAATGATTTTTAATTTGTCATCGTTACGCTTCAGTTTTCAAAAACTGCGTGTACGGGATGTTAAAGTCGCCTTCCATTTAACTAGACGGAATATGACAATGCTACCAAATTAACGAGTCAGCCGATCACGGGACACTCTGAAACGATTTCGAGGTGTGACTGTAATATTGTATAAGTTGCATATTAGACGGTTGCTTATGTGTAATGCTTTGTTATAATATGTAGTTAAAATTTTTGCTTAGAAAGTGTTAGAAGTCTTTGCATTTTAGATCGCGATGTATAATTAAGTTTTGCATAAACCAAGATGCGTTTACTATCTCTCAAGGCTTTGTCCGGAAAACTTCCAATCCTTTCCAAGCTAGACTTGGAGATTGTAATTCAAGTTGGAGCACCGTGGAAATAATTGAAAGCAAAAAAGCTTTATATAGTAATAATTTATTAGGGGGTAGATAGAACAGTGCTTTTTAGCTTTTTATGTATGTAGTTCATGTTGCTGACTCAATTTAATCTTTTATCAAAGATAACTCCTGATATTTCGCCCGAAACACATAAGCTTATTGGTCAGCAACATACCTGAGAAAGAAGCACACATAATATCAGAAGGTTACAGCAATGTGCACATTAGCATTCCCGTATAACAACGTTGTTTTAAGAAATGTTTTAGTTATCACAAAATCATTGTGGTGTGATAGACAAGAATCAGCTTGTAGGTTTTTTCAAATCTTAGGCTAAAGAAATGATATTCGATTTAATTGATTACTTTAAAAATGGACAAAAAAGACTACTAGAACCGCCGAGCTATGAAAATTTACATCTATTAGAGGGCACTGAGACCTATGAAGGGGGAAGCATTGGGTCCTGGGGTACCTGGAGGGTGTTAAGGTGGCCAAGTGAGCGCTGGCCTATTGAGGAAATTAAAAATACATACTTTTTATCGTATTGTTGTCGTACAAGTTTTTAAAAATAAAATTTATCATTATAATCCGGTTTAATTTTATCCATGAGGAATTTTTGCAAGTTTGTAAGTTGATAATTATTAAGCAATTTACAAAGTCTAAGTACCTAGCATGTTAAGACAAGAATATAGTTACTTGTACACAGCGATTGCGTCTGCATCGGAAATAAACGAAAGCATGTAAGTCGATGCGTGCACAATTCAAACTCATTACTTATTATGTGCTTTATCAATAATCCTTATGTGTTGGTGATACATGATATAAGTCACTAATTATAATAAAAAATATAAAGGTGAACAGTAAATAGGTAAATATATTGAAACCGTGGGAATATTTGTCTTCCATTATATCTGAAGCTAAGAAGAAACGTCGACAATACGGTTTTGAGTATTTGTAATATGGATTTATGTATTCTCCTACAGTTTAATTTGTCAAAATGTTTTTTTGGCCATGAAGTCTTCTGGGCTACCAGAGTATTTCCATAAAATTCGTGCTGGACTTAAAAAAAAAATTAAAATTGCCAATCATAAAAAACCTTGAAAGATGTTTCTGCGCAAACAGGAATTGATGATATGGCTAAGGACCTTAAAATGTTATTTTGCGATTACTTGAAGGCATACAAGTTTTCCATCCAACTCTACTATCTAACGAAGCACTATTCTTATCATTCATATAATTTATAAAAAAAGAAAAAGTTTGGGAAGAATTATTGTTTCACAAAAATTTGGAAACCGATGCAGAGGAAGAATCGATATGCATGAATATTTTTTTTTATCAAAATAAATAAATTTCTCTTCATAATATTTTCAGTTAACGGCTACTGATGATGTTTTAGCAATGGTGGGGCGTTACAAGGGTTTCATTGAGAATTTGAAACATTGTGTTACTCATCGTCAGCATGTTGTGAAGAATTTGAATGAACACCTGCATACGTCGCTTCACTAATTTATTAAAACAAGGAATTCATTGCATGGCAGATTTTTTTAGCCAACTATGTAGTGGAAAAGAAGATTTCAATCACTTGCTGTTTCACACAGAAGTTATTTGGCTCTCGAAAGGTCTACATCATTTTTATTGTTTATTTGACTCAGTACTAGATTTCCTTATAAATAGAGATGAATAACTTGGCGTCAACTTGACTACATTCAAAAAGACCTGGATCAATATTCAATTAGGTAAATTTACAAGATGATTAGTTGAATTTAATGAAACCAAAGCTAATTTTGTAGGTAACCTTCTGTTCAGTGGAACAGTCACTTTTCAACATTATCAGCAGTGTCTGTAAAAGGGAATGATTTACTTACTTCCAACACTTGGATATTCTTAATGTTGATTTGAGGGAGACATTCCAGCCTATTTTAAATATCACAACTAACGAAGAACTTCAAATAAAGTTCTGTTATATATACTAGAGTTCTGGCTTCAAAAATCAATACAAGAACTCTGCAAGAGGAAATAGTTCCAGAATTTTAAATTTCATTCCTCCCATCATTTTTGGCTGAGCGTGGGTTCGGTACTGTCGCAAATTTACTTTCCAATAAAAAAAATAAACTATAGTTCACTGAGCAAGGCGATTTGTAACTATTGTCAAAATTGGAGACCAATATTAACAAACTGTTAAAACTCCATCAACCTCAACCGGATCATTAATTTTTTATTACTTTCCTGTAGAAGATGAGGTGGTCCAGAAAAGGTTGGGAATTTATGTATCAGAGAAAAATTCTCGGAAGCACTCAAACTAAGTTTAAAATCTATGCACAGGGTTTATCAAAGGCGTATACGAATAAGAAGAACTTAAACCAGAGACTTTAAGAAGAACATATTCTCAGCGCTAACTAAAAATCTAGCGATTTGTTATGAAAAGAATTGCAACAGAAGACATTTGTGCGAACAAGTGAACGAGTCAAAAAAATATGTTGTAAATTATGATTCAAAATTTAGAAAAGTTTTATTTTTGGATGAAACTGGGGTATTTTTGAATGGAGGTGGATCAAAATCATAGCAAGACGAGTTGATAACACGAAAGAAACAAAAGAAAGATTGATATTCAAGGAAAATATATATTATATTAAATACTGGCTGAAATATTGGTTTCATAGAAGGAATAATAAAATTTTTTTTCTCAAAATTAAAGAATGCTGACTACCACGACGATATAGATTGTGAGCTTTTCGAAAGGCAAAAACTTATATCAAATGTGGATGAACTATGGTAATTGTACTAGACAGTGTATCATTTTTATAAACTAAATAAACAAACTATTTTCGTAGAATATAGACATTTCAAAGGTTTAGGAAAATGAGAATTCATCACTTGATTTATGGTAAAATGAATTTCTGAATTATTCAGAAACGAAAAATATATGCTGTCGATGAAATGTTACGGAAATATGGTCATGAGGTTTTTCCACTCCCAGTTTAATGCCATAGAAATACTTTGGACTTCACATCAGATGGAAAGTGCTAGAAAAACACCTACGGGAAATTACTGGAGGAAAACAGTCGAACACATGGAAAATTACCTTGGAATGGTGGGATAGAGACAAAATATAGGAACATTATTTCGACTGCAAAAGAAGGTGAATGTACTTCAGACTAATTTGATGATTTAGAATTTGAACAATTTTACAGCTACTTTTAGACATTTGTTCTGTTTTATTATTTATTTATATTTTTCAATTCGGTAATAATAGTTTCATAAAATAAATGTTTCCTATAAATCCCTACATATATGTTTATGATCTTAAATTTCTTTTCGATACTTCATATACATTGTCGATTGGAGTTGGGATTGGATGTCTTGCCGGATTCAGTAGTTTTCTTCCTTCTCTTTTGAAGTGACCGCTCGAGTGGTGTGGTGGTCATGATATTGGCGCTGGATCACGAAGCTGTTGAGTTCGATCCCCGTTAATTCTTGACTGTGTGTGTCGGAATAAAAACGTGTGGTGTATCTATGAGAGTCGGTAGGCATGAAAACAGACAAAGAGGTAAAACTCGATGTTAGTTGAGTGTCGAGGACCGTGGTTCGGAACCCACGTTAAACTGTAGGGTTAAGAACCTTTTGTTTAGTCTCTGTATTTAATTTTCATGCCGACCTAAAATAATTATAGTTAAAACAACTTGTAGTCGTATTTGATATATCTGAAATATAAATTCCACACAATTAAATATTAAAAAAGTATATATTAATTTTTTTTTATTTGGCTAATTTTCCTAATCAAATTTTAATCATCAAAATATTTCATATTCATCAGGCAACATTACGAACGTATCTTTGAGATTCGTAAGCGTATATTTCGATGTCCATGATTTTGTCATTTTTATTACATCTGTTAGTTTTACATAAACTATTAACACATTATCATCACAGTTTATGAAAAATTCATATACCGCCAGAATACTCTTTTACATTTAGAAACATTTTTGGCATTTCTTATTCTATTGATTTGATTTGGAGTCCAACTAGATAGAAGGCTATTATAGATTTAAACATTGTTATCCATGTCGTGTAAATGGGGTCATTTAAATTAGAAATAGTTATTTACGCAACTAGTTGGGAAATGCTTTATTTTGTATAATGCGTGGGATACGAACAAAGCGAGTATCCGTAAAATCACACAAATTCAATTTTCTATCGTGTTTTATACAAAATTTTTTCTTATTGTGACAGCAATATTCATTTTAAATGAAAAAAATTGTTAGTCTTATAAATTTTTGTAAAAAATTTACAAGACGTAGTCGGTTTTTCCTCAAGGTGCCAGTTTGACATTATATTTTAATAAAGGGTCACAAGTGTAACAGCTTTTTTTAAAGTTTAAATTAAAAATATTGAAAGATGTCCAATTGCTGAAATCGAAGAGGTCTCCCAAAATGCATTATCATTCTTAATATTGGAAATGTTAAAAGCACAATCCAAAACATTTTGAAAAGTGTTGTGAGAAAAAAAATGTAAAGCATTTCAATGAAAGCCAGAAAGGTTTATTTCGAAGAAAACAAAACTATGGCAGCTTTTATATTGTTAAAACTTTTTTATTATATAAATAGATTTTATTATTACCATGCAACTAAAATAATCGTTATTTTGTAATTTCTTTTTTACGTAGCTAACCACGGGAGAAATATTGCATAACCATTTGGGTAAAACTTTCTCTTTCCCAACTAGTTTAGAAAAGTTGGGGGTTTAAACTTCCATCGGTTTGGAAAGTATCACTTTATATGTAAAAATAAGAAAAAGTATTTTTTTAGAATGTACGAGGTTTGATCAGAAAATTCCCGGGATTTTAAAATTTCGTACGCTATTGTTTTTACATGAGCTCGACTTTCTTTTTCACTTTGGTAGTACTATCCATGATGTACATATCAATTCTTGGCAATATTGAATCCGTTATGTGATTTTGACAAGCAGTTAAGTAAAACATATTTTACAGATGAAAAAATATATGATAAATTTTATGTTAACGATATGTTCAATGATCTATTAGAAGTGGCGAAAAAGGTTTTCAGAAAGTCTGCTATGAAAAAATCAAATGCTTAAGCGTAGTTCAATAGCTTTAAAGAGAAGCATAAAACTTTGCAGAAGATGAAAGAGTTGAATGGCATCGCATGTTAACTACAGATGCAAAAGTGAAAGACATTAAGAATATTGTTATTGATATTCGCGGAAAGAGAGATGGCGGAAGAAGTAGGTTTTTCATGCAGCTCCTATTGATGCTTTGGTACGAAAAATATAACAGCCAAGTTCGTAACAAAATTATTGAAATTTCAGTACAAGCAACACCGCAAACAAATTGCTGAGGAATTATTAAAAGAAGTCGCTGTTATCCAGAATTGCTTCAACAAGTAAGTATACAGTTATAACATCGAAACAAATGATCAGTCATCTCAATGGAAGCGTTCTGAAGAGATAAAGTCCTTCAAGTTCATTCTTATGTGAAAATTGCTCGCTTCACTGTCGTATCTGATTATAATGGTATAGTTCACAAAGAATTTTTGTTATCAGGTCATATAGTTAATAAAGATTATAACGTGGAAATTTTGCATCATTTGTGTGAAATAATCCGAATGCAAAGCTCGGAAACAACACACATATTTTAACTCATAATAGCGTTGTGTATATTTGTCAAAAATTAACACTGTTCCAGCTAACATATCCATTGGAAATGCTACCCTGGGAGTCTTTTCTATCGATCGATGAAAAAGTAGACAAAGAAAGAACATTTCGCGGTTTTGCAAGAAATAAAATCAAAATTGCGCCACGAGCTAGAAGCTGTACCGAAAACTGCATACGAACACTGTTTTGAAGATTGGTAAGCTGCTGACATAAGTGTTTTATATATATATATATATATATATATATATATATATATATATATATATATATATATATATAAGGAGATTATTTTGAAGGGGACCACATGAATTCTGACGAAGAAATTGCCATTTCTCTAAAAAATAATAAACTCTGGAAACTTTCTGGTTAAACCTCGTATTTTGAATACGATGGCGTAGTTGCTAACCTTTTAGCCTTTTCATCCAGACGAACTAGAAAGGTTTAAGACTTTAATCCGATCTAGTTTTATATTACTATAATTTTTTATTATTTATGTCAACAAATTAACCTGTATATATTAAAATTAAGGATTAAAATCTAGCGATAAATTCTTGGAATCGGTAAGAGGAAGAGTCTTCCAAAAATAAATAACATTTTTTATTTTTGTGCGTTTTGTTTAAAAAATTACATTTTTATCTTTGTTATTTCGAGATGGAAAATTTGACTGACTTATTCTTGGGCTAGCTAATTTAGAACTGTTTTAAAGCTAGATCGTGTTGGTGACTTATGAGGCTTGACTCTAGAAGAGAATGTGTCTGGAAAAGTTTTAAGTTTTTCCTCTTTATAAAAAACAGTAACTAAATTTTTATGTTACACTTCTGCTTTGAATTATTATTAGCAACCTTTCTTCTTTAATATAGAGCAAAAAATTTTTTTAAAGCTGTTTGAATATCTCACATGATATAATATAAGTTTCGTAAACGATTTTTATAGTTTTGATGAAATGACCGAAAATATTAAAAATTTGATTGTGTGAAGACATCGTATAGATATAGTTTAGAATAGTCAACTTTTATCTAATTTATCAGAAGTCGCATCTCTAACAGTTTAAAAGAGAGTAACAGTCGTATCACTTTAAAGAATTATTTATTGGTAAAATTCATTAAAACTTTTAGGAAACATTAATAAAGTTTAGAAATAAATATGTAACTATACTGGGTCACTCTGTACTAGGATATGCAGATGACTTCGCAATCTTAACCCAAGATAAATTTAATACGACTGTAAGAGAAATGCAACAGGCTCTCAGGGGTGGAAAGATGGGCAGAACAGGAAGGACCTAATATTAGTTCCCATATCCCCTTCACAAATCGGAGAAAGCTAGAAAACCTCGATCCCATCTTTCTACAAGGAAACAACATTGTTCCAGGCAAAAATATATGCAATTTTACAATGTACAGATGAAATAAAAAGGAGAGCTTACAACGAGAAGCAAATCTATATTTATTCTGACAGCTAAGCAGTTTTTAAAACCATTCAGGACCAAAATGTATCATCTAGATTAGTCTCTGGCAAAGGATAACAGAGTTATGTTAAAATGGATACCAGGACACTAAGGCATACATGGAAACGAAAAAACTGACGAGCTAACGAGAACTGGTTCATCATCTCAATAAATTGGTCCAGAACCGGCTTTTCGGGTGTCGCGGTGTGTAGCCCGGGAAGCAGCCAAACAATGGGTCAGAAAAGAGCACAAGAACCACTGGCTAGCCAGACAGGGATTGGATCACGGCATGCTATTTATTGGGAACCCTGACCCAAAATTAGCAAAGAAACTACTCCAAATGAGTAGAAATTAATTAAGAGCTATTACAGGTATAATGACGACATTTGAATAAAATGATATGTATAACGGAGATCTTGGCCGCAGACTATGCAACCAAGCCGAGGAAGCGGTAAAGCATATATGTGACTGTGAGTCAACAAACCTGAAACCGAGGGAAGTATACACTCACTCTTTAGTAGACCTGTACAAATCTATCCAGGAAACTAGGTTAACAGATTGTATAATGTAAATCTAGGATGCGCACAATTGGCCTACTCTGGCCGCAGTGCCCTCGGCTTCAGGACGAACCCAAAAAAAAGTAACTATACTGTAATGACCAATTTGGCAGTCGATGATTTCAGAGCTGTCGGTATTGCAATTAAAGTAGTTGAAAAGAGGGTTTTAATTTATTTAATACAAGTTTTGAGTAATTCAATTTCTTTCATAGTAATTAAGGGTGCAACTATCTTAAAAGTAATGTAATTATCCAACATTGCTAGATTATTGTACAATTATATCTGACCGAGTGTTGTCGATGCAGGTATTGTGAATAATTATTTTGAGCTCGCTACACTTTTTTATTTCGATACACCCAATGCAAACCTCAGAACTGAACCCGAGTAAGGCCGGTAAAAGGACAATTGCTTGACCGCTACACTAACATGAACACGAAAAACATATTTAAGACAAATAATAACTTTAAATTAAGTTTAGTTTGTAGTCAGCACCGTAAAGTAAAATTTAATGTATATTTATGTATATAAATTATATGTAATTTAAAGCTTTCATCTCAAAGCTGCACAAAACATCGTATATTTTTGTTTTAGATATTTGTTTTAAATACTGTGACATGTTTTAAAAACGAGTTTTTGTGTAATAAACAACCTTTTTTTTTCGCGATCCTGTCTAATTATAACTTGAAAATTTTTAGGATACTTACATTGTCTTTAAAATGTATTTACCAAGACTTTTTCAGAGTTACGATCCATTTTCCTCAATCAAAAATTAAAACTTTGACGACGACGGTCTATTTTATGACATGGCCTTAAAGATGATATTTAAATTCTTGGGAAGTTTTTAACGAAGACCAAGCACTCTCTGCTTTTGTGGCCTTAACTTAAATTAAAAATAGAAACTTGATATAAAACTTTTAAAATCTCGTCATAACGAGGTCAAAAATAGCTGCTTATATGTACCTTGTAGTTTGAAAGTTGTTACGCTTTTAGAGAATAATTGTACACTAAAATATTTTTAAAATTGGCAGATAAAAAGTGGTTTAACGGGAACAAGATATTTCCTTTTAAACTGAATATTTTTTTTTTAAATGAAATAAAACCTTTTTTGGTTTTATTTAAAAAAATTAGAACTTGCGGATACAAAGGGTGACTGTGATATCGGCTCTTATATTTGCATGATATATAGAGGGGGGAGGCATCTACAGATCTTCGGAAACATGGATCATAAGGAGGTTTAATAAATCATTTAAACATTTTGCAGCAAAAGTAACTGATATGAAAATTTTAAGTCCTTTTTGTTGAGTTCATCTTAAACGTAAAAACTGGTTGTTGATCTATTTAAGAAACAAATATTTGCCAATTTTTCGATTTTACCCTATATCTTAGCTATCACTGTCAATATTTTTTACACAAAGTGGAAAGTTTATTCTAGTTTAATTAACTTCGCATTTGTTACCATTTCGGAGAGAACAATAATGTCATCACTTAAAATATAGACTTGGTATATAGTTAAAAAGATCCCATTATTTTAAGAGTATATCTTTACAGCAATAGGGAGATGACTTTGCTATGTAGTAATACACACAAGCTTAACTCGAAGATTTCAGATTTCTTAACTAAATTTCCTGCTATTAAAGTACTGATACGTGAAAAAAGTCACAACGAGCCATGTCAGGTGAACATGGAGTTTACGGAATGGTACGAACGTTGTTTTTTTGTCAAATAGTCGCGTCCCTGATGCTCACACGACAATCTGCGAGGACAATTTTCTTAACTTCTTCGATATTTTCGTCAGTCACACTGGTGGATAGACGACAGGAACGAAGCAAATCATGAACCATAGCATGGCCCGCTTTAAACTTATTGTACTAGTCGTACGCTTGTGTTTTCGACATTGTCGAGTCCCCTTACACTACCGTTAACTGTTTGCTCAACGAAATTCGACATTGCGAAATTGGCAGAACACAACAAACAGTGACTTTTTTACAAAGCTATCAAGTACAAACTACTGATAGATCGCACTTAAACAGATATTTGAGCACTAGATGACAGATGTATCACCCAGAAAACAATATTTTGACAATATCTTAAGCGCGGTTTATTTGAATGGAAAATTCCCGGTACTTTTTAATCAGAAAGTATTTTTTAAGAACCAGTCTCTTAAATTCGAGTGAATAGATTCATCGGTTAAAATTTAGGATCAAATGAACATTCTGATTGGTCGCATTTATTTGCAGTCATAATGAGTAAAACGTTTCTACCTGATAGGTATATTATCAAGCTAACTTGTTGTGTTCTACAAAGTACGGGTAATCTAAAGAGTGAAGGTTGGTAATAGAAATATTTGCTCATTCGTAACAATAATATATAACGTTAGTTTTATGCCAGCTTATTCATGTTTCCACAAATTTAGAAACATTCCGTCGGTTTCACCTTTCACCTTCCATAAAATTGTCCCGTTCTTTTTTAAATTAATGGTCCTGGGACGGCTATGTTTCTATCTTTTACAAGCAATCATTTATACGCCCACTTTGGAAATATTTAACAAAATATTGGGTTATATCTTTTTATAAAATTTGTGTAAGGAATGTTTTGTTTCAGCTTTCTTAATTGGATAAGAATTTTCGCTGGTAGTGTTGTTTTTCTCTTTTTTATCATTCCAGGTAAATTGTTTTTATTACGTTTATGAAACCTACACTAAAGTATTTTTGTTGTTAAGTAAAGAAAGTCCAGTTTATTTGCCCTGACGGCATTCACAACGCGCTAATGACTGGTGCTTACTGATGCTGATTATTTGATTTTATGATCGTTCACTGAGTTATTATTGCTCTTTGCACACTTTTTACTGTTAGGACCATTACGAATAACATATTTAAATTTAGAAAGGCTAAAGTCATTAGAGTTGATCTCTTACTCTACAATCTGAAAAAGGGAACATATGTTGACAGGACAATTAATGGTCTAGGTAATGTTAAAATTAAATATTTTATACCAATTGCTTGTTTTAATACAGTTCCACTTCGCTGAAAAATTATCAGTTTTAAAATTTGTTTTAAAATAGTTATTATCAATAACTAGCTGACCCGACAGACGTTGTTCTGTCTTAACTATGAATATTCAATTCGAACTGGAATAAATGTATCTATTAGCTATTTATCTATTTATTTATCTATTCATCTTTTATCTATCTATATTCTATATTCTATTCTATATATATCCCTATTTCCCTTGGTCACGCTTTAACTTGAGAACGACTTTACTGATTTCCTTCATATTTTTTTAAAAAGTTTTCTAATACTTTGCAGAAGGTTCTTATGGAATGAAAATTTGAAAATTTTATAAAAATTTAACGACGTCTACGCGGGAGAAGCCGCGGGCACCAGCTAGTAATAATAAAAAGTATTTTTTATTGTAATGCTTTTTTATACACAACATTATTAGTTCTGTCCGACACGAGAACAGGCCATATACAGTTGGCCATGTGAAAAACATGTATTTTCGAGATTGATGCCACAAACACTTAATGACTGCCCCTGCGATTTATTTATCGACATTACAAATGCAAGCCGCACTGGAAATTGTATCCGTTTAAAGTCGAATGGCATGTCGTTCGGAATCATGGGGATGCGTGGAATCAAAACGTCTTCGCCTTTGTACTTTCCTTTAAAATTGTGGCTTTGATGACGTTGTCCATTGATTTCTTCACCGTAAGCTGGGTGCCATTACAAAGACGCGGTTGGTTTATGTTCCGCAACATAATGATTACCGATCCGATTTTTAATTGCAGAGTATGAGGTGGTAATCCGGGCAAGTCCAGCGAATTTAAAAATTCCGTTGAATAGTTGAAAATATCATCTTGGTTAGTAACTGAATCAACTGATTTGTATGTCATCATTTCGCCAGCTATCTTATTTTGAATCTGAAAATTAATTTCGTTGACATCAACATTTTTGCAGCCAATATAACACGTTCGCTCAACTAAACATGATTTTTGTAATTTTGAGCAATGTTTGGGAATACCATTTCGATCAGTCCGGTCTTTGATTCAGTAAATTGACAAAAATTGGCAGGGAATGTAATGTATCCAGAAAATATGTCAACAGAAATATAGCCATTACCAATGTCGAGCAATTGTTTGGAAAAAAATTCTGCAGATAGGTCGTTCTGCAATTCAACTCGCATGTTCATATTCAGATTGAGTGTTTTGACATGATTTCATAAAATGGACAACTTTAAGCATGCATTAAGTTCGTTAGCTGCCGTTGAACGTGGAATTGCTGGCAATGTAATGCCTCCAAAGATTTTTATGTGCCATCGTGCATTCATCCCAAACGATTCATTTGCTTTGCTGTAGCACTTTGGTCATCGCAGAATTCCTTGAAAGATTGCAAGTTGGAGTTTCATGGGTTTCCATGTTCAACGGCAATTTGAGTGCTGAATGAGCTGTTCGACCGCCTTTCAACAACGTAGTAGCACACCATGTAAACACACTCATTTCTTATTGCTTTTGGCAATTTAGATCTACCAACGTATTTTACACCGTGTTAATTGAAGGTTATCAACGCATTTTGTACCAGCTACATGGTGGCAAAAGTTTGTTGTTTCTTATTATACTTACTTTGAAAGTAGGCATAAAATTATCTCGAATAACTTTTGTTGCACCAAATGACGTCATTTGAAAGTAATTATTGTACTGCTGGATATGAGTAAAAAAATGTATAGAATCTGGCCCATTTCCGGAAACTAATGAATGTAGTGGCTCTGGTGGCGATACTAATGGCGTCAATTTGACTTTGCCACTGGCGCAACACAATTCAGGGGCTTCATTTTTTAAACTTAAATGCCTTGCAATGTGGACACACAACGTTCATTCGTTCAATAGCAACGATTTGCTGTGAACTGTAATCGATTGCCACATTATAATTGAATGCAGCTCGATGAGGATTAAACGCGACATTTCTACGTTGTTGATTTCGATTCCATCGATTCCGTTCAAATTCATGTCGCGCTTCGCGTTGCTCGTCAGTTTGACTTGCTCGTATATATCTTTGACTTGCAGAACTGCGAGTTCTGCGACCTATGTTGGTACGTCTAATTGGTGGCATTGTAGACCCTCTTTTCAAAAAAAACTCACTGAACAAACTGAAAACTGGATCAATGTTCGGATCGAATGGATAATGGACTAAGAAATTAATAAAAAAAATTTTGATCGAGAGATATCCGCGATCGATGTAGTTGTTAAACGATATTTACGACGCGCGAAGTGTCAGTTGCAAACCAAACTTATACTGTGTGATTTGTGTTTGTAGTCTCTTTGTATATATTTATTCTTACTCTATGTTAACCCTACTTGTCTTGCTTGTCTTTACCTCTGTTGCCACTAAAGGCCAAAAGATCTAAATTTTTCATAGTAAATCTTTCCCTACAGCTCAAACCGCCTATTTTAATTTAATCTACTGTCCACGCAAAGCTCTCTGTTGGCTATATTTTTTTACGGCGCGTGAACTGTCAAACGCAAGAACTGTCATCATACTCTTGAAGTTCAAATAGTCGTCAACTTTTCGTACGCAAGAACTGTCATCATATGCTTGAAGTTTAAATAGTCGTCAACTTTTCGTGTAGTTTTCCAATTTTATGCGCAATTTTCTTTAATTTTCCAATTTTATGCGCAATTTTCTTAAATTTTTATTTCGTAAGAACCTTCTACAAAGTATTAGAAAACTTTTTAAAAAAAGATGAAGGAAATCAGTAAAGTCGTTCTCAAGTTATGGTGTGACCAAGGGAAATAGGGATTCATTTATATATATATATATATATATATATATATATATATATATATATATATATATATATATATATATATATATATATATAGATGACTTTTTGTCGTAAACCTATTCTTACATCTTAGTTTCAAGTTGTCCATTTACCAAGTCAATAAAGTAAAAAGATTTACTCCGGAGGTGCCTAAATATAGAGTGGCCACAAATGTAAATAAATTACCATGTATTCTCATTACTTTTAAGATATTCTCTCGATTTGCGCCGTTCTGTCTCACAAATTTACCTTCCTACTTTCTAGGTAAATGTGAAAATGGGTTAATTTTTTCCTTGAAATATATAGAAAAATTTACAATCTTCTATAAATGTTTTGTGTATGCAATATATCGTCCATTGTTGAAAAATATAAATTATTACAATGCTCAATTATTATAATTACAAACTTGCATTTGAAAACCCGAATATTGGTTAATCTAAGGTTTTGCCAGTAAATCTTAGGATTTACCGACATGAGTAGGTAAATGTAAGGATTTATTAAAAAAGGACGATTTTTTCGGGCTTATACCATTACAATTTAATACATATTACGTTTTACCAGTGACAGCTGATAAATATTGGTTTTGGGAATAAAACAATGAGTACTTCTTAATCATTTATTTCAATTAACTATGAGTCAAAACCTTATATATTTTTATGTATCATATGAGAGTAATTATTGAACATTTATATTACTAATCAGTCAAATCCTTACCTATTTTAAATTATTTTGAAAAAGACAATTAATCAATTGTCATTTATTAATAGGTAGTAAAAAACATTTTATTTGTTATAACATGGAGTGCTATTGTGGCATTTAGAACTACAAAGTAATCCTGATGATTTGCAAGCGCATTTCTTCGACAAGCATTTTATGAGACAGTTACATTTTTTAAATCCTTGTCTTCCAGTCAACGATAATTTTCCGACAGCTTCTCAGACTCACTTCTTTATTTTTAACTACTTCTTCTATTTTTATAAAATCTTCTGTGTGTAAAACTGCTTGAGTGCTCCAATTCTGGTACCCAGTTGATAAAAGTCATTGTCTTTTACATCTATAACAACTGCGGGTCAGTTTTAGTACTGTCAATTTCAGCTACTTTCAGTCTTATATTTTGGCCAACTTTTACATTTGGATATTTACCAGCCGATATGACTCTCATTTTTTCAGCTTGGTTTTCTTTTCTTATTGTCTGGACAGCTTCTATTTTTTTTTGGTATTGGATCTTCTTGCCCTTAAGTTGCGTTTTATATCTCGGAATCGTTACATTGGTATCATTGGTTATTTACTTCTCCTTCATCTTTTGAGTTATAATCATTTCGTTTTCTGGTGTGTTGTTCCTCATATTGTCACTGTTTATGTTCTCTTCTGACTCTTTTTTTAGCAACGTTGTCTTCCTGGTTCTGTTCAATTACATTTTCGACGTTAATATTTTGTTCCTTTTTTTTTGCAAATGCAATAAATTTTTTAAATCTGCTTTAGATCTTAGTAGTCCAATCATATCTTTAGGAATTGCTGACGTCGCAATGTCCATTTTCATTGGACTACATTGTTTCGAAGGGGGAGCCTTTAATACCCTAGTGATATGCTCTATTTTTCATGGTCTGGATGAATTTCAAGCCCTCTAACCACTTTGATGACTGATTGGTTTCCATCCATGAACTGAGCATATTCTCGATATCTTGATTGACACGCTCCACTGATCCTTGACTCTGGCTATGTCTTGAATTTCCATGAACGATTTTAATATCCGGCCACATAGAATATAAATTTTCAATTACTTGGTTACAAAATTTCTGACCATTATCGGAATAAATGATGTTCGACGTTCCAAAACTGGTGAAAATATCCGGGCAACTTCTGCTGCGCGTTTAGTTCGAAGTGCATGAAGGATCAAAAATTTAGTAAGTTGGTCTAGGTAAACTAATATGAATTTATAATTTCTATCGGAGTTGGTTTGTAGGTCTATGATATCCACTTGACAACGTGAGTTCATTTCACTATGAAATATAGGCTTGATGAAAATGCCCTTTTTCTAAGTCTTCTGTTTCTTTTGACAAGGTTGGCATAGCTTTAAAAATATCATGATTGCCTCAACAGTTATGTTTTTATACTTGCGGTTACATTCCTTAAGAATTCTTGTCCTTCCACCGTGTTCAACAACAATATGCGTTTCTTCGAGAATGTTGAATAAGCTTCTCTTCGCCGCCTATAGTCAAAATATCATAACGCTTTATGTGCCTGTAATGAACAGCTTTCTTCTTTTTCACGTTTTTTGTAGTTTTTACTTCCTCTAAACACTTTGTGTAATTGTCCTTATCGAGATAAAAGTTATTATCTTTCTTGCTTGCCACGAGCTCGTCAATTATTTCATAAAATCTATGTTTTATATTCAATTTGATTCATAAATTACTTTTAGACATCAAAAACACAAACAGAAATCAAATTAACGGGCGTGTTCAGGTAGCGGGTGGCTGCATACTACCCACGAGTACGAGACGATACGCCGAATACGTTATGACTTTTTCAATATTTATTGTGTCTTTGAGAGAAATCCTAAGATTTACCAAGTGAACGGTGGTAAAAGTTCGAAATGAACGGTGATCATAGAACTGTTCGGACTTTTACCATTAAGAATTGGTAAATCTTAGGTTTTACTGGAAAATCTTAGGATTTGCCGTAGTTCGGGTTTTTACAGTAACATATATATTACACTTGATATATTCTCCAGTTTGATTTTGCCATTCACTTTTAATTATTGTTATTTCAGTAAATAAATATTTTTTAAAGTATTGAGAGATATGAAGTTATTACAAATATTAAAGAGAAATATTTAATATTACACCTTTTCCCCCTCAAAATCGAAACAGTCGATACCAAATACTCCTACTTGAAATTATTGTCGAATGTAATCAAAATAATTGTACCCATTAGTGACAGCTCCCGATATCATTAAAACTTTTATCATTAGGGAAGAGATTATATCAAATTAATGATAATTTTCGAGAAGGGACTTCGAAATAAATTTTAATAATTGGTAAAGAAATTACAACCTTTGTCAATATTTGAAGGCAATTTGGCAAAAGTACTTTCAAAAAATTAATTTAAAAAATATTTGTTACTAAACAAAGATAAATATATATGATAAAAAATTTTTTACACTTATGAAAGTAGTTCAAAAACTTGTAATAGATTTTACAGATTAAATTAGAAAAATAGTATAAATATTCATCAAGTTGGAGATATATTAAGCGTATAAAGTGAAAAATTAAAACAACTTTAAAATAAATTTATTATGCGGTACTCTTTGAACAAAATTCGGTTAAGCTGTTTTCATACACAATTTACTTTTATTATAGTAATAAAAAAATTTCAAAAGAAACCAGTTAAGTGTGTGTCCAACACGCATTACGCTAGGTTTTTTTAGTAGCTATTTTTTCTTTCATATTTTTCATTTTACCTTATTATTTTATAGATGGAATATTAATTAATTAAGAGTTTGGTGTATCTCATAAATAAGAACAAAACAACTGAGGTAGTACGCAACATATCTAGTGATTGGAAAACCGACTCCCTAAATAAATTTTCATTTGAACATCAGAAGGAAGAAGCAGAAGAGGAAGATCGAGAAAGAGTTAGAGAGAAAGCACAAATTAATGAATCTAACTAAACCAATTTTGGTTGATAATATTTATTAAGTGTTTTTTATGTCGAATTATGTCAGATTAATAGTTGGAAAATTAAAACATTATAAACAACTTTGGAGGTCTATATTTCGCGAATGAGGGGATTAAATAAACAATGTAAAAGGTGAGAATCCACCTAGAAAGCATTGAGAGTAGAGAAAGTATTCCCCAATGTTTTCTGTTGTTTGTGAACATTTTGTCTTCATTGAATAAATGTTCGTAAATAAATGCTATATTTGCCAACATTTTTTTTGTTCCACACTGTGTGATTAGAACTGCATACCTAGACAAATATTCCATAAAATAGACAACATATGCCACAAGTAGAAAGAAAATATGGCGATGAAACATCGGAATAACTAAAATCACAATAACAACCGACTCTACCTGAAACAACTTAAAAAAAACTATCATAAACTTATCTTCAAGAATACTCTTTGCAGCAGAAGAACAGCTATTAAGCAATGGACTTAATTTCGCAGTAACTTATAAAAGCATACATATTTTAGATACAAATTCTGTAGAAGTCGATGAAAATCATTCCGACGAGTTCAGGTGGAAAATAAATTCAACCTTGGAAGACAAGAAGGAACCAGTTTAAAATCTCTCCAAGTTAGAAGTATCGGCCCTAAAAGAACTTCATAAAGATAAATTCATAAAGATTCTGCTAGCGGACAAGGCAAATGCAACGGTAATCATGGACGTAGTAACGTAAGACCAAAAAGTCGGAGATATCCTGGAAAAAAGAAAATATTGACAATAATAGCTCGTGACCCCACTAAATCTATAAAGTCAAAAATCTACAGAACACTAAGGAAATACCAAGATCATATATTTGACAATCTATGATCGGCGCTCACACCACATTACAGTAAGCTACCATATCTTTACGGACTGCCGAAAATTCATAAAACGAACATATCATTGAGACCAATAACCAGCTCCAGAGGATCCCCAACAAGTGCACTGGCGAGGTTTCTTTTAAAAATTATACAACCTTTAGAAAGTAAGACACACCACGTTGTCACTGGACGGGGTGATGGACCTTTTGGAGTGTTGCTTATCTAGTGCAAAAAACAAGTTTTGTGCTTAGAAAAACGGGCTTCTGGTGAGTTCTTCACTCTCTACAGTCGTCGCCAATATATATATATATATATATATATATATATATATATATATATATATATATATATATATATGGAATGGTTTGAGACTCATGCCATAGAAACAGCAACGGTGAAACTGAAAGTCTGGTTGAGGTATGTCGATGATATCTTCATCGCATAGAAGGACAATGATCAAAAACTCAATGATTTCTAGAAACACCTAAACATCATTCAACCTAAAATTAAGTTTACCAAGGAAAAAGAGGTAAATGATCAATTGCCTTTACTAGATGTCATGGTGAACTATTCAAGCGAAACTATTAAAACTTCAGTATACAGGAAGCCAACATATACTGGATAATTTCTTATCCAGTTCTAATCATTCTGTTGTAACAAAACTGGGAATTATACGCAACCTCTATAATTGCACTATATCTATATGCAATAATGCCGATCCATTGGAAAAAGCAAACATTAAATCCGATTTACAACAGAATGATTATCCTTTAAATTAACTGACGATGTTATAAATAACTTTAGAACAACGACCACTTGAGAACAAGAAATACACACAATTCCGTACACTAAGAGCACCTCAGAGAAAATAAGACTAATTGCCAGCAGTTATAATATAAAAACAGCCTTTAAATCAGAAAACACATCCAGAACTTATTTAACAAAAACAAAACCAAAAACTACCGATAAGAAAGAATGTGTTTACAAAGTTCCTTGAGAGTGTGGTGAAGTGTATATTGGAGAAACAAAACGACCACTAGAAGTTAGAATTGAGGAACATAAAACTCATACACAAGAAGGGGAAACGTCGAAATCAGGTATTGCAGAACACGCCTGGGATAAACAATACCATATAAAATGGTCTGAAGTCGCGGCAATATATATGGAACTCAACATGAATAAATGAAAATTTATACAAGCAGCTTACATTAAAAATAATAATGGAATGGAAGTAAACCCGTTGTTAAGATACCTAATCGTTGGCAACCACTACTTTGTATCATTAAATCATTGAGGTGTGTGACGCGAAACTTTTCGTTTCAATGGACACGGTCCCTATATAAGCTTATAGCTTTAAGAAAAATATTTCCTTTATACTTGATAACGATTAGAGATGCAACCTAGTCGAAACGTCGTAAAAGTAAACAAAAATTAAGACAATGCAATCTCGACAACCACATTTTAGTCAATCTTCAAGATTGTCTACAAACTTTCAACATATTTAGACTAGTTCGAACTCGCATCTCCACTTAATGCGTACGATAGGCACACATACTGCGAATTCACTTTGAAGTACCGACAAAGGTCGGAATGTCGGCAAACATTCGAAAACATTTGTACACAATGTTTGTTCCTACCCTATTTATATCCTTATTGAAAATATTTTCGTTTGCAAACGTTTGCAAATATTTTAAAATGTTTGGTGTCTTTGGTGGGTTCCCATCTTTGTATCTTTTATTTAAATATATTTTTAAAGACATATTTGATAATACCTCAGTTGATGGGGTAAACGAAAAATTTCCCTTCAATTTTCCACAGACGAAGAGGTACTCTAATTTTTTCATTTCAAGTGAATAGATTTATCTGTTTAAAAAATTTGGGATCAAATGAACATTTTGAACACGAGTAAACTAAATAGTGAAGGTTGGTAATGGAGGTATTTGCTCATTCGTAAAGATAATATAAAACATTATGTTTATGCCAACTTATTCATGTTCCCACGGATTTAGAAACATTCCTTCAGTTTTCAGTGGCCCTTCACAAAACCGTCCCGTTCCTTTTTTAAATTTATGGTCCAGGGACCTCTATGGTTCTATCTTGCAATTTATACAAGCAGTTTTTCATACGCCTACTTTGTAAATATTTAATACAATATTGGTAATTGGTCTTTTTATAAAATTTTTGTTAGAAATTTTAATAACTCGCCTTAAATGTTAATGTTTGTTTCCGCTTTCTTTTTCTTAATTAGATAAGAGTTCTTATTTGTAATGTTTTTTCTTATCTTTTTTATCATTCCAGGTAAATTGTTATTGTTATGTATATAAAACTCACACTAAAGTCTTTTATATCTTTGGTGGGTTCCCGCATTCGTATGCCTTATTCAAATATATTTTTAAAGATATATTTAATAACACCCCAGTCGATGGGGTAAACAAAAATATTTTACTTCAATTTTCCGTAGACGAGGAGCTAATTTAATATTTTTAGAAATTTCTCTTTAATTCTGATTTCACGCCATAACACGCAAAATTTTATAGCAAAATAAATAAAAATGACGAAGTTGCAATGCTATAATATACAGACGGATGAACGAACTTGACTAGAAGGTATTCAACATATCTTTAAAACAAATCACTTTGGGAAAAATCATGTCAAACTAATTGATTTCGTTTGAAAAGGGTCTTTCATAATATAATATCCTATGAAAACCTTTTGTGAATTAAAGTTTTTTGGTTTATATGAATTGACAAAAGCTAACTTTTCCAACTTATTGTTTTTTTAGTTTATATGAACTGGCAAAAGCTGACCTTTCGAACTTTTTTAAAAAATGTTTATTATACTGATTATACATATTTAACGCTCGTGAGTTTTTGTGAACAGTAAAAATTAATACCAGGCCATACCAGGAATCATGCAGATCTATAACGATGGCGACCTAAATGAGGGCGGCGAGGACTTGATCGAGTTTTGTATCTTAAATGAACTGAGAATTACAAACACGTTCTTTGACCATAAGCCCCAACACAAATGCACATGGACAAACACTAGAGGACATAGATCAGCGATCGACTTTATACTGACAAATGGAGAAATACACCACGCGCAAATACAAGATGTAAGAACGCTCACATCAGCTAATATAGGAACATCTCATGGGCTTGTACTGTGTAAACTCAAAATAGATATCAACCGCAATCCTGCGCCAAAAGCTCCAACCATAGAAAAAATAAACTATGAGAAACTTGAAGACCCATCTACACAGATGCTATATCGCTCAAGATTGGAACAAAAAATAACTACTAAACCTTGTTCCGAGGACCAAACAATAGAAGAAATGTGGACTACAATAACGATAAATATACTAGACGCTGCAAGAGAAGCGTTGGGAACAAGAATAAGTAGAGGGAGGAAGAAACTAAGTAAAACACCGTGGTTCACAGAAGAAATAAAAGAACTAGCAAGGATAAAGAAAGACGCTTTCTTGAAGTACAAAAGTAATCCTTCGGCTGAAGAATATCAAAAATACAAGCAAACGAGAAACAACATAAACGAGAAGATTAGAAGATGCAAGGAAGAATACTGGGAGCGATACACAAAGGACATGGAGTATGACTTATACGGTGCGCAGAAGAGAATATGGAAAATGATTCAGAAACAGAAAAAAAATGTTAATGAATATATCAGTACAGCTCACATCAAAAAGGAAGAATGGACATCATACTTTGAAAGACAATTTGGTAATACAAATACGATTCACACTAGCATAACAGCAAAATCCATAAATCTGAGCACTACAAAAATGCAGGTAACATCGAAAGAAATAGAATATAAAATACGTAATTTAAAGAATAGAAAATCTCCTAGACCAGATCTAATTACCAACGAATTATTGAAATACGGAGGCTAAATGCTTACCGACGAGATACAAAAGCTTTTTAATAAAATTATTAAAGAAGAGCAAGTACCGCAAAAATGGAAAACAGCTATACAATTCCCGTACACAAAAAAGGTGACCACAAAAACCCGGACAACTACAGAGGAATTATTTACAGCAATTATTCGTGACAAACTTGAAGAGAAAATAGAGATCTCGGAGGAACAACAGGGTTTTCGAAAAAAACAGGGGAACCACAGATGCCTTATTTATAGTGAGACAAATAATCGAAAAATCAATAGAAGTTAACCACCCTGCATACTTATGCTTTGTTGACCTAACAAAAGCATTTGACCGCATCAAGAAGCAGCAAATAACGGACATCCTAAAACAGAAAAATGTTTCAGCGGAGATAATAAACATAATTGATGACTTGTACACAAATTCCAGCACAAAAATAATAACATCCGAAGGTCTAACCGAAGACATCAAGATAAATGAAGGGATAAGGCAGGGAGACTCGCTAAGCCCCTTCTTATTCAATTTGATAATGGACCGCATAATAGAGGACATCAGACCGAAACGCGGATACCAGATGGGCGGACACAATATCAATATAATATGCTATGCGGATGATGGGGTCCTATTCGCAGATAACGAAGACGACCTCCAGAGATTGACACACCTATTTAACGTATCAACTAAGAAGTACAATATGCAGATATCAACGAATAAAACAAAGTGTATGGTAATTTCCAAGGAACCAAGAAGATGTAAGCTACAGATAGAAAATGCCATAATTGAATAAGTCATGAACTTTAAATACCCAGGCATTGACACAACAAGCTGTCGTAACCTTACTGGAGAAGTACTGTCACAAAATACAAGAGCCTTACAAGTGGCAGGATGCTTAAGAGATGTTGTATTTTGAAACAGATACATGAGAATAGAGAGAAAAACAAAAATATATAAGACCATGATACGACCAATTCTAACTTATGCCACGGAAACAAGAGCAGACACTAAGAAGACAAAGCAGAAAATGAGAACCACCGAAATGAAAGTACTGAGATCAATGCTGAACGTGTCAATCAGAGATAGGCTGACAAATACCTTAATCAGAGAAAAATGTAATGTACAGGACGTGGTCAAATGGACAAAAGAAAGAAAAAGAGGTTGGAAAGAACACGTTGAGAGAATGAGTGAAGAGAGACTAGCCAAAGTTTATATGAATGGACGACCAAGAGGAAGAAGATTACCAGGACGACCACCAAAGAGATGGGCCCAGAGCTGGTTCTCTTCATCAGCAGAATAAGGCGGGTGTAGATAGAATGACAAACAGAAGAAGAAGAAGAAGAAGTAAAAATTAATAAAATTTTTTAAAATTAGCTTTTTATTTTTGTAACTACCAGTATGTATTATTTCTATCTTATGAACTAAGAACGCGTTGTAAGCTCACCTTGGTTAGAACCGTGATTTTAAAAAGTGTTTGAAACAGAGATTTCTAATTGTAGCCAAATTGTTTCATTTTTTGTCAGTAATATAACCAGAAGTATTTCTGCAAAAATTATATAATTTAAAACAAAAACAAATATTTATTTTCTGATAGCACTTTACAGCAATTGTTTTTTTTTTAAATACACAGCAATAGCTTTTTCATAAAAGCAAATAAATAAGTAAGGATACTAAGTTAATATTAGCTTGTTAATAATTCATCTTTGATATAGGTAAAATTATTATAATTTATGAGAAAAATATTTCTTTGATAAAGCTTTATGTAGAAGATATTTTTAACAAAAAAATTTGAGTCTGGGACATGATCTATTTTTAATGAATTTGGAATACCCCAACGAAATTCTATAACATCATATTTCTTCTAAAAATCAATATAAAAAACAATCATGATTTGTTACGGAATTTTTGTAATTCTGTCCCCCTATTTCTTTAACACCCTCGTACAGGCCAATAACTATTCCATTCGTTCTGTCATAATCAGTTGATATAGTACAAGTAGCGATTTATCGATCGCAAATAACTGTAGTTTATGGAACAATTTTTTCGTTTCGGTCAGTATTTTGTTTTCAAAAAAGTGTTTTAGTGAAAAGAAAAAAGGTAATTATTTTTTTATATACCTGGGTGAAATGTACCTAAAGGGTACTTGGCATTGTGCCATCTAACATTCCTGACATGATAGAATGCTTATCTGGGGGCAATCTAGCCAAACAAACCTTCCACGACGCACATTGGGGCAAGTAACATTGGAGGAAGTATACTCGAGTTCCAACCTACTCCAGCAGAAGGACTATATTATACTTATTCAACGTTTTTCCAAAAATTCAAATTTCCGTCATTTTTAAGTTTTAGCGCTGGTAGTACTTTAGGCGTGTCAAAATCAGGTGCTGTCGATTTATTAGCACAATTGCCATTTAAAGTTTTTAGTGAACCGTATATATATATATATATATATATATATATATATATATATATATATATGTAGGGGATTGAGACAAAGAGTAATTAGTGGACTGTATATAGGTTGGTTGCGGAGATGAGAAATCATACAAATAATGAGCAAATACAAAATACGGCGACAGCGTGACACAAATACTAAAATGGCCTACTTTGTAGTCGAAATCACTTCATTAAATTCTTCTTGGTGGCCACCAGAATAATCCCAAGCTTCACCATACAGGAACCAGGAATCGGGGACACTATCACTGTATTTTGGAGTAGTTTTTGAGGCGAGAGTCAATATGTTTATGAGCAAACGATAAACCTTTTCGATAAGGCGAGGGACGTGCAAGACGTCGAGTACTACACTATAACAATTACTGTACTACTGCACGACCATGATACTACTACTCTGTCCCTTTTTACATTTGTCCAAATGCGCGAGGGCCAGTAAAATGTGTCACGTGTAAACGCGAGTAAAATTGAACTAAAAAGTAATGAAACCTAAGCAATATATATATACATATATATATATATATATATATATATATATATATATATATATATATATATATATATATATATATATGAAGTAAAATGCGAACAGTAAATGCAAACTTTTCTCCATCATATTCTTTCTGTGTTAGAGGTTGCACAGTTAGAATAAATTGTTATAAAACGCAATTTATCCTATTCCACCACCATCGAGATGATGGCCTACCTGTACTACCATGCCGAGAAGAAAGTCAAAACTTACCCTCCCCGCCTCAGTGATATGGCAGAGCTACATGTTTCGTCTCTACTAGACTCATCAGGGTACCGACATGCACCTGGCTGTGCAAAGGACAGATCGGAAGGAAGCATGCAAATACTGAATGCGGCTTCGCCCACCTCCCGCCGGATGGCGTATATATGTTTATGCGGCATTCACGAATTCCTCCGTGTGAGATGCAATAGCAATATGTGTGGATATATCCACATTATGCCGTTGTAGTGCTGAAATCATATTCAGCAAACGTACAACTATATGTAGCTCCGCGTATGAATGAAGTACCTCTGCCGTATTACTGTGGCGGGGAGGGTAAGTTTTGACTTTCTTCTCAGTATTGTGGTACAGGTAGGCCATCATATCGATGGTGGTGGAATAGGATAAATTGCGTTTTATAACAATTTATTCTAACTGTGCAACCTCTAACACAGAAAGGATATGATGGAGAGAAGTTTGCATTTACTGTTCGCATTTTACTTCATTCATACGCGGAGCTGCATATAGTTGTAGGTTTGCTGAATGTAATTTCAGCACTACAACGGCATAATGTGGCTATAACCGCTGCTATTGCATCTCACACGGAGGAATCCGTGAAAGCCGCATAAACATATATATATATATATATATATATATATATATATATATATATATATAGTTCTGATAGTATTTCTGTTACGAAAAAATCTCTTTGATTGGCCTATTATAATAACCAGTATTTGTCCTATCTCTTACCATATCAATCAGTTTTTGAATACCTGGACGATCTATGCTTTAATGAATCTCAAAGGATTTTAGGGCCTATGGGTGAACTTACTCCAGCGGTTCCCTTTAACCATTTCTGCTTACCCAGGTTAGTGTTAATTTGTTTGCTTTGTATATCCCTTTGTGGATATTAGCATAGTCCTGTTTAAATCAAATTTTAAATTGTCTAAATATCACAACCTCTGTTTGAATATTTCAATAAATAGATGTAATTTGCTTATTTCTAATTTTATCATTTCCAAATCTTTTTTGGAAAATCCGTTTACCTTGTGTAATCAACAGAAATTTTTCGATCAATTATCCTTATTAAATTAAATTTTAAATGTAATCAAAGTAATTATGGCAATTAGTGAGAGGCTCGAACATTATCAAAACTTTGATCATTAAGGCAAAGCTGATTATATTTTAAAGGCAGAATTTTTTGTTAGAATTTTTATTTATATGAAACAAAACTGAAATTATTTGTAAAATAAAATGCTATCTGAATTTTTGTAAAGGGTGTTTCACTTAAGTGAACGTTTATGTTAAATTTTAAGGTTCCGTTGTCCTTAGTCTTTAGAAATTAAATTTTGTAGGCACATTCTTGCTAATAACCTGAAAAAAAAACCTAAATCAAAATGAGAAAAAGAAATAATTTAGGATACTTCTCCCTATGTGAAAAGTGCAATAAAGAATTTCATTCACTCCATTGAGTGGGTTATTAGTGAATAGAGAAGTCTTCAAAAATTATTCAAGAGCAAATTATAGAAATCTGAAAAAAATTGGTATAAAAGGTCTTACTTGATATATGCATAGAAAATTATAATGGGCTGGTTACATCTACTGGTTTATGAGATATAAAAAAAATTATTTCATCTTTTTAACCGACTTCTAAAAGAAGGAGGCTCTCAATTCGTCGACTATGTATTTTTTTTTTATGTATGTACACCGATTATTCCGGAACGGCTTAACCGATTTGAATGAAATTTTTACGTTATGTAAAGGAAGTTGCTGCGGTGGTCCCATATTTTTTTAGATGAAATTGGTGCAGTAAAATCCAAGATGGCGCTTACAATATGGCGGCCAAAAAAATTAATTTTGTCCGATTTTGTCCAAAATTTGTATGGAGGAATTTTCGGGGTTGTACCCAACGAATCTGAAATTATTTAAAAAAAATTCAAAATGGCGGATCCAATATGGCCGACGAAAAAATCAATTTTGTCCGATTTTCACCAAAATTGGTACGGGGGAGTTTTCCGGGTCGCATATAACGAATTTAAAATAATTTTTAAAAAATTCAATATGGTGGATCCAATATGGTGGACGAAAAATTCCATTTTGTCCAATTTTCTCCAAAATGCGTACAGGGGAGTTTTCGGGATCGCATATGACGAATCTAAAATAATTTTTTAAAAATTCAATATGGCGGATCCAATATGGCCGATAAAAAAATCAATTTTGTCCGATTTTCTCCAAAATTGGTACAGGGGAGTTTTCGAGGTCGCATATGACGAATGTAAAATAATTTTTAGAAAATTCAATTTGGCGGATCCAATATGGCCGACAAAAGAATCGTTTTTGTCCGATTTTCTCCAAAATTGGTACGGATGAGTTTTTGGGGTCGCCTATGACGAATCTAAAATAGTTTTTAAAAAAATCAATATGGCGGATCCAATATGGCGGACGAAAAAATCAATTTTGTCCGATTTTTTCCAAAATTGGTATGGGGAAGATTTCAGGGCCTCACATAAAGAATCTGAAATTATTTTTAAAAGATTCAATATGGCGGACAAAAAAAATCAATTTTCTCCGATTTTCGCCAAAATTGGTAAGGGTGAGTTTTAGGGGTCACACATGACGAATCTAAAATTATTTTTAAAAAATTCAATATGGCGTATCCAACATGGTGGATAAAAAATTAATTTATTTTCTTTAAATATCGATATTGGAAGGTTTTGGAGCCTATATTACCAATCTAAAATTAATTTGAAATTTAAGATAGTGGATTTACTATGACAGACTAAATATTCGTTTGACACAATTTCATTGGTATTTGGAGAACTCTAAGAATTAAAGAATTTTTAGTGGTTTATTTTAGGGTGATTTATAATTATGGATTAAATGGGTACTTTTTTGCTACCTTGGAGTCATTGCGAGGTACACTAATCTCGATTAGCACTTAGTTCAAATAATTTATGAATATCATAACGAATTCAAAACTAAAAATCGAAAAATAAAATTTTTATAAAAAAATTGAACCGACTTCTAAAAGTGCGCTAAAAAGTAAAAAATAATTAGAAATTTTTATATGAAATTGAAATTTTTGAAGTCGGCGCCAAATTATTTCTAAATGAAATAAATAACTACTAATATATACAAATTATGGTAAGAAAGCAATTACAAATAAAGTATTTTTAATCTGTTAATGCGAATCACGTATTAGTTTGGCGCCGACTTCAAAAATTTCAATTTCATATAAAAATTTCTAATTATTTTTTACTTTTTAGCGCACTTTTAGAAGTCGGTTCAATTTTTTTATAAAAATTTTATTTGTTTATCCGTTAGGAGGTGGTACGATTGAAATGTAATTAAATATATCATATAATAATTTTCATCTGGTCACCTTATTCACGACATATTCTCAAGTTATTTATAATAATGGGAGTCTAATTTTTAGTGGATTTGCTCGGTAAATCAAATATAAATTGTCTATCTGTATAAAAGCAAATTATGTGGGGTTCCTTGAATATGAAAGCGATCGTATTGGCAGGTAGATTATTTTTTGTGTATTTGTATGTATATATATATATATATATATATATATATATATATATATATATAATATATATATATATATATATATATATATATATATATATATATATATATATATATATATATATATATATATATGTTTTCTTTGTCTCTATAAAATATTAAAATTTCATTAAATTATACAAGTCGGTTCAAAACTTAAAGCCGATATGGTAAATCGCTGGGCACCCCTTTAGGACTCTGTATGTCCGTTAACGGGCACTTTAGAAATTTTTTCTCTAGGGCATAGTAGAGTTATTTTGACCTTCCTTGTATGCTCCCGAGAAATTAGGAAGTACTTACCGGACATCCTGCATTTATATTCATAATTCGTCTTATTTTAGATAATTATTTTTTTAAAATGTTTTTAATGAAAACGAAACATCCAACTAATGGAAAACATATTTTAATGTGAACCTAATCCCAAGAAATTAAAACTATATATATATATATATATATATATATATATATATATATATATATATATATATATATATATATATATATATATATACAGGTTGGTTGGAAAGTTTTGAAAGCGACACCTATTAACCAGTACAGAAATCAAAATTTATACTCCATTTTAATATTTCATCTTTTATATGAACACACAAAAGTTTCCGTCAATTCATTCTTTGTTTACAAGCCTTTTGAACTTGACTTGTCAGTGAATTTTTATACAATGGATAAAACTGAATATCATGAAGTGATAAAATTCTTTGTTTTGGAAGGTTTATCAGCAACAGAAATTCATATAAAAATGGCGAGAGTGTTATAGGAATCTGCTCCTTCATTTCCAGTTGTGCATCGATGGGTTTTAGAGCTTAAACGCGGTCGTAGAAGCGTTGAAGATGAACCACGTAGTGGACGTCCAAAAGTGCAACAACACCAGAAATCATTGTGCAAGTCTATGCTATTGTTTGTAAAGATCCAAGTGCGATTAAAGGTGAAATTGCTGATACCATAGGCATCTCGGACGAGCGAGTACTCTATATTTTACATGAAGAATTAGGTATGAAAAAGCTATTCGGAAAGATAGTACCGCATTCGTTAACAATTCAACAAAAACTGAATCGAAAGCAAATTTGTAAGCTTAATTTGGAGCGTTTTAAGCAGAATAAATTTTGTGCGTGGTTTTGTAACTATGGATGAAACTTAGATTTACCATCATGATGCTAAACTGAAACAAGAACGTTTACAGTGGACTGAAGCTGGTTGTTCAGTTTCAAAATAGGTCAAGTCAGAACGATCGGCAAAAGGATTTTTGTTGATTGATTATCTTGAAAAGGTAAAACAATTGACTCTGAATATTGTTGCAACCTTTTGAATTAATTGGATAAAAAAGTTCGTGAAAAAAGACCCGGCTTACAGAAGAAAAAAATCATTTTTCATCAAGACAATGCACGTCCTCACACAAGTGGTTTGACGATGGCTAAATTGAAAGAATTAAAGTACAAATTGCCTGAACACCCACCGTATTGACCAGATTTGGCTCACTCCGACTACTACCTCTTCAGAAATTTGAAACAATTTCTTCGTTGAAAGTGGTTTTTGTCGAATGAAGAAGCTATTGCAGCCGTGAAACATTATTTTGCAGAGCTTCCTGAAAATCATTACAAAGATGGTATAAAATTATTGAAGGATCGTTGGAATAAGTGTGTTGAAGTTGAGGGAGATTATATTGAATAAAAAAACTAATTTCATTAAAAAATGCACATTCTTTTATTTTCGCTTTCAAAACTTTTCAACCAACCTGTATATATATATATATATATATATATATATATATATATATATATATATATATATATATATGTTTGTTTGTTTTCTTGACATTTTGGTGTTTTCGAAGTTAGGCGAGTGCTTTTCATTCTTTTGATGCGTTGTCAATGCCGCAGTAGCATTTTTGGTACATTTATGTCCATTTAGCTGACGTTTTTTTTTGTGAATTATCTTTGTGGTCCTCAGAGAAATTAAAATATTTTGCTTAATGCTACAATAGTTATAACTAGCACACCTCAGTTTTTCCCAAGTCAAAAAGCAACACTATGAAAGCCTCCAATATTATACATTCAGTTCCGTGTGCACACTAATCCTATACCAAAAATGCTGCTACAGCATTGCCATGCCTGAAAAGGATGAAAATCACTCGTTCAACTACGTAGATACCAAAATAGTTGATAGGGAGAGAAATCATCAGAAATTAATAATAAAGGAAATGATACCTATTAAATAGGTAATAAATACCGTAATTGACAGAAGTGACTTAAACAATCTATAATAGTATTTAAGCTTTGGACAATTATTTCTGAAAATAATATTTTTAATATGTGTCATTGTCAGTAGAGGCTCTTCCTTTGGTGTGCAGCTTTGAGCAACCCCAAAAAAAAATTGTAAAATCAAATAAAAGATATTAATAAATATAAGTATCAATATTTTTTTAATTTCTACTGATAATTTAATGATTAAATTTAAATCAATTTTTTTCTTAGATTATACGCGAACAGCAGTCAATTCTTGAAATATTTTAACTTACCTTGCCTAAATATCAAGAATAATTTGTCTGTATTACAGTATTACGTTTGGAAATGTTATCACTTTGCTGGTGTGCAATTTTAATGCAATCTAAGTTAATCCACTGGAGCGTATATGGAGTTGCCAATCTTAAGATTTGGAGATTAATTCCGTCTCGTAAGCTTCATGTAGGTTGCAAATCGACTTGGAAACCTATGTTCAGTTTGTCTCACAAAATATCCTACTACTAGAAAAATTGCTCTTAAGCCCACTGGACGGTATTTGAACTTTTGCTTCCAGTCACTCGTAGCGCTGCCAGTATTAAGTAGAGGTTTCTTCAAGCAGCAGTTAAACCATTCCTTTAGGTTAGAATACAACCGTGGTATCTACCTTGCCGGTATTTCTATTCGTGATGGCTACTGCACCGGTATTTTAATTCTTGTGAAAGTGACTATGTTTTTACTTCGATCAAGATATTTTGTTAAGTTTAAAGAGGTTAAAAATGTTTGGCGAGAAGAAAACCATCCAAAATCACGTGCTCTGTCTCAAACTGTGCGAACAAATACAGTGGCCATTGCGATTTCCGAATTCAAAGGATTCCGCATTACGAAGGAATTTATAAAAACCATCGTGTATGTGTTAGACATTTTTAAGAATCTCTTGAAAGGGATTTTAGAAAGCAGTTATATATAATGCAGTTCATGAGCTGTATCCTCCTGTATGTGTAAGTAAAACCAAGTGAGTGCTTTTTTATTTTTTAGAAAAACCTATGAACACGCTACTTACGTGCATTGTTATGCACATCAATTAAATTTGGCAATGTTAAACGCTGCATTCGTCAATAAAAATGTCTATATTTTTTTTCAATTTACAAGGGATTGGTTCTCTTTTTTTTTTTTCAAATAGTCCTCAAAAAACCGCAATACTCGATCAAATTGTTAATAAACGCTTACCTTGTTTGACCCCAACAAAATAGAATTTTAATTCTAGAGTTGTTTGTACCGTATTCGAATACAAATATCGCATTCTACAAGGGAAAAAATCTTAAATAACAGTTAAAACGTTAGTACCATAAACCAATCAAAATTCTCAAAAGCAAGGGTTTCCTCTCATGGTTAAACTTGTTTTACAAAATAATGCCTCAAGTTGATTTACTATTAGGAAAGTTTTAAACAAGACAAATTGAGGCTGTTATCGCAAATAAAAATATATTATCACTTGAATCAAAATCGATCTCCTTCTTATTCAAATCTCGTAATCGACGTAAGTTCGATGATTCCGCGGAGTTTTTTTTGGGAAGGAAAAGAAATTTGTGATATAATTATTTGTCAAGCAAAAGAACGATTTAGCTTTACAGGTCACTTGGTAGCAGCCAGTTTTTTTTTTTTGGAACAGTATGTCGAATATAGTACATGTTTTCTCGAACAAAAATATGAAGATACGATTAAAATTTACCCATTTTTGTCGAACAAAAACTCCTTATAGAATTGACCGTCATATATGAAACTAAAGAATTTTCTTTTCTACCCTCAGACAGATAAAAACGTTTTTATGGAATACTATTAGCCAAGAAAAACTTTCTGCTTTTACGATGCTTTCTAAAGAAATAGGTCTTATATAGAACATACCTGATTTCAATTAGCGGGTTATTGATAAGTTTATTGATAAGATCGGCGTATGGATATTTTTTATAAAAAATTCACACGGTAAGTTATACGTGCATTTTGTTTTGACTGCTATATTTTTAAAATATACTATCTCTTGATGTTTAGTTATTTAAAATACACTGCTTTGTTTCATATTAACTCTATTTTCAAATACTTTTGTTTCTTCATTTACTGGTGCCTATGGTAGGTTTTATACGTATCTATGTTTTTAATGCATCATTGGAATTACAACCCCTACTTTTTTAATGCATCAGCCGCCACAGGTCATTGTTTATATTTATATTCATTATTCGTTTTAAATTTTAGAGAATTATTATTCTTTTTTTAATTGTTCTGAATGAAATACGAAACGTCAAAATAATGAAAAATGTATTTAAATGGAACCTAATCCCAAAATCTCATTGGGTGTGTTCTGTGCCTGCTGATTGTAGACCAACTGGTCATTTGGTCTACACCCAGAGAGCACAGAAGATGTCAAATGAGCTTTTGGCGCAACGTCTGCAAATTTCTACAAGGAACTAAACAACCGAAAAAAGTCTGCAAATTTTCGCATAATAGCATTTAATAATTTCTTTCAAGAAAAATTGGTCGATTAAGTTACCTTTACTAATTAATGAATTATAAAAAATGGTTAAGATTTAATCTCCAAAATTTCAACAAAAATCTCATCTCATGTAACGAAATTACAGAAAAAAGTGACAACGCTAATAACTACTACAGAATCCCAACATGATGCGTGTCCGATACGCACTTGGTCCGCTTTTTTTATTAATTATGCAAGGTAAGACCCATTATAACATACGCGGCAGAAACAAGAATACATACGGGCAGAACTCTACAAATGATGAGAACAGTCGAAATGAAAACATTAAGAAGTATATAAGGCAAAACTCTACACGACGGAATATAGAATGAAGATCTCAGACTACAATGCGGGATACAGGACATAGGAAGATGGGTTAGACAAAGGCGAAGATTCTGGAACAAACATATAGGGAGAATGGAGGACGGTAGACTCGTTAAAAGTGCAAAAATGAATAACCCAGTAGGAAGAAGATCACAGGGAAGACCATCAAAACGATGGCGAGAATGTTGGACTTCATCTTCCGGGGAAGACGTGATGGCAATGAACAGGCAATAGCCTACTAGCATGGTTAACTGTGTTAGAAAGACGAAGAAGAAGAAGACGAAGAAGAAGATGCAAGGTAAAATTAAAGTTAAATATTTAGAGTGATTTTTTTTATGGTTATTGATATCATCATTATCATCATCATCAGCCTATTTCTGTCCACTGCTGAGCATAGGCCTCCTCAAGAGATTTCCATCCTCCTCTATACTGAGCCACTGCGATCCAGTTTGTTGCTATTCTTTTGAGGTCGTCTGTCCATCTGGTCGGTGGTCGTCCCTGACTGCGTTTGTCCGCTCTCAGTCGCCATTCCAAAACTCTTTTCATCCATCTGTTGTCCCCTATTCTAGCCCTATTGATATAGATAATCAAAAAGAAAATTAAATGTTTAAAAGGTACTTTTAATATTGTAATAAGTAGAAACATCTCTCTTCATCAAGTGTTTAGTTTAAATGAAATGAAAACATTATACCCCGTGTTACGGTTTTAATTTTTCTGTCTAATTTCCTAACTAAAATAGTAATGTTTACGCTTACCTCCTCGATCATTTATGTGTTTTGTTTTTTTGTTTTGGGAACATATTTACGAATGAAAGAAAACGTTGGCAGTATATCTTTTTTATTAGAATTGGATTCACAATTATGGTATTATAATCCATAGTAACTGTTCGATAGTCCTTGTTGTTGTTATGTTGAGTTCCTAAGACTTCTCTCCTTTGTATCTAAAATATAGAAAGGTATTAGTATTGTACAGAGTGGCTCGGTATAGAATAATTAGAAATTCTTAATTTAAATTATCTTTTGCGGTTATTGTTACCTTCATCGAGAGACCTCGAGTGAACAGATAATCATTTGGCTGCAGGATCGACAGATTTCTGAGTGGAAGGTCTCTGGATCCTGTTGGATCTTCTATGTCTTCTAGGCACCTTAATTTTCCCATTGTGTCAGTTATCATAACTATTACAGAGTCTATTAAGCTACAAATGAAAAATCACATAAGTGTCAAATATAAATAAATTTAAGGTTAGAATCTACTCGACATTTCTTGCGAGACAGCTTTACTTCAACAAAGCCAATATACAGATATAAACTTTTGAACATACCACAGTTGTCTTAGTTAATTGCTAATAAAATTTCTTGTCATAATTTTAAAATTTCATATTTTTATTTTTAATTGTTTTGAAGCTTGTCAGTTGTCAGTCGATATACAGATCCCTGTATCTTTTCCCGCCGTTTCCGTGGACGTTTTTCTGGGGACATGAAAAAAATTTTGGAGTGATAAGGACACTTTCCTTGCAGAGTTGCACCGGAAAGGTCACTTGGCAATTTTGCTAGTTTTGAGTTAAAAGATTCGAGTCCTTAACCAAATTTATATTTAAAAGTTACTTGTGTACTTTAAAAGCTGTGTGCGGATTTGGTTTGGTCAGTTCGGGAGACAAACCCGACATAAAATTTTTCTATTTTTTTTTCTGTTCCACCACGAAAAGGCCACATAACATCACTGGTAAATCTTTGTTTTAATTTTTGTTTTAATTCTCAAGTGTTAATAATTGTGGGTATGTTTAAGAAGAAAAGGAATGAGTAATCTACCTCACTAGTAACATAAAACATTTAGTTCTTTCTAAGTCCATCTTTTGTTTTAGGCCTTTTTTTCCCCCTTTTTCTTTTTCCTTTCGTTGCCCTCTGGCTGACTTCTCTACGGTACCTGCCTTGGCTGCTGTACATACCAGACCATCGGGGCCTTCTTGCGGATATCTCTACGGCACCTGCCTTGCATGCTGCACATACCACCACACCGAGTGATCCAGGACATCAAGAAGCCGCCGTTAATCAGGTTTTATGTGTCTGTGTCGTTTTCAGGGTATCATAGACTTTAATGCCTTCGGCATCACCTGTAAAATTTAAAGCCGTTGTATGTTTCTTTTCTTTTGGATATAAAATTAATGAATAATCAGTGTACTTACCTTGGTAAGATCTATTGTGTTTCCTCATATGGTACAATTAATCAAATCTTGCAACCGTATGCAGTTGATATCTTTCACATATGAAAAAGGGCACATTTGTTAACGCAGGTAAAACAGGCCTATTTACTCGGGTAGAGTGCACTTAATACTATCGTTTTATATATATAGTTGTCATTTATATTAAATCGCTTTTGTATAGTTAGTACTATAGCCAAAACACACTGATTAAAGTAAAATTGCTCATTTTGTTAGATTAATTTAGTTTTGAATTGTCAAAAACCAGCTGACTGTCCCAGGTTTATTCCTTCGAACAGAGAAGCGCTGGGCCACTCTCGGTGGTTACATTTACACTGTAACACGTAAATATAGATACTTGTTTTTAAATTTTTTGGATGTTTTCTTGGAATTGAATTAGATTTCCTGTTTTTTTGTTAGATCGGTCTCTGCCTTAACCTTTAGGGCACTAAAACAGGTGGCGCATTTACCTAGACCACTCTCCGTTCCCTTGGGAGCTAGCCGGATGAGCCCTAAAAGGTAGATACGACTCAAGAGCCACCTGACGAGTGTAGATAAACATCTCTTTCTATCTTTTACAAGTTAGGGAAAAAAATCACTTTTAGTTTTTTTCATATTACAAATTTAACACCGCTTCTTCTCCTCCTCAACAATTTATTTTTTTTATACCCGCATTCACTAAAAAAATGCGCCATACCGTCCAAATCATTTACCAAAACGTTTATTTTATTCATACCAGAGATAAGTAAATTTTTGCGTACTGTAAGTACTTAAAATATCTTTACCGCAAAAATCCCTAACAAATTTGCAGGTAAGGTTTTAACAAGCTCATAAATTCGCCTTAATGCTAAAGACACTCAATCTTTCCCCTAAACGTTCGCTCATGAATTTTGTCGCGATAAAAAGCTTTGCTGAATTAGGCCGTATAAATTATATTAGAGCAATTCAATAAAAAGTAAATTAAGAAATTAAAATTTCTGTCATTATCAGATGGTTATTCAATATATTTAATTAACTTTGAAATACAGTAAGAACAATATAGACTTCTAAAAATCATGATTTTAAGGTTTATTTGTGCCAAGCGAATGGTGCTAAGTTAATTGAAAACTTAAAGCCATTTCTTCAAGTGTCTGTTTCTTGGTCAACAAAGTTGACATGAAAATTTTCTTTATTAAATCAAGGAATCGACAAAATTTATACAATTTATTGTCTATTTTTCGTTGTTACTAGTTATCGTCTACCAAATGATATTCTCCTTGGTGTCTGTTCAGTTTTTTGAATAAATATAAGACAGCCAAATCTGAACAATGCAGCGGGGAACCGACAAAATTTATACAGGTTCATCTTTTCAAAAATTAGTACTTAAAACTAAGATGAAACATTCCTCTTACATGATTTCTGTGCTGTCACCAGACTTTAGTGTGATATGAAAGTTGTGTTTTATATAAATCTTTTGACGATTGTAAAAAACTCGTAATTTTGCCATAAATAAATTTATTGTCTATTTTCATTGTTCTAGTTATCGTCTACCAAATGATATTCTCCTTGGTATCTGTTCACTTCTGTAAATAAATATAAGACAGCCAAATCTGAACAATGCAGAGGGTTATCAAGCTCAAAGAATTGGCGAAGAATGAGTTGAATTTTGGCTACTTCGGGCACGTGTGCATTTTTGTCAAGAAGAAGACATTTGTAAAGGGTGTTTTTTTTATAGAGGTATAGAACTTTTAAATGGAATAAAACAACGATGATTTTTTTTAAATTGACATGAAATTTACTTTATTCGAAAGATAACCTTCTGGCATTATAATTTAAATATGACTTCTGGCATATGACCGCCACGGCTGGCTCGGACGTAGTCTAATCTGTAGGTCCAATTTTCGATGACTTTTTCCAATATTTGTGGCCGTATATCGGCAATAACGCGGCGAATGTTGTCCTCCAAGTGATCAATCGTTTCGGGCTTATCGGCGTAGACTAGCGACTTCACATATCCCCACAGAAAATAGTCTAGCGGCGTTAAGTCGCACGATCTTGGAGGCCGATTCACGGGTCCGAAACGTGAAACTATGCGGATACCAAACGTTTCCTTCAATAAATCAATTGTGGCACGAGCTGTGTGACATGTTGCGCTGTCTTGTTGAAACCACAGCTCCTGCACATCATGGTTGTTCAATTGATGAACGAAAAAGTCAGTAATCATGGCTCTATAGCGGTCACCATTGAGGATTATCATCACTCCAAATACGGCAGTTTTGTTTATTGACGTATCCATTCAAACAAAAGTGAGCTTCATCGCTAAACAAAATTCGCTTATGAAAATCGGGATCAACGGCAATCTTGTTTTGGGCCCATTCACCGAATCTACGCCTTGCTAGGTGATCGTGTGGCTTCAATTTTTGCACGAGTTGGATTTTGTAAGCACGCAAACCAAGATCTTTGTGCAAAATCTTCCTTAAAGTGAATGAACACATATCCAATTCCTGTGCACGATTGCCGATAGACTGATTCGGGTCTTCCTCTACGCTACGCTCTACAGCAGCGATGACTTCTTCAGTACGCACTGTACGACGTCTCGGTGGATGCGTATTATCATTTAGAGTAAACGTGGTGCGAAAACGTTCCATAGTTAATCGAATTAATTGCTCTGATGGACGATTATGTTGACCGTAAAATGGACGTAGTGCGCGATACATATTTCGAAGAGAACCATGATTTTTCAAAATAAATTTGCACAATTTGGAAGCGTTGTTCAGGCGTCAGTCTATTCATGTTGAAATGCCAAACCAAACTAAACATAAATCACTTGACAGCTGACAAAATGGCCACCAGTTAAAAAAGTGTTGCCAACTTAAAGTTTTATACCTCAATAAAAAACCATTTATTTAATAAGATTATTCCTGCTAGTCCCAGATGATATTTGCCTGGAACCTCCCAGCTGAAAATTTTGTTCGGGATTTCTTGAAAGGGAAAAATACTTATGAGCTATTGTATCAACTCTAATTTTGTTTCATGATCCAAGCGATATACCCAAGACTCATGGCCTGTCACATTCTAAATAATCAGGTTCTTCATTCAAAGATTCTAAATGATTTTGATAAATTTGCTACCCAAATAATTTTCGTGGGAAAGTCAAATTGTAAACTTAACGTATTTCTCTTTAGTTTATTATATAGAATTTTCAAAATGCCTGGTTCAGATATATTTAATTGTTTAACAAAAGTAGCCCCCTTAAAACCACAAACTTCGAGAAATATTGTTTACTTTCCTCTGAAAAATTCAAAATTGGTGGTGTGTAAAACCTTTATACTTCTTGGGCCAGTTTCAATGGATTCACGATCACACAGACACTGTTTTGATCAATAGTTTATTCAATTATTTCTTAAATATTGAATGACATTACTATGTTCCAATTTTACAAAACTATTTTTGTTTAACAATAAAATCCAAAATACTTCGAGAATTCAAATAAGACCAGAAGGAAAATATTTTCACTATTGAAAGTTATTAGAGTCAGTTGTTTCTATCGTGGCTAGATAGACATTTTGTCAAGGGTCCCCTATTCATACACTAACGAAACGAATTATTTTTGAAGTCGTCCATTATTTTTATATCTTCATATTTTCAAAAATCAAAATTTCAATGAGAAATAAAGAAATCTATTAGCCGTATGTAAATAGTTGTTTATACGTATTTTCCTTTCAAGCAAAGAAAAGGAAATAATATATATATATATATATATATATATATATATATATATATATATAACAGTTTTCTTCCTGCAAATACAATTCTGGTCCTCTCTGCTATATAAAATATAAATTCCAAAAATATCTCAGTAGGATATGAGAAATCTGCGAATATGGCTCTCGATTCAATATAGCTCCGCTGACGAGACTATACCTGGGTCGTATTTGCAGGAAACAAACTATTTGTATATATTCTTTCCTTTTCTCTGCTTAAAAGGATAATACATATAAACAACTATTTAAGTATGGCAGACAGATTTCTTTATTTCTAACTGAACTGATTTTTAAAAATTACGCATTACTCCGGTGATTGTATAGGTGTCGTTTGACTGGAGATATTTTTCAGTCTGGCATCGAAGTCGGCAGATTTTTAATATCCTACCGATATATTTTGGAAATTATATTTTATATTGCAGTTGTTTACTGCGAATGTTGCTCTTGGTTCGATACAGCTTCAGTGACCATAAGGTGGTCAAAACGCGTATGGAGAGAGGACCAGAGTTATATTTGCAGGAAACAAACTGTTTGTATTCTTTCTCTGCTTGAAAAGAAAATACTCCATATTTTAGTCAAAGCAGGCAAGCGAATGAGTTTCAAAACTTACTAAACATGCCAGCATCAAAAGCGAACAAGTTATTTAATGTTTTTTTTTTATTTTTAAATTTCTCCTTTCCTAATCCTGGTCGTAGTTTTTAAAACCTAATTGATATTTTTAAATCAACTCAGAAACATACACATTTTCAGATGAATGTTTATATTATTGTTGTGATAGGGAACGTACAGAATAAGTGTCAAATTAGAATAAATGATTTTTTTTTACATTATTACTGAACTGTTAATTTATAACATAGTGACAACATAATGGCAAAAGTGATCATTAGGACCATTTAATTGTTAGATCTTCATTCATTTAACCTTCTGAAATATGAACAAATAATATCAAAATTCCAGCAATTAGCCTGCTAACTAAAATAAAATAACAATTTTTGTTTCAACTCATATTTTAGATCCGCAGTTCGAAGTCATGTTTATGGTAAAAGAAAAACAATGAAGCGGAAAGCGTATGTAAATAATAGAAGACTTAAAAAGTTTACTAATTATCTTAATATTTAATGTTACAAACTTTTTCTTATTCTGTTATTATTATTTATGGAATAAAATTACATTGTTGTCATGTAAGTCGTAAAAGTTACCTTCGTAAATTAAATTTACAGGGGTATTTTGTATTAAATTGTACGTAACCAAGTGCGCTATTATTTCTTTTCTATTATGCCAAGGGCTCTTTGAAATAATTTCGACTTTACCGTTATAACTTCTCGTTTCAAAGTGGGTTGTAAGCAGCGTTGCCAATAGTGCTAAATATAATATTTTATTATGAAATTCACTTCTTCTTCTTCTTCTTCATCCAGCTCTTTGCGTCCACTGCTGGACATAGGCCTCCCTCATTCTTGTCCATTGTGCTCTATCTTGAGCGATTTGCATCCAATTTGTTGCAATTCTCTTGAGATCGTCAGTCCAACGAGTAGGGGGTCTTCCTCTACTTCTTTTGTCTAATCTCGGCCTGCACTCGAGTAATCTCTTCGTCCATCTTCCATCACTGATTCGGGCGACATGTCCGGCCCAGTTCCATTTGAGTGTGGCAATTCGGAAAATTACATCGGTAACTCCTGTCTTTCGTCTCAGGTCTTCATTTCTAACTCAGTCACGCAGCGATATATCTAGCATTCACCTTTCCATCTTTATCTGATCTATTTGCAGCGTTTTAGAAGTTGCTGTTGTCAATGTCAAAGTTTCGGCACCGTAGGTCATAACCGGTAACACACATTGGTCCAATACTTTACGTTTTAAAGAAATTGGTATATCGCTTTTAAAGATGTCTTTAAGTTTTCCATAGGCTGCCCATGCGAGATTTACTCTTCTCCATTAGCTCGCATGTTTGATTATCTGTTGTGATCTTTATTTCGTCTCCAAGGTATATGTTTTTTTCCATAAGCTCCACTTCGTTGTCTCCAATATTGATATTTCCACTAGGTACCAGATTGGTCATAGATTTTGTTTTTGATATATTTATTTTAAGACCCACCTTGGCGCACACTAGCTGAAGTTCATGTAACATTGTACATATCTCCTTTAGATTATCGGAAAACAAAACTATGTCGTCCGCGAACCTCAAATTTGTTAATCTTTGGCTGTCTACATTCAGGCTTTTTTTTCCCAGTTAAATTTTTTACAGGCGTATTCTAGTACTGCAATAAAGAGTTTAGGCGATAAGGTATCACCCTGTCGGACTCCTCTGCCAATTGGGATATGATCCGTGTTTCTGTGTAGTTTCACCGACATAGTTGTATTCCTGTATATATTGTAAATTAACTTTGCGTATCGATAGTCAGTGCGGCATGATTGTAATGCTTCCATAATTTTGTCAAGTTCTACCGTATCAAAGGCCTTATGGAAATCCACAAAAGCCAGAACGAGTGGTCGATTGTATTCGATAGTTTTTTCTATTACCGTTTTGATGTTCTGTAGGTGATCGTTTGTTCCAAACCCAGTACGAAAACCCGCTTGCTCTATTTGTTGGAAGAAATCAAGTTTTTTCTTAAGTCGATTCGTTACTATTCTTGTTATGAGTTTATATAGGTGACTAAGAAGGCTTATTGGTCTGTAGTTTTCCAAATCATGGGGATCTCCTTTTTTGTAAATCAAAATTACCTCAGTATTGTGGCTCTTGTCGGGTATTGTACTGTCCAAAAGGCACATATTAAAAAGGTCTTTTCTTCTTTTACGTAGACAAGCACCTCTGATTTTGATTGCATCAGTAACTACACCATCTTCGCCTGGAGATTTGTTATTCTTAGTTTTTCTTAGGGTAAGTTTTATTTCGTCTATTGTGATTTCCGGCATTTGTTCTGATCCTTGGTTGACAATGCCAGTTTTCCTTGCCAATATTTCTGGTATTTGATCTTTGCTATTTTCTTTGTTTTGGCTTCTGTATAGTAATTTGTAAAAATCTTCGACTACTTTAAGGATTTCCTCTCTGTCTGTTGAAAGCTGACCATTCTTATCTTTCACTTTGATTATTTGTCTTGTTCCTGTTCTTAGTTTTCTTCTCAATACTTTCATACTTTTATTGTTCTCAATGGTATGTTCGATCTATTCTTGACTGTATTTTCGAGTGTCTTGTCTAACAGCTTTGGATATTTCTTTATTAATTTTTTGTAGTTCGTCAGCTTTGGTGTCCGTTTCGCTTCTCATTCCTCTTCTTTTCTGCATTGGTTGTCTGGTATTTTGACTGAGCTTCTCTTCTTTTGGGTTTTAGGACAAAATTTGTTCTGACATTCTAGTAAGGCAGATGTTAATTTATTATTTAGGTTGTTAGCGTCAGTTTCTGCTTCAAGGCTACTAATTAGGTCGGCAATACACTACTGAAAACCATCTACATCTGATGGTTTCATCCATGGTCTCCCTTTGCTCTTTTTTTTGATCATCCTATACCTCTCCTTTTTTAAACATATTTCTATTTTACCTCGTACCATTCTATGATCGCTATTGGTAGCAAACCTGTTTAACACCGTAATGTCTTTAACTATGTGGTTCTTGTCGGTGATAATGAAATCTATTTCGTTCCTTGTTCTTCCATCGGGACTTTGCCATGTCCATCTTCTATGTGGTTTCTTTTGGAAAAAACTGTTCATTTGGTATAGTTCAGGTTGCAGGTGAAATACACCTCGTTCATTTCTGCCGTCCGAGCCAAAGTTTCCCAGTAGCGTTTCTGTAGGGTTAGATTTCATTCCTATTTTGGAGTTAAAATCACCACATATAAAAGTAAAATGTGCTTGTTGGTCTTTAAGAGCAGCTTCAATATCATCACTGGCTTAATACAATTTAATTTGATGAATTTTCAAATAACTTTTTTTATAGTTTTTGTTCGATGTAGATATAAAAAACTTGCACTAAGTTTAATTGCTGGAATATTTTGAAATGTTTTTTTACTAATTTTATGTATACGATATTAGGTAGTTTTATATAGCGCTTGAAAATTTCTAATTTTAACTTGGAAAATAGCTGATATGGTTAGTGGGCTTTATGTAACATAGTAATGCATAAAAAAAGTTATTTTACTAAAGTAACTCCCAAATTACAGTGACGATATTTCTCAAATCTAGATCACAAATTGATTATAACCGAAAATTTTTCTCACGTTTTCTCTTGTAGATTTAAATATAATTAAAAAGTTTTCTATAATGAAAACATATCTGTTAAGTTGGCAACACTGGTTGTATGCTTCGGAAACTGGCGTGTTAGCAAAATCTTACGCTACTTTATTCTGGATTTATTTCATCTAAGCTTTAACTTAATTCAAGGGGTAAGGGGTATTTATTTCAAACTCGAGCATAAATAAACTTATTTGAAAAAGTTTAATTAATATGGTCTTTAAGATTTTGCAAATTTTTTGAAAATAAAAAATATTTTCAGAATAGATTCTGATTAGAATAGAAAATTAATTTATTTCATTTACTAGTAATTTAGCTGCTATGGTGCAAAATGCAATGGATGAAATAATAATTTAGTTTGTGTAGTAAAAAAAAGATCGATTTCACTGAAAAATTTATTAGAGATTTTTGATGTTTTTTTAAATCATAGGAGGGGGGGGGCGTAGTAAATAATAAAGACGTAAAGAGGTACTGTCAAATCGGCCCTGTTTTTTTATAAACAACGGCCAAACTCGGAAAATTCGATTTTCTTCCCGTAGAATTTTCCGATGATCAATTAGAAAAAAGTTGTATTAGTGAAAGCTGTAGGTACTCAGAAAAACTTTAATTTCATATTTTATACGTCAAAATTGATAAACGATTTATCGAGATAATGGCAAAAAAAACCCTCTTTCGCACTATTTTATAAATGATAATAACTTTTACAATAATGCCGAAAGTGGCATATAGTACCTTGATTATGGTACCATTATGGGCTTTAAAAGTGTGCGAAAATTTAGAAAGTCGGTTGAATAGTTTATGATTAATGTCAATTGTTTATTAAAAGCATCAAAAGTTTAAACAATTGTTGTTCAGAAGATAATGCTTCTAGAGACATTTTTAAAAGTGAAATAGATTCTTGAAAGGTCAAATTACAAGGAAAGTTAAAAAAATGATATATTTATTCTTAAATTGTTGTTAAAAAGAAGTGTTTTTTTGCTAATAAACAATTAGAATAACTTTGCCATTTTTCATGGTACAGACTTGTTATGAGGTGGACTGTAAAGGTGGTAGAAAACACCGGATTTTAGAAAAAAACTGCTCTACGAACAATAGGAGCAAAGAAAGACATTTTTTTTTAAATCATATCTCTGTTGTTTATAAACATTAACAGCCGGATTCACTAACAAGGTTTAATTTTAAAACCATTTCAAATGGAGTGGAGATGCCCTAAACTGACAATACTCCAAGCACAAAAGTAAATTTTAAACTCTTAAAATACAAGCATAAATAATTATTTTGTTTTATTACTGAACCGGCAAAAATGGAGAATTTTATTTATTTTCGGTACACAACTATCCCCCTAACATGTTTCAAGGCTTTATCGTAAGATTTCTTATTCTTAATATCCTTATATAAGCATTTATTTGTTGACATATGTAATATAAATTATGACAATATCATAAGCAAAACAAAGCTGACCGATTGGAAGATTTAAATTTCATGTTAACTAGGCCGGGTTAACTCTTAATTCTTGCTAGTGGATCTGGCTCTAAGAGTCGATATATTCACAGGTTTTCAGCGAGGACCTAGGTTTTTTCATTTGATTGTGAACATTTCTTTGATATAAACGTATAACATTTTTACCCCCCAACTGCAAATATATTGTATTTACTGTTGGCTTTTAGTATGTGGATTTCTACGTAATTACATATTCAGATTTTGTAGAGTGCTGGGAGATAGCGCAGTTGTATTAGCTTTTTATTTTGTACGATAAAAGTTGCTTGAAGGAATCGCTTTGCCTGTGGTCTGGTGCACTTACCTATCCTATCCTGGTGAGAACTAAAGAGTTCGAAATCGGTCTACATGTGACAGTGCACTACAAAAAGGAGAGATTTCCGCACTTTTCTGATAGTTCCTTGCAATCTGCGACAGTGCTTTGTTTCTAACCATATTAGAACAGAGCACGTTTGCTTTCAGAGTATAAAAGCTTTTCAGTTGATTGAAAACTATATAGTTGCTCTTAAACAAATGCATTGTTTTAATTTAAAAACAATGTTGTGTTAAAAGGGCTCCACTGCTCTCCTTGTGTCTTGTTTCAAATCTAAGTACATTGTAAACTTTAAAAGTATTTTTTTATGTCGAAAAATCTATAAAATATTTTGACTTATATGGCAGCACTCTTACTACAAATCAAATCACTCCTTTTTCGTGAACCTAATAATTTGCAAGTGATTTTTCATGAGAAAATCAACCTTTTAAATTATAATTCAAAAAGACGAAAGGTTTCTAGCAGTGAAGTTTAGGGGTAGTTATCTCTTCCTAGAAATGCACTTAATGACGTAAAAAAATACTTGTCAAATATCCTTCCACAAATTGTAACATATCACAGAATAAGCGGGATCAGGAATTGTCCTTATCCCTTCGAAATTGTAGATTTCCACCACACGCTACATATTTATGTTCCTGGTGTTTGTATTATTAGTTATAATGAATTTTTTAGAAATAAAAAAACTTTCAATCTCTCTTTATTAAATTAAAAAAAAAAGACTAATCAATTCCAATATTAAATTTACTGTGAAAAAAGTCGATATCCGTGAACTTAATTTTTTAAATTCAGTAACAGTTAACGAGGGCTTGATGGCATGAAATGAATTTATAGATTTACTGAATAAACACAGCGGAAAAAAACGTTCTTAGCAATGAACTTTGGGGGTTAGTTTTCACCCGTACCAATGTAATTGTGGAAGTAAAAAATACGTGTTAAATATCTGTTAATATATCCCAACATATCACAGAACCAGACAATCGGAGGCCGACCCCTGAGAATATTCTCTTGCAAATAAAATACTAAAATAGTCAGATTATTTCTTTATTTTCTTTTAATATTCGTGTACTTTAATATTTTAAATTCAAAATTTTATTGTGCTTGAAACACCTTTAATTATCAATGTCAATGAATTTATTAAAATATAAATAAACATTTTTTAAAAATTATGTGATAAGAAACAAAAGAAAACAGATTAGTATTGAAATGGTTAACCTCTTTAAAATATTTGACCTTGGGTATCCATATTTCAATACCTAGTTCTATCTTGTTATAACATGAGTAGGGTTCAAAAATTCATCTGAATTTGGATTCCAATTTTTAAATGTTTATAGAAAAACCCTAAAAACTGATTTTTTCTACAAATATGTTACAAATTGATTTTCTCATTTTTTGTAACTTTAAATAAATTTATTGTATTGTATTTGTAAGAAACCATGTTTTTTTTTTAAAAATTTGCTGTACATTCGATTTTACTGAACATAATTAAATTTCCTACTTTATTTTATATTGTGTTTCGTAAAGTAACAGCATTGTCACCGCCCCTTGTAACTTCTCCCTTGAATGCGGTTTGTGTACATGGTGCGGTTGCCGTATCGTGCAGTATCTCACTCTTATCTTATTTTCTCTAAGTTGTACTTGAAGGGAAGTAAACTAAGTAGGATGAGAAAGTTTAAGATATCCCGCTATCTAATTTTATGCTTAGTTGGCGAAGTAGACTTGTTGGAAGTTAAAGGAATTTTCTATCTAATGTTTTGTTTGATTTACCGAATAGCATAAGTGAATCAAGTGATTTAATAAGATCCTAATAAGACCCTTGGTATACAGGGTATGCAGTTTAAATGATACCATTAATGCCATGTTTGAAATGGCAATTTATGCGAAGTCGGCTGATTAAGAGCAAATTTGCTTTTTTTGGGATATATTTGAGATACGTTGACAAAATACTAAAACTTTTAGGCCGTTTGACATAATGCAGAAAATTACGGACGAAGGAACTTTCACAGGCAACGGTGTTGTAAATTTCCAGAATTGCAAATGGTGAGCTGACCAAAACCCTAACTTTATAATTCAATATAAAATTAGTATTCATTTAAAACCAATGGTTGGTGTGGTATATTAAATACTCAAATATTTCTTCCGGGAAAATTAAAACGCCGCTAGATATTTAGAATTCTTACCCAATGAATTTAGTGATTTTCTAGATGATCTGCCTTTAAATTAAAGAGAAAATTTTTAATTTTCAACATTCATTGCACCTTACAAATATGGGAATGTCCAAATCAACAATTTCTCAAATGGATCGGACGATTTTGAGGTAATTCTTCGCCTTCAGGATCATTGGACATTACTCCAATGGGTTTTTTTTTCTGGGGTTAGTTAGAAAATCAAATGTATAAATATCGGCCTTTTAGAAATTTGGGCCATTTGGAAAATGTTATTGGACACTGTATCGCTAGAATCGATCCTGCTTTTTTAAGGAATGTAACAGGAGATTTTATCACAGGAACTATAAAATGTATAGAAAATTAAGGAGGACACGTTAAAATGTAAAGTTATCACTGTTAATGCAAATAGTTTTATTTACTAGTTTTTTCTACTGTCCATTTTTAGTTATCAGTTAAATTAATTTGATAAATACAAATTATTATATTAATATTGTTTATGAGATGATATTAAGATAAATTGGTATGTACTTTACATGAAAAATATGCATTTTTTTATTTGTGTCCAAAATTATATTGAGTTTTATTTTAATGGCAAATGAATTACGTACAAAAAATATTCTTATTTTTCAGTTTTCTTTAAGCCGATTATAACTGAGACCTGAATAAAAATAAATGGAGTTTTAGAAATAAATATACTATTAGAATGAAGATTTGAGTTAAAGTGTATTACAAAAAGGTGTAATGAGTTAAGAATGGGTGCCGGACATACATGTTTTCATTGTACTTATAGGGTAATGTCAAAATATGGGTAATAACCTTATGAATTAATATAATTAATTTAAGCATTTAATGTTATTTTTATCCTTCAACTTAATATAATTATTATTGATCAGGAGCGCAAGAATCCGTCAATGAGAGATATTTTTCTTTTTGTAATTTTGTTATTTGAAAATATTAGGCAGAATTACATCACACAAAAGTGATTGTAACAGATATGAAAAAAGTTGTGTCTTGTCACAGCATGTCATCGAAAACAATCACATGATGGTCTGGGGTAAAGCTGAAAGTTTAGATAAAGAAAATATATATTACAAAAGAACTTTCTTAGAAATGGTACACATACACCTCAACAAATTTAATATGAAGAAGAAACAGATACTGAAAATTTGAGCTATATTAACAATTATATTTTGAAATTACAAAAGAAAAATATCTATCATTCATGGATTCTCCCGCCCTTGATGAATAATAATTATATTAAGTCGAAAGATAAGAAAAACATTAAATGCTTAAATTAATTTATAAGGTTATTACACATATTTTCACACTACCCTGTAAGTAGGATGAAAACATGCATCTGCGACACCTATTATTAACTCGTTACTCCTTTCCCACTCTCACTCACATAATATACAATGGATCTATCCTAATTAGACATACTACCCATATTTTAACTCTCATTTCCGCTTTCTTCTTTTCATACCACTTTTATAAGTTTATCTCTGTTACACTAGTTCATTGGCTTTGGATACGCATGTCGACATTTGTATAAAATTAATAAATATAAAAAGGATATAAAAGTAAACAACTAAATTCCTCAACTTTTCAAATATCGATCACTTTCATTTTGTTAAGCCAAAATGTAATTTATAATTATCAACTATTATTTTTCAATTTTTCTATTGAGTAATGTTTTTTCCTGTTTTTAACTCAAACCCACATTGGTGAGTTTACTCTAAAATATAATTAGTGTAATTTAATATTAATTAACATATTAATTGTAGACTGTCCTGATGAAGAGCATAATAAATACTCGAAAGCTTAACTAACAATAAAAGGTTTTTTTTTTCAAACTGCAACCCCACAAACTTTTTAATATATATATATATATATATATATATATATATATATATATATATATATATATATATATATATATAATGTATTCGATCTTGCTAATGTAAATATCATTGAATCTTTATATAAAACCAGGATTGTAAGGTAATTAAAAAAAACTAGTGTAATTGATTGCTTAAATAATATCGGAAAACTAGTTACTTTCAGTAGACGTACATAGTAATTATATTTGTCTATGAAAATGTACCCTATAAATGTCCGCTGAATAACTGCAACTAGGAAGTATGAAAAACATAATTCTGTTCCTGATCTTCATAAACTTACTCAACATCTAAATGCATACGTTTAGCTAGAAGTTTTAATTTTGTTGTGATTAAACTGCCGAGAAGTAATAAAAAATAGCGGCTTAGGAGTATATATAATAATTATTGTTAAGAAATGTCTTCTAGCTTTACAAATATTCATATATTCTTTTTTGTTACTTTTTATTATTTAGTGGTACGTTTTATAAAAAATCTATCAAGTACTCTTTTAATAATTATTTTTCAATTTAAGGTTACACTCATTTTTTAACATTTCAAGTTTAGTTAGTTTATAATAAGTGAATAAATGTATATCTACTTTTTTATATTATTAAACTTTCTTGTTATCTACAAAATATGAGATCATGAATGAATAAATGAAAAAGGGGTGGTGATACTAGATGCCTAGGCCTCCATTGGACCCTTTACATTCCATCATATCCGCAGGTTATTTGAGGCCGGTCACCTTTGGGAATCCAAGCAGCTTCGTTAGTTGAACTTGCCTAACTGCTTCCGGTAACAAAACTGTATCTCTGAGATATTTCTGTCTCAGTTCGTTGAGTGCTGGGCACTCTCTGAGAACATGGTCAACAGTTTCATCCTCTTCTAAACACCATCTGTATGTCAGGTCGTTTTCGACTCCGTTTCTATGAAGATGGCCCCTGAGGTGACAATGTCCTGTCAACAATCCCACCACAATTCGCAGCTCTCTCCTTTCCATAGAGAGAAACGTAGTACGCCGTGCACTAGACCCAGTTGTATGCTCCTTAGCACTTCTCATTCCAGGAGCTCCCTTCCACGATTCAATAAATTTGATTTCAGCAACGATTTTAATTCCCTTTTGCCAATAGCAATTGGGACAGATAATATTGGTTGGGGTCCGTACAGTTCGGTCGCTGAACCCAATTTTGCCAGACGGTCTGCTTCCTCATTCTCGCGTATGCCCGAGTGACCTGGGACCCATGCGAGTCTGACTTTGCAGCCTTTCCTGGTCATATCATTTAGTACATCCTTGCACTCAGACACCAGTCGCGAAGTTACAACACTGGACTTCAGTGCCAATATCACAGCCTTACTGTCTGAGTATATATTTATTACTCCATTCCTGTCTATGTCGCTCTCACAGAGATGGGCACACTGCAGAATAGCATTAATTTCCGCTGTGAAAATTATCGTACATTGTCCGAGAGCGTAGGACTCTCTCACTCCTGTGCTCTTGCTGAATATTCCGGCTCCAGTTTTTCATCTTGTCGAGATCCATCAATATACCACCAGAATCCATTTTTCGGTAGATTTTTGTTCTCCCTTCCAATTATCTCTACTTGGCATAAATATCTCCAGGGAGAGGTTGGGTTTTAAAAGCGGCGTTACGTAGTCTGTCCGCATGGGGATTGATGGACACCTCTCCACCGCGCTTTCCCAGACACCTGAGTCCTCGCCCGGTCCAATTCCAAGATGTCTCAGGCAACTGAGACGATAAAGAGTCTTCAGGGCCTCTCTGTGTGTAAGTGAAGAGGAAGCTGGTTCACCAGGACTTCCAGAGCTCTGGTGGGAACAGTCGTTATCGCACTCAATATTCCCACACAAGCCATTCTCTGAACCTTGTCGAGTTGAAAAATGTGTTTGCGTTTTGTTGTACTACGCCACCATACAATAGCAATATGAGGTCATGAAATCCTTTTTTTTCTTTTGTGTATTATAAAAAAGTAAAAGTGTATTATTTGTTTGGGAAGGTGGGGCTAAAATAAACGAATGGACCCGGAAAAGTAATATTGAATAGCAAAACTAAAATGGGCTAGTAATTTTTTGCTTACCTTAGATTAAAATGATTGTTATCTCGGATTTATTATTCCAATATTAAAAATCATTATTTAAATAAACGGCTTAACATTCTTCTTTATATTATTTCGATCAAATTTTTTCATGTGCATTGTCAACTTACCCCGATCATTATTATGTGGGTAAATTTTAGGAGGTTATTTCCAACGAACTTGCCGTGAAAAAGTTCATTTTTGGTTTTACAAAGAAAAAATTATTAGTTATGATTTATTAGATGCCTGGATTTATTAACATATGAAGAGGAAATAGACAACAAACTTATTTTGACATGCCGCTGACCTGGTATCATTATCGCTAGTCTCACGATTAAATATCAGCTATTAAATTTAGGTTCACAATTGTTATTTCTGAGACAAACAGAATTAAATTAGAGAAACATTGTTTTTCTTCAGGAATATTTGAATTGTTGGTAAAGTTAAAGGGAAAAAAATCAATATTTTAAATATTTTGGGAAAATATTGTCACAGAATATAATGTTGTAAAAGTTAAGTCATTTAAGTCATAATTAATTGAATGTTATACAAAGCTATTGGAAGTTATATGTATTTTCGTGTAAGATAATAGCTCCGTTCGCAGAATAATCAGAAGCTAGTCAGAACCAATCAGATCGTCCAAAAATAGTTATATTTTTGTAAATTTGTGTTAGCTCTTTGAGCAGACCTTGCTGTTAGGAAGAAAGTTTCATTGGGGAGGGTATCATTTTTGATTGAGAAATAAATTTGTCTATTATTTTGGATTCTCAGTATAATAACAATTTTGCTTAAATTCCTATTTTGTTGCGGAAAAAAATTCTGAAAATCATATAAATTCAATTGTTACTATTATTAATTATTCATATCTGATTCTTGTTATGTGTCTATGGGCGAATATTTTTAGTAGGGATAAAATTATTAATGACAAAGATATCTGATATTTACTAAATATGAAATTCTGTGCAAACTCTAAATCTATATTTTTTATCATATTACATATCAAAATTAAACAGTTTCCAAGATAATGACATTTTCGAAATTTTAATATGGTAAATCTTTTGTTTACCCAAAAAATATCACTTTTTGTTTATCTGACAGTGACTAAAGTGACTAAAAGTCTTATTTGTTGAATATCGTTTAGAAGGTATTGATGCGAATGTTCAAGTGGTTTTGTTCCAAATTTGTAATCCGATCTCCTCGGCTTGCTAAAATCACATATTTATAAAAATTGGAGAATTATATTTAAAAAAATCGTCATCGGCATTTTTATATGCGTTTTATAATAGAATAAGTAACTAAAATTTTAGCCGAATTAGTGCAGGACATCAGGGACACATTTTTATTCATTAACAAATCCTAAACATACTTAATGTAGGGGGCCTATTAAAACAAATTTTATTACTTGTACCGAATTTTCATTTTCATGAGGGTACCCGGGTTAACATACTAAGACCATTCTATGTCAAGCCTCGTTGGGTTAGGGTCGTTTTATTGGTATAACTATTAAGGAAGGATTATTGGCAGTTTTCTCCGATTGGGTTAAAATTTTCAAATTCACTTATTTCTCCATTTTTACTTATTTCGTACCAAATATAAATGTATAAAACGTAGCAACAATACTGGGTATTTCTTTTTTAATATTTTAGGTTAGAACATTTCTATATAATAAACGTAGTTAGCAGTATTGAGTAGTAAAAGTTTATGTATAAAAGATAAAAATACAGAAAAGTTTTCAGTTACAGATATAAAAAACTAAATTATTTGCTTTATGTTCAAATACTAGAATCAAAAGTTTTTAAAAAACACAATGAAATATTAAAATCTGCTGTTTAAAATATTTATTTGATTTAGGTAAATAAATAACATAACATATGATTGGAAAAGTACATCTAAGAAGTGTCTCTAGAAGTCCCAATATTTTTGAAAATAAATCTAAAGTTAAATATAAATATAATGAAGAGCAAAAGTTTTAAATATCTTAGAAACTAAAACAATTTCTTTAAATTTTCCAATATTGCTTCATTAATTAACTAATTTAACAACTTTCTGGGTAAGAAATATTGAAAATGAATGTAACAAAAATGTATTGAAAAATAGTGCATCATAAATGTATGAATTATACAATTATTAAACAATGACGTATCGTACATAGAAAAATTATAGAATTTTGCATATATTTTGGTTGCCGCCGTCATCTCTTGATTTTACAAGCTGAGTAAAATCTACGTTCTTTACTTTAATTTTTATGAATAAAGTATTATTACTACATTTAAAAGTCCCAAATACTCTAAGAATTACAACTCTATAATAAAAGCTAGCGACTTTGATAGGTCATTTTAAGAAAAATTGATTCTCCTTTCCATATATCTTTTCTTTTTTAGTCGTCCAGTGTAAATTTATTGAAGTTAATTTTCTTTTAAAGTCATTTATTTGCAAACCTAAGGAAGAGTTTTAAAATTTTAGTAGGATTATGTTAATATGGTAAGCGAGATAATATTTTAATTAATGGTTATAAAACTTTAGGATGAAATTTGTTACTTTTAGTTATTAATTCCACATTGCTATTTTGTTTATTTTTAGGACTTTATGAAACATACATTTTGTTTTAGATTATATTTATAATAAAAAATGGCTTTATAAATTATTTGGCAAATTAAAGGGACGGTAGGAGTTCTTACAAATACAATTTTCGTTTTAAAATTTACGAGGTAAAATTCTTTTTAAAAGATTGATATAAATAGTAAGTCATAAATTTATGAATTGTTCCACAACGATAGGGATAAATATATGAATTGTTCTACACTGATAGCTCATACATGTGGCATTAATAATAATTTAATAACTTTTCTTTAAAATTTAATATTGAATAAACACTTTTCAAACGTTTATAAATACCTTATCAGGTATAATATATATTTTAACGAATTTTAGTATCTTGTTCTGAAAGAATAACGGGCCAATTGCAGTATAATTAAAATTGTAGTCACATTTTCCGCAAAGGAAGTTGATTGTCTCATAAGGCTTCAAGCCAATATTCTCTTTAACCCTCCAGTCTTATTAGGGCTGGAAGAAGCTAGACAAATAATTCTCTTATCTTATGCTCTCTTGAGTTCGCCGTAATCCGTGAAAGTTCATTGAAGCAAAGGGTGTAAAAATGATTTATAATTCTGATTTTATGGCGTTGAGATTTTTCTTTTCTTTTTCTGTATTGTGAGTTTTTAAATACCCAAATTATAAAGAAATGAAATAATAAATTGTGAGGTACTCAAATTCACCTGTACCGACTTTATTAAATTTGATATTAAGAAATGAGATACTTGGTATAATTCATTTTTTAATTGTTCTTTAATATTTCAACAAGATATTTGATAATACTGTAATAGTGATAAGCTGTGTTTTTTAAATGAAATATTTTGTATTTTGTTCTTGTATTGGATTGGAGGATATGACAGCTAAGTTATTTTCCTCTAAGATGTATCATCTAAAGACAACTAACTTGAAATTGTGAATTACAATTGACTTTTGGCATTTATCGTTTTTTAGAAAAATTAAAATAGTAATTTACTATAAGGTCATTTGAGGTTTTATTAATTTCTGACCTCGCTATGCGATATAGCGAATTTTTTAAAGACGCAATTAATTCATTAAAATCATTAAATACCAAATTCAACCATATAATATCTTTTCGAAAAATTAGCTAAATGTCAACTCATTTTCGATTATCAGCTTTAAAAACTTTAATATCCATTATTCCCAATGCATAATAAACTATATACCTAAATTGTTACTACTTCCCTTTACAAGTCTTTTTTCATCTGGATATCGTAGCGTATTAAATAGTTTGTACAAAAATATCTCAATATAATTTTGCACACGTGTTAATCATTTAAGGAATAAGGCTCCCAAGAACACTAAGAGGCTTCTTTATCTAAAAGCTTAACTAATTTCTAGTTTGTTTTGTTATAGGGTGCAACTTTGTGATAATGACATACAAAAGATGTAAAGTACTGTTTTAGTTTGCCTCTACAATCTGTAAATATTTCCATTATTGTTTAAACTATAAACATACCATACTTAATTTGAATACTATTTTTACTGTTTTAGTCTGGCATTAAAAGAGTAAAAACAGTATTAAAGACCTGTTATAATTCCCTGGTTTTCAAAAAGTGGACTAATTCTTCAGAGAGAATCAAGGGTATAATCTTCATCGATAAGGTTCTTTCAAGGATCTAAAACAAATCCAGAACTTTTCTTGAAAATGGGATCTTTGTTATTTTATTACTTTTTTAAAATATATAAAATACAATCGAATCTGGAGAATTATCATGAAATATGCTTCTACCTATTGTAAATAGTTTTTAAGTTATTTACACCATAGGAAAAGTAAGACTTTTCTATCAGCTTGCATGAAACTAAATAAAAAGTCCAGTATAAGCTGCGTTATCACTTGGTTTTCCGGATATATATATATATATATATATATATATATATATATATATATATATATATATATATATATATATATGGGGAAGTAGTCGTGACTGACTAGCTTTCGAGAATTTATTTATCTCTTCTTTAGGACATTTCTTCAATTATCAATTAAACAGTTAGAGTATTAACCCAACTGTATTTAAAGGCATATTTTGATGGAATTGTAAAAATTCTAGAAAGTTCGTCTCCAGATGAATAGGTTTTCTATTAAATTCTCTTATATCATGTAAAAAATGTCAAACAAGTAATTTCTTAACTTTATTTTTCTATTTTTGCTAAATCTTTTGCTTGACTTCGCCACTGTTTGCGGTATTCGTATTTTCTCCCACTACTTACACCACCCACTATACTTCTCGGTTGACACATGACAGGTGTCACCATAAAATGGTGGAATAGTCAAGCAGGACGTTTTGCTGCTTTTGAACTTTCAAGAATTTTTACAATTCCATCAAAATATGGGTTTAAATACAATTTCCAAAGTGCTGATGTTGTGTTTTTTCCCCTGTTTTTCAAATGCGTACTTGTTTAATATTCAAACCACATTGGTGAGTTACTTAATAATTATAAGTTGGGTCAAGACACTAACTGTTTAATTAATAATTGTAGAGATGTCCTGAAGAAGAGATAAATAAATTCTCGTAAGCTTAACAAAATTAAAAAAGGGGTTTTCTCCTTACCAAGGCCTACAAATTTAAACAGACTATATATATTATGCGTAACCTGCAACAATGTGTAATTAAACACGGACATATTTTTTGCGATAAATTTCTACCAATTTTACCCAATAGTTCAATTTTAAGAGTGTCCAGATCCAAATACTGACATTCTTGCTTGTTGAGTTCAAATGAGTGTTAGTTTGAATTAATTTATTTAAACAAATAATTTTTTATTAGACCCTATTAACACGGGTAATTAGTGATAAGTTTTAGTCGCAATATTATGTTTTAAAATTATCTGTGCAAAATTTATTGATTTTATATTTGGCTCTTCACTGAAGAGCCGGAGTAAAATTAGTTTAAAATCACTTCTCTCTATTTTAACGGGATAATCAGCTTTTCAAAGATTTAAATATTTAAATATGTTTTCATTCAATGAACAAAACAATTTTCAAAGAACAGTGTAGCTCATAACTTATTCGTAAATAATCGGTTTCTTTTGCATTAGCTACAGAAGAGTCAATAACCTTAGGGAGAGCGCTACCCTATAAAAGTTGATTGAGGAAATGAAAGAGAATCGTTATTTATGGGGGATGAGCTATAAAGAGAACAAAAGATAAAGGGAAATATTGATGTTATGTTTATTTTTAGGTCAGTACGATGGATGAAAATTCAAGTTGGATCGGTAAGCAAAAATATAATAATTTATTATGATGATACACGATAATTACCAAATATAATGCTTTAAGTTTGTTGGATGATAAGCCTTTTAATAGTGTTACGACTCAGAGAGAAAAATATTTTTTAATTTATGAACACTGTACGTTCACAAATAGTGTAATTAATAGCAGGAATACAGTTAACTTTTGCTTAATCTAAAATATGGTATAAAAGAAATTGATTTGTCCCAATATGTTTCATACAGGACAAGTAAGCAACGTTTGATTTTAAAATATTTTAAAATAAAATTTGAAAAGCAAGCACTGTTCGAGTCGAGAGTAAAATCGTACAACCTGGTTCCTGAACGTATTAACAACTGTTTGGTTAATAATAAATACAAAATGCCCAGCATAAGGTTACTTTGCCGTACAGCTAGAGCATTTTGAATTTTATCATTTTAGCGTGCTTTATGAAGTTTTATATTTTCCGCGAAAAATTCATATATGTGTATATATGAGTATAGTGTTACCATGAATGGAGTTGACAAGAGGAAAAAAATATTGTCAATATTACGAAGAAAAATAATTCTTTATAAAAAGTTCTGTTAGTCGGAAAAATTAGTTAATCATATATGAATTTTACATCCGATATACATAAATTTATTTATTATTTTAGACAGAATTTTTGTCAAACAAAGTTATTTATAACCTAAAATAAAGTCTAAATAAAAAGTTTAAAGTCTTAAATTTGTTTATTTTAACAGGAAAAAAAATATTGATTTTACAATGGAAATTCGCTCTTTTTGATCCTCTTCTTATTACAAAAATAAGTGTAAAAAACAAAAATTTAAGTTCAAATGTACGAGGTATTAATAAACGTAAACAGTTATATAAAATTACTTTTATTATTCTAAATCTAAATTTACGAATTTTTATTTCAAAATTTGTATTTAGTCTTTATTTTAGGATAAATCAATTTTTTTTTATAAAAATTTTGTTCAAAATAATAAACAACGGTATTTTTCTTCTGAAAAATTTCCATGACAATATATATTTAATATAAAACTATTATATGGTATACCAAATGTTCGACAAGCAGAATTATGTGTGAAGAATTATTTTTTTATTCAAAAAATCAATCAAGTTATGTACGTTCTTTTTAGTTTAAAATTTCTAGTTGCTATCTGTAGTTAATACATTTTGCAAGAAAATTGATTGCGATAAAACAAGATTTTTATAAATTTAATTCTAGATATTGTTATCGAACTATTATTTAAATTTTTAATTTGTTCAAGTTATATCTGTGTTGAATTCAAGTCAAAATGCCTAGAAAGATTTTAATTTGTTTTAATAGAAGCGGAATAATTACTTTATGGCAACAGATTTTGCGGCAGGTAGACATAACAAAACTTGGAAACTGAAGCAATATTTTAAGAATTGTTAAAAGGTTTCGGAAAACAAATGATATAAAAAATCGACCGGGGTAAGGAAAAAAACCAAATAATCCCAGCTTAAGTTTGTTATGGATCAATAATTGCCCGAAGAACTCCAAAAATATCTGGATATGCTTTAAATACAGCACTTGCGCGTCCTATGAAGTTCTTATATCAAGACAAATCATCTCACGTCGCCTAAAGGTCATTTATTTACATCATAGCATACCTGTACGTGTTCTTAGCTTGTCAGTCGAATAAAAATATTTATAGATTCAGTGGGTAGAGAAAATAATGATTCTTGGTCAAAAGTGATATACGACTAGAAAAGGTTTGGTGACAGAGTACCCTCTTATACTTTTCTGGAGAGCTTCTATAAGACAGGCCAGATAAGCTGCAACTATATTCCATATCTTATTTTAAGGGGACACTGTGATACTCGAATTCTCTGGCTGTTTGCGAGGGGATGTGCTCAATTCTATTGTGCGTTTATTCTGTGAGATAGTTAGTGAAAATTTCATATTTGCAGCTGCCGCATACGATGCGCCCCCCCATTTCACATTGGCATGATGGCCACCGAAATCCCTAAATATGAACGTGATGGAACATGCATGTGCTATCCGAACAATATGGATAAACAATTAAGGATCGCAGCTGTAGAACTGAATTCTGCAAGCCTAATTAATTCACTTATTTGACAGCATACCGAATCGTCTAAAAGCTTGCATCAAAACAAATGAAGGTATTACAGACTACCGAGCAATAAGAAGAAGGTATGCATAGCTAATTATACAATTATTGTTATCAATGCAACTTTTTTCGTACTGAATTTGAATACAATTAGTGAGTTCTTCTGAATACAGTATAGTGGATGAGTTCCATACTAAGACTAAACAGCGCATAGCCGAGAATTTCCTATGTTAATTTTAAAACCACCCGGATGATATATATATATATATATATATATATATATATATATATATATATATATATATATATTTTGTCCGTGTAATTTAAAATAAAATAGAATCAAATATTGGCGAAGCGGACGTGAAAATTTGTCAATCTATATGATTCTCCTGTTAAAAAGTGCGGAGCACTCCAAAATATAGAAAAACTCCGGGTCCGACAGATGGCGCCAGCGCTGTTTCGTCCTAATATGGGACTCGTCTGGCCACCGCATTCGGTACAAACCATGATCTCGCCTTTGCATCCTATAAACCTTCTCTATTTATTTATTTACTTGTTTGGCTTTGAAACACGCTAAACGTTGCTCTCATGGTGGGGTCGTTTGGTGCGACACGTGGCTTTGGCTGCTAAAATAAGCCGTAGGCTAGGTTGCCAGTACCGAAAAATGCGACCCCTATCCTTTGGGCGGCGCGTTTCGTGTAGTCGATTTTACATATTTCTGTTTTAATTCACCGTCGCGCTACCATATGACGGATTTTTACAAACTTTGTTAGTCTGTGTGGTTCTTGTGTTATTAAGTGGACTATCGAGATGTCGCCTTTGTCGTCCTGTTTGCTGTTTTTTGATTTTAAACTCAGGTTTATAGGATGCAAAGGCGAGATGATGGTTTGTACCGAATGCGGTGGCCTGACGAGTCCCATATTAGGACGAAACAGCGCTGTCGTCATCTGTCGGACCCGGAGTTTTTCCATATTTTGGAGTGCTCCGCACTTTTTAACGCGAGAATCATGTAGATTGACAAATTTTCACGTCCGCTTCGCCAATATTTGATTCTATTTTATATTATATATATATATATATATATATATATATATATATATATATATATATTATACCAGTTACAATTTGATGCTCAGTAAAATGTCATTGAGCAAGTTAAGAGATTATGAGCAGCTCCGAAGGCATCCGTATAATAATAATATATATCTATATATATATATTATACCAGTTAAAATTTGATGCTCAGTAAAATGTCGTTGAGCAAGTTAAGAGATTATGAGCAGTTCCGAAGACATCCGTAAAACACGAAAATTGACTAATTAATTTTTAGCTTTTCCCGGTTTTATTAGAACAGTTACTTATAAATAAATTGCACTTTTAATCTCTACCTCTTAGCTTTCAAATTAACTCATATATTACACCCTGAAATATAGATTTTCCGTTTTTCCCGAAGAACCCCATGTAAGAATATAAATCAATTTAATTTTTTTTCATCCAATTTAGCATATTGCGCTTTATAAGATAAAACCATTTTATTGCTTTGGTTTTCATAAAACGTAAGTATAATTTTATCTTTTTAGTTTTGCAGTTGTCATCTTTTTTTTATATGGTGATTTAAAATCTTCTTTTCAATTTGTTAAATATTATTAAAATACTAGTACGAACTTTGTCAGTTGTTCATACCCACTTGATAAGAAGTCAAAATAATTTTGTCGCCGATTCGTTTTTTCTTAATTAAGGAATAAATAAAAGCGAAACAAAAAAAAATACACAAGAAAATAGGCATTTTCCATAGTCACTGAAATTAATAAGGGTGCTCTCAAGTTCCTTGATAATAAATATTCCAAATCGTATAATAAGCTAGCGTTAAATTTAGGAACAAATTGATTTTTATCTTACTTTACTAACATTCCAATATAAAGTACAATTTAGGTATTTGAGAGAATAGCGTTTTGAAACTTTCAAGTTAACCAGATGTCCTATGAAATAAAATGATAGTTTTGACAATTTCTAAAAAAGGTGGGCTTCACTTGATTTATTGATATGTTTAGTTTTAGAGAATTAAAAATATGATGTAGGAATTTGCTGTAAATTTTTATATATAATGATTATAAGAAGTTCTCCGATTGTTTAAATCATATAAAATATATAGGTAATTATAGAAATTCTTTACTTCTACACCTTATATAATTATAAATGGTTTGTTATATTCAACAATTTTCAACTCTGAATATATAAAAGGGTTTATTTTTCAGACAACCATAATTTTTAACAAAAGCATGCTTTCATTGTTCTACCGTAAAAACGCGGGTTTAATGAATTTACTTCATGTTATTTCTTCGTCAATTTATCAAAAGTAAATTTTGTTCCAAAAGAAACATACACTTGAATGGTTTCTGTTAAATTAAGTTAATAATTAAAGCTACATTTAAGATTAATTTTCTGTTTATATTTGATATTACGGAAATGTAGATTTTTAGCTTATTATCCTAATCCAAAGAAATTTTTGAAATTTTATTTCATATATTTCTCTCGACATTATACAATAGTAATGATGTATATTTCAGCAAGCTCTTTCCATGTAAAACACCAACCAAAATGTATTTAAAATAAAATCTTACCATTTTTGGTATGCTAAAACCGAAACTAAAGTTGTCTTTTTAATTTTAGTTCAAGTTTTAGAGATACGTGATGTATATCTCCCTATATATTATCAATGTAACGGCAAGAATACACGTGCTATATTTGTATTGTTATAACAATATAGGAGTGCGACGTTGTCAAACATACGTTTTCCCCAAGTTAAGGAAATTTCTGACAACTTGAAAACACTTCATGGGGGATCTTCAGGGATGACCCCCCCATATACGAAGTTCCAACCCCCAGGGCTTGAAATAAGGGAAATAGCCATTTAAATCCATGTAAATCGACTTTTATGTCTGCTTTGCATTGAACAGCCCCTGTATACAAACGAATGACATAAGTCACTATTGTGAATTTTATGGAATTGAATAGAAAATTCTTGAATATTCTCTAGAAATGTAGAAGTCGTATTTGGGTATATAAGCCGCTACAAAGCGGAGGGGTCGAAGTTAGTGAGTTGAATCGAATAATTGAGATTGTAAGCTATTTTGAAGATAACAATCCAGATCATTTGTGTTATGTCTATTGGGCCACAAATTAGAAATATTCTGAACATTTTGACAGCACTCTATCAGATAATGAAAAAATACTTGGAATGACTTTCGTCTCGTGGTTTTTAATTTCTTCGGAAATAAAAAAAGCTGACAATTACGTTACTTTTGTTGAAAATATGCTGTCATCGTATCAAAAAATGGGTTGTAATATGTTTCTAAAGTTTCATTTTCTACACTCACATATGGACTTCTTTCCTGATAACTGCGGAGCTGTAAGGGAAGAGCGCGGCGAACGCTTCCATCAAGATATATCAAAAATGGAGAAAATATACCAGGGAAAGTAGAATGCTTCCATGCTTGCCGACTACTCTTAAACTCTTGTTGGAGATGCTTCAGAAACAATTCAGAAAATAAAAGCAAAAGGACAGGATATTTAGTGTCTCTACAAGTGTAAAAGCATGTATTTTTTATTATGTTGTTAAAAATAAAATATAAAAAAACTTGTTCTTGAAAATTGCAACTAAGTTTTTAATTTCATTGTCATTTATGTATTCAGCACCCAAAAATTAACAAAAAATGCACTTTTCGTACAAGATACATCAAATAAACTAAAATTTGTTGCCTAGTGTAATTCAACTGCACTCACCATGAATAAAAAAACTGTTCTAGTTAGGTATAGAGACACTCTATATGGATAGAATCGACAACAGCATCGTATTTGGGGAAATAATTTTTTTTTTTAAATTTTATAATAAATCTCAAAATTTCTTAATGTTCCACTTTCCTGTATCTAAAATGTCATTTTCAGAAAATTCATTATTGGGCTCAATAGTATCTAAAGCCACAACTGGAATTCCGAGTTTCACTATTTTATTTTTGAAACGATAATCGATTTTAGGCGACACCCTGTAAAAGGTCAACGATATTCAAAAATATTTTTCCCTTTAAAATGGCAGAAAAAACTTTGAGAAAAGTGAACGGAAATGAAGAAAGAAATACAAAAAATATAGCATGCTTTGTGATCCATGCAAAATAAGTAAATTTCGGGCAACTTTCGGTATAACTGGAAGTCGCACAAGATCGCTGTTACTTCATCTGAAGAGAGCGTCACCGAAAACCCCATTATCCGTATTTGCAGGATTCAAATCTATTTACTTTCCCTAGAAATTCTAATAAACGGTCACTGCGAGACACCCTCTATGTATGTGTCAATAATATTAATATTAGCACAAAATAATAATTATTATTGTGTTGTTTTGATGGCCTGGCCTAAAAATATGACTCTTCTTAATTGCCGAGACTGAATTTACATACGTTATTGAAAAATGTCAAATTTTCAGTGCCGAATTTACCAATACCTTTTTTATTTTACGTGCTTTGGGGGGGGGGGGGGAGGATTTTACATGTCCCCAAAAGAGCCGCTCCTGAGCTGGATTTAAAACCAGATAAAATTTAGGTGAAACAATATATCTAGTCTCAGAAAGAGAAGAAATTTATGAATGCCCAAGGAATTCAAGAATATTTTTTGGTATCCTCAAAAGGGATGCTCGATTAATAATAAACTTCTTCAAAGGAAAAACGATGGACAAAGCTATGGACCATATTTGCTGTTTCTGAATTAAATTTCTAGAAGGCGTCAACTTGATTTCCTAAGAAATAAAGCACTAACCCCCCAGAAAAATTACAGATATTGCCAAAAGTCTAAATATTCCATAATTATATTAAATTAGGCCAAGGAAGGCCTAAACAATCCACTCACAATTTATAATCTACAAAATCAGGTATTTTATTTACAATCGCGGACGAGACCATCATTTTTGGTTGGCTGCAACCTTTGCAGACTTTGCCTATCCCAATAACCGGAGAGTAACTTGTGGTTATTTATTCCAAACTTTACTTCTACAAATAAAGCTTGTAAACGTATTAAAGATATTATTTTAAAACCAGTATTCCCTACAAATTATTGAAGTTAAAGTTCAGGGGGGGGGTTCTAATCAAAATTTTAAAAACGTAGAATTAAGAAAAGCAGTGCGTGTGTGTGTGCAAAATAAAAGCCAGAAAAACCATAAACAATTTATTCACACTATATGAAATTTACAAATTATTGAAAGTTCTTACAAAATTGATTACACATCAAATAAAAACATTTGGCTATAAGGTTAGTTATAACCTCACACACATGTGCCATAAAATTAAAACTCACAATTTCTTACTTAAAACAAAACTTTTTGTACCGACCCTGTAGCGTGCCAAATAAATTAAATAGGTTTTCTCATTTATAAACATTATAAATAGCCAGAAGGAAAGAAATAACAGTATTGCATAAAAAAATGTTTAGCCAAGCATCAGCAAAAAAAACCAAAGGCCAATGGTACGTTTATAATATTAACAAAAGATCTAATGAGGTAAGGTATGTTATGTTTTAGATATTTTGAAATCATTTAATAAAATTTGTCTTTTGCAAAAACATGATAATATAAAAGAAAATTTGTCTTTTATAAAGACTCGACAAGATAGGCAAGATAGTCAAGCTCCTTGAACTAGGAACAGAGTAACATAAAGAGACATAAATTTTACAGGTACGCCTCCAATCAGCCAAAGATTTGAAATTAATGTTCACCTGTAGTATTCCTGACGAAGTGGGTTCGAACTCGAATATGCTCCTTCATTTGTTTTGGTCCCAACGTGTTCTGTAGATTGTTTGTGTGCCCAGTTCTCTCAAATGGGCATCCATCATCAGGAGTCTTAGATTGCACAGTGCCAAGTACGGTTTAGGTACAATTTTCCTGGTGGTAGCGCTAAAAAACAACTAGGCAGTAACTCTCTTACCACAACATTAGTTTCCAAAACGCTCAGCAACTGGTAATTCAGATAAGAAATTAGATAATTTAGATAAGATAATACATAATTTAAATAAAGAAATAGGTAACTCAAGCCAACAACAGGTCTTTTAAGATAGTCACACGGACTTTTGCTCAAATGGCCGACCATGAAATGCTTTAAAACAAATATTATCTTTAATAGCCAAATAAATTTATTCTCTGCATATAAATGGTGTTTTTTATAGAGGTATAAAATTTTAAGTTGGCAACACTTTTTTAACTGGCGGCCATTTTGTCAGCTGTCAAGTGATTTATGTTTAGTTTGGTTTGACATTTCAACATGAATAGACTGACGCCTGAACAACGCTTCCAAATTGTGCAAATTTATTTTGAAAATCATGGTTCTGTTCGAAATAGGTATCGCGCACTACGTCCATTTTACGGTCAACATAATCGTCCATCAGAGCAATTAATTCGATTAACTATGGAACGTTTTCACATCACGTTTACTCTAAATGATAATACGCATCCACAGAGACGTCGTACAGTGCATACAGAAGAAGTCATTGCTGCTGTAGAGCGTAGCGTAGAGGAAGACCCGAATCAGTCTGTCCGCCATCGTGCACAGAAATTGGATATGTGTCCATCCACTTTATGGAAGATTTTGCGGAAAGATCTTGGTTTGCGTGCTTACAAAATCCAACTCGTGCAAGAATTGAAGCCACACGATCATCTAGCAAGGCGTAGATTCGGTGAATGGACCCAAAACAAGATTGCCGTAGATCCCGATTTTTATAAGCGAATTTTGTTTAGCGATGAAGCTCACTTTTGTTTGAATGGATACGTCAATAAACAAAACTGCCGTATTTGGAGTGATGATAATCCTCAAGTGTATGTTGAGACACCGTTACATCCAGAAAAACTGACTGTTTGGTGTGCTTTATGGGCTGGTGGAATCATTGGTCCGTACTTCTTTAAAAACGATGCTGGTTAGAACATTACAGTCAATGGTGACCGCTATAGAGCCATGATTACTGACTTTTTCGTTCATCAATTGAACAACCATGATGTGCAGGAGCTGTGGTTTCAACAAGACGGCGCAACATGTCACACAGCTCGTGCCACAATTGATTTATTGAAGGAAACGTTTGGTAACCGCATAGTTTCACGTTTCGGACCCGTGAATTGGCCTCCAAGATCGTACGACTTAACGCTGCTAGACTATTTTCTGTGGGGATATGAGAAGTCGGACAACATTCGCCGCGTTATTGCCGATATACGGCCACAAATGTTCGAAAAAGTCATCGAAAGTTGGACCTCCAGATTAGACTACGTCCGAGCCAGCCGTGGCGGTCATATGCCAGAAGTCATATTTAAATTATAATGCCAGAAGGTTATCTTTCGAATAAAGTAAATTTCATGTCAATTTAAAAAATTCATCTTTATTTTATTCCATTTAAAAGTTCTATACCTCTATAAAAAATACCCTTTATATTGAAATATGCTTATGTAAACCAGAAGGTAATATGTATTTCCAAAAAAATTTATCTACTAAAATTGGCCAGAGGTCTTAAGAGACAAAGACCTCGAATTTTCGATTTCGGTTCCCTATCCCAAAAATGGAAACACTTGTTTTTTTAAACAGATTTTTTCTTAAACGTATGGCGGAGCAATCAATTGAATCAAAAAAATGATTAAATTAATAAGGATAATACGAAACTCTCTTAATACTAAGTAAGACCAAAGATTATTATTAGCGTTAGCTATAATAATCTTTGGTAAGACATAAAATTAATTACCTTTTTCTTTCACTATAAATACAAAATGAACTCTGACAGATGTAGAAAAGATGGTTCAAATGAACTACTTTTACGGGCTATTGTTACTGATGACGTCACCTCAGCTGATTTATAAGTTTTAAACTAAACAAGACGTAGAAATTATGAAGGTGTTGGAAAAAATAAAGTGACGGAATAAAAATTCCGTAACAACCTAAACTTAGTTGTTACGGTTGGAATAACTTTGGTTAACTTGAAAGTGACATGATCGTCACTCGAATACAATTTTACAATTTTTGTGTATTGTTCACAGTAAAATCAGTGATAGAAGACTTACTACAATGCCGTTATTATTATTTTTGAGATATAACGCATATTAAAAAAATCAGTAGTTTGTGAATATATAAATTAGAAAACTAATATCTTAGCCACTAGGAACCCTTATGGTCCATCTGCCCGTTTGTGTATCATAACCTTATTACTTCATAATTTTTACAATTTTTGCAATTGCATGCAACTTTTTACAATTAAATCATAGAGAGCCATGACAGGACACAAAGTTGGAGCAAAATTTTTTTCGCTTACCCCATCAAGAACAATCGATAAATAGCTCTTAAAAATACAATTAAAAATATCATATAACATTCATTATGTGGTAACATTATTTCCGAAATACGAGCCTTCAATATTGCTGGAAATATGTCGCCCTCTAATTTTCCAGCTGAAGATTTTAAGACAAAAAAAATTTACGGTACGGTTAAGTTACGTTCCCTAATTTATGACATACAAAAAAGTTGTTTACAATTTATTTTGCAGGGTTTAAGGAAGACAGTAAAAAATCGTATGTAAGTTAATATTATGGATAAAAAATAAGGGAAAGTATAAGGAAAAAATAGGGATGTTGACTGTATTCAAATAAAAATATAATTTTACCACGAAACGGTAGTTTTCATAATAGAAATCCTAAAAAATATAATATTTTTCTTTATTTTTAAGGAATTTAATATTTATTTAATAATCACTCTCAAGTCACGTGATAACAAACATCAATTCATCATCATCATGCTGTCAAAAGCTACGTTTTTAAGTAAACATTATTTATACTGATTTCTGTGCAATTTCTTCGAAATTTTTTAACTGCTTCCTTGGAAAACGATTCTAAGGAGTTTTCCTATTATGAGAAGTGGATTTATTAAGGCAAATAGTTCGAATTTGCCGATAATTGATTGTTTTATGGTGGCCAATTTCTTCGCTACAAACAGTAACTATTGCTCTGCTGAATCTAGAAATGTAAAGACCTCAAGTAAGAATATACGAGAATTGGTATTTTTTAGTCTACAATGAATACATAATAGTAATCATAGGTATTTATGAATTCGAAATTAAAATAAAACATTGTTACCTAATTTCAATTACTTTATTTCTAACTTCAAAATTCCAATTTTCATCTTTGAAAACTTGAACAATAATAACTTTTAATATAAGAAAAATATACAAATATTATCAAACCTTACATCAAAATGATCTTCACAAAAATATATTTTAGATTGTGTAGACACGAATATCGGATCCCTGCGAGCTAACTGAAGCAACACTTTTTCTATTATTTTCCGAACGTGAAATGTGAATAAAGAACTTTTCAAGTGTTTTAATTGTATTACTTGTACACTGATGCACCGTACAACAGTTATAGAACTTAGAATTCATCTTTTATTACAAAAATTACGAAAAACTTTATATCTCCTGGTCAGCTTACCAGTCTTTGACATGCGACGTCACAGCGGTCAAGTGACGAGTATTAGCATTTTGAGAGCGAAATTTAAAACAAAATTTAAAATATATGATTTTTAAAGTATTAGTTGTATTAAAAAAATAGTACTAAATATTTTGGGCTACATTAGAAACTTATGCATGGCTTTAAACACTTTCCCAAAAATAATCAACATCCTTGTTGCTAAGCAACTCTAACGTGCTTCAGTGGGCACCAGGGCACGAAGGCACATACGATAATGAAAAAGCCGACGAGCTTGTCAAAAAAGGTTTGCTGACAATATATTTTCCTGACCGTGCCTTTGGAGTGTCAAAGTGCGCGGGACGAGAAATCATTAAACAATGTGCTAAAAAAGAGAAGAGCATAAAACCATTGTGCAACCAGACACAAATTGAATCATAGCAAGCTTTTTTAGGAAACACTAATGAGTCGAAGTTAGTTACAGTTCTAATGTTAAAACATTTGGTTGGCAAAAATCACTTGGAGAAAATAAATGTTTACAACGGAACCTAACCTGCAGAATCTGTAGTTGAGAGGAGGCAGCAGATCTCCGGGAAAATAGGTTTGGAACCGGAAAAAATTCGTACCAACATCTTGGCAGGCTTCTACAAATTGGCTCAGGAAAATAAGATAACCGAATGGATATAAAGAAATTAGTCTTAGTACAATAGGTCTTATTTGGCTGTAGTGCTTCCGGGTTGAGACAAAAAAATCGCCTTAGCTTGATTTATTTAAATTATATATCGATGTACTAAAATCTTTCTGGATGATTTCTACTCAATACTGAAAATAGGATCAATTTTTTTTAAGTAAGTTTAGAGATTACACCAGATATATGAGGTATCCGGTAACTACCTCCTAATTTTTCGGGAGCATACATGTCATAGAAAAAATTTTCTAAAGTGCCCTAAAGGGGGGGGGGGTACCCATCGATTTACCTTATCGGCCCTAAATCCTGAACCGATTAATTAATAATTTAGTGACATTTTAATATTTTAAGAAGCTCATAAAGACTCATTAAACGATACCACAGTAGATGGTTTAGATAATCAGAGAAGTCAGGAATGGACTTGTAGCCACATTCGTTGGTCCTAATTTTTGACAGATGTCATTTTACAAACCCGAAAATTAATTCTTTAAATACTTTGGTCATTCCTCTTCCAAAAAAGTGCTCTTTATTTATTTGGATGAAACTGGCGGTTTTCGAGATAAATCGGATTTTATGGGAAAAACTCAAAAGTTACTAATGCTAAACACAAACAGGTAAAAATCAGGTTGCATAATGAATTACTATTGACGGAACTTGTCAAAACCGCTTTCAAGTAAAAATAATTTAAGAAAGTGGAAGAATATTCTTACGCAGAGTATGCTGTTATGTATTTAATTTACTGCCAAAAACTTTATGCTGAAATATTTCCGGTTTAAACATTGCCTAGTTCAAAAACCTTTCAAAGGGTTCATCGAAGCCTAAAGGAAACAGGTGATAATTTGAAAATGATTATTAGAGTTAACGAATTAACATGTTTTATTTAGAGTCATTTTTGCCGCGACGTGGCCTTGAGGGTCCTCCCAGGAGAGCACGAGACCCTCACGTGGAGGAACAAATTTTGCAAGATATTGCTGACAATCCTTTAAACAGCATAAGAAAGCTCGCGACAAAAAACAATGTTACAAAATGGATTGTATACGAAATCTTTACAGAACAGTTACTTCACCCGTACCATGTTGAAAAAGTACACGCTATATCTCCGGATGATTATCTCGCAAGACTTCAATACTCCAACTTGTTTATATAGCAACATGTCCTAAATATTTTTTCTAACCTTTTCTTCTTTACCGATGAGGCCGGTTTTACAAGAGATGACAACTCATACAATTTACATTTTTGGATTGATGAAAACCCGCACGCTATAAGCCAAAACAAACACCAACAAAGGTTTATTGTAAATGTGTGGGCTGACATCATCGGAAATAATCTTATAGGTCCATTTGTTTTGGGAGGGAGACTCAATGGTGAAATTTATTTACAATTTTTGCAACAAAATTTAAATAATTTATTGGAAGACGTTCCTCTTGATAGAAGAATGCAAATATGTTACGTGCATGATGGTGCCCGTCTCATTTTAACCGTATAGTACGTCAACACTTAAGTAAAGTTTTTGCTCTCGTTGGATAGGTGGAGGTGGGCATGTTTTATGGCCGCCAAGGTCTCCAGACCTAAATCCCTTAGACTTTTATTTCTGAGGATATCTAAAACAAGTAGTTTATTCAACCCCAGTAAATACGAGAGAGGATACTAGCGAGAAGAGCAGAACATTTTTGAAGAGGATTAACCAATGTATTTAAAAAATCAGTTTTCTGTTCTGTAAAATTAAACCTGGCAAAAATTAGGCCCAACGAGTGTGGCTGCAAGTCCGTTTATGACTTATTTGATGATCTAAAACATATATTGTAATATGTTTCAATGAGTCTTTATGTCATCTATAAAATATTTAAATTTTATTAAATTATGCAAGTCTGTTTAAAAGTTAGAACCGTTAAGGTAAATCGCTGGATACCCCTTTAGGGCTCTGTATCTTCAATAAGGGGCACTTTAGGAACTTTCCCTTCTGCCATGTACTGGTAGTGATTGTAATAGGTTAATAGGGAAATAAATCTTGGATAGTGTAATTTTCTATTAAAATTATAATTTTTTTGATGAGTTTCATAACTACATGGGAAACAAGAGAAGTGCTTTATTATTACATGTTTTAAATTATTTAGTAAAATTTACCTCTTCAGTAACCCTGTGATACCGTAAGAAATTATTTCGGTGGCCCGGGGTTTGAGAAACATTGTTTAGCGGCTCAAATGAAGGCTTCTGTGCGTTCCCCTCTCTTTTTTAACCTGTACACATGAGTTATCGGATATTTTGAAAATTAGCAAAGTTACAGAGGTTTTTAAAAGATTGTCTTATGATAATTACCGACTTGTATGTGTATTAAGTTGTTTTTCATTGGTGATACGGATAGGCACATTCTTGGATTGCTAGTAATAATTAGCACAGCTTTAGAATCAGAGAACTCCCGGAAACTGTGGCAATGGGATTTCTGAACTTAATTTCTAAAAAATGTAGACCTATCCTAAGTTTTGTTTGATCTTTTGAAAGCATTTGATTCTATCAATGTTGATTTTGTTGAAAATAAGTTAATGAAGGTATATGCTACACTGTATTAGACTAAATTGTTTCGAATCGTAAAATATTTACACATGTCAACAACTGTGCCTCTAACAAGTACAGTGTTAATCTTGGGGTCCTGCAGGGCTGTACTAAAACTGAAATTGACAAATTTTGTACACAACTTCCTCGCGATATAGCCTTGATTAATATTGACAAGGTTAGATGTTTAGGACAGGTAATGGATGAGGGAATGATTTGGAAACATTGGTCATAATTCTATAAAGTTTAATAAAGTTTTGCACTGTTGCATTTTCGGTGTGATTTAGAGAAAACCATATTTCTCCAGGTATATCGACTCTGCTTTATCGTATCATATTGTGGTATGGGGTGGTGCTCTTCGCTTGAATAGAGTATTTCTGATTCACAAATTTATATTAAGATTAATTCCCAATGTCAAAGAAAAAGTAACGTGTGGAATATCTTTTAAATAATAGTATTTTTAAATCTTGTTTTCATGTCAAAAAATAATCCGAGTACTTTTGAAGCTGACTCCTCGAAATCATGATTATTTAACACAGCTTAGTAATAACTTACTTGTTACAACATTGTATAACAGCTTTTGAAAGATTGCCTTCATATGTATGTGAGAAAATGTACACATGCGGTGGATTTTCGAAACATTGTACAAATAAATAGGTACAAAAATGCTCCAAAACCTTATCTAGTAATTAAATGTTATTACTTCTTAAATGAATTCTTTAAGAGTTTGTGAAAGTTTGTACCCAGTTGTAATATTAACTTGGTGGTTAGCATTTTTGTTGTTGTCCAAACACCAGTATATATTATAAATAAAGAAATTTTAATTTATTTTTCTTTAAACAAGACAATTTTTTAAATATCGTGGATCGAATAACAAGTAAATTAATATAGATATTTGTATATTTTAAAGTTAATTATCATATTTATGTTGTTAATATGAAATTCCTAAATATTCACAGAGACATTCTAAACCTTTACCTTGGGGATATCTGCGTGCAAAATGCGGCTAACGTGGTTTTAATAACGATGTAGTTTTGCCCACGGCAATTATATCACATTAATAATAATTCGGTTAGAAAGGCACCTTGTATCGAAATCCCTGTTCACTAAGGTCCTTATCTCCTGTGACAACGGATGTATCTTTAGCGAACCTAGTGGTTAAATCAATAAGACGAATTATGACATCTAATAGGTGATATTTAAGCGAAATAAATATCAAGTCAATTTACGTACGGGAAACGTTTAAAAAGGAACTACTATGTGTTATACCACTAAATTTATTTAGAAAACAGTGACTGCAGTTTCAACTCACAGAGTCATTTTTAAACTGAATTACAAAGGTAGACTAAGTATTCAATACAGAAACATGAGAAAATTTAACGATAAATAAGAACTACCTGAGAAATTACATTATTACAAAGGGGAGGTACTAAATTTTGGGAACTAATTATTATTTAGCAACAACAAATAACGGGGAAAACCCAAGTTCTCTCTGGTCATTAAGCAAATTTACATTTTTATTTTTACTATGTTTATATATTTCTAAAGATTCGAGAATATTTAACTTTTGGCCCTTTGCTGAATAATGTAATATATCAGTGTTGCTTAAATTAGGAAAACTGTGGTTATGTTCTAAACAATGGTTGGCAAAGCTCGAGTCTGTTTTTTGTAGTCTATATGATTGGTAGTGTTCTGAAAAGCGTGTTTTAAAGTTTTTACCCCTTTGTCCAATGTACAAGCTATCACACTGAACATTTTAACTTATAAACTCTTGATTTATCAAATTTATTAATTTTATCTTTAGCATTGTCAAGGATAGTGGACAGATTGTGTTGAGATTTAAAGGCTACTTTTATGTTATGTTTGGAAAGAGTATTAGCTATGTTTTCTGATAGGATACCACAGTATGACAAAGATATACAAGATGAACTATATTTATCATTTTTTATTTTGGGATATATTGAATTAAGGGCTCATTGTTTTTGTTTTTTAGTTATTAATTTCTTTATAGTTTGTTGGGAGAAATTGTTTGATATTGCAATCCTTTCAATGATATTTAGTTCCTCTTGAAGATCTTCTTCAGAGAGAGACAAAGAGAATGCTTTATGTATCGTTGAATTGTATGCAGCCATTTTTTGTTGTAAGGGGCTAAAAAGAGTCATTCGATATAGTATTACCTGTAAACGTTGGTTTTCTAAAAATTTTAAAATTACACTGATTATTGAGGTGAGATATGATGAGATCTAGAAAATTTATTTTATGGTTATTTTCAGATTCCCGAGTAAATTGAATTTTTGGATGGTAATTATTAATGTATTGTAAGAATTTTTGAAGCTGTGTAGTAGTGCCTATAAAATATGCTAGAATATCATCCACATATCTGTACCAAAATTGAACATGGTTTTTACTTAAAGGGGAATTAAGAATTTTGTTTTCTATGTTTGACATGAAAATGTCTGCTATGAGAGGGCTAAGAGGAGAACCCATTGGCAGGCCTGAATTTTGTAAATAAAATTTGTTATTGAACTGGAAATAAGTTTTGTGATAGGCAAAGTTCAAAAGAGGACAATATTTCAGTAGTAACTATTGGATTTATATTTCGTTCCTGTAACATTTCTTGGATAAGTATAAAACATTCATCTGTTGGAGTATTAGAAATCATGCTTTTTATGTCAAAAGAAACTAGTATGGAGTTATCTGGGGTTTTTTGGTTTTTTAGTTTTTGGACGTGATCTACTGAATTATTTAGACTGTGGCATGGTTTAAAGTTGGTTATTTGTTTGAAGAAGAATTTAGTTTCATACTTAGTTCTCTTGTACTTACGTACAAAAGATCTGTTGATCAAGTGTTGTGAACAGAAATTATATTTATATTTCTACGTTTGCTTTAGGAGATTTAATTTGCATACTGGCTACTTTTAATCCAAAATATACTGGTGGTAATTTAAAAAAAAATTTGCATAACTTTGATTGTTTATTTATGGCTCTATTTCTCAGGAGGGAATTATCTTTAAACAAATACTCAACATTGGTTTAGCTGACCTGCACTGGATAAACTTCAAAGTCTTGGTAAATTAAATCGTTTTACAGCTATTAAGGAACACTGTTTCCAATTTCTTTAGGTTCCTGAAAAATTTATTTTTAAGTATTTTACGTTATTAGGGGACTTCTAGTACAGTACGAACTATACTTGATATTAAAATTTGTCTATTTGCCTTGTATAGTGAGGATTTAAGATTTGATTATTGTTACTTCGGACAAATTAAATATATTTTCTTGGAATTTCGTTATTTATAAAATATAAACTTTTCATTATATCTACTAAAACTTAATTTTGGTTCTCTTTCCATACGCATTTCGACCACCTTGTGGTATCGTCAGTGGAGCTCTATCGAACCGAGAGCAACATTCGCAGGATACAACTCCTACATAAAATATAAATTCCGATATATGTCGGTAGGATATTAAAAACCTGCTGATTTTGAGGTCAGACTGAAAAACATCGCCAGTCGAACGACATCTATACATTCATCGGAGTAAAGAAAAATTTTCAAAATCAAAATTTCAGTAAGAAATAAATAAAACTATCTGCCGTGCTTATATAGTTGCCCGTATATATTCTTTGGCCCTCTCTCCATACGCGTTTCGACCACCTTATGGTGGATCATATTATACTCACTACAGGCGCGATTCCAAGGGGGGGGGGGCGGTGGGGGGGGGCAATCGCCCCCCCCCCAAGAGCTTTGATTTCAGGAAAATAGACCCGATTTTGCCTCTTATACTATAGTTTATTCAAGAACTAGAGAGAGTAATAAATCATTTTTTACCCTTTTTTTTCTTCGCAAACTACCTTTGTTCTTTGTTCCGATGTCTTTGGCAAAATCTGTTAGACAAATATATTTTTCATAGGAATGGGTTAGAAATTTTATAATCAAAAATACCGGTCTATAATAATGGACTATTTGGATTGGATAACAATAGATATTTGAATGTGTGAAGTGTTAAAAAGGATTTTAATCCCTATCATAGGCGTCGGAAAAAGGTTTATTTTATCACTAAATATTTATGGCGTAGAATATTATTTCGGTAATAAACTTAAAATAAAAGGTTTTTATATTATTTTCTTTCTTATAATTTCTTAATAATTCACATACATTAGAAAATATAGATAATTTTGACATATTTAACACAAATCACAACTGTATTTTTATTATTTTTAATTTTGGCATAGAAACAGTTTAAGGCACATTCAGAGTAAAACGTAGCCTTTTTCTCTCAAAAAAAATTCTAAGTTTTAATTTAAATACTTACAAAATACCCATTGTCAAAAATACAAGAAGTTAAACATATATAAAAAAATAAATTCGTCCATATAATATTAAAATTTTTTTGGAGCTATCGGTCATTTTATTATTAATTAAAAACATGTTTAGGATATTTGACGTTTCAGTTTATTTATTTCTTAAACCATCTGCAGAATTAAAATTAAACACTAAAAAGGGATTCAAATGTAATTAATTTTTATTTATTACAGAAAATTTAAATAAAAAACTGTTTACGCTGGTAAACATTACGTATCTAATTTGTAATCAAAGTCAGTGAAGCTATCTTCGCTCAAATTAATTATAATTGGTTCCTCTATCTCACCGATCATGAGATCGAGTTTCCCCATTTTTTTAAATTCTTTTATTATCTGGATTCTTCCCAATTTTCTGCACTAACTTTGTTCAAAAAATCTTTAAAAAATTCAGTTAAATTACTAATTTTGTAAGTTGTGTTAATTCTAGCAACTCTACCTTTTACTTGAGAGAGATTTTTTCTTCTCCAACGAACATTTTCCGGATGATCTATAAGAACAGATTTCCTATCGAGTTTTTCCCAGCAAAAATCAAGAAATTTCTAGAGCCTAGTTCTTTTAATTTCAGGTAAATCCCGATCTTCATTGATAGATTATAGGAATGTGTATGCGATCGCTCCTCCCCTTCCCAAGAGCTTTGAGTTAAGGAAAATAGAACTGATTCTGCATTTTATATTAGGAATATGTATGCTGCTGACACTCCCCTCCCCCCGTTAACAACCTTGTTTTTCTGGCGATAGCCCCCCTCATCAAGTGCTTTGAATTCAGGAAAATAGACCCGATTCTGCCTTAGGAATGTGTATGCTGCTCGCATCCTCCCTTCGGTCGGCAACTTGTCTTTTCTTGTGATCGCCCCCCTCCCCACTCTTCAAGAGGTTGAAATTCAGAAAAATAGACCCGACCAACCCTGCCTTTTACATTAGAAATGGGAATGTTGCTGGGGTCTCCCCCCCCCCCCCCCCCGTCGACAACCTGCTTTCGCTTTCGTACTTTTGTGATATCACCGCCCCCCCCCCCCCAAAGAAAGAGGCTGGATCCGCCCCTGACTCACTATCAGTATTTATTTATATGTATATGTCTTATGGTTACATGCTTAATCAAGAAAATGTAACCTCAAACTTCATTACTTTGTTTGCAGTTTTTATTTATCCATAATTTATTTTATTTATGCTATTTAGCTTCTGTATCAATTAGTATATAAAACTGTAAAACCAAAATTTAAAAAATCAGATTTACTTTATGTAACAGAAGTCATCGTTGGATCGATTTGACAAAAAAGTTTGAACATGCCTTGTTTCATTACGAAAAGTTATAATGAAAGTTAAATTTATATAGGCTCATAAACTATTTGACTGTAGAGATATAGTTTAAACAGCATTTTTGGAACTTATTTTTAAATATTTGATCTTTAGCTGTAAAATAAAAAATAGTACAATTTCGTTTAAAGTAAATTTCTAAGATCAATATCTTATAAGCTAAGCTGAACTAATCTTCTTCTCCTGGGTTTATAAGTAGGTGAACCTCCATGAGAAAAACCCGTTTATTATATAAATAACAAGATATCTTTATCATTTCTTAAAAATGTCGGCGAAAAAATAATGGTTACCTGTGAAAGGCGACATTTCTTCTTAATACAGGGTGTCCGGGAAAATGTGGGAAATCTCCGGGATATATGAGCTGCAATGGAATTAAATTTTTTTACACATAATTATTGAACCGTCAGGTATATTTCAATCTTTTTTAATATGATCTATACCAGTTAAGACCCTTCAAATTAATATCCAAGAAAGTATTGTGAATTACTCATAGATGCAGAGACTGACTAGCTGTGACACTCAGAACCACATTTTTTTACGCCCTTTATGATAAGAACTTTGGACGACGTTTTTTACACACCTTTAACTATTGACTAAAAATTAAGTACTCTTCATTCACGTCGCTGTTTCTAACCGTTTTCAAAAAAAAATAATTTAGTTTACATCACGTATTTGGCCTATTTCGATAAAAGATACGTTTTTCAATGGAAAACACGTTTATTGAGTATGCAGATATGCATTCGATGAATGGTCTTGCATCTTGCAATGCTTTGAAAGCCAGGAGGTTATATTATGACAGATATTCTAATCGTTCCAGATCAGAAGACATTCAACGAGTTGACCAACGTCTAAGGGAGAATGGTACGCGATTCCATTTAATACGGTAATAATATTATATTTTTTCATAATTTCAGGAAATTTTGAGAAAAGAAGTATTGATGCTGGTCGAGGAAGAACAGTACGTACGCCGCTATTAGAGGAAAATACTTTAAATGTTGTAGATGACATTCCTTCAACGAGCACTCAGAAATTATCACCACAGTTTAATACGTCGTAAACAATTGTACTTGAAGTTCTTAAAGAACAGCTGTTATATCCATATCATTTAAAAAAAGTGTATGAACTATTCCCTGAAGATTTTCCCCTTAGAATGCAGTTTGCAAACTGGCTATTGGATTGGCAACTAAATAATGTAACCTTCATTAGCCTATCCTCTTCACAGGTGAAGCGTGGTTTAGCAAAAATAGTATCATAAATTTACACAACTTACATGTATGGGCTGATGAAAATCCTCATGCAATTATTGTTTCGCATCAACAACATCAGTTCCAATCAATTAATGTCTAGGCAGGAATCATTGGCAATTTTTTGATTGGACGATTCGTATTGCCGGTACGACGGAATGGAGAACTTTATTTGAAGTTCCTTTAGAACGTTTTTCACCATTTAGTAGTGAACTTACCACTTGAAACCCGCCGAAACATGTACTGCCCGCACGATGGGCACCACCTCATTTCAGCGTTACTGTGCGGGAGCACCTGAATAACGTCTATCCAAATCTTTGGATAGGTAGAGGAGGACTTATTGCCTGGCTTCCTCGATTTCCCGACCTAACGTCGTTGGATTTTCACCTGTGGGGATATCTCAAAACCTTGGTGTATTCTATTCCGGTCGATAGTAGGGAGAAATTTTTACGGGAACCACGTTTTATTGTAATCAAATAAGGAACCATACTGAGTTAATGTGGCGGTTACAGCATTCCTCAATTCGTCATACCCGCGAGTGTATCAGACTTGACTGAGTCTAGGTTGAACCCTCTTACGAAGTATTTAACTGGAGCTGTGAAGGGTTTTACATGGTATACATTATATTAAACACAATTTAAATATACCTGGTGATTCTTGATTCCATTGCAGCTTTTTGGGAGCCCATATCTCCAGCCAGTAGGCCTATAGGAAAAAGTTTAGATGAACTTGTATTATTCTTTTCATGCGTTTATTTTTCATATCTGGGAGATTTCCCACATTTTTCCGGACTCCCTGTATATTGTTTTAATAACATATTTCCAAATTATGGTACCAACTTTGACAAATAAAACTGAATTAATAGTTTTGTAACCAATTTTTAATTTTTATTTGTGAAACATCTGATCTTGAAAATCATGGTGTTAGTTACTGAACAATTCGATTTTACCATCGATTACAAAACTGCGCCTAATAGCGATGTTTTATTAAATTAACTACAAGATTTTACCTTAATATAACCCACAATTAACGCTACATTTTATTTAACTAAGTTTTGGGGCAAATGGTCTCAGATAAAGTTTATTTAGGCTTATTGCTATGTTCCCTTTAAGGGAAAATAAATTAAAATGTAATTATCACAAAATGGTTTTCATGCGTAGGATATGTTTCCAAAATAAACATGGATATAATATTGTTGATATATTAAGTAGCTTAGGAAAATTTTATTTATTTTCATATATTTAACTTGAAAGGATTAGCAATATTCTAATTAAATTAATCTAAAAATACATTTTTTTCATAATGAATGTAATTATTCAGGGTGTTCGGCAAGTATCTTCCAATTTCACAGGAGAATATAGGGGACGTCAAAATGACCCTACTTTGTTATAGAAAAAAGAATCCTAAAGTGCCCTAAAGGAGTATCCACCGATTTAGCTCATCGGCTCTAAGTGTTGAACCGACTTGTATAATTTAATGAAATTTTAATATTTTATAGAGGCCATAAAGACTCATTAAACCATACTACAGTAGATGTTTTAGATCATCAGATAAGTCAGGAATGGACTTGCAGCCAAACTTGTTGGCTCTAATTTTTGACAGGTGTCATTTTACAGTGCCGAAATACTTTGGTCATTCCTCTTCAAAAAAGATACACTTAATTTATTTCGATAAAACTGGCGGTTTTCTATATAAATCGGTTTTTATACGAAAAACTCAAAAATTACTAATGCTAAACACAAACAGGTAAAAATAAAATACATGTGCTGATATGCTTTATTTAATTTATGGCTAAAGCACTGTCCCACGCTCCGAAGGCGAGAAGACTTTATGCTGGAAAATTTTCAGCTCGAACATTGCCAAGTCCAAAAACCTTTCAAAGGGCCAAAGCCTAAGAGGAACAAGTAAAAAAAATAATTATTAGAGTTAAAGAATTAATTTTTTACCTGCTTTATCAGGGTCATTTTTGCCGCGATGTGTCGGAGGGGGCCCTCATGTAGAGGAACAAATTTTGCAAGATATTGCTGACAATCCTTTACACAACATAATAAAGCTCGCGACACAAAAAAATGTTACAAAATCGATTGTACATGAAACCTTTACAGAACAATTACTTCACCCATACCACGTTGAAAAAGTACACTCTGTGTCTCCGGATGATTATCCCGCAATACTTCAATACTCCAACTGATTTATACAGCAACATAACTTCAATCTCAATTTTTTCAACCTTATTTTTTATACCAATAAGGCCGTTTTACAAAAGATGACATGATGAACTCACACAATTTACATTTTTGGGCTGATGAAATCCCTCACGCTATAATTCAAAACAAACACCAACAAAGGTTTATTGTAAATATGTGCACTGACATCAGGTCCATTTGTTTTGAAAGGAAGACTCAATGGTGAGATTTATTTACAATTTTTGCAGCAAAATTTAAATAATGTATTGGAAGACATACCTCTTGATAGAAGAATGTAAATCTGGTAAAACCTTTTGGCCTTCGATGGTTAGGTTAGGTTAGACTTTTACTTCTGGTCTCATTTAAAAGAACTAGTTTATTCAAGCCCAGTAAATACTAGAGAAAAACTACTAACGAGAATAGCACAACATTCTAAGGAAATCCGTGATAATACTGGAATATTATTTGTAGTGCTGCGAGGAAATATTCGAAGAATAAGAAAATGTATTGTATTACGTGGAGCCCATATTGAATACTTGGTCAAAATAACATTTAAACGTCTTTACCCTTTGAAATATTTCTTGATTTGACTATATCTGAGCTTGAAATTTTTCAGCATAACATCTTCTTGCCTTCGAAGAGTGAGACAGCGCTTTCCCATAAATTAAACCACATCAGCATACCCTGCGTATTCTATTTTTACCTACTCGTGTTTAGCATTAGTAACTTTGAGTTGTTCTCATAAAAACCAATTTATCTCGAAAACGGCCAGTTTTAGAAATAAATTAAGAACATCTTTTTTGAAGAGGAATGATCAAATTATTTAAAAAATCAGTTTTCAGCTCTGTAAAATGACACCTGTCAAAAATCAAGCACAACGAGTATGGCTGCAAGTTCATTCGTGATTTCTCTGATTATCTAAAAAATTTAGTGTAGTATCATTTAATGAGTCTTTATGACTATAAAATATTAAAATTTCATTAAATTATACAAGTAGATTTAAAACTTAGAACCGATAAGGTAAATCGCTGGGTACACTTTTAGGGCTATGTAGCTAAGTTAAGGGACACTTTAGGAGTTTTTTTCTATGACAAAGTAGAGTTATTTCCACCTTCTCCATGTACTCCCGAAAAATTAGGACGTACTTACTGGACACCCTGTATACATCTGGAATGGCATTTTTTTTCTCAGCTAAAATTCTGAGCCTTATTTCTGGACCAGTTTTATGGTAGTTTACTCACTACTTTACCTTTCCAACCTCATTTTATGCTTCTAAATTTTCCACTATCTTACCCTGACATCTTTTTTCTATTTGCAATATCTTAGAAAGTGCAAAACTATTCTCTGATTCCGTGAATATGGTCACAGTATTAAATTTAGTATGATTGTATAATAAAGATGTTTTCATGACGCACTTAATAACAAAAAACGGTCTCAATTTTGGACAAATATGTGATAAATAAAGTATGTATGTTTTTAAAAATTTTAATTCACGAAAGTGAGATATTAAAAATTTCAATTTATAAAACCACAACTTAGATGCGGCTCATTATTTCTCAAATTCTAAACAAAGACTATTTCTCGAATTTTTAAGAATCATCTAATAGATTATGAGAACAAAAGCCCTCAAAAATATTCTAGTGTCCTCTTTTAGCAAAAAACTGAAATGTTATTTATTTATGAAATAGTGATTTTTTGCGAGAATCACTCAAGAAACCCTGAGACAGCGCGTCCAGGTGGCGGATAAGGGAATAACTTCCAGATTTGGGTAGCAAGAAGAAAATTAAATATTTCCCGTGGACTAAACAGGCAACGCAGCGTCTGGTCCAGAGTGAGCGGCTATAAATATCATCCAACCTAAAATGGACGGCTAAATTACAACTGGCTAACAGGCGTGGAAAACGTAGCATTTTATTGTCAATTTCCCCTAAATACGGTTATGGTAGCAACAGACAGAGGGTACTAAGAATTCTCAGGTTAAATTAAGCTATCACCTATATCATCAGACAAGAAATTGATCAAACTAACAGTCCCAGAAAATGGGATGTCATACATCTGAGCAAGATAAGAAGAAATGGCGAGCATGATATAAGTTTGAAATCTGGTAGCCTGTTAAACATAGAGATGAGTATGAATTTTCACTACGTAATGTGGGCTTTTTAATAAACAAGGCCTGGTGAATGATATTGTTGACATAGGAGATATCTTCGAAAATATCTCTAAAATATAATAAAACAAGGCTTGTCTACAAGACAACATAAAAAATGGATCAAAGTGCAAGAACCTGAAACCGAAGGAAGAACAATAGAAGAAGGCTTTAAATACATATATAACTTTATAATAATAATAACAATAAAATATACTTTTTTGTCCAAGAATTCAAAATTCTCATTGACAAAAAAAAAGAAGAAACAATCAATGCAGAAAGACAAACACTATCTAATACAGCCTGTTGGACAAAAATTCATTAATACTATAGTATACCTTCCCAACCAGGAGCCTATTCACAATCCTCCTAAATGTTATTTTGCGAGATATTTGTCGCATATGCCTAGGAAGGTAATTAAAAATTCTCTTGCTCCTTTAATTGATCGAATTTTTGATCAAGTTTGAAGATGGTATAGAAAGTCTTATGGCAGAGTCGCCATGGCGTGTCCGACAATCAGGCTGTTCGATAATTCCAAAGCCGATTTATAATAGAAGAACTAAATAACACCTTACTATAGAGTGAATTGAGCAGAATAACAATCTTAAAATTATGAGACAACAATTAATTCCAGAAAATGTAGTCCTTTATAAATTAAAAAATGATATCGGAGAGGAAACTACAAACAGAGAACAACTATTGCAGATCACGAAAAAAATGTATGAACGGTTGCACAGCTGTAACGCTAAGCCTGCATTAATATTCCAGATCCCAAAGATTTTTAACGTGGGATCAAAAAATATCCCAAAAATCACCATAGATGAATTAAGTGTAGTGCTCTCAAATATGAAAAACAGTAAGATTTCCGGAGAGGATAATATTGATATAGAGGTAAGTCGGTTATCATTGCTCTCCAATATCTCATAGAAAGTGCTATTCCAACTTCATGGAATAATGCCATAGAAATCCTTTTACATTAGAAAGAAGACACTACCAACCTGCCAAACTACAGACCCATTAGCTTTCTATATCACATCTTCAAATTGTTTATCAGGATATTAACCAAACGTCTTACCCTAAAGTTTGAAATGTACCAAGCACGTGAGCAGGTAGGTTTTAGATCAGGCTTTGTATCAATCAACAATCATCTGTTAGTTATAGAACTTGTCGTTCAGAAGTGCATAGAATATAACAAACCTCTGTTATTAGTGTTCGTATGCTATAAAAAAGCTTTCGATACTATTAATCAGTACAAACTTATTGAGTCGAGTACGGAAAGGAGACGCTGTTTTCATAAAAGTTCTTCATAACCTTTATATAACCGGTTTTTAAAAAATTAGGTGATAAGAATATAGGTGTAACTATTGATGGTGGATATCTTAACCACTTGCACTTCGTCAAAACCATCGTCTCGATAGCCGATAATGTAGAGGATGCAAAAATAATGCTAAGGTTAGTATAAATAATTTTCAGTTAAATTAGGCCAAAGTAAACTCTTTAACCCTTATTTATGACCTATTTCGTTCTAAGCCACTGTATCTTTGTAAATGGCACACTGATTTTAGAAGTTAAAAGGTATAAACACTTGCGACATAAGATTAGATTGAAAAAATCTTTATCGAACTTTAAAGAAGGATGGGCTCAGCATGGACAGTATTCGGTAAACTAAGGCATATATTTAGATCTAGTATTTCAAATGGTCCTCAGAAAAAAATCGACCAGTGTATGCTGCCTCTAATAAGCTATGGTGTAGAGACGTTAACTCCAGGAAATTCTATAAATAAAGTTCACGTAGCAGTAGGACAAATTGAGTGTTGTTTGTTGGGTCTAAAGCTTCGAGATATAATTCCTAACTCCAATAAAAGATAAAGAATCAAAGTCCCAGATGCAGTATACAAGTAGTACGGATGGATGACAATAGATGGACAAAGTGCTCTAGAATTGCGATCCAGACGGAAAGTCTATAGAAATTATGGAAGGTCATTTATTGAACCGGCAAAAAAGTTTTTTTTCTTGTCACCCATAGAGAGCGTTATAATTGTTTTGAAGGATTTATGTCAGTGGTATGGTTTTTTCCTTTTGACAGTTAATATCAGTCACATTTAAGTTTCTTTAGAAGCAACTTGGGCGTAGTTTTTTTTGTCACTGTTAGTTTAGAGTCAATTATAACATGGAGTGCAGACACAAACATTTTCGGCATATTCTACTCTTTCATTTCCCTAAAGGAAAGAAAGCTGTTAAGGCTCTCAAAGAGATATGTCAAGTTTATGGTGTTGATTTCTTAAGAGAACATATGTATTAGAATTGAATTAAAAATTCCATTCTGGAGATTTTTCACTCAAAGATGATCTACTGAAATTGATAATGACCAATTCAAAGCCATAAATGAAGAGAATCGTCATATCAGTGTCCAATAAGTTGCAGAATATTGCACACAAAAATTTAATATCACTTAAAATGTTTAGACTCGCCAAGAAGATCGATATTTGGATTCCAAATGAATTGAAAGAGATTCATTTAACACAACGACTGAACATTTGCCATATGCATCCCACATGCAATGAAATCGTCTCTTTTTGAAAAGAGTCATGGTGATGAAAAACTGGTTGTCTATAGTAATATCATTCGAAAACGCCCATGGTTAAAGCGTGATGAACCAGAACAAACAAGATCTAAAGCTGAATTTTATCAAAAAAAGGTTATACTGTCAATTTGGTGAAACTAAAAAGGTGTTGTGTATTTTCAGCTACTTTCAAGAGCTGGACGATAAATTCAAATGTTATTGTCAACAACTAAAGAAACTGGATGATCAAAAAAAATATCAGAATTGGCAAATCGGGAATTGATTCAGAAGTCGTGTTACATGTTCCATACAGCCTTGCCATCGCATCATCTGATTATTGTTTACTTCGAAGTTTGCAAAACTCTTTGAGTGGTAACACTTTCACAAATGATGATGATCTTAAATCGCATTTTATTCAGTTTTTAGCTGATAAGGACCAAAATTTATGTGAGCGCAGAATCATGAAACTGCAAAAAAGATGGCAGAAGGTCATTAAACAAAAAGGAATTTATGTAATTGACTAAAATTAATTTGTTATAAAAAAAAAGAGTTTTATTTTACACAAAACCTGAAAATAATTTCTTGCCGACCTGAGACTAGGTGGACTGATAACACTACGCAACAAATTTTAGTTTATTTGTTGTATGTTGTATGAAAAGTGCATTTTTTCGTTAATTTTGGGGCACTGAACACAAAAATGACAATGACATTTTAAAAATCTAGTTGCAATTTTCAAGAACAAGTTTTTTTTTTAATTCTTTACAGATGGTAAAATATTTCTCATATCCAATAGTACTGCTTTTGTTGAACTGTCTATAAACAATTTCTATTCCTTTAGCTTGTAGTTTATTAATTTTATTGCAGAAAACCAAGTTCTTTTCCATATTAAAAAATGGTGCTAGGCCTTTATGGCGTTTACGAAAAACACATACTGATAGATCGTCTTCTAATAACTTCCACTGCTGCAATCTTGAACCTAGTAACTCTGCTTTACTTTTTGGAATTTCTAAGATTTTCACAAGATCGTTCAATTCTGATTGGGTTATTTTGTGCGTTTGGTGGCATAACGTGCTAGGTGTAAAATCAGAATCTCTTGATGTTTCTGAGGGTTCTGGAATAGAAAGTTCTTCACTATGAGGCACAGGTCTTATGGCAGATTGTATATTTGGATGGTTGTTTTTCTTCTTGGATATACCTGTGCCTTGCCAAACACAAGGTATGATGCAGAAATGGCAATCACTAATATGATTTGAAGGCTCTTTCCAGATAATTGGGACAGCAAACCGCATATAACGTTTTTTACTATTTAACTAGTTTCTCAGGCCTAAAGCGCATACATTATAGCAGATATGTGGTGCCGACTGCTTGCCTTGCTCCCTAATATTATAACCGAAATAAAGCTGATATGCCTTTTTATGAGTGGGGTAATAGACCGCTTCTGAGACGCAAAAGTTATCTCAGCACAAACATAACAGAAATGATCTGGATTGTTTACACACTTTCGAGACATCTTACAATCTCAACTATTCGATTCGATTCATTAATTTCAATTAACTAACTCCTCCGCTTTGTAGCGGCTTATATACCAAAATACTGCTTCTACATTTTTAGAGAATATTTGAGAATTTTCTATTCAATTCCGTAATATTCGCAATAGTGGCATTTGCCATTTGTTTGTATACAAGGGCTATTTAGTATAAAGCAGACATGAAAGTCAATTTACAGGGGTTTAAATCTCCTTTATTTTAAGCTCTGGGGGTGCGGACTTTGTATATGGCGTGTTATTCCTGGAGATTTCTCATATCGTGTTGCCAAGTTATACAAAATTTCCTTAAATTGTTATAACAATACAAATAAATCACGTGTATTCTTGCGGTTACATTGATAATATATAGGGATGCATCACATTACGTATCTCCAAAACTTGAACTAATATTAAAAAGATAAGTTTAGTTTCGGTTTAAGCACACCAAAAATGGTAAAATTTAGTGGACTTTATTTTAGATAGATTTTGTCTGTTGTCCAGGGTAATTTGAAACTGATATCAAATAACTGGATTCGAACAATTCAAGATCGTAATAGGTGCAAAAGACTAAGCCATACCCATATCAAGCAGTAAAAGCAGAAGCAATTTGAAAAAATCCGTGTTAATAACTTTGCACAGTCTAACGCCATTGGTGTTAACAGAGTAAATTGTAATTTATTTATTTTCTGGGGTGAACATCAAATAGTCACTTTCCTAGAGAATCACCCTTAGATATATTTTTTACTTTGTTCAACATTTTTAATATACTCACTAATTCAATGTAAAAAACATTTCCAGGCTATGGTCATTGGAAAATAAAAATCTATACGACGCGTCGCCATTGACCTTCACCTAATAGTGATCCATTATAGCACCCTAAAAAATAATAGTCTCGCTATTTATAGACCTCAGTGACACGCAAGGCCTTTTAAATATCTTATAGTACAGTGTATTCAGATTATGCATGTAAAACTTAGCTTGATTGGTTTCTAAATTTTAAAAACGTTAATTAGATAAATTTTTTTTTATAATTTATTTTTATTAAAAACTCAACCGACTTCAAAAAATTGTACTAAAAAGTATAAAATAATTTATAAATTATTTTAAATTGCAATCAGTTTAAAAATTGTTGATTTATTTATTTACTCAGCACTTTTCTGAATGAGGCTCCGTAGTAGTAAGGGTGTTTAAAAATTAAGATTTAAATAAAAAATAAATAACTCCATTTGCTGTCAAATTTAAATAGGTGTCTACATTTATTCCCCTTTTTCCAAGCAGTTAAAGGAAAGGATGTATACAAACAGTTTATTTTCTGCAAATACACCTCTAGTTCGTTCCCCATATGCGTTTTGACCACCTAATGGTCTCGTTAATGGAGCTGTATCGAACCACGAGCAACATTCGTAGGAACCAAATAAATTCCGAGAAATGTCGGCAGGATATTTAATCTGCCAACCTTTCGATGTCGGACTTAAACATATCATCAGTCGAACGACAATATATACATTCGCCGCAGTAGTGGGAGACTTAAAAACTAAGATTTCAGTAAGAAATAAATAAATCTATTTGCTGCCGTGTTTAAATAGTTGCCTATATTTATTCTCCTTTTTCCAAGAAGTTAAAAGAAAGAGTATACAGTGTAACGAGTAGAGTCCGCATCATATGGATAAAACCAATTTTACCTAGATGTGCGCTAGAAATTATAAAAAATACACTTTTAACTTCCTCGTAGACAGACATGATGTAATTCTAATTGATAACAGTATCAAAATATTCATCTGCCTTTAAAGTCTGTATTAACAATAAATATGTTAGAGTTAAAAAGCATATAATTTAACACGCAGTTCTTGGCAATTCCTGAAATTTTTTTTACACAAATTCTATGGAAATGTGTTTTTTTTAGCTTTCAATATAAATCTATTCTAAGAATCACTAAGATTGTTTTAGTAAAAAGGTGCGAAGTAGGGGGTCTAAATATTGACACTTAAAATCTTTTGCCCCGCGAAAAAGAAAATGCACTATGTAACACTAACTTATATTTATAATCACTCCAATTTATGTTTAAATTTTACAATTGGTCAAATATTACAAGATTTGTCAAGGAATTAAAGCTGTTTTAGTGTTAATTCCTTGGACAATGACGTATTTGGCATGTTTTTGTCGTTAACAAATTCTATTTTAAAACTTAAACCAACTGTTTCAACGAGGCGTAATTTTAAATCCATAAATAATATTTTTTCTTTATTACTATATAGGCTGATATAGAAAATTTTGTTTATTTTCGGGAGACGACTTTTTTTTACCCATTCCTTGGCTCTAGCTCCAGGTTTTTATCCATAATTTTCCAACATACAAGTTTGCTTTTTGACGTTTATAATATAAATTATAACAATATCATTAGTTCAATAAAACTGGCTAACAACAATATCTGACTTCCGTGATAACTAAATCCGATTTATAACTAAATCCATCTTAGTAAATCTAACTATATATCTTTAGTAATAAAATCAATTAAACGGTCCCTTTATATGATGAAAATTTTGACCATTTATGGCTAAAAACACGATTTTTATTTCGTCGCTATAAATTTTTTTGTATATTTGCCGCTTGTAATACTCACCTGAAGCACATTGTGTGCAATGAGCTTACTTTTACATTATACTTTTACTATAAATGTATCCTTTGTGATGGATAATAAAGTTGTTCGGTTTAGAACCACCCTCTACTACTTAAAGTAATATTACCTCTCTAAAAGAGCACTTACTTCCGAAATTGATTGCTACTTTTACATGCCTTTTCTCTCAAGAACATTGTAGTTTTCTTCACATAGAAACATTTACACGAAGTTTGAATTGTTATTTTTTTCAACATACAGGATGTCACTAAATAAATGTTTAAACTTCACTAAATTGTAGAAAAAAAAGGAAATGTATTTTTTCACTAATACATTAATAGCTTTAAATTTTAGCCTGCTAATAAAACAAAATATAACTAGTTTTTTACTATCTACTAAAATGATTACGAAAAAGGATTAATATCACTAGTCAACAAATACAAAAAAGAAATTGCGACTCATGTAATAATGGCTGTCGTGGGAGTTTAAACCATCCTGATTGCGAATTTAACAACGAAAATTTTCCACTACGTATAGATTTTTAGTTATATATTATATCAGTTATTTTTATTAAATACAAACATTTTTTTATAATATTTATACATATGTTCAAAACAATAAAAAAAAACAAAAAATTTTAAGAAAAACAGGATTTATTTACAAAAATACACATGAAAATACATTTATAGTAAATCTTTCGTACATAACTTTTATGCAAATGTTGACTTTCGCTTATATTCCTGATCGTTTTCTCTCAAAAGAAACCAACAATAATCTCCCTTCACTGCTGGATCCCATCTACCTTGCTTCATTAATCTGTCTTGGTGGAACCTTTCTCCTTGCTCGTCACTAACCGCATCCAAATTTCATGGGAACAAATTTAAATGGCAATGCAAGAAGTATATTTTAAGAGACATGCGATAGCCCATTTTGTAGTAGCTTTCAAGTAGTTCTTCCACAAGTTTTTCGTAGTTTTCTACTTTTTTGTTTCCTAAAAATCTCGAAACAATTGTTTTAAATGAACTCTAGACAGCTAATTCAACATCACTTAATTTTTGATCAAACTGTTGACCTATAAATATTTTTCTAATTTGTGGTCCAACAAATATTCCTTCCTTAAGCTTAACATTACTTAGTGTAGGAAAAGTTTGTTTAAGATATTTAAACGCATCTCCTTCTTTATCTAATGCTTTAATGAAATTTTTGGACTAATAAAGTAGCTAGGTACGCTATTTCCACTAAAAATTTATTTATAAAGTCGCTAGGCTTTCTGGTGTCGCAACCGGCGCTTTGATGTATTCAACGATAATAACTATTATACTATGGGCGTGTTATTTGTCAGTGCTGGTTGAATAATATTAACACTATTTTTATTTTGAAACCTATATTAGGCTATAGATTATGGGAATGACAGTACTTACTTTTTGAGATACAAGTATTTTGAAATGTTGAAGGTTAAGTTGTCAATAGCTCCGTTCGCGGAACCATCAGAAACTAATCACCGCCAATCAGATTGTCCAAAAGCAGTTGACGAACTGTCACCTGACCATTTTTGAAAATTCTGATTGGCGTTCACTGGTTTGTGATTGCTTTATTTGACGTTTTCCTTACTTAATTTTATGTTTATCCAGTTTTTTGCTAAAATTATAAAAGTAATCCTCCTTTTACTTTGGAAACACTATGAATTTTACTGATTAATACTGATTGTGCCGCGATTATTACTTTTAAGTCTAAGACAAGAAATTTCCATCACACAAAAATTTTATGTTGAAATTTACTAAAAAAGTTATTTAAGTATCACCTTAATGTTTGAAATGTAATTCACACGGTATGAGGTAAAGTAAGTGTTTTGGTAATTAATCTCTACAACATATTTGTCTGTTGAACTAAAAAGGGGCGCTAGACAAATCTAAATAATTTTGCTCTTCCCCCTTAATTGGCTAGTATTTTGTCCTTAGACATTCGAGTAGTTTTAGCATCCGCTGTGCTTTCGTTTTTAGTTATTTATGGTATAAATATCATTAAATGTTCCACACATTTAAAATTAAGAGGGAAAATTTTAAAGTTTCTGTATGTTTTTGCTCTTTCTTGAACATCTCTCAAGTTAAATGGTTAGGATAATAACAGTTTTCCCTAAACGGTTTCATTGTTATATCAATTATTAAAGGAATACCTAGTAACAGTAAGAAAAAGGAAATAAATGTATTTTAAATAAGATAAGAGAAACAAAAAATATCTTGAATGTTAAATATAATTAAACCTCTGATACAATTTTGAAAAGACGAAGTTTTCTTCTTGCGAATTGCATTCTGATTCTTTCTCGGTATGGGTTTCGACTACTTCATAATTCCAGATCTGTATCGAATGAAATTTACATATAGCAAAACCATTGTTTCTTGTTTTTGACATTTTATGATCGATCAAAGGTTTTCGGGTATTCTGGTTTGTGTGCTGAGTCCTTCTCAGGACTGTAAGGCAGCTGACGTTTCGGTGAAATCTCACTCACCATTTTCAATGCTTACTGCACGGAGTCTGTGGGCGAACTGATGCTTGCGACTCGGCTGCTCTTGGTCTCGTGTGTAAGTGGGGTGCGTTCGGTGGCTAGATGGTTCTGGCCAATCAGGTTGCGAGACCTGCTGCTGTCATCGGCCCTGTTGTCAATGTTTGAGGTCGTGTTCCCGAGTTCTGATCAGTTTCTTTACTACCCACCACTAGTTGATGTTTTGTAAGCAGGTTTTTCCAAGTATTAGAAAATCGCTGGCTATCATCTCTGCTATTTAAGTTGTTGACCAGTTTAACAAGTGTTCGGCCAGTGCAGAAGAAATTGTTATTTGCTTGATACCGTTTATATGTTCGTCTCTTCTGACGCTTATTTTACGGTTGGTTTGGCCTACTACAAAATGTATACCAGTGCTATGAGGAGACTGGCATGATATCCAAAAGACCAGGACCCGAGCGAAAAAGAGTAACCTCCCATGATACTTGCTGTACTCCCCGCGTGGAATTTAGTACACCCTCTGGTTTTCTAGAAGGATTCTTTCGATAGGTGTTGGCAGGAGATACTTTATCTTTATTGAGAACTTTTGCGATTTCGTCTGCAGTATCTCTGACATAAGGAACAAACGCTTTGGAGCTCTTCTCTTGGTTTTCGCGGTTTTTTGGGGTCCAAGCGTTTGTTTTTTAGAGCTTTGTCTATATGTTCTTTTTTATAACCATCTTTTGTTAGGGCCATGTTCATTTGTTTGTGGTAATTCTGTTGATCTGTAAGGGCCTGCGATCGAAAAGCCAGTGATTTCATTACTCCTAATAAACGGGCGGGCTGGTGATGTGAATCGGCGTTGAGGTATCTCTTGATGTCAGTGGGTCTTCTGTAGATAGTATGTGAAAGCAAGCCATTCCCTTTTCTTTTCAGTAGGATATCTAGAAAATGTAGTTTTCTTTCCTGTTCTGTTTCCATGGTGAATTTGATTTTTGGGTGTATATTGTTTATATGATTCAGAAAATTTTTGAAATTTTCTTCCCCATGTTGCCAGATAATGAATGTGTCATCTACGTAACGTAGCAACAGTCCTAGTTTGTGTGAGGAGGTCTCTAAAGCTTTTGATTCGAAGTCTTCCATAAATAAATTAGTGAGTGCAGGAGATAGCAGCGATCCCATAGGGGCTTTCTCGACTTTTTTTTATATCGCTGGCCTTGACAAATAAAATAGGTGTTATCAAAACAGTATCTAGCTAATTCGACAATATATTTTGGTAGATTGTATTTGTTTTCTTTTAAAGAAAGAGCTTCTTTGACTGGTATTTTCGTGAAAAGTGATGTTACGTCTAAACTAACTAGAAAATATTTTTCTTGTAAACGTATGTTTTTGATTATTTCGCAGAAATGTTGCGTGTTTTTAACGTTGAAGGCCGCTTTTACGACGATGGATTGGAGAATGGTGGGTAGATGTTTTGCTAGAGCCTGAGTTGAGAAACCAACAGAGCTTACTATTGGTCTTAAAGGGTGCTCCGGGCTTATGTATTTTGGGTAAGCCAATAAAGTCTAGGACATATGTATATGAAAATTGATTATTATATTGTCACCAAAAAAATCGTTTAAAAATATTTTCAAATTTAACATTTCGCATATATTTGCCATTTTGATACCAAAAGTGGTTAATTTTTATAAATATCTAAAGTATAATCAAAGTTTTAGCTATAATAATATTTGGTATAATGTGGGTTGAAAATAAACTTTTTAGAAACTCTTCTTTTCCGTTAAAAATGTTTTTTTTCGTAGTTATTATGATTACAGCGTGGCCAGAAGATAACAATTTACTGATGTTCAGCTTATGACACGGCTGAAAGGAGGTGCGGGGATAGGGGAGGCATATGACGAAAGTATAGTAAGATTAAAGGGCTGTAAATGTTAGATAAAAAAGTTATGTCGTTTTCAACGCCTCTCAAATGAATAAAAGAACATAAAATATCCAAAAGAAATTTATGTACTATAAGCTCTTAAAACGTCTTTAAATTTTATATTATTAGATTATCAATAATATTTCATTCACAAATATTGAAAGAGGTTTGGTGTAAATATTTTGTATTACCAATTTTTTGCTTGCGAACTTCTCTCAAACTTTTAACATTTCTACTTGACATATTTCAATGTGTTGTTTATCAGCGATACTAGCACCCTCGTTAACGAATCTAATCCAACCTTGGCTTTTTATGTCGACAGTTCAAGGGAAAGTCAAAGTTGAAGAAATGATATTAATGAAATCCTAAATTACAAAATATACATTACAATATTAGGCCGAGTTTTTTATCGTTATATTTTTAAGGTTGATAACTTACTTGACTTGTCGCATTAGTCAATTTAAATCTTCTTCAGTCAACTTAAACTCGTATCAAAGTTAGACCATATCATTGAATTAGGAGATAAAAATTTAATCCAATGTTCTTTTTCAAAATGTGCAGAAAAGTAAGAAAAAAATCAAATCACTATTGAAAATCAATTTTATGATTCCATTACCATTTTTTCTATTTCTGAATACGGAATACTTTTAAAAAATTAAGATTTTAATGCCCGATGTTTATGTTATTCTTTCCGCAAAAAAAAACTTGATAAGAAATATTGAAAAAACTCAAATTTATTTTTCACATACTAAATACACATATTTTTAAGTTTCATGGATCTCCATACGTATCGAACATCCTAAAAATGTTTAAAATGCTGTAACTTCGGTTCCTTATAATAAAATTTAAAAACAATTTTAGAGTTAGTTTGTGCGGCATATCAAAGGGAGCGCTAATCATAAAAACTATTTCGATATCTTCAAGAGTTAAATACAACTTTACAGCTGTTTACTCTATTAACACTGATACATGATTAAATAGAAATAAATCCGAAAACCAAAAGCCGATGTTTATATTCCTATTGTCCAAAATTTATGCAAAAATGGTGTGTCATGAGAATAAAAGCCATGAAAAATGAAAAACAAAATTTTCACAGAAAAAAACAGAGATTTTAAAAAGTTTCTTTACGACCTACATAATAGTATCTAAGATATTTATAGAAAGTAACGATTTTTGGTAACAGTTCAACAAATACGTCCTTAGTGGTGAAATTAGGAATAAATTGCTTTGGCATTATTTGTGAATAAACTTTTATTCCTGAAGTTGTAGTGGTTCTTTTGGATATAGCCGCACCCCAGCCTTAATTGATGACGCTGTATAAATACTTGGACAATTTAAATACAAGGTATAAAGACGGTAATAAAATATTGATTTTAACGAACCCTACACAACATACACAATTGCTAATAAATATAAATATCACTACTGGGTGGTTCCTATATGTCTATCATCAAAGATATAGTCCCAAAATAGGAAGGTCATCCCGTATATTTTTTAAAAAGTTTTTAATTTTAAATTTAGAGTTAAATGTAACAATATAAATACACAATGTTGCGAAAATTACTCTTCATGTAAATAAAAGACCGTGATTATTATCGGTCGTCTGTGGACCGACCTTCTAAATTTGACATTAATACAAAAACGAATCGTTTGTTAAATTCATGACTGCCCGGGGGCTCTGTAACAGTAAACATTTATCTTGTTAATTCAACCACAAGGTTTTTGTCTTTACACGACTCGGTTTTTGTTTAGGTTGCAAGACAAAACAAATAATGATCATGTAGATCGAATTAATTATAACCCAATGATTTTTATGTTTTCATATAAAAGGTAATAAAGTGGCAATATATATATTTCGTCAGTCTGAAAAATAAAAATTTATGTTATATTTTTATAGGCAAAATTACCATTTTCTCGATTTTTGGTATATATTTATATTTCAGCAAACGGAAGTTAATTCAAATTAAACTCTTTGCGCGCCATGTAATGTTGAGTATATGACAATGTTAACCAAGAACAACCTCACGTACCCATTATGGTACAAGCTAGTGAAAATAAACCTAGTTCGAAGACTATCATGTTCCAACATTAAAAATAGATTTAAAAATTAAGATTTCAGTAAGAAGTAAATAAATTTATTTTCTGCCATATTTAAATAGTTGCCTATATGTACTGTCTTTTCAAGCAGAAGAAATGCAAGAATATATTCAAACACTTTATTGTTGTCAATATAACGTTTGTTAGGACTTCTAAATTGTCTGGCTGAGTCAGGTATACTTTAGTTTCAAAGGATTACCACAAGCAATCATCAACGGGGGTCAAATCTGGTGATCTGGCTGGCCACTCAATTGTCCCTCTACTGCCTATCCAACGATTCGTAAAAACCTCATCCAAATAAACACGGATAGGGGCAGCATAGCTCACAGTTTACTTATTTCCATGATGAACATCCCCATGCGTTTAGTTCCTTGAACTAAATTCTTCTTACCAGCTGGGTATAGGCTTTTGGAATTTCTTGTGCCTGTCTTTAAATTCGGTTTTGCTATTTTGAACCGGGAGATTCTTAGCACCCATGACCCATCGAAGGGCTGCCCGGGATTAGAGGCAGTAAAAGTTTTGTTTCTGGCTGTAGTAATATTCTGGAAAATCATTAGTAGTGTGGTTTCTCGTTGCCTTCACTGCTTTAAGATCAGCCGCCTCTAACATGGAGAAGCACCGCTGTTTGCAGCCTTCCACTCTTGATCAGACGCTGCAGTGCAAGTTTTGGTCCGTCCAGGCTATTTGATTTTACCGGTTCTACCCATATCTGGGTGGTGTTCTCCTATCCGCCATCTTCGGGAGGCGCCCGATGGAGGACTAGCAACCCCACACGATAATTATAAAATGTATGTTCTTTCTTCGATTACACTGTCCAGCACATCGTATTTTAAATTAATTCTTGTTAATGTATTTCTTAAACAAGTTGCTGGATGTTTTATACTTTATGCTGTATTTATTTTTCTATATAAAATAACGCTTTTTAGCTCCCTTAGTTGAGAACAAAACTGTTTAATATGTATTTACAGCATACTTGAACGAGAATACTGAAAACCAAATTACAGCGGAAATTAAAATATCTTTGTATACTTTGAAGTAGAATATTCCTTAAACGTCATAAATTATTTACTCTTATTGTTTTCCATGATTATAAGCTCTGGAGCAAGCAACGTCAAAATCTAATAAAATAAAATAAGACTTTTTAAACTTGCTGTCCTATATTTTCCTATACATTATTCGATAGAGTTACATACAGGGTCACAATTAATGCTAGGCATAAAAGCAGCTTCTTATTCATTATTAAACATGATATATTTGAAACTTATTAATCAAGTACACTGTTAAAAATAACCTTAAATTGAATGCAAATTTAGTGTCCATTCTACTTTAAATTTAATGATTTTGTACCTAAAATAGTGAGTAATTTATATTTACTTTAAATCTAAAGAAATTCATTCAAATATCAGTTCGTCGTGCATTAAATTTTATTAAATGTTGTATATTAAATTTCAATAAAGTAACTGAAAATATATTTCAACTTTTTGTCCATTAAAATTAATTCACATGCAGTTTAACGTTAAAAGAATTTACATTAATATTCACGGTACATCCCATGAGATTCCGGGAGATGGCGCGAATTGTATTGAAATTTTTATTTAGTATGATATAAGTTGCTTAAAGTACTTAATTTTTTTATGATGAGGTATACATGTCTGCCGGTACTGACGAAAACCAATGAGTTCGAAACTGGTCTACAGATAATGGTACACTACCTATGGGAAAAATTTCCACCTTTTCCTAGTAGCAGAATTTTTTGACCTCATATGGACGTTGGTGCATTAAATATGTGATAACACTGGTTGTATATTGAATGTACATAGTCACCTTAAATAGTAATGATCAAAAGTTTAAATTTAATGTAATATTACATTAAATCCAATAGAATAAATTAGTTTAGATTATTGTAAATTATTAAACTTAATGCATTAAAATAAACGCATTTAATAAACTTTTATGAAATTTGCTTCCACCATATTTACCTTAAATTTAATGCATCTCCTTCTTACAGTGTAGTTAAATATATACAGGGCCATCCATTAAAACATTTTTTGAAATTACGGAGATGTATGTTATGCAATAAATATGTCACTTTTATATTGATAAATATCCATACGAAACTTGAAGGTAGTGGTCATGTCTGTTGTCCGGCATATTTACATAAAATTAATTTACTACCTTCATAAAACTGCGACGTCTGTTGAATGTGATCTGAACCACATAAATCCTCAATGCAGAAAATACCTCAAGAAAATAAATACGTTTTCTGAAATCTTAATGGTTGTAAAATTGAGGGTTATTTTAATGTTCTTCAACAACATATAACTGTATATAATGCAACTATATTTGATCTACATAAAACAAATTTGAAACTATAATTACAGACTTGTAATTTTACCCTTCCATGTGTGTCCTTTTTTAGTGGCCCTTTTTGTTTGTTTAACAAAAAGAGTTCCTGACAGACCTCAGTGGTATGAGGCGTGCGTTCCTATTATATATCTATGTTGACTCAGGTTTTTAATATTTTAAAAATCAGTAGATGCTTCTTTTCTATTTATTTTAATGTATTTTAGAGCAATTAAACAAATATTAGTTTGTCAGATTTCACTTTGTAACTGGCTGTTCACTTATCAGGCAACGCCAATTCAAAAAAGTACTTTTTTATTGCATTACGTGGCAAATAATTATTTCTTAGCGTTTCTCAAATTACCCGTCAGTTCCGCAAAAAACGAGGCAATAAAGTATAATAAATTAACCACCAGCAAGTTTCTCAACAATATACACTTAGTGAATATTGAATCCTTTATGCCATTGATAAAGCGTGGGTGTTTAAAATTTATGCCAACATATTAGAATATTAAAATCAATTAACTAAGATTGTATACTAGTTTAAATTTTCCAAGCCGTTACCATTGCTCAAAGCAAATTTTAATTGATGATTTATTAATAATGTATAAACTTTAATAAATATATTAGATTTAGAATTCTGTGAAATTTATCTGGTTTGCATAAACATAATAAAAATATTTGCTAACTAATTTGTGACGCACTTTTATATAGTAGTCATTCGCGAACCTCCTTTTGTTACGGCAGCGGAACATTGGTAAATGGATATCTATCCTGCAGACAATCATCAGTCAAACGCTCAGCGTAAGGGTATTCCAAAACTATCCTAAATACTCCCAGTCGGTATCCACTCACGGTCGAGATATTCCTATCCTCTGAACTGTTCAATGCTTTGACACTCTGGTGATCAAGACATCCACTCGGTTGTCGGTTTCGGGCGCTACCCTCTGGATGAATATGGTAGAGGGTTCACTTTGCACCGGAAAATCCTTGTTACAGCGGAGAAACGTCAAGCCAGGGGTTAATTGCGCGTTTTAGTATTAGCTGCTGGATGCCAATTATTACCTGAAATGTAAAAAAATGGGAACAAACGGTTTTCCTGTATCCTGTATGCTATACTTTATAATGATATGGCCTAAAACTAACTTACAACCTAAGATCGACAATAATATAAATAAATAGATTATATGGAGGTCAAGAGTATGTATGTGTGCTGTTCACGGCACCTCCTACTTTTCAAGCGATAGCGGTACGGTAGACGGCAACCCGGCGGTATCATTACGATGCTATTCATGTTGCCTCGTACTAAAATCCGCGACTCTATTCACAACGTCTCGTATTTCAAATTCTCGATGCTGTTCACAGCGCCTCGTACTTAAAAGTCAACCGGTGGCGGTATGTTAACTGTAACCCGGCATTGATTGGCGGTAGGTGACGTCTTTTGTATGCGGTGGTGTTCTACGCGGCGACGGTAAACATCGGGGAGATAATTCTGGATGTAATGGGTGGCGACAGTTATTGTGCGCCCTTAGTGACAGACTTCGGTGAGCACCTGGCAGTAAAACACGTTCCTGGTCATTACGGAACCAAAACAAAGCAAAACCGACGGCATGCAATGCATGTTTATAGAGATGACGGCAGGATGGGAAGGAAGGTACCGAAGCTTATAAGGGTATTCGACAACGTTGGCCATTATGGGTAGGATGAAAAGAAAACAGTGAATGGTGAAACACCATATACATACAAGTCTTGCTTCACCTATATTGCCAGACCATGAAGGCGCGATCCCGCAGGTGACCTGGGCAGTCTGTTTGGGCTCTGCATCTGGGGGGAGAACGCGCAGATCTCAGTAGATTAGTGGCCAGCGCGGTTCTAAATAGTTTCTCCGAACGATGAACCGTGGTCGACTTTCGTGTTCCCACTATAGTGACGACTTGGGTAAATCGCTCACACAGTACTCGCTATATGACTCGGTTTTACCATGTATGGACTCTTCGAAAAACATCGGAATATCTTATTTTCTGGAATGGCGTTGTAGAACTAATTAGAGACCAGTAATAGCTACATCATGCCCAAAATTGTGTAACTTCGTTTCAGACTACATATTTTTCGTGATGTAACTATTGCATTATTTTGTTGTTAAATTTTTATTTGTTGGAACGGTTATGTATAAAGGACCTCACACATTCCTTATGGAAAATTAACCTCCGTTAAATTGGTTGAATTTTCGATATGTTGTATATCTCATCTATCTGATAAAAAGTTTCAATGACAGTCATTGTTATGGTTGAATAATTGGAATGTTTTGTTATGTCAAGTGACACCATTATATACGTCGTCATAGCAGGTAAAACCGTGTCATAAAACGTCATGGTTCAAATGATATTCTTTTTTCTTACTTCCAAGGGGTTCAGAGTGTTCTAATTGCCGTTAACAAATATTGTGGGTATCAGCGTAATATCATATTATGTCATGCAATATGAATTCACCATGTCATATGACGTCATATCAGGTCATTTCAGATCACAAAATGTCATAGCGTTCAGTTTGATTTTTTTTATGATATATTGTATTTTATTGTGAATCATCATGTTATTTATTATCTAATGACTAACGTATGTCGAGTCACAAGCCGCTACATCTTGTCAGTTCATTTCACAGTGCGTCACAGAAGTCATTTTGTGACTTCTTATTGAAGCATATTATTGTGTGACTTATCTAATTATTATTATTACTTAATCATAGGATATTGAAATGATGTTCTATGGGTAAAAATAATTTTCTCACGTATAGCTTTTAGATTGAGAAATAACATTTTGAGAGCTGTTGCCTCTAGCATTAACTTTACTCAGAGTTTACCATGTGGAGGTTACTTAATCGAACTTAAATTCCTCAGTCAACGTTAGTTAGTAATTTCTTGTAGTTATCCAGTTACTCAGTTGAAACTATTCATTTTAATCATATATATTCTAATCCAGCGTTTATGATCAGTCAAATTTTAGTGAATGTTTATTAGGAATTTTCTAACATATCATCTACATCAACTGTCAAATCATCTTCCATTCCGGCTTCACGATTATCAGCATTCCTAGTCCTATTACTAAAACTTGGGTATTGTATTTGCCTTATGATCTTATGTAGATCTTCCTAACCCTTTTGGGCATGTAACTTTTCTGTGCAACTGAGTAATTGGATAACTACAAAAGAATATAGACAGACAGTGACTGAGATATTCGAATTCCATTAAGAGACCTCCACGTTGTAAACTCTGGATAAAGCTAATGTTAGCAGCAACAGCTTTCCATGTTGCTGCGAAATATGAAAGTTGTATATGAGAAAAGGATTGTTACATATAGCGCATCGCTTGAATATTCAATGACCAAGTAACACAAACTGAGATGAAATTACAGGATAAGACACAGGGTCATATGCAGAAAAACAGTGACATGCAGTTACTGACACATTATGGTGGCTTGTGAAGTGACAAACATTACACCTTGAGTAGTGAATAACATGATGACTCGCAGTAGAACACAACATATAAGAAGTCGAAGTGACCGCTATAACGTTATGTGACCCGAAATTATCTGATATGACGTTATATGACACGATAACTTAATGTGGCATGACATAATATGATATGTCACGGAAGTTAAAAAAATAATATCATTTGGATCCTGACGTTTTGTGACACGATTTTATCTGCTGTGACGTGGTATGACATGGCGTTATTTTCATTTTGTAAAATAACATTCCCGTTGACCAGAACAGTCACTAGATATTTCGGAACCTATCTAAGTCCCTAGAAGTAGAATAAGAGTAATATAAGAATCCAGTCCTAAGCAATGTAAATACAGAATAATTATACTTCAGCAAGCTTCATCTCGAAATCCTGAAGATTTGTGGCTTTGTGCCCATTCAGACATTTAATCTGTTAGGTGAGATACATAACATATCAAAAATTCAGCTGATTTAACGAAAATTAAATTTTCATAAGGGAAATGGTGGCTCTTTCTCCATTACATCTTATAAGCAGTTACAAATTGTCTGATTATACTAGTCAACAAACAAAAAAAAATTGCGACTGATGGTATAATGGTTGTCCGTGGGAGTTGATAGCATCCTGATTGCGAATTCAACAACGAAAAATTTTCACCACGTATAGATTTGGAATTATAGAATGTATCAGTTATTTTTATTTAATATAAATATTTTTGTATAATATTTATACATAAGATCAAAAAAAAAAACAAGATATTTTAAGGCTAACAAGATTTATTTACGAAAATACACATGAAAATGTAATGTTAGTCAGTCTCTTGTACATAACTTTTTTGTAAATGTTGACTTTTGTTTATATTCTGGATCATTTTCTCTCATAACAAACAAACAATAATCCCCATCATTGCTGGATCTCATCTGCCTTGGTAGCTTTGCACCATTGTTAATATGTCTTGATAGAACTGTCCTCCTTGCTCGTCACTAACCGTACCCAAATTTTCTGGGAAAAAAATTAATATGAGAGTGCAAAAAGTCCATTTTAAGAGATATGAGACAGTCAATTTTGCAGTTTTTGTTTCCTAAAACCTCGAAAACAATTGTTTGAAAGAAACTCCACTCAACTAATTCAACATCACTTCATTTTTGATCAAATCGTTGATTCCTTAGTATTTTTCTAATTTGTAGTCCAACAAATATTCCTTCCCTAAGCTGAGCATTACTTAGTTTAGGAAAAATTTGTTTAAAATATTTAAACACATCTCCTTTATCTAATGCTTTAACGAACCTTTTAATTATTCCTAGTTTAATGTGTAATCGAGGTAACAATACTTTTTTGGAATCAACAAGAGGTATATTCTTTAGGTTAGCTTAACCTGGAATATAATTGATCACTCGAAAGCCATTCTTTTACTTGGTAATGGCTCTGTGTTGCTCTACTGTCCCAAAGACAAAGGAAACAGTAATACTTCATAAATCTACCCAGAAGTCCTAGTAATAGACCTATGACTTTTAGGTCACCACATAGTTGCCGCTTATATGTATCATAGCGTATTGCATTTAGAATAAGTGACATACTTTCATATGTTTCCTTCATGTCAACAGCATGTACAAGAGGAATAGAGAGTCTTTTGTTGCCATTATGGAGCAGAACTGCTTTTAAACTTATTTTAGAAGAATCTATAAATAAGCGCCATTCGTCCGAGTTATGTGCAAATTCTAATTTTTCCATAACACTATTTGGATTAACACAAACACAGCTTTAGTTCCAGTGGCCAGGAAATTCCATTGTTGTAATCTTGACCCTTATACCTCAGCATGCTCTTTGGATAAGTAGAGGTCCCGAACTAGATCATTTAATTCAAGTTATTCGATTAAATGGAATGCTTTTCCTTCACTTTCGGGAAAATAGGAACCGTTCTTTTCTGGTACATGATCAGGTTCTACCTTATCATCATATATTTCTAAATCTTCCTCTCATTTTGCCTGGGCGCTGAAACTGAAAAACCGGTTGTATTGCTGAGGGAATATCCGAATACTCAATATTATGTTTTTGCTCTTTCTTGCAAACCAGACACTTTTGCCATGCAAAAGTAACAGTCGTTAAAATGGTTTGTTGGTTCTCGCTCAATCATTGTAACTGCAAAAGGCATAGAAGAGCCTTTGCCATTTAACCAGTTACTTAGATTTGCTGCACAGGTTTGGCAACATATGTGCGCAGCCCATTCCTGATCTTGATCGCCAACAAGACATCCAAAATATTTATGATAAGCTACTTTGGCCATTTTGTTAATTGTCCTTTTCCGCGATTTAGGGGTAAACTGACCACATATGTAGCAAAAACTATTTGCGGGGCTAACAGAGCCACGTTTCTGTACTTTAAACATTTTTGTACTGTCACGTACGTCGATTCAGAGATGTGATACTACGTTTACAGGCGTCAACTAACTTTATTCAACACAAAGATAACACTAATACAAGGCTTGTTCGCGCACTTCGCTTCTCTATTTAATACTGACAAATACTCGTGCTAAACCAGTACTGATGATACGACTGTCGGCTAGCTGCTTTTGTAGCCGTTCCGTACTTCTATTATTTTCTAGAAACACTGTATATCGGAAGTTCAAAAACGATGGTGTATTTCTGGTATACAAGGGCCATCTATAAGTAGATTCGGTTACGAGAGAGTAAAATTTGAAATTATATGGGTTTCAATGAGTACTTCCGTTATTTTAAGCCCTAGGGAGTTGAAATTTCGTGGTTGACTTGTCATCTCCAGACACCCTCACGTGGTGTTGCCAGATTGTGCACAATTTCCCTAACTTACGGAAAACATAAATTCGGCGACGTCATGCTCCGGTATATTACTAATTACTTTTTAAAATAATGTGATTAAAATACTCATTAATTTTTGCTGAAAAAATGACAACTGAAAAATCTTACGTGTTAGGATGTGTTCAGCATCATTTTATCATTTGCCTTAAAAATTATTTAAGAAAATTTCATGTCAAAATTTGTAAATTGTAGAGTTATGAGCCTTAAATGCAGGTCTAAAATTTTGGAAATGCTTTGTTTTTCACGTTCAGTATAGCATCGCGACAATACAAAAATTGCCTATAACCTATCCGCGCGCATACTTAGAAATTAAGTTAGAACTTTCAGTGATATCTTCTCGAAGTAGCTTTTCTCAAAAATATTCGCACATACTTATGATCGATTCTATATAAGTTTTATAATTATCATTAATAAATAATAAAGAAACATTATTTATCCTAAATAAAAATATCGGATAAATTTTTTTTTGATTCAGAAATTGAGATTCTCGTATGATTGACTGATTGATTGATATAGAAAGCTAGGGTTGAGAAGTCCTTTCATTGCAGCTTAAAGGCCTGTGTATTAGTTTGTCTTTTGGTTACAGATCTTCTGGATGGATATATCCTTGAAGGTGTCTCCATTAAGTTAGAGTTTCGCATTCGAAGATCACGTAGTCTACATGATGGTTGTTCATTATAGATGCCCTGAGGCTGCAGTAGTCGGTTATCACTTCTGTCAGTAGCCTAATTGGTTCTCTGCTAAAGCGCAAGACATCGTGGTTTTGTGTGCCCTATGCTTTGCTCATAAATAGTTTGCTGTGTCTGTGGCCCGTAATGTGGTTCCAGTGGCTCTTGTGTCGATTTTTTCACCAAGATATCTATCAATAAATTAGTGATGTCGAATACTGATTTCGGTTCAATAAATGTGGTTGCAGACCTGTGTTTTGCAAGCTGGTTCTTTAATAGTCTAATAATATTTTATTCCATCTGTAAAAATGTCAATAAAAAAACTTCTTTGGTATTAGAGATATTTTTCTGAGTAAGTCCCAAAAAATTTGGCAAAGAGAATTTCATATAATAAAATAAAAATATGGAAAAAGACAGCTCTATTTTTTACTAAATGCCAGCTTCACATTTTTATAGTAATATGGCTTAAGCATAATAGGTATAAGTCCTAGTATACGACATTTTCCTGTAAACTGGTAGAACTAAAAAATTAACCAATTTTAAAAAGACATTTAAAAAAATAAACGTTTAACTAAATGAGCAATGAATGTATTCTTATACTTACTGTATATGCATTTCAGAAATTTAGTTTAAAATTCCTTGGTTATCTAAAATGCAATTTAATAATCCGGCCACTTAAACTGCCAACTACTATCTGCCCTTAATTCCATTTAACCAGTCTGTTACCCGATTTAATATTTAATCCATATTCCAATAGTAATGGGAAATAATGTACTTGGAGCATCGTTTTAAAGAAAGATAAATAATTGAAAATTCAGTCCCACTGCTCTTTTGGCTGTTAAGTGTTCATTTCGATAAGTGGTTTTTTCATATTGATAAATTAAAAATATGAAGTAAAGGGCTATTAATTTTGTGTGGTAAAACAGTCAATATCAAAAATGTAAATTATCAAGAGTATATTATTATATCCCATCTATGGTAATTTTGGGGTTCGAAGAAATCAGACATTTCTCACTTGAGAAAATTGGGAAAAATATTTAATAACATTCATATTGAGAACAGTTAACTTACAGAGTACAGGAAATGGGTAAGAATTCAATTTTTCTTTTTAATTGTATACACACTTCGTAAAAGTTGCAAGAAATTTAAAGAGTATTTCTTGAAATTAAAGAAATGTTGAATTTCGGTGAAATCAAAAGTTAATCGAAAATTAATATATTAAGAAGAAAAACGATAAGGATATGTAAGCTATAAAATGTAAAATTATAATTTCAGATTCTGTTAATTCAAAAACTATTAAATGTTATAGTCAAAATGTAGCTGATATTTTTCAGATGACTGAGAATTAACATAACTCGCAAGATGTAAATAGTGCAAGAAACTTTGAGAAGTGGTAATATGTCACTCCAAGATTTTGAAATTTAAATAATTATTTAAATAAAAATAATTTATATACCACTTTTTTAAAACGGGCTAAGAAATATAAAATAATTTAACACATTGTCTTGAAAATTTGAGCTTATGAATTTTTAATAGCAATGAAAATACTTTTAAGAATTAACACGAAAAACGTGAAGTGCTTACAATAAAAGTATGGAGTGTAGAGAGTACACAATAATTATTATCTATTTCATCCCACGTTTTTCGTTTACAATTATTTTCATAACAATTAAAAATTCGCATTTTCAAGTTTTCAGGACAATGTGACAAATTATAAGTGGTGGCCTTTCCTTAGGTTTGCAGGTTTGCGCAACCTCCAAAAAATGTAAATTAAAATAAAATATACTAATAAATATAATTACAAATCTTTTTTTATTTCTACTGATAATTTAATGCTTAAACTTAAATCAATTTGTTACTTAGATTATACGCGAACAGCAGTCAATTATTGAAATAGTTTAACTTACTTCGCCTAAAATTACGCCTGAAAACGTTATCACTTTGCTGGTTTGCAATTTTAATGCAATCCAAGCTAATCCATTAGAGCGTATATGGAGTTGCCTATCTAAGACGGAAATTATTTTCATCTCATAAGCTTCATGTAGGTTGCAGGTCGACTTGTAAACCTGTGTTTAGTTTGCCCCACAAAATATCACTGTACTAAAAAGTTTCTCTTATGCAACCCACTGGACGAGTATTTGAACTTTTGCTTCCAGTCGCGTGTGGCTTTGAATTTGAATTTTTTATTCTCAAGGTTTCTTTTAACTATTTATGTAATGCAGACCGGATTAGAGAGCTGGTTCCACTTACAGATGGGTTAAAATTATATTTTTGATTTTTGTAACTACATATTCAGGTTGCAGGCCCAGGTGCTTCGCTAGACTTTACAATTGCTTTCCGTAGATATTTTCGTATAGAATTCAAATTTGCTTAACAACTGATTTTTGAGATACTCAAACCAAAAAGGTATCTAAAAATTTCTATTGTTTCACTTTTACGATTAAAACATTTCAAAATCCTGATTTCATAGCCAATTTTGGTAATTACGTAAGGGATGACCCTTGACATGAAAAAAGGATACCCCTGATAGTCTGTGTAACAACAAGAACCGCACAAGATTCTTAGTATAATTAGGATACGAGTTTGATAATACACAAGGTAATAAATTAAATTGAAAGTTTGAATACTATTTTGCAGTAATAATGTGTTGTTAATATAAATAACAAAAAACAAATAGGTAAGTAAAAAAAATATTTCCAATTTTAAAAATGTAAAAACTTTCAATGTATTAAGCTTGTTATGCGCAGAGCTTTTTTAAATGGTTATTTTTAGAATTTATTTTACGAAAAGATATCATTACATATTAAAAAACAAAGTCCTCCACCGCGTTTGTCTCTGCACAATTTTCTTAGTAACTACTGAACGGGTTTTATTCCGTTTAAATAGTAATATAATAAAAGGATCACTAATGTCCTATAAAAAATAAAATTTATTTTACTAGAATTATCTAATATAATTGCACTATTGTTTTTCAAGATTAACTTTACTTTATATACACTCACAGGCAAAAATATTGCATATTTTATTTTTAACTCTTTTTCTATATTGATTTGTTTTTCTTTACAACGTTATGTATTTTTTATTGTTAAATATTTTATGCCAGAGTGTTATACGTATATTAATTTACATATTGAAGCTTTACAATAGATTGAAAGAGGAATTAAAGAAATAGCCTGCTTTTGTTTATAATATTTAATTGGAAGGAACACGATTGATGACAATATAACAATTTTTTAACAGAACAGCAAACAGTTTAGTACTTTAGTATTTCCTTCTCTAGCTCAAGCGATAGCCTGCATCCTCCAATTCCAATGTTCCCTTGCAGTAATTTTTAATTCTGCAATTGAGTTAGAAGCTGGATTTCGTGCCCGTATAGGTCGCTTTAAGATATCCCATAAATGCTCTATGGGATTTGCATCAGTACTTATTGGTGGCCAATCTACAGTCACAATCCCAACAGCTTTAAGATACCGGATTACTGTTCTTGTGGCATGTGCACGGCATTAACATGCATTAGTACGAATTTATACAGGAATATACTCTGCAAGGTTGTCTATGTATCAGTCAGCATTCATTCTTAAATTCACTTCAATAAGTTCTGTGCGACTCTTCCAACTAATGCCACCCCGTAGCATAATGGAACCGCCTTCAACGCTAATGTTTTTTTCAAGATTGCATTTTGCAAAACGTTCTCCAGACCTTCTGTATACTTTACCACGTCCATCTGGCTTTTTCCCACTGGTCTTCAGAATGAGTATTTTAATCACATTATTTTAAAAAGTAATTAGTAATAAGTTAAGGGAATTGTGAACAATCTGACAACACTACATGGGCATGTCTAGGGATGACAAGTCAACCACGAAGTTTCAACTCTCTAGGGCTTAAAATAACAGAAGTACCTATTTAAACCAATATAATTCCAAATTTCACTCTGCCCCGTAGCTGAATTTACTTATAGATGGCCCCGATACTCGATATTTCTAGAAAATACCAGAAGTAAGGAATGGCTATAAAAGCAGCTGGCTGGCAGTCGTATCATCAATATTGGTTTAGCACGAGTAGTGGTCAGTATTAGAAGAGAAGCAAAGTGCGCTAATTATGTTAAATAAAGTTAGTTGAGCCTGTAAACGTAGTATCACATCTCTGAACCGACGTACGCGACAGTACAAAAATGTCTAAAGTACAGAAACGTGGCTGTGTTAACTCTCTACATACTCGTATGTGGTCAGTTTACCCCTAAATTGCAAAAAAGAACAATAAAATGACTAACGCAACTTTTCATAAATATTTTGGATGTGTTGTTGGCGACCAAAATAGAGACTGGGCTACTCATCTGAGCAGCAAATCTAAGTAACTGGGTAAACGCTCTTCTATGCCTTTTGCAGTTCCTATGATTTGGCGTGAACCAATAAATCATATTAACCACTGTTACTTTTGCATGACAAATGTGGGCGATTTTTCAAGAAAGAGCAAACATAATATTAAATAGCCGGATATTCCCTCAGTAATAAAACCGGTTTTTCATGGAGAAGGTTTACCAGTTCGAGCGCCTCGGCAAAATGGGAGGAAGATTTTGAAATGTACGATGAGAAGGCAGAACCCGATAATGTATCAGAAAAGGACGATTCTTATTTTCCTGAAAGTGAAGGGAAAGCATGGGGTATGGCCCATTTAATCGAACAACCTGGATTAAATGATCTAGTTCGGGACTTCCACTTGTCCACAGAGCATGCTGAAGTATTAGGGTCCAGATTACAATGGAATTTATTAGCCACTGAAACCAAAGTTACAATATTTAGGAACCTCAACCAGGAGTTATCCTCGGTTTTTACTCTGCAGGATAAAATATGTGTTTGTGTTAATCCAAATAATGTTATGGAAAAATTGGGATTGACACATAACCCGGACGAATATCGCTTATTTATAGACTCTTCTAAAAAAAGTTTAATAGCAGTTTTGCTCCATAATGGCAACAATATTCCTCTTGCACATGCAGTTGCCATGAAGGAAACATACGATAGTATGTCACTTATTCTAAATGCAATAAGCTATGATACATAAAGGTGGCAAATATATGGTTACCTAAAAGTTGTAGGACTATTATTAGAGCTTCAGGGTGGACTTACAAAGTATTGCTGTTTCCCTTATCTTTGGGACAGTAAAGCAACATAGAGCCATTATTAAGTAAAATAATGTCTTCCGCGAGATCAAAATATTCCAGGTGAAGCTAACGTAAAGAATATATCTCTTGTCCTAAAAAAGTGCTGTTACCTCCATTACACATTAAATTGGGATTGATTAAAAATTTCGTTAAAGCATTAGATAAAGAATGAAATGCGTTTAAATGCCTTAAACAATTTTTCTCTAAGCTAAGTGGTGCTAAGCTTAAGAAAGGAATATTTGTTGGACCACAAATTAGAAAAATACTAAGGAATCAACAGTTTGATCAAAAATTGAGTGATGTTGAATTGGCTGAATGGAGTTCTTTGAAAACAATTATTTCGGAGTTTTTAGGAATCAAAAAGTAGAAAACTATGAAAAACTTGTAAAAGAACTACTTGAAAGCTACTGCAAAATGAGCGTCGCATATCTCGTAAAATACATTTCTTGGACTTCCATTTAAATTTTTTCCTAAAAAATTTGGGCACGGGTAGTGACGAGCAAGGAGAAAGGTTCCAACAAGACATATTAACAATTGAGCTATGCTATCAAGACGGATGGGATACAATAATGATGGCGGATTATTGTTGATTTTTTAAGACAGAAAGCAATCAGGAATATAAACGAAAGTCAACATTTGCCGCAAAGTTATGTACAAAAGACTTACTATAAATATATTTTCATGTGTATTTTTGTAAATAAATCATGTTATCATTAAAATATCTTGTTTTTTTTTATTGCTTTGAATTTATGTATAAATATTATATAAAAATGTTTGTATTAAATAAAAAGAAACATTCTATAACTCAATCTATACATGTTGAAAAATTTTCGTTGTTGTTGAATTTGCAATCAGGATGCTTTAACTCCCACGGACAGCCATTATAACATGAATCTCAATTTTTTTTCTGTATTAGTTGGCTTGTGTAAATAGTTTGACTTGCTCAGTTGGACATTATAAATAGGATTATTACATGTTTCGATGAACTCCGTTAATAATAGTTTCAATTCAAAGTCACAAGAGCCGCATTTTATATTTTAAATTATTCAAAAATTGCTTCACTGTTTGTATTTTTCAGTTTTTCCAGCTGTTAAATAATGCAATGAATTCGATTCGACGCGACGATGTTATCGGGGGAATACGCTGTCCCCATTCGAATTATCAAGCGAATTTTGCGCTTGTAGTGTTTGATTAGATTGGCAGGAAATATTTTATTACTTGTATTTATACCTGAATTTTCCAGACTGCACCAAATAAGGCCATAAGGGAATTAAATAATCAAATTTTAACAGGATTTTTAATTTATTAACCAGCTTGTGACATGAATTATTTATGTTCTGTTTTCATCATTTAAATTTAATTAAGGCAATGAATTTTTTACAATTAATTCAAAGGTTTTATGTGATTAATAGTTCATAAAGTGAAGAGACGAAGTACAGATTTCTAAATTTAAATATATCTTAATTTAAAAAAATAAAAATATGAGAGGAAATTATATTTAACGTGGTACTTGCTAGAGACACCTAAGTGGGTTTATTTAAAGTTAATTCTTTTTTATACGGGTTGTCCCATTTTAAAAGTTACAGTTGATTTTTTTCCGAGGCCTTTTAATAGAAAATGACCTGAATAAAAGTTGCCGAATTTCAACGGAGACATCCAAATCTGACATTGACTTTGACATTGAGAATGGATTTTTTTTAAATGGCCCCAAATTTCATTTATAGGTCATTTGTCAAATTTGTTAAGTCCGATACTCTATTGAAGTGGGCTGGCTTGAACATCAAAATTATCGAAATGATGGTTGATAATTACCGAGTTTCTGATCCAACCGGGATCTCGACTCTCAAGGTTATTTTCGCCTTCACCTTGTTTTATGACCAGAAGCTCTGGTTTTTATAGCATAAATAACAGAGATTGGCATCAAAAGAGAGTTTAAAAAACCTGGTGACCTTGACGTGCGCATTTTAAGTCATTTTAAAGGTTACACCGTGTTAATTATATGTGTACTCCTATTTTAGATATGCATTTATGCCGTAAATGAAAATTACCTCCACAACTAATTTTAACTAAATTATTCGCTGGAAATATTATTCTTCACATGGTAAATTTACTTCATATGACTGAGATAGTACGTAATTTATCGTTTTGATTATTACGTGTTAGGATTCATTTACGTATCAAAAACTATTCACGCCAATGCCTACATTTAGTAATCGATATAATAATACAATGCCCAGGACCCATGGCATGGACGTAGCAGGATGAATTTTTAGTTTCCATTTTGGTGTAACCGATAAAGGCAAATGAAGGCAAAATTCTGATTAGGACGATGTGACCTTTAAATGTGAAGGTCAAGGGCATCAGCTTTTTAATCGTTATTTGCTACCAATCTTTATTATTTCCACTATGAAATTTATAGGAGGTCTATGCATAAAACAATCTTGATTTCAAAATGACCTAGAAAACCGATGACCTCTGAATAAAAATTCATGTCATTTTATTGTAGGACGCCAAATTATTCTGCATTTCTTTTTGCATCCCTGCAATATGAAAGGAGGGTTCTATTGAAAAAGCGGTGGACCTTATAATAACCATCAGAGTTACTCTCAAGGTCTAATTCAGGTTCACTCTCGGATCTTCCTCTCGAAACCCAATAATTTTGATTTGGATAAATTTTAAGAAGGTAGAAAAATATTGAATTGCAATTTTTAAAACGGGACACTCTGCATGACATGGCAGAACTAAACAATGCCAAATAATTTACTTCCATTTTAAAATAATTACATAGGTTTACAAAAAAAACTTCTATCAGGTCTGGTTCAAGGTCAATTCAAGGTCAAATGGAGTAAAATTCACTAAATAACTCTGAAGAAGTTGATACGTAGGTTTCTCGTGGTTCGTTCAGTCCCTCAAGATTGACTAGGGGTCATTTTAGGGTCATTACAAGGTCAGATATGTAGGTTTTTGGGTTTGCTGAATCCAAATTGGTAGTTTGTTTAATCCCCCAAGGTCAATCAGATGTCATTTTAACGCCATTTTAAGGTCAAATTGATAAATATCTACTAAAGAGATCTGTAAAAGATGATAGGTAGACTTTTGAGGGCGCTGAGTTTGAATTCGTGGCTTGTTTAACACCTCAATGTTAACCAGACGTTATTTCAAGGCCACTTCAAGGTCAATTTTGAACAATCCATTAAATAAATCTGTAAAAGTAGAGAATCTGCGCGTTGCTAGATCAATATCTGTTACATCCCAGACAAGCAAGCGGATCATGTTTCTGAGCCGAAACTCAAGCTCTCAATTCGAATTCAGCGATCTCAAAAACGTACGTATCTACTTCTTCAGATTTATTTAGTGGATTTTACTCCACTTGACCTTGAAATGATCTTGAACTTGACGTGATAGAGGTTAGCGGACCTCAGATTTCGATTCAGGACGTCAAATTTCATAAGAATAAAATAGTCTTGTCAAATATATATCCGCTTTTTTGGTAAACCTGTGTTATTAATCATGTATAAAGTCATCGAAAATATTTGTTTTTAGTTATCTTTTACAATTTTAAAACAATTTTTTAATTACATGTATTATGTATTCATATGTCTTTACTGCTTCAGGCAGAATCTTTACGAGTGACAAAGTTCTAGTCTTCTCGAAATAATTTCTGACGTTTCAGAATATCAGTTTTTACTGTATTATATAAAAAAGTTTGTAACATTCTTTTAACATTTGCACCAGATAACCAAATTATATTTTTTAGGTCTCAATAACTTAAACACCCATATCCACATATAAAAAGTTCGTTAAATTCCTAATTTAATTGTTTATTCATTTTAATAATTGGTGAAGTAAAAATATTACTGTCACTTTTTCTCCTTTCAATTTGCTGAGATAAAGTCAATTAACTCATGATTTATGAGCAAACACCAACGAATTTTTCTGTCCCTTTTGATGTAAATAACTGGTCGATTTGAACTTGTTAATATAAATACTTATTTTTTTTTCTACTTCTTGTAATAATGTATTTGTCGTAACTAAATATGACAAGAAATAGGTTAAGTATTTAGCAGATTTGTCAAAATTGTAATTTACAATGTTATTGACTTCGCTTTCTAAGCATGTAAAACTTGGAATGAATATTTTATCTTTAAAAATCCTTGATATAACAAGATGTTTATATTAAAGCTGCTAATTATTTATTTCTTATATTTATTTTTTGAAAAATTTACACTAAAATATTTATCACAGTAGTCGTTGTCAAGGCGATGGTGAACTGAACCCTATTGAAGGTGGTAAATTAACTCTTAAATATTGATATTTGCTTTTGTTCGCGGAAGAAAAAGTTCCAGAGTCGAACCTGAATTATCTCTTTTCAAAATGCACTTATAACACTAGTTTACAAAATTTAACTTTTTGTCTGTTCCGTGAATTTTATGGTTAATAATATTCACTTATGACCTGTTCTTGTCAAATTTAACCTCAAAAATTTTTGTGCAGCTCGATTTAATTTTTTTTTTCTTTTTATCATTTATGCGTATTTATTTATCGATAATGTGCGTATTTTACTGTGTTAAGATTATTAGCTGAAATTTTTTGGTCATGAGTAGTTCAAGGAGACGTTGTTTAAACAATCCAAATCATTTTTGCTATATATGCGGAGAATATGTGTTTAACAATTGTAGAAAAGTTATATCAGAGTTGGTGAAAAATACCTATTTTGAGTATTTTGGGATGCTCTTAGATAAAAATGAAAAGTCTTGTGCTCCTAATTGTGTATGTAAATCATGTGTGGAATATTTAAGATTATGGAAAAGTGGTAAAAGATGTGCCTTTAAATTTGGAACACCGACTATTTGGCGAGAACCACAAAATTACCTCGAAGACTGTTACTTTTGTAGCGTGAACGTAAACGTTCTAAACACTAAAAATCGAGCTAAATGGCAGTATCCAAGTACTAGTTATGTTTAGCTTCCAGTGCACCATTCATCTGACTGTTCAGTGCTTAAAAATATATCTGCACCCTTAGAACAAGACAAGGAAGGACCAAGTTCAGCAAAAAATAATGCTGATTTTGAAGGTATATCCAATAAGCCATAATGCTTTTCCCAAAATGAGTTAGATGATCTTGTAACAGATTTAAATCTTTCTAAACAAGCTTCAGAATTGTTGGCATCAAGACGGAAAGAAAAAAATTTAATTTCCTCAAATACTAAAATAACTTTTTATCGTGAAAGAGATAAATAATTACGACGTTCTTTTTCCGAAGAAAACGGTATTACCTTTTGTTCAGACATTAAAAACTTGTTGATGAAAATGGGCTTGAAACAATACAAACGACTGGCGTTTATTCATTGACAGCTCAAAACGTAGCCTAAAATGTATTCTATTACATAATGGAAATAAATATGCTGGGATACCTATTGCCCACGGTATAAAATTAAAGGAAGAATATTGTAACATCTCGCTAGTCTTAAATAAAATACAGTACAATAACCATATGAGGCAAATTTGTGTTGATTTAAAAATGGTGAACATTCTTTGCGGTCAACAAAGTGGTTACACTAAATTTCCCTGTTTTATATGTCTTTGGGACAGTAGAGCTAAATAAGAGCATTGGGTAAGAAGAAACTGGCCTCTGAGAAAAAAAAATGAAGCTGGGAAAGCAAAATATAGTCCAGAATTCACTAGTAGTTCGTGACAAAATTATCCTTCCACCATTACATATTAAACTGGGCATCATGAAACAGTTTGTTAAATCATTAGATAAAGACGGGGACTGCTTTTCTTACATTTGCCAAAAATTTCCTCAGCTCACTATGGAAAAGATTAAAGCCAGTATTTTTGATGGCCCCTAAATTAGATAACTTACGAAAGATACTCAATTTAAAAATTCTATGACTGAGTTAGAACTAAGGGCTTCGATAGCTTTCGTCTCTGTGATGCAGAATTTTCTCGGAAATAAAAAATCAGAAAATTATATTCAACTTGTAGAAGACCTTCTGTTACAATTAAAAAAGCAGGGAGAGAGTATGCATCAGGACTTATGCGTAATGGAAGAGCGCTATCAGGGTTTCTGGGATACGATTATGATGTCTGACTATTGTTGGTCTCTGACACGTCTTTTTCCTAAGTCTACATATCAGAGAAGAGCTTTAAAACGAAGTTTTTTAGAACTCAATATTAACTTGATTTTTAGTAAATTTTTTCTTAGTAAATATCCATGTTTTTTTCTGTTTTATACCTATATAGCTGAAACTCAGAAACTAGAGCTGATAAGAAAATTCTACTGATATATTTGAAATTAGCATATCATATGTAATCAACAGCAGATAAAATTTCTTCGGCAAGATGTACTGTAAACTAGTGTAATTCCCAACATGGATGGAAATTGAATAAACACTTTTTCTTATTTGGATTTACCAGACAATTTTTGAAATTAAGCCTCATAAATGCATTGGATTATTAAATTATTACTTGATTTTTAATTTATTGACAAGCCCCTCGTATGAATTATTAATATAATGTTGTAGAGTTTAAAAATTAATCGGAAATGCCATTTTTGTACCGACTGATGAACAAACGTTTTAATTTGTTTAAATTTTCCTGATTGAAATTGACATGAATTAGTAATTTTTATTACGCATTTCAAAAATATGATTTCAAATATTTTATCGGTTTTTATAAAAATTAAATTTTCGCCAATTTCAGTTTGGAAATAAAATTGGGAACAATAAGGGAATTTAAAAAAACTTTTGAATAAAAATATTAACAAATATGTTAAGTACCACAACGAGAAAGGACATTTTTCAAAATATTAATGTAAGTAATTCAAATCGGCACCGATAAGCTAAAAAGACCAAAGATAATCACGCAGATTTAAAAGTTTTGAAGCCAAATACCTACGAGTCGAAGTTGACGTGGGATTGTAGTTAAGCTTTAATGCAACCGGCAAAGAATAACGTAATCCTGATTTGGGTGCAAGGGTACAAGGAAATCAAGGGAAAGGAAAAAACATACAGCTACGCAAAAGAAGATGCAAAAACTTCTATTTTCAGCCCGGAACCTTTCTGCGGATTACCAAATAGCTACATAAAAGAGAAGCTCCGGAGTTGGAAACAAACCAGATGAAGTTAGGGTGGAATAATACGCTTGGCAAGGGAAGAAATTTAAAAAAATCCATCTTCAAAAAACGCAAAAATGCTTTTCGTTCTTTCAAAAATAGAATTTCGAGTTATAACTTTAAACGACACTGTCCTCTGAGATAATGCGAAGAATGGGTAAAGCTGAAAATGAGGTATACCGGTTCTGCTACCGTGCAGCACAGTGATGGGAATATGTGGCACTGTTCTGTAAGAGTTACTTTGACGCCTGAAGAAATAAAACACTTACTCCCCTAACTTTGATTATCTACTTTAAACTTGTTGTTAGCCTGGTTTCTACAATTTTCAGTTATATATTTAATTGGAGTGCGAGCGCACCTGTTTCTTTAAATCTATTTTTAAAAACTAAAACCAGATTCACTAGGAATATTTCAGATTTAAACCCGATCTAGTTGCCATGAAATTTAAACCTTCTAGTCGCCCAGTTTTGTTTTGTATATGATATTGTCAAAATTTATATTACATATGTCCACAAATATAGGGATATTAAGGATAAGAATCTTGCGATGAAGCTTTGAAATATGTAAAACAAATAGTTATATTCCGAAAATACATAGAGTTCTCCATTTTTGTCGGTTCAGTAACAAAACACAATGAATTTTTTATGCTCATATTTTTAGGGTTTAAAACTTGCTTGATTTATTGTTGCTCTTGTCAGTTTAAGGCACAGCAGAGGCTGTCAATTTAGGGCGGTTTTAAATTTAAACTATATTAGTGAATCTGGCCGTAAAATTTTATTTAATTAATAATACTGATCTAGCTAGGGTACATAAAATAAGAGATCTCGATGCGACACTGGACATACCCATCATATTTATTTGTAAGTCACATTAACTCTGTTGAACAGAGCGTACAATAAAACCTTTGATTTATTTTTAGAAATTGCAAGATTTGTCTAGTGATACCTGTAAATTGTTATATTTTTCTTTCGTGAAGGCTGGTGTGGTGCTCGCCAGTGTATTTTGTCTCCCTTTTACCAGACACATGTTCAGGCTATTGAGGGTGTACAGAGTCGATTCTTGCAGTGTTGCGCTAGTTATCATTGTGACAATTTACTGATTTTTACTATTATAAGTAAGTGCTTATTAAAATCAAGACGTTTTTATTTAGATATATGTTTTATGTTTTCACTTCTAACTGGGCATTTGACAGTTATTATCTTCTGTCAAGGTTAAATTTTAACATAAATCATTACACTCGCAATAGGGATTTCTTCTGTGTGACTCAAACTATGATAAGCACTATCCACTAACCAGACTATAGCGTAATTTTAAGAAGAATAATAATTCTTTTGAAGTTTTTGCTTCTGGGTCGAAGTTTAAAATTTATCTTAAACGTAAGTTAAGAAATGATGAGTACTTTCTGTGATATTTTCTAATTCTGTTTAATGTGACCTGCAAGCATGTTTTGCAATTTTTGTATTGCTGTGCGGAGTTTGCCGAGTAATAAAATAGTATCTTAATTTTAATCTATTTTTAATACTAAATTAGAGTAACTATTATATTTATGTTTATTGTAACTTTGTAAATGGAGTTTCCGTAGATAAATAAAATAAAATAAATTTGTGAATGATTTAGATTGGTGTTTCGAAATTTTCAAAAAATGAAATATTTTATGAATGTATGGATATTGTTGAAAATTTGGGAAGATAATTTAAATTCAATAAAAGTTAAGTTTCATAATGTCAAGACGTGATCTTACCTGAGTTCTAGTTTTGATTTTTTGTCATTCAAATTTGACAAGTATTTGTGTTGTGTTCGGGATTATCTATATGAGAATTATTCTCACACGACATTATTCAAGACATGAAAAGTCGGGTAAGCTCAAGTGAGACAATAAAAAAAGTAAATTCCATATAGGTTCAGTGTGATTATACTTGGTTTTCCAATTATTACTATTTTCTAATGGTGGTGCCAATCCTGATCTATTACTTCATGAAAATCTGACTTCGAAATAAAAAATAATAGCTTTAAATTATCATTAAGTGAGAGTGACAACTAAAAAACTGCTGTCCACTCGCAATATTTCAATTTTTCGTCATAATTGCGTACGTTGGGGTCAATTGTTGCGTGTTGATATCTTTACTGTGGCGTATTATTAAATTTGACCGATAAATTGCATGTTTTCAGCTAAAATGTATTGCGTTCTATTCATTCAAGTGGTAATAAAATTGTTGAAATCAGTATTTACCGTAATTCTGTAATAAAATATAATTAAAAATTTTATGGCATTCCAATTTAGTAAACTTAGAAAAATAATTAAATATTTGATGAATAAATTATTATAAAAAGAAGTTTTAATTAATTTGTCTGTAAGCCCGGGTTAATCTCGAGAATTATTGAAGAAATTTTGATGCAGTTTTTTTCATTAGTTGGGTGGTTTCCAGAGGAAGATTTTGCAATGGATAAAATCTGAAATTGATACCGAAAACAAATCATCTATGACAGATTTATTTTTTTACAGGTTGGTAATTAAATATATTGGCTCCGTTCGTGACAGCAGCGCCAATTAATGCGTTAGCTAAAGGGCTTTATTTGTGTATATTAACAGTACACTGTAGTGAACATTCGCAATTAAAAATGATTTTTTCTGGTTCTATAAAAGTATGTGGATTTTTAAAACTAGTGAAGATTAATTTATTAATATTATGATTTACAAGCCAAAGGGCTTCGTACTCCCTCCAGGGAATATTGACTAATACCAGGTATACAAAGATACCAAAAGTATGAAGCTTTGAGGGAACCCTTTCCATGTTATCAGAACTGCTTTCTGCATCGGTTTATACAGATGCTTACTAAGGAGATTCTTTGGTAACACTCCAGTTGTTAATAGTGTTATGGGAATTGTTTGGACGCTGCTTATTGCCTATTATCTTCGGATTTGCACCTCCAAATCTCTGTATTTGGCGATCTTCTCGTTGTATTTTGGACTTAGGTTGTTGTTAGGTACATCAATGTCAATTAATGTAGTTCGCCTAGAAATTTTATCTGTTAGTATAATGTCTGGCCTATTATGAGCAACTGTTTGATCTGTTCTGTTGAATCGTTCGGTCCCAATATACCTTGAACTGGTTGTTTTCAAGAATAGGCTCCAGAATGTATTTGTAGTAAGGCACTTTTCCTGCCTACAATAGTTTTAACTTACCTGCTAACTCTTGATGAAGGATCTTAACAGCTAAACTATGTCTTTCCTTATACTCGGTCGCGGCAAACGCTTGGCATCCTCCAATTATGTGCTAGATTGTCTCTGATGTTCGACAGCCATATCTACATTGGTCGTTTTCTATTGAGGGGTCCGATAGTCTTTCGTCGGAATAAACTGGTATTAGTTAGCTAACAAGAAGCCCTTCCTTTCCTGAAACATCCGTCCTGAAATCAACCAGTAATTCGACGCTGAGTTGTTGACATTGTCCTGGGTGACCTCATTTGGATGCCGTCCATGAAGTGGTTTCTGTAGCCAGGCTTGTAATTTTTCTTGGTCTGTTCGGTAGTGAGAAGAAATATCCCGTTCTTTCAGCTGTAGCGGCGTTGAATCGTCTGCCTCGCATATTACTCGATGTAGAGTGGAAGAGCCAGCTAACCTGTGAAAATAAGAATGTACGTTTATTATTTGTTGGTCTAGCTGCTTACCAATATCCACTAATCCTCTTTTTCTTTGATGTCTTGGAAGCATTGTACGTTCAATAGTACTCCGATGATGGTGTTTGTGTGCTTTTGTTAAGAGTGTTCTTATTTTCCTTTGCAGGTACGTGTTTAGCGCCTTAAACAAATGTCTGCTATGTAAGTTAGTTCGTAATACCCGCCTTACCCTCCTGACAAATTCTATTGTCAATCTGGATTTCATAGTGCGATAGTCATTTCTATTAGCCTGTTTCATACCTAGGTATTTGTATGTTTGGTCTGCCTCCATTACAGCTATAGTTTCACCGTTCTGCATTTCAAATGCTCCTGATTGTATCTTACCCTTAACCATGTTCAAAATACGGCACTTGCCACGTCTAAATTGCATTCTGATATCCCCGGAGAACTCCTCTATAATTTTAAGCATTTGTTCCAGCTGGTTTCTGGTAGCAGCCATCAGTTTAAGATCATCCATGTATAGAATAGATGATACACTCTTACTACCTCTTCGTTGTTATTTCTAATACTAAAGCCGTATCTGGTGGAGTTCAATCGGCGTGATAGTGGGTTCATTGCAAGGAATACCACAATGGGCTTAGTGAATCGCTCTTAAATATTCCCGTTCGAATTGGAATTGTGTTAGTTTCGATGGTGCCGCTGGATGGCACTTGCAATTGGATACTAGTTCTCCAGGTAGACACGATGCGTTCTAAAAAGGAAACAAAATGATTATCTACCCTATACATTCTGAGTTGAAAGCCTTCTTATAATCCATGTATGCAGCAAAGAGATTTATTCGATTGGTACAGCTTGGTTACATATGACAGAGTCAAAAATATAATGTTCCTTGCATCCCATTGCTCCCCTCGTGAATCTTTTCTGTTGAGTTCCACTAATGTTTATTATTATTATTATTATTTTATATGTTTACTATGTCAGCTAAAAAAAGGAATTATAATCAATAAAGAAATAATCAAAACTCATTGAAATTTAGATTAAGGAATGTTAAAATAAAAAAAAACTACCATTAAATAATAAAGTAGAATAAAAATTATTTCATATTGCTGTTACTTACCTTGGATGGCATTAAAACAAAGAGAACTATTGAACTATGTATTTTTTTTACTTAAAATACAATTTTACATCGGAATTTCTAGCATGTGATATACTAGCTTTCTATTTTTTTGCTAGTATTTTTACAATTTACGACACAGTAACTGCACTTGTTCATTAAATTGTTTTCAATGGCAAAAGTATAAAATATCGCCTCGAAGTATTTGAATTATTCGTAGCTCACACTAGTATTGCTTTTGATCCCCCTTCCATGACTTCGCACTTAGCGAATAGACAAACTTTAACCGTTATTCTAAGACACAAAATTTACATAAATATGTGTCCGCGACTTTTAAAATAAGGGGTTTTTAAATTTTTCAGAAATTTACGATACATTAGTTTTTTTATAATCATAATAGATGTATAATTAAAACTTGGTGGACCTTTACCGATATTCTATGACTATATTTTGAAGTTAACATTTTTTTTTCTAATTTTACATATTAAATGACACTTTTTATAATTGACAAAAGTTTTTAAAAAAGCTTTAGTTTTCTTAACTGAAATATTTCTTCATCACTAGTGACGTAAAAATACAGTTAATCATGATTTAATTACTTTTAAACTGTAATAATACAATAAACATTCGGAAATATTATTACTAAACTAAGAAACATTTAATATTTTTATAAAATTTGACCCATTTATGTCCCCTATTTTTCCCTGAAAACTCTCAAATGACATTTGTTTTTATAGTCGTAGTAATAATTTGGAAATATGACGGTGCGTCCATAACATATTTGAAGCATAGAAAGGTTAACTCACATTGTCGATAAGTTGCAGCAATTCTATCGACCATAGAAACCTTAAAAGTTAGGTACAAATTATTTAATGATAAAATAAAATATAGTTACTTTTACTAACTTGTGCCATCCGGAAAAACCTTATCACCGGCTTCTAATAAAAACATGGGACATTGTCTATCTCTTTAAAAATTCCAAAAAATTTGTGAATCTTTTTAGGAGATTTCTAAAAGAATGAGGTTCTAACTGCTTTTTATTATGGAGATACGTCGATTATTCCGGACTGGCGATTTAAATGAAATTTTTGAATATTCTGTAAAATCTAAAATTGCACTAATGATATGGCAGGCAAAAAATTATTTTTAATTGTGCCTTGCAACCTGTTAAACTATGATATTTAATTGGTCAAGAGTATACATATTTTTTCTCAAAATTAATTCTGGTGAAAGACTTTCGCGAGTTTAGGAATGTTTCTCCTCATTTTAATAAAGAAATCGTGAGACGAGAAATTATTTTGCTTTAACGGAATTTCTATGAAAAATGCGAGATGTTTCGTGAAACATTAATTTTTAATGACTTAAAGTTTTTGTGTCTTGGCAAAGATTTTAAAACCATTCCACGGAGGATCTTTTTTTTTTTTATTAAAAATGTTTAGATTATTTTAATTTTCTACAAATACGATTCTTTGCTTTCGTTATTGCACTTTTTGATGATTTAATAAATTCAAACCTTTCCAACTGCCATCCACTTTGTTTTTGAGATGTTGATTTTAAGGCCTCTTCGGCAGGTCGCTTCATTGACTAGGTTTACTAATGTTTGGAGATCCTCGATGCTTTCCGCAAGAATGGCCGTATCATCAGCAAATCTAATATTGTTGATTACTTCTCCGCCTAGTCTTACTCCTTCTTGTCTGTCATCCAAAGCCTCCCTAAAGATTTCTTCAGAGTATACATTAAAGAGACAGGGTGACAGAACGCAACCCTGTCTTACTCCACGTTTGATGGGTAGGTTTTGAGTACGACTGTTTTCAATTTGGATAGAGGCTACTTGATTGTAGTACAGATGTTTTAGCAGTCTTATATCGTAGTGGTCTAGACCTGCTGCTTGTAGGCACTCAAAAAGTTTATCATGTTGTACTCGGTCGAATGCCTTTTCAGAGTCGATGAAACAGACGTAGATGTTCTTTCGGAATTCACAGCTCTTTTGTAAGAGAACGCGCATACAAAATAGTGCCTCTCTTGTTCCTAGACCATTTCTAAATCCAAATTGCTTATCACTCACTCTATTTTCGCATAAAATAAATATTCGGTTCTGTATAATTCGTAGAAGGTTAGCTATATATATATATATATATATATATATATATATATATATATATATATATATATGTATTGATTTTCTTGAATCGTTAATATTTATTTTTATTTTTAATTATTTTCTTGGGATTAGGTTCATATTTTAAATATAGTTTTCATCATTCTGAGGTTTCGTTCTTTATTTACAACATTTTCAAAAATAATCGTCTAAAATTTAAAACGAATTATGAATATAATATAAATACACCTATAATACACACTTGCAAATTTGAGACAATAACATTTAAAACAATATCAGAAATTAAAATGATGATTATTTAAAGGATTATTTTTAGTTAATTTTACGTACCCTGAGATTTCGTCAAAACTATTGCTAACATCAACAAACCACCAAGGACTTGTATTTTATATTCAGGGACACGATAAATAAAAAATTAAAGGAATTTGTTTTCGCTTTTAAGGTGATAAAACATTTTTGATGTTATTAAGGGAATATATAAAATATATAAATTATATTGTTGTAAATTTGACTAAGATTGTTTATGTCAGTTCTGTCATTTACTGTATATGTTTCCTTTGTGATGGCTATCATTTCCTTTATTAATAATTTATAAAAATTTTTGTCCCTATCGACTATTTTGGTATTTTCAAAGTTAAAAGAGTGTTTTTCATCCTTTTTATGTTTTGTCAACGCTGTAGAAGCATTTTTGGTATATTTATGTCCATTTAGTCGATTTTTTAATAATTGGCTTGTCATTCCTATATATTGTTTTGGGCAGTTTGCACACGGAACTGAATATACAATATTTGAAGTTTTCATAGTTGGTGTTTTGCTTTTTAATTTGATAAAGATTGAATTTAGTTCGTTATAACTCTTGTGGCATGCTACAATATTGTGTTTTTTTAAATGTATTTTAATTTTTTTGAAACGGTAGTGGTCAATTTTGTCGAAAACCGTTGTAAGAACGGGCATTGTTGTTATATCTTACCGACACTGTCGAGGACCTTTATAAGCACTGGCAATGTCGGTTTCTTTCTTTCCTTCCTATCGTCACCTATACACACACGCATTACATGTCGTCAGTTTCTTTAGTTAATTCCGTAATAGCCAGGAACGTGTTTTAACGCCAGGTGCTCAGTGGTGTCCGTCATTAAGAGCGCATAACAACTACTACCTCCAATTGATGCCGGGTTATACAGATAAAATATAACGTATCGATGCCAGGTTATGCAGCTAAGATATAACGCTCTGTTGCCGGCTAACTAGTACGAGGTGCTATGAATGGCATCGCGAAATTTAACACCATATGCCGTGAATAGCGTCGTGAATTTATTAGCCTGATAAGTACAAGAAGCCGTGAACAGCGCACATACATACTCTTGCCCTCTATATCGTCTATTCGATTGTGTTTATATTGTTGTCCATCGTAGGTTGATAGTTAGTGTTAGACAGTAAAGTACGGAATACAGGATAAGGATGTTTTAATACCGTTTGTTCCATTACTTTCTTTCCATTTTCCATATTTCAGGTAATAATTGGCCGCCGGCAATCGGCAACTAATACGAGCAAATGACCTCCTGGCTTGCTAGCCGTTTCTTCACTGTCACAAGCTGCCCGGTGCAAATGGGCCCCCGGCCACATTAATCCAGAAGGTGGCGCCCGAGACCGATAACCGGTGAATGTCTAGACCGTCTGACGACAAAACGTTGAATAGTTCAGAGGATTTTTAGCGGCGACGATAGGGATATCTTAACCGTGAGTGATACCGACCGGGAGTATTTTGGGTAATTATGGGATATCCTTAAACTAGAGATCGCTTGACGGCTGACTGTTTAACCGATGGCTGTGTATAGGAAACATATCTACTTACCGATGTTCCTCTGTCAGAGAGGCATCCGGGGATTGTTATGTTTATCACATTCTTATTAACATAGGGATTAATTTAATCTACAGTGTTACGGAATTTAGCATTAATCACTCTAAACTCTCACCAGTTATATAAGAAGCGTTTCTTACTATGGTCATGGTGATAAATATTTAAAATGATTTGAAATTCACAAGGCGTAATGAGGTTAAAGAGGATGCATCTTAAAAATGGTTAAGTTTATATAGTGTGTTCCAAAAAGGCGTAATGACTTACATTTTTTTATCGAAGCTGGAACTCTTTGAATCCCCTATTTAATTGTAAAATTATTTCATATCAAAATGCAATGTTGCCAAATTATTAAATTTTAAAATATTTTTTGGTCGAAATCAGTATTTCACTAAAAGTTTAATACCCGTTTAATACCCACGTACTAGAAAAATTTGTGAGAAGTATTAATTGGAATCATTTTATTATATAATGGTGCATTATTTAGTATTCTTAATACGGTGTGTCCAGTATTGTTATTTAAATATTGATATTTAAAATTCCTTTTTACATCATTCTTTTAAATATAATATCCTATATCTAGTAACATATGTCTACAGGGTTTTTATTTATCTTCAACTTGGTAGTAAAATGTTTGTTTTTGTATTCAACAGTTTTTTCAAAAATTGCTATTAAATTAAAAATGGTCTATCGTTACCTATTCATTTTGACTTTTAGGATTATAGGATTATAGAAATCAATTATATGGTTGTTTATATGAAGTATAAACTCAATAGGTGATTTATCGATTTATATAATTTTCTTGTGTAGATTGTTTAGTAATAAAAAAATCAACATTTTTAATATTAATAAGAATAAAAAGTAACATTGATACCTAATCCCGAATCAATTAAGTGTAATATCATAATGCATCGTGCTCAGGAACAAGCCCTTGGAGTTGAATATTTTTGGGTACTTTGACCTCGCAAAGTGTGTGATGGAGGATGACAACTTGATGAAAGATGTTGATTTAGTTTAAGATAATATTTTACTTTAGTAACTAATCTGTTAATTGTAGGTAATAATAATTTCTTAATTAAATTTATTTATTAGAAAAAATACGATTTAACGTTTAGTGTCAACATTTTTAGTATATGCTATAAAATTTAAGTAATTAATTGAATCCATCTAATACTCTTTGATTACTGGTTTTCTGAACTTTGATGCACGTTTAATGCATTGATGTAATTAGTTAACAACCTGCTTCAAAGGACTAAAAACAAAACTTCATAGCTAATGTTCGCAGAAAGGCTGTGGGGACTGATATTGACATCACAGGCTTTTGGTTCTTTTACATAAAATCTATAAATCAGTGTATTAGTGTTTGGTTTAAAGAGTCAGGGTTTTATGGTTGTTGTTAATTATTATTTTATGTATTTAAATTTTAGGACCAAGTCTTTGAGCCAGTTTATTTATTTAGGAAAAGAAAAACTTGTAAGACCATTTGTTTCTCTGATAGATATTTGTTAAATTATACCGGATATTAAAGAAAAAGCGACACATTTTTTGCTCCCATTTAGACCATTCTCAAACTTTCTCAAAAAGTGCTTATTAATACGTCTTTAGAATATAGGTATAACACAGAAAAATATGACAATTTGTTAAAATGTTCTTGAAATAGAGAATAGATAATAACATTTTTTTTGAGATACTAGCTATTTAGCTTTTTTTTTGTCTGAGGAATAGTTAGTTCTTATTTGGGATTGTTAAAAATTATCGGTCCCTTAAATAATTTTAAAGACGTCAATTTTGATAAAAAAAAATAACCTCGTTTGTGCAAATTGCTTGGTATAACTTCGCTTTGTTGTAAAAGCCATTGGAGCAAAAACTATACGGAATGATGAAGTACAGATAAAGAAGAAAAATTAGTTAAAAAAGGGTCTCTTTCTGAGATTTCAAAAATAAATTTTTTATATATTGTCTCGAAAATACTTGGGACCGATTCCATTCAAAATTATAGTCACAAAAATAAAATTATTTCTCCATGAAATACATAATTCTAGAATCCAAAAAAGTGCACATGCATTTTGCTGTTTTGCAAAACAGTCATTTGAGTCAATGTTGTATATTTTTATGACTAATAGGGTTTTCTCTTTTGGTTAAAGTCACATGAGTAGTGAATTTTCAGAAAAAAACTTGGAAACCAAAAAAGTTTCAAAATTAAAAAAAATGGCAGCAGTTTTTCAAAATAAAATTTTTTTTTCAAAAACTATACCTTTTTTGATGAATTTTTTTAGGGTTCCTTGTTATATGCTTCTTCGATTACAATTATTTTCATGGGTGCTAAAAGGCAGGAGAAGGCATTATCATTTTTTTTTGTTTTTTCAATAACTGATTTCATTTCAAATTATGTAATGACATTTTTCCAAACCCAATCGTAGGAAAAGCAAATCCTTTAAGTAACTTGTATTTCAGTTGATTAAAAACTAAACTAGTTTCTCTAATATATTTTGTTGTGTGTGGAATTGGACTTTATATTTAATTTCTTTCCCTATGGTTAAGTGCGCTGGCCTATTGGCGAGCACCAATGAGTTCGAAATCGGTCTGCAGATGACGATGCACTATCATAGGAGAGGTTTCCATCCCTCTGCGGTATGCACTGGCAAATTTAAAATACTGCTTTGTCTCTAACCGTATTAGAATAGAGTACGGCTGTAATCTGCTTTTAAAGGCTAAAATTTCTTCAGTTAGTTGAGAACTAAAATGTTTTATCTAATATGTTTATACACCCAACTAGAAGTTTATTAAATTCGTTGTTGGTATTTCAAATTTAAAATAAGTTTATTTTTTATTTGAATCTATATTTGTTACCAGGAAAGATTTAAAAGTTACAACTCAGCAAATAACATATGTTGCAGTAATCGAATACTAAAACTGAATAGTCAAACTTTTGTTCGTGAGAAATAATTTTAACCCATAGCCTTTCTTCGCCTTTATAATAAATAGATTCAATGCAACTGTGGATGATTTCAACAATTAGACACCTGATATTTATAAAAATCATTTTAGAAATAGTTTAATATGATTTAGAAAAAAAACCTCTTTGTACAAAGAATTATAAAGCTTATTAACATTTACATTGTCCAATTTTTATTTATGACCTACTCTCATAACAAATAACTATAACTGGGTTTTAGTGTAATTGGATCTTCTATTGTCCATCAAAAAGTGACATGAATTAAAGGGTCTTTTATAGTACCATAAAGAGATAATTTCGTGAAAGACGAGGGCCCAATGTAATAATAGGTTGGTAAGTTATTAATAGGTTGTAAATGATTTAAAAAATTTTTGCTGATAACTAATGGGTTTAATAAACAAGGGTAATCGGATTTTAAAGTTTTGAAAGGAAATCACATAAGAAAAAATGTTTCAGATAAAAGTAGTGGGGAGATCTCAAGGTGCTCTTAGCAGTATTTCTGAGATCAATTTTATTCAAGATGGATTTAAAAAATGGAAACCTTAACTTCTGACTTCGAAAATGAAACGAATGGAAAAATATGTGTTTCTCTCTGTTATGTGTTTCTCTCTGTCTAATGGTTTTTGTTTTAAGGTTAGTGAAAATATTCTGTATTAATTTTAGAGGACAACCATCATGTTGTAAACTGGATTTGATATTTGCTACCTGCATAGAAAGAAACGAGGGAGGCTCCTGGTTACGGTTCCTAAATATTGTAACTTTGGTTCCAGTGGCTAGTAAATTTCATTATTGTAATCTAGACCCTAATACTTCAGCATGCTATTTGGACAAGTAGAGGCCCCGAACTAGATCATTTAATTCAGGATGTTCGATTAAATGGGATGCTTTCCCTTCACCTTCAGAGAAATAAGAATCGTCTTTTTCTGATATATTATCGGATTCTGCGTTATCATCCTACATTGCTAAATTTTCCTCCCATTTTGCCGGGAGGGCTAGAACTGATAAACCTTCTTCATGAAAAACCTGTTTTATTCCTGAGGGAATATCTGGATATTGAATGGTATGTTTGTTCTTTCTTGAAAACCACACACTTTTGATTTGTTGGTTCTTGCCAAATCATTGGAACTTTGCAATATATGTGAGGAGTCCAGTCCCAATCTTGATCGCCAACATGACATCCAAATATAGCAAAAACTATCCTCGGGGTTAACACAGCCACATTTTTGTACTTTAGACATTTTTATACTGTCGTGTACGTCGGTTCAGAGATGTGATACTACGTTTACAGATAACACTAATACAAGGCTCTTACTGTTCTTGTTCGCGGACTTCGCTTCTCTATCTAATACTGACCACTACTCGTGCTAAACTAATACTGATGATACTACTACCAGCCAGCTGCTTTTATAGCCATTCCGTACTTCGGGTATCAGAAGTTCGAAAAGAGACGGCGTATTTCTCGTATACAGGGACCATCTCCATAAGTAGATTCGGCTACGGGACAGAGAGAAATTTGGAATTATACTTCGGTTATTTAAGCCCTAGGGGGTTGAGACTTCTTGGTTGACTGATCATCCCTAGATACCCCCACGTGGTGTTGTCAGATTTTACACAATTTTCTTAGCTTATGGGAAACGTAAATTTGGCAACGGCCCGCTCCAGCATATTATAAATTACTTTTTAAAATAATATTATTAAGATACTCATTAATTTTAGATGAAAAGAATCTCAAAATCTTACTTGTCAGGAATTTTTATCACCATTTTCGCATTTGGAGACCAAAAATTAACCAAAGACAGTTGCAAATTGGCTGTAATGTGGTGCGTTTTTTATACACTTTTACTCTTTATCCTGTATGACTTAGAACTTTAATTTTAATATATTATAAAAGTTAAGAAAATTATCTACAACTTGGTATATTCGGATATTTTTTTTTACTCGTATGTTTTTTAATTTAAAATGTTGTCTTTCCAAATGAAGCTTATGCGGTTATGCTATCTAAAAAGATACTTACAATTAGTACTATACAAACTACTGAACTAGTTTCTTACCAAAATGTTTCGAAAGTTAACTTTTATTCTTAAATATCGAAAGTGCGCTAACAATATATAAAATAAATTTACCTGTCTTACAACATAAAATATGAACCATGGCATTAAACAATACCTAATTTTATTTAAAGTAATTAATACATTTTTTTGGCCAAAACCTTGATTTGGACAAAAACTAGTATTAAAAATTGCTTATATTTCAAATATAGTTGACTCGCGTTGGTGTGAACACAACAACAACATGTGAACCCAGTAGCATGAACAATGAAAATGAATGTATTGTATATATATAGTAGTATAAACAAATAAGCATCTCGATAGTATGCGCCAAACTCTTATTGGCTGCTCTATAAGTAATATGTCTTGTCATTGGTTATATTTGTGTAATTCGGTGTTTCCCCTCGTGTCTATTGAGATTCACTGGAGAGACATTCGGCGAAAGAAAGCATGGAAATCTCTATATTGTTCTTTCTTATATTATGATGGTTATTTAGTAAGCTTTTGAGTGAGTTTGTAGTATAATGGTAAAAAGCAAGTTTTTAACTCTTTCTGAGAAGTCGAAAATCATAGAAGATTGTCAAAAAGGTGTGACGGTAACAATTTTATCTAAAAAAACGACATTGCCAAATCAACCGTTTGCCTAATCCTTAAAAAAAGGACAAGATAATGAAAGTTGTAAACCAAAGTGTTAGGTCAAGTAAGATCAAAAAGCACACTCTTGAAAGCGCAGAATATCCAATTAAGTTTGCCTGTATCAGGTGAGATTCTTAAACAGAAAGCTATTCACTTTAATTTACGCTCTCGAAAACCCATTACCAATTCTGGACAAAACCGGAAAAATGTAAAATTTTTAGTCCCCCTCAAAGACCACCAATTTTGGGCACAATGGAGGGATGTTAAAATTTTAGTCTGCCACACTGAATTTTTGAAAAATAATTTTAAATTCGTACTTTATACCCTCAAACACCAACCAGCACCAATTTCGGACAAAATTAAGAGATGTGAAATATTTAGTCCGCCATATGAATTTATTAAAAATAATTTTCATTATATGCGAGCCCGAAAACTTATTTAAAAACTCTTTTTTTACATTACATATTACAAGTCGGTAAAAATATGAGTAATACAATCATATTTTGCATTTCCAAAAACTTATTTAAAAACTCTTTTTTTACATTACATATCACAAGTCGGTGAAAATATGAGTAATACAATCATATTTTGCATTTCCAAAAACTTAAGTATATCACCTGTTGGATCTAAAAACATGGATAATACAAAGTTCCATATCCATAAAAACTATATATATATATATATATATATATATATATATATATATATATATATATATATATATATATGTATATATATATATATATATATATATATATATATGTATATATATATATATATATATATATATATATATATATATATATATATATATATATATAGATAAAAAACTTGTTTAGAATAATTGTCTAACACGGCAACACTGCATTATATCATGTTTTACCATGTTACTACTTTTAAATACAACTGTCTTACAAATGACTTCGATTTAATACTTTTGTCATCATTCGCATTCATCAAAAATAACAAAGTGCGCTTCAAATCCGTCCGAAAAATGTCTTGGTATAGTTTGCCAATGGTTTGATCTATAAAAGAACATTAATCCATACCATCAGACGGTACAGACATGTAAACATGTAGTGTTATTTGGGCGCGTAACATTCCCTTGATTCTCCGGCCAAACATTAGCAACATATGGAACGCTGTGGGATCATGATTATATCTACACGCGTCTTAACAAGTACATTTTGGGTAAATTTACCTATCTTTAAGAAATATAGGTTGGTAATATTTTAGGGACTCACTAAAAATAGTTTTGAGTAATTTTGGGGAGTATAGGTAGGTACTAATCAAAATATTATTTTCAATTAATGGTGTGATGGGATAATTACTTGCTGGTAATTAATTACTTAATCAAAAATATCGCTTGTAATTTATTCTCTTTTGATTTTTAATCTTATCGTATGTTTCAATTTATAAAAAAGTTTGATCACATTTGAAATACGCAAAAGACGGTGCATATTGCAGAGCATTTGTTTTTTTTTTCACCGTTTGATAGTCCAAGTCTGTTTATTTCCAAACACCATTGGTTTCAAATTATTCGGTGATTTTTTTTAATTAAACTTAAAGCTCTAATACTCTCTCTATTTCTTTAGCTTCCAAAATTTTAGAGATTCTGTAATACCCGCATGATTTTTTTATAAATAGTACAATGTTGAATTTACTATTATATGATTTTTTATATAACAAACTAAGAAAATTAATTTTTCATTATTCGCCTTTTTTGGTTTAATCGATTACTTTATTAAACAGGATTTTTTTTCGTACGACCCAATTACATTTGTTTACCATATCTGTTTCCATGGCAAGATGTTGTAGTGTTATGTTGTAGGGTTGCAATGAATAATAGGTATCGTAGGTATAACCGTAATTTTCGAAAATTATATTTGTTCTGGAATAAATTGATACAAAGTTAAGTTTTAAAAGGTCTACTACATTTTTTTTATTAGAAAAGCAACTTTGCCCAAAATGAAAGTAATATTATTTACAATTCTACAAAGGATATATCGACACACAAAGAAAAACCCGATAACAATACATGTGGAAAGTTCTGTAGGGACTAGACGTATAACACGTTCAAAAAAACTTTGTTTGATTTTAAGGGTCAAAAATGATATACGTGAGTTCCGTATAAATTGTTTTTTAACACCCATTTTTTCTTCCTTACGACATTTTCTTTTGGATCACTGATAGAGTCACTATGATTGAATTTTTATTATTATTGTTATTTTGCAATCCACTTTGGCGTGGGTAAAACTTCTTTCGGTACGAAATGGATTAAATACTATGGGATATTTTCTATAGTTGTTTGTTGTACAGGGTGTCCAATTTTCAGTGGTTCTGCTAGTTATTTCCGTTATTAGTAAAAATAAAAGGATAAGATTTTCGTGGAACTCTGCTCCTTCTCTAAAAAATGAGCGACGCCGCTAACAGAATTTTCATAAACTTCTTCGTTTTGGAGATAAAGAGCGATTTTGAAAATTATGCATTTTGGGGCACCCCTCGTATCTCGGTTATCTTGCAACTTATCGCAAAGTTAAAAAATAGAACTATTGAGGTTTTATGATGTAGGGTTCATTAGCTTAGTCAGTTTCTGTATAGGTTCAACTGCTTAGGAGAAATAGATCAAACTTGCTTTTATTTTTAATGGAACACTCAATATATTTTTGAATAATGTGATTTAGTTCATTACAAGCTTTTCAAAAAGATATAATAATCTATATTTATTATTAATAATGATTTTTAAAATTTACGTTTAAAAAAAAATATCGGACTCTGTTAGTAGTCCGTAGCGGGTATTTAAAGGAACAAAACATCAAAATCATGTCGTCTGAGGTTTCTGTAAGAATATTTAGATATCTGTCATATTTTTGTATTGAAATTTTCCATTAATAATTAGTTTCTTTTTATTAATGGCCGGCTTTGCAAACTATAAGAACAACGAAAAATTCATCATGCTCGTTTGAAAATTTTTCTATTCTTTTCAATTTGAAATTTATAAATACCTGTAATTCGCAGATATCCCGAGAGAAGACGGCAAGATAAAAGAATGTGTTTGAGAATAAAATCAAATTTAATTCAACACGGTTCATTTTCTAAACCACCCTCTAAAATCTACAACAAGGAAAACTGTGAGATTGATAAAATCAATGCATTAGCTTGTAGTGAAGCAAATCCAGTAGATCTTGCCTAATAGTGGACGGTTCTATAGGAGTTAATAAGTCAAGGGTTGAAACAAAATAAAAAAACAAAAGTTTAAATCATATAAATAGCACCTAGAGCAAAATTTACTTTCTGGTGATCCACAGCGTCGACTAGAGTTTGTAATTGTTCGTAGATACTACCTACATACTGGGTTATTCGTGATGACGCTAATCTTATGAAGATGACCTAGCCAATTTACAATATCCTGTCGGTAACCCTACAACGATTTTCAGTTCCTTTATCTTTAGGAGGCAAGTTTCCTGGTAAGAAAAGCGTTAGGTTCAATTATAAGGTCCTTGATACATTTCATTCTAGGAGTGTCCCTTCAGCTTTTAATAATTTTTTTTTAAGCATTATTCTCAGTTCTTCCTTACCAACAGTAGTAAAATGAGACCCCATATTTTGTAAACGATTTTCTTCCTCACTTCCATGATCTGTGATACACACACGGGTACGATTATACATCTGTCCTTTATCAGACCATCAAAAACATCCTTATATTTAAGCACCAATCGTGAAGCTACGATACTAAACCCTATTGCCAATATTGAAGTCTTGATGCATAAGTATATATTTGTAGACTTACTGTTATTGATGTGCTCCCTTTTGAGATAATCATATTGTAGAGTAGCTGCTTGAAAGACCGTAACATGGATGAAGACTCGCACCTCAAAAACCAGAATCAAAGAAGAGAAGAACGGACAAGGCCACCATCATCTCCTACACTGATGAGAGTTATACAGCTGCTCGGAAATCAGTCAAGATTGCTATCCTCCCCAGACCGTTCCTTGAGACTACCCTCAGCGCGAACGAGCAGACCCTACGAAGGATGGGAACATAAGCTCCAGTTCAGAGGCATCTTCTTTCGTTCGGGTATGATTCTGAAACACCACAATCGGCAGAATGACTCCGGGTGAAGGTAATAAAGCTGAAAGGCTGAAGGGGAGTAGAACTGAGCTTCTAGAGCTAATAGAAGCCCAAAACGATGGGATAAAAACATTAAAATGGAAGGTCATTAATCTGAAGGATGAAGGCAAAGGCCAAATACTGAGGGCAGGAATCGACAATCTATCCTGCCAGAAAATCAAAGATAACAGGCACACCACCCACTATCGGTTTGGGAAAATCCCCGTGCACGGCCTAAAGAAGGACAAGTAGGAGACGAGGGAAGTGACTCTTAAAATTTCTAAAGACGACGATGTGACAAGCGTGGGAGGTCGCCACATCTCCGACCTCCATCTCGGTGCACCATTACCTGTCGAAATGATAAGAAAGGTCGACCCTCAAGGGAGCAGATGACCCTCTCTCCCAATAACAGGAAATAGCATAAACTTCGCCCAAGTGAATGTTCACCATGTTAAGGGCGCCTTAGCTGTAATCATTAGGACATTCACTAAAAACCGGCTGGGAATTGCGCTGATCCAGGAACCCTGGGTCAACAGAAATCAAGTAAAAGAACTACACTGCAAGGATGCTAAGGTAATATGTCATGTCAGTGATGACACACCCAGAACATGTATCATGATAAGGAAAAATATTAATTATTTTTATCTTTCAGAATTTTGAACGAGAGATCTCGTTCCTATTCGAGCATATCTCGAACTGAAGAAGAAGAAGAAGCTAGAGATCATCATAGCCTTATGCTACTTTGTAGAAGACGGGCCTATACCACCCCTAGAAGTGTAAAGACTGGTAGAGTATTGCCAGGAAAAGAAACTAACATTACTATTGGGGTGTGATGCCAACATTCACAACATAATCTGAGCCAGCAAGGACACCAATCAAAGAGGTGAGCAACTTTTAGAATACATCTTTAAATGTAATCTAATGTAAATAAACAATATAGGAAATACCCCTACATTTGTAACAAGGGTAAGAGAAGAAGTGCTAGACATTACACTAAGCACACCAGGCTTAACAAACCTAGTAGGAAACTGGAGGGTATTGAATGAACCTTCATAGAGTTATCACATTTATTATTGAAACCGTTCCTCCTGAGCCAGCCCTCAGAAGGAATCCCAGGAAAATAGATTGGGGAAAATACAGCACCAATCTGAAAGCAAACTTCGCACGTATGTAGACCAGAAGACCCGCTAAGCACCATCTGGAGCTGGAAAGTGACCTGAAAGAAATAAATGAAGCAATACTCGGAACTTATGAATTGAGCTGCCCTTTACAAACAAGCCAAAGCTGTAGGGATGTATCTTGGTGGAATGAGCATCTGTCAGAGTTAATATACGAAATGCTCAGATCTTTTAATAGGGCTAAGCGTGACGAAGGACTCTGGCAGAGCTACATCGAGAAACATACAACCTACAATAAGTAAATTAGGAAAACTAAAAGAAACAGTTTTAAGAAATTCTGTGAAGTCATTTAAACTACACCTATCGTAGCTAGACTTCACAAAGTCATGGCGAAGGGTAGGGTCAACCCAGCAATGACACTCAGAAAGTCAGACGTCAGCTTCATGGAAAGCGGGAAGGAAAGATCATTACTCTTACTCAACACTCACTTTCCGGGAAGCAAGCCTAGTAACGCGAATGATGTGGTGGAACATCGCGAAAGGCCCACCAGAGAAGCTACAACAACGGCCAGACTCATATGTAGTAGCGGTCGTTTAAAATGGGCAATGAACACCTTTCAACTATTTAAAACTCCAGAAATTGATGCAATATTCCGACCCTGCTTCAACGAGGTTAGGAAGAGATTTTACCACACATAGTACGCATCAGTCAAAGCAGCCTGAAACCTACATATTAGAAATATGGAGAAGGGCGAGAGTCACCTTCATTCCAAAAGCGGATAAAAAGGACACTACACACCCTAAATCCATGCCACCCATCGTTTATTTTAAAAACGATGGAGAAAGCAGTAGATAATTATATCAACAGAAATTCTTGAACAGCCGCCACTGCATCCTCATCAACATGCCTATCAAGCGGGTAGGTCTACGGAAACCGCACTGATACAATTAACAGATGAGATTTAAGAAGCACTGAACAGGAAGGAAACTGTAATCTGTGCCTTCCTTGATATAGAAGGGGCTTTTAACAATACTTCACATGAGGCAGTCAAAAGAGTACTCGATAGGGGAGTGGACGGAATGACATCCAAATGGATAGCACTACTTTTCTAAACTAGAATAGCAGATACAGAGATAGGACAGGGCACTTATGTGGAGCTCTGACCTCGGCAGATCTTGTCAGGCTATGCCGATGACGTGGTCTGTGACATAGTTCAAAGAGGTCTTGAATACATTCGAAAATGGTGCCAGATGATGGGACTGAACATCAACTCCACTAAAACCACCCTAGTAAGCCTTCACAAGGAAAAGAAACCTCAATCAAACAAACTCCTCTGGAATAAGCATGAAAAATAAGTAATCAACAAGGCTACAAAAGCCTTTATGATCTGTAGAAACTTTGCGAGAAAAGATGGGGTACAAAGCCAAAAATCCTGCAGTGGATGTATACTGCAATAGTGAAATCAATCATCACATATGGGGTAGTGATCTGGAGCAAAAGAACCAGTCTGGCTAATATGAGAGCTAACCTCTCGAAAGTTCAAAGTCTGGCCTGTGCATGTATAACCGGGCCAATGAAAATCTGCCCAACAGCTGTCATGGAAGTAATCCTAAACCTCACACCTCTACATATATTTCTAGAGAACATGGCGAAGAGGACGATTTATAGGATTGAGGATATAGGATGAACGAAGGCCCAATCTCTCATCCAGTATTCAACAAATCTGGGACATGCCCCAAGATGAAATGAAAAAGAAATTCAACTTTGTGAAAAACTTCAGCACAAACTTGAGTCGCAAGAACGAATGGGACAGAAACTCTTACGACTGGGCAAAAGTAGGGGGCACAATAGATCTACCAGGTCGCAGTGTACAGACTCCCAACGCACATACATACATACAAGACTTGCTGATCCCCGTAATCTTACCGAACTTTTTGGCTCAGATTCTTTCATCCAGGCTAGGATCCACTAGGAGTTTCTTTAGTTCCTCTCTGTTTGGCGAAAATAACTCAGCAGAGCTAGTGATAGGAATAATAATCAGCCACTGCAGCTTAAGCGGATTTATAATGAAGAAGTAATATGTAGACTGTATAACGACAAGCGCTATTTTTGGAGGGCGAGACATAACTCGTTGAGAAATATTAGATGGGAGGGACGCATTGAACTTGTGTTAGTGACTGAAGGCATATTTTATCATCTTTTGTCATATGTTAGTTAACGTTCAATTGTATGCAGCCGACATAATAATCAGTTATCACGATACGGTCCAGATTCAAAAATTCGAATGGCCACCGTAAATGGCACATGAGGCATCAGGTAAAATGCCGTATAAGATGAATGAATCTAATTCTTGTTCAATATAAAACAAATGGTTTTTGATAGCATCAGTTGCCACTTCTGGCGTAGACGTCGGTGTGCCAAATCAAGGCTGCATGGTGGATGGCCCATCATTTCCATGCTTTGAGCGCTTAAGAAGTCTTTTCAGCCGATGTGTGAGAGCTCGCATTTTCATGATGGAGAATGATCTGTCGCATCCGGTTTGTTCTCATTAATTCACCGGAGACTTTTGGCAAACAAATGATTGTGTATCATTCAAAATAGAGCACTTTACTATTCCCTAAAGACACTGTTGCGACATGGCCAGTTTTTCTGAAAACAGGCGACAATTTGCTTCGAAGTGCTGCGTGCGCGAGCAACTTTTGTTCGTTTTGGCTCATCATGGAAATCCCATACGGTCAACTGTTTTTGGACTCATATATATAGATTCATAACTCGATATTTGCCACGATTTTATAAATGTATTTTGAAGTACCGCGATTGTACTATTACTTGCTATCTAAGTAACAATTAAGTTTAAGGTAAATATTAATTTGCAAAACATTTATTATTAATTCTTCTTATGATTTTCTTCTAGTAAAAACATAATATTGTTCACTTAAAATTTGTAAAATAAACTGTTCTTCTTAGTGTTTAAATGACTAAATTCACCAAATTTATTTATCAAGAAGATATTGTGAAAATTTATCAACATTCCTAAATTTTGTTCATTATTAGTGTATTTTCTAAAAGGTACATTTGGCCTTTTTTTTGCAATTCAATAAAAACGATCAACGAGGTAAAAGATTATTTTGAATTCATTATAAATACTTATTTATCCTAAATAAATAATAAAAACACGAACATCTTATATTTTTATATATTACTTAGGAAACAAAAAGTATTAATTGTACATTCAATCTACTCGTCTTCTTCAAGTATTTAAGTTTCGTTATTAATTATTTTAATTGTTACCTTTGTGCTAAGATATATTGACTTCCAGAAACTTTTGTTAATTTCTTTAGAATTTAGGCCTCGAAAATATTTGACGATATATCTTTCCAACTTATTTTTTTTTTAAAGTTTCGTAGTTTGGAAATATTCTTCATATTTATTTTATCACAGAGCTAAGGAGCTTTTCAATTTGGAGTAATGTGACCAAAACGTATGATGTTCTGTCTTTTTCAATTCACAAAATTTTCGTTACGCGACATTTTTTTTCTCTATTTCTCAAGCAAGAGATATATTGATATCTCTTTGGTAGCTTAATGATTTTGGGTGGTATAGTTCAGAATTTTTTATCACCTAAATACTTTTTAAATGATTTTTTTGAAAAAATATTGGGAATATTAGAAAAAATTGATACAAACAAGAATCTTCTCATCTTCTCGATAAATATTATAGACTGCAAGCCAGCAATAGGTTTTCTTGACCAAATTCCTCTCGGACAATAAGAAAATTTATAGAAGCAGCTCATAATAAAAATAATAATGAAATATTCAGTAAACCCAGTGTAGAAATACCTAATCTTTGGCAACCACTACTTTGTAACATCAAATCATTGAGGTAGTTGTAAAAATAATTAAAAATAAAGACAAAGCAAGTTCGACACCTACATTTTAGGCAGATATCAATTAAGTTGTTTAACGTAATTGGAAATCTATCTTCAGGATGGAGTTTAATGAGTTATGCTCAGTAATTTATTTTCGCAGTTTAGAGGTGTTTATAAATGCATAATAGAGCGTTTAATGTTTTGGGTATACTTCAGACTATTCACACTACGTTATGTTTTGTTGTTCACATCAACAAGAACATTATTTGTGGTCATATTTATCTTTTGTTATAGAATATATGTTTAAAGTTTTGCTACGGAAAGGAAAATGTGAGCACGTTACAACCCTCGACAATAGTGGATAATTTATAGCATCACGTATTACCGGTTATTCATCATAAATAACCAGTTGTTTTTGTTTTTTATTTATGTAGGATTAAATGAGGGAAGTTGTGTGATTGAAGTTGCCATTAAAATATTGTTAAATTAAATTTTATCCATTTTTAAATTCCAGTATGAAATATTATTGGTCATTTTAGATGACTAATCCATCATTTTTATTATGACCCTTTCCTTTAATTTCTAAATAACTATATTCTATAATTTTTACTATACACAGTGAAATAACTTTTTGCTTGATAAAATTTCCTAACTGTATTATTTTTTTAAAAATATCAATTTTTGAAATCAAATAAAGATATTTTGTATTTGGTATGGTTTAGAACTAATTCTTTATTCTAATACGATTTATTTTGAAAATATACTAATTTACTCATTCTAAAATCATTGTATTATTTTGATTCAAAACAAGTTTTTTAATTTCATTAAACATTCATTTAGTCACTGTTTCAGTCACTGTTATGTGTTTCTTAACAGGTCATGTTGTATAATTTACACTATATGTAGCTCATAAATCTTTACCAGTTACAGCATTGACTAAATAAACACAAGACTTTCACCACTTATGGACGACTTGGCAACTTTTTTTGCTATTTTTGGCGAGAGCGCAAGATGAGAAAGTCCAAGTATTAAATCTGACTCATTCAATAAAATTGGTTATACTAAATAGTAGTAAAAAAGCAAGACATGAGACATTGCAGTGTTGCCGTGTTGGATAGTAAATCTAAAATATGGGTATAAGTTTTTAATCCCTCCGTTTATAATTCCTTTAAATTTACAAAGCAAATATTGTCATGAATCAGACGATCATGAGTTTTTATGGATATGAAACAGTACTATATATTAACCATTTATATATATATATATATATATATATATATATATATATATATATATGTATATATATATATATATATATATATATATATATATATATATATATATATATATATATATATATATCCTAGTGGGGACCATCGGAGATGCTTGTGTCCAGGAGTGGACGTCAATGGGTTGAGAAAGAAGTAGAATATATATATATATATATATATATATATATATATATATATATATATATATATATATATATATATGAAGTAAAATGCGAACATTAATTGCAAATTTCGTTCCATTATATCCTTTCCGCGTTAGAGGTTGCACAGTTTGAATCAATTGCTACAGAACACAATTCATTCTATTACACCACCATCGAGATGATGGCCTACCTGCACCATCATATCGAGAAGAAAGTCAAAATTTATCAGCCCCGCTACAGTGATACAGCGGAGGTACATGTTTCGTTTCTACCAGGCTCATCAGGGTACCGACATGCACCTTATCTGTGCAAAGGACAGATCGGAAGAAGGCAAATACTGATCGCGGCTTCGCCGACCTTCCGTCGAATGGCGTATATGTGCTATCATCTCGATGGTGGTGTAATAAGATGAGCCATCATCTCGATGGTGGTGTAATAGGATGAATTGTGTTCTGTAGCAATTCATTCAAACTGTGCAACCTCTATCGCGGAAAGGATATGATAGAACGAAGTTTGCAATTACTGTTCCCATTTTGCTTCATCTATTCACGGAGTTGCATACAATTGTACGTTTGCTGAATGTGATTTCAACACTACAACGGCATAATGTGGATATATCGACTGCTATTGCATCTCACACGGAGGAATCCGTGAATGCCGCATAAACATATATATATATATATATATATATATATATATTTATTTATTTATTTATTTATTTATTTATTTATTTATTTATTTATTTATGTGGACCTATTTCTCCGGAATAGCTATACCGATTTAAATGAAATTTTTTGCGTTATATTAAAGAAGTTTCTGCAGTAGTCCAATATCATTTTGGTCAAGATTGATTCGGTAAAATCTAAGATGGCGCACAAAAGGTTTAATTTTGTCCAATTTTTTCCAGGACTGATATAGAAGAGTTTTCTGATTCACACATACCGAATTAATTTTTTTTAGTTCAAAATGGTGGACTAGACATTTTATATTTCTTAATTTTGTCCGAAACTGGTACTTTTGATTTGTGAGGGTATAAAGTACGAATATAAAATTATTTTTGAAAAATTTAATATGGCGGACCAAAAATTTAACATCCCTCGATTTTGCGCAAAATTGATACTGGGTGGTTTTTCAGTATGCTGATTAAGACTTTCGAATAATTTTTTTTTAATTCAATAGGAAAGACTAACAATTTTATATTTCTCTAATTTTGTCCAAAATTGATAATGGGTGTTTTTGGGAGCGTGGATTATACTTTTAAAATTATATTTTTCGGATTCTTCCAAAAATTGGGGGGCGAAGCAAACAATACGGATGTAAAAGCAAGTTCTCCAAAATCCATAGGCAGAATGAAATATGTCAGACTAAAAATGTACATATATCAAGTTCTTTCAAAATCGGTATTGGGGGATTTTGAAGACGTAAATTAATAATCAAAAATTAATTTCTTAAAATTCAAGATACAGGATTTCTTCTTCTTCTTTTTCTTCTTCTAAGTAGAACCAAGTTCTGTTATCTATACAATGCCTCATCGATCCTCGTTTGAGGTCGAAATCCAGCTGTCTTTCCATCTTTTGGGGGGCCGTCCAGGGGGCCGTTTGGTGTTTGGTTTCTCTCACATCACGGTTTTTGCTAGTCTGTCATCGGCCATTTGTTCCACGTGGTCTCTCCACTGCCTACGACGATTTCGAACCCACTTCACAACATCCGCCACTCCGCTATTCTCGCGTATTTTTGCATTTCTTATCCTATCTCTTAAACTTGTTCCCGTGATCATTCTCAACGTTTTCATTTCTGTGGTTCTCATAATTTGTTTTGTCTTTGTGGTTTTATTTCTTGTTTCTGCGCCGTAGGTCAGTATCGGTCTTACACAGACCTTGTAAATTCTTGCTTTGCTCTCAACCGTCATATGTTTATTGTTCCAGATTATGTCTCTTAGTTGACCTGATATCATGGCCGCTTTGTTGGCCTGTGTGCGTACTTCTTCCGTTACTGCCCTGTTACTTGTTATATGTGCTCCTAGGTATTTAAACTTCCCAACCTGTTCGATAAGTTTATCATTAACCATTAGTTTGCATCTTACCGGTTCTTGTGCTATTACCATTGCTTTGGTTTTCTCCACAGATATCTTCATATTATACTGTTTGGCTGTTCGATTGAGATGGAAAAGCATTCTTTGTAAGTTGTCCTCGCTAATATTTGTGCTTTTTACCTCATCAATGATTTCGTCCATGATTACATTGAAAAGTGTTGGACTTAGGTTATCACCCTGTCTTATTCCTATGGATAGAGGGATTTCCTCTGTTAGAGTGTCATTTGTTTTAATTTCCATGGTATTTTTGGAATTCAGTTCGTATATTGTGCGTATGATTGCTTCATCTACTTGTTTTCTTCAGAGTAATTCTGTTATGTGTTCCAGTTTGATTCGGTCGAACTCTTGTGTAAAGTCCACAAAACAAATGAACAGCGGTTTATCGTATTCGATAGATTTTTCAACCAGCTGTCTGATAATAAATATACCGTCGATAGTAGAGCGATTATTCCGGAAGCCCTGCTGTTCTTCGCACGCCCCTAACTTGTCTACGATCCGTTGTGACAGTATTTTGGTTAACAATTTGGCTGAACTATTCAGTAGGCTGATTCCCCAGTAGTTTTCGGGTTGTTTGTTTAATCCTCTTTTGTGGATCGGAATTGTGATGCTTTTCCGCCATTCGTTGGGTACTGACGTTGTGCGGAGTATTTTTTGAAATAGAACAGTGAGCTCTGTGACAAGGCTGGGGCCTCCGTACTTTAGCATCTCATTCGTAATTTGGTCGGTACCAGGTGATTTTCTGTTTTTTAATTTCTTAATTGTCAGGTGCATTTCTGCTTCACTGATGTTAACATCTGTTAGTTCTGTGATTTCTTGTTGGTTTTCGTCTACGTTGTTTTCTGTAGCTTGTGCCTGGAGTAAGTCCTTAAAATGGCTGACCCATTGTTGGCTGTCGATTGGACTTAGCTGAACGTATTCATTGATTGTTTTTTTTTCTGTTCCTCAGCATGTTCCATATTTTCTTACAGGATTTAAGATGAACTAAATTTTTATTTTGTCCCCAAACTTTTAAAAGGACATTTTTCTCTTATTGCCAGCGGTTTTATTTAAAAAATCCCCATTAAAATAAAAGTTAGGAATATCACTTTATTTTTGTGTTAACATTGGGGATGATTTTTACCCCATAGGGTGCATGTGAGGATATAAAAATACACTTCAAGTAAGTATATATTATTTTATGAAATACAACATGTGACATAAGCACTACCAACAACAGACTTATTTTCAGAGAAAACCTTAAAAGTGTAGTTAACCCCTTTAGACATTCGTAATTAATGTCATGACTGTATTAGTTGATTATTAATTTCTTAGAAAAATATTAAATAAAAATTTTAAAAAAATAATTTATAAAGAGTAGCAATTCACAGAATAAATATTATTTTGAAAAAAGTCAATATTCACCAACTTAATTTTTGAAAATGGTACGCAATTAACCAGTTTTTGACTGAATTAAGTAACTTCATACATTTGTCGAATGGAAATAGCGTAAAAAAACATTGTCACTCCTATAAAAGATTCAATCCACGCTCTTACCAATGACAATACCTTTTCGTAAATCTAGTAATATGCAAGTGATTTTACACGATTTCAGAGATAAACTTTGGGGGCTGTTATTACTTTAGAAATGCAATTCAAAACAAAAAAAATACTTGTCGCATATTCTTGAATGTACCACAACATATCACAGAAAATGGAGAATAACTTTCCATTCTTTTTTACGGAAAGTTGCAAGGAGTAGATTAACCCTTTGAAATGGCAGATTTCCATTATATGCCACTCATACTTAATGTACCTAATGGTTTGTATTATTGCTCGTAATGAATTTCTTAGAAAAAAAGATATATTTTACGTCTTTTCAAGAAATATTAAAAAGTGGTAGTTAATTTTGTAATAAATAATTGTGGAAAAAGCAGATACTCGTCAACCTAATTTTTGAAATTAATATACAACTAAGAAATATTGATTGAATTAAGTAAGTTTAAACATTTACGAATGAAAACAGCCAAAATAAATAATGTTTTTACCCCTATAAATAAATATAAAGCAAGCCATTACTGAGAAAATTATGTATATCAATCCCTGATATTTTGCGAAGGGACGTGCAGTGTTGTCATATTTCGAAGAAACATTAGACAACTAAGAGTTTATCATATCATAAATGTTGCACTGTCAGCATTATTTTAAAAATAGGCATATATTATACCATTGTTATGGAGGTTTTCTTTTCTCAAAGAACAAATATATTTAGGTCACCTTCTAGTTTTTAGTTTTGAACTTGTTTTCCTATAATATCATGTAGCATCTTATTAGTGATAAAAGGTCGCTAGGAAGTGGCAACCTTGCATTTCATCAAGGTATCAAGGCTGAGTTTATTCTCTTTAGTTGGCAAGAAGAAATAGGCAATATTGCCACTTTTTGAAAGGAAATCCAACACTTAAAGTTCTTTTCTACTTCTTACAAAGGCCTATATATAACATTTATTATTGATATTCAATCATTCGCAATATTATAATGATGAATGAGTTGTGTCCTAGCCTTGTGTCCATTTTATGAGCGTCAAAATTATAGCATTGGAGTAAGAGTCTTGTGTTTATTTAGTCTATGGTTACAGCGAAGTGTTTTATGATCATAAACGTAGGTAAAAAAAGAGATGTATATGAGATATTGATGGATATACTTCCAGTTCGCACCGGAGCATGATACTCATATAAATCAATGTAAACAATATTTCTCGGCGTGTTTCGATACGGTTACTTTATAGACCGGGACTGATCTGTAAAAATCAATTATGATGTGGCTGTTGAGAGTGGAAAGCTAATATTTGCTCTAAACTCTCCAAAATAATGCCCATAAAAATAATTGAGTTATGCTCTCTCTCAAGAAATACCGCTACTTTTATTTATTTGACAAAAAGTGAAAAAATATTAAAAAAAAACGTTTTATTCGCCTTTTCTTCCTTATAACTTTGAAAGTATTCACTTTAGAGAAAAATTCAAAAAAAAAATTTTGGAATTAAATTTTCTATATAATAGGGGTAGTTAGAAATCTAAATTTATTGCCCTTGTTGCAAAATAATAATAATAATTAAAAAAGGCAAAAAAAAATTTTTTTAAACGATTTTTTCGACCACTTACATTTCTCTCAGGACCTTCATATTCGGACAAATAAAACTTTATGTTATAATAAAACAACATACTGACTTTTGTTACAATTGGTTTGATAGTTTTTACATAATAATTTTGCAATTCAGTTTTTTTCAAATAATGGAAAATTTTTCAAATTAGGTAAGTCTTAAATTAAAAAGTCACATACTTGAATTTGATTGATATCAAGTTTTCAAACGCTTTTTTAAAAATGAAAATCGAATAATTACGGCCTGCTCAGGAATTATTTAAAGTTATGTTAAATTTTTTGCTTATGAACAAATTAAATATCTCTGCAAATTTTCATCGAAAAATTTTTCTGAAAGCATGTAGTACTCGGAAAGACGTTTAAACAAAAAATGATCAAAATAACTCCATCAGAATTCGAGATAATGACATTATTTGCACTTACGTATTTTGAACCTACAGATTCAATTTTACAGCGAGAGCTCCCCACCCATTCTTTTTTCATTTTTCACGATTTTTTTTTCATTTTCGTTGGTTGCCGATAACGTTAACATGTGGACATTTGTCAGAAAAGTACTCGGAAACACGAAGTTAATAGCTTAAGAGTTAACTCTAAATTATTTATAGATTCGCCATTAACGGTTGTCAACTTTGACAGCTTGTATCTCAGTAACCAATTAACAAAATTAAAATTTTTATGTTCAAAAGTAGCGTCTCTCCGAATACTTGCAAACAATGTTTTCGGAGAGATATTTAATTTGTTTATAAGCAAAAAATTATTTAACGGCAACTTTAAATAATTCCTGAGCAGATCCTAAATATCCAATTTTAATTTTTGGAAAAGCATTTGAAAGCTTGAGATCTCTAGTATATGTGAAAAAAATTTCAAGTATGAGACTTTTGGATTTAGGACTAAATTTGAAAAATTTTCCGTTTTTAGACTGGATTAGATTGCAAAATTATTATGCAAAAATTGTTTTGTATTTTAATGAAATTCAGCAGGTTGTTTTATTACAACATGAAGTTTTATTTATCCAAATATGAAAGTCCTCAAAGAGATGTAGGTGCTCAAAAGAATTGTTTAAAAAACAATTTTTTTGCCTTTTTTATTATTATTGTTTTGCAATAAGGGTAATACATTTTGAAATTTTAATTATGAAACTTTTTTCTCTTTTCAACTTTTTTCTAAAGTGAATACTTTTAAAGTTATAAGGAAGAAAAGGAGAAAGACACGTTTTTTTCACTTTTTGTTTAATAAATAAAAGTAGTGGTAGTTTTTGAGAGGGAGTATATGTCAATTATTTTTATGGGCACTATTCTGGAATACAATCACAATCAACAACAAAAATCCTAATAAAACTCCATGGTTCCGTAAAGAAGTTAAAGATAAGTGTAACGAAAAAAGAAAAGCATATTTAGCATATAGAACGTCAAAAACGCCGGAAGCATACAATAGGTACAAACTAATTCGTAACGAAACTAATCTACTAGTCAGGCAACTAAAAAGTGAACATTGGGAGTAGTTCTCTAAAAGAATGGAAGGAGACTTCTATAGTGTACAAAAACAAATGTGGCGACTGATAAGACAACAGCGCAAAGAAATAGCTGAACTCTCCGAAACAAACAAAATATCAGAGGAGAAATGGATAGACTATCTAACAAAATTATTTGAGGGAGATGCTAACATTGGAAAAAACAACATACCAGCAATAAGGAATAATGTGGAAGTCACCATTCAAAAAATAGAGAAAGCTTTAAAATCCTTAAAAAATAGAAAGTCTCCCGGACAAGACGGAATTCATAACGAATTGTTGAAATACGGAGGACAGCGACTAACACAGGAACTCACAAGCTTCATTCGAAAAATCCTGACACAATGCAAAGTAGCAGATAGGTGGAGAACCAGCACAATAATGCTTATGTTTAAGAAAGGTGACAAAAAAGAACCAGGGAACTACAGGGGTATTAATCTACTGGACACAACTCTGAAACTCGTTACGAAAGTAATCAAAAATAAAATTAATTCGGTTACAACACTGGAAGACGAACAGCAGGGATTTAGATCAGGAAGGTCTTGCGTGGATACAGTATTTATTCTACGACAGATAGTCGAAAAATCTCTAGAATACAATAAACCAACATTTTTATGCTTTTTAGATCTAACAAAAGCATTCGATCGCATAAAGCTAAATGACGTAATCCACCTGTTATATAAGAGAAATATTCCTATCAATATAATTCAGACCATCGAAAACATATACGCAAACAATAAAGTTCAAATTCGCACTAACGGTAAATTATCAACACCCATACCAGTCAACAGCGGTATTAGACAGGGAGACTCGCTTAGTCCTTTGTTGTTTAACATGATAATGGACGAAATAATAAAGGAGGTGCGACTTGGTAGAGGATATAAAATGGGTGATACAGAAATAAAAATTCTCTGTTACGCTGATGACGCTGTTATATGTGCCAAAAATGAAGACGACCTCCAGAGATTGTTAAATACCTTTAATCTTACGGGAAGAAAATATAATATGATTATCTCAGCTGAAAAAACTAAATGTATGACAACCTCAAAAGAAGCCCTCCGATGCAAACTAGAACTAGACGGTCGAATAATATAACAAGAAATGAGTTTCAAATATCTAGGAATCGACATAACTAATTATGGTAACATCGAAGATGAAGTAAGAGAGCAGGTGGCCAAAGCAAACAAAGTGGCGGGTTGCCTCAACGACGTGATCTGGCGAAACAAACACTTACAACAAGAAACAAAGGTTCGGATCTATAAAACCACAATTAGACCTATTATGACATACACCTTAGAAACACGGCCAGAGACGACAAAAACGAAACAACTATTGGTGACTACAGAAATGAGAATACTTCGACGAATAACAGGAAAAACGCTACTAGACAGAGAAAGAAGCGATAACATCAGGCAATCATGCAACACAGACTGCATTAATGAGTGGGTCCTACAACTTAAGATACAATGGAACAAACACATAAGCTGAATGACAGAGGATAGACTGGTAAGGATCGCACGAGATAAATCGCCTAGTGGTACACGCAGTAGAGGTCGACCACGGAAAAGGTGGAGCGATAATTTAAGTCCAGAATGAGGAAAATCGAAGAAGGAACAGGTCAGGTACCTATTATAGAAGGTAGAAGAAGAAGAAGACTATTCTGGAGGGCTTAGAGCAAAAAATAGCTTTCCCCCCTCTTGACAGCCAATGAAAAACAGATCAGCCCCGGTCTGCTACTTTATTCATTTTTGTCGTAGGCGGAATTATTTTTCGTGTCATGCAAAAACTGACTTTCCAGTTGATCTACGACGAAAAATAAATGTATAAAATGTTTTTACTTTAACTCCTGTTTTATTAATATGATCTAGGTGCATTATTTGTTTTTACGTTTTAGTCTAAAAATCTGGGTTAACGCTATATTTGGACGGAACTTTATAGAAGTTGCTTGTGTACAATAGACATTTTTACATGAAGGCCGTTCTTTTCGCCATCTTTTAGGTAAATTCGTGAATAATTTTGCAATTTCGAAAATTTATGGTATTCTTGTATATGGATGTTTCCGAGGATGGTATTTGGAAATTAAGTTGGTAGCAATATTTCCTCTGCGAATACAAAAGTCGAGAACTATCTAGGTTATATTCTATTTTTCCTAGTTGTACATTAAAGAGACATGTAAAAGCATCTACATTTGATAATTTGGTTAGTTATTTTGAAAAAAAATACAATTAGCCTACAGTATTCAGTGCTTAAACAAACTTTTTCATTAAACCCAATTTGATATGCAATGGTGGTGACAAAATCATTTTGAGGTCTACCAATGGCATATGTTGTACATTCTTTTCACCCGGATCTAATGATTTTCGAACCGACCAGTCTTTTCTCTTGTAATTGTGTGCACAACGGTCTCATTCACACAAAAAATAGCGAAACTTATTGTACCCTTAGTGCAACCCAAGTAAACCTTTAAATCGCTCCAGATATGAAATTGGAGATCATCGTATTTTATACTTGTGGATAGGTACTTCATATTGTCGTATGATTCTTTCATGTGAACTGCATATCCAATAGGAATAGATGGTAATATATTTCCCATATGCAATAGAACTACTTTTAAACTCAATGTTCAACTGTCTATAAACAATCTCCATTCCTGTGGCCTGACCGCTAATGTTATTGCAGAACACCAAGTTCTTTTCCATGTTAAAATGGTGCTAGGCCTTTATTGCGTTTACGCAAAACACATACTGGAACATCGTCTTCTAATAAGTTCGACTGTTGCAATCTTGATCCTAGTAATTCTGCTTTACTTTTTGGAAGTGCTAAGTCTCTCTCAAGATCGTTTAATTCTGATTGAGTTACTTTGTACGGTTGGCGGTATAACGTACTGGCTGTGATATTGATGGCATATCTCCTTCTTGAGAAATCGTTGTATCGTTATTATATGACTCGTAAGTGAATGTTTCTGGGTCCTGGAGTAGGAAGTTCATCACTATGAGGCACAGGTCTCGTGCAGATGTTATATTTGGATACTTCATAACCACCTTTTTTTCTTGGATATACCTGTGCGTTGCCCAAGACGAGGTACGATGTAGAGATAACAATCAATAACTTGATTTGAAGGTTCTCTTGAGATCATTGGGACAGCAAATCGCATAGATCGTTTTTTACTATTTAACCAGTTCCTCAGACTTGAAGCGCATACAATATAGCAGATATGTGGCGCTCACTGTTTGTCTTGATCCCCAATATTGCAACCGAAATAAAACGGATATGCATTTTTTTTATTAATTAACATAACAGAAGTGATCTGGATTATTTATACACTTTCGTCCTCTCAACAATTCGATTCGACTCACTAATTTCGACTGACTAACCCCTCCGCTTTGTAGCTGCTTATATACCCAAATACGGCACCAACATTTTTAGAGAATATTCGAGAATTTTCTATTCAATTCCATAATATTGACAATAGTGGCGTTTGTCATTTGTTTATATACAGGAGCTGTTCAGTACAAAGCAGACATAAAAGTCAATTTATATGGGTTTAAATAACTATCCCCCTTATTTTTAGCACTGGGGGTTGAAACTTCTTATATGGGGGTCATGTCTGAAGATCCCCCATGCGGTGTTGCCAAGTTATACAAAATTTCCTCAGCTTGGGGAAACGTATATTTGACAACGTCGCGCCTACCCAATTGATAAAATAATACAAGTATACCAAGTGCAAGATTTCGTCGACTTTATGTTAGATACATTTTGGCTGTTGTTCAGTGTAATTAGATCTCATCGTCATTGAAACAAATTATTTTTAATAAATATATTAGCTGTTTGTTGTATTGAAGAAAAGGGTTTATTTTCCTCTTAATGTGTTATGATTATAATTTACGAATAGTAAACGTGAATCCATTTTTATATTAAGATTTTTTCATTTGTTTCGAATATTTACATAAGTACACAATAAACTAGTTATTTTTAGAATGTCTAATTTTTCGAAAAATAAGGTTTTAAAAATTAATATTTATTAGTAAATAAAATTCACTTAATTAAGGACAAGAATACTTTTACAAAAAAAATACTTAAAAAGCAAAAACATTAAAATTTTTTTATTAAGGAAATACATCAGGCATGTAGGAAGTAAAATAGCAAAATGTGCAAAGAAAAACCCTGATATAAAATTTGAATGTACCTACTTCATCCCAGTTTTCTTTTATCTCGATCTTCAAAGTTAAACGAAGTTGTCAGAACGTGTAATATGCATAGCCTCGCAAAATTTTCTACATTTATTGTTTTTTCTTTTACGTTCGTTCGTGCTTCGGGATATTTCTTGTAACATAATTTATAAATAATATAATTTGCCACCTGCCAAGATGCTTGCTTTATAAAGGAAAATACTTTTGTTATATTCAATTATATAATAATTATATAATAATTTCAATTTCAGTTTCGATTTTTATTACATTTTACATAATAAAGCTAATTTGTGAAACATATTTTGAACCAGTTGCCTATATGTTATTTTCTTTTCAAGCAAAAGGAAATGATATATAGAAACAGTCTTTTTTGTGCAATTATAACCCTGATTCTCTCTCTATACGCGTTTCGATCACCTCATGGTCTCATCAGTGGAGCTGTATCGAATCAATATTCGCTGGAGACAACTGCTATATAAAATAAAATTCCAAGGTATGTCGGCAAGATATTAAAAATCTGCCGATAGTTTATATTCCTCATATGGAGAGAGGGCCAGAGTTGTATTACAGAAAATAAATTTTTTCAATATATTCATTCCTTTGTCTTTTCTTGGAAGGAGAATAACATACAGGCAATTATTTAAAGACGGCAGATGAATTTTCTTATTTCATAATGAAATCGCACTACTCCGGTGAATGTATCGATGTCGTTTCGACTGGCGATATTTTTCAGCCGGATATCGAAGTTGGCAGGTTTTTGATATCCTGCCGATATATCTCGGAATTTATATTTTATATAGCAGTTGTTTACTACGAGTGTTGCTCTCGATTCGATGCAGCTTCACTGACGAGACCATGAGGTGATCGAAATGCGTATGGAGGAAGAACCAGAGTGGTATTTGCAGGAGATGAACTGTTTCTATATATTCTTTCCTTTTTCTTTGCTTGAAAGGAGAATACCATATAGACAACTATTTAAACACGGCAGATAGATTTATTTATATCGTACTGAAATTTTGATTTTTTAATATTTTGAACCAGATGTTTAAAGTGAATTTTCATTATATGATTAGTTATTCATTTGACATAACGGTTGATAAGGTAGTTACTCGAACTTACAAGGCGAACAACCCCAACCTGACCTCACCGATTTTCATCATTTTTGGGTATGTTATAGTACTTGAAAAAATAATAGACATGTATTGTTTTATTGCCTGGCATCAACTATTTAATATTTTAAAAAACTACATTTTTTAATGAATATTTTTTTTATAAATATCTGGGAATGAACTCAAAAGAATTATAAAAACATTATTGCGCGTGTTTCTGGATTTTCCCAATAACCACCCCTAAATACCGTTACCTGGACTACATATAAGTGGTAAAATTTTTTTCTTTTTCTTAAAAGTCATCCAAAGTGTGAATGGAATGTAATTTATAACAAATGCATATATATATATATATATATATATATATATATATATATATATATATATATATATATATGTAATCGAAGGTTTTCGGGCATCCCGTGTATGTGCTGAGTCCTTCTCAGGACTGTAAGGCAGCTGACGTTTCGGTGAAATCTCATTCACCATTTTCAAAGCTCATTGTATAGCGTCTACGAGCGAACTCGTATATATATATATATATATATATATATATATATATATATATATATATATATATATATATAATTTTTTTTTAATAATTGAATTGAATTGAATTTATTCCTCGATATCTACAAAAAAATATTTATGAAAACTGTAGCTTTTTTTATATATAAAATAGGGGTTACAACCCCGTTGGTCATAAATATACCCCACATTTGTTACTTATGATGATAAATACTTTCGCTTGGTTTTGTTTAGAAATATTCATTAAAACCTGAGATATATTGAAAAAAATAATTTTAACGGTTGACTTTGGGGGCGAATTTCACCTCTTAAAAGTAAGTGTCAGCTGATAAAAAAAATACTCCGATAAATGAAAAATAAATTAAAAAACACTATCTAATATAATTAATTTGAAATGTTTTTTTAACATTTAGTATTGGTTTAGTTATCAATGAATGAAAAACGTATAGGCTATGCGCTCATTACGATGGTTTCTCCCGTGCTTAGATTTCCTCGGAATATAACGGTCATGAACTTAAATTGAACATGTTTTATACTGTTTTTTATTCTTACTACTATTATCTTCAACTGATGTTTTCTAAACCATTTATCAAACTGGAAATTTATGTGTTTATATTCTTTTATTCTCTACGGATATATGGGCCATTTTAACTCTTACCTTTAAAAGGATGTTCAATGGTTATATATTTTTATTTGGAAAACTGAAATTTCGAAATATGATTACTCAGTATATGAAAAACAAGCTTGAATTTTTTTAATAATATTTATTAGGGGGTTTAAAAAAAATCTAAAAGTAGCTCCTGATAATATTGTTCTTAAGGGAAGTTTAATTATCCGTTGTCGTATAAACGCAGTATGAGTGTTTTTTTAAATTTTTTTTTAAAACGCCAATAACAATCATGCCCTTTTTTGGATTCCATGTTGTATTAACGGTTTTATTTACCGAATTTTAGTTAATTTTTGCCAATGGTCTCTTTCAACTACCTTTCGCAATTTTAATTATTTTTCGATTTTAGAGAGACCTAAACGCACCTCACCATTAATTGGTATTTTTTATACTCATTTCCGCTAATATGGACCTACTTAGGCATTTGTGGGGTTTCTTGTGTTAATTTTATCCTTTAGGATGCGCGAAAGTTGGTTTCCGTCGGGATTAATTTATTGTAAGAATTTTTTGCATTATTAATTATTTGTGTAAAACCTAAGTTTTAACACAAATCAAGGATTGTTGGTGAAGTCCAGCCAAACGTCCCGACTAGAATGAAAACTCTAGCCGCCTCACCTTTCTACTTGCTTGCCGGGATAGAAGGGAAATGAGCGGATTTCAGAGTCAACGAAGATTAATCGAGTTTTTATTTTGTTTGGAACACTTCTAGGGAATGAGTTATTTAGGAAAAAGTTATTAAGTAACACTCATCCTTGACTTTTAGTTCACTTTTTATTAATTTTTTTTAATTTAGTTTTTCGCAAGTCAAGTTCGGGATTATTTTACTCTACACTATCACGTTCGGGTTGATTTGTCAAAATCGGTATTTCATTTTATAGCCAACACAAAGCTGACTATTATTTGTAATGTCAATAACAAGTTATCTTCACCGTGTTACGTTCTGGTAATTATTTTTAAGACGGTTAAATAACTCGTACGCGCCTCTAACCTCGCAGTTTTATCGACAATTTCAGGAATTAAGACACTTACACGATCTTTATTGTCTGTAAAATGTTATGTTGTCAATGATAACCTACTTTAAGAACCACGAGCTGCCTAAAAATTAAAACAGTCAACGTGGTCCTCGAGATCTAAGCTCAATCGGAAAAAGGACGAGTTGACTCCAAAGGAGCAACCCGTAGTGTCCTTAATTTCGCCGCCGACTTTTCGTTTTTACAGTAATGGTGACGTAGCGCTCTGAATTCGAGAAAGCACCGAGTCAAAGTGACGCCACCGCGCCGTTTAATGTCTGAGTTTCCCCGTTTCTAAATTGAAGCACTGTATGTCGTATTATTTAGATTATTTAATTTTTAAGGAGTTTGGGGCAATATTAAATCTCAAATTTAATATTGTGTCGTAAAATAAGCGTGTACTCATAACACCATCTTGTAATATACCCCATGTTCAGAAATAGAAAAAAAGGTAATGGATGATACAGGTTTTCAAGAATCATATGATGTGTTTTTTTTCTTACCTTAATGTACATTTTGGAATGAAACATTCATATAAACTTTTAGGTTTGTCACTATACTTAGATTCTTTTACAACAGAATGAGAAATTGGACAACGACATTTTATATTATAATACATTATGCGATTTCGGATTTCGTTAACATCATTTTTCGAATATTTTTTCAATTGGACTGTCAACATAATATGCGGAGGTTTGATCAGATTTGTTAAGGAAGACGCAAGTAACATTGATAAACAACGCTTTGACACATGTCACGTAGAAAGGTTAAAACTTTTACAGATGTTCATAAAGAAAAAACTGGCAATATAAAATTTACGCACTGTTGCCATGCCTCATTTAATATCTATAAATTAAATATTATTGATAAGCGCACAACATAACTTTTAAAAACCTTTTATATGATCAAAATACAACTTAAAATATAATTTTAAAACCAGTTAAAAGAATGGTTGCCTCCCAAAATTGAATAAAATTTTTCATTTCTGTCTGGCATAAAATATAAATGACCTTATTTCGCCTTGATTAATTGGCTGATTATTATTGGAAATGTTTGACTATTTAGTCCCAATCAAAGACGGGACAAGATGGTCAAATCTTCCCTTAAGCGATTCGCAACGGCCAGTGGCGCGTTTGATGAACAATGTTAAAAGATGCTTTTGTGCAAATTTTCAGCCCCCTATAGGCTCTGTAACGCTCTGAAGAGGTTATGTTCACTTTTTTCAACTTTATTCTTTTACGGGCGCAATTTTGCACCAAAAATCTGAAAAAATCACAGAGATATATTTTTGGTTGTAAACAACCATGATTTTTTTTATTTTTCCAGCAAAAATTGAGTCCAGGAAAAATTTTTTAGTTTTTCAAAATTTTTTTAGGTTAGGGTCAAAATTATTGGTTAACTTTAAAATAATGATTCTTCGTGTATTTTTTTTGTTCTTTTCAATGCTGCTCATGGAATAACGATTTTTTTGGTGGAATACCCCCAAGAATTCAAAAAACCTTTTATTTTGAGATTTTTGTCAGTTATTTGGGACATAACCTCAAACGCAAATAGCTAAATAGATACCAACACAATTTGTTATGCTCGAGGACTCATTTCTAAGGAAAAACGGCTTTAAGAATCGAGATTTACGTCACTAAGAATTCCAACGCGTCTTAAAAAGCTTCAGGTATAGAGAAATTTCATGTAAAAATGTTAAATACCACAATAGGAATTAGAATAACTATATATAATGAACGAATAAATATTTTTTTTTTAACAAAATGAATAATTGATTACGTATTACTGAATATGTGTCCTAAAACCACATCAACAAATGTTCTCAAGAATCGTATCATATAAATATTATAAGAAAACATTCTATATATATTTAATCTTGTTCATTTTTTAACAAAACATTAAAATTAAAATTTTAGATTTAACAAAATTGGTATTTTTCTTTTTTTTTGAATAATACTGAGTGTATACTAATTTGATAATTATTTAAAAAATTGTGGAAAATACGAAATTAAACGCAATAGTTCATATTCAAAAAAAGCATTGTGCTAAAAAATTTGCTAATAAAGAAACTACTAACATTTATATTTGCATTCTCACTAAAATTATATATTTATTACAAAATGCCATACAGAATCATATAAAAATAAAATAGAAATCTATGAAAATGCCAGTAAAAAATAGACAATGAAACATTATAATAATAATAATTCATATTCGCCGCATACTTCTATTTTACTTTTATCAGACAAATATAAATATATAATAATTATAAAATAAAAATAAGTAAATAATGAAAATATAAAAGAAAAAAGCTTAATTTTTATGCGTTTATAACAGAAATATTGTTCAAGAATATATTAATGGTAATTATATTAATTCTCTTCAAAAATCAAACTGACATGTTTGCGGTTAGGGAAAAAGTATAAAACAATTTACAATTAATAAACAATTAGTTAAAACAATTAGTTGAAACAAGTCTTCATAAAAAGATTGAAATTAATCGTTAATCAACATTCAGTAATAGTATAAACTTAAAAAGACTTGGAAATAATTTTCAAATTATCAACAAAAGTTAAAAACATAGATTTGAGTTTAATCTAGAATAAGGCTTATTAAGATCATTCTGCCTATAATGATTTTAAGCATACAATTCTGCTGTTTTTAGTAGTTTCTTTAGTAGTTTTGTTCACAACAAAATTAATATTATATCTCTTCACTTTACCAAATGAAAGATATGTACTAGAAACAATGTTGAAAAACTCCTTATCCCGTATGCTCATAGGATATTCTGTGATAGCATATGGTATCATATCGAAGTAGTGTGCGGAACCGTAAGATCTTTGTCGACTTATACATACATACATATATATATATATATATATATATATATATATATATATATATATATACACAATCGAAAGAACGAAAAAGAAAACACAAGAAATCATTATTTTGAAGTTGACCAAAAATATTAAACCTAACCTAAAAAAGGATTCAAAAATTAATAAATTTTTCTTGATCTCAATTTTCTCTCGAATAATCTGAAAAAAATTATGGTTGTTTATAACCAAAAAATACACCGCTCTATGAATTTTTTCATATCATTGTCAAATTGCTCTCGTAAAAAAATAAAGTCGAAAAAAAGTGAACATAGCCTCTTTTTTGACCGTTATATGGGGGGGGGGGGCTTAAAATTTGCATAGAGGCGTCTTTTGACATTGGTTGTCGAGTGCGGTACTGGCCGTAGTGAATCGCTTGGGGGCAGATTTGACCATCTTATCCCGCTATAGACTTTCTTCGTAAATCATATATTGGAATTTTTCGACTAATTTCAGATAAAGGTTATGACCAATTAAAATAATAGTTTCTGATATGGACTTCTGATAAATAAAACAGTGCAGCTGGTTAAGCTGACAAATTTCGGCTATTTTTTAGTTTGATAAATTAGAAATTATCATTCAGATTGGATAACTTTTTATTAATTATATTTGATTTTTGTCAATAAAATATTATCTGGAAACGCATATGTAGAAAAAATACTTTTCTGCTATAGATACCACAAATCATCTAAGTTATCTCTTTATTTGTGGTTATAAACTTAAAACAAAATATGTTAATTTTCTGTTATTTGATTATTCCATAATGGCTTTATATAAATAAAATATTTACTGTTCGTTTTTAATATTTAACAGTGATTTAGTAGTTGCTTGTATAAGCATAAAACATTTTAATCTTCACTTTGTATTAATTAATAGATTTATCTTCTTCATCTTCTTCTTCTTCTAGGTAGAACCAAGTTCTGTTATCTACACAATGTCTCATCGATCCTTGTTTGAGGTCGAAATCCAGCTGTCTCTCCATCTTTTGAGGGGGGGGGGGCGTCCAGGCGGCCGTTTGGTGTTTGGTTTCTCTCTCATCACGGTTTTTGCTAGTCTGTCATCGTTCATTCGTTCCACGTGATCTCTCCACTGCCCACGACGGTTTTGAACCCACTTCACAACATCTCCCACTCCGCTGTCCTCGCGTATTTTTGCGTTTCTTATTCTATCTCTTAAACTTGTTCCCGTGATCATTCTCAGCGTTTTTATTTCTGTGGTTCTCATAATTTGTTTTGTTTTTGTTGTTTCATTTCTTGTTTCTGCGCCGTAGGTCAGTATCGGTCTTACACAGACCTTGTAAATTCTTGCTTTGCTCTCAACCGTCATATGTTTATTGTTCCAGATTATGTCTCTTAGTTGGCCTGATATCATGACCGCTTTGTTGGCGTGTGTGCGTACTTCTTCCGTTACTGCCCTGTTACTTGTTATATGTGCTCCCAGGTATTTAAACTTCCCAACCTGTTCGATATGTTTGTCGTCAACCATTAGTTTGCATCTTACCGGTTCTTTTGCTATTACTATTGCTTTTCTTTTCTCCACAGATATTTTCATATTATACTGTTTGGCTGTTCGATTGAGATGGAAAAGCATTCTTTGTAAGTTGTCCTCGCTATCTGCTGTTAAGGCAACATCGTCTGCAAAGCATATAACCTGAACGATGTTGTGTCCCATTGGGTATCCAATATTTGTGCTTTTTTACCTCATCAATGATTTCGTCCATGATTACATTGAAAAGTGTTGGACTTAGGCTATCACCCTGTCGTATTCCTATGGATTGTGGGATTTCCTCTGTTAGAGTGTTATTTGTTTTAATTATTATAGATTTATAATTTTCTTAAACCTTACTTCAAACAAGGTGGAACAGATACAATAAAATATGTTTCTCCTAAAACAAAAAATGGATTTTATTTATATATATTTTTTGGATCACATTTATTTATTGTGGAAGCAGATAGTATGCGTAAAGTTTATTTTACAAGTATATGATTGAAAATTGAAACAGTTTCTTAATTAAAAATATAAGGAACAAACTATTGCCACCCCTAAAGCATCTCTTCAATGAGTCACTAACATATCTGGGAAATATTGGGCTGATTCTCACAATTATTATAATTTAGTAATTAAGAAAACTATGTTAACAATATTTACCTAATCCCTTTATTAATATATAATCCATCATCTAAATATTGTCTTAAGCAAAGGAATAAAACTATACGAGATAAAAAGTGAACGAATGTCAAGTGTAACAACTAACCTTGTCTAGAAGTTGATTGTTACACTATTAGGGTGAGTTGAGACGTGACCTTAACAAATCATAAATGTTATCACTGTCATCACAATTTGAGCAAATAAAAAATGACTTGTAATTTTTCTTCCACCTTAATTTAGAAAAAACATTTTGTTATTTTTATTCTTGTAGGACATATGTAATTTGAGCTCTTGAAGTCTTCTATGACATTTTTTCTTACATTTTTCGTTCTTCTTTGTTTGCAATCCATTTATATACAAAATATGATAATGTTCAGGTGATTGACACATACTTGCCTGATTATGTATATCAGATATGCTAGTTCAATATGGCGGCCTGTGGAATTGGTACAAAATCAGTGGCGCTCCAGGAAATTTTTTTCTAAAGTAATATTATTAGTTTTATAGACCTCATGTCTCGGGAAGGTTAAAATGGTACCAACATTAATGGCATGTAAAGAAGGTACAATTTAAAAATTAAAACAAAGAGTGGTAGACTTCACTTGTGGAATCTTTGTGACTATTTATGTGACTTATCTAAAATAACAAACGTAATTAAGAATCGTGTGGTTGATGAGCGTTTCCTGACATTACAAAAAATCTACAAGGATGCAATCAAGAAAACTAAGAGAGAGTATAATGAAAATAAATAAATATGGAGAGTTGGCAAATAGTTCATGAAATGACTTCGACCAGCAGAGGTGGGTTTCCTATAAAATGGTTGATCCAGTCGATCAGACAAAAATCAGTGATACTATCAAATTTTAAATATAAATAAAGACCACTTTAAAACAAATTTATCTAGGAAAGGCCCAAATAAATTAAATAAAGTAACTATCTTTAAAAAGAACATTTGGACCTTATTTCTTTATGGTACTATATCATAGGAAATTATAGCGATTATAAACCGAATAACAAAAAAAAGTGGCACCGGGTCCGGATGATATTGAAGGTAAAATTGTATAGATTTTCCGCCGGATTATTATCATATTTGAAGGCACTCAGAACAACTCCTATTGTTAACAATAAGGGTGATAGAATGAATGCAGGAAGTTATTGACTGAAAAAAAGAGATATTGTTGTGCATTTCAGTGTTTTTTGAATTATCGGCCAAGCGTTTTCGGTCTGACCTAGACCATCCTCACAGCTCAGACCTTAGAAACAAGAGTAAATAAGCTTTCTCAGTACTCACCAACCGCACTTACTCGTCTTTAATAAAATAGCACGGGAGAAATTACACTAACCTGAAGATTTCATTTAAGAGTGTAAATCAACTCAGTTTACATTTGGTCAATAATTGATATCTCATACCCAAAAAAGTGGGTTTTATGAGCTTTCTTTCCCAGATGGCTTTTTAACGTACATAGGAAAAACTGTTATACCAATAGCAGGCCGAATTAGAGAACATATTAACAAACCTCAAGCTTGTGTGTTTGGTCACCATATTAGTTTTACCAAACATGCTTTGTCTCCAACCCATAATAATAAAATCTTATACCACTCCAGGGGTAATAACTCTAAAACCTTGAACTACAGAGAGGATCTTGAGGTATACAGGGAGATAAGAATGAACCCCGACCATTTCCTGAATGTAAGAACGGATAACGTAAATGACGGCAACCCCATTTTCAAACTTTTTTCTTAAAATCATTTAAGCGTCTGAGAGCTGTGATTGCGTGGGATGCAATCTTATAATTTTAATCACCTTTTTTAGTTTCACATATTTGATTCTAAATATATTTATTTAATTAATCAAATTTTTGACTACGCCATTGTTCGTGTATTTTATTGTATTTTCACAAAAATTAAAATCATTTCACGCCACTGATCCCGTGTTCGAAATATATCACAGAATAGGCGATAACAGTAACCCTGTAGATCAATAAATTTCTATTGCCCTTCATTTCTGCCCTTTTTTCATTACGGATGAATAGTGATATGAAATGTAATAAACAAGAAATTAAAGAAGTCATACAGAAAATTTCTACTCAAGCTCACACATACTTGTATATATTTTGACTTTTAAACATTTCTAATTGCTTTATGACTATAAACATAACCTCATTTTTATCTTTTAAGTTGTTAACGTTAAAGTTTATTATAGAATTGATATTCACATTGTTGTAACCATTTTAATTTTAATTTTAATTTGGGACTAACTTTTGAACTGTGTACTTGACTGTGTAAAGGCTGCACTGGCGTTGGAGACTGTTCTTCAAATGGCAAGGTTGAAATGTGCCCTTTGACGAGTGAGTGTGGTTGGTGAGTACTGAAAAAGCTTATTTACTGACCATATTCTCTTGTTTCTAGGGTCTGAGCCCTGAGTAAGACCGAAAGCGCTTTGCCGATAACTAAAAAAATATACCTGAGTTACACAACAATATTTCTCTTTTTCTTGATTTCTTCGATATATAATCAGCTAATAACTATTGACTGATATATTTGGGGAACCAGATTTCCGGGGTTTTGTTATTAGAACAGACTTGTGTCTTTTGATAAAAGTCAAGACCTTCTCTCCAGGGCCCACCAGGCATTCAGAAGAAAAAAATTAACTATAACAGCTATACCACAGACAACATCATTCATTTATGAAGCCTTAAATAATAAGAAACCTATAGTCGTGCTGTTTTTCGAATTGAGTCGGGTGTTTAATAGTCTCCAACATGATCTGTTGCTGTTCCTTCTGGAATCCATTGGAGTTAGAGCTCTGGGGTTAAGATGGATTGAATTTTTTTCTCACCAATCTGTCACAACTGGCTGTTATAGTGGAGTCAAACCTATTTCATGAACTGTGAGTCTGGAGGTTCCTCAGGGATCAATTTTGGGGCCATTATTATTTATCATATATTTTGACAGCATTATTATTGCATGCCGCACTGTTGATGAAAAAATTCTGTATGCCGGTGATACCATCATGTTGATTGCATATTAAAATCTGGGGATATTAACTAAGCGAGATAGTTGTACTACGCAGAATTTGATTATATGGTGCGATGGAAATTACTTATCTATGAACTTCAATAAGATATTTTGATTTATATCCAGAAATCCTTCACAAGATTGCAGCCAATATATTAGGGTACTTTGTATAGCGTAAAAGTCAGATGATTGGCCGATATTTGACTGGATCTTGTGTATTATCCTGATCTTTCGGTAAGAGATACGTGATTTTTTCTGTAAGAAACAATGACATTTTCTGTGGATCAAGTAAAACATCATTTATCAAAACAGTAACGTTGATACATATTCTATAACTTTTTAAGCTAGTAGTTCTGGATATGACAGGACCCCAAGCTTTTCAATTATGAAATCCCGTGACGATATTCCTCAGTGGTGAAGGGCGCAAATTGCATCTGATTGTAATCCTGACAGACTTGATATTTTTCATGAATCCAGTTAGCGTTGGTGTTGCGGGGAGTGGTTTTAGTTAGTCGACTTTTCCAGAACTCTTATACTTGTTCTTTATTTGGGTACTTATTATTTGCCATGTTTGGTCAAGATAAAAAAGTCCTTTCCAGTCGTTCAGAAAGGGCATTGTCTCGTTTCCGGTTGTCGGTGGCTTCATGTCTGTTTAACGATGCTGTAGTCATGGAAAGTTATCTTTTAGTGTATCGAGGCATTGTTGGTTAGTGTTGTTTATTGGGTCATTTTGAGAGTAGCATCGGATCTGATTCATTTTTTTTACTCTTCTCTGTTGTTTTCTTACTTTAGCACCTCCATTATACTCTGTCAGCTGCTCTATATTCTTTCGAGTATTTTTGAAATTTTTGTCAAGTTTTTTCTTTCATTGCGGGATCTTAGATTGTGGGCTTGAGTGATCTGTTCGCTCTTTCGTGGTGATCCTAATCTCCATATTTCTAGCAACTGCAAATGCTGCGGAGTAGATCAGCAAATGTAAATGTCTAGAATGTGAGCATTTGAAGGAAATATATCAAGTAAAGTCGCAATTTCAGCCCGCTCGTAATAAATTCGTCACGTGCGATACCTAAGACTTTTCCAAATCATTTGCACCAAAAAAACTTACATTCGTATTTCTTTTTCTTCCATCTCAAAAACATTTTTCATTGGCGATATGAAACTTTTATTTACTTGAATCCAATTAAAAAAATTATAAATAAATAAGTAAATAGCTTTTTAATTAATCCTTAATTCTCTAAAAAAATACACCGAGATGAAATTACTTCCAGTTAATTGATAGATGTAATTTATAAGTTTACTTGATTAGGTTTATCGTGACATAACTCGATCTTGTCCAGATATAAGGGACATTTTTATAAGACAAGAATACAAATGTAAACAATACACGAAATATAATAGTAGGGGAGCCCAGTGTGCTAAATAGGGATTTACTCGAGCGTCATAGAGACCTATTGGATTGTGAAGCTTAGATAATTACAAAAAAAAATGTCATATAATATAAACCTTTTAATTGGTGGGGGGAGCTGCTATAAATTTTCAAAAATGTAAAAAAAAATCTGTTGCATGGACATACTCAAGCGCGTCAGATATCAATATTATTTATGTCCTACGTGTTTTTAAAAACTTACGAATGTTAATCTGATCGTTTTCATGATGGGGGTGGTTATACGTAAGGGTTGAAAATGAAAAAAAAAAAATGTAATCAAGCGCGTCAGATTTTCTGAGGGGATGTTGAGTGAACTTAAAAAAAGCTCTTTTATAATAATCTGACGATTTGGATGTGACGCAAACTCGCCACCATTATTAGAACATGCAAAAAAAAATCGTCATTTTGAAATACTCAAGCGCGTCAGATTAAGATATATATGGTTCATCTTCATGTCCTAGATGTGCTGTCTCATAATCTGACGATTATCTGAAGGGATTCACTTAATCTGATAATGAAAAAAATTTTTTTTTCAATTTTTTTAAATCGTTGAACTTAATTAAAGTGAAAAGCTCAGGAGTTAGCATGCAAATAAACAAGTGTACATTTCTAAATAGAATACTTATATTTATATAAAAAAATGATTATAAAAAACGAAATTTTTGTACAATATTTTTTTTTTTAATCATCATCTACATCGGTAGAATCATCTTCTTCCTCTGGTTCAATTTCACCATCAGATTGCGTTTCTGTAACAAGAAATCATAAAAATATTTAATGTTATTTGTTTTTACGAATAACATGCTTTTTTAATTATTGGTGAAAAAATATACCTGACTCAGCAGAAGTATCCTCAAGAATGTCAGGTGTTATGACTACATCTTCATAAGCTTTCGGCAATTGATCACCGGCAAACCAGATCATTTCGTACTTTCCGTCGACTACTTTCCACCCATAGTCTGTTGGTAAAAGATCAATAATTTTAGCATTATGGGCATTACTCCACAAGCATGCAATGAATCTTGTGCGTAACACTTGTTGCAGTAACTCCGATTGACAGGGTGGCAAGTTGCACGCATCATAATTCTGGATACTCAAGGAGAAGGGTTGTGATTTATCTTTTACCTTATATGTCTTATTGAAGATGAGAATCCTGGCTTGATTGACATTGTTTATTTTTTTCAGTCCATACAAGTGGCAAGTAAAAGACTGAATGATGTCAAAAGAATCTTGTACATTATGCTCCTTTGATCCCAAATCCAAGAATGCTCTCTGGAAAATTTCTGAGTTCATAAGAAATTGCAAAGGTTTCTTTTTCCCTCGTCGGTATAATGCTGGGTTATAATCAACCTGTGAACGCATGTAAAGCTGGAAGCGCTTTTGAAATTTTTGGGCCTAACTTATTATATAGAGCAGATACGTCGATGTATCGGCGGGCATTTCCAACTCCAAGATCTATCCAGAGTTCTACTGTTGCTTGCAGGTGTTCCATATTCGCCAGCATGATGACTACAATATCAGTATCGGAAGTCCTGATAATAACAGTAGAATCTTCTTTTTGTTGGCAAGCAAGAAATATTATCTTCGTATCAGCTTCTTCGTGATCAGGGCATGACAATTCATAATTAATAGTGCGTGTTACTTTACTATCAGTGATAGAATATTCATAACACAAATCATGTATTATGTAAATTACCTTATTACCGATAATCGCTGCCATTTCCTGATCAGCCCAATGATCAATCAAAAACTTGACAAAAGCTTCTTTAAACTTTAAACTTTTCAAATATTTTGAAAAATCTGCAGTTCTAATTTGTTGAGGTCCGGAGATGTGAAATTCTTTGTCGTCTACACTGCCTCGAAGAGAATGTTCATAATCTTTAATGGAGGGTGTGAAGTAGCGATCAAATACAATGGCAACTTTACTTGAAGCGTTATTGATAAGGCACTGCAATACCTTCTTTGACACATCTCCGAAATTACGAGGCATTTCTTTGAAAGTGTTTAAAAAAAAGAAGCCATCCACAATTACAAGGTCCGTTTGGGATGGTGGTTGCTCCATATCTTCGATTTGCTTTTCTAACTCATGAATTAATACTGATTTTTCAGTCTTGTTTATAGAACCATCTATATGGCACAGTGATAACGGCATAGGAGTTATAGGAAAACAAAGTACTTTCTCCAGGTCTATACTCGTGTCAAGAGATAGAGCTAATAACCGACCAAATAAATCCCGCTGCAATTGGACTTCCTGCACTTTTCCACCAATTTTCATTTTTTTTTTCTTCTTGAGACTTGCAAAAGTCAGCACGGTATTTTTTTTACTGGCTGGTGAAACCTGTCTGAATTCAAATTGCATTCCATTATAAATTGATCGCGCAAAAATATTCCTCCAGACATAGTCTTTAGCAAACAGTTTGTAACTTCTAGAGGGGCAGCTTGCCCTGTCGAGATGTTAAACAACTGTTCCTTATCGATTGAAGGAGAGAATGGATTAATGGCCTGCAAAACACTTTTTGAAAAAGCTTCGATTTGGATCTGTTGTTTTTTCATTCTATCTGAGCGTAGATCAGCTGCAATGTCATGGCAGTCTTTACTAAGTCCTGCACGAGCAAGTACATGAGATATGATTCTTGTTCGCGCCCCATGGTTTTTAGCCCAACGTTGTCTAGCAGCAATTGAATTTGTGAGGTTTACTATTCCAGTAAGACGACGAGCGGCATCACCATTTATAGTCTGCTCCAACGTTAAATCCACAGGGATTCGTGAGAAAGGTTTCATAGTTCTTCTGATTCCAAACGAACCCTTAGCCATTTGAGTTTGGAGGCCTGGATGTGTATTGTCTACGTGTTGTAGTAAATTAATGTAGTATACTAGCCATCGACTGTAGTTTGGTTGGTTGTAATAGAAGAATAAGCTGACAATTTTCGCAATGGTATATAAGTACAAGTCTAAATCTCCAACTCTAATGCTTTTAATGAATAAATGGTAAAGATTTATGAAATCAATGTACATTGCATAAAATTGCGCTGTTTTCCCGTGCTTGCCATCTAGTGTGTCTTCGGTATATTCCTCATAAGATTGAATGAGGCGTTGTGTTTCAGCATGTTGAACTTCTGGAGAGACATCTTTATGAGCCAAAAATGTGTTCAGATATTCTAACACTGATTCCCCAACTGTCAATTGTTTGTCTTCCAAAAATGCATTAAAATGTAATTGTTGCAATGTCAATGCCACGAGAGAGTGTAACCGTTTACATCTGTTGTAGTTTTTTCCACTAATAAAACCGGAAACTGAACCATCAGCGATCAATTCACATTCAGTCATGATATTGCTCAATCCACAATTTTCAACGAAAGTGCCAACTGCCTTGAAAAAAGCCATTTCAATATGAAAGGCCCCTAAATGAATAAAAATATTATCAAATCTTGGAGACTCTTGAGCTTGGATACAATAACTAATGCGAGCAATAGCTAGATCGTAGGTAATTTGGATATAGGGAGCTTGACATTCCTTTGCAATTTCCTGACTCAATTCCAGAGTTTTCAAGACCGTTGAATTGTTGGTGGGAGATTCATTTATGGGAGTTAGATATGAAACTCTTTGAACTTGTGAATCGTCTATAAAAATCTTGCTGTAGTATCCAACCCACATTGGAACATCCGATATTTTGTAGTTATGTAATAACATCCACGTAACGTCCAACTGTTTCGACATACTCAAACTATTTGGAGCTTTATAAAGTTCAGAGATTTCTAGTTGACTCCAGGTAGTAATTTTTAATTTCTTGGTAAATGGCTGCAATTCAAAACAAACTTCTTCAGCCGCCCTGCGTTTCTGTTTTTTGGTTTTTCTGGTATTAACGGATGATTCAGAAAAACTACCACGCATAATTTCATCGATTGTTGAATTTTCATCTACACTAGGGCTACAAGATTCCACAGACACCGGATCCGGATTTTGCACGATATCTTGGAAAATTATCCCCACCGTATCATGCAGAGTATCTTTGCCGTTCAGGGTTTCTACGAAACGGTCGAAATTGTCGAATGCGACGCCAGTATTCAAGTCCGGACGACGTAGTATATCTTCAGGACATATATTAGCACTATTTACCGTTGAAAATGTCAACTCGGTCTCTAACTCTTCTAGAATTGTGTAAGAGCAACAGTGTCCATATTTCGACAGTATGTTAATAATCTTCTTACTGTTGCATAAGCTCTTCACTGCCAGACCTAGGGTAATGTGCTTAGATGTCTTAATTTTATGGCCAGAAGCTGCATAAATCAAATCTTGTCCAATGGAAAAAATAGAAAGTTGATTCTTGTTTTTTCTATTCTCACGTTCTTTTTGGGATATATGAGAAACATCTCCAAGAATGAACGATTCCAAAAAGCAAGTAAGAAGCTCCGGCACGTTATCGCATTCTCCCATCATTAAATCTTCAGCCGTACAATTTTCAGACAATTCTCTTCTAGTTGAATTGAGAATTTCTTCGCGAAGTTGTGTTGCAACTGAACGAATTCCTTCTTTTACTGTCATTGACTGAAATAAATCCTTATAGGTCAAAAGAGTGGCGGAAAATGGCGCAAGAAACTTTTTTTTCTCTGCATAGATAATTTTAATTTTTTTATCAAAAATTTCCATAAGCTTTCTCTCCAAATGACGGTCTGAGAACGCAGAAGTAGATATAGAATCTGACAATAAACTGTACTGGTGTTCTAACAATTTCTGATATTCTTTTTTTACGTAATCAAAAAACAAGCATTCATCATTTTTTACCACTCTTTCTTCTAACATGTCACAAAGAATAGTATACGCAGTATTATGAACCTTTTTCTTCTTTAAAAATTCGCTATTTTCATCCTTATAAATATCTCGTAAGTATTGCTCCTTGCAACATTTATGGTAGGGAATTTTAGAATCATCGGGAAAAGAACTAAGCTTCTCCAACATTAATCTATCGTTTTGTTCTGTAGCCGCGCTTTTTAAATTTTCTATAGTTTTCAATCTGTTAACAGCTAGGCGAACTTCACGACCATGATGCCGTTTACGTTGTTTTTCACAAATGAAGCACGTTTGCAATGCTGAATCGTTATGGACGACAGGCTCATCGGCGTTGAAAGAATCATTGAAATCCTCGAAGTCTTTCGGAATGTTGCTGGATTCTCCTGATCTGTAAATTTTTAAACAATAATATAAGAAAGCTGATAATTATAATATGAAATTAAGATATTGGGAAAAAAATAGATTCTTTCATATCTGATAACGGTATTAATAATTTTGTTGATGCTAGAAATAATTAACGTTGTTTTTTAAAATAATCATTTATGTCTCTAAAAATTTAGGTAAAAAATTTATTCAATAAGAAAAATTTTTTGAAATATTGACTATATGAAATCACATTAACACCTACTTGTCTGTCGATGTACCAGCAGCTTCAGCAGGAATTTGTGATAGAGAGCACACTCCAATAACAGGAGCATGTGATTCAGAACTATTCTCAGTAACTTCCGATGCATTGTCACATTCCACTACACTTTGCTGTTGTTGTAAAGAATGAAAGTTTACCGGTATTTTTACAGCTGTAAATAATTTGTAGCATTGTGCGTGATATATTTCATTTAACGAAGATTCTATCGAAAGTTTAAGATCACTGTATGTTGTTCGGGATTGTCGGAGAACCGGTTTGCTCCGACGATATTCTAAAACATTTACACATTTTTGTAATGTTTCTAATGTAAATTTAATTGTTTTCTGCAAAGTAGTTTCACCACAAAATACACACGTTACATTACTTTCACTCATAGTAAATATATATAAACTTTAATTCACTTAATTTATAATAAAATAACAAAATAAGCAAAAACGTTAGAAATACGTTGTACATAATATCACGCCACGAGCGAGTCTGTGTGATCAGCTGTCATGGCGTCATGGCAACCGAAACCAGAGTGGGAAGAGAGTGAGAGAATAAGAGATACAGAAAGAGCGAGAGAGAAATAGAGGAGCGGAGAGGGGAATATAGGCATCATGTACCTGCACGTATTAAACTTTATCGATAAATTTTGGTTACTTCGGCTTGTGAAAATCGTCAGATTATATATTTTTCGTAATCCTTGAATGATTCCCTTCAAAATAAAAAAAAAATAAACACGCTCGAGAATGTCAAAATGACGTTTTTTTTTTACAACTTTGTAATCCTTCCCCTTCTTTACGTCACTCTCAAATTGTCAGATTATTGAAATTTACACGTTTTAGCATGTAACTAACTCACTTTATCTTAATCTGACGCGCTCGGGAATTTCAGATGATCAATTTTTTTTTACTAATCTGATCCCTTATCCTTGCCGGGCGGCCATATATATAGGGCTCATATTTGGTATAGGCTCTTAACCAGGTACAAGGTATCCCCCTGTATATTAATCTGCTGCGCTTTAGTAAATCCCGAAATCCCTGCTTGGGCTCCCCTACTATAATCACGGATTGCTCGGCCACTATGATAGAGTGGGAGGACGAGAATTCTCAGAGTTTAATCCTTCAACTCCCTCCAGGCCGATTTATAACAGGACTGAACTGTTTTACATTGTGGTTATTTAATTTTATTTTGGATAAAAATATTCGTTTTTAGTCCATAATCCATACTTTATAAGGGTATATTTTATGCTGTAATTTATTGAAAGTAAATGATCAATCAATGTTAAAGCCAAACAAAAAATATATGGACGTATGATGAGCCATATATTTAAAGCCATCTTTATACCACAAATCCATCATTTTAGGCCTATATTTTTCAAATAACATTTTATATCCCTTGTTTTTATGTGTTTTCTTTCTGCATATATTGAACCCAAACCTTTTTCGTGGGATTTACTAATACTATATATTTCTTGCGTTACTGAAACGTAAATATCTGTCAAATAAGATAAAAAACCTACATAAACCAATAGCTGTCGCGCGTACAAACGGTCTAAACCGTTTGAATTTGCTGTCGTAGCAAAATATGACCCTTGTCCTTAAATTTACTTTCCACAGGGTTGGAAACAGCCCTTTAAATGAAGTAGAAAGGCCAGCTCGCACTGAAATCCAGCGATCAAGACATTTTAGGTCGGGAATTGCTGCCAACTGACGCCCGTCGCCCGGTCGTCATTTGATTGGAACAGGCCGTTCGCATTGGAGAAATATTATCGTAGAATGCTGGCAGTCAATTATGGACAGGGCTGGCCTTTATGGTGCTGACCTACATGGGAAGAAAGTGGTGTAATATGTTACATGTAAAATGTATTCTCGGTTCTTGTTAACGTGAATTAAGTTTTGAGTGTTATTTTTATTCCTAAGATATGCAAAGAACACTTAGGGGGGCCCAGATCTTTTTCTAGTGTTTTTTTTTAAATGTGAAAACTAAAAAATCTTAGTAGTAAGACATTAAGCTTTTCAGCACTGTCTGGAATAATAAAATAGGGTTTTTATTCAAAAAATCAAGTTGGCCTTAAAATAATTTCTAGAGTTAATTTCAAGATCAAGTTCAAGGGGACAGATATTTCTCTTCAAAACATACAACTTTTGTCGATAATATCTTTTCAAAAACGTGTTTCAAGGGGTCGTTTGTCTTAAATTATTTTTATTTTCTATCTCCTAATTTACAAATATGAAACTTGTATTATGTGATATTTATCATCATTATCGCCACATTGTCCAAAGCTATACAAAAGCCCCCGTTAACTCTTTTTATTTTTCCTGTTTGTGCTCCCTGGGTCCAATTTCCTCCACTCTCTTGATATTATCCGTCCATTGGTGATCTGCCTCAGTTCCTAAGTGTCCTGTCTATAACTCTTAGAGTCTATCTGTCATCGATCATCTTAGCAACAAGCACTGTCCAATTCGATTTTAGTTATAAAATAGTTTAACAACACCTCTAACTTTTTTACGTTCTTTCCTTGATTGTAGTATTTGGAATTTTGTCTCTCAGGCTGATTCCCAACATCGATCCTTCCATTTTCCTTTGTATTATGGATATTCTGGTCATATTTGTCAGAGTAAATATCCCCACTTGATATGTTAGTACACGAAGTACACATTTGTTTACCAGTTTCATTTTCAAACATATTGAAAGATCATATTCAAATGTTCTCTGTGTGTCTGAATTTGGCGAAAGTTGTCCAGGACTTATTATTCTGCGTTGAATTTTATGTGAATGATTGTCTCGGTTGATCGTGATCGCGTGTTCTAAGTATTTATACAGGTGTATTTGCTCGATTCATTCTTTATTTAGTTTCATAGAATCATTCTAAGTTTGTCATAAACTGAGTTTTAGATTTATTAATTTTTAGTCAATATTCTGCCGAAACCTCCTTCAGTCTATGCAACATAATCTGGGCTTCCCGCACATTGTCATCGACGAAATAAAGATGATCAATCTTTTTATCGTAAATGTAAATTCCTATCGATTATTAGTTTATTGTAACGAAAATGCTGTATAAAAGCATAACAAATAACTTAACTCTGAATTTAAAATTTCTAATATTTTAGGTTTATTTTCTCTGATTTAAAATTTGTAAGGCCTGTAATCTACCAACATAGACACAAAAAACAAGTATCTTGTCCGGTAGATTAGACCCTTTTATCCCATTAGAATTTGTCGCGCCGAATTCAAATTCGGTGTTGGAATCGTTCCATCAGATCAGGGTTTTCCCTAAATCAGCGAAAATAATCTAAAAATGCCGAAATGGGCCATTTTTCGGATTGAATGGTAATTTTAATAAATCAGATTACTCCTTTCAAAGTAACCAAACTCCTTTGCCTCATAGTCCAATGTATTCAGATGCGCTGAATCTAAACACGGGGTTCAAATTGTCCCATTAAGTCAGGGTTTTGAGTAAGTATCGAAAATGATCTAAAAACACTGATATTGACCATTGTTTGGCCTGAATGGTAATTATGACAACTTGAATTCCTTGAACTAGGTTAAAATTGTATTCAAATATTATCAAGAAAAGATGTGAATTACTTGGTTCAGGCCTGAAATAATATATATATATATATATATATATATATATATATATATATATATATATATATATATATATATATGTATACGTATTTTTCCACAAAAGTGGGTGTTATTTTTCGAGATTCTTTTGTCATCATATTATACTTCTCTATCTAAAAATATCCTTATATTTTATTAGAGGTTCTTTCAAGCAGAAATAACGACGACATAAGGGGGCCATTATTTGTGTTTATTTTATTTTTATTTTACCCAAAAGATATTCAAGAGATTTTATCTTTATCATGTTCTGAACAAATTCCTTAATAAAAATTAAATTACAAACATTAAATACAAAATAGGTTATATATTTTTTAGAAAACTGGAATAAAAAAAAATTACAGCAATCAAAATGAACAATAAATTAGTACCGAATAATGAGAATTTCAATAGATTTATTATTATTGAAGCTTTCGTAACTCTTTTTCAGGATTGAATTTAATTTTATTTAGTGAAAATTGTTTAATAAAACGTATCAACATAAATTAAGATTTTTTTATATCCCACGGGTACACCAAAAAAAAGTTGTCCAGTCGAGTAGACCACTCTACTCCAATAGAACTTGAGTCGCTAAATACAAATGGCCCCTTCAGGTCAGGCTTTTCCGTAAATCCGCCAAAAAAAACCTAAAAACGCTTAAGTTGTCTATTTCTATAACAGACGCGAAATTCCAACAAATCAAATTACTCCTATCAAAGTATGTCTGGATTCCCTATTCGTATGTATTGAGATACACTGATTCTGAATCCGGTCAGGGTTCTCTCTAACTGTAACGCTGAAACTGACCATTTCTCTGAGTAATTGATAACGCTGACAACTCTTATTTCTTCCATTATAGCTTCATGTGGGAGCCCAGTTCTTTCTATTTATTTAGATGTGCCAAACTCGAACCAGATGTGAAGAGCAAAGCGAAAGTTTCTAACCAATCAAAGACATGAAGCGAAGGGATGTTGGGTATAAATATGATGGCTGGATACTGTACAATAAAACGGAAGCATATTCAAAAGGCGTTAAATGCAAGCCAAGCCCACCTCACAGATCCTTTGAAAATAGGATGTTGAGTATAAACATCATGACTGGCCACTGTTGGATATCAAAACAAAAGCATAGTTCAAGAGGCATTAAATGAAAACCGAACCCACCTCACAGATTCTTTGAAAATAGGAGCAGCGCAAGGTTTTGAAAAATGTGAAAAAATAATTTTGAAAGGCTCTAAAACTCTCGATTTCACAGTTAAACTTTTAGAAATAAAGAAAATTACGATTTAGTAGCCATTGTAGATAGAAATCGTGTTCTTTGTAATTAAATCCAAATTATATGATGATCATAAAAAAATTACGCGTCTTGGAAAAATGTTTTTTCCTTTTTTGTCATTCTTGTGATTTGCGAATCTAAAAACACTCATAGTTTCAAAAATCAAGAAACATTTCTAAAATTTATACGTTTGGTATTCTTTTCCGGCTTGAAACAGGTAGTTCACATCTTGTCTATACATATACACAAGTACAAAGTTAACCTAGTTAGGATAATTCTAGGTATCAGAATTACCATTAAATTCGAAGAATAGACAATTTCGGAGTTCTTGGCTCATTTTCACAATTTACTAGGAACCTTGACTTAACAGTGGAACGTGGACTCCGATTTCGAATTCACCGTATCTAAATATAGAGGACTATGGAGGCAGGTACAAGCGTTTGGTTACTTTGGTAGGTGTAACTTAAGTTGTTGAAATTAACATTCAATCCGAAAAATGGCCATGTTTAAGCACATGCGATATTTTAGCAAATTTTAATTATAAAAATCAACCTAAAATATTATAGATTTTAAATACAGAGTAATATTATGAAGTCTCAAACGCTATAAAATCTGATACAGCATAAATTTATATAGAACCATAATCACGTTTTCTGTGTTTACAAAATGTCACATGACAGGAGATAAAATCAATAAAATCCCTGGGGGGACAGCCTTGTGATAGAAGACACTTATCAAATTTATAAGGTAATATACCAATTATAAAATAACTCCAAATTTATTATATATATATATATATATATATATATATATATATATATATATATATATATATGTTTATGAGGCTTTCACGGATTCCTCCGTGTGAGATGCAATAACAGTGGATGTATCCACATTATGCCGTTGTAGTGCTGAAATCACATTCAGCAAACGTACAACTATATGCAACTCCGTGAATAGATGAAGTAAAATGCGAACAGTAATTGTAAACTTTGTTCCATCATTCTTTCCGCGTTTGGGGTTGCACAATGAATGAATTGCTACAGAACACAATTCATCCTATTACACCACCATAGAGATGATGGCCTACCTGTACCACCATACCGAGAAGAAAGTCAAAACTTACCCTCCCCGCCACAGGGATACGGCAGAGGTACATGTTTCGTCTCTACTAGACTCATCAGGGTACCGACATGCACCTGTTTGTGCAAAGGACAGATCGGAAGGAAGTATGCAACACTAAACGCGGCTTCGCCGACCTCTCGCCGGCTGGCATATATATGTTTATGAGGCTTTCACGGATTCCTCCGTGTGAGATGTAATAGCAGTGGATGTATCCACATTATGCCGTTGTAGTGCTGAAATCACATTCAGCAAACGTACAACAATATGCAGCTCCGTATATGAATGAAGTAAAATGCGAACAGTAATTGCAAACTTCGTTCCATCATATTCTTTCCGTGTTTGGAGTTGCACAGTGAATGTGTTGCATACTTCCTTCCGATCTGTCCTTTGCACAAACAGGTGCATGTCGATACCCTGATGAGTCTAGTACAGACGAAACATGTACCTCTGCCGTATCACTGTGGCGGGGAGGGTAAGTTTTGACTTTCTTCTCGGTATGGTGGTACAGAGAGACCATCATCTCGATGGTGGTGTAATAGGATGAATTGTGTTCTGTAGCAATTCATTCACTGTACAACCCCAAACACGGAAAGAATATGATGGAACGAAGTTTGCAATTACTGTTCGCATTTTACTTCATATATATATATATATATATATATATATATATATATATATATATATATATATAGACTGAAAATGTAAGTTATATGGTTAACTCCTTGATCATAAAAAGATCATCTTGTTTACTTCTTGTAAGTTGTAAGGACGACTCGATCAATAGTCTGTATAAAAATACGCAACATAAGTATTAAAAATATTTCCTTATTTTTATTTTAGGACGGAAAATTTATTTCAATAATACAAATGTCCTTGGAAATGATATAATAAACAACCTTAAAATTCCCGTGTTTGTCGTATTTAAATTTCAGTAAACAAATACCTATAAAATGTCTTTTACAGATATATATGCGTATTTAATTTTAAGTATTATAAGGAAAAGATATTTTGAGTTGTATATTAAAATATTTTTTAAAGTTATATTGTGGGATTATTAATAGGTATTGCATAAGCGCATTCACTTTGTATTATCAAGTGTTTGTTTATGAACTTCTGCCGAGGTTTTAACCTTTCTAGGTTACTTGTATCAATGAGTTTTTTATCAGTGATACTCGCTTCTTCGTTAATGAATATGATGAAACCTTTACTTATTATGTCAACCGTCAATGGAAAGGCAAATTTGTAAAAAACATGTTAGAAAAATGATGTTAAAGAAATTCGAAATGACAAAATATACATTATAAGGCTGTGTTTCCTAACCTCTCATTCCATTGCTGTAGAGTCTAAATATCAGATCATTCTTGAACACCTAGTCTAACATATAATTACCTTTGTTTTAAATATAGAGTTTTAAGCGATCCTATGCTTCAACTGCTTGTAAGAGCGGTATCGTTTGCGGCTAATTTTAAGTTTTTTTTTTAGAAAAAAATCTCCAATAATGGAATAAATAAAAATTGTTTTTCACTTACCAAATAATAATATTATAAAGTTTTATAGGTTTCGAGACAAAAATGTAAGCACGCAAAATGCATTTTAATATCATAAATGTCCTTGTAAACGATAGGGTTATAAAAATAACCTAAGAATTTCTGTGTTTATAAAGGGTGTTTTCTATAGAGGTATAGAACTTTTAAATGGAATAAAACAAAGATGAATTTTTTAAATTGACATGAAATTTACTTTATTTGAAAGATAACCTTCTGGCATTATAATTTAAATATGACTTCTGGCATATGACCGCCACGGCTGGCTCGGACGTAGTTTAATCTGGAGATCCAATTTTCGATGACTTTTTCCAACATTTGTGGCCGTATATCGGCAATAACGCGGCGAATGTTGTCCTCCAAGTGATCAATTTACTTTATTTGAAAGATAACCTTCTGGCATTATAATTTAAATATGACTTCTGGCATATGACCGCCACGGCTGGCTCGGACGTAGTTTAATCTGGAGGTCCAATTTTCGATGACTTTTTCCAACATTTGTGGCCGTATATCGGCAATAACGCGGCGAATGTTGTCCTCCAAGTGATCAATCGGTTCGGGCTTATCGGCGTAGACTAGCGACTTCACATATCCCCACAGAAAATAGTCTAGCGGCGTTAAGTTGCACGATCTTGGAGGCCAATTCACTGGTCCGAAACGTGAAACTATGCGGTTACCAAACGTTTCCTTCAATAAATCAATTGTGGCACGAGCTGTGTGACATGTTGTGCCGTCTTGTTGAAACCACAGCTCCTGCACATCATGATTGTTCAATTGATGAACGAAAAAGTCAGTAATCATGGCTCTATAGCGGTCACCATTGACTGTAACGTTCTGACCAGCATCGTTTTTAAAGAAGAACGGACCAATGATTCCACCAGCCCATAAAGCACACCAAACAGTCAGTTTTTCTGGATGTAACGGTGTCTCAACATACACTTGAGGATTATCATCACTCCAAATACGGCAGTTTTGTTTATTGACGTATCCATTCAAACAAAAGTGAGCTTAATCGCTAAACAAAATTCGCTTATGAAAATCGGGATCAACGACAATCTTGTTTTGGGCCCATTTACCGAATCTACGCCTTGCTAGGTGATCGTGTGGCTTCAGTTCTTGCACGAGTTGAATTTTGTAGGCACGCAAACCAAGATCTTTCCGCAAAATCTTCCATAAAGTAAATGGACATATATCCAATACCTGTGCACGATGGCGGATAGACTGATTCGGGTCTTCCTCTACGCTACGCTCTACAGCAGCAATGACTTCTTCTGTACGCACTGTACGACGTCTCTGTGGATGCGTATTATCATTTAGAATAAACGTGGTGCGAAAACGTTCCATAGTTAATCGAATTAATTGCTCTGATGGACGATTATGTTGACCGTAAAATAGACGTAGCGCGCGATACGTATTTCGAACAGAACCATGATTTTCAAAATAAATTTGCACAATTTGGAATCGTTGTTTAGGCGTCAGTCTATTCATATTGAAATGCCAAACCAAACTAAACATAAATCACTTGACAGCTGACAAAATGGCCGCCGGTTAAAAAAGTGTTGCCAACTTAAAGTTCTATACCTCTATAAAAAACACCTTTTATTTAAATGTCAGTAAACAAATACGTACGAAGTTTATTTTACAGAAATATATGCATATTTAATTTTATTAAAATATATGTAGACGTTTAGATTGTCCCAATTTTTATGAATATAAGGTTTTTTTTTGGTAAAATTTAATTTTGCAAATATCAAAATTTTCTTTATGAATTATACTAAAGTAGAAAAATAAAATGATTTTGCCTCTCGTTTTTCTTATTAAAGTAATAATTAAATACTTCCGTTATAGTATCTTTATTTTATTAGTGTGTTGGGTAGATTTTCATCTTTTGTTTTTTGTATAAGTTAGCATTTGTATTAATGTATTGTTTAGAAAAGAAAAATAAATTAACTTATTTTATATTTAAATTGATTGAAATTGACAAGTTAAATTATTTAACATATGGAAGTACCTCTCGGTAATGAACATATTTATAACTTTTCGATATTATTGATTTATAATTTGAATATAAAAATGTAATAGTAATGAAACACATACAATACACAAAATGTTTCTAATTTAAACTTTCTACTATACCAAAGACTATAAAAATGATTTTTTTTTTCACAATTTAAGACTATATGATAATCCGTTATTTCTAAATTACATAGGTAATATTGTTGAACTAAATTTATCTGAAAAATAATTTTAGGAATTCTAAATAAGAGTAAGTGAGAAACATTGGAGTGTTTCCTATTATTGTTGGTGAAAATTTGAATTATTTTGCAAATAATATGCCATATAAAGGGTGCCCAAAATAAAGAGGACTAGTATGAGAATACATTTTTGGATTTTGAATTCCATTCCTTCTGGCGTTCACATTAAAGTTCGAGCGAAACGGATAAAAGTTTCTTACTGCAACTTTTGATAAGCTTAAAGATAACATTTTCGATTTTTATTTGACATTTAGTGTTCTAGCACCCATCATCAACTTCATTTCTTCAAATTCGGTTAAATCTTTCTAATGTTATTCGAAAATCAATACCATAACCCATATTGTAATTAACTTAGATTCTAAATCTTTTTTAAACATTATGAATATTTTTTACACGGACCTCTCTCCTACAGCACATTATGGGCTGTTTTAGGTTTTTACGTATCATTGACTATTATCGAGATTCTTATACTATCCCTATCTATCTTGGATACCCTATATTTCAGTGACCACTTAGTATTCTGATGTGAGATACACTTTTTCGGTACGACCAGGTGGCCCTTCAAGTCAATAATGCTTAATTCACTAATATGATATAATATTAAAACTGTTCTAAGTTCGAGATTAGACGAGTATCATATCTTCAAATAATTTGGGTATTCGGATAAAGACAAGTAACCATAGTTTTTAACTTAATTTGCTGTATTTTGATTTTGATATTTTTACTTACTAATTTATAGTATATGGATTTACAACACAGGGGCATATCAGAAATTAAAATTAAATATTATTTTATTTGTTAATATTTTAAACTTAATTATATAAATAAGCAATTCGCTTTCGGCAATTGCGAACAAACGACAACGATTCGCGTTGCTATAACGACCTCACCGGTGTTTATTCGCGATACGGCAGTTTGTTAAAGCCCACAGCTGGCGATGACAGCCTAAATTCCCGAACACAGACGCCCCATGGTGGTGGCTTGTGTTTCGCTAAATCGGAACAAAAAATTCTTATCTCGCATACGAGATGCATAGACATAGACAATTATTGCTTTGTCAGTGACATTTGTTGTATTGCTTGTATGAGGGGGTGAAAATTAGAATTTGTGGGAGTAATTTTCATGGTTATGTGGAGTTTAGATAACACTATTGGGTGATTATTAAATAAAAATATGACAGGGTTAATTAAATATTTTGAACAAGAAATTCAATTAGACATTTGAATCTTTTAGAACCGGTGTTAATAGAGATGCGCTTAGAAAAACCCCAATTTTTAGTTTTAATTTTATCTTATTGTTGTTTCTGAAACAATTTTATGGGTTTCTTTTAGACTTAGTTGCTTTTTGGTATTTTCCCAACCAGGAGCGCATTAGATGGTTTGTGATGTAGTTCAAGCAATACATTGCACAATTTTATACTAAATCAGATCATTAAAGTATGAAATTTTAATTTCGGCCAGCTTCTGCAACTCTTGCATAATTTGGAATGAATTTTTATTTTTTTTTATATTTTCTGACTCCCTGTACCACGAAAACGAAGCATTTCTGTACCTACATTTTACATAATCTTTTCTAACATTTATAATTTTACAGTAGTGAAGTGTGAAGTATCAATTTAATTACAATCTAACCAATAGGAATTAATAATTTATAATCACTGCTCGTTTTTAACATTGATGAAACGCTTCACATCAACTGGTCTGAGCTTGTATTTGTGTACAAAATAATCTTATTTTTACCTCAATGAAAAAGTCAAAAGCTATTTCGTTAAATTGCGTAATAGATACTTTTTAGTTCTTTTGGCCAATAGGTGATGAACGATTTTTTGTATACAGGAAATTTGAGAAGAGCGTTACCTCAGCTTATACAGTTGAGATCATGTTTGAGACAGTTACATTTCGTAAATATAATTTAATAATCGAACAGAGAAGTGTTACTTCATATGATAATAAAGCAGCATCGTAATCTTGTGAAAGTCTATTCTGCTGCAGAATTTATAAGTTTCATTCTAACAGAAAAACAATTTAAATAATAGAGCTTGGTAAAGTAAAAGTAATGTCAAAATAAACAAAACAATGAAATCTAGAAAGTGAAGCCAGCAGTCTTCAGTGCGTTATATCTGGACAAAATAACAAAAGTTTATTTTTTTATTAGTAGTTGCGACGTAAAATATCGGCTTTCGATTAAGGACGGGTGGTTAATATTCAAAATTACCATCTCCAATAGTAGGGGAGCCCACGCGGGGATTTTGGGATATATGCAAGCTCGGCAGAATACTATAAAGGAAAAAAGTTTGTACCCTGTTATGAACTATCAACCTGTTATGAACCTTAAATATAGGGGTGTGCGTCTAGGGCAGCCGATCAGATTAGTAAAAAAAAATCGATCCTTAAAGTAACTCGAGCTCGTCATATTAAGATAAAGTAAGTTAATTACATGCAGAAAAGTGTACATTTTAATATTCTGACGGTTTTAGCGTGACATAAGAAAATGAGCGAGTGACAAAGTTGCAAAAAAAAACGTCACCTGGACATATTCGAGCGCGGTTGAATTTTTTTTTATTTTAATGGAAATCATGTAAGGATCACGGAAATAATATAATCTGACGATTTTCACAAGCCGAAAAAGCTAATTTCATCAATCAAGTGTAGTACGTGCAGGATTTGAGAATAATGTATTTCTCACTACGCGCCTCTCTCCCCTTCTCACTCTTTCTCTATTTCTCACTCTCTCGCACCGTCCCCACACTACTTTCTGCCGCCATGATGTTATTCCAGCTAATCACAACAACGCGTTTGTGCTCTTAGATGTATAACGTTTGTTTATTGTATTTTCGAAAAGGTTAGTGAATTAAATACAGTAAGTTTTAAATGTATTACTACAATGAGTGATAATAGTGATAAAAGAGTGAACTGTGTATTTTGTGGTCAAGAAATGCATGAAAAATTAATAAAATTTACACCAGAAACATTAAAAAAATGCATGGTGATTTTGGAGTATCGCCGAACCAAGCAGCACCTACAGTGAAATTGAAATTTCAGAGAAAACATTATTAAATGATGGCTATCACGCGCAGTGTTATTATGACGCTTGTAACTTGCCCCCATGCCAATCAGAGCTACGGCAACAATTATTACGAACGCAATACATCGCATGCTTATGGAGGAATGCCCACTTTCAAATCGCGACTGAGATGTCACCAACAGATTTCGAGTGGAAAAATGTGGATGGAAAGTTGGAGATAACTTGGTTCGTTGGAAATCAACTCCCAGAAGCATATGAAGATATTGTCCACCTGACATTTTAGGGAATACTCCAGATTCAGGTATATTTTCTTTTTAAAATACTAATAATATCATGAAATAAATTAAATATTGTTAAATACTCAAAAGAAAGTTCACATTTAAAAAATCAATTTAAAAAAAAGTCAGGATTTTATTGAAAAAATGTTTATTACATATTAAAATACATTGTTTGGGAATTTATTTTTTAAAAATGATATCGTCCAAATGTAATCCGTTGCGCTCACGGCATTCATTTAATCGAGCACTAAAATTGCTCATGACGGCTCGGCAGGTATTCTCCGTGATGTTTGCCATTTCGTTGCGGATATTTTCTTTTAATTGTGCCAGGGAAGTCGGTTTGTTGGCATAAACTTTTGATTTGACATAACCCCATAGGAAAAAGTCCATAGGTGATAAATCAGGACTGCGTGGAGGCCAACTTATATCACCTTTCTTTGAGATCAATTTGCCAGGAAAAATTTCACGCACTCGTGGCAGAGACATGTTGGACGTTTGTGAAGTTGCTCCGTCTTGCTGGAACCATGTTCTTTGGTTATAGCCAGGAAAATTTTGCAGTTCAGACACGAAGAAGTCGTCTAACATCTCTACATACCGCTCTGAAGTCACTGTTACTGTGCGTTCCCTTTCATCTTCAAAAAAGTACGGGCCGATAATTCCTCGCGCCGACATCGCAGCCCATACAGTCACTTTCGGTGAATGTAGAGGTTTCTGATGTTTGTGTTTTGGATTGTTTGCACTCCAATAGCGGCAATTTTGCTTGTTTACATGACCATTAAGATGAAAATGGGCTTCATCCGAAAAGAAGATGTTGGTAAACGTTGAAAAGCGTTCAGTCATCTGGTTTACGAAGTCAAGCCTCTGACCAGCATCCTGAGGCTTCAATTCTTGCACCAACTGAATTTTATAGGGGTTCAGCTTTAAATCTTTGTGTAAAATGCGGAATAATGATGACCTATGCACATTTAAAGCAACAGCACGCTTACGAATCGAAACGTTTGGGTCGTCACGAACAGACAGAGTAACACTCTCTACGTTTTCGACCGTTCTCAAAGACTTTGGACGCCAGGATTTTGGTTTATCTAGTGTTGAACCGGTCTCTTCAAACTTCTGGACCCATTTTCCAATAAGCCGAGCGCTTGGCGCATCATTTAAGTGACGAATATGTCGAAAATTGCAGAATTTTCTACGCGCTACAGTCGCCGAATTACCGTTTTTGTAAAACTCACGTACGCACAAAGCATGGTCCGCTCCCGAGAAACGCTCCATAGCGACTAAATTCCCAAGAGCCAGGCTACCGATTGACATACCCCCCGCGCCGCTCGGAATAGTTGCGTTCACAACAAATGTGTACTTTCTTTAGAGACACCCTGTATCATAACCATTTCTGATTTCAGATACGCAAGATCATCATTCATTCGAACTCCCGATTCCACTAATGATGATGAAGTAATCTTCTTTTTGATTTTTTTTTCACTCAACATTCTTCTCATAACTACATGATAAAATTGTACATGTATATATTTTTCTATGACATTATATATTATTTGCTGTTCATTGAAATTATTCGGTTCATTAATAAAAAAAAATTAGACTGTCAGATTTAAAAAACTCCTCCACACAATTGTCAGATTATAGGTCTACACAATAAGAACATCATGCTGAACCGATTGTATATAAATCTGACGCGCTCGAGTATTTCAAGGTCAGGTTTTTTTTACACTTTCAAAAATCAGCTATGAGTTTTAGTTGCGTAAAAATCATCAGTTTTTCTAATATGACATCTTTAAGGGTTCACTTAACATTCTCCCTGAATATCTGACGCGCTCGAATAACTTTTTTTTTCTAATTTTTTCCACCCATTCGTGTGGCTACCCCCATCTAGCAAGCCGTCAGATTAACATCCCTTCGTTATCAGAAACAGGTTGCGCATATACATTGTTAATGTCTGACGCGCTTGAGCATGTCTTTGTGACTGATTTTTTTTACATTTTTGAAAATTTATACTCGCTTCCCCCACCAGTATTGGGGCATACATCATATAAACTTTTTTTCTATTTAGCATCTAATCTTCACAATTCAATAGGTCCCGACAACGCTCGAGTAACTACTCATTTAGCCTTTTGGGCTCCCCTACTGCAAGAACAATGCAAACAAAATTTGCTTTTCGAATTTTCATCATCAGAACTTTGGAAAATTCATAGTACCATTAGAAAGGTCAAATTCAATCAAATTGATAATATTTTTTTGAGTGTATTGGCTTCTTTATTGAGATGAAAATTATGTAATTTTGTACTTGCTCATTTTACTAATATTAGAACTACTTCTACCAGTTCTTAAATTACTAAAGAAAAATTTGAGGCATAAATATGTTACAAATTGTTTTTTCTACAAATAACAAATCGATTTTGTTAACTTACCTGCTTAGGGTCAAAAAATTGTCCTCATACTACTATTTTCTTTAAGTCGATTTACAGCGACAAAACCCCGATATACGCCACAAAATACGTTTCACACCCCAGTGATTTCTAGTTCATCTAACTTTCTGGCCTTTTATTTCCAGATAGTCGCAAAGTTTCTCTTCCGATTGCCACATTTATCGTAGATACACTTGTGTTGGTCCTATTGCAATGCATTATTGTTAAAGTTTTGATACCCAATACAATTTTGCTTTTGCAGATAATACATATTTTAACTTATTTACGTGGTCTTAAAGTTTATTGGGTTTATTAATAATAGTTTTAGTTTATGGGTATTTTAAAGCGCATTACTCCTTTTCAATTCGGGTATGAGATAACTTTCATTACTGATAAGTAGTGCTGTGCAGATTGGTGGTTTATAATTCAAAGATCTCAATTAAATTTTTTATCAATAAATTGCAATTTGTTAATATAAATGATATGGATTTTTAATTGATAGTTTAATAAAAGCATAATTGGATTTAGGGATATATATAATATTAGATGCGAAATTATATAATCGGTAGCAAAATCGTTTGCCACTATGGCTCATATATAGGGTGTCCGGGAAAATATGGGAAATTTTCCGGATATGAAAAAAATACGTGAAAGGAATGCTACAAGTTTATACAAACTTTTTTCGAATAAGCCTCCTCTTCGGAGATATGGGGGCCCAAAGAGCTCAGAGAATCAAGTTTTTACACATAATTATTGAATCACCAGGGATTTTTCAATTTTTCCTAATATGATGTATACATGTAAGACCCTTCAATTTACTTTCCAAGAAAATGTTGTGAATTACTCACAGCTGCGGAGACGGACTAGCTATGACATTCATGACTCCATTTTTTACGCCCTGTATGATAAGAACTTTGGACAATGTTTTTTACATACCTTTGTCTATTGACTAAAAATTAAGTACTCTTCATTCGTGCCGCTAATCCTAACGATTTTCGTAAAACCGTCATTTTATTTACATCATGTATTTGGTGTATTTCGATAAAAGATACATCTTTGTTCCTATCAAATGTTCAACCTTCAACTTTATGATAAAAAAAATCGATCCATCGATTTTTAGTTAAATACGTCTAATTGCAGTTCGAATGCGGTAAGTTGTTGCAAACGTTGCTAGGTACGAAAAAATAAATATCCTGCATTTTAGAACTTGTCAACTTTCACATCACTGTTACATTGACTCTTTACTTGGATATTAATTTACTGATTTTTGAATTTCGTGGTAAAATTAATTGTAAAATAATTCGAAATATGGAATACATGTTTACTAGGTATGCAGATATGCATCTGATGTATGGTCTTGCATCTTGCAATGCTTTGGAAACCAGGAAGTTATATCACGATAGATATCCTAATCGTGCTCTTCCAGATCAGAAAATATTTCAACGAGGTGATCAATGTCTAAGGTAGATTGGTACGTGATTCCATTTAATAAGGTAATATTATTAAATTTATTCATAATTTTAGGAAATTTTGGGAAAATAAGTACTGATGCTGGTCGGGGAAGAATAGTACGTACGCCGCAATTAGAGGAAAATATTTTAAATGCTGTTGATGGATGACACTCCTTCAACGAGCACTGGAAAATTATCAGCGCAGTTTAATACATCGAAAACAATAGTACATAAAGTGTTTCAAGAACACTCCATATTTGAAAAAAATACATGACTGATTCCTGAAGATTTTCCCCTTAGAATACAGTTTGCAAACTGGTTATTGGAACAGCAACAAAATAATGTAAACTTGATTAGCACTATTCACTTCACGGATGAAGCAGGGTTTACCAAAAATGATATCATAAATTTACACAACTCACATGTTTGGGCTGATGAAACTCCTCATGCAACTATTATTTCGCATCATCAACATCAGTCCAATCAATTAATGTCTGGGCAGGAATCATCGGCAATTTTTTAATTGGATCATTCGTAAAACTATTTGGAGTTCCACTAGAATGCTTTTCACGATATTATAGCTCATTTACTACTTGAAACCCGTCGAAACATGTATCATCTGCACGATGGAGCACTATCTCATTTAAGCGTTGCTGTGTGGGAGCACTTGAATAACGTCTAGTGGACCTATTGCCTGGCCTCCTCGATCTCCCGACCTAACGCTGTAGGATTTTTACCTATGGGGGACACCTGAAAACCTTGGTGTTTTCCACTTCCATCGATTGTAGGAAGAAACTTCTACTGAGCATCACATTTCATTGTGATTAAAAAAGGAACAATACTGAATTAATGTGGCGGGTAAAGCAGTCCTCAATTCGTCGTGCCCGCGAGCGTATCAGGTTTTATGGAGCCCATATTGAACCATCTTACGAAGTTTTTTACTAAGCAGTTAGTTTAACTTTTTATTAATACTATGGTGACAGAGGAAAATTCTTCATTTTCATATGCAACCCGACAGAAGTTAGGGGACTAACAGTGTAAATAAAATGACTTTTTTCCGAAAAAGGTTAGGATTAGCAACATGAATGAAGAGTACTTAATTTTTAGTCAGTTAAAGGTATGTAAAAAAAGTTGTCCAAATTTCGTATCATTCAGGGCGTAAAAAAATGGGGTCATGAGCGTTACAGCTAGTCCGTCTCTGCAGCTGTGAGTAATTCACAACATTTTCCTGGATAGTAATTTGAAGAGTCTTACCTAGTATACATCATATTAAAAAAAAGAAATATCCCTGGTGGTTCTATAATTATGTGTAAAAAACTTGATTCTATTGCAGCTCTTTGAGAGCCCATATCTCTGAAGAGGAGGCCTATACGAAAAAAGTTTTTATGAACTAATAGTATTCAAGTCACTTGTTTTTTTTATATTCGGGAAATTTCCCATATTTTCCTGACACCCTGTATAACGTCATTTTGTTAAATCAACAGTTTCATTGCAGTTTCGTTTATTTTTGCCATAGTTTGACAGATCTTTTAAAAAAAGCAAAATTCACAAACTGTAATTTTTTTCTTTAGACAGCTTTTCCGACTTTTTTTTTGCAAATTAGTTCAGGATAGCATTATAATATTTTGAATTGAGCAGATATGAAGGAACCTATTTGAATTTAGGAATATGGTTAATAACTAAATGATATGATTTACAGTTAAAATATTGACCTATTGCTGTATTGCTATAAAAGTTTTGACCCTCGTAAAGTTTTGCATTTGCAGGGTAGAGTTTTCTTGTAATTCTATTTCAATTTTCAAATATTAATAGTCTGTATTGGTGGCATAATTAAACAAAACTTCAGTTCCAAAACTTGGTCCTTTTCATCAATAAAATCCGAAATCCCTCTCTCTTAAAGAAAGAATCCCATTTCATCTTTTGCAGAAAACCCATCATTTCAGTAGTGAAAATTTGGATACTGAGGGCGTGTTATTTTGGCGAAACTTTGTTTACTCGTTTGAGGGACAAACCATAAGGTAAAACCTTCTCCAAGGTGAAAAGCATATTATAATTTAATGAATAACTTGCATACAATAGACCTTTTTACGTGAGACGAGGATTGACTTTTGTTTTATTTTTTTTTTGTTTCTTTTAGTTCTGCAAGTAATGTGGTTTATCATATGGGTAATGGATTTTTTAAATAAATTGGTTTTATCTTATGTGAAGTGTCTGTTGTTATGAATGCTTTTAACTATATTTTACGGAAAGATATCTGGTTTCAAACCATACATTCGGAATAGATTCAATTTTTTTTTCTTATTTAAACTTAACTAAGTATATAAAACTTTTCGATTTAGCTACCACAATATCGTGCAGAAAATATTGATAAAAAGGTTTTCAGGGGTGTACTCTATTACTATTATGACGTTGTAGTTCGTTTTCACCCGTCAACTGCAATTAATAGTATCTTTTTGGGGAAATTATTGATACCAAAGTTTTGGAGTTTGCTTTCCACAAATATTAAAGTTATATCTCTTTATTTCAATCCCTATCCATATTTTTATTAGGGTAGGAAGCAAAAATATGTATGCTATTAATATAAGGTCAATTTATTCGTATCTCATTGTGGAATAATATTATATTCAGACCATATGGAACCAGCAAGATTCCGAACTTGTTAAGGGCCCATTTTTATAATTTTATATTTTTTTATTATTTTAATGCGATGTTTTATTTTCTTTTCTGCTGCATTAATTATTGCTAAAACATGTTACCAAATTTCTTGAATTTGTTTGACAAATTGTTAAATAAAGTCCTTTTTTTTATTTAAAGTTTATACGGCCGCTTCTACTGAGGCAATTTAGCCATCTTTTCTGTCTTCCGTCTCGCGCATATACCCTCTTTAACCGGGAACATATCGGGAAGGTTTACACGTTAACCGGGTTTGAAAGGCCGTTTTTTAGAAAAAACTCAGAAGAATGCCTTATCTATGATAGCCTGGATACTTCCATCATCCAACTAGGATTGTTGGTCTCTTGTATGCCCTACTATACAAAAAAGTTACTTGTCACAGTGTGATAGACGTTTACTTATTTCAGGCTGATTATTTTGCTTGAAGTGCCATATGCACACTTAACCGAAGTTATATTCATTCACTTTCACTGCACAAAGGAATGAGTCGTGGGGCGGAAGTCGCCCCGCTCGCCGTAGAGCACGCAGCCACACACAAGCTTTCTCCTAAGTACTTTAGGATATATCCTTTTACACCATATATTCAGCCCGGATCCCGGCCTTTATTCTCAAAGAACGAATCACGCTTTTTTTCTGCTTTTTGCAAGAGATCTCACCAGCTAGGTGACAGTTTAAGGACCAAAACGGAAGGTCCAATAAAGGTTATTTTGGAAATAATGGTTACAAAAACAGCCTGATACGAAAGCAAACTATAAAAATCTTTTTTATAATTTATTAAAAAAAATTAAACAACTTTTCACGCCAAATGCCTCGGATATTTTTCCTAACGTTATAATTTTTCGTGGCTATCGCTCTGGAAATCGCGCTTTGTGTTTAGTTTTGTACTTTTTATGATAAGCTGAGATAATAATTTAAAACATGACGTCAACGTAAAATTAAGCCTTGTAAAAATGTTTTAGTATTCGAGGATTTTTCGTAAAATTGTTTGTAAATGTAATTTTAAATTATGCAGATAATAAATTCTAAAAATTTACAGAATTCACAATATTAAATCTGGATTGAGTTGGTAATTTATATCCATAATTAAATTCTATGTATAATGTATTTGTCGTGGCGAATACTCTAGTTTGTAATGCCAGACACAAAAAAAAAAACAAAAAAATATATAAAAATTTCCATCGATTTTGCAATTGGCGGGTGTGCTATATAACTCATTTATCCTACTTAACTATATATAAATAATTGCAAATTAATACTTCTAAATCACGATTAACTGAAGATTAGCTTGAAAATTAGTGTGGGCCCCATTTTCCTTAGTTGGTAATCACTTTTACAAATTCGTATTCATCTTGGGCTTCTTTGGTTGCTTTCAGGTTTATCTTCAGTCTTTTTCTGAATTATTAGTTGTAGAAAGTTATATCTATCATTAAGTATATTATGAAGAATGATGTCTGGCGATTTTTTACCATTTCTATAATTTTACGGTCGTTATTCATGCGCGTCAAAACTATTTCTAATTCAGTTACGGAATGTAACAAAATACATACGATATAAAGTTCCCCAGGTAGCATTACATATTGACGGTTATTCTTTATGTCTTCATGGAAAATAGGAAAATGTTGTATACAAAATATTTTCTATGAAGTGACGTCAAAACGTGTAAAAAGTGAAATCAGAGTGGAATTCGTAGAGAAAAGCAAGCTCCCTATGCGAATACAAGCACGTCTAGCGGCTTCTGGTAACAAAATTCTATCTCCGAAATGTCTCTGCTCCAGTCCGTTAATTGCTGAGTACCAGCTGAGGACATGGCTAATAGTTGCATTCTCCTCCGGACACCATCAGCACATAGAGTCATCTACAACACCAATCTTTTAAAGATTCCCCCTCAGGTGACAATGTTCTGTCAACAGTCCCACCACAATTCGCAGCTAGAGACGCTTCCTAGTCGTGCACTAAATCCAGTTATATGTTCCTTGGTACACCTCATTCCAGGAGCCCCTCTCCAGATTTAATAAATTTACTTTCCAGCAACAACTTTAATTCCCTTTTATCAACGACAATTGGGACAGGTATGTTAGTACGAATTCGTATCTAGTGTAACCGTCGCCTAAAATGAGAAAAATGACAAATCCGTTGAAGTAGCTTCTCCTAATTGTCTTGAAAGCTACTCATTGCATCAATAAACTGCAGAAGAAAAAAATATTATAATTTATAACAAAATTTTAAAAATTAGGGGTGATCAACATTTTTTTATAAAAATTCATAATCACCCATTCGCTGGGATAATACTGGACTAGTTCAAAAAAACAGTATTGTGGTTTTAAGTGACTGCTCTTAATGGTTTGTGATATTCCAGTTCCGTAAGAAGTCTACAAGCGTTTGGGAGTTATTTAAACAATAAATAAATCTTATTAATAACCCCATGAATCGATATTATGCAAAATGTAATGTATCTTAAGTAGAGTACCAAAATATTCTGAAATATTACTATAAGCTCTATATTTTTTTTTTTGATCAAAAAAAACAAATGCGTTGCTCTACTTTTGCCAAGTATATCAAAACTGAAAATCTAGTAACGCGTTTCATTCCAGATTGAAGTTTTTTTAACATTCGTCTATTATCCCCTTTAAATGACAACGCGCAAACGCGAACTTTGCGACTCAATTTTTTCCAGTGTTGCTAGATGGGAAAACCAGAACCTTCTAGCTGAATTTTCAAAACCCTTGTTCAAATTATATAAGGCTTATTTTCGTAATTTTAACCTCTCCCTACTCCCACTAAAGGGCATGACCTCTCAATGGAAAATATAAAAATAAAATTATATCAACACGTTATTGCTGATTTTTTCTCTATACTTATCAAACAATATTTATTATGTTTGACATACATTATTAAAAATATATTTGTAAAAATGTTATCTAAATTATGCTACTTTTGTCAAAACCTTCATTAATCTAGGTCTGTTATTGTGAAACGCTGGTTTTTCTTTGCTTTGGGATTAAAGGCGCTTAGAATTTTAAATATAATTAATTTTTAAAAAAATACTTTACGTTAAAAGCTATTTAATACCCCTCCCCTCAACCGGCCATTTCCTGATGCCTGACGTATTTGTAAATGGCTCCTAAGCATAATTTAATCAATATTTTATTCATGAATAAAATATTAGAGTATCGTTAAGTACAAAATATTTATTTACGATAATCAATTATATTCTATATAAATCTTCGACCATGTTACACTAACATACAAAGGCAATACTTGATGAAAAAATCTCAAAAATAAATTAGTTCAAATCCCTTATAGCAAAATATTTATCTCTAAAGTCCGTCTAGATCTAGGTGTAAGTAAACCCTTTCAACACATATTCTTGAAAAAGTGGACATTTCAGAAATATGCAATTAGATTCAAATAAAATATTTATTACAAATAGTTATCCTCCTACTAGATTTCAGTGTAATTGTATTTATTTTCCGAATAAAATATGTATATATTCCTTAAAAAACGGAAATTAAACATTTAATTTTTTGTCTGATCAGGTGCTAGAAAACGTTTCATGAGTGGTTGCAATTCTGGTAACGTTACATACAAGTAAACAAACAGGATGTCAATTTACTGACAATTTTAACAGTTTCTGTTGTTATCAAGCGATTTTTGAGTTAACTATTAATATATTTCTTACGATTCTTTTACTATATAGTTAATTATGTTTCAAGTTATTTGGTTATAAATATCAAAATGGAGATACATTTTTTGTTAGCTAACAACAATAAGTTTTCCGTAGTAAATGTATTTTTGAAAATTATCCTGATTTTTATGCTGTGGACCTCAGTCTTCTTTTGCTATTTTGTTGATAATAACTTCTTGATTACAGTGCTCCGTTAGCCAAAAGTATTTTTTGGCTGATGCCCATTTTATACTTCACTGTCACGGTTCAATTTTGTGCTTAAGCTCACTATGGCTAACTTGTTTAATTTAACCTTATTTTGCAAATTCGTTATGGGCAACCCAGTATTATTTTCTTTAAGTATATCCCAGGGATTCTTTGAAGGAAAGCATTTCATCAAGTATAGTTTCGATTAATTTTATTTGCCATTATTTTATCCCTTACTTTGGTATTTCACTGCACTGTGCTTAGGTATTTCTTATTAATATCTAACTTATTGCTTTTTTTTTGGGATTCAATAGATATTTTTTTTCTGGCCATTTATATTTGTATTTATTGGGATTTTAGGTATATTGGGTTGCAGAAATTAGGAAATTTCTATTGATGTATTAATTTATATTCTTGAATTTAAAAATAACTACTGGGATACTTATTAGATTTATTATTCTTGTTTTGAGTGGAAAATGCTAATGATTAACGAATTGCTTAACTAATTAATGCATTTCCGCCGACTGTTGTTACCCAGCGTCTTTCTTTTTGAGCTGTTATTTCTTTCACACGTGTTAATTGAGCGCGCCTACCGGAAGTCGATTAATGCGCAAGCAGGGCCATTTCGCCTTTAATTTTTCACTTTTTGCCTGGTTGATTCGGCCGAAGCAGCTGCAGACTTTCATCTCAATTTTTAGTTGCCAAGTTTTTGGGATTTTGAGATGGAAATTCGACAATTATCCTGATAATTTTGTTGATTTTTGGTGTACCGTATCTTTTGCCAGGTTGGAAGTTATGGTTTTTTTTTATCGGGGATAAACCTGAGACAGGGATTTTGGGCAGTTTTCATGGGTCAATGAAGGAATCAGTCTGACCCCATAAGATTGGATAAGGAACTTTAAAATAATTACTATTAAAACGATCCTGCATAGTTTTTTTTCATTTATTAAAAGATTTCAGCTCAAAATTGATTTTTACCTAGTGAAATTAAAGCATAATTTAAAACCAACCGTTATGTTATTCTAAAACTCATCCAGATCCAAAATTAACCACTTAAACATTATTAAGATGTATTTTTGAGGTTTTGGGCCGATCATTTCTTTTTTTGTGATAAATATATAGTTCTTGAATTTTGAAATTTGTAAGTTTTTTTTTGAATTTTTAATATTTGCTGTCATGCAGTGCCTAAATTTATAATTTGTTTTCAGTAAGAGTTGATTTGAGAGCATTTTATCATCATTTGTAATTCGCACTATATTTTGCTGTTTCTTTTGCCTCCTGGACGTATCACGATGTTCTCAATTTTCAACTAAATTAATTTATTAATGGTAATATTGAAGTATTTTGCATTGTATGTAATCTTAGGACCCCATATTGATAAAGTTAAAGTCTTTTTTTGCATCGTGATATGTTCATGGCCGCATTAACTTTCAGTTGGTTCCAGCAATCTTTCTTTTTTTTGTGTGGTTGACTGCAATACTTGGGTATTAGAAACCTGCTTATTTAGTGAAATTAGAAATTCTTTCCGATCTTCTGGTTATTTTTAATAAAAGTTAATTTTTGAACGCGTATCCTGTCTTTTCATATTGTATTGTAGTAATTTATTTGATCATATTTTATTGTTATTTACATATAGAGTTATTTACAAGGCGTTCCATTTTAGCCAGGTTTAACCCAATTTATTTGAAAATAATTAATGTTAATAAACAAGTATTGCAACGTCATCATACAGTGATCTAGAGTTATAAATTTTATGCCCAGTTTTGCGATGATTGATTTAATTGAAGAACTAATTATATTCTATGGTAAATATTTTGTTTCATATGTTGTTAAAGTAATTATTGGCAAATTTAATATGGATTGATTATTTTTTATATTTGCATACGTATTTTTTTTATTTTAATGAACCTGTTGTTGAACTTTTGCTGGATTATTTTGTGTAAATAACTGGAGTCACACTGGAAATTTTACTTGTGCATTTTTTATCACATTATTACTTCTATGTAACTCGAACTCAATATTTAGGGGCAAGCCACTACTTTAAATGATTTGTTGCAACATTTCTTTTCCTAATAATTTGCAGTTTACCATAATGTTTTTTAAAATTTTTAATGTAATTTCTTGACAATTTGGCAGTAATTAATTTTTTTTAATTAATTTTTTTGTCGTTTGCTCTAACAGGAAAATATTTTATTAGACATTGCTATTATTTTTTTTTATTTTATTTAAATTATGGTCCACCATTTGGGTAGGGAAACAAACAGCAATCCACCCTTAGAGATACAAACAGTAATCCATCCTTAGGGATATAAACAACATAGATCCACTCACTCTCTGGGCATAAGAACAGTCCAGATTCACCCTTAGGGATATCAGTGAATAAAGAGTGGGATGGGTATTAAAATTATTGAGTTTCATTTAAACCCCCACAACTTCTTGTCTTTTGCAGTGCGTTACCTCTTTTTTTTTTAGTAATTTAATTTTGTGCAGCAAATTAGAGAGAGCTGAGTTGAACGCTAGGTCCAAGCAACAGTGTAGGGGGGGGGGGTCTGAGTTTACCCGACAAAAATTTCAGTGGCGCCTTTAAAAAAAAAACCTACCCCTACTCTACAGCATAGGGGCTGGCTTGGCACTTTGCTTGCTGGTGCCGCCTCTAGCTTTCAACTCTGCTCTGCTCGCACGAGACAATATTACCGCCTTGAAAGTAAATACCAGTGTAGCATCACATAGTTTCCAATATCTTTCTTTATCGATATTTTTTCAAACTTATAATATACAGTTCGGACTTTCATTATAATTCAAAAGAGAATAAGAAATATTTTTGTCCTAGAATTTATTTGAAATCTATATATGTTATGTAGACGTGATGGAGCTGTCGACGAGGAATATTGATCAAACATGTAACAGTTCAGACATCAGGTATTGCAGCAATATAAAAACACTACTACACTCGTATTAACGTGAGCTTCACACATAAAAAATTTAGGGGTCTGGGGTCTCTACGGGGTATTTCTGTCACTGTCTTCGCTTTTGAGAATTCATTGGAACTGAAACAAACACTTTTTCTCAGTGTTTATGGACGTCAATGTGCATTGTGACATTATATATACCATTTATAAACCATGTATAATGGTAAACAAAAAAAAATCATATAGTGTCGTTTTCTTTACTATGATGTGACGTCATATGTGTCACGTGACCAGCGCCATTATTCAAACTGTTTCGATGCGCTTTCTTACTATTCATGCTTTTAAATTAATTTTTAATATATCTCCATGAAATATTTCTGTCGTTTCTGGAATTAAATGCAACAAAAAATAATATGAAACATTTTCAACAGTATAGCTAAATACTCTACTCTTTCAACGCGCCATCAATATGGTTGCTTTCTTAGGTCTTCCCAATTTTGGTAGATTCTCGTACTGCCCCTTTCATTACAACATAACATTATTTTGGATGCGCTGTGTCTGACTAAAATAAACTCTTTTAAAAGATCGATTTGTTTTTACCAATCACCTATTTCGAAATTGGTATACCCTTTGGCACAGAAATGTTTATTACACATAACATAAACTCGACAAAATTACCTTAGCCTTAATTTTTACCAGAAACTTTCTTTTTTAGGATAATATTTAAATATTACTGTATTTTGTATTTGAAGGTTGTTATCACCGATAACAGTGGCCTATTTTGATAGCTAAAATAAAATGTATTTAAATGTGATACCATGTAGTTAATTTATTACTGGAATTTTTATGTTTGTTGAAATTATTGCCCTACTTATTTTGGATAGTGTAAATACTCTCTACGCAACAACACTTTTTAAATTTTCTAATTTACCATTTTTTAGGTTAAATTCAATGTTGTCATATGGAATTTAATTATTTATGGAATCTTAATACAACATGAAGAATTTTTATATCCTAAATAATGGAGAACCAAAATAGTGTATTAATGTAGGAAAAAGTTATAGTTGATAAATCAACCTAAAAATATTTCAATACTAATAAGTTTTCTTGTGACAAATAGCTAGAAATTTTGACAACTTCTTTAATTTGAGTCATTACTGTGATTTATGATAATGTGTATTTTAATAGTGGTTAATGCATGACAGAAGATTTACAAATAAATACTATTTTATTATTCTAATTTTTGCACAATTTCTTGCATTTATTTGCTATTTTCATTAGTATATCTCGTTCGTTAGTGAAAATTAAATTACAAAATTATAAAAAAAAATTGAACTTCTGGACCTCGAGGCTGCTGATCAACTTTTCCGCCTCATTCAGTGATCAATTTTTCTATATTTTACGTATTTCTATACTTGATTGTTTTAGAGTACATATACGAATACGTTTTTTACGAAGTTAAACTTTTATCAAGCCCATACATCGCATCAGGCGAAGAAGTAAACCACTCAATGGCAACTACGGTGTTTGGGGTAATTATCTTCCTGTAGTATCCATGAATCATCTTCTGGTTCAAGTCAGCGTTCAGTAGACACTGTTTCATTCTCGCTGTATCCAGTCAAAAGACATAATGACTCAAATCTGTGGAGAGAAAAGTATCCCCTGCTTTCTTAATAGAAACTCAGGCCCAAAACAAAGATTTGTCAGTAAAAATACCCACTCTGTATCGATGTTCTCTTGTGCCCAAGTAAAAGATTTTTGAATTGATTTTTCAAGCAGAAAAAAGTGTTGCTTCATTGTTCTATACTAATGCAATTTGCTTCAAGTTACCGTACAATAGTATTTAAGACAACATCAAGTTACCGTACAATAGTATTTGAGACAACATATATTCCCACTCAAACTAAAATACTTTGTTTGTCGCAGATTAAAATGTGGGTTTTTTCAAACTTGAATAGTTAATTACCTTGTTTTGATTTTTCTTAATTGACGGGTGTTAATCCACAATATGCAAAATCATCCACATTCTTTTGTTGATCAAACCTTTTCACTCAATTCTGTAAGAAATACCATGTTTTTCGTATATTTTTCAGCGGAAGCACAAGTCATTTTTGGGCATTTTTCATGTTTACATAGAAAAACTGCTGCGAATATTTTATGTTATTTCTCATTCATTATGAATATATCTGTTAGACTTTAGAAATATCAAACAGCTAACTAACAATGCACAACACAGTAATTTTTCTTATCCTTTAACTATAAAATGGTATTGTTTCAGTTTTTTCAAGATATATAAAACTAAATGCATAGTACAATTATGTAATTCCCATCTTCCGTAGGTATAATTATATAATGAAAAATTTTTTAATATTAAAAATTTCCATATCTAACTAACATATTAAATCCTTTAAACTTTTAAATTAAAAAGCTTTAAAAGAAAAAAACTTTATAATTTTATATTTTACGTTAATTCCACAATTAGGCTTGTTTAAAAATAATATTATCCATTTATTTAAAGATTATGAAAACTTTTCTTCAGAATTTTCATTTCTTCCCTTGGTTTAAAATTCAAATTTTCAGCTACACAGAAGTAATTAATATGTTCTTTTAATTACTCAAGTTTAAAAAAAAGTTTTCTATTTAAGATTGTCATGTCACTTTTTATTTTGATTTTAATTATATAATTTTTACAGTTAATAAGTCGCTAATAATGTAAAGCGTGCAACATTGTGTTAATTTATTCCATAATAATTTTAAAAATCTATATTATTTTACTAATAGTACACATTACCACAGTTATAAATCTGCCTGTAGACTTGTAGGGTAATACAATTCTTAGAATCGTCGTCGTCCATTCTAACACAGTGACTGATTAATCCATGCGTATGTTTACTACCGCATTCATATCACCGCGTTGTAAGTCCACTCTCTATATCTGTGCAAAATCGGGTTGTGTTACAACGAACTTTACGTAAGAAAAATGTAACACTCTTATTATGTCTAACTGGAAGCTCTTTCTCTAAATCCAATTAAAAGTTACCTATAAAGTTACTTATTTTTCTAATAATGTCTCAATGAAATAATTGAAATATATAGCGTGTGTATTTGAAAATTTATGTTTCGTTTATCAAAAAACAGCAATATCCACAATGTTAAAAATAACCTCAAATTGAATGCAAAGGTAATGTCCATTCTAAATTAAATTTAACAATTTTGAACCAAAAATCGTGAATAATTTACATTTACTTTCAATTTATAACAATTAATTCAAATATCAGTTCGTTGTATATTAAATTTAATTAAATGGTATCTTAAATTTGAATAAAGTAACTGAAAAGATATTTTAACTTCTCTACATTAAAATTAATTCACATATATCCTAATGCTAAAGGAATTTACATTATTATTCAACATACATTGCACGAAATTCGGAAAGATGTCGCTACTTGTATTGAACTTTTTGCTTAGTATGATATAAGTTTCTTAAATGACTCAACTTATGGGAAAAATGTTCACCTTTTCCTGGTAGTTTCAGAATTTTTTGAACTCATATTAACGTTGGTGCATTAAAAATGTGATAACATAACGTAAAATTCAATGAACACTGGCTGTATATTTAATGTACATAGTCACCTTAAAAATAATGATCAAACTTCAAACTTACTGTATAATAATATTAAATTTAATGGAATAAGTTAATTTAGATTAATGTAAATTATTAAATTTAATAGATTACATTAAATGCATTTAATAAACGTTTGTGAAATTTGCTTCCAGCACATTTACATTAAATTTAATGCATTTATTTTTTACAGTGTACTTACATACACACATTATTTAAACACACACACACACACATATATATATATATATATATATATATATATATATATATATATATATATATATATATAAATAATCATAAAGTCCTTGCCAAATTTTTGTCAGTAAACTCCTTAGTCATTTGTATTAAACTATTACTTTTATTTTATCTAAAATGTAAATCACGTACTTTATGGGAACGTCTTACAAGGAGGTCTAATCGCTACCTATGTTAAATAAAAAATATTATATCATAATGAAAATCAGTTTTTTTTTTTATAAAAGTTGTAATCTATAATATCGCAGAATCTCAATTAACTTTACCGTGTAAATTTTTGAAAATTCAATTTTTAAAAATGTTCAAATTTGCGCAGTCTTACGAGAAATCACAATCTGGGACTTTCCTTTAAATTATACTTTCATTTGTTGATTAGATGAGATTGAAAAAAATTAAAAATTAACTTTTGAAAACATACAGATTTCTTTCTTCGCAATAAGTCATTTAGCTTGCTGTGGGGTAAATAGAGATATCAAAAAAAGTGACATAATTTTTAAGAATAACCTCCATTATAATGGAGTCGAGATGTTTGGCAACGTTGCATAAATGAGCATTTTAGATTTTTGAAAACATTCAATTTGAAAACTTTGACACAATGACAGTTTTTATTCTACTGATGTTAAAGCTCTTTGGACAAGTAGAGGTCCCGAACTAGATCTATTAATTCAGGTTATTCGATTAAATGGAGTGCTTTTCCTTTACTTTCGGAAAAATAAGAATCATCCTTTTCTGATACATTATCGGGTTCTGAATTATCATCATACATTTCTAAATCTTCCTCCTATTTTGCCGGGTGCGCTGGAACTGGTAAACCTTCTCTATGAAGACCCGGTTTTATTGCTGAGGGAATATCCGGATATTCAATATTATGTTTGATCTATCTTGAAAAACCAGACACTTTTGTCATGCAAAAGTAATAGTCGTTAAAATGATTTGTTGGTTCTCGCCAAATCATTGGAACTGCAAAAGCCATAGAAGAGAGTTTGCCATTTAACAGTTACTTAGATTTGCTGCACAGGTTTGGCAACATATATGAGGGACCCAGTCGTGATCTTGATCGCCAAGAAGCCAAAATACTTGTGATAAGCTACTTTGGTCATTTTGTTAATTGCCGTTTTAGGGATTAACTGACCACATTTGTTGCAAAAACTATCCGCTGGATTAACATAGCCACAGTTCTGTACTTTGGACTTTTTGGTACTGTGCCGTACGTCGGTTCAGAGATGTGATACTACGTTTACAGACGTCAACTAACTTTATTCAACAAAAATATATCACTATTGGCGTGTTCGCGCACTTCGCTTCTCTATATAATACTGGTTAGATTCATTTGATCAAAGTGAAAAAAGTGTAACTGATAACTTCATGTTCTTTTGAATATGCATTTACTTGTCATTAGGTCGAAGTGATCATGATTACTTCAAGTGATACAACTGAAAGTGATAATGACTCAAAAGAATAGCCATACTGAGTACTACTTGTGCTAATCCAATATTGATGATACTGCCGGCCAGTTACTTTTATAGCCATTCCGTACTTCTGGTATTTTCTAGAAACATCAAGTATCAGAAGTTCGAAAAGCGACGTCGTACTTCTCGTTTACAGGGGCCATTTATAAGTAGATTCAGCTACGGAGTAGAGTGAAATTTGGGATTATATGGGTTTAAATGGATACTTCCGTTATTTTAAGCACTAGAGGGTTGCGACATCGTGGTTGACTTGTCATCCCTAGACACCCCCATGTGGTGTCGCCAGATTGTGCACAATTTCCCTAACTTATGGATAACGTAAATTTTGGCAATGTCACTCTCCGGTATATTACAAATTACTTTTTAAAATAATATGATTAAAATATTCATTCACTTTTGCTGAAAAAATCATAACACAAAAATCTTACGTGTTAGGAAGTTTTTACTATCATTTTCGAATTTAGAGACCAAAAATTAACCAAAAACTGCCTTTTACCTTACCGTCGCAAATTGGCTGTAAAGGAGTGTAATTAGGGTGATGTAAAAAGTAAATATAATATAATATCATCGATAACCATGTTACAAGTTGTTTAATTAAAAATTCCTCTATATTGTGTGTAACAGTTCCCTGGAATATTTTTATTAAAATATTACATCGCGTTTTATAAGAATTACCAAGTAGAGTAAAGCTCTATATAAATTCTTCACTTTTGAAATTAAAAATCCCTGGAGGAAAACTTTATTTTATCTTATATTATACATACACGATAAAAAAGTATGAAGGGAATAACTTAAGTTTTTTTCCTTGGTATTATTTTATTTATAAAATAAGCTTATGAGCTTGTAAATTTGACTCTTTATGGTTGACGTTTATTAGATTATTAAAGTGGCTCAAAGAGGCGCATTGAGCGAAATGTGTCAAAAGGAAAAATATTACCATAAGGAAAATACTAGTAAACATATGTTTTGTCCATAATAAAATGATATTATATTGAAACAATAAAAGTTAACAAACCAAGAACGTATAAACATTTTATTGCTCGTTCCCATACAATATACAAATCTTCTCAAAATATCCTAATTTCATTTCTATATATTTCTTTGTTAGCTAAATATGTTGTCCTTTAAAGGTGATGCAACTGATCGTTGAGAAAAAGGTTGATGAGATTTAAAAAAAAGTGCTTCTTCTTAAAATACACAAATCGTAGTGAAAATTTATTCAAATTTGCATTCCCTAATTATTTTCTCAAAACTTGATTGTTATTGCTTAATTTATAACGATTAGAATCTTTAACTATTACTTCATCTTATAGCAGTTACGAAAAATTTTAGGATTTGGTTAACAGAAAACTCTATCCCTAAAAATCCCTAGTACATGTTTAACGTGGTATAAATAAACATAGCAACTGTTTTGTGTATTGTAACAATTACTTATAAAAACATTTGTTTACTGTGTTCTATCCCCATTTGTTTAAAGTAGCTGTAATTTTCTGTTCCAAGCATCTGCATCCTAAAATGGCGCAGTTTTTAATATTTATTAACAAAAAAAAAACACGTTAGGAATGGGTAGCTAAAGATTATAGATAACACCGGGAAACAGCCTAAATGTATCTAAAATAAAATAGACTAAATCTTCTCATTTTTGGCGTGCTAAAACCGAAACTAAACTTCTCTTTTTAATATTAGATCAAGTTTCAAATATACGTGATGACATGTCTCCCTATATATTAACAATGTAACCACTAGAATGCACGTAGTATATTTGTATTATTATAACAATAAAGGAGTGTGACGTTGCAAAATATACGTTTTCCCAAAGTTAAGTAAATTTTGTACAATTTAGCAACATCGCATGAGAAATTTCCAGAGCTAATTCCCCAGGGCTTAAAATAATGGAGATAGCCATTTAAACCCATACAAACAAATGACAAACGCCACTATTGCCAATCAGGCGCTCATCCAAGGGGGGGGGGCGGTGGGGGGTGATCGCTTCCCCCCCCCCCCAAGAACTTTGTGTTCAGGAAAATAGACCCGATTTTTCCTCTTATACTATAGTTTATTCAAGAACTAGAGAGAGTAATAAATCATTTTTTACCCTTTTTTCTTCGCAAACTACCTGTGTTCTTTAGTCCGGTATCTTTGGCAAAATCCGTGAGATACATATATTTTTCATAGAAATGAGTTAGAAATTTTATAATCAAAAATACTGGTCTATAATAATGGACTATTTGGGTTGCATAACAATAGACATTTGGATGTGTGAAGTGTTAAAAAGGATCTTAATCCTGGTCATAGGTGTCGGAAGGAGGTTTACTTCTTTACGATCTTTTGAGAAAATTAGAACTTTCAAAAAGTAAAGCAGAGTTACTAGGATCAAGATTGCAGCAGTGAAATTTATTATAGATAGTTCAACATTGAGTTTAAAAGCAGTACTATTGCATGTAGGAAATATTTTGCCTTCCCTTCCTGTTGGATATGCAGTTCACGACAATATGAAGTACCTATTGGTATAAAATACGATTAGCACCAATGGCAGATCTGCGGGACCTAATGATTATTGCACTTTTACTTGCATTGCAGCTAGGCTGCCCCAAGTTTTGCTGTTTGTATGAGTACCTGCATAAGAATTTCCCGAGGCTAAGCGCAACAAAAATTAAAGAAGGTATTTTTGTTGGGCCACAGATTCGAAATATTCTGAAAGACAAACATTTTGGCAGCACTCTATCAGATATTAAAAAAAATGCTTGGAATGATTTTGGCCTCGTAGTCACTAATTTCCTCGGAAATAAAAAAAGCTGACAATTACGTTACTCTTGTAGAAAATATGCTGTCATCGTATCAAAAAAATGGATTGCAATATGTCTCTAAAGATCCATTCCTTATACTCACATCTGGACTTTTTTCCTGACAACTGTGGAGCTATAAGTGACGAGCACGGTGAATGCTTCTATTAGGATATATTAACAATGGAGAAAAGTTACCAGGGAAAGTGGAATGCTTCCATGCTTGCTGAGTACTGTTGGACTTAGGTTAGAGATCCTCCAGAAACAACTCATAAAAGAAGAGCAAAAAGAGAGGATATCTAGTGTCTCTACAAGTGTAAAAATATGTATTTTTTTATTATTTTGTTAAAAAAATGTAAGAAAACTTGTTCTTGAAAATTGTAACCAAGTTTTTAATTTCATTGTCATTGTTATGTTCAGCAAGATACAACAAATAAACTAAAATTTGTTGCGTAGTGTAATTCGATGACTTTAACAGTGAGAATATTCAGTGGCTTCCAAACTATTTTTTTGTAGAGAAAAATTGATAAACATGATTGTTTCGGAAAAGCAAACTTTTTCTTCGTTTCGTGTCTGACATCAGAATACAGTTGGTGAAGAGATCAACCACTGTTTCTAAAACGGATATGTTTTGCTACAAGTAAAATTTTAAATAAAGCGAACAACTGAATAAATAACCTTTATTTTATTTAACAGTTAAAAACTATTCAAAGGTACCCCCCACTGACCTTCTCGCATTTTTGAGCTTTCAGAACAAACGCTCTGTACCCGTTTCGTATTTCTCCCAATAGTACTCTGTGAAGTATTTCTCTAACTCAACAAGATTTACACTGGGTTTTAATGGCGTAACATAAATTGTTTATTTAAGTTAGTACTTAGTCCAGTTTGGTCAATCTAGAGCTCGGAAAATTGTTGACCATGATTCTGCACGTATATGTATTGTCTAGTGAGGATGGAGAAATTCAATATTAATATTGTCTTTTACAACTTATTGGGAAATCGGTATTTTTATTCGTAAAGTAATGCATTTTTTGACTAGTAACTATTCCATTAGTTGAGAATATCGGAAAACACAATGTTTTTTGAAAAATTTCTCTTCTATAATTTTTTTTCCAGCTCATAAAAAAATTTTTTTTTTTTTTTTTTGAATTGTCATTTTATTCAAATGGGTAAATTTTGATTTGTTTGACCTTGGTTATGTTTCCAATTTCTAATGCTCCTTTTTTGAGAGACATTTTCTTTGTTTGGAAGAATTTTTTTCTCTTCTCATAATTTCTGAAATGACCTTTTGAATAGATATATGATTTGCGGTGAAATTTGATTATGTTTTCATTCAATTTTCCTGTTACATCAGCCATGTTCTTCCCAACCATAACATCGAACAATATATGCTTTTTGCAGGAATGAAAGTATTTTAAAATTATTTTCTGCACTTGACAAAATGCAATATGAAATTTAAGTACATGAGTTAATAAAAGAAGACACTAGTGAAAAAAAAGATTATTCTTTTATAGAGATCCACATTTTGGAAATTTAAGAGTAATTTTTTAGCCTGAACAGTAATAATGCTATGTACCAAATTTTAGTTTGTGTGTTGTATCTTGTACGAAAGTGCATTTTTTTGTTAATATTGTTGCGCTGAACACAAAAATTACATGAAATTAAAAACTTAGTTGCAATTTTCAAGAACAAGTTTTTTTAATTTTATTTTTAACAAAATAATTAAATATACATACTTTTACACTTGTAGGGACACTAAATATCCAGTCTTTCTACTTTTCTATTGTGAATTGTTTCTGGAGCATCTTTATTAAGAGGCCAATAGTAGTCGGCAAGCATGGAAGCTCTCCACTTTCCCTGGTTCATTTTCTCCATTGCTGATATATCCTGATTGAAGCGTTCGCCGTGCTCACCACTTACATCTCCGCAGTTGTCAGGAAAAAAGTCAAACAAAAAATATTTTCTACAAGAGTAACGTAATTGTCAGCTTTTTTTATTTTCGAAGAAATTATTGACCCTGTGGCGAAAGTCATTCCCATAATTTTTTCCCTTATCTGATAGAGTGCTGTCAAACTATTTGTCTTTCAGAATATATCGAATCTATGGCTCAATAAAACTACCTTCTTTAATTTTTGCTTCACTTAGCCTTAGAAATTTCTGACACAGGTACTAAAAAGTTGGCCCATCTGTACTCACTACCTTAATAAAGTTTTTAATTAGGCTCAATTTGATATGCAGTGGTGGCAACAAAATCTTTTTGGAGTCTACCATATGTTGTACATCCTTATCAACAGGCTCTAATGATTGTCTGCAGGACCAGTCTTTTCTCTTATAATGAAGTGCGTTTGCCCGACTGTCCCATTCACACAAAAAAAGTGTTATCACCTTAAGTCGCCACAGATCTGCCATTGGTGCTCATAGTATTTTATACTTGTCAATAGGTATTTCGTATTGTCGTATGGTTCTTTCATGTGAACTGCATGTCCAACGGGAATAGACGGTAAAATATTCCCAATATTTAATAGTACTGTTTTTAAACTCAATGCTGAACTGTCTATAAACAATCTCCATTCCTCTGGCTTATAGTGTATATTTAAAGCCGCTAATATTATTGCAGAAAACCAAATTCCTTTTCATGTTAAAAAAATGGTGCTAGACCTTTATGGCATTTACTAAAATTACATACTGAAACATTGTCTTCTAATAAGTTCCACTGTTGATCCTGCTTTATTTTTTGGAAGTTCGAAGTCACTTATAAGATCGTTTAATTCTAATTGGGTTATTTTGTATCGTTGGTAGTTTAACGTGCTGGGTGTAAAATCAGGATGTTGATAATGATGGCATATCTTCTTCTTGAGAAATCGTTGTATCGTTATTATCTGATTCATAAGTGAATCTTTCTGGGGGTTCTGAAATAGGAAGTTCGTCACTATGAGGCACAGGTCTCATGACAGATGGTATATTTGGATAGTTAGTCACCGACTTTTTCTTCTTGGATAGACCTGTGCCTTGCCCAGCATGAGGTATGGTGCAGAAATAGCAATCATTAACATGATTTGAAGGCGCTCTCCAGATCATTGGGATAACAAATCGCATAGATTGTTTTTTGCTGTTTAACGAGTTTCTCAGACTTGAAGTGCATGCGTTACAGCAGATATGTGGCGCTCACTGTTTGACTTGATCCCAATACTGCAACCTAAATAAAGCTGATATGTCTTTTTTATCATTGTTGGATTGTTCGCACACTTTCGGGACATGTTACAATCCCTAACTATTCGATTTGACTCACTAACTTCGACTGACTAACCCCTCCACTTTGTAGCTGCCTATATACCCAAATACGACTTCTACATTTATAGAGAATATTCGAGAATTTTCTATTCAATTCCATAATATTCGCAATAGTGGCCTTTATCATTTGTTTATATATGTGATATTGTTCATTTAAGCAAAAGAATGAAGAGGTTATTCATACTAAAAATAAATAGCCTTTATAGTCATATTATATATTTTGAAAATAGTATTTTTTTGTTTTAAATATTTACTGACGCTATTGGAGATACAGAAAAAATCTTTTACTCAAAAAAATATCTTTATGCGGGGTTAAAAGATGCAATAAAAGATCAACAGTAGTACATATTGAGGAAAACCTGATTCGTAAAAAAATTACAACCTCTATCTCAAATCTAACTTAGTAGCTAATCTACATTGGCATTTTCCCAAATTGATTCAGATAGCACATCATCAAATATTTGCATGTCATTATGAAACTCCCTGTATACGGAAATAAATATATCTATGTTTATATATAAGTCATTTTTTACTATTTTTATTATAAAAACATCACAACTCTGATCTGGTTTGGTATATAATTAACGGCATAAACTACAATTTAAAAAATGTTCCACGGAGGGTTAAATAGGTAATGTTAAAGGTCAAAATAGATTTGAAGAAACGGTTAAAAATTCTAAACAATTTATAGGTGTCTTGAACATGACAGTGTTTTTAAGTGAAAACCGTAACACTCCAAAATAATTGTCAATTATTTGCTATTAATTATATTTAACAAAATTGTAAAAACGGATGTTACGTCCTCCCTGGAATTTTATTAAATATAGTATTTTTCTGTTTGGATTAGCATTTTTTCTCACTCTATAAAATTTTTGCATTGTCAGTTCTCCTTAAATCAAATTTTTCTTTTAACTTCTTTTCCATGTAACATATTTTTTTGCAATCTGTTTATTTGTAAAAGAAACATTAAATATTGGGTTGTCAAGCTCTGTTATTCGTTCTAGGGCAATTTCTTATTATCTTTTTTTCTCGACGTTTGTGATTTATTAAACACAACATTATTTTTTTTAATTACTTAACAATTCGTATGTCCACTTCAATCTTCACTCTATAACTTGTCTTTCCTTTTACTTCTGACATTTTTGATAAAATAATTTCGAATAATAGTTGCGAAGGCTTTACGTATTTCTAAAATATCGAATGCTATCTTGTAAACAATAACAACTTTAGGCTTTTTTTCTGATCCGATAAGTCACTTTCTTAGATTTTTGTTCAGGTCTTGTTCTTTCTCGCAAGAAGGCCAAATCCCTGTGTCGACAAAATGCCATTTTGATACCAAAATTTTTAGTCTTCTTTAAAATTTTCGATATTAGATATGTGTTATCACAGACCTGTAGTTGATTAATTAAAAAAGTGTCTAATAGCCCCCGTAGTGACCACATATAGGCATTTATTTTTTCTTGTGGTTAAAATACATATCTTTTCTTGTTTTAATATTATAATTTAAAAATAAGGCAAGATTGCAAGGCATTTATCAATGAAATAGAAAATATTATAAAAAACATATTTAAATGCCGACTCATTTAAATCAGCTAGTCATAATTAGTGTGTGATTTGGCAACGTTGTGTTTTTACTGTTTACGTGTATAGTTTGAGTTCTATTATCTAATTATTTTAAAAAGTATTTAGTTATTTACTGCAATTACTAATTTGATTAACAAAAGTGCGACAGAGTGCGTGACGAACAGGCATAATGTTAGAGTTTCTTGCCATTTTTTACCTTCTATTCTTTTTTATTTTTCTTATATTATCATATTGCTTCATGTAAAATATTGATTTACACATGTTTTTTTTAATTATATTTTTTTATTTATATATATTGAATCTTTGATAATTAAATTAACAGTTTTTTGTATTTCGAAATTTAGGGAACGCAACTGAAGTATTTCAATGTTCATTGAAAGTACAGCTATTCAGATAATTAAAACCTAGCGTTGAAAAATTAAAAGTGGGAGACATATTGTAATCAGTTTTGGAGCCATATCAAAAAAATTCTATATGCCATATTTAATTACATTTTTGAAGACCTATTTGACAGTGCCTTTTCTATAATATATCAGATTCAACCTAAATTTCCTCATAAGAGAGTTAACTTAAATTTGGTGTTTTTTGTGAAATAGTAGATAACTGTTGGATTTCCTTTGTATTTATTTTTGTGGAATATCACGACGTTTCTGCTAGATGTTTTCAATTGAAATTAAACAAAATCTTAAGCCACATAATTATTTTACTAATAGTAAATGCAGTGGAGTGTGACTAAGATAAGTGCGGCCATGCGTGCTTCGCTAAGGTCCCATTTATATTACATTTAGTTTTAATTTACAATTACTAAGAAGTAGTTTCCATATTTCTCTTATATCTAAAGATGGTTTACCAAAGCAATTCAGGTTCTGATATATATATATATATATATATATATATATATATATATATATATATATATATATATATATATATATATATATATATATATATATATATATATATATATATATAACCGCGGCTTCTTTCAATTTTCATTATCTCCTCTCAAGGTCTTCTAATTGTACTTCCATTTCACGTATAATGTCTACAATATGTTGCAAATTCTTGACACAGGACGATGTATTTCCTTGTAAGGGTTTCAGGATTGGAAGAAGGGACTGGACAAGCTCATAAGTCGAAGAGTTGTGGGAACTCATAATAGATCGTAAAGGCATGTCTTGTTTATGTATCTTCGGGAGTTCCTGAAGAAGTTTTGCTGTGGCGTCAATTTATTCCTTGTCTTCCCAGGAATATAGCGTTCAGGTTTCTTAAGAATGCGATAGATTCTTTCTTTAGTTCTAGATGTAGGATCTTTAGTAAGAGATGTATAGTTTCTTTTTCTTAAAACTTCGTCAATTTGTTACCTTCAATTTATTTTAGTTTCAAGTCTTCACTCAAAAGAAGGAAAAATTATGAAGTTACAAGGGTTTAAAATACGGACGGAGGACATGATGAATGTATAAAAGCTTCTAGTGAATACATAACCTTAGTAAAAAGATACTTTTTGGTAAAACTGATTAAAACCATATAGTGGAAATAGTCACCGACAAAAATTTTTATAAACATAAATTTTAACCCTGTATAAATTGATTTAAAAAATGGTAAAAATCGTATACGTTAAAACTATATGTCACTGACCCTTCCATCAATCTTTATTTCTACTGTTAAACGCAATCCATTTAAATGAAAAAGAGCAAGTAACAAAAACCCGGAGTCCTAACATAATATTTGATTTGTAGGATCAGGCAGACCCATAACTTGAGGCAATTTATATTTAAATTGTAAAGTCTCTGTTTACTTTGTGTGGCGTTGTGATAGATATCAAAGGTCTTGTCGCATTACATCAGAACTTTGTTTTAATTTTATCCGTTTTATTACCATTGAGCTCCCAAAATAAGTTTTTGAAATAAATATAATATAAAAAATGTTTGCCATGTACAATGCATACCGGTAAAAATTAGTCAGGAATAAGTGTGTGATATATAAGTTATTAGTCTGAGAACTGCTTATTTACAGTAGGGTGGTTTCGGGAGAGATGCATATTTAGGACAGATGCATTATTTTTTATAACCGCAAAATCAGAAGATTGGCAGCACTATTTTAGTGCCGGAACTGTTCTTCATGTATATGTTCGGTCATAACCCTAAAAAAGGAAACTTGTGAGTCTTGTTGCTGGCGTGAAATAAAAAATTTTTTAATGTACACCGAAGTTGATGCGTATGCTTATAAATTGATATTTGCTTTTACAGTGTTTCCTTTAATAATGTACATAACATTTTTTCTACTTCTTAGATTTAGTTATCCATAAGGTGCATCTCTCCCATCTATTAAAGGATAGATATACCATTTTTTAATACATCCTTTTCCTGTCGATTCAACATCTAAACCAGTAAGAAAAAATATCGTTAAAGGCCCAGAAAAAAGAAAGTATTAAATTAAGTAAATCTAAGAAAAATAGAACAGACTGGTTAAAATTAAAATGGCTCTATGAAACATATTTTATATAGCAGTTATTGAGCAGGCTTAAAGACAGAAACCATAATTGAAGTTAGAAGAAAAAGGCACAAATGACCAAATTCTCAACACCATAGACCCTTAAGATAGGTAATTCACTCCGTATCTTTTGAGAAACTCAAATTTTCAAAACCCCATACCTGGGGGCAGGGAGCTGAACATCAGCGTTTGTCAAAAAGCTCAAGCTTTTGAAACCATATACTCCAAGGAAAGTGAGTTTTTCACGCTTTAATAGACAAAACAGCTTTTTTATTGTAAACAAAAGTACACAGTCTTGATATAAGCGAATTGAGAAAAAAATAATTTTTTAATAATTGGATCAGCAGCAGAACAAAAATTTCGTTTAAAAATTGAAAAAATCGGAATATATATATATATATATATATATATATATATATATATATATATATATATATATATATATATATATCTAGAAGTAAAAATAAGATTTTTCCGTTTTATATATACATGGTTATGCCTTCATGTTAACCACCAGTACCGGAGGATTGCGAACGACTGGAATTGAATTTATTTTTATTCCCGGATCAAAATACCACCTTCTCTGTTCCTTTTATATAGGGCTTGGGTCTGTTTAGCTCATTTCTTCAGCTATTCTTATTCTTGAGATGTGGAGGTCCGGCAGTCATTCTATCGTTTTGGTGTTGTTCTTATCGGTCTGTCTGGATATGTTTAGTTCATTCTTTTCTGCACCATCAGGTCCTCTTACTATATCAGATACTTTACAAATTTACCTGATTTCTTCATTTTTTTTTAGTCTTTCTAGTATGTCATGTTCTGTTATTTAATGTTTTAATCGCTTATGTGCGTAATTGTCTTTTTGTGATTGTTGTGTTTTCATCTCAGCGGCGTATTACTGGTCGGTAATATGTGCTCATTTTTTTTGGTTGGTGGCATCCCGCGATTCTGATGGTTCGATATTTTCATATTGTATAATGTCTGGTCTATTATGAGCAACCGTCTAATCCGTCAGAACTGTTCAGTCCCAATATAGCTTGAGCTCGTTGTTCTCGAGAATAGGCTCCGGGCTGTGTATATTAAGGCACCTTCCCTATTTGCAATATATTTAACTTATCTGCTAACTCTTGGTGCATTACCTAAGCGGCTGAGCCATGTCTTTCCTTATACTCGGTTGCAGAAAACTCTTGGCATCCTCTAGTTATGTGCTGTCTCTGATGTTTGACAGCTATATCTATATTGGTTGTTTTCTATTGAAGGATCTATAATGATAAACTTCTGATTTTTGTTGTAATAACCTGGTCTTGAAATTAACCAGTAGTTCGACGCCGAGTCATTGTCCTGATTGACTTCATTTAAATGCTGCCTATGAAATGGATTTCGTAGCTAGCTTTGTAACTTCTCTTGGTCTGTTTGGTGGTGAGAAGAAATATTTTGCTTCCTTAGCCGTAGCGGCGTTGAATCGTCTGCCTCGTATATTGCTCGCTGTAATGTGGAAAAGTCCGCTAACCTGTGGAAATATGAACGTAAGTTATTATTTTTTGATCGAGCTGCTTACGAGTATCCACCAATACTTTTCCCCCTTGGTGTCTTGGAAGCATAGTAAGTTCAAAAACACTCTGAGGGTGATGTTTGTGTGCTGTTATTAAGAATGTTCTTATTTTTCTTTGCAGGTTTTCGATGTCTGTCCTGTTCCATTCCACAATTCCAAAAGAGTAGCTAAGTATAGAATATGCGTACGTGTTGCGTGCCTTAAACAAATGTCTATTATTTAAGGTAGTTCGTAATACCCATTTTAATCTTCTGACAAATTCAGTTGTCAGTTCGTTCTTGACAGTGTGATAGTCAGTTCTTTTAGCCTGTTTCATACATAGGTATTTGTATGTTTGGATGCTTCCATTGCAACTGTAATTTCACCGGTCTGCATTTCAAATGCTCCCGGTTGTATCTTTTCTTTAACGATGTTCAAAATACGGCACGTTCAAGTTAAAACTGCATTTCGATATCGCCGGGAATTCCACAATTTTAAACATTTGTTCCAGCTGATTTCTGGTAGCAACCACCAATTTCAGATCATCCATGTATAGAAGATGATTCAGTCTTACTACCTATTCGATGTTATTTCTAATACTTGAGCCGTATCTAGCGGAGTTTAAACGGCATAATAGTGGGTTCATTGTAAGGCAGAACCACAATAGCCTTAGTGAATTGCCTTAAAATATTCTCTTTAGTATTAAAATTGTATTGGTTTTGATGGTATCGCTGGATGGCAGTTGCAATTGGATCCTAGTTCTCCAGGTTGACATGATGCGTTCTAAAAAGGAAACAAAATGATAGTGGGTTCATTGTAAGGCAGAACCACAATAGCCTTAGTGAATTGCCTTAAAATATTCTCTTTAGTATTAAAATTGTATTGGTTTTGATGGTATCGCTGGATGGCAGTTGCAATTGGATCCTAGTTCTCCAGGTTGACATGATGCGTTCTAAAAAGGAAACAAAATGATTACTGACCCTATACATTCTCAATATAGTTTTGAACGACTCATGTGACACTGAGTCGAAGGCCATCTTATAATCCACGTAAGCAGCGAGAAAATTTTTTCAGTTAGTACAGGCTTGGTTACATATGACATAGTCAACAAACAATTGTTCTTTGCATCCCATTGTTTCCTAGTGCATCCTCGTTGTTGAGTTGGGATGATGTTATCTTGTTCACAATGGGCATAGGCGTTAAGTCCAGCAGGAGGTGATCACCTTATATGGTTTGGGAAGGCAGGTGATTGGCCTCTACGCAGCTGGGTCATGTTTGTTTTGATGGTCGTTTGGCAAGAGATACGTACCTTCTGTCAAAAACAATGGAATTTTTGCGTTTGAGTTAAGAAAAACCTCATTAATAAGATTAGCAAGTTGATGGTGCAGACACCAGGACTTTTTAGCCAGTAGTTCTGAATCCCGTCTAGACATGGAGTTTTCCAGTTATGGGATTTTTTGATTATTCCTGAAATTTCCTCGGTGGTAAATGTCTCAAACTGCATCTGGCTGTAGTCTTGGCAGATTTCGTGTTCTTCATTGACCCCGCTTGCCGCGATGTTACAATTGACGGGTGTGGAGAGTTGTCTTTCTCAGAACTTCTATCTGCCCTCTATTGGAATATCTATTATTATTATTATTATATATATATATATATATATATATATATATATATATATATATGTATATATATATATATATATATATATATATATATATATATATATATATATATATATATATATATATATATATATATATATATATATATATTAAGCAGAATGCGAACAGTAAATGCAAACTTCGTTCCAACCATATCCTTTCCGTGTTAGAGGTTGCACAGTTTGAACAAATTGTTAAGGAACACAATTTATCTTATTCCAGCATCATCGAGATGATGGCCTACCTGTACCAATATACCGAGAAGAAAGTCAAAACTTCCCCTTCCCGCCACAGTAATACGGCAGAAGTACATGTTTCGTCTCTACTAGACTCATCAGGGTACCGACATGCACCTGGTTGTGCAAAGGACTACGGCATAATATGTATATATCCACTGCTATTGCATCTCACACGGAGGAATCCGTGAAAGCCGCATAAATATATCTATGTTTGGAGTTAGAGCTGTAGTCCAAATAATTTAAGAGACTATATATATATATATATATATATATATATATATATATATATATATATATATATACTCCAAATACGACTTTTCGGACGAAAAAGATATTTTCAAAAAAAAAACATTTATTATTTATTTTATAACTATATACAGAATATTTTCAAAAATCTAATAGATAAAAAGCTTCGGTATTTTCCCTAATTACTTATCCAATTTATTTCCACAAAAAATTATTTTACCTATTCATCATTATTAAGTAAATTAAAACGAAGCTAATTAGTAAAACGAACTAGCTTTTGAGTTCAAATAAAGAAGTATGTCGGATAAACAAACGTTTTTATCAAAACGTTATGTATGTTTTATTAAATCTACAGAGTCCGAAATTAATTCTAGGGCATTTGTTATGTTAATTAGGATTTTTGTAAAAATTCGAAGGGCTACGTCGCCCAAGGCAACAGAATAACCTTAATGGGTACTGGTAACAAATTTGTACGTGGGGTGTTTGTATTACCAAGTTACCATTTGGTATTTATTAAGGTATTAATGTATAAAAATATTTTAGAATAGCGACCTGCCTCTGCTTCGCATGGATATAATTATTGTGGTTCTAAATGAGAACCATATAATAATAATATTTTTGTATACGTGAAGGTATGAGACATTATGTGTATGGATATAAAATATTTATTTCCGAGTGAGTCGTGCATATATTTTTTCTGTAAAATTGCTTTTTCTATATCATGTAAAGCTTTTTCCTCCTGGAGCTAGCACCGACATAATTTATATGGAAGTTACGTGTGGCAACGTCACATACAGCTTATAAGATATTGTTTTTTTCTTCTCTTCGTGCATATGTGTTTTCAATACTGGATTTTCTTAATTGCTGCTTGCAAAAGAGCTGGAGTACCGAAAATATAATCTTCAAGTTAGAACGTCCGTGCCAAAAAATAACAGGTGGTTCACAAAAACCTTCTGATACTGATTTTTAAATCACTTTCCAAATCTTGGAGACAATCGTTAAAGCTTCGGTCACAAAGGTGCCAAATAATCAAAATTCGGTGAAATTACAGCAGATTTGAAAGCCAGAATTAGGAAGAAGAACCGTCTTAAGAACAGGGTTTACAGAATTGATGATCCTGCTATCAAGAGGCAAGCAAACAGAGCATCTGAAGAAATACGACAAGAAATCTGAGACTTGTACTCTCGGTCCTGCGAATCTAACTTGGAAACCCTGTTGATCTCGAATGTTAGTCTTTGCCCAATGATTCGAAGTCTGACGAAAGGTGCAAAGGTACCTTTACCACACATTGTCAGTGACAACAGAACTTTAGTTGATTCTTTAGTCAAGGCCAATGGATTTGTATATAAATTTTATGAACAACTTCAGCGCCGATCGTACAAAGGAACAAAACATTGATTGTAATATTCTTATTGATAGGTTCGTGTGTCTTATTCAGATATAGCTGTCATTGGGCTTAATGAGATCCAGAAGATAACTTCAAGTCTGTTTGTAAAGAAAGCGCCAGGTTTGGATGGTGTGCCGAATGTGGCTCTGAAAAGAGCTCTGGACAAGACCTTTTTGTCACTTTCCCTCCAACTGGAAACTAGCTAAAATTATTCTTCTAAATATGAACAGTTATAGGCCTACTAGTCTACTTTCCCATCTGAGGAAAATAATAGAAAGAGCAATTTTAAATCACAGGACCGATTTCATCGTTGAAAGGGACATCTTGCCTCCTGAGCAATTCGGATTCAGAGGGAGTTATAGTAGCGTTCAGCAGACTATCAGACTACCATCGTTCATAACGCAGGGATTTAACAGAAAATTCCATACTGGCGCAATCTTTTTTGATACCAGGCTTTTGACAAGATATGGTATAATGGACGTATAATTAAATTTATAAGACTAGGAATTTCTAATTACCTTGTAAGACTGGTCCTAAGGACAGAACATTCGTTGTATTTCTGTAAGGCCAATTAGAAACGAGATTCCTCAGAATTCCCTTCTATCCCCCACTTTATTCAATCTGTATACTGCGGATATTCCGAAAGATCAATATAGCAAATTATATTTATTTGCTGACGATACAGCTCTTCCGATGTCCTCAGGGTCATTTCGCTTAATAATCTTGATATTATTACGTCATATAAATAAGCTGGAGAAATGGATGGCCGATTGGAAAATTAAGATAAATCCTGAAAAAAATGAGGCAGTAATATTTACTAAAGCTTGATTTTAGACCCCATACAAGCGGTTATCTATTTCTAACACTCATATTCCTTGAAGGATCACGTAAAATACTTAGAGCTAGTCTTTGATGGGAGGCTCACTTGGCTTCTCAATACGAACCATCTTCTAAGTAAAGCCAAAACTTCTTTCATATCTCTCTATTTTCTGCTGAATCGTAACAGAAAGCTCAAAAACCCTACAAACGAGCTCATATCAACCTGACGGCCTCACAATCACACCACAAGAGCGTTGTTAGAAATTGGTTGCTCGACCATTAAACTTGGGTCGTTTTTTAATATTAGTAAATAACTTAAAAGCTGAACACATTTTGTTTTATAGCCTTAAATGGAATGCCTCATTCAATAAAAGTTTATGGACCCAGTCTGACTTGTTTATCAAAGAAGATCCCATATATAAATTTAATTTTGGCCTATTTATTGCAAGAAATAACTTATTTCTTCTAAACCTATGGTTCTGAGGTGGTAGTCAGGATATTGTAGTGTTCTAATGATTTTTTTATTTTTACTTCCGCAAATAAGGCATCTTTATACTATGGGGATTTTCAGATTTATCCTTAGATAACAATTATGGTTTAGGTATGGACGTCAATTCCTTGGACAATTTCTGTTAGTAATATTCGGGGAGTTCTATTTTAAACAAGTATATTTTACTGAGTTACTTCAAAACACGATGCGGATTACAGTAACCGGCCTGAGTGATTCTGGTTTATACAATTTTATATTATTGGTATAGAAACAGGACCGGACTTAAAATTTCCTTCGCGGTATCATTTGAAATTATTCCAATTAAAAACATTAAATACGAATCGTAAAATATAAAAGTCTTGGAATTATTTGAGCACAAAGTTATTAATGAGTTCAAGGTACTACAATAAAATAATAATTTCAACAAGTTTGGGCTAATGTGGCATAAAATAAAAATTTACTAATGTAGAAAAATTTCTAACTCCCTGGGAGGACTGATGCCATTTCAACCCCGCCGACTTGAAATAGACCCGATACATTGTATGTTCGATGTTTAAGTCATCTCATAAGCTATCGGGAAATATGACAAATTAAATTTGACCATGGTTAAGAAGAAACCTTTATAACATGATGATATGTGTGTAGATAGAAAGAGAAAAAGTTCAGATGCTTTAATTTAATGACACCCAAAGAAAATTAATTGCTTACTTCGGAAAAATTCGTGTTAATATTTGCATATACTGAAGGCACAGCTGTGTTATCGTGCTTATCGTAGCTAAATCAAATTCACACAAAAAAGCATAAAAATAATTATATACATGTCCGAAACCGACCGTAACAAGCGATTTCTATCATGTTTACGTAAATTACAAAAGTAGACCCTTTCGCCTAAAAAATATTTCTCTTAATTTTTTATCCCTATCTATTTCATGCAATCTCTTTCTGTGGCAATTATAACTTTTTCCGCTAGTGGTAAAAGTTTTTATTCCGTTTTAATTAACGTGACTTACAGTATAGAAAAAAAAAACTTTTTTGGATAGTCGCGATGCGGCGAAAAGTTAAAACTTAAAAGTTGAAAATAAGGACAATTAACTCTGAACAAGTTGTAGGATAATATCAGTATTTTACTATAATTTAAGTTTCAATTTTTTTATATTTATTTTCATATATTGCAATGACTATAAGCATAATTTAAAGGAAAAAAAAGTGACTAGTTTCTCGAAAGTTACCAAATTTGCCTGTAGTTTGTATAATATATTTTGTATCTAGCGTACTTCTGACAGTCAAATGCCAAAATAACGGTGGTGGTGAGTTCTCTTTTGGTACCTAATAATATCATTTAATAGTTTTAATCTTCTTAATATTTGGCTCAATCGGCATTGGTTAAATAAGTAAATATTGATTATTGTTTTGCCACAGTTTAAATTTCAATTTTAAGTCCGCTTTAGCTAATTCAGTTAATTTTACTTCGTTTTGCAAATCCTCACGTTATAGGCATCATAATATCATTTTCTTTAAATATCTTTCATTAATTCTTTAGAATAAAAGCATTCCATTCATTGCATTTTTGATCTTGCTATGCTACGACACTCGTGATTTTACTAATAAAATGGTTTCAAATAAGAGTATCCCGATGTTTTCTACACATAAAACACGGTTTATTTAACAAACTTGTTTTATTTTTGTATGAGGTAACTTTACAGATGTATACTGTGTACAATTATAAGTGAAACATAATATCTGCCAAATGACCCCCTCTGCTTCTTTGACAAGCAATAATTCTTTTGTCCAAATTTTTAACAACGTCTTAGCACAAGTTGGGTTCTATCTCACTAATTACGTGCCTAATCTCATTCTTTAAATCGAAAATTGTTTGTGGATTATTGATCTACACCTTTCTTTTTATGTAACCTCGAAGAAAATAATCAAGTGGTGTCAGATGAATTGATGTTACGATTTCCGTAAAGAATTCTGTCTCCAAATTGCAAAAGGACCATTGTCTCCTGGGCCGTGTGGCACGTTGCTCCATCCTGTTGAAACAAAATATCCTCTAGATCAATATCTTCCAGTTCTGGCCATAAAAAGTCCATTTACCGTAAGGGCTTGTCTTTTTCCATTTTCGGAAAAAAATGGCTCAATAATGCCTCGCGCCCAAAAACCACACCAAACGATTACACGTTGATTATGCATAGATTTTTCCTCAATTTCCCTTTGATCTTCATCAGTCCAAATCCGATAAGTTTGTTTGTTGACGTAACTTGAAAGATGAAAATATGCCTCAACAGTCAAAATGATTTTTTGACAAAAATCATTATCAGCTCCTTGCTTTTGCTCTATCCATTGAACAAACTCACGTCGCTGCCTAGGATCATTTGGCTTTAGTTCCTGCGTCAGCTAGATTTGATACGGTTTAAGAGCCAACCCCCTTCTTAGAATACACTAGGTTGATGTTTGTATAAGACCTAGTTGCTGCGAACGCCATTTTCGGATTTTCGTTTACACTTTCTCGGACCGTGATAATGTTTTCAGCTGAGCGAACTCGACGGATACAAACAGATGTCTGTATATCTGTAACAGATCCAGTTTTCTCAAATTTTTGCGCCATTCTGTAAATACTCTGCTCCGATGAGCGATTATTCGTACCAAAAAAATCACGAAATTGTCTCTATATTTGTTTTTGGGAAGACCCATTTTCATAATAAGTTTTAACAACATGAATACGTTGTTGCATTGTGTATCGTTCCATGATGAAAATTGTACTGGTTCATAGAAATATGAGGCTCAAATTTTATCAACCTATGATATAGTCAAACTGTCAATATTTGCAAACAAAATCGAGACACTCTTACCGAAAAACTCTTTATATCGATATTTTACTCTACCGTGCTTAGTTTTTTATATAGTTGTTGAATTTACTATTATCTTTTTTTTAGATAAATATCGGTTTTTCTACGCTACTTATCGAGAAGAGAGATTCATCATGGCCGTTTTTTTTTTGAACAATTCTTTTACGTGGGAAGGAAAGATATTTTCCTCGGTCCATTTTGGTCTTGAAAAAGCCGTAGCATGAAAGCAACGTGAGTCCGACGTTTTTACTCCACTAGTTGAGATTTTTCGGCTAAGTTGTAATTTGTTGTAATATTTTGCTCCCTTTAGATTATTAGTTTACCTTTTGTTTTTGATTTAGTAGCTGTTAATGAATAAGATCTTCGTTGAAGAATCTGTTTCATAAGTATGCACGTGGTTAAGACTTTTTTTCTTGCTCTCCGATCATTTCTTAAACTTATTTGTCCAGTTGTGTCTTATTAAGGTCTGTTAAGACAATTATCGAGGCTTGGGGGACTCAAAAACAATAAAGAGACTCTCTTTTCGACCAGAACTCTTAAGTTTACCGACCAACTGCGAACCTTAAGGTAACTTATCATTTCTTTATTTTTTTATGTAGTAATTTCTTTGCAGCCGACTGCTGTTTTTGAGTAATTTAGTTATATTCTTTATATTCATATTTTTATTGTTTTTACCAATAGTTTTTTGATTTAAATTGAAGTAGCTTTTATACTTTTCTATTTTTCTTTGACTGAAGTCTAAGAGTATGCAATTAGTAAATCACGAGGTAAATGTGCCGATTTTTATTATTGAGTTATGATTTATGTAGTAAATTTGTTGAATTTTATTTGAGGTCCGAATTATATGTGCTCATAAACCTATAAATTAATAATGTAAATTGATTTGTAATTAATTCGTGATTTTTGATGTTGGGAAGTATAATTGTGTACCATTACGTAAAGTTCATTAGTTCTTTTTTTTGTACCTTTGTAAGATAAATTTATCGTTATTTGTGGATAGATTGAATCAATTGAAAAACCAATTTACCTTAATATATTATTATTTTCGGTCACAGGCTTGTAATTAATGATTAGTTTTACATGAGATGAGTTTATTTGTTTATCTTGATGTTATTTATGACTTGTACTAAATACAATATTGTATTTTTTTGTGTTAATTTTTTATTACGTTACAAGCTAGGTAGTAACTTTCTGTAATTTCTTAATATTATACGGTGGAAGATGAAAATTGTAACACCGATAATTTGGAATTTTGATTTATTGATGTAGGATTCAATGATTTGAGATTAACGCAATTTAGCTTGTGATTTTATAGCTGACACTAGCACTTTTTTCCTTTTTTTAGACGTTTTGTAATTTTAAAAGTACTTTTACAGAGTTCTCTTTTTGGATTCTTCTTTCACGGATTACTGCTTTTTAGAAGTTCTTATATGTTCATTTATGCAGTTTATGTATGCAGTTCTTTTAGATTTACTTCTTTCTATCACTAAGCCACTGTCTGGAGCCACGAGTGCTCGGGTATCTGAAAGAATTGCTTCGGTGGATAACAAGACAAGCATACTGAATAATAATTGTCATTATCTTATTTGGTTTCGCTTCGGGCATTGATCACCAATTAACGTTCTCTATCTCAGTTTCCCATTTATTTGATAAGGAAAATCAACAAGATTCATGGTTGATAGTCAGAGCTTCGCATTTTCTCTGAATTTTTTTTCTTATATGCGAGGCGCATAATTATATTAGTACCTGTAAGTGAATAGACAAACTCGTAAACGTGATCACGTTCTCCATCTGCGGAGTAATACTTAGGGATTATATTGAATACCACTGTTATCACCACTGTTTATACTTTAGCTTGCAGGTGTAACCTTCAGTTATCTCCAAAGCTTCAGCTTTTCACTTGTTCATATATTTGTAATTCATGATATTAGTTATTAAATTTTGAATGTTTTTTTAATTCTTTTATTTATTTATATATATTTTTTGGAGTTGATACTGCAGAAAAGGTACCGCGTCGGCCAACGGTAGCTTGCAGTTCAGCTGGTTTAGAGTTGCTGGCGCCCTAATTGAACAAACCTCCTTTCTCTGAGCCCTCGATGATTTGCTTACTGAATACAATTGCTTTTTTTGTAGGGCCGTTTTTAGTTAATACATTCTAATTTTTTTAACCTTCTGCTTTCAATCATAGGAGAAGTGTTGTAATTAATACGACTTCTCTTTTCTTGCGATAATTTGTTATATTGAAGAATGGAAAGATTTTGGTTCTGTAGTACTTATTAGCGTTCTTGGTATTTCTAAAATTTCATTGCACATCTGCTTTTAAGTTAATTGAAAGCATGTACCTGAAAAATTTTATTACAAAAGAAGCATTAAAGGATTAATTTTCAAGAACTTTTTCTTTGTATTTTATAAATTAGTGAACGTAAGTTGATAGTACTAAGTGCTTTTACGTCGAATTTATCTAGGATTTTAAAATTAAAAAACTAGAAAGGAGCAGAGTAAAATTTCAGATTTATATCTAAACAAACTAAGGCAGAATTCAATTAAATAATTTTTTTGTTTATAAACCAACATAAAGCTTGTAGTAAATATTAAATTAAGTGCAAAATGTCGGAAAAAATTGCACTAAGAAATAATTAAACTTATAAGTAATGAGCAATCAAGCTTCATAGAAGTATGGAAACAAATCCGTAGAAAACCTGTGCTTCCATATCAGAGTTCATCTCCAACCCTTTTAATGGAACACTGTTTTGTTCCATTCATTCACCACAGTTCACATAAAGTAGGACGACAGTTTTAAGCAACTTCAGAGGTTATATTTCGTGAATGAGACTACTAAACACGATATACAATATACATATTATAATGTGGCGACTGATAAGACAACAGCGCAAAGAAATATCTGAACTCTCCTAAACAAACAAAATATCAGAGGAGAAATGGATAGACTACCCAACAAAATTATTTGAGGGAGATGCTAACATTGGAAAAAACAACATATCAGCAATAAGGAATAATGTGGAAGTCACCATTCAAGAAGTAGAGAAAGCTATAAAATCCTTAAAAAATAGAAAGTCTCCCGGGCAAGACGGAATTCATAACGAATTGTTGAAATACGGAGGACAGCGACTAACACAGGAACTCACAAGCTTCATTCGAAAAATCCTGACACAATGCAAAGTACCAGATAGGTGGAAAACCAGCACAATAATGCTTATATTTAAGAAAGGTGACAAACAAGAACCAGGGAACTACAGGGGTATTAATCTACTGGACACAACTCTGAAACTCGTTACGAAAGTAATCAAAAATAAAATTAATTCGGTTACAACACTGGAAGACGAACAGCAGTGATTTAGATCAGGAAGGTCTTGCGTGGATGCAGTATTTATTCTACGACAGATAGTCGAAAAATCTATAGAATACAATAAACCAACATTTTTATGCTATATAGATCTAACAAAAGCATTCGATCGCATAAAGCTAGATGACGTAATCCACCTGTTATATAAGAGAAATATTCCTATCAATATAATTCAGACCATCGAAAACATATACGCAAACAATAAAGTTCAGATTCGCACTAACGGTAAATTATCAACACCCATACCAGTCAACAGCGGTATTAGACACGGAGACTCGCTTAGTCCGTTGTTGTTTAACATGATAATGGACGAAATAATAAAGGAGGTGCGACTTTGTAGAGGATATAAAATGGGTGATACAGAAATAAAAATTCTTTGTTACGCTGATGACGCTGTGATATGTGCCGAAAATGAAGACGACCTCCAGAGATTATTAAATGCCTTTAATCTTACGGGAAGAAAATATAATATGATCATCTCAGCCGAAAAAACTAAATGTATGACAACCTCAAAAGAACCCCTCCGATGCAAACTAGAACTAGACGGTCGAATAATACAACAAGAAATGAGTTTCGAATATCTAGGAATCGACATAACTAGTTATGGCAACATCGAAGATGAAGTAAGAGGGCAGGTGGCCAAAGCAATCAAAGTGGCGGGTTGCTTCAACGACGTGATCTGGCGAAACAAACACTTACAACAAGAAACAAAGGTTCGGATCTACAAAACCACAATTAGATCCATTATGACATACACTTCAGAAACACGACCAGAGACGACAAAAACGAAACAACTATTGGAGACTACAGAAATGAGAATACTTCGACGAATAACAGGAAAAACGCTACTAGACAGAGAAAGAAGCGATAACATCAGGCAATCATGCAACACAGACTGCATTAATGAGTGGGTCCTATAACGTAAGACACAATGGAACAAACACATAAGCCAAATGACAGAGGATAGACTGGTAAGGATCGCACGAGATAAATTGCCTAGTGGTACACGCAGTAGAGGTCGACCACGGAAAAGGTGGAGCGATAATTTAAGTCCAGAATGAGGAAAATTGAAGAAGAAACTGGTCAGGGACCTATTATAGAAGGTAGAAGATGAAGAAGAAGATATTATAACTGCATTTTAAATACATTCAATGCCACCTCACTCGATCGAATATACTAAAAATAAGAAATTAAAGCTAAAGTTCTAACAGTATTTTTTTACATCTCATAAATGATAATCTTCATTCTATATATATTTAGTAAGAGCTGTTCTAGCAATTATTTGCAAATTTTTAAAATTTACTGTCGGAAAGTTAGAGGAGGGGGGGGGGGGAGATCTAAAGCACCCCTTTGTCGGCTCATATCCCGCGAATGAATGAAGGACTAAATTAAAAATGAACATTTATTTTTTATTTCGGAAGAACTATCTGACGATACTCTACTCAAACCAAAAAAAAATTCCCTACATTTGACACATAAGGAGGTACCTAAGGTTTTTTTTTAAATTTTGCCTCAGATTTGTCTGCAAAATTTCATTGCAAAAGAGGGTGAACTGAAAGTGATAGCGAATCCAGTTTTCTGCAATCGTCAAAACTACATTTGTGCGTGATGATTGTACATTTCATATTCCAGTGATGTCAACGATTGTCAAATGACGATGTCACATTTTCTGAATAATTTTTCTTGTGTGTTACCAGTTATTTTAAAATTCTAACGTAATTCAAATTTCAAAAAAAGGTTGTGCTATACAAAAAAAAATTTTTTTTATAGCATACACTATGGATAAGTTCAAGGGTGTGCAGCTATATAAAATCGTTTAAAGAGAAAAATCAATTGTGTGTAATTTTAAATTTTAAATATAAACAGAAAAATAGTTTAAATATTGAAAATAAACATTGTTTATTAAAAATCGATGAAGTAATAAAAGTTTATGATTTTTCTGAGGTAATATCCCCATTAATATTTTTTAAACTTCATATAGCAATCATAGGGGAATATTAAATAATGCAGTCTTTAAAAAACTCGTTTTATTTATTTTACCAAATAGAAATGACAAATAATATATTAACTTTAAATTGGTAACTATTTTAAGCAATTTTAGTAATATTTCTAAGTAAATAGTTCCTTTTTATGTTTCTATAGAATTTTATAGTAATATTTCCTAACTGAGGAAAGCTGTATTTACTCAGTAATTTTTTTTTCAAACTTTTACAAGTTCAATTGAATCTTTTTTTAAGAACTTCATTGTAAGAGTCATTTTTCACCCACCTTCTTTTAATTTGGGGATGAAGGTTTGTTACTACAGAGACAATATTGTGAAATATTATATAGCGGTGAGTAAAATCCACCTACATATATTATTTTACAAAATACCTAATGAAGGAACTAAATTGTAAAAGATTTTATTGCCAGAGGTAGGACGACTTTTCCCACTAATTTCGAATCCTTCAACCCTATTTTGAATGTTTCTAAGTTCAAATGATTTTTAAATGTTTAATAGACATATTTTTATGTTTACATTATTACTATTTAGATTCGATTCTACTTACGTAATAAAAACATGAAAATTACTACATACTTTTTCTAACCTGACCATTAGAAGCGATTTTAATCATGTTTGAGTAAATGTAAATAAAGTAGACTTGTATGTTTGGGAAATATTTCTCTTCATTATTCGGCTTTATCTGCTTTATAAAATCTCCTTTTGTGGCAATTACAACATTTTCCACTACCAGTAAAAGTTTTTATTCCCGTTTAATTAAACTAAGTTTCGGTTAAATATTTTTTTTTATCAGGAGAAGCCTAGTTAAAATTCAAATCTACAAACAAAAATAATTATTAACTTTTCAAACATTTTTACTGCATAATTGGCGCTCTTATATTTGTGCTTGTTAGATTACTAGAAAGTTGATTATATTTTATTATATTTGTGCTTGTTAGATTATTAGAAAGTTGATTAACTAAAAATATAAAAGTATACACCCTATACAGTATATTTCAATTTTTTTTTAATATGATGTATACCAGGTAAGACCCTTCAAATTACTATTCAAGAAAGTGTTGTGAATTACTCACAGATTCAGGGATGGACTAACTGTGACACTCATGACCCCATTTTTTTACGCCCTATATGATAAGAAATTTGGACAACGTTTTTTTCATACCTTTAACTATTGAATTTTCCCCTGTCACCATAGTTTCAACAAAAAGTTAAACTAACTGCTTAGTCAATAACTTCCTAAGAGGGTTCAACATGAGCTCCTTGAAGTCTGATACACTCGCGGGCACGACTAATTGAGGACTGCAGTACCCGTCACATTAACTCAACATTGTTCCTTATTTGATCACAATGAAACGTGATTCTCCGTAGAAGTTCCTCCCTACTATCGACCGGAGTGGAATACACCAAGGTTTTGAGGTGTCTCCACAGGTAAAAATCCAACGGCGTTTGGTCGGGAGATCGAGGAGGCCAGGCAATAGGTCCTCCTCTACCTATCCAATGGTTTGGATAGACGTTATTCAGGTGCTCCCGCATAGCAACGCTGAAATGAGGTGGTGCCCCATCGTGCATGTCATACATGTTTTAGCGGGTTTTAAATGGTAAGTGCTCTACTAAATCGTCACAAGCGTTCTGGAGGACTCTAAATAAAGTTCTCCATTCAATCGTGCCGGCAATACGAATAGTCCAATCAAAAAATTGCCATGGATTCCTGCCCAGACATTAATTGATTGGAACTGATATTGATAATGTGAAACATAGTTGCATGATAATTTTCATCGGTACATACAGGTGCTACACTGGTATTTTAAAAGGCTCTAAACCTCGCAAATAGGTGTAAGATAAAAGATAACTTAGCTGGAGCAGAGCTGAAGGCTAGTGGCAGCACCAGCGAGCCAAGTGTCAAGCTAATCCCTATGCTGGAGAATAGGGGTGGGTAACTAATGGCGCAACTGCATTTGAGCCAGGTAGAGCGCAAAGTAATCCAGCAAAAGTACAATAGGTTCATTAAAATAAAAAAAAAACAATAAATCCGTAGTTAAAACTGCTGATAATATAAAAAGATCATATTTAGGGTCTGAAATCAGTGAACGCTTAGTCTTTTGACATTAAATAAATTGGCTAAGTCGGTCTTAAATAAACAAAGAGTTAATTAATTACAAGGCATAACCAATAGTAAAAAAAGATACTCAAATTATGATCACAATTTTACCAGACTATTACGTGAAGAGCCATGATATGCAGTTTGACACTGACTCTTTAATTAAATTCCAAGGCAAAAACTATAGTAAAAAAATATATATTCCAAGTATAATCACAAAAATACCAAACTACTAAGTGGAAAGTCAGGATGTACTGCTTAATATTAATCTTTAAGTAATAAATAAAATTACATGAGCTGAAAGAATTTATAATTTCATTTTATAAGCCAGTGTTTAGTACCTAAATATTGTAGTCAATTACACAAAAAACAATATTGCTAGAGTCAAACTGAAAGTTACAAGGCCATGAATATATCATGATGCAAAAAACTTTAAATTTGCCAATAATAAATCCAGAATGGGGCTCAAAGAAAGCATACAATACAAAATATTGTAGTATTAATACTAACAGATTAATTTGACTAAAAATGGGGAACATAGTGATACGTCTAGGAGGCAAAATATATTGCAAACAATAATTGATAACAAAAGTACTCTCAAAATTAACTCTTACTGATAACCAAGGGAAAAATTAGGCACTGCAAGGTAGCAGATATTAAAAACCCAGAAAATTACAAAAATTACTAATCGACATTTACAAAGAAAAGAAACAATCGGCCTTAAAATGCCATAATACATCTTAATAATATTTTAAAGTGGGTGATTTTGGGTCTAAATAAGACTTAGAATAACATATTATGGTTGGTTTTAATTTATCCTTAAATTTCACTCAGTAAAAATCAATTTTGAGCTGAAATCTTTTAAAATTTGTAAATCCATGCAGGATTGTTTGAATAATTGTTAATTCAATATTCCTTACCCGATTCTCTGGGGTCTAGACCGATTCTGTGCCTGAAACCGACAAAATCCTTGTTTCCAGGTTGTATCTCGATTAACAACGAAAAACGCCAAGCAGGCCAGAAAATACTGAAACCAAACGACACTAAATGGTTATCGAGGTACGCCAAATAAAATTTCACTCCCAAATCCCACAGAATGGCTTTAAAATAAACGATCGAAATTTTTAGTCTCTTCTTGCGGATTCTAACAGGAAAAGTGAAAATCAAGGTAAAGTGACCTCCATTTATAACCATGGCCCGGCTTGCGCACTAATCGACTTCCGTTAGGCGCGCTCAGTTGCCACATGCGAAAGAAATGACAACTCAAAAAGAATTACACTGGGCAACAATAGTCAGAGAAATGGATTTGTTAGTTAAGCCAATTCGTTAATCATTAGCATTTTCTACTTAAAACAAAAATAAATCCAATAATTATCCCAGTAGTTATTTTTAAATTAAATAAATACATATTAATACATTAATAGACATTTCCTGCAACCCAATATACATACAATTCCATTCAAATGTAAATATAAATGGTAGGGAAAAAAACAAGATCTATCTGAATAAAAAAAAGGTAGCAGTAAGTTCAACATCGATAAGAAAATACCTCAGCACAGTGTAGAGAAATACCGAAACCAGACAAAATAATGGTCAACTTGAAAAATAAAATTAATTGAAACTGTAGTTTATGAAGTGCTTTTCTTCAAAGAAACTCTGAGAAATACTTAAGGAAAATGATACTGTGTTGCCCATAACGACAGTATTTGCAAAAAAAAGTAAGGTTAAATTAAATGAATTTTTTTTATCATAAAGTTGAAGGTTGAACATTTGATAGGAACGAAGTTGTAACTTTTATCGAAATACGCCAAATACATGATGTAAAAAAAATGACGTTTTTTCAAAAACGGTTAGGATTGGCGACATGAATGAACAGTATTTAATTTTTAGTCAATAGTTAAAGGTATGTAAAAAACATGGGTCATGAGTATCACAGCTAGTCCATCCCTGTAGCTGTGAGTAATTCACAACACTTTCTTATATAGCAATATTACCCATTGCAGCTCTTTGGGAGCCCATATCTCCGAAGAGGAGACCTATACGAAAAAAGTTTGTGTGCACTTGTAGTATTCCTTTCACATGTCTTTTTCATATCTGGGAGATTTCCTACATTTTCCCGGACACCCTGTATACGCGATATCATCTATCTATTTGAAACTAAGTTTAAAGCTGACAATCCTTATATGTAGCTCAAATATATGAGGCTGATGATAGGTAAACGGAAAAAATTTAACAATAAATTGCTGTTCAGTTAATAAAATTGATTTTCGATTTTATGAATTCTGAATGTAAAAGAAATTTTCGTTATTAGGAAATGACTTGTACACTTTTTCTAAGGGAAGCTAATTTCATTAGTCAGCAAAGTAATCACGGAGTAAAAGCGATATGTGATGGGATTGCTTAATCTTTTTCATTTCCTTCAAAATCAAAGTCGATTCCAGAGTGGAAGAACGGCTGAATAATCGGAATTTAAATAAATTTTATGTAATGTTAATTAAGAGGATTTTTAAAACATATTTTAATATTTTTATTAATGCTTTAAATCACCTCCTCATAAATTGTGGTACGTGTACCCCTTCTGGTACGCCCAGCTTTTCGGTGGTATAATACTTTTTTTCCTCCATTTAAGATACTTATTTGTTTATAATAATACTAAGAATATCTAGTTAATCAGCTGCGGATTCCTATGGCCCAAGTATCTGAGTTGGTCAGTCATGATAAATACTAATCAGGTTATTTGATCTATATTCGTAAAGGTAATAATCATTTTTGAACTGCATACCCCAAATGTATATTACTGTTTATCTACAGTACCAATTGTTTTTTTTTACAACAGACTGAAAGGTCTTATTTTATGATTACAAAAAAAATTAGTTTTTAAAAAGAATTTTCTGTCCAACTAAATTATACATGTAGAAATTTCTCAAAAGGACTTGAAGTAAACATTTAGAAGATTTGTAGAACAATGATTACATTTAATATTTAAATCGGTTGATTTTAAACTGAATTTTAAAAATGTTATTATTAACGTTTGTTTGAAGGTTGTAGACAATGTTGAAGATTGACTGAAATGTGATTGGACTTGCATTGTCTTTATTTTTATTTATTTTTACGACATTTCGATTAGGTTGTATCTCTAGTCGTTATCAAGTATAAACTGAATGTTTTGTCTTAAGGCTACTAGCTTATATAGTGACTCTATCCATTGAAGCACAAAGTTTCGTTTTACTGTAAACACCTCATTAATTTGATGTTACAAAGTAGTGGTTTTTAAAGATTAGGTATCTCTACCCTGGGTGTACTGAATATTGCATTATTATTTTTAATGTAAGCTGCTTCTATAAATTTTCCTTTTCTCTGTTAGGTTCCATTTTTATTCCAGGGATGTTCTGCAATATTTCATCTCGACGTTTCCCCTTTTTGTATATGTGTTTTATATTTCTTAATTTTAACTTCTAGTGGTCTCTTAGTTTCTCCAATATATAGTTCACGACATTCACATGGAACCTTGTAAATATAATCTTTCTTATCGGTAGTTTTTGATTTTGTTTTTATCAAATAATATTTCCTTGAATTTCCTGATTTAGAGGCTGTTGTATTATAACTGCTGGCAATTCATCTTATTTTCTCCGAGGTCTCCTTAATGCATAGAATTGTGAAGAAGGAATGTATTTCTTGCCGTCCAGTGATCCTTGTTCTAAAGTTTTTATAACATCATCAATTAATTTTGAAGGATAACCATTCTGTTTTAAATCGGATTTAATGCTTGTCTTTAATGAATTGACATTATTGCATATAGATGTAGCACGATTGTAGAGGTTGCGTATAATTCCCCGTTTTGTCACAACAGAATAATTAGAATTATGGTTTAGATATTGTCTAGTATGTTGGCTTGCTGTATACTGAAGTTTTAATAGTTTCCTTTGAACGGTTCATCATGACATCTACGAAGAGCAATTGATCATTTTCCTCTTTTCCATGGTAAACCTAATTGTAGGTCCAATAATGTTTAGATGTTTCAAGAAATCATTAAGTTTCGCTTCCATACGATGAAGGTATCATCGACACATCTCAACCACGACCATATACTTGACAATCCTCAATCGGCGCTCACACCACATCTTTACGGACTACCAAAATTTTGTAAAACGAACATGGCATTAAGACTAATGGCCAGCTTCAGAGGATGCCCAACAAGTGCACTGACGAAGTTTCTTTTAAAAATCATACAACCTTTACAAGGTAAGGCGAACACATATGTGAAAAATTCTACACATTTCGTGCACATTATTAGTAGCATTATTCTAGAACCAGACGAAGACTAATAAGTTTTGATGTGGAAAGTCTGTGTATTAATGCGCCATTAGGGGCATCACTACACATAATCAAAACTCGACTTTCAAATGATAAAACATTATCAGATCGAACCACGTTACCACTGGACGGGGTGATGCACCTTGTGGAGTGTTGCCTGCGTAGTGCTTACTTTCAAGTAAAGGACAAGTTCTATGCTCAGGACGACGGGCTTCCGATGGGTTCACTCTCCAGTTATCGACAATATATATATATATATATATATATATATATATATATATACATATATATATATATATATATATATATATATATATATATATATATATATATATATATATATATATGGTTCACTCGATAACACAAGAATCACACAGATTAACAAAATTTGTAAAAACCGCCATGTGGTGGCGCGACGGTAAATTAAAACAGAAATCTATACAATCGAGTACACGAAACGCGCTGCCAAAGGAAAGGTTATTAGGTACAAGGCAATCAGGCTTGCTGCTATATTGGCAACGAAAGCCACGTGTCGCACCAAACGATTCTCCTATGAGAGCACCGTTTAGTGTGTTTAAAGCCAAACAAGTAAAAAATAACTAAATAAGCTATTGTCCGTGTAATATAACAACAAAAATAAAATAAAATCTTGGCTTAGCGGACGTGAATATATATATACAGGGTGATTCAAAAATCGATCACGAAACTTAAGGGGGTGATTCTACTTGACAAAATAAGGGTAGAGCTTCATATAATTTTTTTTCAAAATGTCATTCGTTTTCGAGTTACAAGCCGTCCAAGTTCAAGTTTTTATTTTTTGTTTTTTGAATTACTCGCTTACAGGAAAACCGATTTGACTAATATTTGAAAGATAGGCTAAGTCTTCTGCGCTTCATCATTTTAGTAACAATTCACATTGATTGTTTGCCGCTAGAGGGCACTTTACCTACATTGAAAATTGTTTTTTTTTGTCATAATTTTTTAGTGTTGACAGCTACAGTAGTTTTTGGCATAATTTCTGAAAGACTGATGCCAGGCCTTTAAAAAAGGTGCTCTTTATTTACATCGCTAAACCCAACGGTTTAGACGTAAATCACCCTTAAAAATTAAGTGGTAAATTTACTTTTCTCATTTCATTACCACCAGCTACCAGGTAAATAGCTATCAAAGTATACTAGAGCTGTCAGTTTAACATCAAATAAATTCGCTTTTTAAACTATTTAATTTATAATCTTAAAATAACTAATAATGGCTAATCAGTAAATATTCATATTATGGATTATTGCGATATACATTTAATTGATAAAAATTAATGAAACAGTACTAAACAAACTAAAAAAGATTCTCAAAATGTCCCCCATTTTCTTCCATTCATTTCCTAACACTCTTCAAAAAATGTCGCCTAACTCGATGAAAAATTTCTGGTGTTTCTTTAATAATTTGGCACTTTTCGATTATCCTGAAGCGAAGATCCTCGACGTTGATTACTGGAATATCGTACACCAATTGTTTCAAAAGACCCCAAAAGAAAAAATCCATAGGATTGAGGTCTGGTGACCCCGCTGCCCATGCCAATGGTCCACTTCGTCCTATCCATCGCTCAGGATACGTTGCATTCAAATACTGTCGGACACGTATACTAAAGTGGGGCGGAGCTCCGTCTTGGAGGATCCACATGTTGGCCCTTACTTCCAATGGCACATCTTCCAGATACAATGGGAAACGATTTTGGATAAAATCTAAGTATACGTCACCAGTTAATGGGCCATCAAAGAAATGAGGACCAATAAGGTAATTGTTATCCCTGCCCACACATTTAGTGAAAATCTACGCTGATGTTTCGTTTCTACCACATTGTTTGGGTTCTCGTAAGCATATGTGTGGATGTTGTGTAGATTTGTTATGCCATCACGAGTGAAACCAGCTTCGTCAGTGAATAATATGACGCCAATTAATCGATTATCGTGTTCATACTTAGCTAGGATCTGATTGCACATTTCCAACCGTCTCGGCCGATCATCGTCATAAAGAGCCTGCACCTTTTTTGAATGAAACGGGTAGAGTTGTTCTTCTCTTAGTATCCTCCATGAACTAGCCTGACAGAGCCGCACTTCATACCCAATTTTTCTAGTACTAATACCTGGATTATCTTCAATAATTTCAAGCCCTCTTTCTTCTTGTTGCACGTTTCTAGCAGTTCTAGGTCTTCCCCTATTTCCATTATAACTTTTAAAGGAACCACATTCCGCAAGCCTCCTGTGCACACTGGAAAATGTTTGAGCATGAGGGATATTTCTTTCCGGATAACTCTCCATATAATATCTTCTTGCCAACTCTGCATTACCATTTGCTTTTCCATAACAAAAATGGATATCACAATATTCGATATTTGAATATTGGTGATTAGCCATTATTAGTTATTTTAAGATTATAAATTAAATAGTTTAAAAAGTGAATTTATTTGATGTTAAACTGACAGCTCTAGTATACTTTGATAGCTATTTATCTGGTAGCTGGTGGTAATGAAATGAGAAAAGTAAATTTACCACTTAATTTTTAAGGGTGATTTACGTCTAAACCGTTGGGTTTAGCGATGTAAATAAAGAGCACCTTTTTTAAAGGCCTGACATCAGTCTTTCAGAAATTATGCCAAAAACTACTGTAGCTGTCAACACTAAAAAATTATGACAAAAAAACAATTTTCAATGTAGGTAAAGTGCCCTCTAGCGGCAAACAATCAATGTGAATTGTTACTAAAATGATGAAGCGCAGAAGACTTAGCCTATCTTTCAAATATTAGTCAAATCGGTTTTCCTGTAAGCGAGTAATTCAAAAAACAAAAAATAAAAACTTGAACTTGGACGGCTTGTAACTCGAAAACGAATGACATTTTGAAAAAAAATTATATGAAGCTCTACCCTTATTTTGTCAAGTAGAATCACCCCCTTCAGTTTCGTGATCGATTTTTGAATCACCCTGTATATATATATATATATATATATATATATATATATATATATATATATATATATATATATATATATATATATATATATATATATTGTTGTAATATAGGAGCAAGTCGATGGGCGACTACTTTTCGACTTATCCCTGTACACTCCTACATTACAAACAAGTTTGGTTTTCTTTTCTTGTCACTCGTAAGGGTTGTCACTATCTGTTTCTCTCATCGGGTTATTCTCGTCATCATCGGGCTATTATGGCAGGGAAAACCTAAAAAAGACCTGCCGTGTCGCAATCGGGTTAAAGTATTATTCGAATTTCTCTCAAAATTGTGGGTGTTTCGTCCCGGTACCAACTATAGGACTCGTCAGTGGGATTCTAGTTGGTACCTTCCCAGACACCCGTCGTCGTACTTATTAATACTCGGAACTTGTATTTGAAGTTAAATCTGGCCGGAGAAAAGCGGTAAGATGTTGGATAATACGACAATATATATATATATATATATATATATATATATATATATATATATATATATATTTATATATATATATATATATATATATATATATATATATATATATATATATATATATATATATGTATATATATATATATCATTTTTCTTAATTTTGTATTTTCTTGGGTTTAGGTTCTATAATTAATAAAACACAAAACGATTGACGTTTCGCCCTTTATTCAAGGCATTTTCAAAATTTTTTCCTTGACATTTTGCTGTTCTGTTTCTAAAATCAGAATTAGAAACAGAACAGCAAAATGTCAAGGAAAAAATTGTGAAAATGCCTTGAATAAAGGGCGAAACGTCAATCGTTTTGTGTTTTATTAATTATAGAACCTAAACCCAAGAAAATACAAAATTAAGAAAAATGATATAATCTATGGTTCAAGAATCAAGAAAATAAACATATATATATATATATATATATATATATATATATATATATATATATATATATATATATATATATATATATATATATACATCTATGATGGTTCGAAACTCATGCGATAAAAACAGCAGCAGTAAAACCGAAAATCTGGTTGAGATATGTAGATGATACTTTCATCGTATGGAAGGGCAATGATCAAGAAATTGATTGACACAATGATTTCTTGAAACATACAATACCATTCGACTTACAATTAGATTTACCATGACAAAAGTGGTAGATGATCAATTGCCCTGCCTAGATATCATAGTAAACCGTTCAAACGAAACTATTAAAACTTCAGCATACAGGAAGCCAACACGTACTGGACAATATCTTAACCATAACTCCAATCATTCTGTTGTAATAAAACGGGGAATTATACGGAATTTCAACAATCGTGCTATATCTATATGCAATAATGCCGATTCATTAGAAAAAGACGTAGCAAAGGTTAAATCCAATTTATAACAGAATCATCTTAACACCATTCGACTTACAGTTAGCTTTATCATGGAAAAAGAGGTAAATAATCAATTGCCTTTCCTAGATGTTATGGTGAACCGTTCAAATGAAACTATTAAATCTACAGTATACAGGAAGCTAATAAACTGGACAATATCTTAACCATAATTCTAATCATTCTGTTGTAACAAAACGGGGAATTATACGCAACCTCTACGATCGTGTTATATCCATATGCAATAATGCCGATTCATTGAAAAAAGAGGTAGCAAACATTAAATCCGATTTACAACAGAATGGTTATTCTTTAAAATCAATTGATGATGTTATAAATAACTTTAGAACAACGACCACTTCACAGCAAGACATACATTTCTTCTTCACAATTCCGTACACTAAGGGAACCTCGAAGAAAACAAGATGAAAGGTCAGTACTAATAATAAAAGAAACAGCCTTTAAATCAGGAAATATACTTAGAGTTCATTTAGCAAAACCAAAAACTGCCTATAAGGAGAAACGAAGCGACCACTAGAAATTAGAATTAAGGAACATAAAACGCATACATTAAACCAGGAAAGGTCGAGATCAGGTATTGCAGAACTCGCCTAGGATAAACAACACCATATAAAATGATCTCATATTAAAAATAATAAGAGAATCTTCAGTAAACCCAGTGGCAATCACTACTTTGTAACACCAGATCATTTAGGTGTGTACAGTGAAGCCAAACTTTATGCTTCAGTGGACACAGTGCCGACATAAACTCATAGCTTTAAGACCAAACATTCAGTTTATACTTGATAACGATTAGATATATAATCTAATCGGAACGTCGTAAAAATAAACAAAAATGAAGACACTGCAAGGCCAATAACCACATTTCGCAAAAGAATAACATATCTAGCCAATTTATTTGAGTGTAATATGTATTTTTCGGGGTAATATAGTATTCATTTCCTTTTCTATTTTGGGAATACTTTATTTTTTGTAATTGTAATTGTAATATTAAAACTCTCCAATTTTTAATGCATGCTTGTATGTTTCACATGACGTTTACTACAAATGTATAATTTATATGAAATAATATTTTCCAAAAAAAAGTATTACAAAAGCTACTATGTGTATGTTTATTATAAAGCATAACCCTTGAATAAAAACACACTGAGACTTTCCCGAAAGTATTATAAGATCACTTTTTTATTATTTTTCAACTAATAAAATAAGGACTTTTTAGGTAGGCTCTTTTCTCCTTATTATATACTTTTTATAAGACCATGGGGTTTATATTAGCAAAAGTTTATATTCTCCATTAATTAAACTTTATTTAAGTTCGTTAAAACTTTTGGAAAGGACGGCTGCTTAAGCTTAAATCTCAAAACTTGTACTATTAATTTTTGAAGAAATCTGTCGAAAGAATAAGTTTTGCTATTCCCTAACTATTCTCTCAGTGGTATTAGTTCTTTAAGCAAAACAATTTTAATTAGTTAACTAACTATAGTAATAGGATGGATTAATAAAATATAGCATTATTTTTAATATATTCGCTTCCGCTCAAATAATATTTCACCATAATGAAGTGTAGTACGGATATAGTGCTGGGGTTTTCACTTTAGTGTATTACTAACTACGAACCAACGAAACAAAAGATTCCGGCGTCAATTTATCATGGTTCTCTTAGTTTTTAATTTACAGGGTGATTTTGAAAATTTTCGTTTTTAGGCACATCTCATATTTCCGTTATGCATTAATTTATCAAGAAGACAATAAATTAATTTTTTAGTTCAGTGACCCAGTCATTTTTTTTAAAGTTTAATTTTTGAGATATTAACAAAACTTATGATTTTTTAAATAGGACACACTGTATATTATTTTAGACATTGATTAAGTATAATTTAAGGTTTTCAAAAATATATGATGTGTTTATTTTGAAAAACAAGGTCGGAATTCGATATTTCCAATAATTTATATTATTTGGAATGGCGGAAAAGCATCACAATTCCTATCCACAAAAGAGGATCAAAGAAACAACCCGAAAACTACAGGGGAATCAGCCTACTGAACAGTTCAGCCAAATTGTTAACGAAAATACTGTCACAACGGATCGTAGACAAGTTAGGGGCGTGCGAAGAACAGCAGGGCTTCCGGAATAACCGCTCTACTATCGACGGTATATTTATTATCAGACAGCTGGTTGAAAAATCTATCGAATACGATAAACCGCTGTTCATTTGTTTTGTGGACTTTACACAAGCGTTCGATCGAGTCAAACTGGAACACATAGTAGAATTACTGCGAAGAAAACAAGTAGACGAAGCAATCATACGCACAATATACCAACTGAATTCCAAAAACACCATGGTAATTAAAACAAATAACACTCTAACAGAGGAAATCCCTCTATCCATAGGAATAAGACAGGGTGATAGCCTAAGTCCAACACTTTTCAATGTAATCATGGACGAAATCATTGATGAGGTAAAAAGCAAAAATATTGGGTACCCAATGGGACACAACACCGTTCAGATTATATGCTTTGCAGACGATGTTGTCTTGACAGCAGATAGCGAGGACAACTTACAAAGAATGCTTTTCCATCTCAATCGAACAGCCAAACAGTATAATATGAAGATATCTGTGGAGAAAACCAAAGCAGTGGTAATAGTAAAAGAACCGGTAAGATGCGAACTAATGGTTGATGACAAACATATCGAACAGGTTGGGAAGTTTAAATACCTAGGAGCACATATAACAAGTAACAGGGCAGTAACGGAAGAAGTACACACACAGGCCAACAAAGCGGCCATGATATCAGGCCAACTAAGAGACATAATCTGGAACAATAAACATATGACGGTTGAGAGCAAAGCAAGAATTTACAAGGTCTGTGTAAGACCGATACTGACCTACGGCGCAGAAACAAGAAATGAAACCACAAAGACAAAACAAATTATGAGAACCACAGAAATGAAAACGCTGAGAATGATCACGGGAACAAGTTTAAGAGATAGAATAAGAAACGCAAAAATACGCGAGGACCGCGGAGTGGGGGATGTTGTGAAGTGGGTTCGAAACCGTCGTAGGCAGTGGAGAGATCACGTGGAACGAATGGACGATGACAGACTAGCAAAAACCGTGATGAGAGAGAAACCAAACACCAAACGGCCGCCTGGACGGCCCCCCAGAAGATGGAGAGACAGCTGGATTTTGACCTCAAATGAGGATCGATGAGGCATTGTATAGATAACAGAACTTGGCTCTACCTAGAAGAAGAAGAAGATATTATTTGTAACATTAGGCCATGGCCAATTAGGAAGTTCTATTAAATTATATTATATTTTTTGACAGAGGTACTTTTCCTTAAAATAGGTTCAATAAAGGTGAGCTATTTGAATCTATTTGGTTGTTTAATAATTTATTATTGTTTTGAAATTTGTTTATTTCTAACGATTCAAATAGATTTAATTTGGATCATTTAGTTTCGATATGTACAATTTTAAAATCTTAGTTGAAACTATAATCTGACTCTTTTATATGGTTGGCGTAGTTCGAATCATTTTTACCGTTTACAAAGCTGTTAAAATATTCATTGATTTTTCTTGAAAAAACGTTGTAGCTGTAAATAAAGTAGATGATATTAAAAAAAATGTTGAGCTTTCTAGGCCCAACAAAGTACAAAATTTTAAAGATAGACGCAACTAATAATTTTTAAAGAGAAATTAAAAATGTACTTAACGATTGTAAGAGTTGTTTACTGACGGTGATTTAAAAAGACTTACGATAGTGATCACTCAACCTCCAAGATTATATATGAACCAGAATATTTCATTAGGACAATAATCTCGTTTTTTACTGCGCCATCATATAATATGTCTAACTAAATTTAAGGCTACATTTACCATAAGAAAGCGTGGTTGACCTAGTAAAGAAAATAGAAAACATTGGTTTACCCAATGCTAAACAAATTTCCTTTGACATCATTGACTTATATCCCAGTATCCCTATAAAAGATATTTTAATTCTTGTCGAAAAACTTCTAATATCAACCCAACTAAATGACTTCAAGAAACAAGAAATAGTAGAAACGGTTAATTTAAACCTAGAAAAAAATTTCTTCGAATTTAATAACAACACATATAGCAGCAAAGAAACAGTAAGTATGAAAAATCATCTGAGCTTCCTAATGACCTAAATATCTATGAACTTTCTTGAAACTGAAATCAGCAACTACCCCCTCTCTAAAAACTTTCTCTATTAGTACAGATATGTAGATGATGTGTTTTGTAAACCAGTTCCTATAATTTATAAACTGTGGTCACCCAAACAACAAATGTACAATTGGAAAGAATCAGACAATTCCATTAATCTTTTGGATTTTACAATAAAGAGAGACAATACAAAACTTTTTGCGATTTTTCACAAACTTCACGGACACAGCAATACATAACAAATCCTGCCACTCTATTCAGTATTTCACAGAATGATTCATAGATTAATTTCAGATTCACTCCGATCTATAGCCTTTCAAAAAGAATTAAATATAATTAAACAAATTGCAGTAAGTAGTTGATACACCGGGAACTAATTGACAAAATAATAAACCAAAAATATACAAAAAAGCAATATAAATGACATACTCAATAGAAAAAGAAAAATCTGATAGTTATAATATTATATACATATATAGGAAATTTCTAAGAAATCTCAGTACTGACACACCTTTCAATATAGAAAATTCCACTGGCAAATTAATAAATTATCAAAACTAAATTCAGCCTAAATGATAAATCAGGTGTTTATAGCCTAGCTGGTAGGGACTGTCAAAAAACTTATATAAGTTAATCAGGTAGAAGTTTTTCAAAAAGAATCAAGGAACATTTTAACAGCTTTATAAAGGGTAAGAATGATTCGAATAACATCAACCATCTAACGGTGGCGGGTGGTAGATTAAAAAAGTAGGGATTACATTAAAAACAGATATGTATAGAACCTGTCATACGCACTGGTGGTTAAAAAAATAAATATCTTTAAATATTGAGTTAGTATGAAACAAAGTAGTGTATTTTAAACATAAAGAAGGTAATAAATTTTAAAAATATGGCAAAAACTTATTAATAACCCGTTGATTGAAATCAGGTATGCTTTCGATAAGATCCCTTTCTTTAGAAAGCATTGCCAGAGCAAAAACTCTTTCTTGGCTCATAGTATTCCGTAAAAACGTTTTTGTCCGTTTCAGGGTAGAAAAGCACCGTTCTGCTTCAGCCGATGCCATCAGAATAGTAATTAAAATTTTTTAAAGTTTTAGAACCTCACTAAATGTCTCACTTAATTCGATATTTTGCGAAAGATAGTCATTAACCACAAGAAGTCCCGAAATTGATCTAAAATCTTCAGTTTCATATATGTTGGTCAGTTCTGTATGGAGCTCTTGTTCGATAAAAAAGGGGTAAATTTTAATCGTATCTTTAAATTTTTGTTTGGGAAAACATATTCTACATTCGATATACTGTTCCGAAAAAGAAGACTGGTTGCTACCAAGTAACCTGTAAAACTAAATCGTTCTCTTGCTTGACAAATAATTATATTGCAAACTTCTTTTGCTTCCCGAGAAAACTCCTCGGAATCATCGAACTTACGTCATTTTGAAGTAGATAGAGATGGCTCAACGTCGTTTGAGGTAATATTATTTCTAATTTCTGTTAAGTTTGATTCAAATGATAATGTATTTTTATTTTGCATAACAGCATCGATTTGTCTTGTTTGAAACTTACCAACAAATAAACTTGAGACATCATTTGTAAAATAAGTTTAAGCATGAAAGACAACTCTGGCTTTTGAGAATTTTGACATACCTTAATGATTGGTTCGTGGTACTAACGTTTCTACTGTCATCTGAGATTTTTTTCATTGTCTTTAGAATGCATCTCTTTGTATTTGAATACGATAGAAACAAATCTAGAATTAAAATTGCATCTTGTTGGGGCCGAACGAAGTAAGCATTTGTTAATAATTTGACCTAGTATTGCAGTTCTTTGAGGACTATTTGAAAAAACAGAACCAATCTCTTGCAAATTGGAAAAATACATCCGAACATTTTTATTGGCGAATGCAGCCTTTAACATTACGAATTTTAATTGATATGCATAACAATGCCCTTAAGCAGCATAGATTTTTTTATAATTGTGTGCACCCCATTCGATGACCCGCCCATGTTTTCTGGAAAATAAAAAAGCACTTACTTGGTTTTACTTACACATATAGAAAGATAGAGAGCAGCAACTACATTATATTTAACTATTTTTCTAGAATCTCTCACAAGAAATTCTTAAAAAGCTCTAACATATACACGACGGTTGTTATAAATTCCTTCGAAAATCGAAATCGGCCACTGAATTTGTCTGCTCAGTTTGGGACAAAGCACCTAATTTTGGATGCTTTTTTCTTGTTTAACATTTTTAACCTCTTTAAAACATAACAAAATATCTTGATCAAAGTAAAAACATAGTCATTTTCACAAAAATTAAAATACTGGTACAGCAGACATCACACATAGAAATACCGGCACAGTAGACACCGCAATTGTATTCTAATCTGAACTAAAGGAATGGTTTAACTGCTGTTTGAAGAAACCTTTACTTGATACTGACAGCGCCACGCAGGATCGAAAGCAAAAGTTCAAATACTCGTCCAGTAGGTTGCATATGAAAAATTTTTCAAGTAGAAGGATATTTTGTGGGGTACACTAAATACAAGTTTGCAAAACAACTCCATATATGCTCCAATGGATTAGCTTGGAATGCATTAAAATTGCAAACCAGCAAAGCGAAAACGTTTCCAGGCGTTATACTGTAATACAGAAAAACTATTAATGATATTTAGGCGAAGTAAGTTATATTTTTAAAAAATTAAATGCATGACAGATGGAATTAAGCTGTCAAACCGAAAATGTCCATAGTATGTTTTGTCGCCATTTTAGGCAAAAAGTAGTTTTGGTACGTCAAATGAACCGCCAAAAGTAAAAAAAAATAGTGTCGTTGTTATTATTGTTGTGAAGTTATTGATTGCCATTAAAATATTTGTTCTTTCCCTGGATTAAATTTGTTTTATATCACTTAGCAACCAAGAAATATAGACCAAGGAAACAGCAACTCATATATACAAAGTAATATATTGGAGTCAATTGGAATACATACCCCTATATATTGTAATTGAAGAAAGCTACTACTGATAAACCATGGAACGGTGAAAATTATAACTCTACGTAGTATGACTAAAAGCCATCATTCCAATCTACTACGGAAACTATCTAATCAGTTATTTATTGTATGAATTCACAAAATCTCCAGCCTCTTAGTGCTGTCCTAAGAACTAAATTTGAAAGGAAACCTAAAACGGGAACAATGATAGAGAAACTGTTTAAAATCAGAGACCGAAATCAAAAGCCAAACAGAAGACGTCCATTAAAGATACTGGCAGATCTTACATTCAACTTTTAATATAGTTTTTTATTGTATAAAGATTTGTAGAGGTTTGAAGATCAATTTGTAGTTAACATTATTTAAATATAAAATTTAGTACTTATTTAAATAAAAGTTTCAGATAGCTTACAAACTGTTATTTCTCAAATTTATTATACATTGCGTCGTGAAAAGAATTATGTCACACTTAACTGTTTAAAAGTAAGGTACTCGGCTGTTATGGACACAGTATTTATGTTAAATCCATAAACAGAACGAGCCGTAGAAAAACATTTTTAAATAACACGCTCATACAATTGAGTTATGAACAGAATCTCCTGTAATAATTTTATATGTGTGTAATCTCAAATTTACTTAATATTTGCGAAATATATTCAACTTTCTAAGGATATTTTAATTAAAAATTTGAAAATAATAAAAATATCGGAGTACCACCTAGTTAACATTTAAAACTGTTTATTCAAGAAATAAAACATCCTAAAGAAACGATTCGTCAAAATATTAATTTTTAAATGACGAGTTATTTTGAAGAACTAAAAATAAAATAAATTTTTTCAATACTAATCGTCAAATATGTCATTTAGTGGCTGACATTTCATTTGCGCATATTTCACCGTTCGCTTGGCTTTCACCGGGCGAACAAGGATATGAATGATGAACGCGTCAAGAATACACATTCACCACCCTTTCACCGTTCACTTCACGGCCCCCAGTTCGAGGAAAATGCCTGAGGTAGCGATACACTGCCAATAAGAGACGTTTCCACTTTTTCTGGTAGTTTCTTACAATCTGAAGTAGTGTTTTCAATTTCTAACTAGAGCAAAGTACTCCTGTTTTTATAACATAAGACTTTTTAGTTTCTCCTATATATACATTTATTTATTTCTATATATAGCAGCTGTGAGATTATATTTCTTTGGTATAAGAAGACAACAGTGAATCCTCTGGTGTGCAGCTGTATTCAAGGACTTATCTTACTTTTGGGAAAACTAACTATATAAGAATTGAAGTTTTTATGATTGGTACTCTTCATATAAATTTAATAAATATAATTAAAATAAGAATACATTAAAATATTGCATGTTTAAATAAAAAGGAAAACACCAAATATAATTATATGTAGATATTTGGGTATCTAATAGTTTTTTCTAGTAAAGTATTTATTGCAAATTCAAAAGAAAGTTAATGCATTAAGAGGTGTTTTGAACGTAACCATTTGTTTTCCGCAAAGGCAAAACAAAACCGCACAAGTTGTTCGTGTACGTTTCCCGTCCTACATTATACAAACATTAAGACATTATGGATAAACGTACTGCATATTTTTGCATCTAAATGAACTGCAAGAGCACCCCGATGCACTATTCTACCCACGCTAAATTGTGTTTTGTATATTTTAAAGTGCTAATTTAATTAAAAACGTGGTTATTTTGTGTTATAAATAGGATAAAAATAATATCTAGTGCTAATTATCCATTTCTATACTTGAATTAGTCTGGAAAAATTTTAATTTAATTTTAACTTCATTAAGTTTGCAACAGCGTTATATTGTGAGTGGGAATTAGTATCTAGAAAAGTTTAAATCCATCCACATCCTTATGAAGTAATCTATGCTTTTATTTTATCCATATTTAGCAAATATTGTAGATGGCAGCAAATTATGTAAAATTTCTCTTTTTCTTTTTAGTCAATATAGCTATTTAGAAGCAGTTAAGTTAGGTAAATATTATATCATAAATTTTATATTACACAATATTTAAGTTGCATGCAAATGGACAATTTCTTCCAGTCAAATCATATACAAGGTTTCATTAATAAAACTTATAAAAAAGGTTTAATCAAACTTAGTTGTGAAAATAGTTTTTTTAAAGGAATAACTCGAAAATGTATATGTATTTATCATTATTTAAAATGACAAAACTATAAACAACCCGTGTAGTTGTAGCGAATTTGCTTTATTATCTATAATTTATCACTTCCTAATTTATCACTGAGAATTGAAGGAATTTACTGAAATTTAACTTCGAGTGTAATCAATATAATAAAGATAATCAGTATAATCTGTATTCTAGTGGCTTTTTCACTAAATCAGAGACATAATTTAGTTTTTCAGTTAACTTAGGCCAGAAAAAAAAATTAGTTTGCTTTATTTAATTTAGAAGAGTATAGAAGCTGATATAACAACATCGTAAAAAACAACAAATAAAAGGATTTATGCATGCAAAGCACAACTAAAATTATACCTATTTAAAACATGTGAGAAGTTGCGAAGTAGTAGATATCTGTTGGACTTCCATTGTCTTTATTTTTGTTGAATATCACGACGTTTCGGCTAGTAGTTATCTCCAGCCGTTTTCAAGTGAAACTAAATAAATCCCTTTGCTACATGACTATTTATACTAAAAGTAAATGCAGTAGAGTATGAGATGGGTGCAGTCATGCCTGCTATGGCAAAATCATATTTTTTTTATCCAGCATTTAGTTTTAGTTTACAATTACTAAGAAGTGGTTTCCACACTTCTCTTATGTCTAAAGATGGTTTACTAAAACAACTCGGGTTCTGATGTATAACCGCGGCTCCGCACTCCAACAATACCAAACAAGGAATTATAAGAAATCTCGTAGATAGAGCCTTAACTCTCTGCAACTCCAACGAGAACTTGATGAAAGAGATACATTACATTAAAAATGGTCTGACAGCCAACGGATACCCAGTATATCTAGTGGATAAATTTCTTGAACAACGCAGAAATAGGACAATATCGACAACTAATGAAGAACGAACACCAGTATTGCATATCCTCTATGTTAAAGGCATTTCAGAAAAAGTTAGAAGGATAGGAAAACGATACAAAATCAACGTTGTTTTCAATTCAAATAACTCTCTGAGAAGTCGGCTCACTAGGGTCAAACCAACAACTCAAAGAGACATGAAGAACTGTGTATATCAGATACCATGTGAATGTGGCAATTCCTACATTGGCGAAACAAAGATACCTCTTGACGTAAGGATCAAAGAACACCAAAAATGCACATCTCGAGGAGAAACAGAAAAATCTGGTGCCGCCAACCATGCCTGGACTCATGGACACCACATAAAATGGTCTGAAGCTAAAATACTACACCGAGAACAATATTGGAGAAAACGGAAATTCAAAGAAGCCGTGGTTATACATCGGAAGCCGAGTTGTTTTAGTAAGCCATCTTAAGACATAAGAGAACTGTGGAAACCACTTCTTAGTAATTGTAAACTAAAACTAAATGCAGCATAAAAAACATGATTTTGCCATAGTAGGCATGACTGCACCCATCTCAGTCATACTCTACTGCATTTACTTTTAGTATAAATAGTCATGTAGTTCACTTCAATACAAATAGAAGGAAAAAGTATAGACAGGGTGACTCATTTTAAATATCTTGGATGTTATATCACCGAAAATCTAAACCCAGAAAAAGAGATAAGGTGTAGAATAGAGACTGCTAGAACAACTTTTCAAAAAATGAAACCACTTTTCTGCAATGATAACCTCAACCTAAAACTACGACAGAGAATGATTAGATCATACGTCTGGCCGGTGTTACTATATGGGGCAGGGATCTGGACAATTAAGGCTGCCACGGTTAATCGGTTGGAGGCTCTCGAAATATGGTTACACCGGCGAATGTTGAGAATACCTTGGACAGCTAGGCAGACCAACGAAATGGTACTCAATAGGGCCGACACAACTCGTTTACTATTAAACACTGTGAAGTGTAGAAAAATTTCATATCTTGGACATATATTCAGAGGGGAGCGATATAGAATTCTTCAACTAATCATGATGGGTAAAGTAGAGGGACATAGAGGAGTAGGAAGGAGACAGGCTTCCTGGTTGAGGAATATTCGTGAATGGACAGGTATACGTAGCGCGGGGGAACTGTTCCAGCTAGCGCAGGACCGTGAAAGACTTGCCAATGTAATTGCCAACGTCAGGGGGACCTGATGGACCTGATATGGCACTTGAAGAAGAAGAAGAAGTCATGTAGTTAAGGGATTTATTTAGTTTCATTTGAAAACGGCTAGAGATAACTACTAGCCGAAATGTCGTGATATTCAACAAAAATAAAGACAATGGAAGTCCAACAGATATCTACTACTTCGCAAGAATCATCATTGTCTATGACCTTCAAACAAACATGTGAGAAGTTTTCATCATAACATTATGGCCTCATGACATCTAATATTGACTGTTTTGTTTTTTTTTTTTTGAAAAATAAAAAAATTCTACCCCTTTCACTTAAAATAGACAATAAATTAACATTTGTTATCGACTTGAAAGAATAAAATCAATAATAGTTTAAAAAAAATTAAATCGGCTTCGGACAATAATCCTTTAAAGTGAAAATTTAAATATATTAACTTTACAAACGCATTTTTAAGGAAGGCAATAAGAAATAAAACACAAATCAAAAGTTTTATAAAGAATAATTATATGGAGAATATATTAATCCACTTAGAATAGGGCATTTGACTATGGTTTGACAATTATTTTATATTATTTTTTATTACATTTAATGGACACCCCACATACCATGAAATCTTCCACACGTCGCATGAACACTTGTATGTAAGTTTCCTAAGTAATTTTCCAGAAAGCTTATGAATAAATTTTGTAAAGGATCTCACGTAATCTTTCATGAAAGATTCCGAGAAACATAAGAAAATGTTGAATTGAAGACTAACGTGAAATTAAATATGAAAGTTTCGTAACACCTTCTTGCCACTTTCTGGAAAATAATGTGCAGTCTTTCAAGAAAGGATATTTACCAAGTAAGCAAGAGTTGTTATTCCATCTTGATATTTTGAAGAAAGCTTTCTGTAATCATCCAGCAATCTTCTTAGAATTTTTACGGGTAATTTGTTGAAAATTTGAATGGAAGATTCCATTAAGAATTTATGAAATCATCACATAAGCCTCTTACATATTTTCTTTGAAAGCCTAATGCAAACTTCATAATAGCTAAGATATATTTTCGTATTTTCAGAAAGTTTTGTGAAACATTTTTGCAATTTTCTGAAAGATAATACGCAATCTTCTCAAAAAACAATATGTAATCTAACAAATAAGCCAACTGATAAGCTTAGTGTAACTCTTCAGCAACATTTCAAAAAAATTAAACTGATGCTTCCAAGAAAACTTTCTGTAATCGTGCAGTAATCTTCTTAGAATCTTGATGTGCAGTTTGCTACAAACTCAAATGTAAGCTTCTATTAAGAATTCATGAAAGCAACATGTAAGTCTCTTATATATTTTCCTTACTGTCGATCTTAGGGAAGCTAACATCTAAGTTGTATTTCCATATTTTCAGAAAGTTTTGTTAAAACTTCTTGCAAGTTTCTGGAAGATAACATATAATCTCTAAAGAAAAAAATGGGATCTATCAAGTAAGCAAATTTCAAAGTTCAGTGTAACTTTGCAATAAGATTTCAAGGAAAGTCATTCCAAATCGATTCTTTTAAGAAAGTTTTCTGTAATTGCCCTATAACCTTCTTAGAATATTGACGGATACATTGCTCCAAACTTTTATAGAAGCTTTCAGTAATTATCCAATGTCGCTGACAAATATTATGAGAAAGGTTCCGTCTAAGCTTACGATAATCTTTTTGGAATGTCTAACGTAAGTCTCTTTGTAAGCTTACAGTTAGTTTTCATTGATTATATATATATATATATATATATATATATATATATATATATATATATACCAATAAAAAAACTTTAAGCTGACAAAGGAACCTACGTTAGTAAAGAACTGAAGCTTTCACGGCTTGGGTCAAGTTGAAAATCATGGTTCTTGGGTTTAGACCGTGTCAAATTGGAATTATTATCCAACGTTTCTCCTACGGTTGCACGAGGCATCTTCAGGGATTTTTACTTCACGAGATTAGAACACTGAATGACTGTCGAGGAGCAACAGCCCGGAATTTATACCCGACTGGTGCTCAGCGAACCATGTTCCAGCGTTACAATCGATTTCCACGTGTGATGTAGACTGTAACCCGCATCTCTGTTAATATTATTTGGATATTTACAAATTTTGATGGATTCTTTAATTTTACATTTAAAGAAACCAGGTACTGATGCTAGCACTTTTCTGTTTCTGATTTTAATGATTGTTCGTTACATATTGAAAGTGCTGTATGTACCAAAGAGTTTGTCTTCTGCTCCTCTAAAACCTAAATTTTGGTGCAGATATGTAGATGACACGTTCGTAGTTTGGTCACATGGCGCAGAAAAACTCCATAATTTCCTGTATCATTTAAATCAACAACACTCTAGCATAAAATTCACCATGGAAACTGAATCAAATGATGCCCTTCCCTTTCTTGATGTACTGGTACAAAGGAAAGAAAATGACAAATTAGGACATTCTGTGTACAGAAAATACATATACAAATCGATATCTCAATGCAACATCACACCATCATCCTTCTCAAAAGCGATCCGTCATAAACTATTTGGTACATTGAGCACCTTCAATGTGTGACAAACAATCACTAAAATCAGAAACAGAAAAACTGACTAATGCTCTGAGAGGCAACGGATATTGCGTTGAAGATATAAGACGTTTTATTAATAAATATAAAAATCCAACTCAACAAAATGTCATAAATGAGCCTCCTACGAACAGTGTTGTCTTACCTTACATACACGGAACCACCGACAAGATTGCCAGATTGCTCCGAAAATCAAACATACGGACAATTTTCAACATATGTAAGAAAATTGGACAACGTTTGAAGTCTCCAAAGGACACAATCCCATTTAAAACAAAAGGCGTTTACAAGATACCGTGCTCTTGTGGTAAAGTATATGTAGGTGAAACAGGACGGTCTATATCCACTAGACTTACGGAACATGAAAGATGTATAAAAAAGAAACAAACCCAGAATTCTAATCTCGTGGAGTAAATATTTCTGAAGATGCCTCGTACAATCGTAGGCGAAACGTCGGATAATAATTCCAGTTTGACACGGTTTAAAACCATGATTTTGAAACCTACGTTAGGCTTTTCTGAAAGAATGTCGTAAGCGTAGGCGGAATCTTTCTCATAATATATGTCACGGACATTAGGTAATTACTGGAAGCTTCTGTGAAAGCTTTCACAAATATTGCTTTGAACGATTCCAGAATGCTTTCGTGTAAGGTAATAAATACCAAGTAGAAACTTTCAGAACCTTACATGAGTCTGGTCTTAGGCTTACAAAGAGTTTTACGTTGTGCTTTCCTGAAATGTTGTCGTAACTTTAGACGTAATTTTCCACTAGTATTTGTAACGGACATTAGGTAATAACTGGAAGATTTCATGAAAGCTTTCAGAAATATTGGTTGAAAGATTATAGGAGGCTTTCGTTTTATTCCACGAAAACTTTTTGTAATGTTTCAAAGCTTTTTTGAAAGCTTGCTGAAAGCCTACTGCAATCTTTCATGCTATGTGGGACTACATAAATATTTCCTGGAGATCTGTTTTATCTTCGGTAAAAATCAATTAGAAATTTTGAATGACTAAAAAGTTCGCCGAAACGCCGAAATGAGTAATGGTGCTGGTTACGTGACATATATGACGTCACATCATAGTAAAGAAAGCAACGCTAAACGACAATCTGTTTGATTTCTTTGCCATTATAAAATTACTTATAAATACCGTGTAGTGCCACAATACACATCGGTATTTACAAGCACTAGAGAAAAGGTGTTCGTTTCTATTCTCATGGATTCTAAAAGGCGAAACTAGTGATTAAAACTAGCTCGTAGAGAGCCCATATGTATAGGAGTCAATTTAATGGTTTTCATGTGTGGAGAGTTTTTATATTACTGCAATGTATTACGACTGAACTGTTACAAGTTTTAATCAATGTTCTTTGTCTAGAGTCTAATCAGGTGTAGATAATCTCTATAGACCTCAAATTATTTGTTCTCTGACAAAGGCATAAAAACTAGTGATTAAAACTAGCTCGTAGAGAGCCCATATGTATAGGAGTCAATTTAATGGTTTTCATGTGTGGAGAGTTTTTATATTACTGCAATGTATTACGACTGAACTGTTACAAGTTTTAATCAATGTTCTTTGTCTAGAGTCTCATCAGGTGTAGATAATCTCTATAGACCTCAAATTATTTGTTCTCTGACAAAGGCATAAATTATTATTCTTCTGCGTATGATGAGGAGGATGAAAGAATAAACTTTATATTGTAACTTCTCCCTCTTCGACGTACTTTATCTACACCTTTTTTGATGTTTGCACACATATTGCATAGTATCAGTATGCTCGTAGTCACACAGTTCCGAGGTATTAATTTTTTTTTTTGCTTCTTTAAGAAATTCTGTTAAAAATGCCGATGAACTGGGATGATGCGAAATTTTTTAAATACATATCTGCTTCACAGTAATGTTCTTAAGAGAAGTTCTTATTCTGAACCAAGTAGGTTTTTTCCAGTAATATTTTACAGGGGTACAAGTAGATTCTTCATTTCTTCTGTGGGTCACTATTAATAAGGCAACGGCTCTAGTTGAAGTTAGACGATCTTGACAGTAGCATCTTAAAAATTCAACCTCGTCTACTAGTATTGTTAAAATGTAAAGCTTGTTTCCCATTTTAACCTTAGGGTATATTTTACATTTGATTTTGCAAATGCCGGATTCTCGATGTAATCAATGGCGTCGTTTTCATAGGATTCTATTGCACGCCTATAAAATCAATGAAATTTGTTAAACTCACGTGCTCAATCTTATTGTTGTTATAACCTATATCATGATCAAGCTTTTGGTGTAAATCTTCTTTGAATAAGTGAGTTGCAATAAATACTTACATTGCCGTTGCCACATTTTTGACTTCCGCTTCATAAAAATCAGAATTACCTAATTTGATATTTATAACACAGGGTCAATTCTTGAAATTACTCAGGCAGAATAAAATTTATTGCTCAACATTTTTGATTTTTCAAATTTTCTTCAGGTACTTTCCTATACTAGGTGAGTTCAAAACTATGGTTAAAAAATTTTTTGGCCTCATAATTTTTGGGGCCATTTTAAGTATGATTCGGAGTCGTTTTTCGGCTGAAAATAATTTTTTTGCAAATGTTTATAATTCTGTCAAATCTATAAATATCAAGACAAAATAAAAATCGAATTAATAAACGATATAGTAGGAAAGTAAAGAAAAAATTTACAACTATAAAGTGAAAATGAACTTAAAACGAGGAATAAAAACTTTTAGTTTTTTTCTTGTGTAGTTGATTTGTTTGTTGTAGGACTACTTTCTATAGAAGTTCTAAGCATTAGAATGCTGGTCTTTTTTGTATAATTTTGAAATATGTCCGAAATTGTTTTTTGGTAATATTTAAAGTTGAATATCTCAAAGGGTGAGAAATTGTGAAAATAAGACAGATTACCTCTTTTGAATTAAACATATAATAAAGATTTGGTAACTGAGACTCAACTAGTTCCAGGGTTAAAATGCAACAAAATTGGCCAAAAATTGCGTTATATCCACACAAAATGTAACAGTAATAAGTGGTAAAAATCCACTTAAAAAAGGAGAATTTTTTTTTCTAAGTTGAAGTTAGCAGTAATATAAGAAAATATATTAGTTATATTATATCTTATTAAAGAGAGGCAGTACCTTAATAAAAAACACACATTGTAATTTTAAAAAATTTGTATCATGTTACAATTCCCGTACTAAATGAAAATTGGAAAAATATCTTTAAAATCTAAAAACTTTAGAAAAATACTTATATAGCATTTTAACACAACTCTTTCATTTGTTATTCAGAAAAGAACTAAGAGCTAGTGAGTCTAATTTCAACTTGAATTAGTGGAAGGTGTTGTTCAAGTTTTAACTTGCATGCTTCTTGTATCAGCATGCAACTTAGATTGAACACTTCAACCAGTATGCACTTAAGAGGAAATTCTCAACAAATGTCTAATTAAAAAGTTTATTTTATTATTTATTAAGTTTAAAAAGAATAATTATTTTAAATTGTTTTTTAGTTTATTATCTTTTTATTCCTATCTTATTTTTGGTTAATTTAGGCTACACGTTTTGTACATTTCTATTGTCTGTAACATTTATTTACTGTCAAATATTAGGCAAATTTTTACCATTAATTACGGTTAAATTTTGTGTGCGTATAACGCAGTTTTTAATCAAGTTTAAAGAACTTTAACTCTAGAAGTAGTTAAGTCGCAGTCATTAAATCTACAATTAATAAATTTTCAATTCCTTTTGAGATATTTGACTTTATCTTATGCCCAAATCCAATTTTGGACATTTCTGGAAAGTTATATAAAAAAAGGACAAAATTCTTAAGCTTGAAACTTCTATAGCAAGTACTCCTATAATAGATCTGAACAAAAAAAAATAAAGGTGGGTCTTTATTCCTTTTAATAATTTCTAAGCACTAAAAGTCTCGTTTTAAATTAATTTTTACTCTATAGTTGTGAATTTTTTCTTAACTTTTTTCACTACTTAGGTAGTACTATGTAAGGACAAAAAAATCTAGACTATGTCATTCTGATAATTTTCGTTTTTATTCTGTCTTGATATCTTTAAAATTAACAGAGTTAGATACATGTGTGTAAAATTTGTTTTCAGCGAAAAAACGATCACGAAGCAAACTTAAAATGGCTGCCAGGAAAAGAATGAGCTTAAAAACTTTTTTATTCATAGTTTTGGACTCACCTAGTATTGGCAAGTAATAGCCCAGTCATTTGGTCAAAAAAAAGGGGGTTACCTGGAAAGTTTTCCGGGAGTTTTGGAAATTGGTAATTTTATAGATTTCGATGTGCTCTTTCCGAATTTCGACTTTGCCACACCATATTGGAAAAATGGCGCCTAATAACAGTTTTTTTATAATATCTCCTTTCCAACGCATTTTACGACAAAAATATTTATATACAAAATTAAACTGGAGAAAATTTCCTACATTTTATGTATTAAATTTTTTTTTTGTAAAATCAATAGTTTTGGCGTACGAGCGCCGCAAAGTATTACTCATCTCCACCACCACGTTTTTTTCGTATATTTCTCCAAAATATTTTACTATTGTCACAAGTATTAAAAAAACAAGTATAAGGGTAATGCGTCGTCTTTGTGTCGGGCCCCTCTCACGACCTTAAACGAAACATCTGTTGGTAGAAGAGAAGTATTTAGTTTAGTCTGAGTCATCAGTATATGTCTATCGTCTTACAGTGTTGTTTGTGTTTATAGAGCCGTGGCTTCTGATAAAGTAAATTGTTTTATTTGTAATAATCCATTATTAGAAAGTGAAACAATTGAAGTGAAGGAAAAAGGATTGGAGACTTTTCGTAAGTCAAGTGTTAAAAGAAAAGACAATAAAGTTGAACTTTTGGCGGGATTAAAATCGATAGTGGTTCATGATGTATGTCGAAAACGATATAATAATAAAAAGTTAATCGTTTCATCATTGCGTAGAGGAAGCGATGTCACGACACCTCAACCACTACTGCGATCCTCGCACCCAACATTCTCATTCAAAGATCATTGTTTTTTATGCGCTGCTGAGATAACAGCAGAGTTTTTAGCAAAACAAAAACAGACGCGGTTGTGCAAGCGTAATATTGTACATAGTGTGCCGAAATTATCAATGAAATGAATAGTATTTCAGAACTTGCTAAAGCTCGTAATGATGATTGGGGTCAAGCAATTGTTGAGCGTCTTGAGCATGTGAATGATTTGGTCGCAGCCGATGCACAGTACCACAATTCCTGCATGAAAAAATTGTATCAAGCATCACCAGCTGAAGACATAAAAAAGGTCCGTATGCAAATGAGATCGATACTGCGATGCAGTTCATTTATTCTTATCTTGAGCAGAATTCCGATGAGTGTCAGTTTTCTCTGGACGAATTGATAGCCAAAATTGAAGGTGATTACCGTCCACACATAAAGATAGTGAAAGCACAACTCCTCAAAAAATACGGTGATGATATTTTAATTGCCGTCACTGCCAATAAGGCTCCGGTGGTTTGTTTCCGAAATACAGGGTTTAAGCTACTGACGAAAGCCTGGTACAATCAAAAAAGTAATGACAATGCAGAAGAACGTCAGCGTATTGTAAAAACAGCAGCAGAAATTGTTATAGAGGATATTCGCTCTACGGATTATGAGACAAAACATTATCCTCCATCAGATAATTTTTTTCAAGACCCTGAGTCAGATATACCTGAAACTTTACGCGTTTTCCTAGATGGAGTGATTTTAAGAAACAAACGAGCGTCTTTTGAAAAATGGAAGAAAAAAGAACATTGCTATCGCCCATTCTATAATTGCAGCAGCAAGACCGAAATCTTTTATATCATCATTACAGATCGGACTAGCTGCATTTTTATTTCATAAGTATGGATCTCGACGATTAATAGATGTATCATCATTTCTTGGATTTTGCTCTTCATACACCGAAGCAATGTAGTTCGAAGTTTCAGCTATTATGGGCGCACCGTTGAATATCGATGATAACGCATTTTCTCAATTTGTTTTTGACAACGCTGATTTCAATACGCAGCCATTAGATGGTAATAACACTTTCCATGCCATGGCCGGTATCCATTGTGTAACACCTACAACTGCTATCGCTCCTGATCAAATTATTCCACGATTAAAGCAAATGCCGCCTGCAAGAGTCGTTGGTAGTTTAGGTACCAGTGCACTAAAAACATTTGTGAAAAAAAAAAACGATACGGGCTTAAAAACAATAAAGATTCGAAACCTTGGTAGCATTCGTGCGGCTTCGGAAGTAATTATGCCATCCGTTTCAGATTTATTGTGGCTATATCCATCGCAGATGATGCGGATGAAATTTCGGTCTGCGACGTCTCGATCGGTGCCCAAGACGAACTCGCAACGCCTGGTCCATCAGGAACAGGAAAGCGAAGGAGATTTCGCTAAATTTCGAAAGTGTGCATCACATGTGGATTAGGCCTACAGGGGACACCACGAAAAAAAAAACGCGCCGCTTACTCTACCTCAGGGTGGTGTGGAAATGAGTTTTTTTTCCAACACGCATATTGAAATGTACTTTGCTGCGCTCGTACGCCAAAAACTATTGATTTTACAAAAAAAATTGTAAATACATAAATCTCTAGTTTAATTTTGTATATAAATATTTTTGTCGTAAAATGCGTCGGAAAGGAGATATTGTAAAAAAACTGTTATTAGGCGCCATTTTTTCCAATATGGCGGCGCAAGCGGCAGAGATACGAGGTGGCAAAGTCGAAATTCGAAAAGAGCACATCAAAATCTATAAAATTACCAATTTTCAAAACTCCCGGAAAACTTTCCAGGTAAAACTACCAAATGACTGGAGTATAATTGCTAAAAAAAATTGAGAAAATCAAAAATCGCTCGATTACACCAGGAATTGTTAAAATCACGTATCGGGAAACTGGAATTCTCTTTATTAACTAATATGTGACGTTACCTGAGTTACAACTAAACATGGAGCGTATTCCATCACGTGACTACACAAAAATCAATATTTGATTTACGTTTTTTATAGAATAGAAATATACTTTATTCGAAAAATGCTCGTAGATAAAATACCTTTGTTTATGCTGAAATCTATTAGGATAACAACAATTTGTAATATATTTTTAATAGATTCAAATAGCCTACTTAATTTTTAAAACAATTACTTCAACTACTGTAGAACGTACTTAAAAAAAGTTCTATGTAAATAAGTAAACCTGTAGTTAGTTACCATATTAATTTTTAATTTGTTTTTATGTTTTAGTTTTTAATTTGTTTGTATGTTTTTGGAACACTGTTTGAAGTTAGTTTAATTTAAGATTTTTTTTAAGATTCAAAGTAACGTTAAAAAATAATTTGTTTCATATGTTCATGACAGTGGTGAAATCTATAATATTTCGAATTATGGAAGTAATAAATAAATGTCTTATTCATTGATTGGGTGGAAAAAAAGTTTTGCTATTAAAAATAAAATAAATCTGTTATAGCTTTCTCCATTAAATCATGTATTTTTTGTGATATTAAATATGCTTTACGCGTCTGCTGCCTACTCTACGTATATATAAAGCAAATAAGGCTTTGTGAGGCAGGCAAAATTATTTCGCTTTCTTTGTTTTTCCTCGATTTTCATTAATAAAATATGGCATTATTAGATGAGAAGTAATACTCAGTAATTTTTGCGAGTAGAGTTCTAAACTTTTTTAGACATATTGATTAAAATTCTAATCAAAGATAATTTCTAAAATAAAATTGAAACTTTCGGGTGACAAATTTTCGAAACAGTCTAAGCTAATTTTAGAAAATCAGTTGTAATATAATATTTCTGGAAATTAACTATGAGCAACTAATTATATCTTTTAATGGTGTTTTCTTTTGTCAAATTTATCGAAAGGAAATATACAGGGTGTATGGGAAAATGTGGGAAATCTCCCGTATATGAAAAAACACGTGACAGGAATACTACAAATTCATATAAACTTTTTTCGTATAGGCCTCCTGTTCGGAAATATGAGTTCCCATATAACTGCAATGGATTGAAGTTTTTTACGCGTAATTATTGAACCACCAGACATATTTTATTTTTTTTTTAATATGATGTAAGACTCTTCAAATTACTATCCAATAAAAGTTGTGAATTACTTACAGCTGCAGGGACGGACTAGCTGTGACATTCATGACTCCATTATTTTACGCTCTGTATGATAATTTTCGAAAAAACTTCATTTTATTTACCCTGTTAGTCCTCTAACTTCTGTGAAAAAGAAGAATTTTCCCCTGTCACCATAGTTCCAATAAAAAGTTAAACTAACTGCTTAGTCAAAAACTTCGTAAGAGGGTTCAACATGGGCTCCGTGAAGTCTGATACACTCTCGGGCATGACACATTAACTCAGCATTGTTCCTTATTTGATCACAACGAAACATGATCTTCCGTAGAAGTTCCTCCCTACTATCGACCGGAGTGGAATACACCAAGGTTTTGAAGTATCCCTACAGTAAGTGCTCTATTGAATTCACCATTCAGTTGTGCCAACAATACGAATAGTCCAATCAAAAAATTGCCAATGATTCCTGTCTAGAGATTAATTGATTGGAATTGATGTTGATAATGTGAAACAATAGTTGAGGATTTTCATGAGTTGTGTAAATTTATGATACCATTTTTGGTAAAACCTGTTTCATTCGTGAAGAGAATAGTGCTAATTAAGTTTACATTATTTCGTTGCTGACCCGATAGCCAGTTTGAGAAATGCCTTCCACGGGGAAAATCGTCAGCAATCAGTTCGTGCACTTTTTTCCAATCATATGGATATAACAGATGTTCTTGAAGAACTTCAATATTGTTTTCGACACACCGATAATTTTCCATGGAAAAATGTTTATTAAGAGTGAAACCCCAACAGAATGATAAAGAAAAATTTACAATGATGATTTGCATATTAGATGGTCATATTAATAGTCATAGCTGACCGTTGTAACCCGCTATTGAAACTTTAATGAAGAAATTTGAGCTGCTATTTTCATCGAAATAGGTCAATCACATCATCGTCCTAAAATATTGGTTTAAAACATCGCATTTGAGTATTAATGTCATTGCTCCCAGGAATTAAACCTCTCTTGTAGCACTTTCCAACGAATATAAACAAAAAATTAGAACTTTTATGCTTACACATTCCTTGCAACTTTAGATGCATTCTTAAAAAGTAACAGTTTAGTGTACCATGTGAGCAGGAGTGATTATCGCTCTTTTGAAAATGATGAAGTTGCCTTGGTTCCTGTTAATGATGATTGTTATTGTGGCATGTTAACAACCTTTTTTGATAAAATTTGGATAGATAGGACGTAACAGAAATTTGGCTTCAATAAGATGGCGCCATCTGTTTTATCACACGCAAAATGTCATTGAAAACGAACGAACGTCGTGTCATCTCTCGCTTTGGAGACCAAATTTGGCTAACAACTAACTTATTTGGATTTCTTCTTCCAACTTTTTAAAAAGTAAGGTATAAATAAACCATACTGAGATGATTTAATAACTCGAAACAAAAAAAACTAGGAGCTGAATTTGTAATATCTAGCAGCTTTCAATACAAAACGTATTCCGAAATTTCATAGAAAGAAAACAGCCGTGGTGGCCATGTGATTGAGATTTCATTTAATTTTTAATATATATAAATATTCTAAACATACCAATAAAAACTTCCAAGTAATTTATTAAATAATTTGTTTTTTAATTGACAAAAATTAAATTTCTTGTCGAGACCTTGAATATTCTGTTGTTTGGTCGAATAAAATAAATTTCTTTCGGCGATTAGTTAAAAACGACCTAATAAAAATTTATTATTTAATAAATTAGAGTCGATTTCTTGTTAATATACTGATTCCTCCTTGAAATTTCAATAAAATGAGCTAGTCCTGGTGTAATTTTGCTTTAAGGAACTTCGTTTATTAGGTTTGTGGAATGATTTTTGGTGTCATGTATTAAAAAAGAAAGTAGAATATACCTACCATGTTTAATAAGCCGCTAAAACATCATATATTATAATTTAAGTTAAAACGTGTTAAGTTCGTAGTATAAACAAAAATAGATTGCACTTTAGTTGTTAAATTAGTCTAAATAATGGGTTAATCTTCTATTAGCCTAATTAGATTGTAATCTTCCATTTTTGTGGACGTCTAGTTAAAACCGCTCTTTGAAACATTATGTTTTTCATACTTTTAATATTTTTGTCCTGAATTTTTTTGCGGTATTACTAATTTACAAACAAATATAATAATAGGTTGGTGGAAAATAATTAAAAATATTAAAATGCGGTTTCTTAAGGTAGCATATTCTTTGTAATCAAAATGTTGGTCTCCTCTTATCTATTCTAGTAATATAATTGTGAATAAAATATACGAGGGTAGAAAAAATGGGGCAGTTAAGGCTTTATTAGGATTTAAACTCATATTCGACGATTTCTTTTAATCATTAAAATTATATAAAATAACACTACGCAACAAATTTTGGGTTATTTGGTGTATCTTATCTGAAAAGTGCATTTTTTGTTCAGTTTGGGGCACTGGACACAAAACTGGCAATGAAATTAAAAACTTAGTTGCAATTTTCAAGAACAAGTTTTTTTTAATTTTATTTTTAACAAAATAATAAAAAATCCATAGTTTTACACTTGTAGCGACACTAAATATCCGATCTTTTTGCTTTTCTTTGGTGAATTGTTTCTGGAACATCTCTAACAAGAGTCCAACAGTACACGGCAAGCATAGAAGCATTTCACTTTCCCTGGTACCTTTTTGACCATTTTTGATATATTCTGATAGAAACGTCGTGCTCATCACTTACAGCTCCCCAGTTGTCAGGAAAAAAGTCTAGATGTGAGAACACGAAATGGATTTTTAGAGACATATTGCAACCCATTTTTTGATACGATGGCAGCATATTTTCAACAAGAGTAATGTAATTATCAGCTTTTTTATTTCCGAAGAAATTAGATGTTTTTTTAAACATTCTAGGACATTTGTCTTTCCTTTGTATGTTATGTATTATCAGAAGTGAATCAAGGAAAGTATTTCTTGTTTAGAATATTCCAAGGGCGCGGTATACAAAAGTCGAGGACCTTGTAAAATTATTTATAAAATAAATTACCCCCAGAATCTGCATTATTTTTAAATGTCAAAACTTAAGAACATATTGCTATGAACGACTAGGAGAAACTTACTGATACAAATATTCTCTTATCCGATGCGATGAGTCATCTTTATTATAATGTATCGAAAGGAATATTATATCGATGAGTCATATTTGTGGATAATTCTCAACTTTCATGCTAATATATTTCTTGTTATTTCTAGAAAGTTCTATAGGTATATAAATACGGATAGGATATGAGTGAGTTTTAAGTCAGTTGTATGGTTGGATTTGAATAGTAATTAGGTAGTTGTGATTTAGCAGCGTTAAGAAGTATTTAATATTGTATTGAAAGTAATTTAGTGAGAAGTGTTGTGTTTTATTACGCGGACATAATGAGCGATTTTAAAGAGACAAAATCGTAACAATTGGTGTCAGAAGTGAGGATTATCACCTGGTTTTCAGATAATTCTATTAAAAATTAGAAGAGATAGAAAAAAAAACGATTTTACTGTTGGATTTGTTATCAAGTATTAAGATAAGATTTATTTTTGATAAAGTTTTAGGACGTTCTATTTTAAAACTCAAAGAGATAGCGAAAAACGGATTTATCATTAAGAGAAAAGCCTAGAACTGAATTTTCGACAAAGTTCTAGAATATTCTATTTGAAAACTAAAAGAGATAGTAAAAAATGGAGTTCACCATCGAATTTGTTATCAATAAAGGAGCTTATAACCAAATTTTCGACAACATTCCACAACATTCTGTTCATAATCTAGAAGAGATGAAGAAAAACAGGCTTCACCATTGAATTTTTTATCAAAAAAGAAATTTAGAAACAGGTTTTTGAGAATATTTTAGAAGTTTTTATGGTAAATAGCAGACAGCAAACAGCCGAACAATATCGTCTGAAAGAAAAGCAAGAAGAAGAAGAACGTCGTCAAAAAGAAAAACAGGAATAAAGAGCGCGTCGCCAGTAAAAAAAACAGGAAGAAGCGCGTCGGCAACAAGAAAAATAGCAAGGACAAGACCGTCGTCTAAAAGAAGAACAAGTCGTCGGAAAGAAAAACAAGAAGAAAAAAAACCTCGCCAAAAAGAGAAACAGCAAGAAAAAGCACGTCGCATTAAAAATGAAAATAAACTTTGCAAATGGATGCAGAAGGATATATAAGGACAGCAAAAAACGACAAAAATTTAAAAAAGATATAGGCGAAGTACGAAAAGACATAGAAGAAGAAGAAGAAAATATAGGAGAAGTGCGACAAGAAGTGAAAAAATCGTAGACGGGATGGAATTAAAAGTAGATATTTTAGATTCCAAAATGAAGGATCCATGAGAATCCTATAAAATAAAGACACATGGCCTTTCTGATAAATCAATAACCACGGGACAGTACATCAAACCCCCAACTTATGACGGTTAAACATCATGGATAATGTACAAACGACAATTTGCTAACGCTACTGCAAATAATAATAACAAATCAATAATGAAATCATAAAAAGTCAGTATTTTAGTAAAAAGAAACTCATCGCAGTAAATAATCTTATTGCAGAAGTTGAATATTACATCACAAATTTTGGATATATATCTGATTAAAAATTTTATTAGAAGAAATAAGGCATCAAGATAAAATGATTCCAAATATAAAATATACAAAGTTTCAAAAGTCCTTTTAATTAAATCTCCAAAAACTCCTAATAGGCGATCACTGCTGGACACCCCATACATCTTGTACTTAAACCTGTCGGACCCTTGTCTACAGTTGACTTATTTTTAGCCCCGTTTGTATACATATTTATTGTAAAAAAGTAAAATGGGATTTATCAAGAAACCCAACAACGAAATTTATAAATTATTCATGAAAAAGTCAAATAAATATTATCAAGTATCAGGCAAACTGTAATAAAAAAAAATAATTTTAGGTAATAAAAATAATAAATTTCCAATTTCTAAAACTTGATATATACATGTGACGTTATATGCTTATGTTATACCGATGATCAGCCCAGACTTCGTAGGCTTTTAAATGACATACGTGTAATAATAATTTTGTTGTATGCTTGAAAGTATGTGTAAGTATGTAAAATAATGGCTGTGTTTGGATTTTTCGAAATTTCATTTCTTTTTTCATGAGTTTTATACTGCAAATCTAGTTATTGTGGACATTTCGTTGGTAATAGTGCAAATTTTACTATTTTAGAAGTTACATCTGAATAATTTGAAACATGCATAATAATAACAATAATCTTTTTTTTGCATAATATAACGTTTTAGGTAAAAATTACTATGTTAAAACAGCACATCCGAAGTTTTGAAACATCTAGTTATGGAAAATGCTTTGTCGCCAGTACTGTTTAACCTTGCACTGGAGAAAGCAGTAAGAACAGTATCAGTTGACGCGGAGGTTTTTGGGCCAAGTGGTCCTAAACTCATTTTGGCCTACGCGGATGTTATGGGCGCAATAGGAGAAAACACAATCAGTGTGAAGGAAAACTTCATAAAGATAGAAAAAGAAGCTAGGAGAATAGGGCTCCGAATAAATGAAGGAAAGACCAAATACATGCATGTCTCCCGCAACCCCGCCCGAGACAGAATCAGGCAGAACGTCACCATGGATGACTATAATTTTGAGCATGTGCTAGTTTTCAAGTACCTGGGCGCAGTGATAACGGCAAACAATAATATGCAGGAAGAGGTTAAACAGCGCATCATACAAGCAAATAAATATACATTTGCGATACAAACCTTGTTGAAGTCAAAATTTATCACTAGAAAAGCAAAAACCGAAATTTATCGAACAATAATACGACCAGTAGCAATCTACGCCAGTGAAACATGGACCCTGACAGTCCACGATACGGAGCTGCAAAGAAGGTTTGAGAGAAAAATCCTGCGCATAATATATGGACCATACCGAGATCTTGAAATAGGCCGTCACAGAATGAGAGGCAACATATAGCTTGCGCAAATATATCAAAGCCCTGACATCATTCAAGAAATAAAGTCCAGAAGACTACGATGGGCAGGTCATATACAAAGGAGTCAAAACGATCGACTAATAAAACGGGTATAGGAGGAAGCACCACAAGGAAAAAGACCACTGGGAAGACCTAGGCTTAGATGGAGAAATAACATCCACAAGGATCTAGCTATCCTTGAAGTTGATCAGCAAGAATGGAGGGAGTTGGCACAAGACCGTTTCAGGTGGAGGCAGATAGTCGAGGCAGCCAAGACCCACCCTGGGTTGTAGTGCTACGGAGTCAGTCAGTCAGTCAGTTATGCCATACTTTAAATACATCTAAAAAGTAACACTAACTAATTGTCAATTACACTGGAAAACAGCCGAAATGTATCTTAAATAAAATCGACTAGATCTTATCATTTTTGGTGTGCTAAAACCGAAGTTAGACTTATCTTTTTAATATTGGTTCAAATTTTAGAGATACGTGATCTTATGTCTCCCTCTATATTAACAATGTAATCGCAAGAATGCACGTGATATATTTGTATTGTTATAACAATAGAGGGGTGCGACATTGCCAAATATATGGCTTTACCAAGTTAAAGAAACTTGGCAACATCGCATGGGGGATTTCCAGGAATCACCCCCCATAAAGGAAGTCCCAACACCCCAGGGTTTAAGATAAACGAGATGACCATTTAAACCCATGCAAATCAACTTTTATGTCCGCTTTGTACTGAACGACCCCTGTATACGAACAAATGACAAGCGTCACTATTGCGAATATTATTGAATTGAATAGAAAATTCCCGAATATTCTCTAAAAATGTAGAAGTTGTATTTGGATTTATAAGCAGCTACGAAGCGGAGGGGTTAGTCAGGTGAAGTTAATGAGTCCAATTGAATAGTTGATATTGTAAGATGGAGATGGGGATCAAGACAAACAGTGGGCGCCACATATATGTTGTAATGCAGGCGCTACAAGTCTGAGAAACTGATTAAATAGTTAAAAACGATCTATGAGGTTTGCTGTCCAGTGATCTGGATGCTATTTCTGTATCATACCTCGCGTTTAGTAAGGCTTAGGTATATCCAAGAATAAAAAGTTGGTCATCAACTATCCAAATATACCATTTGCCGTGAGACCTGTATCTTATAGTGACGAATTTCCTATTCCAGAACCCCCAGAAACATTCACTTACGAATCAAATAATAACGATAAAACCATTTCTTAAGAAGAAGATATGCCATCAACATCAAAAGATCCTGATTTTACTTATTTTAAAATAACCCAGTCAGAATTAAACGATCTTGTTAGAGTCTTAGAACTTGCAAAAAATGGGACAGAGTAACTGGGATCAAGATTGCAAGATGATGTTTTAGTATGTGTATTTAGTAAACGCCATAAAGGCGTAGTACCATTTTTAGCATGGAAAGAACTTAGTTTTCTGCAATACAAGCCAGAGGAATGGAGATTGTTTATGTACAGTTCAACATTTGGTTTAAATGCAGTACTATTGCATATGGAAAATATTTTACCGCATATTTGTGTTGGATATGCAGTTCACATGAAAGAATCATACGACAGTATGAAGTACCTATTGACAAGTATAAAATACGTTGAGCACCAATGATAGATCTGTGGCGACTTAAAGGTAATTGCATTTTTTCTTGGATTGTAGCTAGGCTACACCAAGTTTTGCTGTTTTTATGTCAGTAGGATAGTCGGACAAAGATACTTCATTGCAAAAAAAAAGACTGGTCCGTTCGACAATCATTAAAGCCAGGTGAAAAGAATATACAACATATGCCGCTGGTAGACCCCAAAAATATTTTATTGCCAACACTACATATTAAATTGGGCCTAATGAAAAACTTTGTTAAGGAACTGAATACAGATGGGCCAATTACGTTACTCTTGTAGAAAATATGCTCTCATCGTATCAAAAAATGGGTTGCAATATGTCTCTAAAGATCCATTTCCCGCATTCACATCTGGACTTTTTTCCTGACTATTGCGATCCTGTAAGTGATGAGCACGGCGAACACTTCCATCAGGATATATCAACAATGTAGAAAAAGTGGCAGGGAAAGAGGAATGCTTCCATGCTTGCCGAGTACTGTTGGACTCTTGTTAGAGATGTTCCAGAAACAATTCACCAAAGAAAAGTAAAAAGATCGGATATTTAATATCACTATAAGTGTAAAACTATGGATTTTTTTATTATTTTGTTAAAAATAAAATAAAAAAACTTGTTCTCGAAAATTGCAACTAAGTTTTTGATTTCATTGCCTCTCGTTAAAGAAGCTCTAGAAACAATTCACAAAAGAAAAGTGAAAGGCAGGACATTCAGAGCTTCCACAAGAGTAAAAGTATGTATTTTTAACTATTTTGTTAAAAATAAAATATAAAAAAACTTGTTCTTGAAAATTGCTACTCACTTTTTAATTTCATTGTCATTTTTGTGTTCAGCACCCCAAAATTAACAAAAAAAAATAACATTTTCATACAAGATACAATAAATAAACTAAAATTTGTAGTGTTAAAAATCTGAAACTGAGCAAACTTGTAAAATATTGAGAAACATGGACTTTGTGTTTTTTGTTTTTTGGTTTTTCCCAAAAGGATTTCAGGGGTGGAAACCACCCTTAAAGGGAAAATGAGGTATCGCTTTCGGGCTAACATGCCATGTTTTCAACAAATATTGAGGCCATATATTTTCATTGTACTCCAAAAATCATGTTAAGGGTGAAACTTACTCCAGAAAAGGGTAAAACTGTGTGGGAGCAAATATCCCTTAAAGTGAATCATCGAAACATTTTCTGACAGTATGATTAGCGATAAAAAATGTATTTGAAACATATTGACGTCTTCGTTTTCCTTTTTAGTTTTCGAAAGCTCTTTGGGGGTGGAAATAACCTTGTAACCAATACACAGGAATTATAAGTGAAGTAGGCTCTCTTTGACACTTATATTATGAAACATTATTATGGATTCTAGTTCATCATAAAAATTATAATATTTTTTAGGTATATTTCCTTGAAGTTCCTCTAATTGATCATACTTAGTTTAGAAATCTAGACCTAGTAATGTTGTAAAGTCATCATTGTAAAAAGTTTGCATAATATTACCAGCTCTATTATATCTGAGAACCTAACGTGTTTCGAACTCTTCTTCCTGAATAGAGTCGTACATCAAAGCTTCTTTAGTTAAGGTTGCATATTGGCTTGGAAATAATTCTTGATTTCTATAGTTTCCTTTTGCTAGTTAACCTAGTCAACTTTCATTTAAGTTTGGCGCTTTTACAAAAAGTCTCTGTGTAATTTGCTTTTACTGGGTTAAACGCATATAACCGGTTGTTCAATAAGTTTTGTTGTTGGCGCAATTAGATTCATCGTTTTATTTTTCTAAAGATGTCATTATTGCTTAATGAACACATGTGAAGTTTCGTGTAGATCTGTCAACTCATTCGTATATTTACAGCTGTTCAAAGTTGTCGTATCATAGTATTTTTTTTACAATGGAAAAAAGTGAATATCGTGCAGTGAAAACATTTTTATTTTGTTAGATGTAGCACCAAAACAAATTTCTGAACGATTGTTAAAAGCATATAAGGATTCTTCACCTTCACTTATAAAACTAGAAAGATGGGTTGCTGAATTTAAACGTGGTCCTACAGGTCTTGACGATGATCCACGTGAAGGACGTCTAAAAAGTGTATCAATATTTGAAATCATAGCAAAAATACACGATATGGCTTTGGAAGGTCGCCGATTAGCCGAAAGAGATTTAGTAAAAGGTCTAGGGATCTCATTAGGTAATGTTAGCAATATTTTGGCTGAAGTTTTGGGTTGCAGAAAGCTGTGTGCACAAGGGGTGCCGTAACAAAGGAACACAAACACATTCTAATGCGACTTTCTCAGCAACATTTGGAGCATTCTAGAAAGCATTTAAGGGATTTTATGCATTGTTTCATCACTATGGATGAGACGTAGGTCTACCACCTTGATTTTAAATTAAAACAAGAGATGAAGGGGCCGAGAACATTTTAGTTTTTGTACTGCTCAAGTATATCAGCTTTTTCACTACTTCTAAATCCTCAAAGGTAAATCGGTAGTAGCATTGGACTGTTTTTCTTTTGGCCAAAACTTCAAGGACGATATAAGAGGCATATCCGAGTCAAACAAACTTTGAGATGGTACACCGTATTAATCGTTTGTCTGGTCGAAGTAAAATCTAGATGTACAATCCCCTTCACCTTAGTTGTTTATATGTATTATCCTTTTAAACAGAGAAAAGAAAAGAATATATACAAAGAGTTTATTTCCTACAAATACAACTCTGGTTTTCTCTCCATACGCATTTCAAACACCTTATGGTTACGTCAGTGGAGCTGTATCGAACCGAGAGCAACATTCCCAGGAAACAACTACTATATAAAATATAAATTCCAAAGTATGTCTGTAGAATATTAAAAACCTGCCGACTTCGATGCCAGACTGAAAAATATCGCCAGTCAAACGACATCTATCCAATCACTGGAGTAGCGCGAAATTTTTTCAAAAATCAAAATTTTAGTAAGAAATAAAGAAATTTATTTGCCATATTTAAATAGTTGTTCATATGTATTATCCTTTCAAGCAAAGAAAAAGACATAATATATATAAGCAGTTTGTTTCCTGCAAATACAGCTCTGGTTCTCTCTCCATACGCGTTTCGACCACCTTATGGTCTCGTTAGTGGAACTGTATCGAACCGAGAGCAGGAAACAAATTGTTTGTATATATTCTCTTTATTTCTCTTGAAACCATAATACATATAAACAACTATTTACATACGGCAGAAAGATTTCTTTATTTCTTAATGAAATTTTGATTTTAAAAAATTCCTCTACCTTCCTCTGTTTAGCGTGTGGCTTACCATGTCATCTTCTTTATATGCACTGTTGAAAAAAACCTTAAATTTAAGGTACGTTCATTAATTTAGTGGATTTGTACCTTAAATCGTAAATAGGTTACATGTACTTTGAAATTCAAGCTTTGTACATTAAATATTATATATTACCTTAAATGTCAATAAAGTTACTGAAATTATTGGTAGAATTACATTAGATTTAATGTAAAAGTTATTAAATTTAATGCGCTAACATTAAATGAATTTAAGAAACGGTTTATGAAATTTGCTTCCAGCATTTTGCCTTAAAATTAATGTGTAGTTTTTTTACAGTGTACGTTTTACAATTTCGTCTACTCAGTACAACATGTACTATTAAAGTGGACTTGTTCATGTATGTTACATCACCGAGAGTTTTATTTCATATACACCTTTTTTAAAAGGCGAATGATTCGAAAACATACAGCGTTAAACTGACATTGTTATATATTATCATATTTATTTAACATTATTTAAATTATATTTTCACCGATGTTGTAGTAACTTTAGGGCTTATTATTTAAACTTTTAAGGGTTCTAGGCATAAATTGTCCTATACTTTATCCTCTCGGACCCTTGTCTAAAGTTGACTTATTTCTAAACCGTGTTGTGCATAGCATTTATTTTACAACGGTAAAATGGGTTTGACCATAATGTCTAAGCAAAATAAATTGTCTCGAACGGAGATAAAGAGCTTTTTGGTTATAAAGTTTGAGTTATTTTTTTCGAATTATAATTTGGAATTTTTTCAAAAAATTGCATTTAAATTTTCTCCTGGTTGAAATGAAGCTTTCATTGCTTTTAAATTACTAATTTGTACACAGAGTGTTACGAGTTTATTTCTGGCTGTAGGGTGTTTCCAAATGGTAAAAAATAATATTTTTAAATGGAAGACAGAGAGTATTTTCTGTTTTAAGATTTTTAATGTTTTTAACATACGTAATCCTATTCCTGTCTAGGATTTCTTTTTTAATTTTAGGTAACAATATAATGAGGGGATAATTCTTCTGATTACACCTAGTTTTTTTGTTCTCTGCTACAGCCTTGTCCCTTAGAAATTAATTATTAGATATTTATCTAACTTCAGCAACAGTAAGATGAACTAAAATCGGTGTACGTAAATCAAAAATATGTTTTTCAATTAAATATTTTATGACATTAAGGTTTTATCAGAAATGCTCTATAATTAATACTGTCTCTATTCTCTTTCCCAACACATATATTAATTTCGACTCAAGTTTTATAAAAACTTAAGTTATTTTACCTGAAATACAAGAGATAGCGGTGAAAAGTGGATCACGCTGCATTCATTTTTTAGATATACGCCAGGGTTTCTCATTTGTAAATTGAAAAAAGTTCAATACCAATATATAAGAGAAACTATTTTAATTCTTAATCAAGCGAAAATCTTATACAATGCGATATATATATTTATATATATATATATATATATATATATATATATATATATATATATATATATATATATATATATATATATATATATGTTATATCGTAGATTTTCACGGATGGTAGAATGAATAGTTTGGTTATTCCGGGTTTCAATCCGTTCGTTCAAAAAATCGTTCTCACGACGTTTCGCCAAAATCTCATTTGGCATTTTCAAGTGCGGTTCGTCTCGTTACTTGCTGAGAACTGTTCTCAGCGAGTAACGAGACGAACCGCACTTGAAAATGCCAAATGAGATTTTGGCGAAACGTCGTGAAAACGATTTTTTGAACGAACGGATTGAAACCCGGAATAACCAAACTATTCATATATATATATATATATATATATATATATATATATATATATATATATATCCAAAATTGGATACAGTATACTTGCGGTGGGGTGTATGAATATATAAGAGAAACTATTTTAGTTCTCAATCAACTGAAAAGACTGTAAGGAGAGATGAACTCTTTTCTAACACGATTAGAGACAAAACAGGGTCGCAAATTACAAGAATGCCAGGAAAGGATGGACGCCTTTTCCATGGTAGTAAATGTATCAGAAAAGGATGATTATTATCCCGAAAGCGAAGGAAAAGCACCCAATTTAATCGAACAACCTGAATTAAATGATCTAGTCAGGAATTCCACTTGTCCAAATAGCATACTAGCTACTGGAACCAGAGTTACAATATTTAGGAACGCTAACTACGAGCTATCCTCGTTTTTTACACTGAAAGATAAAATGTGTTTGTATTAATCCAAGTAGTGTTATGGAAAAATTAGGATTCGCACATAACCCGGACGAATGGGGCGTATTTACAGGTTCTTCTAAAAAAAGCAAAAGACCCTCCGTTCTTCTTGCCCATGCAGTTGAGATGAAGGAAACACACGAAAGTATTTCCCTTATTCTAGGTGCAATAAGCTATGATACGTATAAGTGGCAAATATGTGGTGACCTAAAAGCCATAGGACTATTACTAGGGCTTCAGGGTTGATTTGCGAAGTATTATTGTTTCCTTTGTCTTTGGAAAAAGTAAAAGAATGGCTTCCGCGAGATTAATATTTTCCAAGTCAAACTAACGTAAAAATATATCTCTTGTTGATCCCAAAAAAAGTACTGTTACCTCCATTACACATTAAACTTGGATTGACTAAAAATTCCGTGAAAGCATGAGAGAAACAAGGAGATGCGTTTAAATACCTTATATAAATTTTTCTTAAACTAAGGGATGCTAAACTTACAAAAGGAATATTTGTTGGACCACAAATTAGAAAAATACTAAGGGATCAACAGTTTGATCAAAAATTGAGTGATGTTGAATTAGCTGCGTTGAGTTCTTTTAAAATAATTGCTTTGGAGTTTTTAGGAAATAAAAAAGAAGAAAACTACGATTAACTTGTCGAAGAACTACTTGAAAACTACTGCAAAATGGGCTATCGCATATCTCTTAAAATACACTTCTTGCACTCCTATTAAAATTTTTTCCCAGAAAATTTGGGTGCGGTTAGTGATGAGTCAGGAGGAAGGTTCGAACAAGATATATTAACAATGGAGTAAACTTACCAAGGCAGATGGGACTCAGCAATGATAGGGGATTATTGTTGGTTTCTTATGAGAGAAGGCGATCAAGAATATAAACGAAAGTCAACATTCACAAAAAAGTTAGGTACAATGTTTTATTTAATATTTTCTCTAAACTGTTATATTTGTCCATTCGTTACTGAAATCATAAAATCAGCATTAAACATTTTAGAAATTTACGTTCAATTTTGTCGAATTATTGTTTGTAAGTCTAAGGTTAGGAATATGAGATGTTCACTAACCACTATTTTAAATCTATGATTCTTTGATTGTTGGTAGAATTGTTTCTGTCACGTTTTACTGAATAATAAATTATTTAATTAAAAACAATTGCAATAATAATAAAATAAAATCACACTAAAATCATGCTAAAGCAACAATTTTGGACTAATGCGGTCAGTTAACATCTCAAATTTCTTACTTTAAAGTTAAAGACAATTTACTGAATTTTTTTAGGTTTCCCTTGATATTTATTTGTTAGCGGAAAATGTATAAACATAGTCGTAAAGAAGGGAAAATAGCAACGATTGACAATCTAATAGCAAAAGTAGTTATATTATATATATTAAGTAGGAATATCTCAAAAACTAAACGTTTTCGCGAAATTTAGTTCGTCTAATTTTTTGATGTTCACAATTTTTTCTGACAAAATGGTTAATTTTAATTGGTGTAAAATAATAATGTAAAATATTGTTAAAACAAATTTTAAGGAACGCGAAAAATTTTGTCTGCTGGCTTTCTGAAATTAAAATACATGGATCAAAAGTATAAAATTTTTAATATGATCACTATACAAAGCTCGAATCTATTACCGCGGTATTCGCTACAAGACAAATGTGCGGAAGTTCAGAAGGTACAAAACCTAAACCTACTGGTTATTTTAGATCTACTGTGTTAATACTCTGCTTGGGTAGGTGTTGAAAAATATGCAATCTTATTAAAAAAAAATTATTCCGTTATAGTAAAAAAAAAGTTGCGACATTAGATAGAACAAAATTATTGCCATAAAAAAGCATTTATTATAATAATGAATAGCTTGACAGTGCCAAACAAATAGTTGATTAATTGTTAACGGAAAGCAAAATCAGTTGTTTTTAATTTTGTTTAAATACACTTTGAACAAAAATTTCCCACCAGGTGGTGCTCTCAGTCGGCTAATTTAACTTCTGTTTTTTAGTTACGTCACTACATCTATCATTGACATTTCCACCAAATTTTATCATTATAGCTTGATATTTGTAAAAGTTACGTCTTCTTCAGTACATCTGTCTTTGCACGTGTTTTCAATTTTTTACAGTTTCAAAAATAGAGTTGAATTGGTAACAAAGAGTTTACATTAAATTTTACGTTAAAAAAAGGATTCAAAGTTGCCAAAACTTTGAAAATGTTGGGAAACTGTTTCGGCAATGATACGCTAAAGAAAACAGTCGTTTACCAGTGGCATGAATGCTTCAGAAGTGATCGTGAGTCCGCCAAGGATGACAAACGCAGTGGCTGGCCGTCAACAAATTAACCATCAGAGAGCTGGCAGAGGACTTAAACATTGCCTATGAATCCATTCATGATATCGTATTTAATGATTTGACTTTGCGCCATGTTGCTGCAAAGTTTGGTCCCAAAGGACCTAAAATTTATGCAAAATACATCGCCAGAGACATGATTTCCAAGGCTGAATTCGATCTAACATTCATCAAAAGCATTATTATTAGAGACGAGAGGTGGGTTTACGAGTACGACACGCAATACAGATATCAAGCGAATGAATGGAAAGCTTCAAATGAGCTAAGACCAAAAAAATCAAGTCGTTTTTAGTCAAAACAGATAGCGATGCTCACAATTTTAATGGATTACAACGGTATTATGCATTACGAATTTTTTCCAGAAAGTCAGATACTTAATAAAGAGTATTATTTCGACGTTATGGGACATTTGTGGGAAGCCATTCATCAAAATGAAAGGACGTGTGAGTAAACAACTCGTGGATTTGCACCAAGATAACGCTCCGTTGCACAATGCCATCATTATTCGTGAATTTTTTTACCAAAAATGAAACGAATATCGTTCAGTAGCCATCAGATTCACCTGATATAGCTCTCCGTGACTTTCTTCTGTTCGATCGAGTCAAAAAACTACTAGGGGGAAACGCGTTTTAGCAGCCGAAAGGAGATAATGGAAAAATATGATGGCCGTACCGAAAATTGAGTTCCAGAAATGTCTCGAGAGGTGGATCAAGCGCTGGCATAAGTACTTTACTGTCGATGGGGAGTAGTTTGATGGAGACAATATTAATTTTGATGAATAAACCTGTGTTTTAAATTTTCTAAATGAATGCCGAGAATTTTTTGATCAAGATTTATCTCGAGAGGAAAAATGTTTACAGTCATTTCGGAAATCGGCCTAAAGTTCTCTAAAACTTCTCTAATTTAATTAACTCTCTATCTTTAATAAACCATATCCTAATTATGAGTTTCGACACCTACAAAGTTAACTGGTACAAAAAGTATTAAATAATTTGAAATAAAGTTAAAATTACATGTTAATATGTACGGTTAATGAATAAGAGGATTCCCAAAATTTAATTCGATTTTAAACTTAAGTTTAAAAGGTAAATGGTGATTGTTCGCGTCGGATCTAAGGTTAATCGTCGATATAGAGACTAAACTTAAATTGTAGAATATTCAAATTTGGACCAAATTGAACTTGAAACAAAACATTTAATAAGAAGCAAGAGTAATTTTAGAAATTACGTAGTAATAATTGATTATCATTTTAAATATTTTTATTATAGTTACGAAACCATTGTTAAGTTCAAATTAGTCGATATTTTGATATGCTTTTAGATATTTAACCTGGATATATTTAAATCATTGATCCAACCGGAAGTAAAAAATTTGCGTGCAGCTGTCTTAACGCAAGAAAATAATCAAAGATAACCTTTTTTAAAGCTGTCACAATTTAGTAATTAAAAATACAGGTTTGTTATTTTTCACATTTTTCCCCACAACAGCCTTGAAAATTTTGAAGATTTAAAAAGTTGATGCTGGTAGCCGTTACTATGTGGTAGTTAATCTTGTTCGGGAAATGTTTAAAAGGAACTACTATATTTTATACCACTAAATTTATTAAGAAAACAGTGACTGCAGTTTCAACTCACAGAGTCATTTTCAAACTGAATTACAAAGGTAGACTAAGTGTTCAATACAGAAACATGAGAAAAGTTAACAATTAATAAAAACTATCTGGAAAATTACATTATTACAAAGGGGAGGTACTAAATTTTGGGAACTAATTATTATTTGGCGACAACAAATAACGGGGAAAACGCAAGTTCTGTCTGGTCATTAAGCAAATTTACATTTTTATTTTTACTATGTTTATATATTTCTAAAGATTCAAGAATATTTAACTTTTGGCCCTTTGTTGAATAATGTAATATGTTAGTGTTGCTTAAATCAGGAAAACTGTAGCTGTGCTCTAAGCAGTGGTTGGCAAAGTTCGAGTCTGTTTTTTGTAGTCTATATGATCGGTGGTGTTCTGAAAAGCGAGTTTTAAAGCTTCTACCACTTTGTCCAATGTACAAGCTATCACACTCTGAACATTTTAACCTATAAACTCCTGATTTATCAAATTTATTAATTTTATCTTTAGCATTGTAAAGTATAGTGGACAGATTGTGTTAAGATTTAAAGGCTACTTTTATATTATGTTTGGAAAGAGTATTAGCTATGTTTTCTGATAGGGTACCACAATATGACAAAGATATATAAGATGAACTATCTTTATCATTTTTTATTTTAGGATATATTGAATTAAAAGCTAGTTTTTTTTTTTTTTGATAAAGATAGTTCATCTTATATATCTTTGTCATACTGTGGTACCCTATCAGAAAACATAGCTAATACTCTTTTCAAACATAACATAAAAGTAGCCTTTAAATCTCAACATAATCTGTCCACTATCCTTTACAATGCTAAAGATAAAATTAATATATTTGATAAATCAGGAGTTTATAGGTTAAAATGTTCAGAGTGTGATAGCTTGTATATTGGACAAAGTGGGGAGAAGCTTTAGAACTCGCTTTTCAGAGCACCACCGATCATATAGACTACAAAAAACAGACTCGAGCTTTGCCAACCATTGCTTAGAGCACAGCCACAGTTTTCCTGATTTAAGCAACACTGACATATTACATTATTCAACACAGGGCCAAAAGTTAAATATTCTTGAATCTTTAGAAATATATAAACATAGTAAAAATAAAAATGTAAATTTGTTTAATGACCAGACAGAACTTGGGTTTTCCCCGTTATTTGTTGTCGCCAAATAATAATTAGTTCCCAAAATTTAGTACCTCCCGTTTGTAATAATGTAATTTCTCAGGTAGTTTTTATTTATTGTTAAATTTTCTCATGTTTCTGTATTGAACACTTAGTCTGCCTTTGTAATTCAGTTTGAAAATGACTCTGTGAGTTGAAACTGTAGTCACTGTTTTCTTAATAAATTTAGTGGTATAAAACATAGTAGTTCCTTTTAAACATTTGAAGATTTAATTAATTTGATATAGGATGACATTGGTAATAACATAATTATAAACTTTGCTATGCGAAATTTCAATATTAATACGTTCGGACATAGGAGACCGTGACTATTAAACCAAAGCACTTTATACAGGGTGTCTGGAAAAATGTGGGAAATCTCCCGGATATGAAAAAAACACCTGAAAGGAATACTACAAGTTTATATAAACTTTTTTCGTATAAACCTCTTCTTCGGAGATATGAGCTCCCAAAGAGCTGCAATGGAATCAAGTTTTTTACACAGAATTATTGAACCACAAGGTATATTTCAATTGTTTTTAATATAATGTATACCAGATAAGACCCTTCAGATTACTATTCAAGAAAGTATTGTAACTACTCAGCTTCAGCGATGGACTAGCTGTGACACTCATGACCCCATTTTTTTTTTACGTCCTGTATGATAAGAATTTTGGATAACATTTTTTTTACATACCTTTAGCTATTGACTAAAAATGATGTATTCTTCATTCATGTCGATAATAACCATTTTTGAAGAAACGTTATTTTATTTACATCATATATTTGGTGTATTTCGATAAAAGATACATCTTTGTTCCTATCAAATGTTCAACCTTCAACCTTATAATAAAAAAAATCGATCAAAAATTAGAGTTTACCCACGGATTTCTGAAAATAAAATGGATGACAGACGGTAATGGAGCTGTCAAACGAAAAATGTCCGGAGTATGCTCTGCGCCATTTTGGGTTAATGTGACGTTTTGGCACGTCAAGTTAACCGTCAAAAATCAAACAATAGTGTCATTGTTGTTATTATTGTGAAGTAATCTTTGTTTTTCCCTGGATTAAATTTATTTTATATAACTTAACAACCAAGTAATATGCACCAACCCATCAGTCAAATATTTAGGTATAAATATAGACCACAAAATTATCTTAAATTGGCACTTTGGAACTGTTAAACAAAAATGTATACAAAGGGCCAAATACATTGGGAGTCTAATATACAAAGAAAAAGGCATATCAAGAAAAACAACTCATATATACAAAGCAATATACTGACTTTAATAGGAATACATGCCCCCTACATAAAACTTGAAACGATAGAAATCATTGCTCTATGCAGTATGACTAGAATTCATCGTTCTAGCTATCCACCAATCAATTATTGTATGAATTCACTAAACATCCAGTCGATTATTGCAAGACTTACTGTCCTGACAACTAAGTTTGAAAGAAAACCTGAAACTTGACCGGTGATAGAGGAACTGTGTACGACCAGGGGCCGGAACCAAAGATCAGCCAGAAGACCTCCATTAATGATACTATTCAATCTTTAATATACTTTTTTTATTATTTTGTGAAGATTTGTAGGGGCTTCAAGACCAAACGTACTATAAATAAGCTTTTTATTCTGAAGGACCTCGTTTGTTGGCCTGTAGGGTTCAAATTTTTATATAGTGTTTAACACAGCGTAAGGAAGTAAAATGTTGCATTTACCATTATTTGAATACAAAATTTAATGTTACTTATTTAAATAAAAGTTTTAAATATCTTACACATTGTTACTTCTCAAATTTTTTATGAATTGTGTTGATGAAAACAATTATGTTACACTTAACTGTTTCAAAGTAAGATACTCGACTGTTTGGGGATATAGGGACACAAGTGTTTATGTTAAATCCATGATTAGAACTAGCCCTAGGAAAACAATTTTTAAACAGCATGCTCATACTATTGAGATATGAACAGAATTTAGTGTAATATTTGTATGTCTATAATCTCAAATTTACTTGAAATTTGCGAAACATTCAACTTTCTAAGGATATTTTAATTAGAAAGTGCTGAAAATAACGGAATACTACCTTAATTAATATTTCAACTGTTTTTTCAAAAAATAAAACGTTTTGAAGAAACAGTTCGTCAACATATTGCTTTTTTTAATGACTAGTTATTTTTAACAACCAAAAATATAATAAAAACTGTTAATCTATTTTTACCACCGACCAATAGTATGGCAGACATCCAGACATAACAATCAATTGACACGAATTGGATAAGTTGGGTAAGGTTATAACGTAATACTGTCATTTTATCTCTTTCTACCATTCGTTTCGTCCAACTACTTATGTCGATGAAATTTCGGAAAGGTATGCAAATTGCTTCAAACCTTGTCAGTGGGAAGTAAACGATTACGTTTAGCCGTTATAATTTTTCAGTGGCGACAGCGTATTCACTGTTATTATAACTTCACTTTACATAAAATGGCGCATAGCATGGTCCGGACATTTTCTGTTTATTTGACGATCAGTGAATATACTTTATATGTGCGTGAGTTTACCTCCTTAGTTAAAAACGCCTAATTCGATGAATTGCAATTTGACAAAAAATGTGCGTTTTATTTTTGCGACACCCAAAGTATTATTGTTGCAAACGTTGCTAGGTACGAAAGAAATAAATATCCCGCATTTTAGAACTTGTCCATTTTCACATCACTGATACATTGATTCTTTACTTGGATAATAATTTACTGATTTTTGGATTTCGTTGTCCAATTTTCTCATCATATAGGGCGCAAAAAAAATGGGTTCATGAGTGTCACAGCTAGTCCGTTCCTGCAGCTGTGAGTAATTCACCACAATTTCTTGCATAGTAATTTGAAGGTTCTTACCCGGTGTACATCATATTAAAAAAATTTGAAATATACTTGGTGCTTCAATAATTATGTGTAAAAAACTTGATCCCATTGTAGCTCTTTGAGACCCCATATCTTAGAAGATAACTTGTAGTATATGCTGCTATGTCAGGTTTTAATATGTCTATAAGTTTTTTTATAAAGCTAAAATTTTTTAAAGAACATTTTTTTTTCGAAAAACTAATAATTAGGAAATTTTCAAGTTCAAAAGTGAAGTAAACACACTGTATATGTTGGTAGATGAAAAACAAATTTAAAATTTATTTTCCTTGTTTGGAGTCATTTATTAAATGATAAGTCATTATTCAATGTCTGTGTAATTTCTATATTTTAAAAAAATTGCATTTGATTAATGAATGAATTGAATGATTGAATGTTTACAATAAAAACCATTTAATTTCATGATTTACATTTTAAAGTATGTACGATTAAAGGATAAAAACGTAACCCCTGCAGATTTTCCTGTGGGATCCGTTTGATTTACTGCGGCTGATAAATAATGTAAAATTAAATTTTAACGGACTCCAACAATACTGCTTAGGGAATTTACGGTTTCCCATGAGGTTATTGATTTTATTTTTAATTTTACATAGGTCACCAAGTATAAGTTATAGCATTTAATGTTATTTTGCAATATTATTATTAACAAATCCAAAATTCTATAGATTTTTGAGTACACAATAATACAACAAAATATTAGTGGTTTACGGAAATTTAGTACTTACCAAATGCGATTAAATTTCTTATGAGAAAAAATATATAAATAGAGACCTCATTATGGATAATTTTCTCGGCATCTATTACTGGATACTGGATGATGACGCGAATATTATATATAGTTTCAGCGGAAATAACTAAATAATAATGGTTGAACAGTATCATCGAATTAAGAATTATAATTTTTTCAACTGACTTAAACAATATTTTGTAAAATATATACTTAATTTAAAAACATTTCTGTAAAAATTTGTTCTTTAACATTATTTTTTGGGTCGTTAACTAGCTAATATTAGACTGTTGTCATCCTTATTTTAGAAACTTTTTTTTTAATCACATTGATTTTATTTAACAATGATTGTTTATTTGGAAACATTTGTGTTTGAATCCGCTGTTCTACTTCTAGCTAACTTTCCACACCAGCCGATTATAACATCGCAGCTGGCTGGATCAATGAAGAACACCAAATCTGCCAAGATTACAGCCAGATGCAGTCTGAGCCATTTACCACAGAGGAAATTCCAAGAATAATCAAGGAATCCCATAACTGGAAAGCTCCAGGTCTCGACGGGATCCAAAACTACTGGCTCAAAAAGTTATGGTGTATGCACCATCAGCTGGCTAATCTTATTAATGAGATTTCCAATGAGGTCTGTAAAACCCTAACGTTATGTGGTTAAAATCGTTCTTAAACAACTCATAAAAAGTGCTTCGAATCCTTATACTGATGGAAAGAAGCATTAAATTTTGCGTCAAATTCCTATATACATTGTGTCCAATTTTTGATTTTTACGGGTGATCTCCGTTATTAGTAAAAATAGAAGGATAAGGTTTTAGTGATACCGCGCTATTTTTTTTTAAGAAACGAACCATGTCACGAACATACTTTTCATAAACCTCTTCGTTTTGGAGATACAGAGCAATTTTAAAAGTTATGCATTTTAGGGCACTCCACGTATCCCGATTATCTTGCAACTTATCGCAAAGTGAAAAAATAGGACTATTAGGGTTTTTCATGTAAGGTTCAGTGGTCTAGTCAGGTTTTTTATAGATTCAACTGTTTCGGAGAAATTAATTCAACTTTTTTAAATGGGCCACCCTATATATTTTTGTATAATGTAATTTAGTTTGTTACAAGATTTTTAAAAATATGTAACATTCTGTATTTATATTAGTAGTGAGTCTTAAATTTACGCTACGGGTATGCAAAGAGACAAAAATGTATTACTTTTATCAATAGTATGTTGATGAACACAAAAGAGCTAAGTCTTTTCAAGGATTGTTAATAAAATTTACTTTCTAACAACACATAGTTGTGCATTACGTTAAACTAAACAAATTGTTCACAAATATTGTTCAAATTGTTCTCCATTATGCCTTAAACATGTTTTACACATAATTGTTATATCATCTATCATAGTTAAATAGCACTATTTTTACGTAATGGATATATCTATTGATGCTTTTTTTACCATTATTTATTAGATACCAGTGGCAGCTGGTACATTAAAAAATTAGGGACTGCAGTTTCAGTGGTACATTAAAAACATAGACATGTATAAAACCTGCCATAAGTGGATGAAAAAATAAAAGTCTTTAAAAAATGAGTATGAAATAAAGCAGTAATAACTAAACATAAAGAAGGCAGTAAATTTTAAAAATATAGCCGTTACAACAAAATGCACGTATAACTTACTGTGTGAATTATTTATAAAGAAAATCCATACGCCGATCTTTGGTATTAGCTAACTTATCAATAACTCGTGGACTGAAATCAGGTATGCTTTCGATGAGATTCCTTTCTTTAGAAAGCATTGCCAAAGCAGAAAGACTTTCTTGGCTGATAATATTCCGTAAAAACATTTTTATCCGTTTGAGAGTAGAAGAGCACCGTTTTGCTTCAGCCGATACCATCGGAATAGTAATTAAAATTTTTAAAAGTTTTAGAACTTTACTGAATGTCTTACTTAGCTCAGTATTTTGCGAAAGATAGTCATGAACTTAAAAAAGTCCCGATATTGATTTAAATTTTTCAGTTTCATATATGACTGTCAGTTCTGTACGGAGTTTTTGTTCTATAAAAAAGGGGTAAATTTTTGTCGTATCCTTAAATTTTTGTTCGAGAAAACGTGTACTACATTGGACATACTCTTCTGAAAAAAAATTACTGCTACCAAGTGACTTGTAACACTAAATCGTTCTTTTGCTTGGCAAATAATTATATCACAAACTTCTTTTACTTCTTGAAAAAACTACGCGCCTGAAGTAATATTATTTCTAATTTCTGTTAATTTTGATTCAAATGATAATATATTTTTATTTGCAATAACAGCGTCAATTTATCTTGTTTCAAACTTACCCAATAACAAATCAACTGAGACATTATTTTGTAAAATAAGTTTAACCATGTAAGGAAACTCTTGCTTTTGAGAATTTTGACATACCCTGATGATTGGTTCGTGATATTAACGTTTCTATTCTTTTGTAAGTTTTTTTTTCATGCATTGTCTCTAGAATGCTGTCTTTGTATTCGAATATGGTACAAACAACTCTAGAATTAAAATTCCATCTTGTTGGGGTCGAACGAGATAAGCGTTTGTTAACAATTTGATCGAGTATTACGGTTCTTCGAGGACTATTTGAAAAAAAAAGGACAAATCCATTGTGAATTGGAAAAAAAGATGCAGATATTTTTATTGGTAAATGCAGCGTTCAACGTTACCGAATTTAATTCATCCGCATAACAATGCGGATGAATTAAACAACAAAACAACAACCCTATTCGACGAACCGTTCATGTTTTCTAGAAAATAAAAAATCGCTCACTTGGTTTTACTTACACATACAGGAAGATAGAAAGCAGGAACTGCATTATATTTACCTGCTTTTCTAGAATCTCTTACAACAGGTTCTTAAAAATATTCAACACGTACACGTACTCTTTAGACTCCTTTAAAACGTAACAAAATATCTTGATCATAGTCACTTTCACAGAAATTAAAATACCGACACAGTAGACATCACTCATAGAAATACCGGTACAGTAGGTTGTGTTTTAACCAAAGGAATGGTTTAAATCCTGCTTAAAGAGGAAACCTTTACTTGATACTGGCAGCGCCACGCGCAACTGGAAGCAAAAGTTCAAATATTCGTCCAGGGGGTTCCATACATAGATAGTGGAGGTCGGTGGTTCCATAAGAGAAATTTTTCTAGTGGAGTAATATTTTGTGGGGCAAACTAAACACAGGTTTGCAACTCGACTTGCAACCTACATGAAGATTTTGGGACGAAATTAATCTGCATGTCTTAAACTCCACATATGCTCCAATGGATTAGCTTGGATTGCATTAAAATTGCAAACCAGCAAAGCGATGACGTTTTCAGGTGTAATACTGTAATACAAACTAATTATTGTTGTTGGCGTATGACCTAAGTAAAAAATTGGTTTAAATTTAATTATTAAATTTATCAGTAGAAATTTAAAAAATATTTGTACTTTAATTATTAGAATATTTTATTTTAATTTACAATTTTTTTAGGGTTTGCGCAAACCTGCAAACCTAAGGAAAAGCAGCCACTATTAGATACCCTGTATATATTTTGTATTGCCTTAAAACAGTTTCTTTTTAATGTAGTATAAGCCAATGTGCTTTTATTTTTATTACCTCGGGGTTTATTTTACCAGAAACATTATGAAAACTAATAATATCTTGCCATGTATTACGTTCAATTTAATACTCTAAAATGGAAAATAATTTATGTTGGAATGCATTTCAGTTTAACTGGCAGAACGCTGACACAACATGTGTACATAACCAAAATAAGTTACTTTTCATGCATTTAATATTGTGAACAAGATATCCAAGGAAATATACATTAAAGTTTGAAAGACGTAGTCACGATAAATAGATATTAAATATGCAAAATATTTTACTATGAGGGTTTAAATGAACCAATTTGACAACTTTATGTTGAATAAATTAAAGAGATATGCTAGAGCTCTTTAGAGACTATGAGTCTATATTTATTTTTAAATTATAAAATAATCCTTTTTTACTAAATGCATTTTAAATAAAAGTTCCTGATATCACACGTTAAGCGTTTCTCCCTCACCAACATATTTTGTCTTAAAAGTAGTCATGGTTTCATACAACTGGTTATACAGGATATCTAAATTCGACACTGCTAAAAATAATTTTTCACCTTAATAAGATTACTAGCAGTAAATACTAAACATTATTAGCTATTATCACACCTAAATGTGATCTGAAGTTAAACTTCTGTATCTCCAAGAACATTTATTTCATGAGGCCTCAAATAAGCAATAAGTTATCCATTAAATACAAATATAAGCGCCATTTCACCGCGTTTTCTTTTTCATCGATTGCGTACTACGATTTTTAATGAAAAAGTGGGACAATCTAGTCCGTATTAAAATCGTAACCACACCATTAAATTTCATTTGAAACACTGTAAAAAAAGGTTTCTAACAATTGTTAAATATCTTTTTGAATAAGAAAGTTACTGGGAATTCTAGAAATCGACAATTTTTTTATTTTCAAAACAAAAAAAAACTTTTCTATTTCGGTTTGTGACATTTTTGGTTTCTTTAAATAACACCTCAAAAGTTATTCACCTTGAATCATCTGAACCGTGGACTTCTGTGAGTATATTATGTGGTTAGACAGAAAAATATAAAGATTTCCTATTACAATAACCAAGTTACGATAAATAACTTTTTAACCACACCCGTATTAAAATTGTAACAACACCATTAAATTTCACTTGAAACATTGTGAAAAAAGTTCCCTAACAATTTTTAAATATCTTTTTGAATAAGATAGTTACAGAGCATTTTACAAATCGACAACTTTTGTATTTTCAAAACAAAAGAAAATTTTCTATTTCGGTTTGCGACATTTTTGGTTTCTCCAAACAACACCTCAAAGGTTATACACCATGAATCATCTGAACTGCAGAATCCTGCATTTAAACACTTAAGAGATTAGGCTGTTCACAGAACTAATAACAGGCCACTTCAGCTTAAGGAAACATCTACATACAATGGACATTTATAATTAAGCATCAACATGTAGACTATGTGACGAAGAAGATGAAATAGCCTCACACATCAACTTCGAATGCGATGTTGGAGACAACTTCCAGGATTGATCAACCCAGAAGGTTCATATTCAGAGGACAAACTAAAAAACTGGCAACTAAATCTGATTAAGACAACCAACTTGTTCACATAGGTCACTAGGCTGCAGTTTAAGGGCTTCCCAACCCTGGGAAGCTATATTATCGAACCAATGAATCAATTAAAAGTACTATATTAGGTTTTTGATAAGTAATAATGAATGAGAAACCCCATAAAAGTATCAAATTTGGGATACCCTGTACATAGTTTCGATGTATCTCAAAGAATTTAGTCAGTATATACTAAGAAACTGCTATTTTGTTTTCCACTTAGTTTGAAACCATTGTCGTCGCTCGGATATTATTCGAGAATGTTCCTCGGAAAGCATCGTAACCAATTTAATAAGCAACCTTTTTTCGTCTCCTTTAGGTTGTTAAAGAAAGAGAGATAGACAGGCAGTTTATTTCCTGTGAACCGTAACCAATGTTGAAAACCACATAAATATTCATTTAATAGTTTTAAAGGTTAGGTCGGACATACAGAAAGATGTGACCGTGGATTTTTCTTTTATACTACACATTTTGATGAAAGCAATTTGCTTTAAATAAAAATATCTGCACCGAAACAGTATGTTCTCGATTAGTAATTTTTTGTTTTAATTTCCGTGATGCCCAGCCAAAATTATTTTATCCTGAGACAATGGTCAGTACTTGGAAACATTAAGAAGTATACAAGGCAAAACAATATACGAAAGAATACGGAACGAAGACATTAGACAACAATGTGGAATACAGGACATAGGTAGGCGGGTAAGACGAAGAATATTTTTCAGCAAACACTGGAAGACACAAGGCTCATTAAAAATGCAAAATTAAGCAACCTAATGGACAAGAGTCGTCAACGTAGACCATTAAAGCATCAAAAGAATGCTGGACCTCGGGCACTAGCCCATTCTCTCTCTTCCTGACCTTTGCTATAACCTTTAGCCTTGCGGCCTACAATCAAGTAAATACACTAGCCCATTAATGTTACAGAATGCCACATTAGAAAGAAGCAGAAGAGGAAGAAGAAGAAGAAGAAGAAAAAGAAGAAGGTTTTAAATCGAGCATTAAAACACCTATTGGAATAGGCATGATGACTGATTTTGGAAAAATATTCCACGATGTTTTTACGCACCTACTTTATACAAACTAAATCTTATTTTCGCAAAAAAATTATGTTTTGAAGGAAAAATTGACCTTTTTAAAATACAATTTAAATTTCGCACCAAAACGCTAGAATAGTAATGGCGTCCGTCTGTGACGTCACCCTTTCGTAAACACTTGACAAGTTGTATCTTATTGCTTGTTTTGATTCATATTTTCCATTATTTTGTGCGATAATCATGAATTCTAATGTGATAAAAACTCCAAATAAGTTATTTATTAACGTGTCAATGAAGAAAAATATCAGAAATACGTGGCTAAATCTTGCAAGGCGAGACCCAGCTTCTGTATCTGTTAATTCAGTGATTTATTTCTGCGAAGATCGTTTTGATGTAAGTATTTATTTTATATAAATAAGTGGCGAAGCTTGCAAACAAAATATATATAGGGTAAATATTTGTCAATAACACTGTCGATCCCGTTTGAGGTTAGGTTTCATTTCTTTATTACTGTATTATTTTTAAAGTTCCTAATTAAAAGTTTTTTTCTTTTTCCAGTTACCAAATGATATAGAAAATTATATACAGTACCATGTAATGGGTTCAGTTTTACAAGGGCGCATAAAGTCAGGGTGTATACCCACAAAATTTGAATGCTAACCAGGCAGACGCAAACAAACTTCTGACACCGCTGAGCGTCCCTATGCTCTCAAAAAATAAAGAAGGTGTCTAATTGAAGAAAGTGACAAAGATGTAGCACAAACAAAATCACCTACAGAACATTTAGAACTCACAGGCACTTCATCAGAAAGTTCAGGTACGTACCCATTGCTTTTTTATACCGGTAACCTGTTTTAGTGAATTCAAGTGTATATCTTTTCTGTTAGCCGGTTTCATCATAACATTTTGTGGTACCTATTATTATATTTACAAGCCAAACGGCTTCGCACTCCCTCCAGGGATTATTCACTCATACCAGGTATACAAAGACACCAAAAGTATGAAGCTCTGTGGAGACCCTTTCCATGTTATCGGGTCCTAGGTGGCGTGGTCTGCTGTATTTCCCATGAACTTTGGGACGGTTCGCGCGGTTGCTAAGAGAGTTGCTTTCTGCATCGGTTTATACAGATGCTCACCAAGGCCCAATCCCTTGATGTTCTGCAGGAGGTTCTTTGGAATCACTCCAGTTATTGACAGTATTATAGGAATCGTGTGGACGCTGTTCATTGCCCACTGTCTGCGGATTTGCACCTCCAGATCTCTGTATTTGGCGATCTTCTCGTTGTATTTTGACCTTAGGTTGTTGTTGTTCGGTACAGCGATGTCAATTAGTGTAGTTCGCCTGGAAATTTTATCTGTTAGTATAATGTCTGGCCTGTTATGAGCAACTGTTTGATCTGTTAGGACCGTTCGATCCCAGTATAACTTGAACTCGTTGTTTTCAAGAATACGCTCTGGATTATATTTGTAGTAAGGCACCTTTCCTACCTGCAATAGTTTTAACTTATCCGCTAACTCTTGGTGGAGTATCTTAGCAGCTGAATCGTGTCTTTCCTTATACTCGGTTGCGGCAAATACTTGGCATCCTCCAGTTATGTGCTGGATCGTCTCTGATGTTCGACAGCCATATCTACATTGGTCATTTTCTATTGAGGGATCTCTGATAATGAATTTCCGATAGTTCTTCGTCGGAACAACCTGGTCTTGGATAGCTAACAAAAAGCCCTCCGTTTCTGAAAACATCTGTCCCGAAATCAACCAGTAGTTCGACGCTAAGTTGTCGACATTGTCCTGGTTGACCTCATTTGGATGCCGTCCATGAAGTGGCTTCTGTAGCCAGGCTTGTAACTTCTCTTGGTCTGTTCGGTGGTAAGAAGCGATATCCCGTTCCCTCAGCTGTAGCGGCGTTGAATCGTCTGCCTGGCATATTGCTCGATGTAGTGTGGAAGAGTCCGCTAACCTATGGAAATAAGAACGTAAGTTTATTATTTGTTGATCGAGCTGCTTACCAATATCGACCGATCCTCTTCCTCCTTGGTATCTTGGAAGCATTGTACGTTCAATAGCACTCCGAGGGTGGTGTTTGTGTGCTTTTGTTAGAAGTGTTCTTATTTTTCTTTGCAGGCCTTCGATGTCGGTCCTGCTCCATTTTACTATTCCAAAAGAGTAGCTAAGCGCAGAGCATGCGTACGTGTTGAGCGCCTTAAACAAATTTCTACTATTTAGACTAGTTCGTAACACCCGTCTTACCCTCCTGACAAATTCGGTTGTCAATTCGGCTTTCATAGTGCGATGGTCAATTCGTTTAGCTTGTTTCATACCTAGGTATTTGTATGTTTCTTCTGCTTCCATTGCAGTAATGGTTTCACCGTTCTGCATCTCAAATGCTTCCGGTTGTATCTTCCCTTTAACGATGTTCAACATACGGCACTTGTCAAGTCCAAACTGCATTCCAATATCCCCGGAGAACTCCTCGACAAATTTGAGCATTTGCTCCAGATGGTTTTTGGTAGCAGCCATCAGTTTAAGATCATCCATGAATAGAAGATGATTCAATCTTGCTACCTTTTCTAATACTAAAGCCGTATCTGGTGGAGTTCAAACGGCTATTATTATTATTATAATATTATTATAATATTATTATAGTCTATTGCAAAAATTATAGTATATAATAATGTGTAAATAGTTACAGTTTGTAACTATTTGTAAGTACTTTTTTATTTTTTAGCTTTACACACAATTGAAGATCTAGAAGCATCTACCACTTTTTCGAAATCAGCTGATAAATCAGTACAAGAATATATATTATACAAATTCAGAAGTAAAGCTGTCCAGACTGAAAAAACAGTGCACCAGTTAACCTCTTGGCAAATTTGAGCTATTGGGCTTGACAAATCCTTGTTGCATGACGTTGTACTTTTGATAGCAGGAAACTGACAAACTTGATAGTTTTATCCACAAAATATCTAATTAACGATGCAAATAAAGACAAATTCGAACGATAAAGGCGATAAACAATTATGACAGATGTGATGTTTACGAAAGCGTGACGTCACGCGCGTCTGATTGGTGTTCGATCTAATATGGCCGATTTTCATATTTTGTGTTTTTATTTTTACTAAAATAAATATAATCTCACTTGTAATCTTAAAATAAATGTGTTTTTTTGAATCTGTCTATCCTATATGATTACTTCAAGTCATAATTTCAGTGATTCTTCGTTACAGTCATCATGCCTATTGGAATGTTTCTTGAAGTAAAACCAATGTTTCTGTGTGGAAAGAATTACTGATATAGTAAAAAGGGTTTTATATCAAAAATATTGTATATTTTCAAGAAAATAGCTATTCTTAAAACAGAAACATTTTTTATTTTTATGTATTAATTATTGTATAGGTATATTCTACCACTATTCAACTACTATTCATTTTGTTATTTAATTTTTTACGTAAGTTTTTATTAATATAAATTATACTTTAAAATATTTAAATCTTTTCATAGTACCTAAATAATAATTTCCCATTGATTTTCCGTGAAATATCTAATTGTATTCGCCTTTAAATTAGCAGGCTATTAAAGAAACGTCTTTTGTTCCAGGTTAAATGCAATAATGAAACAGCCAGTGTAAATTTGCACTACAAATCGGTGAGTATTACACTTAATTGGCTAAATTTATTTTGCGAGCGAGGGAATGTCGAGCTGTAGTGTTGCCAACTTAGGGATATATCTTAGTTCGGGGGAATTTTCAAATTCTCGAGAGGAAAAGAGATATTCGCCAGTTATATTACAAGTGATTGAACATATCTGGACGTTTACATAAAAGTTTTGCTATACAAATTATGGGATTAAATTGTAACTAAAAAAGAATACCAGCAAATTTTTCATAAAAGTTTCCGTGAAAATATATCTTAGAACTATTTTTTAGAGATGGTATATGATGCATTCTTTTCATTTTTAAACTATAAATTTGAAATTTAGATGCGTTCAGTAATTCAGAAATGTGCAAATATTAGTACGTATTTAATTTGGATGGTAGTTTGGCTTTAGTGAGGCATGGCTGTAATCTGGTTTAAATATTCGGAGTTGGATATTTCAAGACTCCTCATTACTATGATCTTCAAGATCTATTGTGACTTTTCCTTATATTCACACACGAACTTGAGATATAAAACTGGACTGCTCATGAAAATAATTTTTGACCCCCCCCCCCTTATTGGTCGTCATTCGGTGCAATGATTTGTATGGCAACATTCAATTCCCTGCTAGTTTCTTACATTGGCGTGAATATGTCGTGTATGAATGTCAATTCTATTATTCTAACTAACAGGTTTACATAATAACTATCTCTTTCTATACTATATCTTAAACAATAAATTGCTCTTCCTTGTTTTACTCGACAGGTTAATCGAGTATATTCAATAAAAAAGACCAGAGCTCCGATTCTGTAAGCATATTTTTTGACATTCTCTTTCCTTATTTCTTTTAGGACAGTGATATACTTCTGTGTTAATACAGACTGAACAAAGATAGAAGATCCTTATTATGACATTATCTTTCCCTTTACTCTTATAGAATCGCAGCCCAGGATAATTGTTTCTGTAAAACAATATTTAACTTGAATTTCTACTTTTAGTTTCCTCAAAATTATAATTTTTCTGTTTAAAGCAACTCCAATAAAGCAAATTTTTTTAACTTCTTTTGAAAAGCGTAAATATGTAACAATTTTATTATTTTTAGATAAAAAGCATGAAATGTCCGTTCTTATAAATAAATGAAAATGCTTTTTCTATGACTGTTTACATATTTTATTTTTTACAATAAAACTGTTATTTAGCAAAATAGCTAAAATGTGAAATATGCGCCAAAAACAAATCGAGACTAATTTTTTTTTTGATATATCTGTTTTAGAAACATCCTTATTCGGACGTAGAGTATAAGAAGTTAACGAAAAAAAGTATTAAGGCATTTATTTTTAAAACTTTTATATCATGAATTAATATAGTATATTGTTTAATGTAAGATATCGAAATGTCCACATAATCTATTGCAAAGTAAGATAGTTTTATCATTTAAAAATAGCTTCGATTAGGTTTTTGTTAAAATTATTTTCTCCTCGATGCTTTTAGGGAACTGATATGTTAGTATTTAATGTTGACATTTCCTCCATAAAAACGGAGCTTTAATTTAAATGAAGTAAAGTAACATTATGTACTAAACCATTTTTATAAAAAAAAAAATTTAATTCTAAAGGGGATAGTGTTAAAGCAGTTTATATTTAATTGTAAACAAAACAATATTTATTAAGACACTTTAAATATAAAAAAGTTGTAAATACAAGAGAATTCTTACATTAATACAGTCATTTTTAATTTAAATATATACATAAAGATTTACTAGCAACTTTTAATTTTTACACTAGGTCGAACTTTCAATTTATTTAACTGTTTAAGGATCTGGAACTGACCTTTCTTAGAGTTGAATTTTTGAAATGGTAATCAATCGCAGCTTCTCACTACTTTGACAAAGGATTTTCATGACACAAATTTCCTATCTGAGCTACAATCAAGATTTTTTGTTTTATTAATTAATAACATATTCAAACAAAAGGCTATTATTTTATTTTTAGACAGAACAAATACATAATAGTAAAATTTATGTAATTTTCAAACATCCTTAATAATATTGAAAAATTTCATATTATATGCAATCATTTATTTGTATTTTAATATGGCATATTGATTTTTAAATGTATAATCATTTTAAATTTTAACACCATACCAGTTTCGATATTCAGCTTTATATGTCAGTGGAACATTAACTTTATGGTAAAACGATATTGTTGTTGGTTAATAAACACCTAATTCCGGACTTTTTTTGTAGAGGCAGTGTATGTTATTAAGTCCAAGTTTAGTTGCTTCAAGATGTTTACATCAAACAGTGCTTCGCAGTTTTTTCCAGGCAATTTATTTGTAAGAAGCACAACACAAACTTTTTGCTCATCTTCTTATATAAAACAATTTCCAGAAAAATGCTCTGAACAAAGTTACTTATCTGATGTATAAGAGAATTATGATCGTGACCAATTTGCTTCAGCTCTTGAATTTGAAGATTCTTTTCTCTTAGAAAACTAAAATATTGATAGCATTTATTAATTATCATACATCATATCCATAAGATTAAACTTGTTACCATTAGATTTACAATTTGATTCTAAGGTAAAATTTTATATAATTATTACTGAATGCTTTATAACTTACCAATTAAATAAATTCCAATTTACCAGATGACGTATTTGCACGTCTTAGAATGAAGAATCACATTTTTTAAAATACAAAAAAAACCTTGAAGTTCACATTCCTGTTTGAAATTTTTAGGAAAACGTTACATAAAATGTGATAAAATCCATAAAACAGCAAAATCAAAAATAAATTTTTGTTAAAATGGAAAGTATTCAGTCAATGTCAAAAATACACTTTCATCAATATCATAAAAACTTAGGGAATTCATTATTGCCAAAGCATTTATTTGCACTAAATGGCACGGAGCACGATGGGGTCATTTTTTTTATAAGGGAGATATGGAACACGAGCAGCCCAGTTTTATATCTTAAGTTCGTGTATTCACAGGACCTGGCTTTGCTAGGTTTTAGTAATGAATCTCTAAAACTTTAACAGGGCTTGGTGTAGCCAGTTCTTTCGGTTGTGGCTGTGTCAGTTACTTGGGAGCAAATCCTAGAAAGGAGCGCCCACTGGAATAGATTCTGTTCTTCCGTTTCCTCCTCTTCTTTTCAGAATCTGCATATAGATTAATTTGCCAGCTCGATTAAGTAAAATGTGTGTTTAAACTGCTGGACTCCGTCGAAAGGCGAATTATTATTCTTATAGTCCTTCTGTTACATTTAAGCAGATTTCCAAAGCTCTGACAAGATTTGCTAGGTGTCGCTGGTTGTTTTTGTTGTGGTTGTGCCTGTTACTTCGAAGCGAACTTTAGAAGCAGCCGCATGTTGACACGGGATATCTTTTGCCGTTTCCTGATCCTCTTTAACAGAAATTGCATTCAGTTTAATCTCGCAGCCCTTTCAAGTTGAAATGTTTATTTATACATATCCCGGTACAAGGTCAATCATTATTTTTGTTATATTTAAGCAGATCTTTTATTAGTTTGGATTTAGCTAAAGGGTAGAGCTAAAAACTGTTTAATTTGCATATATTGCGCCTTATTTTGTCAGTATTGTTGGGATAACCCGTTTCTTAATAGCTAACTTAACCATCGGCCTGGCCTGCTTTGAAAGTAGCTCAGGTTAGGCCCTACATGGAACCTTCGTTATCTTGATGCTTCTCGTGTCCCGATACCCAGATTAAAACCAGAGTGTTTTTTTTTCTCCTAGATCACTTAGCGCTCCTTCTGCACTAAACGATTTCGTGTTTAGTTAAGTGTAATCTGAGATTAACGAGAATTTAAAATTTCTTGATCCGGAAACTTTTTATCAATGAAAAAAATAGGAGATTTAAGTTGCTTTGCCTTCAAACCATCTTGAAATATAAATAAATACAAATAATATTTAATTAACAGTACAGCCAATCAAACTGGTTTTTATACCGTGTAATAAGTGATTATAAATTAATTTCCAGTAGAATTTTATATGAAAGGCTAGTTGGCAACACTGGTGGAGGACTACACTGTTGAAGCTAGACGGAATTTATTTTGCGAATATGTTGAAATTTATGCAAATTAAAGTTTTGCATACGAGCGGGGCATGTTTCAGTGCAGGCAAGAACATTCATATTTTTTCTTTTTGTATTTTGCAGTTTACACTTTTTTAAATTAAAAGAGTCAAGTGTGCTTGTTTCACAAAATACTATTTATTATGCCGCAGACTTTCCTGATTTGGTTATTACTGTAAAAAAAAGAAATGTTATAAAATATTGTAGTCCGTTTTGAAAAATAAAATATGTTAAAAGGTAATAATCACATTCAAACAAGGGTCATTACGAAATGTAGAATAGCGATTAAATATTAAGGATTATAAATTACAAAAATCTGTTTCAGGATTTGTTATTTAAGATTTTTCGTCACTATTAATAAGTTATAATGAATATTATAATTTCTATTTTAGCACTTTCAACTTTTAAATGAAAATATTTGAAGTTTCGGCATTGTACGTGGTACCGTTGCTAAAAGAAAAAATTGAAAACTCTTCTAGATAACAACAAAATATATTAAAAAGAAAAGAAAAAGAAATCTTAGCATATGAAATAATTAATGTTAGAATAAAAAAACGTCAGATATTTTCAGTTTTATTCTTTTGTAAAAATTAGATATATAAATTGTAATAATAACAACCTTTAATATGTAACTCAATTGACAGACTTTCTGGATTTCTGTTACTTCTTTGGGACATATATTTGATGTTATAATAAGTAACTGTACGGTTTCGGGAGCTGAGTACAGCCTTGTGTCTGAGTACAGTCATCATCCGACCGTGGAATATAAAATTGGGTTTGGTTATGTGAGGAAATCTGAACTTAAGCGAAGTATGAAGAGTAACTACAAATTTGAAAGGGCTGACTTTGGATTGGTGTACGACATGTCTCTTAATGTGCACTCGTCTTTTCTGGAAAATTCTGTGGATGTAATAAAGCAGTTCAACTATTTATAATGAAATATATAACATATTTAAAATATGCGTGTGACCGGTGTATGTAACAGATCATATCCTGTTTGGTATAACAAAACAATAATAAATGACCTGAAAAGAATGAATCGACCAAGAAATAAACTAAAAAAGAATGTATGTGAACTATGCCCAAAACCAAGAGTCATAACGTGTTAGAAGAAAAATGAAACAAAGTATAATACAGGCCCATAAAAATGATATAAATGAAGTTCAGTAGAATATATGTAATGATCCCAAGTATTTTTGGAATTACATTAACAATTAAAAAGAAACAAAACATATACCAAGCAGGATGTTCCTTAATGGAAGGCACTGAAAAGGAGGTGTGCGACGCCTTTGTTGAGTACTTTGGTAGGGTGTTTCTCTAAATGATGAGCTGCAGAGCACTTAGAATAGGCAAGGTAATTGGTCCCGATGGCATCCCACTTTATATAATTAAAGGTCTCATAGACGTATTTAGCTATCCACTGTAATATAAGCCAAAAAACCAATGTTTTTCCGACTAATTGGAAAAAAGTTAAATATTGCCGTTTTTAAAAAGAGCTTAAGAACTGACATAAAAAACTACAGACCAGTTGACGTGCTCTCTGCAATGGCCAAGATATTTGAGACAATCTCGTTTAAATCGATATGCAACTCGGTTACGCCAGTGATATCATCCGATCAGCAGGAGGTCATGAGAAGGAGGTCATGCGTGAGTAACTTATCGTGTGTAGTGAACACCATATCGGGAGCCTTATACAAACATGGCCAGGTGGATGTTATCTACAATGACTTTACCAATGCCTTTGATGTGGTGCCCCATTCAGTACTTTTGCAGAGGTTAGAATTGCAATATGGGTTCCATTCAAATTTATTACAGCTAATGTTGTCTTATTTAATTAATAATGTGTTGTTCTTAGAAGCCATACATCTCGTTCTTTTGTACCATCATTAAGGATTCCTCAAGGTTCCAACCTCGGTCCTCTTCTTTTTCTTATGTTTATCAACGATATCGCTGTCACATTTGATGCAAGTGATTCAAAAATTAAACTATTTGCTGACGATTTAAAGCTTTACAGAGTTGTAACCTCTTTGAATGGTTCTATTTTACTTCAATCTCATATAAATGAGTTAATTCACTGGTCAATAAAAAATAAGCTTCATTTTAACATAGACAAATATTCAGTACTATCATATACCAGGAAAACAAATCTATTAATTATGTGTACAACATGCGAAATACAACACTAAACTAAGTTAGCTAGATTAATAATTAGGGGATCACTTTGGATGAGCAGTCGACATCTAAAACACATAGAATCTATTTTTAGGGGGTCGTCTCAGACTTACGGCTTTATTGTTAGAAGCGCTAGGGACTTCAACGGCTATCAGTGTATAAAGGTATTATTTGAGATATTTATTCACGGCATTTTAGAGTATGGTAGTTCCTATCATCAGTGCCATAAATATAGCATTAAAAAAGTCCAAAACAAAGTGTAAAGATATATGTATTTTAAGGAATTAGGCCTATATGATTTTAACATTTCGAAGGAATTCTTACAGGAAAAATATTATATGAACGCATTAGCGAATAGAAGAAAAATTGCATTGCTATACTTATTTAAAGTATTAAATGATTTTACTGAAGATGGAGAGATATTGGAGTCATTAACCTTTAATGTGCCTATGAATAGTACTAGAAATCCAAATTTACTTAATTTGCCCCATATAAACTCTACTATTGCCCTTAATTCACCCTTATATAGAAGTTGTTGCTTATATAATACAATGCAATATGAATGTAATTTGTCTATGGACTGCCTTAGTGCTTTTAAATTTTTTTTTTATAAATTAGTACTGAAATTACTTTGTAATTAGATTTTTTAAATCTGTTAAGTGCCCATTAAATAAATAAATAAATATACTTAAAAAGTAACATAAGATTAATTAGTTAGTATTAAAAATATATAGGTGTTATATAAACAATACGATAAAAATAAGAGACTCGAATAGTAACAAAATATCATATCAGAGAATCATAGAATTCGTTCGATGACATTAAATTTTCTTAACAAAATTCAGGGCTTAGGACTCAAAACATGGTTTGAGTGTATGTGGGAGAAAACATAATTTAGGAATATTACCTATTTAATTTTTTCTCTTTTCGTATATTAGTTTCCAAATTTATTTTTAGTATTAGAATTTACAAAAAATAGACATATATTTGTATGCTTCTAAAAAATCGACCCACAACGTTCTTAATTTTTCATTCATAATAGGTAATATTTAAATTATTGGTACAGATATATTTTTATTTTTCATTTAAAAATGATGTGAATTTAAGGAAAAATTATTAGAATTTTTAAAAATATGATTTTCTGCCAGAATTTAAAAATTTGCAATTTTACATGACAAATGTATTTATAAATGTAAAACGATCTTTTGCGAAAACAAAGTGATTTTTGTTCTATTTTTAAGAATTGCGATTATAGACCAATTTATATCTGTATATATATATATATATATATATATATATATATATATATATATATATATATATATATAATAAGAAAAAGAAGTAATCTGGCGATTTCTAAACCTTCTGTCGTAGGCGTTTCGTGTCGAAAATAAGAAAATAGAATTTTCTAAAAAGTTCCAGACCTCCATTCATCGACGTCTCAACCTTCTTGATTTTGATAATTGGCCAATATGTCAAGATGCACGATTTTTATCTTCACATGAGGGCTTTTCGGAATTCGGTATACCAGAATCCACCCGTATTGGCTTTAAGGTTATAGCGAGTCTTCATTCTGTTGCTTTCTGTTTGTAGTCATCGCTGTACCTTTGCGAGAATGACCTGTAGGACGTTTTCTTTTGCAGTACCTTTCGCGGTCGCGGTCCCTCTCGACGTACCTTCTCGAGGATGATCTGTAGGACTTTCTTCTTTCGTAGTTCCTTTCACGGTCGCGGTCCCTCTCGATATATCTTCTCGAGGATGACCTTTACAACATTCTTCTTTCGAAGCCCCTTTTACGGTCATAGTCCCTCTCGTCTCGATCTCCACAGTCACCGCGAGAACTCCTTCTATCTCTTCCGTAACGGTCCTTTCTGTTATCGCCTCCACTAGCAGTAATTTCCATACAATCTCGGTAAAAGCGACCGTTGTATCCGCACTGGTAACAACGCATGTTATTCGAATAGTACCGGCGACTCTAACCTCTTCTTCTTGGTCTGGCATATGTCACTTTAATGCGACAACCACATACTTGAATTCCACCACAAGTCTTGACGGCAACTGCAGCATCTTTTTTATCTTTATAAACAGCAAATCCAAAACAGGGGATACTACTACTTAACCAGACTTCTTTAAGTTCACAAGAAACAAAGACTTTCTCCAAGTCGCTCCTACGAATTTTATTCCCTTATCAGCGATATGAAGCCGATAACTATCGGGATCACTGTCAGGAGCAGTAATACTAGTATAGCGGGTTTGTACATGTCTCTCTTGCCCACACTTTCAACAACGAATTCTATTTTTGCTATGGAAGGTTGTGTTTCTCGTGTTTTTCGTTCTTGCAACTCCCTCATTAGCTTCATAAAGATTTCCTCGTTGGTTTTGTGACCATTCTAGGAAACGTTGACTCTTCTTTTGATTCTTCCTTCAGGTCTGTTTGGCTGTTTCAAACTGAAGGGCATAAGCAAGAGTCTTGAAAATTTTCTTCAGTGGACCTATTCTTAGAGTTTGACTTGTTTCTGGATCGCGTATACCTTCGATAAAACTATTTATTGCTAACTCTTGCTTTATTTCTTCCGGATAGATTGGATAACTCTAATTTATTATTGTCATTATATCTGCCTCATATTCTTGAAGAGTTTCGTTGTATTTTTGTCTTCCTCTTTGTAGTTGGGCCTTATAAATTTCTTGGAGGTGTGCTTTCCGTAGCGCATCTCCAGAAAAGTAACAATGAATTTGAAATCATTCTATTTTTCTTTCCGAATGTTACGTAGATCCTCCATAGCTTCACCTCGTTATGCTAGAATTAGAGCACGTGCCTTCTCTGGTGGACTCCAATTATTGCCGGTGACGACGGCTTCGAATTGACAAACATAGGTAAGCCAAGATACTTTGCCGTTAAGGGCAGGTGGCTTCATCGTTCTAGTTGCAGGAACATCATCGACCTTTATTATACCTGTACTGGCTACCTTCTCGATTTGCAAATGTAACTGTTGCATCTCTTGTTCTATGCGTTTCATATATTCTTAGTTCATGTTTTCTTGGCTGGCTTTCAGTGTCATCAATTCTTGTTTCATATCATCTTGGCTTGTCTTTAATTCCTATTTCATATCGTCTTGGCTTGTTTTCAGTGTTATCAATTTTGTTCCAGACAGCCGGTCTTTAAACATACTATATTATTTAACAACTTTTTATTGTCACAATTTTGACAACTTGTCAAATAAATCAATTTATTTCAACGACGTCTCACATAAAACTGTCCATGAAGGCCGATCTGGACCCTTTATATATTCTTTTTCCGTTTACCGGATGTCTTATATTGCCAAAAAATCAACAATAAACAATCAGCCAAAAATGAGTTATTTCGTGTAAAACCTACATAAAATTAAATATTCTCTACAAAATCACTACCATCCGAGAAAAAGAAAAAAAAAGGGAAGGAAAGAAAAATAATGGAATATTTTTATGAAATTAGTTGGAACATTAAATAGATGTTTTCATTTTAGAGAGTTTTTTTTGTAGTTTTTAATTTAAAAGTTTGCACATTATACCTTTTATATCCAGTTTCGATATTATTATAAAGTTTAACGACATTATAAGAAAATGATTTTCTAAAAAATGAATCTTTATATTTTGGTATATTCAGTAAACAAGCCGATCTAATCACGATATTATCCAACTTTATACGAAAATAAGAAGCCCGGTGTAAAAATGTCATTAAATGAATTTCCCAAATTTGACTCATTGGTAACTAGCGTAAACTCTTAAGCTTGTCACTTACCCTTTCAAACCATCTCAAACCATAAACAAATTTACTTCGATTATTCTGGATCCTTTATATGCGGTTTCTAGTAATTACTTCCAGACAAAGTCCATAAACAATATTATCATAATAAAATAGTGAAAAAACGAGCAGTTAACAAAATTTAGGAAGTTCTTATTATTGTAAATAAATTTTAGAACACAATATAATTTCCGAAGCAAATTGTTTACGCTACTAGTAAACTTTCACTTACTATATAGAACTAAACCAAAATTTTTGCTACGTCTGAGTAAGGAATTATTTCATTATTAATGATAGGATTCAAATTATTTCCATTAATTTAGGATTATGAGAATACATAAAATGATTTACAATTTTTAAATCAATATTCATCAAGCGATAGACTTCATATGTGGCTGCAGCATCATAATTGTGATAAACCTGAGTATCATCAGCATATCCATCTATATTACTGGTAATAAGTTTTGAGTAAACACCAAATGTATATATTAAAAATAATAAGTGCCCTAACACAGAACCTTGAGGTGCTTCTAAGTAAGTCCCAATATTATCTCAAATTTTTTTATTAATGATAATTTTCTGAGTACGATCATGTAGCAAATTCTTAAAAATGTTCAACGAAGTGCCATCAAAACCAATTTGTTTAAGTTTAAAAATGAGAACTTTATAATCTACTGTGTCGAAAGCTTTAGAAAAGTCCATAAGCACTAAAGTTGTAATCTTACCGTTACCGACTGCTCTAATCATCTAAATCATCGTTGATATCTACAAATGCAGTGGTAGTACTGTGGGCCTTCCTAAAACCTGACTGCTCTTCTAGCTAAATATTATTAGTTAGATATCAAAATATTTCAGAATCCGCTACACATTCTACAGATTTTAGAAAGAACCACTAATATAATTATAGGTCTCAAACGCGAAAAAGAATATAGACTGTTTACTTTTGGCATTGGCTTCCTTTTGAAATGTGGGAAATAACCTCGTTTAAAACACAAATTTATTATATGGGTAATTTGTGGCGAGAGTTGTCACGCAATATTTAAAATAGGAAATATTCAGTTCATCGATGCCACTGGCCACTATCAAATCGAACGATTGAGTTTATAATCCTACTATTTCCTCGTTCAGTATTAAGCCTTGGAACAACAGAAATAATTATTAATTGCGTAGTGATATCACAATTTCCTGCCGTATTAGGATAACTTGGAAAAAATATATTTATATCATTTGGATTACTTAAGTCTACAGGAATATCAATCCTTTTATTAAATTTTATTTCCATAATGCGCAAGCCCTGCTACGTTTTTTTTATTACCTCCTGTGAATGTTGTACTTATAAAAGCGTTTTTTCCTTCGAATAGAAGCTAAAACAAAATTTCAAAGTTCTTTATTAAAATTAAAAAAAAAATGTTTTCTTTATCAGGTCGGAAACTTATCAGCTCACGCTTGTATAACTAGAGACCGGAGTTAAATAACTGACTCCAGCGACAAATTCTGTCGGAATAAAATAGTATGAAAAATATATTTATATCATTTGGATTACTTAAGTCTGCAGGAATATCAATCCTTTTATTAGATTTTATTTCTATAATACGCAAGCCCTGCTACGTTTTTTTTAATTACCTCCTTTGAATGTTGTACTTATAACAGCGTTTTTTCCTTCGAATAGAAGCTAAAACAAAATTTCAAAGTTCTTTATTAAAATTAAAAAAAAAATGTTTTCTTTATCAGGTCGGAAACTTATCAGCTCACGCTTGTATAACTAGAGACCGGAGTTAAATAACTGACTTCAGCGACGAATTATGTCGGAATAAAATAGTATAAAAAATATATTTATATCATTTGGATTACTTAAGTCTGCAGAAATGTCAATCCTTTTATTAGATTTTATTTCCATAATACGCAAGCCCTGCTACTTTTTTTTATTACCTCCTTTGAATGTTGTACTTATAAAAGCATTTTTTCCTTCGAATAGAAACTAAAACAAAATATCTTGTGAATCTTTTAAATGATTTGTTTCTTTATTTCATTATAATTTAATAAGATTTGTCAGCTAAGGTGCTTTTAGTTTAGTGACTCTGATTTTACCGATCGGAGAACCTTAAAGGCTGTTTTAATTGCAGTACTAAAAACGTACAATATTATGCATATAATAAAATGTACGCCAATCAATTGAGTCCAAACAATTCAAGTATATTTCAGTTAAAATTTTTAAAATGTCTTACCAGTATAAATTTTGCTGAAATCTTTATATTTAATAGTTAATAAACCAAGCGATCTTCCGAAAAATGAATATAAAGGCAATCAACTTGACTTATTATCTCGTTAGATGATAGGAAAATAGCATCAAGTAGAGATTCGTTTGTTCTCGTAATAGGTGTTGCTTCTTCAATAATTTGCAAAAACCCAAATGAATGTTAGTGAGTCACCTAAATTTAATAAATTTACGTTCATATCACCGACAATGGTAACAAAATCAGCTGTAGGGAGAATATTAGATAAAATATCATCCAATTATTGAATACGAAGCGCTTCAATTCAAGTTTGGCGCTCTATAAACTGAACCTAAAATAATTGGGTAAGATCGTAGACAAAGCATTAAAAATATATATTCAAACAAGCAGTCATCGTCAAAAAGCAACTCAGTGGCTTTAGATTTGCTACTGACAAACAACAATCGGTTTGTTCCAACCCGAGTCAGAAACAGTTTCTGACCGTCAGGATTCTGCACATTAACCTATTACACATTATATTTAAATTAATGTGCAGAATCCTGACGGTTAGAAACAGTTCCTGACGCGGGTTGGAACAAACCTAATACTACCACCCTCTGCGTGCTGTGCGTCGATCCTCTTTAAAAATTGGAAATTATTAACTCAACATTAAAGTTAATTCCAGGAGTAAGGTAGGTCTCACTCGTACAAAAAATGTTAAATTCATGACTTGTGACGACCTATCTAACATAATTTAAATGAGGTATTAGTGATCGCACTTTCAAATGCGCCAGCTTCATGTCTTTCAAAGGTTAAATAAATTTAAAGAGAGAGATAAAAAATAGAAAAAAATTAAGGAATATAAGCACAGTATTAATATATATTAACAATTATATAACATGAGAGAAAATGAATCACAATCACAGTCTTTCAAATATTAAAACACTTTCAACTTCGAACCAAAAATTTCTGATCTCTTTGTAGGCGGACGCAAATTTCGTGTATGCACACTACTTGTCAAACCTATGTGTACAGGGTCGATCGCTTTAGATGTTTTTATATGCTATCTGGGAAACCATGAAAGATTTTAAAAATTTGATAAAGTAGTCCCGCGCTTTTTTTTTGAGAAAATTATAATGGGGAAAATAAGTTACAGCTATTGTGATCGGTTTCGGATTTTCAGGATGATTTTCGAATTTTTCCATTTTCTAAAATGCCCTATATTTTATTTTGTCAAAGTAACTACGATAAATCCTTCGATCATAACCTATAGATTTAATAAACAATAGATTTGTTTGAAGGCTGTTTAGGGTCGGTGGAGAAGAGAATTTTTTGATGTTTGACAGACATAAACATGTTTACTTATCATTTCTTTCAGTTTAATTGCTTGTCGTGACTCTTTTCAGTCTTTTTAAGCGTTAGAAATTACTATAAATGCAAAGTTTACAATTAATATTAACAAAAAGAGGATTACTTATTTTCATTGGTAAATATTGCTAGATATTGTATACACATTAAAAATAACAATTATAATAATTTAGACAACCATATATTTATACTTTTGTCAAGGGTGCTTTTTATAGAGGTATAGAACTTTAAGTTGGCAACACTTTTTTAACTGGCGGCCATTTTGTCAGCTGTCAAGTGATTTATGTTTAGTTTGGTTTGGCATTTCAACATGAATAGACTGATGCCTGAACAACGTTTCCAAATTGTGCAAATTTATTTTGAAAATCATGGTTGTGGTCGAAATACGTATCGCGCACTACGTCCATTTTACGGTCAACATAATCGTCCATCAGAACAATTAATTCGATTAACTATGGAACGTTTTTGCACCACGTTTACTCTAAATGATAATACGCATCCACAGAGACGTCGTACAGTGCGTACAGAAGAAGTCATTGCTGCTGTAGAGCGTAGCGTAGAGGAAGACCCGAATCAGTCTATCCGCAATCGTGCACAGGAATTGGATATGTGTCCATTCACTTTATGGAAGATTTTGCGGAAAGATCTTGGTTTGCGTGCTTACAAAATCCAACTCGTGCAAGAATTGAAGCCACACGATCACCTAGCAAGGCGTAGATTCGGTGAATGGGCCCAAAACAAGATTGCCGTTGATCCCGATTTTCATAAGCGAATTTTGTTTAGCTATAAAGCTCACTTTTGTTTGAATGGATACGTCAATAAACAAAACTGCCGTATTTGGAGTGATGATAATCCTCAAGTGTATGTTGAGACACCGTTACATCCAGAAAAACTGACTGTTTGGTGTGCTTTATAGGCTGGTGGAATCATTGATCCGTACTTCTTTAAAAACGATGCTGGTCAGAATGTTACAGTCAATGGTGACCACTATAGAGCCATGATTACTGACTTTTTCGTTCATCAATTGAACAACCATGATGTGCAGGAGTTGTGGTTTCAACAAGACGGCGCAACATGTCACACAGCTCGTGCCATAATTGATTTATTGAAGGAAATGTTTGGTAACCGCATAGTTTCACGTTTCGGACCCGTGAATTGTCCTCCAAGATTCTGCGACTTAACGCCGCTAGACTATTTTCTGTGGGGATATGTGAAGTCGCTAGTCTACGCCGATAAGCCCGAAACGATTGATCACTTGGAGGACAACATTCGCCGCATTATTACCGATATACGGCCACAAATGTTGGAAAAAGTCATCGAAAATTGGACCTCCAGATTAGACTACGTCCGAGCCAGCCGTGGCGGTCATATGCCAGAAGTCATATTTAAATTATAATGCCAGAAGGTTATCTTTCGAATAAAGTAAATTTCATGTCAGTTTAAAAAATTCATCTTTGTTTTATTCTATTTAAAAGTTCTATACCTCTATAAAAAACACCCTTTATATTTAAAATAGACGTACCAGTTATCATATGGTACTTGTTTAAATAATACAATTAGAAAAGGATGGCATAAAATTAGCATTTGTGTACCAAGAAATTAAATATCTACTGTTTATCAACACTTTTCCAAATATAAATAAAAATATTATTACGTTATTCAGCGTTCAAACAACCGGGCTCTAGTTCTGACGTTATTCTAATTCTACAATAGTATGTTCGTAGCATTAAATTAATAAGGCATTCTTAAGGTACTTTTTTCTGTAGAATATAGTGGCTTAGTCAGATTCTTAATTTAAGATTTAATTACGGGCATATAATATTAAGTTTTAGTTTTTTAAATGGAACACCCTGTATTTTTAACATCGTCTTGATGTATTTTGCATTTTTTTGAGAATTTATTGTATTGTCAATATAAATTGAAAACAAACAGGTTAAAAACAAGATAATAGCCATATTACAAACTGTTTGGGTAATATGAACTTTTCCTTCATATCTATCAAATCGACTAGTTTTCTCAGTAATAAAGGATCTGTTATACTAGTGATGGGCTATACTTCCGGTCATAGCATGATTCGATATAGTAAAAAATTTCCTTTATTTTTCTTTGTATGGTTATCTATAACTTTTTAAAAGTAGATTTAAATATTGCTGAAACTTTTCTTAGCTAATAATTAAAAAAAGCTTACTTATTAAAATTATTGGCTTTTATATTGTATTTTTTTTTTCTCAAAGCTGTACAAAGTGTGTTCATTGTTTTATTCGTAAGCAGATTATCAAAACAAACAAAAAATATTTCTGTACGTAAAAAGTCCCCTGTTTTATTTCTAAGTAGATTATCAAAAAATAAACAAAGTAAAGGTCCCTCTGTGCGACGCGTATTTAAATTTAAGTAAAGTAAATAATATGTAAAAGCTTCTTTTGCAGAAAATAAATTTAATAATGTAAAACGACTTGCATGTTATAATTCAAAAAAAGAATCACAAAGCAGCATAATAAACAAAAGTTGAAGTGAATTCGTTTTTTATTTCCATTTTTTTTATACAATGCTGCTTTTGTACAGGCGGGTACAGGCTAACTCACCTAAAATATGTTTTTACTTTATTTCGAAAATCTTATAATGTAGATTTCTATTGGTAGTTTTGTTCTCATCATATTTATATTACATAAAACATATTATTTTAAGTGAAATAGTTTTCTTGGGGTGTCTAGTGTATAAATTGTTTTGGTTATCGATCTCCGTTCATACATAGCACATACCGATACAATTTCAGTTGACTTATTACTATCATTTACTTATTATTTCGCTGATTCTGTCATTTTTGATTTCCCTGCGGCTCGTCTCCTTTTTGATCCTTGAACTGCTATATCTTACTAATATATAGGATATTCCAAATTCGATATTTTTATGGACTTTCTCGTTAACGATTAAAGTTAGCAAAAAACTAATGTAGCATTCATTTGTTTTGAAAATACATGGAAAAATTCAACGGTGTAATCGCAACTTTAATACGAGGTGTGGTTAAAAAGTTATTCATCCCAATTTGGTAATTTCAAATGGAACATCCTATATTTTTTATATGAAAAGGTTTTTAATTATATTTATAATAATATAATAATATACCACACTGTATGTCAAAATAAAAAGGTGAGCTGGTGTTGTAGTAATGCCCCTGATATTAAGGGCATATAACTAACGAACTATTTCGAGCACTGTGAAAATATTAGGATGTTTCGTCCCAGGATCGGTGGTGGACTCATCAGTGGGATCCACCGATGCCTTTTCCAGACATCCTAATATTTTGACGGTGGTCGAAATAGTTTGTTAGTTATACGCCCTTAACATCAGGGGAATTACTACGACATGGCGCCCGAGCAGGGACGGAGGAAGATAAGGGTCTAAACCGCCGTTGGCTTGGATTAAGCCTGACCGGATACTTGGAAGACCACCTAGGATATCAGCCCCACATTTCTCTTATCAGGCCTGTGCTTCTACAGCTTGGACTTTCTACGATAGTCAAAGTCGGACAAGCAAATGGTTTAGGGGGGGGGGCATGTTGTGGTAAGAACATCCCACCGTTGTTCTCCGACAAATTTGGCTTAAGTAGTAGTTCCAAGTTGTGGAAAGCATGACAAGAATATCTGGGAAAGGCATCGATGGATCTCATTGATGAGTCCACCATCGATGCCGGGACGAAACATCCTAACATTTTGACGGTGGTCGAAATAGTTCATTAGTTATATGCCCTTTATATCAGGAGCATTACTACGACACTGGATTTTGCAATTTTTTCATTAAAAATCGTAGTAGATCATGAATAAAAAACAAAAGAAGGTGTTCATTCGAACTTAAAGATATACGAGTATTTTCAAATAAATTGAGTTTGTTATAGAAAACAAAAAAAAATAGTGTGCAGATATGCCATATAAATTAATGACGATGTTTATTTTGGTGAAGTTCTGCTTCCTTATAATTATTAAAAATGAGTTATGAAAATTACGAGAACTATGATATGATGTGTGTATATAGAAAGCAAGAAAAATCAAGAAAATGTTCTTAATCTATATTTTCAACGTTTTCCAGATATGAGTTAACCTTTTTTTAAAAGACTTGAAAAAAATTTGAAAATTTTTGTTAGTTTTAATAAACGGAGGCCACATAAATATTTTATAGAAAATAAATAAAATGTGAAATAAATGTTCTTGGATACACGGAAGCCCAAATTCAAGTAAGACTGTAGTCAGTCATTATCTAAACCGGAAGAAAGTGATAAAAATTAAATATTTTAAAATTATACGAATTGAAGTTTTAGCACGGAAAGCGAACATATATAGCTAAAATAGGAAAAGAAGTAGGAATTTCAAAAATAAGTCTCAAAAAATACTGAAGAATAACCACTATTTTCCTTGCAAAGTAAATATGATGCAATATCTAGGCCTTGGAGAGGGCGAAAGAACACTGCAGTTTTTTTACTGGTTTTTAAATAAATGTAACGAAATACCTACTTTTTATAATAATATTGTTTGTCTGATGAGGCAATAATTATAAGTAATGATATATTAAACCGACATAAAGAAGATATTGGAGCAATATTAACTTTATAGAGTGCGAGAACGCCAGATTTTCTTATAACATAAGTTGTCTTTTTAAAAGCTCATTAGCTTATTTATCATATTTTCGAAAAAAATCTCAATATAAAGGTTCACATTAATATATTAGAAATTAATATTACGAATTTATTGAATGATTGGTAAAACGACTTAATATTTATGGGCAACAAAATGATGTTCCTAGTCATAATACCTTAATAATAGAATATGCTCTCGGGACCAAACACCACTGGATTTTTTTCAGAAAATTAAAACTGTAAGGAAACCATTAATACTCAGAAACAACTTCTTGAACTAATTCACAAAGCATTTAGAAAAGTTGTCAAAAGTATATTGTCAAAAATAGGGACCCATTTGAGTTTCTTCTTTGCCAGTTTTTTTTTAAAGGATATCGCTTCACTGTTAAAAATAACCTTAAATTTAATGCCAATTTAATGTTCATTCTACATCAAGTTTAATGATTTTGTATTAAAAATCGTGAATAATTTACATTTACTTTGAATTTAAAGCAATTCATTCAAATATTATTTGATTGTACATTAAATTTGATTAAATGGTATCTTAAACAACAAAATAACTAAAAAGATATTTTAACTTCGATACATTAAAATTAATTCCCATATACCCTACTACTAAAGAAATTTACATTGTTATTCAATATACATTGCATGAGATTCCGGGAGATGACGCAACTTGTATTGAACTTTTTGTTTAATATGATACAAGTTACTTAAAGGGCTTAATTTTCTTGTGGTGAGGTGTACATGTCTGCCCTGTACTCACAGGAATCAAAGAGTTCAAAACCGGTTTAGATGGCGGACATTACCTATGAGAAAAATGTCCGCCTTTTCCTGGTAGTTTCAGAAATTTTTGAACTCATATTAATGTTGGTACATTAAATATGTGATAACATATCTCAAATTCAATAAACACTGGCTGTATATTTAATGTACACGGTCACCTTAAAAAGTAATGATTAATCTTTAAATTTATTGTATGATTACCTTAAATTTAATGAAATAAATTAATTTAGATTAGTGGAAATTGTTACATTAAATGCATTTAATAAACGTTTATGGAATTTGCTTTCAGAAATATTTTTTTAAATAATAAGGTTACAGGGCATTATAAAAATTGTCAACTTTTATATCTTACACATTTTTAAGTTCTGTTTTAGTTTCCCTAAAAACAGCTCTTGAATGCAACATTAGTTTTTTTGCTAACTTTAATAGTTTAACGAGCCCATAAAAGTATCGAATTACGGATACTCTGTACATTACTAGGCCCTTAACAATGGTCTTATATATTCGATATTTATTTGACTTTGATATTGTAAAAATCGTAATTAAGCTTAAAGAGTGTTCCCCCAAATGAAGAGGCTGTTCCCGATAATTATGTAAATAAAGATCTTCAATTTTTAAACTTCATGTAATGTAAACTGCTCCAATGTTTCAGCTAATGTTTTAATCTGTAACTAAATTTATTCTTGTTTTCTCCTGAATACACTCCAGTTTGTAACGAAATTCAATTAACCTCTTTATTATTTAAACTCCCCTTATCAATACAATCCCAATGAGTCGCAATCTGAAAACCAAAATGTGACTAGTCGCACACAGAAAAACTACAATACTACAATATTGAAACTATGAAAGTTCCAAAAAAAACTTATAACTAACCTTCGAACATACCCCTATAGAATTAGCATTACGTCAGAACTCGGGCCCGGTTGTTTGAACGCTGAATAACGTAATACTATTTCTATTTATATTTGAAAAAGTGTTGATAAACAGTAAATATTTCGTCTCTTGGTACACACATACCGATTTTATGCTATCCTTTTCTAATTGCATTATTTAAAAGAGTATCATATGATGATCGGTACGTCAATTCTAAAAATGAATTTATGGTTGCCTAAATTATTATTATTATTGTTATTTTCAATATGTAAACAATATCTAACAATATTCACCAATAAAAATAAGTTCTCTTTTTGTTAATATTAATTGCAAACTTCGCATTTATAGTAATTTCTAACATTTAAAAACACTGAAAAAAGCCACGACAAGCAATTAAACTGAAAGAAATGATAAGTAAACATGTTTATGTCTGTCAAACATCAAAAAAGCGTCTTCCCCACCGACCATAAACAGTCTATTGTTGTTTAAATCGATAGAGTATGATCGAAGTAACTAACACAATTTAATGTGTAATTTTTACCAAGAATTACGATTTTTACAATATCAAAGTCAAATAAATATCGAATATATAAGACCATTGTTAAGGGCCTAGTAATGTACAGAGTATCCGTAATTCGATACTTTTATGGGCTCGTTAAACTATTAAAGTTAGCAAAAAAACTAATGTTGCATTCAAGAGCTGTTTTTAGGGAAACTAAAACAGAACTTAAAAATGTGTAAGATATAAAAGTTGACAATTTTTATAATGCCCTGTAACCTTATTATTAAAAAAAATAATGCTGAAAGCTGATGTTTGATTATTTGCTAATCAGTTACCTTGTATCGTAATATATAGTCAGCAAAAGCACACAATATGTTTAACTATTATACAGGAAGTTGCATAATTAAAGTTTATCAATCCTTATTGGTGACAATATTTTAATTTCAAATTAGAAATTTTGATTATATTGCATTATATCTTCTCGGAGTATTCAAGATGTTATATTTGAGAATGTGTTAAAAATCTATATTTTGAATGTACTGGTAATTGCATTTAGACATAGACTACCGTATAGAAGCTTAACTATTTTATTTAAATTGTAAAAACGTTTTAATATAAAAATAATATGATTTATATAATATAAATAGGACGGTAGCAAAACTACCAATAGAAATCTGTTACAAAAATTTTACTAAAAAGAAATTGAAATAAGAATATCAGGAAAAAACATGTTTTGTGTGGGTTAGTCGGAACTCGCTTTTACAAAAGCAGCATTGCAGAAAAAAGGAGATAAATAACATTTTTATAAAAAAATTGAACCGACTTCTAAAAGTGCGCTAGAAAGTAAAAAATAACTATAAATATTTATATGAAATTGAACTTTTTGAAGTCGGCGCTAAACTAATACTCAATTAAGTGTGACTCGCATAAACAGATTAAAAATACTTTATTTGCAATTGCTTTCTTACGATAATTTGTGTATATTAGTAGTTATTTATTTCATTTACAAATAATTTGGCGCCGACTTCAAAAAGTTTAATTTCATATAAAAAATTATAGTTGTTTTTCACTTTTTAGCGCTTTTTTAGTAGTCGGTTCAATTTTTTAATAAAAATGTTATTTTTCTATTTTTAGTTTTAGAATTCATTATAATATCCATAAATTATTTGAACTAAGTATTAACCGAGATTAGTGTACCTCGCAATGAATACAAGGTAGCAAGAAAGTACCCATTTTATCCAAAGTTGTAAAATTAATTTTAGATTAGTAATATAGGCCCCAAAACCTTCCAATATCGATGTTTAAAGAACCTGAGATGTAAATTTATTAGCTCGGAATATTTTATACTGCATATTGAGTTTGTGTACGCCTCAAGAACCCCACAATATCAATTTTCAATATTTAAAGAACCTGAGATGTAAATTTCTTAGTTCGATATATTCTATACTCCATATTGAGTTTGTATACGCCTCAAGAACCCCGCAATATCAATTGTATATAAAATCGGAATATGTAAAATTTTCTGTCCCTTATATTGTATCTTATCAACCTAATAGTTATAAAAAATTAACTTCATATTCATAATATACGGGCCCGAAAACTCTCTTATATCAAATCTGAAAAAATGCGAATAAGGTAAAATTTTCAACCCACCATATTGCATCCGCTATACTGAATTTCAAAAAAATTATTTTAAGTCTTAATTTAATCTAACTAAACCCTTCAAAGCACCTTAGTACCAATTTTGGATGAAATCCGGAAATTTAAAATTTCTAGACTTATATTTGCTATTTACATCCTCAAAAACGATTCAGTCCCTTCTTTGAACAAAATCGTAAAAAGTAAAATTTTTAGTTCGCTATCTTGGATTTGCCATATTGAATCCTGAAAAGATACTTTTAAATTCATAATTTACATTCTCAAGTACCTCCTATATCACTTTGTAAAATTTTTAGGACACCATATTGAATCTGCGAGATTGAGTTTTTCAAAAAAATATTTTAAATTCATAATTAACACTAACAAAAATACCCCACTACTGATTTTAGACAAAATCGGGAGATCTAGAATTTTTTATCCGCCATCTTGGATCCGCCGTATCTATTTTTTTTAAAATAATTTCAGATTCGTAATGTGTGATCCCAAAAACTCTCCCATATCAATTTTGAAAAAAATCGGACAAAATTAATTTTTTTGGCCGCCATATTGTCAGCGCCATCTTGGATATTACTGACCAATTTCATCCAAAAAAATATGGGATCACCGCAGCAACTTCCTGAACATAACTTAAAAAATTTCGTTCAAATCAATGCCGCCGTTCCGGAGTAATCGGTGTACATACATAAAAAAAAACATACATAGTCGACGAATTGAGAGCCTCCTTCTTTTAGAAGTCGGTTAAAAATGAATTGACTTTAACTTTGGTTTATTAAGCTTCTTTGTGAATCTTTTTTTGAATTATAACATGCAAGTCGTTTTACATTGTTAAATTTATTTTCTGCAAAAGAAGCTTTTACATATTGTTTATTTTACTTTAATTTAAATACCCGTCGCACAGGGAGAACTTTACTTTGTTTGTTTTTTGATAATCTACTTATAAATAAAACAAAGGACTTTTTACGTACAAAAGTATTTTTTATTTGTTTTAGTAATCTGCTTATGAATAAAAAAATGAACATACTTTGCCCAGCTTTGAGAAGAAGAAATACAACATAAAAGACAATAATTTAAACAGCAACATATCTCCTAAAGCTTTTCATTATTAGCTAAGACAAGTTTTAACAATATATAAATATACTCATAAAAAGTTATAGAGGGCTATACAAAGAAAAATAAAATAAGTTTTGTTTCGAAAAGGGCATATCGAAAGGTTTCCACGTGCTACACTGGACAGTATAATCGGAAGCGAAGCATTTGAAGCCCGTCACTGGTATAACGGATTTTGTCGAGGTTTCCATTTATTTTATATACTCTGAGTACTGAGAGATACTTGACGCAAAAGTACATATATCGGGACCTCGTAATATGGCTAAGTAAATCATCTAATAAGTAAAATGGTATACATATGCGGTTAGTGTACGAGCCTCCTCTGTACGCATAGGTTTGACAAGTTACGTGCCATACACGAAGTTTTCTTCCGCTTGCCAAATATTTTCTGGCAGGTCAGTTATTTTCTGTTCGAATTTAAAATTGTTACAAAACACTAGGAGATTATGACTCTACATTTTTTTCCTCTGTATGAGTATTTGAGAGAGAAACTGGAGTAGTTGATTCACTAATTACTGGATACTGAGGAAGTGGTGAATATATTGCAGTGGCGGCTAATGCGTAAGTACTGCAGAGCTGCAGAACCACTAACATTTTTAGGCTAAAAGCATTCTTCTAAATATCCTATAAAATATTTTATAAACAAGCCGCTATGATTTCTGGAACGCAATTAAGTCGAGTCGAGAATTCGTTAAAAAAGCGAAAATAATTTATACTAGAACACAGCTGAAAATGTATGAACGAATGCTTCAAAGAAGAAATGCAATGGAGACAGAATAACGTTGGTATGTCTGATTATATCTAATTGATGCCAAGTGCTTGACGCGTGTGGCCAGGGCCGGCGATCCGTTCCATTCGGTCATACGAAATATTGCAATAGGAAGACGTTCGTTCGATTCTAATTACGTTTGAAACTAGTTTGGTCAACTTCGAGTTCACAGATAGAATACTGCTTCCCTTCTTACACCCGCCCCGCCCCTCGTCTATGATTTAATATACCTCTTTTAAGTGTAAACGGGTTCTGCAGTTTTGGCAGTTAAATCTGTTTGTTAGCGCCATGTGTGTGCGTTAAAAGAACTGTTAAAACTTATTAAAATCGGGTAATCGAGAGGGTGTAGTATATTCGATATTTATATTTTAATAAATGTAAAAAAATATGTTTTGAATTTACTTATGAAGAAAAAATAAAACTGAAGAAGGAAGGATGTCTTTTACCAGATCTTTTGATTGAAAAAGTAGGGCCGAACTGATGAAAATCCTACAAAAGACAATTTAATCGAGACATATATTTTAGAAATGACTGGATATCTAACTGTAATAGAAAAAATACACTTTTTTCTTTTCCATGTGTATTTCTTGGAGGATATAATCCTGGACACAAATTAGTGTAATCGACCTATCGTATTTAAGCGAAAAAGTAAAAAGGTATGAGTTACCTAAAAAATAATTTACAATGATATGGAATTTGCTTTGCTAGGGACTGTTAATATAAGAGAACAATTAGATTCGGCGTATTGGATGAATATTCGGAAATTTAACGTGTGTTACAAGAAATAAGTATGTTTTATAAAAAATCATTGATTGTATAAAATTTTGTAGTATATTTGAGTTGGCTCTTCGGGAGCACGATAAAATCGAACAATCTGACAATTCGGGTATTTTTCGTGACATAATAAATTTCACACTGTCAAACTTGAAAAAATACTAGCGGAAAATTTAAAACACTCTACAGTGTTCAAAGAAATTTCTAAGGAAATTTAAAATGACCTGTTAGATTATATGTTAGAGATATGTCATGAAATAATTTTGTCCGACATTCGCGAATCCTCATATTTCCAATTATAGCGGACGAAACAACAGATGTGTCAGCAAAGTCTCAGTTAGTCACAATATTTAGATATTGCTGGAATGAAAAACTCGTAGAGTCTTCTGGACCTATTTAGAGCCTTCAAACTTAGTTGCATAAATTCTAATCAAAGATATTTCAAAAAATTAAAAAAAAAAATTAATTGCTCGTAGTTATGACGAAGCGGCTGTAATGAGTGGGTGAAGTATAGGAGTGCAGGCAAGGATTAAGAAAAAGTATCATTATGTACACTTTGTACACTACTATGCTCAGTTTAATTTGGTAATGTCAAAAGCTGCTTCTGAAGGTTCACAAATTCGACTTTTTTTTGGAAATTTACAAGAAATCTGCTTTTTTTTTTAAATTCCTTCAACGTGTAGCAGTGTTAAATAAAACCGTTGAATGACATGCTCCTCATGGTGCTTCAACTCTCTGAAATTTTATTATTAGAACCATCAATGTCGTTTTTGAACACCGCGAATCATTTATTGAATCCATGGTGGAAATAGAAGAAAGTTTTAATAATCAAACAGCTTGTAGTGCCGCGTTCTCCATTAGAAGATTATTTGTAGATGCAAATTTAATTTTTTGTTAACACTTTTTCGTAAAGTGATGCCCGACGTTGACATTTTATTTAATGAGCTGCAAAAAAGGAAAACGGATCCATTAGAAATAAGCGAGAAAATATTGCTAACGAAGCTTCTAATTCATGCAGTGAACTGATGCCCGCCAAAACAAAAGCAAGAAATGATAGTAAATCGGACCATCGAATTGCTGCAATAGAAGTTTGTGATATAATAATAAACTGTTCAAAAGATCACTTTGATTTGAAAGATCACTTATTGGCGGCGTTATTCTACTTCGATCAATTTAGTAAATATTAAAGATCTTGTCCTGATGATACATTAAATTTAACATGTTTCGCATACACAAATTTTGATAAGGAACGTCTGAAAACTGAATTATCTGTTATTTATGGCAGGGTAGATTGTAGAGAAATAAGTAAGGCAATAGCTTTTTTGAAATTTTTAATTAAAAATAATTTATCAAGAAACAAAAAAACTACTGGAAATTTTGATTACCATACTATGAATAAAGCAGAAGCTGAACGATCTTTCTCTACTTTAAAAAGAATAAAGACTTTCTTAAGAAATTTCATGACTGAATATCGCCTGGTGGCTTTATCGATGTTGGCGATTGAAAAGAAGCTAATTAGTGAAACTCCAGATTTTAATAAACGTGTCATAATAAATCGAAGAATCAATTTAATAAACAAAAAGTAATTTTTGGACGATAGTGAATTTTTGATTAGTGTAAATAGTAAAAACATAAAATTGTATTTGTTTGTAAGTATATAGAAAACTTATTATCAAACATTTTTTATGCATAGACGAGTATGCAGTGTAGTGTACAAAGTACTAAATTTTAAGCCCTATGTGGATTTCTAACAGAAATTTGCAAGTTTCTTTTCGTCGCCTTAAAATTTAAATGAAGTGCAGAACCCATAATTTTTATGGTCACGAGCCGTCACTGGTATATTGCATTAGTATAAAACAAGAGAATTTATAAATAGTAAGTATATATGAAAATAAACAGTTTATTTCTAATAAGGATGATTTGATTGACTGACTGATTTTAGAATTTGGGCATATCAACATCGTTAGCTCATTAGGGCAGTCTAATATGGAAAAGATATTTGTACAGGGTCACTAAGATAGTCTATATCAAATTGTGAAATCATGCTACTGAAATGCGGGTATAAAAGTGCGAAAGTGGATTAATATTAATTGTAGAAGGAAAATATATAATTCATGTAATTTCCTTCTACAATATAGTTATATCTATATTTATATGTCATTGAATTGAATTTATAACTACTGCACGATTATTACTGAATTTTACGTACCTATGACTAATATATTAATCGTTTAAAATCTCAATGAATTATAATATGTGTAATTTATAATTCATTTATAATAAATTAGATTTTAGAAATGTAATTATTAATTTTGGCAAAAGCTATATGGTGATTTCGTCATAAAATTTGTGTTTTAGTTCCAATTTTATAGCAAGAAGGCGTAACTTATTTTTAACTTGAGTGTGGTAAGGGAACGTCAGTGGTTTAAATCGCACGTGTGACTTATAATTAGTAAGCTCATAATGCGACTCGACTATTCATAAATCTTAAAAGTACCTGGTATCGATAATATCCTCCAAAAATTTATTTAAACTTGACCTGTTCAACTACTGAACCGTATTCTAGTTTTCGTTCTGTTCTGCCTCGCTTCTCGGTATTTAAGATTACATCTTCTAGTAAAATCAGTTTGGTGAATTCAACATGAAATTAAGATAATAAAACTTTGCTTCTACAATATAGTTATATCTGCATTTATATACTATTGCACTGGAATTATAACTATTGCATCATTATCACTGAATCTTACTTACCTACTTACCTTTCACTAATATAATAATCGTTTAAAACCTCATTGAATTATCTTCTTCTTCTTCCTCTTGTTATGGGCTTACATCCTGTTTTTTCCATCTCAATCATTCATCTCATTTGATGTTGAAATCCAGGACTCTCTCCATCTTTTAGGTGGTCTACCTATTGGTTTTCTGGTTTCCGGTGTTCCATCTCGGGCGATTCTCGCTATGCTATTTTGCGCCATTCTTCCTACGTGCTCATTCCAGGCTCTTCTGCGCTTTCGTCCCCATCTTACTATATCCTGCATTCCATGTTCCTCGCGTATTGTTGAATTGCGTATGTGATCTCTTAATGTGTATCCCGATATTCTTCTTAGTACTTTCATTTCGGCAGTTCTTAGAATTGATTTTGTTTTTGTGTTGTCAGCTCTCGTCTCCATTGCGTACGTCATTATCGGTCGAATACAGGTCTTGTAGATCTTTGTTTTTGCGTCCTTGCTCATATATGTGTTGTGCCATATTATATCCGCCAGGCATCCTGAGATTCTATTTGCCTTGTTTACTTGGTTCCTTACTTCTCTTGTTCTGTCTTGGTTTGCGGATATCTCAACTCCTAAGTAATTAAAGGTCATGAGTTGTTCTATTGGTTTGTCATCCACTACTAGTTTGCATCTTAAGGGCACTTTGCTTATTACAATTGACTTAGTTTTATCGATGGATATTTTCATGTTGAATTGCTTGTTTATGGTGTGGAATGCAAATAGAAGTCTTTGGAGGTCGTCTTCATTTTCCGAGACTATGACGGCGTCATCAGCGTAACATATTATTGTTATTTCCCCGGTATTCATTCTGTACCCTGGTGCCGCTCTTTTGACGTTCTCAATTATTTGGTCCATTACTATGTTAAACAGTAATGGACTCAGATAATCCCCCTGTCGTATGCCCGACGCTATCGGCACATCCTTAGTTAGGTTGCCGCTTACTGAGATTTGTGTTGTGGTGTTGGAGTTTAGCTGTTCAACTATGTTAATTAAATTGTTTGGGATGCCTTTAATTCGCATTATTTGCAGAATATCATCCAGTCTCATCCTATCAAAGGCTTTAGTGAGATCTATAAAGCACATAAAAGCCGGCTTAGTAAATTCAATAGATTTCTCTGCTATCTGTCTTACGATGAATATGGCATCTACTGTAGATCTGTTTTTGCGGAAACCTTGCTGTTCTTCTGATATTCTGCAATAGTCAGTTAATAACTTCAAGGATTTTGGTGAATAATTTCATTATTGAATTTAATAAAGTTATTCCTCTATAGTTTTCCGTGATCTTCCTATCACCCTTCTTGAAAATAGGTACTGTTATACTTTTCTTCCAATCTCGGGGTATCTGTTGGTCTTTAATTATTTTGTTAAAGAGTTTTGCTAGTTCTTCGTGTAATGCATTTCCACCATATTTAATTAGTTCGTTGGTGTATTCGTCATATTCAGATGCATTTTCGGGTGGGTAGTTCTGTTGTGATTGATCTGTATTTCTATATAGTGTTTTAAAGTGTTCTTCTCATTCGTGCTCAGAAATTTTTTGGGATTGTGTATATTCGTTTATATCCTGTTTCCTTCTTCTGATCATGTTCCATACCTTCTTTTGTGCCCCGTAGAAGTCATGTTCCATATCTACTGTGAACCTTCGCCAATATTCGTTTTTGATTTGTCTTATGTCGGCGTTTACTCTGTTTCTTATTTATTTTTATCGATTGTGTTCTGTTTCTGACTTGTTAGTTCTGTATCGGAGGTAAGCCTGTCGTTTCTCTGCTGCCAATGATTTCACCTCAGGAGTATACCAGTGCTTAGCTGACGGCTTAGAATTTGTGTTGACTTCTCTGTGTCCCAATGCATCCTCGGCCGATTTATCTACATTTCCTCTGATTTTTCCCCAGCTTTCTTCAACATCATCTGAATCTTTACTAGAGTTGTCTTTGATCTTTTCGGCAAGTCCCTTTTTATACAAGTCTTTGGTTGATTCATCACTTACCGATTCAATGTTTAATTTATTTTTAATATTCGGTGGCCTTTTCTTTTTGTGTTGTATTTTAAGTCTTAATTTGCATAGTACCAATCTATGATCGGATTTTATTTCTGCAGATGTTAAGCTACGGACGTCTAATACTTGTGTTGGATGTAAAACTTTATTTGATATCGCATAATCTATTATTGAATTTTGTCCTCTGGTATTTTGCCAGGTTATTTTGTGTTGAGGCTTATGGGGGAAGAATGTATTATTTATTCTCATGTTGTTGCTTGTGCAGAAATCAATCAAGATTTCGCCATTTTCGTTAATATGGTCTTCGTTGTACTTGTTTTTGATCCCATCTATCACTTCATTGCCTATTCTTGCATTCAGGTCACCCAATATTAGAGTTTTTTCATTCGATGGTATTTTGTGGATTTCCGTTTGCATTGTCTCATAAAAGGTTTCTGTTTCTTCTTTTTTCCTGCTGCTGTCTGGGGTATATACACTGAGGATATGAATTTTTTCTGAGCCTGTTTTCAATGTGATCCAAAGAATGCGTTCGTTGACGTAGTGGATGTCATCAATATGATCTTCGTATTTCTCAGCTATCAATATCGCTACTCCAGCTATTGCTCTTTTTTGTTTCTCCACTCCACTATATACTAATATGAATCCAGGTACTTTTAGGGTGCTCTTGCCTTTTCGTTTGGTTTCGGAAATTGCGCATATGTCAATCTTATGATGTTTCATTTCCATGAGTACGTCTTGGTTCTTTGTTTGCCATGACATTATATTCCAGCAGGCCATTCTTAATATCTCCTTTCTCCAGTTATGTTTATTCTGTGATGTTTTGTTATTCATTGTCCTTTTTCGTGTCAGGTCTGTTACCGTTAAATCCGTCCTTTTCCGAGGCTGATTGTTGGAACTTTGAGCGATGATTCTTTTTCCATCAGATAGGCTGCTACCCTCATCTGAAAACCCTCCTCCTTTATCCGGGCTTGGGACCAGCAGTGATAGTTAGTGAGTTACTCAAACCACCCACCAATTAACCCAGGCGGAGTTATTGAATTATATATATATATATATATATATATTTATATATATATATATATATATATATATATATATATATATATATATATAATATGTGTAATTTATAATTCATTTATAATAAACCAGATTTTAGAAATGGTATTATTAATTTTGCCAAAAGCCATGTGGTGATTTCGTCATAAAATTCGTGTTTTCATTCCAGTTCTATAACAAGGGGGCGTACACTTATTTTTAACTTGCGTATAGTAAGGTGAAGTTAATTTCCGATAATTTCCTCTAAAAATGGATTTAAACTTGACCTGTTCAACTACTGAACCGTATTATAGTTTTCGTTCCTTTCTACCTCGCTTCTCGGTATTATTGAAGATTGCACTTTCTCGTAGAATCAGTTTGTTAAATTCAACATGGAATTAAGATTGAAAAATTGTCTAATAAATAATTATGAATTAAGGTCAGCGGTTGCTCTTGTCTTTCGAATACAAATTTATTTTAGCTTACGGGCTAAATATTACTCGAAAATCAAATTTAAAAAATGTTTCTTTCTTTTAAAAACACATGTGTGTTGAAACATATTTTAAAAACAGCAGCGCTATATCATATAAATGTTTCAGAAGCCCATTTAAAGAAATTAAAGTTTAATTTATTGATTATTCTGTAAATTTTTGGTTAATTTTTCTTTCACTATAACAATACTGTCAATTATATGCTAAAATCTTGATAAAAAATTAATTTAAATTTACTAAATAAAAAGCTAAGAATGAAAAAAGTATAAAATTAAAAGAATCGATTGGCTTGCAGGATCGTCATTATAACGGAACAAAAGATGTGTCAGTTTTATTACCGTACTACAGAAAAGTTATTCTGAATATATTTCTCCCTTGTTGCCACACTACATTTTATTTTAAACTCAAATTGACAAAGTAACATGTTAAATATTTTTTCGTCTTTTTTACAAGTACAACTCCGGATATTGATTAAATATTAAGTAATTTTCAAATTCATATTATAAAATAAATATCAACAACATTGTTATTTTTAGAAGGTCCTATAACTTCAATAAATTGCGCATATCAAATTAGCTAAGAATTATTCGAGTTGTTTGCCGTAGCGGCTTTTCCTTAGGTTTGCATTTGAGCAACCCCCCAAAAATTGTAAATTAAAATAAAACATACTTCTTCTGCTAATGCCTATCCGTTACCGGATGTTGGTGAGCATAATGGCTATACGGACTTTATCCACTGCTGCACGAAATAAGCCTACAGTTGATGTATTAAACCATACTCGGAGATTCCTCAGTCATGAGATTCTTCGTCTTCCTACACTCCTTTTGCCTTGTATTTTGCCTTGTAGTATAAGCTGCAAAAGCCGGTACCTTTCAGGATTTCTCATAATGTGGCCCAGGTACTCAAGTTTACGCTTCTTTACTTGATACAAGATTTCTTTTTCTTTTTTCATTCTATGAATGCGACGGTATAGCCAAAATTCAAAAGCTTCTAATTTTTTGCATGATGCTTCAGATAGCGTCCATGATTCAACGCCGTATAGGAGGGTCGAAAATACGTAGCATCTCAATGTTCGCATATTTTGGTGTTTAAGGATAGGTCTCTACTTTTGAATATTTTTGCCATTTAAGGAATGTAGTGCGGGCCTTTTCAATACGGCATCTTATCTCAACCGAGTGGTCCCATTCTTCATGGATATTTGTTCCCAAGTAGATATATTTGTTAACTCTTTGGATGGGTCTGTTATGTATCAGTAGTTGGCCGTGTATGCGTTTATTTTTAGAAATAATCATGAATTTGGTTTTTTTTGTATTCATCTGCAGTCCGTATCTTTCACTTACTTCTACCACTCTGTTCATCAATCTTTGGAGTCCTCTTAAATCATTTGAGATAATTACCGTATCGTCTGCGTCTCTCTTTATCATAACTTCCTCGGATTCCTCACTTTCTATTCTGACTGAAGAGGTCTGGTTCCAATAAAGATTTGCTATAATTCTTAGGTCTTGTTTTTGTAATCCAGCTGATTCAAGAACTTCCACTAATAAATACAAATACAAATATTTTTTTCATTTCTACTGATAATTTAATAATTAAATTTAAATCGATTTTTTACTTGGATTATACGCGAACAGCAGCTAATTATTGAAATAATTTAACTTACTTCGCCTAAATATCAAGAATAATTTGTATGTATTACAGTATTACGCCTGGAAACGTTATCGCTTTGCTGGTGTGCAATTTTAATACAATCTAAGCTGATCCATTGGAGTGTATATGGGGTTGTCTATCTAAGACATGGAGATTAATTTTGTCTCGTAAGCTTCATGTAGGTAGCAAGTTGACTTGCAAACCTGTGCTCAGTTTGCCCCACAAAATATCCCTCTACTAGAAAAAATTTTCTTATGCAACTTACTGGACGAGTATTCGAACTTTTGTTTCCAGCCGTGCCTGACGCTGCCAGTATCAAGTAAAGGTTTCATGCAGCAGCAGTTAAATTATTCCTTTAGGTAAGGTTAGGATACAACCGTGGTGTCTCCCGTACCTATATTTCTATGCGTAATGTCTACTGTACCGATATTTTATTTTTTGTGAACGTGACTATGTTTTTACTTTGATCAATATATTTTATAATGTATTAAAGAGGTTAGAAATGTTTGGCTAGAAAAAAACATCCAAAATTAAGTGCTATGTCCCAGATCGTGCAGACAATACAGTGGTCGATTTCGATTTCCGAATTTAAAGGATTCCGAATTACGAAAGAATTTATAAAAACCATCGTGTATGTGTTAGACATTTTTAAGAATCTGTTGTAAGAGATTCTAGAGAAGCAGTTAAATATAATGCAGTTCCTTCTCGCTATCTTCCTGTATGTGTAGGTAAAACCAAGTTAGCTCTTTTTTATTTTCTAGAAAACATAAGCGGTTTGTCGAATGGGGTACAAGCAATTATAAAAAAACTGTGCATATTTTTTCCAATTTACAAGAGATTTATTCTTTTTTTTCCAAATAGTCCTCAAAGAACTTCAATACTAGATCAAATTGTTAACAAACGCTTACCTCGTTTGACCTCAAAAAGATGGAATTTTAATTCTAGAGTTGGTTGTACCGTATTCGAATACAAAGACAGCATTCTAGAAACAATGGAAAAAATCTTAGATAACAGTAGAAACGTTAGTACCACAAACCAATCATCAGGGTATATCAAAATTCTCAAAAGCAAGAATTTCCTTTCATGGTTAAATTTATTTTACAAAATAATGCATCAAGTTGATTTGTTATTTGGAAAGTTGTTGACGCTAGAAAAATATATTATCATTAGAATCAAAATTAACAGAAACTAGGAATAATATTTTCTCAAACGACGTTGAGCCATCCCCATCTACTTCAAAACGACGTAGCTCGATAATTCCGCGGAGTTTTCTCGGGAAACAAAAGAAGTTTGTAATATAATTTTTTGTGAAGCAAAAGAACGATTTAGCTTTACAGGTTATTTGGTAGCAGCCATCCGTTATTTTTTTGGAACAGTATGTCAAATGTAGTACAAGTTTCTCGAAAAAAAAATTAAGGATACCATTAAAATTTACCCCTTTCTTTATTGAACAAAAACTCCGTACAGAACTGACCGTTATATATGAAACTGAAGATTTTCGATCAATTTCAGAAATTCTTGTACTCTATGATTATCTTTCGCAAAATATCGAACCAAGTGAGACATTTAGTGAAGTTCTGAAAGTTTTAAAAATTTTAATTACTATTCCGATGGCATCGGCTGAAGCAGAACGGTGCTTTTCTACCCTTAGACAGATAAAAACATTTTAACGGAATACTATGAGCCAAGAATTATCTTCTGCTTTGGAATGCTTCCTAGAGAAAGAAATCTTATCGAAAGCATACCTGATCAGTGGGTTATAAATAAATTTGCTAATGTCAAAGATCGGCGTATGTTTTGACTGCTATATTTTTAAAATTGAATACCTTCTTTATGTTTAGTTGTTTAAAATACATTGCTTTGTTTCATACTAACTCAGGTTTTAAAGATTTTTATTTTTATACACATCTATGTATTTAATGTACCATTAGAATTGCAACTCTTACTTTTTTAATGCACCAACCGCCACTGGTTGTTTGTACGAAACCCCCATCAAACCATAGTTATTCATTATATTGGGAAAAATTTAAAAAAAAAACATTTCTTTCGAAACTATGTCTGACACAGGTAATACCATATATCCTAATTGTCTATTTTTTTTTTTGGTAAAATGTGTCATAAAGTGAGAACAGATGATAAAAATTAAATAAAAATTTCCCTAAATACCCTTCTCGAAGTGGTAAAATAGAATAGAATATGACAAAATTTGTTCCTTTGGAGCATAGCCACCATTAGTGTTCATTACTTAATAGACTGATAAAAATGTGAAAAAATAAATTATGAATAAAACACAAATAAAAAATAAAATAAAATAAAATTCTAAAACATTTCGTAAATTGCTTCCTTACAGGCATATGTGTAAAAATTAAATTACGTCATACAATACATAGGTACTGTTTTCTTCGTGGAAAAACATAATTATTTAAAAATTTTCCTCTACAATTATTGTTGTTTTATGTAAGGATTTAGAGAATATCTACTGCTTAACATAATTTTAAATGGTATAACTGAACATAATACTGTTATATAAAATCTTGATTTGAGTTTTCTTTTTAAACGAAAAATTTTCGTAAGACGATTATTACAAAAAAGTTTTGATCTGTGTAGCGATTTGTTTTCATAAAGCAAATATTACAAAGATTTATTTTAGAAGGATATAAACTTATTAAAAAGCGATTTAATTAAGCGTAATATTACTAAATTTTTCTTTGTTGTCAACGCTAGTTTTACCGTTTTTAAGAATGTTTATCCCATTGAACAAACTTGACAGTGTAAAAATTATATCTATAGATCTTATTTCGTGGGATTTATGTACAAATTATTAAATTGTTCGGAAGTGTTTGAAACAAAAAATATACGAGAATACAAACAATTTTCAATAAAAAGAAATTTTATGACAAATGATTGCTTTAGTGTACAGGGTGGATCGATTTGGATGTTCTAGGCTATCTGAGAAACCGTAAAAATTTTAAAAATATGGTAAAACCGTCCCGAGATCTTTTTTTGAGAAGCTTTGACACTTTCAAACCTCTAAATTTTAACTACGTATTCTTGACATATATGACTATGTCTCATAGCTAAATATAGTGACGTAAATTCCGAGATAGATGAGACCTACCCCAGGGGTGTTGGGCGCAATGTAAGAACAAACCCTACTTAAAATGTAACAGAAAAAAAAAAGGTTGGTGCCAAGAGGGGGGGTTCAAACTTGACTAAAACAGGTTTTTTCAATCTACAAGCCAAGGAACACATTTTAGAAAAAAATTCAAATAAAAGTCCTTCAGATTTTAAAAATCTACAATTAGAGCTTTCGTACGATTATTTTTAGTACTTTGTTAATGCAAAAAGTCAAAGAATCCTCAAAATCGGCCATTTTTTCATATCAATTATTTATTGTAAAATTAACTTTTTTTTGCACTTTTTTTGCTTTCAAAAGGAAGCCCTCGTCTTTCTGAACAGAATGATATTTTATAATAGTAAATCGCATAATTTGTTGCTCAGATATTGCTAATTTTTTTTATCCCAAGAAGCAAAATATTGATTGCTGTAATTTTTTTTTTAGTAAATATTTTGATCTCCACAAAGATTCAATCTCCTCCTGAAGGCCTAAATTTTTATATATTTTTATGGGCAAATGAAAAATTTAATTTCGAACCCCTTAAATATCGGTTTAAAAAAGGTGTTTTTTTAATAAAGAAATAGAGCTGAAACCTCTCCCTAAAATGTTAAATATTTCTGATTTAAAAATTCGAGTAGCAAAGTTCAAGACGGAGGTTTTGAAAAAAAGTAAAACTTTTTTGGACTAATAGAAACCGAGTTAGGATTTTTTTTTCAAAAAATCGCTGTGTTTTTGTTTATTGAAATTAAGAAACACATTCAACGGCGTTTGATACTTAGAAAGTTATATTTTCAAAATCCATTTATCAGATTTTACAAAGTGTGGCATTTTTTTATTAAAATCATACGTAAAATAGAGAGTCCAAAAAGCAACTGGCCGACCTCGTTGGTGGGGGAACACGCCGCCGAGCTCTCGCGCTCTTAAGAAAACTAAACTCGCAGCTTCAAATCATTTGGAGTTGCTCGAAATTTTATGAATATTGTTGCAATTAGTTTTTATGAATAAGCTATATTTAATGTGGTATTTGGAGTACTTACGAGTATACTAACTACTATATGTAGTAAATAATTATTCAAACATTTTCATATTCAAAGATGAAAAATTTTCTAATTTCTAATTAAAAAAATTTATTTCATCTATTTATTCAGTTATTTATTATATAAGTATAAAATAATTATTCAGCAGATCTCCAATAATGTAAGCTATAATTTTCTATCGATTTTTTTTTTTCATAAGATTGAAGGTTGGACACTTGATAGGAACAAAGATGTATCTTTTATCGAAATACGCCAGATCTTCGAATATACCCCTGTAGAAGTAGTATAACGTCAGAACTAGGGTCCGGTTGTTTGAACGCTGAATAACGTAATAATATTGAGTGTAGATAAATAGTAGATATTTAATTTCTTGGTACAGACATACCAAGTATCATCGGTACGTCAATTCTGAAAACAAAGTATGAATATATGGTTGCCTATATTATTATTATTTTTATTTTCAATATGTAAACAATATCTAACACTATTTACCGATAAAAATAAGTTTTTAAATCCTCTCTTTGTTAATATTAATTGTAAACTTCGCATTTATAGTAATTTCTAACACTTAAAAACACAGAAACAAGTCACAAGCAATTAAACTGAAAGACAAATTAAGTAAATATGTCTATGTATGTCAAACATCAAAAAAGCGTCTCCCCCACCGACCATACACAGCCTTCAAACAAATCTATTTTTGTTCAAATCTAGGGTATGATCGAAGCGCCAAATAAAGGGTTTTCCAATAAGAGGTGTCATTTTGAAAAGCCCGCTATTTCGGTAGATGTCACTTTTGAAGCTGTAAGTTTTTGACGTTTGACAAGTAGAAACTACGCCATAAATAAAGATGGAACGATACACGCTTCAACAACGCATTGAAATTATTAAAATTCACTATAAAAATGGTGAAAATTTGGCAGAGACGGTTCGTAAAACTCGAACATTTTTGGGTCGTCATGAAGCACCTTGTCGGAGCGCAATAAAGAAATTGGTGAAAAAATTCGAGCTGTTGGGACAAGTTAGTTATGTGAAGAAGAAAACCCGTGCACGTCGCTCAAGAACAGCTGAGAATATTGCTGCTGTAGCCGAAAGTGTTGAAGAAAACCCAGGTTTGTCCATTCCTCGTCGTTCTTTGGAATTAGGGATTCCACAAACGTCATTACACCGTATTTTGCATAAAGATTTGGGTCTTAAGGCTTATAAAGTTCAGTTAACGGAAGAACTCAAGCCGGCCGATCATCAACAACGTCGTGCCTTTGCTGATTGGGTTCTTGAAATGCATGAAAATGATCCGGAATTCCATCGAAAAATCATCTTCAGTGATGAGGCCCATTTCCACCTCGGTGGCTTGGTCAACAAACAAAATTGTCGCATCTGGGGCTCAGAAAACCCAAGAGTTATTGTTGAAAAGCCTCTCTATCCTGAACGTGTGACGGTTTGGTGCGGTTTATGGTCCGGCGGGGTCATTGGACCTTACTTTTTCGAAAATGAGGCTGGAGCAACAGTTACGGTGAATGGATTGCGCTATCGAGAGATGATTAATGATTTTTTATGGCCGGAATTGGATGGTATTTATCTGGACCACGTTTACTTTCAACAAGACGGCGCTACGTGCCACACAAGCAACGAAACCATTGATCTGTTACGGGAAAAGTTTCCGGGCCGTGTTATCTCTCGAAGAGGTGATCACAATTGGCCACCGAGATCTTGTGATGTGACACCTTGCGATTTCTTCCTTTGGGGCCACGTGAAAGACAAGGTCTACGCCAACAGCCCAGCGTCGATTCAAGACCTCAAAGATGGAATTCGTGAGGCTATCGAGGACATAGGGCAGCCACTTTGCGATTTGGTTATGGAAAATTTCATGAAAAGGATATGATCCTGTAGGCATGGTCGTGGTGGTCATTTGGCTGATGTTATTTTCCATCATTAACGGCATACCTTCCTCTTTATAATGTAATAAATATCCGATCATTTATCTTAAAAAATGGCATTTTTCTTTGAATATCAAAATAACACCTCTTATTGGAAAACCCTTTACATGATGTAAATAAAATGACATTTTTTTGAAAACGGTTAGGATTAGCGACATCAATGAAGAGTACTTAATTTTTAGTCAATAGTTAAAGGTATGCAAAAAGCGTTGTCCAAAGTTCTTATCATACAGCGCGTAAAAAAAATGGGGTCATGAATGTCACAGCTAGTCCGTCCCTGCAGCTGTGAGTAATTCACACTTTCTTGGATAGTTATTTGAAGGATCTTACTTGGTATATATCTTATTAAAAAAAATTTGAAATATACCTGGTGGTTCAATAATTATGTAATAAAAACTTGATTCCATTGCAGCTTTTTGGAAGCCCGTATCTCCGAAGAGAAGGCCTATACGAAAAAAGTTTATATGAACTTGTACTATTCTTTTACGTTTTTTTTTTCATATCCGGGAGATATCCCACATTTTTTCGGACACCCTGTATGTGTGTCTAATTATGCTTGTTCTTATATCATAGCTTTTTGCTCATCTTTGTCGGGATGATATTAAATTAGTGAAATGGAAAAATTCCTCTTAATCGTTTAGCAGCATCCGCAGTTTGTTCTACTGTTAAATCCACTGGTTGTCAAGAGAAAGATCTATTTATTTGTTTATCGTTAGAAACTCTACAAATCGTTAGAAGTTGCCATTTCATACCTGTTTCAGGGTCTTCAAAACGTACATCACAGGTACAAGTATAAGCAATGTGCCATCTTTGCAATGTGCTATCTATGCATTGTACTCCGTAAAATTTAAGAATAACCAAAATGGTCCCGATATTTTTCAGAGAGGCTTTCAAAGTGATTCAGAGAATACCTGTGTCACCAGTACAGACAAATATTCCTAAACATGACGTATCTACAAAATTAACAAAGGCCCATTGCATTATACATAATTTTAAATCTACATTTAACGAAGTTCACAGATACTCAATATACGTTCTCTCTTTAACTCGTAGATTCTTATATAACGGTCCCGCTCGTCCATACATGATAACGTTTTTCCTTCTGGCAGATAGTTGGCGATTGAATTTTGCTCTGGTTTTTTATGTTTCATATCCTACGTATATTTTAATTATTTTGTAAAAATTTCAAGACTAATGAAATAACGAAAATAATATTTTTGTTATGTAAAAAATTTGAAAATGATTAATAAATATTCCTTACTGGATAGATCCTAAACGAAACCCTCATTTAGATGGAACTGATCAATAATAATAATTAAAAAAAATAACGTTATTTACCTTTAGCATATTTAGGAAACGTTTAAAAAACTCTTCGCATTACTGATATCTAACACTAAAAACTAAATAAGCATTATTTCAAATACTTTTTTCCTTTCTGTAAAGCTCCGTCGGTTCGTAATTGCGCCTTTTAACGCAAATGGCTTTAATGCATTTCGAATTTGTTGTGACACAAATCAAATAACAGATTAACGCAAATTAATGGTAGTTTTCCTATAAACGCTTTGGATATTTTCTAATAAAAAGAAAGATGAGTCCGGATTTAGTGTCCAATTAAAACAATTTTTAAAAGTAATCTTTTGATTCATTTCGCTTTTGACTTTTGTTTAATTCATATTTATTGTTATTAACAAAGCTAATCTTGTGAAAAACATATTTTAGTACTTCTTTTTTTCATGTTATTCTTATTTCTATAATGAAAATTACGAAAAAAAAAGATAAACACACAGAAACTTTAAAAACCCTTCAATTTTTGTCTTATTTTGCCTAAAACTAAAAGTTTCTATCTTACATAGCTTTGTTATTTTTACCTAAACTAATTTAAATATGCTGATATAAGAGAAATAAGAGTACTTTCAATGTATTTCTCTAGACAAATCGTTATTATTGAAAGAATATTGTATGATTTCTGGCAAGTTTTACTGAATTGTTTAAGAATAGGATTTTTTTTGTCCGGAAAAATGTGGGAAATTTTTAGGATATGAAAAAACACGTGAAAGGAATACTACAAGTTCATATAAACTTGTTTCGTATAAACCTCCTCTTCGGAGATATGGGCTCCCAAAGAGCTGCAATGGAATCAATTGTTTTACACATAATTATTGAATCACTAGATAAATTTAAATTTTTTTTAATATGATGTATACCAGATAAGATCTTTGAATTATATCCAAAAAAGTGAATTACTCATAGCTGCAGGGACGGAGTAAGTCTGACACTCATTTTTTACACCCTGAATGATAAGAATTTTGGATAACGTTTTTAACATACCTTTAACTATTGACTAAAAATTAAGTACTCTTCATTCATGTCGCTAATCCTAACCGTTTTTAAGAAAATGTCGTTTTATTTACATCATGTTTTTGGCGTATTTCGATAAAAGATACGTCTTTGTTCCGATCAAATGTCCAACCTTCAATCTTATGTAAAAATCCCATTTTATTTACACTGTTAGTCCCCGAACTTCTGTTGGGTCGACTATGACAAAGAGGAACCTTTTCTTGTCACCATAGTTTCATTAAAAAGTTAGACTAACTGCTGAGTTAAAAAGTTCGTAAGATGGTTTAACATAGGCTCCGTGAAGTCTGATACACTCGCAGGCACCATAAATTGATGACTGCTGTACCCGCCACATTAACTCAGCATTGTTTCTTATTTGATCACAGTGAAACGTGATTCTCAGTAGAAATTTCTCCCTACTATCGACCGGAGTAGAATACAACAAGGTTTTGAGGTGTCGTCACAGGTAAAAATCCAACGGCGTAGGTCGGGGGATAGAGGAGGCCAAGCAATAGGTACTTCTCTATTTATCCCATAGTTTGGATAGACGTTATTCACGTGCTCCCGCACAGCATCGCAGAAATGAGTTGGTGCCCCATTCTGCACGTAGTACATATTTCGGTGGGTTACAGGTGATGAGTGCTCTACTAAATCGTGAAAAGCGTCCTGGAGGAACTCCAAATAAAGTTCTGCATTCAGTCGTGCTGACAATACTAATGGTCCAATCATAAAATTGCCTCTGATTCCGGCCCATATATTAATTGATTGGAGCTGATGTTAATGATGCGAAACAATAGTTGCATAAAGATTTTTATCAGCCCATACATGTGAGTTGTGTAAATTTATAATACCATTTTTGGTAAACATGGTATATTTTAGTATTTATGAATGGAAAAGTGGTTATAAAGTTTACAATATTTCGTTGCTGGTCAAATTGCCAGTTTACAAACTGCATTAAACGGGGAAAACCTTCAGGAATTAGTTCATGCACTTTTTTCAAATAATCTGGAGATAATAGTTGTTCTTGAAAAACTTCATATACTGAAGGAGTGTCATCTACGGCATTTAAAATATTTTCCTCCAGTTGCGGCGTACGTGTGTTTTTTCCCCGACCAGCATCAGTACATCTTTTCCAAAATTTCCTAAAATGATGAAGAAATTTAATGATATTACCTTATTAAATGGAATATAAATGGAAATGGAAAACTAATTTTCTCGAAAAAATCCTGTATAATTCTAAAATTTGAGTACGGGTTTTATAGAAAAAATACGGATTTTACCATCAACTTTAGGATATTTTGTTGGGAATAATATAAATTGGCACTAATAAAATTGTTACCCTCTTTTTGACTATTTTTTACCTACAAAGCTTTTCGTAATTAAAAAATAAAGCATAGAACCCGCTATTGGATATATTTGAATATTTTTTACAATGTCCATGGAAAACTTCCAACCTAAAATACTGTTTAGAAATAGGGAATATTAATAACAAATATTACTATTTACATCAAAATAATCAAATTTGAGGTTTGTGTTGAAAATTCTTAGAAAAAGATGAGCATATATATTTTCAAATGTACGTTTTTATACTTGAGTCATAACAACTATTTTTATTAAGAAATTAAAAATTTCTGACTCTTTCAAAAACTAAATACTTCTAGGGAAAATTACAAAATTATAATTCTCAGTACAAATCATAGAATATTTAAATGATAATTGATCGGTTGAGAATAAATAGAAACTTTGGAATTAATACATTAAACATCACATCTAGTTAAACAAGGAAAAAATATATATATAATATTTATTAAAACAGTTTGACAGCACCTACGAGGGGATTGCAATAAATACAATAAAAATTTAAAACAGACATTTCCAAAGAATGCAAGTATGAAATTGCAAAAAAAAAGAAATGACAAAGAACAAATTAATCAATGAAAGAAAAAAGATGCTACACTAAATAACAATAAATAAGAAATTATGAATCTGAGACCAGAACTAATAAGGAGAAATATACGAAATACAGGGTTCTAAGAAATACTAGAGCTGGAAACTGACGAAATTAAGAAAGCGATAGCAGATATGAAATTAAATAGATCACTTGTAAAAGATGAAATAATCCCGGAACTAATAGAATATGGTGGGGAAATATTTATTAAAAAACTAAAAATATTGTTTAACAAATGCCTTAAAGAAATGAAAATACCCATAAACTGGACTAACGCAATTATTGTCCTAGTAACAAATATAAAAGGGGGGATAAAACACAATTACATGGTTATGGACCAATAAATCTGCTGTGTTAAGCTCACAATTTATTAATAAAAGTCATTGCAAACAGATTGACCTACAAGTCCGAATTTTACTAAATACTAGAACAAGCAGATTTTAGTAAAAATTCAGCATGCTAGGTCATATACAATCAATACGAAATATAGTAGAAAAAACATAGAAATACATTAAGTATCTATGTTTGACATCTGTAGCTAGCATGGTTTTTGATTCTATAATTCTATAGAGTCATGGGAAATAATGAAATCTTTGGAAAATTGTAAAATAGACTTCAGTTATACTTTAAGAGAACATATTTAATGAGGACACAAGCAAAGTTAAACTACACACAAACTCAACAACAATGAAGAGATGTATACAATAAGGATATACGTCATCCCCTAAACTGTTTACACTGATCATGAAGAACATTTTCAAAAACTATTCATGGGAAGACCGAGTTATAAATATGGAAAAATACTAACAAATTTTCAGTACGTAGATGATATTATTTACTTGCAAGTAATCCTACCAAATTGAAGGAAATGTTTGAAGAGTTATGAGGAAGATCAGAAGAGGTAGGCTTAATGATAAATATAAATAATACGAAAATTATGCTGAGAGGAAAAAAAGATCAACAACCTCAGGAACAAAAACAAACATCTTACCTTCTTGCCGTGAAAGCTTTCGTTCTCTGTTATATTACCTTCTTCCTCTTCTTCTTCTTTAAGTGCCATCTCCGTTATAAAGGTTGGCGATCGTCATTATTTTCAAAACAGTTGGCCTAGAGAGCTGTTTAGAGTTGCATCTAAACCATTCTCTTAGATCTCTTAGCCATGATATTCGTCTTCTTCACGCGCCTCCTTTATCAAGGATTTTCTCATAGATGTTGTATTTTTCGCCACTCATTATATGTCGGAAATATTGCAGTTTCTTTTTCTTTATTGTAGCTTCATCCTCTTTCTGTTTTCCCTCTCTTCTCAACACTTCAACATTTGTAACCGATCCAGTAACGATATCGTCAAAAACCTTTTGTAGGTCTACTTCTCAAAGGAATCAAGCCTTCTCATGGTCTCCAAATTCAGGTTACTATGACTACTAATATAAAAATTAAAGTACTAGAACAATGCACAATATCGGTATATGTGGAATAGAATCTTGGATATTAACGAAAAGAATATGCTGTAAACTGTAGGTAATTTAGAGGGATATGGATGGAGCAGTATTGGGTCTAATTATACGTGATAGAAAAGCCAGTAAATGGATACGCGGACAAATAAATATTGAGTATGTTATACAAACAATAACAGAAGCGAAATGGGAATGGATAGGACACGTAGCCAGGATAAACGTCAATAAGTGGGAATGGCGGGAAAAAAAATCTGTACGACCTCTAATGCGTTGGTATGATGATATCAGAAAAACGGCCTAGATAGTAAAGGCCCAAAATAGAAATGAATGGAGAAATATGGATGAGGCATCCACTTGTGGATATCAGATGCTACATGAAGAGGGAGAGTGAGATAATGTTGACTAAACGCCTTAATTACAATCAAACTTTTTGCTTTCCAATTATTGAAGCTCTAAAATAAATAAGCTTATAGTAGTAGTAAATGTTTATTATTTGTACTAGGTATTTTAAGATTGGTCCTAGAAAAATATATTCTTAAAGCTTTATGTTCTAGAAACAAAATGACCCTGTTTTCAAAAAGTGCATTAATTTTATCTTTCTACGACAAAATATTTGACTTTAGTTGTAAAAAAAAAGTTACACATAGCTGACATTTTTCAAAAATTTGAAATCACCACAGAGTTAATATTAATGACATTTCTAAATAAAATTTTCCTGTATTTTGTTAAAAAACTGCATTTCAGGTTATTCCAGATTTTTAAATGACATTTTAAGTGAGAAATACATAAAGTTTAAGAAATCGTTTTAACCATTTATTAGTTACTTTTTACTCAGAAAGCAAAGCCGGAAATCCTTTTTGACTTTTTGTAAAATGTCAAAAGCCACAAAATTTAGCAACATGTAACAAACGTCTTATACTAAAAAATATATTTTTTTATTGTCACAGAGCCATATTTTGAGGACCATAAAACTCACACTACCTTCGATATTTAAGTTTCTTCATTTGTAAAAAATTAAAATATCTTTTAAATACCTGGTTTTATTTCCGCGAAATGCAAATCCAGGGTTTAGCAGCATATAAAACATCTAACTAGTTCCGGTAGAAGAGGACATAAACCTGAACTTTGGAGTTTTACTACTTAACCTATAAAAGTTTTATTATTTTCTTTTATAGGTCTATAACTTTAAAATATTTTTAATTGTTCGTGGTTCGTTTCTGCATTTTTCTTACTGTTATGTAAATTTTATATCTTTCAATAAACACCATTTGATTTATGTATTTTAGCTAGTATTGCTTATGTATCGGTTTGTATATTCGGTAAAATCAAGTAATATATATTTAAAAATATGTTTTGACACACGAGTATCGAAATGTTGCCATTTTTCTTTAGGACCTTGAAAGGAAGGGATAATTATTGTACTTATGTGTTTCGAACACCTCTTGATTTAGTTGAGGGGTATCCAAACTTCTTAGCCTAAAGGCCATACTGACTCCTCTACTAAGTTTCAAGGGCCAAAACTTGGTCAGCTCATCATACCAACATACTGTAGTATTAAATTACGCGCACATTTTCATATTGTGGGTATTTTGCAAAAAAATTAAATAAATATTTCCATTAATTCTGTCTGAAACAAAAACAATAAGTTATCGATCACGAATGCCTGCCCAAACATTTATTTTAAAGTTACGCTGATGGTGTTCCACTTTAATGGCACATGGATTTTTTTCCGCAGAAACATTTTCGTTGTGCAGGTTGGTGATTCCACATCTTGTGAAGCAAGCCGCAGTAAACAAAATGTTTTTATCAACATTTCTATCACGAATCCTTTTGTTGTTTTAAAATATCATTTACAATAGTGTTACGGATATCCAACTCACGTTTTAAATGGCGGGTATTAATACTCGATTCTCCTTCAACTCTTTTCGAAATTTCCTTTTCTTTTTCAGCTATTCGAGTTGTTCGAATACGACCCCTACTTTAATTTTTTTTTCAAATTTACCCGTTTTTCGGAGATGACGTTCAATATTCCTTTTTTTTGGTACCATATCGGTTTTGTCCGGGCTTATTCCGAGCTCTTCTCTATCGCATCATCGTTCCGCGACCCGGGGGGTCCGCATCATTTGTCCCTCCAGCTCCTGAATATCGCGATCAGGGCACAAAATGACCAAGTCATTAGCATAGACCTGTGTCATTCAGTTCACTCAGCAGGCATCTACCATAAGCAAAGGCGATAGAATTCCTGCCTGCGGACAGCACTACTTGATAATGCTTTAACAATTACATTGCTAAGCTTAGCATATATTATTCTTTGAGTTAACATTGCTTTGATCCATGCGATTACCGTCAGTCTGCAATACAGTCGCTACCGATAATTTCCACTAGTAAACTTGATTCACAACTGAAAACAATTTTCAGTGGAAAGTTACAGTTACATAAATATTGCGTATTTAAAATCGCTTATAGTGAATTGTCAGTAGAATATTCCACCTACTGACTTATTACTATACTCTAAAATATTAATAGTCAAACCACGTTTATGTTTACTGAAGAAGTGAAAGGGTTTGTAATAAAAAATTATTAAACAGGAAATGTAAACTTTTAGATACTTTCAGAGATTATATATTTTTTTTAATTTTAAAAAGTAAGTATTGTTATATGCTTTATCAAATTGATTAACTATTTACATTTTCAGAGTAAGACGTATTAAATATTAGATTCTGGTAAAAGTCGGCCTATTATTATTGTTTACGTAAATAGTTAATTATCATAAATACTACAAACTGGTACGCGCGTATTGTGGAATACTTTCTTTAGATTTTTACTATATGTGTTATAGTTAACCATATAATACAGTAAATATAGTTTCTTGATAAATTTTACCTAAAAGGTATAAACTTACTTCGTCTAATCGTTCACTCATCCTGTAAAATTGTTTTAAGGTTCAAACTAGAGCAAAAATGCTAATATTTTAATTAATAGGCAATATAACAATTTTGAAATATTTACCGAAGCTTATTATTCAGTATTCACATATTAACTTCGTTGGCAGCCAGCAAACTGTTTTTGGTAAATTCTGATTGACGCTGACTGATTTGTGATTTCTCCAAAAGACCTTTTTACTGATTTATAATTTTAGTAACGGACTTGTGATTATTAATTCCAATTTTATTTCTACACAATAAAGTTTAAAATCGCATGAAGAACATTATTTTTAAATTTGCGTTTCGTAAAAATTATTGATAGTAAAGCTCAGGGGGAGGAAGTTCCAGTCTAAATTTAGAAAATGTAGGTTTGGGAAGAAACAGTATGTGTGCAAAATAATAGTCAGAAAGAACAATAAACAATTTATTAACAAGGCTTGAAAATTATTACATATAAAATAACAAAATGATATGCTAAAAGGTTGATACCCTCGACTTGAAAACTGTAACACAATACGTGTTGTCAAAATTGAAAGTAGACCTTTAATTAATAAGACATTTAAAAATTAACGATCACCATATTGATAAAATACTGTGAGGAAGGTTCAACGGTAATAAAACAAGAGAAGAAATTTACAAGATTAGGTACTACAACAAGAGAAAAAAGTTAATAAAACATTAGCTGAATACAAAAAATAAAGCTACTTTTTAGTTGATAGACACTTGTGAGAAAAATATAATAAGATAAATCAAAAAAAGCCTGTTACTTCAAGACAATATAGCTAAAGGTACTTCTGTAAAGACACGACAAGATAAAAATAGTCGAGCTCAGTAGTGAACATAACCCGATTCTCTCAATCCCCCCACTCCTCGACCTTGACCTTGACCTTGCTTCACCCCTCTTTGGCCCCGCCCACATGTCCTTGTCATTGACCTTGAAAGTGCACGTGTGCTTTGGCCTTGGCCTTGTGTTCAAGGTTGTGTGTGTGACCTTGACCTTGACCTTGGTCGAGACGACCTTGACTTTGTTGAAGGTCATCTTGGGTGTGTGACCTTGAAGTAGTTATTTGTGCATTGTAATAGTGTGGGATGATCTTGAAATGATTTTGACCTTGCAAATTGTTCTATAAATTGTGTGAGTCTACTTGCATTCATTCAGTGTGAAATGTCAGATACGGAACTATCTAAAGAAAAAATTATAGAGCAAGTCGGCAGAGTAATTTGTTTATATCAGAGTAATTTAAAAAGTTTGTGTGATTTTGAAGAGAAGGATCTAGCATTTTTTCCTCTCGAATATTTAAAAACTTGCGTTGATACGCTGAGTTTACGGCAAATTTGGGATAAGCTGCCAGCGTCATATCGGTGTAACAAGGAACTACAGTTAAGCTTACCCTGTTACATTCACTATGAACAAATATATCGTCATCATATAGATGGGCCACCACCAGCAATAAAAAAGTGTCGTGAATGTAAAAATGAGTGAATAATATGAATAGTGCTTTGCAAGAGACAGTAAAAAAATTGGGCGATGAGTTCACTGAAACGGCTAGTAATTATTTCAATGATGCAATGAAAAGTCGAGCAGAATGGGCGTCGCGCTATTGTGATTTGGCTTATGAATATGAAAAGGCTGCGAATGCATGTCGTAAATATTGCAGCAAAACAATAAATTTACAAGACTTTGTTCGTGAGATAAAAAAGTTGGGGTTTAGTGACTGTTTGGAAAAACTGATTAGGTTCATTGCAGATCCGGTTGTGTTAGATGAAATTAGAGTGTAGGACTTAAGTTTAACGTAGTAGTAGTTAATATGGAAAGTTTAGTGCGAGAAATGTACGAGGAATTTCTAATTTCTGCAGCCTGTTCGGAATTTTACGCATATGAAATGCAAGATTCGGAGGCTCAGGACTTTAGTGTATTTTTTAAGTATATGGACCATGCCGAAGTGTGTCTTTTAGCTAGTATAGTTTGTAAGAATTTTCTTAGAAATAAAAATAAACAATTATTATTGAACAAATTAAGGAAATTAGGTTTAGGTGATAATGTTAAACGCATAGAAGAATGGCAGAAAAAAATCAATGAATAAAGTACATAAAATGTAGTTATTTGTTTCATTATATTTTGTCCTTGAAGTTATCCTTATACCAATTTAAATGTGTGACGTCATTTGACCTTGAATACTCCTCCCACTATTTCTATCGTTAAGCTACCCCCACCATTGTTACAATTCGACCTTGAAACCTCGCTATAAAGGTTCGTGGGAGAAGAAGTGACTTCAAACAGTCGCAGATATCAGTGGCATAAACATCAAATATTGTGTTCGTGTAGTGTTCTGAAAGTGCTTTTATATTCACGGTAATTTTTGGATTTATATACCATTTTTTTCCATAATGAGTATTGCAAAAGAAACTCTAGATGAAATTAATGAAATGTTTAGCAAAGATTTCGAGGTTTTAGAGAAAAAAAAGGTTACCGAAATGATTGTAGGCAAAGTGTATAAAATTGTAAAGATGGTTTCAATGACTACACGATTTGGTAAAACTCTTTTAGTGGCTTTACACGATGATGGTGATAATAGCACATTTGAGACTTTTTTACCAAAACGTGTGGCCGAAACACTACCTGACGATATTGTAGATATTATGAGTAAAACTAAAGATAAATACACTCTAACTTATTTGGGGCAGGGCACTAGAGTTTTTGGAAACAATACTCGAACATTATTACGTTTTGGCTCATTGGAGTAAATTGTATGTAAATTGTTTGAAAAAAAGGATGTAATTAAATTTAAAATATAGTTGCACATGTCAGAATACTTACGCGTGTTCATTATTTCTGTTAAAGATGTCTGCTGATGCGACGACGACGACGACGACCGCCAACGAATGTGTAGATAGATACATATTTTGGTTGGGGAGAGAATTAAGAAATAGGGCTCACGATATGTTAGATAGCGTAAATGATTGGTCGCATATTGATGTAACCAAAGATCAATATAAGAACGAGATCAGGGATACAATCAATTTTATGGCTGGGGCACACTTGTGCGACAAATTTTTATATGGTTCCATAGACATGGATACATTTTGTGCTGAAATGGTTGAAGAAGAATTAAAAGAATACCTCGTCAATATTCCACATTTACCAGGTGAGCTTGCTGCAAAATATGAATTGGTTTCTGCAACAGCAACAGCCCAAGACGTTGACGATCGAAATAGTGTCGGATGGGATAGAATTTTGAGCAACGAAAACGAAGACATGGAAAACTAATTTTTTATAATTTTTGTATTTGTGCAATTAAATTACTGTAAATAAATATCTATTACAATCACAGTTTTATTTTATTTCTTTTATAAACATACCAACCCAGTAGATCATAGTCAGTGTTTCTTTTTCTCAGCTGAAATATTTAATATAAGTAGGGCAAATAAAAATAAAATAGTTTAGTAAAGATTGAAAATGAGTCGAGGAAACAACACAATTGATAAATTTGGTCGTCAGAAATATAATGAAAAATATCATATATTATCTGGGCCACAAGGGATTGGTTTTAAACTTACATCGGATGGGCAGTATGATATGGGTGGAAAAATCATAACCAACTTAGGCGAACCTAAAGATGATGACGATGCTGTGACAAAACACTTTGTTAATAGAAAGTTTTACAATTTTGCAGTTGTAATATGTGACATATTTAACAAGGATGTCCTCCCCATGATATACAAAAATAATAGTGAGCTTAAAACAAAAATTGAAGTTATGCAGAAAATACTCTATCATCAGCCTTTAAATGACTCATTAAGCGCACTGTCGTACGACTCGACTTCAAAAAAAAATCTAAAAAAAGCAGGTTAAAGAATAGGAGAACGCACTCCGAGTGGCATAGCCTTGAAGATAACGTCGTAGTCGTCGGTGAATTGGACCTTCCCTCCAAGAATATTGAAATGTTATTTATGTGTATGATGTTTTATTGTCATTGTTTTTAATAATGAAGATTGAAATAAAAAACTTTATTTTACAATATATTGTTTATTTATTTTACATTTTAAATAAAAAATATAGTCATACAATATGTTATTTAAACAATATTAGCTTTATCTATCCAAGAGTTGAAGTGGTTGGGAAATCCTAGCCATTTGACAAATAATTGTTCGATGTGATTTTTCTTGCGTTGTCTAAGGACCTTTTCTACTAGATAAACGTCAGGACTGCTTGTTTTTTGTAGTTCTGATTCGTAAAAACACCCTCTTATAGGCTGACCTTCTAACGATTCCAACAAGTAAGTAGGTGGATTTGTAACGTTAACTTTTACAACTTTAAACAATTCGGTTGACCAAGAGGGCGTATATCCTTTCTCGAATAAGCTTTTGTACTTGCTAATACGCACAATGTCACCCATGGAAAACTTAAATTTTTTAGGTACAATTTTTAAATAATCATATGCTTTAATATGTGTTTTTTCTTGCACGTCTGCAGGCTTCATTCCAATGGTGCGATGTTTCGAATGGTTATAGGTTTTTGTTACTGCCGATAATATATGTATCCATTTGTAAGATCCTCTTGTCGAGAATTGTTTATATAAATTATTTTTTAAAGTCCTTATGACTCGCTCAACAATTGCAGCTTTCTTTGTGCTGTAAGTGGAATAATGATTTATATTATATTTTTTCATCAGGGCTTGAAAGTTTGTATTATAGAACTCCTTTCCTTGATCACTTTGCAGATTTGTTGGTGTATATGATGCCTCTTCAATGATGCTTTTCATCGCATTAGTAACTTCTATACCAGTCTTGTTTTTTATGGCTTTGGTATAGACAAATTTCGAGTAACAATTTATACAGACCAAAATATAACGATAACCATCGTTTTCATCAGCATACTGTTGCATTTCAGCCAAATCAATTTGCCACAAATCTCTGTATCCTTTTATTATCGTGCGCCGTCTTACAAAATTTTTTCTAGCCGTTCTATGTAGTTCATTAACAATCTTGATTTTTTCTAGACTGGGCTCCATATTATTAGTAATACTAAAGGTTTCAGATCGAAGGAAGAACTGAATAATATCATTAAATATTGAGCTTAATATATTATATCTTCTTCTCGTAATTCCTCTATGATTGACATAATTTCATTTTCGTGTCCAGTGTGACCGGCCATTTTGGAACTCCATAACAAACGTAAACGATCCACCAACTCTTTAGCTTTGTTCCAGTAGACATATTGAAATTTTTTCGAAGATAATTTCTTTTTTGTGGGTAACTGTAGTTTTTCCGAGAGATTTTTTCTTGTAATAGTACCACCTAATTTTGTGCCCATTATCAGAGGTTTAATAATTCGCAAATATTTGTTCCATCTGGTCTCCCGTAAACCATCACTTTTTTTAAAATTGTTGTAGACAGCATTCGTTGATTCCAAAATTTCCTTGTACGTTGAAAGTACATTATCACTTAATTGTTGTTGTTCCTTGCCTACACTTGGGGGTGTTTTAAGAAATAACAAATCATAAAGTGCCGGTGATCCACCATATTCTGCAATATTTTTCCCTTTTTTGTATAAGACAATATTTCCATTTCGAAAACGCACCTCTAAATTACCAATAAAATTTTTGTTATGATCTGTTTTTGAACCAAAACGTACACCATATACAGTATCGTATAGAGATGGTTTCAAACGTAATCCTTTCAGGTGTGCGTTTAAAGTATCGGAAGTTGTGGTGTCAGCGGATGCGAGAGATGTATTAGTTGATGTCGAGGGTGTATCAAACACCGATTGGCTAATATCTTCTTTTGAAATGCGATGCTGCTGCTGCTGCTGCTGCTGCTGAATAGGTGTGGAGGTTTGAAAGGAATGTGTAGGTTGGGGAAAACCTGATATTTGAGTCGACTGCACTGATGTACTGAGACTATGTGGCTTTGTAGCTGGATAATGTTGTTGCTGTTGTTGTTGCTGCTGCTGCTGCTGCTGCTGACGTTGCTTAACCACATCAGATATAGTTGTCAACGGCTTAGAAATGGGTTCGTAAAACTTTTCCAATTCCACAACATTAAACTCTTTAGCCGCTTTAATTTGTTTAAATTTTTTTCTGACGGCATTGGTAGCTTCCACTAGTTTACGTTTTAAGTCGATCGCGTTATTCATGATGTTAACAAAGGACGTTTCAACAATCAAATGAGCGTTTTCTCTTATTATTACAGTAATATATAGCTATCAAATCCTTTGCGGTATCTTCCCGATTTCACATCACTGTCTTTATCAATTACTAAAAATCCATACTTATTATCCCAACATTTTGAGCACATTTCTTGAAATTGAGTAAAAGTTAGATCCGGTGAAACGTGGTCGGAAAATATGTGTTTCATATTCAACTCATCTTGTTTAAACATAATAATAAAATTGGCGTTGTCTCGCACAAGCTGTTTAGGCACTCGCGAATATGTTTGCGCTAGGTAAAAGGAGTCGATATTTTTATGACGTCCCATGCTAAAGTACGATCTTATAACATCTTGTTTTTCACATATAACATCATCAAAGATAAATATAGAGTTTGGTTTTGCATCGGACGGTTCCACAATATTACTGGAATCACTAAAGGCATAGTAGCCTAAACCTTTGATGGGCGCTAAAATTTTCCTTAAATACTCATATTTCGGTTGATACAGAGATTTCGAGTAAATATAGACATTTTCGAAACGTAGCCCAAGGGGGTGTGTAAGCAGCGAAATCATGACATTAGTTTTTCCACAATTGGATGGACCAATTAACAGGCCGCGAATAGAGGAAGGAAGTAAAGGACCGTGTCTCTTCATTATCTTCTTTTCAAATCCAAGTCCGACTTTTTCATCGAGATTGTCAATAGGAAGTTTTTGTTTAAGATCGATAACGCGCATCTTAGGAAAATTTGATATTTTATAGGCAATTTTTCACAAAAACTGTCATTCAGATGCCGAGCGTCAAACGAAGTGGACGGTCTCACGTTTCCAACAAAACTGGATACGGTATTGTGAATTCGTTAATAAATAAATTACCATTCGAGGTACACATTCCTGGTTATCAATACTGCGGACCCGGAACAAAAGTAATAAAACGTGTGACAAGAGGTGATCCAGGCATTAATCCTTTGGATGCCGCATGTAAAAAACACGATTTAGCCTATTTACATAATAAAGACAACATAAGTGCGAGACATCGAGCGGATTACGAGCTCGAACAAAGTGCTTGGAATAGAGTAAAATCGAAAGATTCCAGTTTAGGTGAAAAAACAGCAGCTTGGTTAGTTACAAACATTATGAAAGGAAAACAACGTTTTGGTATGGGTGTACCATCATCATTATCAACAAAAAAAACATCTAGTAAAGGCACGCGTCATACAAAAAGGAAAGGTGTTAATAAAAATCGACATGTTCGGAAAGCCAGTTTCGGAACAGCTATTCGACAAGCAGTTCGAAGGGAATTATTAAAAGCCGGAAGTAAAAATGTGTTGGAAAAAAATGTCATGAATGCGTCTAAAATAGCTCTGTCGGCAGCACGTAGATCGGTAAAAGCGGCAGGTGGCAAAAGGAAGGTTCGTACACCGAGAATAATACCGATTCCTAAAACTGGTGGAATATTACCATTAATACCAATTTTTGCCGGGTTATCGGCTTTGGGTTCATTAGCCGGCGGGGCAGCGGGAATTGTGCGCGCCATAAAAGCAGTAAAAAAAAGCAGCGAAGATAAAACCGGTGCCGGCCTGTATTTAAAATCGAAAGGAAATGGTTTGTTTCTAAAGCCGTATCGTAAAGGTATGGGATTATTTTTAAATCGTAGATCAAAAAACTAATTGAATCCCTACCTCGAAGACCACTATCTAACATCGATATAGAAAAATATGCCAAAAAGAAAAGAATAGGACACTTTCGAGGCGTTTATATGAGGGATTTATTACCTAGACAAGGTCCTCGACGTTACGAAGCAGCAATAGTGAATTTGGATAGTACGCGTGGTGCAGGGACTCATTGGGTAGCTTATAGAAAAAATAATTCTAAAGTAACATATTATGACAGCTTCGGCGATTTACCCCCACCGATCGAATTGGTACGATATCTACAAACGGGATCGGAACCATCAAAAATTATTTACTATACATACGATCGTCAGCAGGATTTTGGAACAGTCTGGTGTGGACATTTGTGCTTAAAGTTTCTTGTCGAATCATCAGCGTAAAAGATGTCATCATCATCATCGTCACCATTAACACCGCAAATGGATCGCAATAACTATACTAAAATGTTGCAATCACTGAAAGCATTTCATCTAGCCGGTGGATTAAGGAAAATGACCGTGAAACAGTTAGAAAACATGCCCAAGGAAGTAATGATTGCATTAGCCCCAAATGAAATTCCATTCGTTTGGGAAAAGTTGCCGGAGCACCTTAAAAGCGATATCGATATATTAAAATATCAGTGCGGTTGCAAACATTATTTCAGCAGCAGCAGCAGCAATTTAAACGAGGTTATGACTGATGAGGATCTTACGGCTAGAAAAATATTTTGTTGTTATTGCAAAATCAGCGATGTGCGCATAAAAGCAGAAAATAGCATAAAAACATCACTATCTAATGCAGTGAGAAAAGGTGTGACGATGAATCTTTTTAAATGTTGCCGCTAAGAATAAAACCGAGATGTGTGATGTTTTAATGGTTAGTCATGTCTTATACGTTCACACTAACAGGACACTCGAGCGTCTTAAGCGCCGATTTTTATCCACCAGTCGAATTAAATAGAGAAAACAAATATGGTCTGGCATTGCTGGGATTTTACACATACAATTCAATTTTTAATGTGGACGAAAGCAACAATAAGTTTGCCTACATGAAGGAGGGTTACACCACCGAGCCGATACAATTGCAGATTCCACCTGGGGCCTATGAAATAGATGAGATAGGTAAAGCTATGTTGGAGGCTTTGAGGATTTCAACTGAAGAAAAGAACGATGGAATCTTTTACTTGGTTGCTAATAATAATACGCTGAAATGTGAACTGAAATCCCAATATACTATAGATTTCCGGGGAGAGGCGAGTATCGGTAAAATGTTAGGATTTAATCATACAGTGTTAAAAAGAGACAAAAAGCACGAATCAACCGAGATGGTGGAAATAATGAAAGTACGCATCATACGCGTAGATTGTAATATAATTTCCGGAGCATATATGAATTCGGTGGAAGGTCATACCTTGTTCGAATTCGATATCGACGTGGAGCCCGGTTACAAAATCAGTAAAGAACCACAAAATAATATTTATATGCCGTTAATGCCGGCAGGACGTCAGTTTATCGACAACATTACTCTTCGCATCTTGGACGATAGCGGTGATCTAATCAATTTTCAAGGCGAGAAAATAATCGTGAAATTGGAACTGAAGAAACTTTCATAGAAATGGGTTTTTGCTTCAATCGTCAATTGTGTGTGCTGTCGACTAAGATGGGGGAACCGCCGAAACATAATAAAAGTAAAAGAAGAGTTAACGTCAAGGTTAGTCGTCGTCCAGACGTTAGATCACAAACATCTCAACAGTTATCTGCCGAAGACTATAAATTTTTAAAATCAATCGGTCTTAAAGTGCGAAAATGATTTCCACCACCAGCGATAAAATAGAGGTTTTCTCCGAGCCCATCTTGGACAATTCCATTATTAGTCTAGAAGAGCATACGTATAAACCATACGGATCTCCATCATTCAACAATTCGGATGAAGTCCGTATCCCCATTAATTTTCAAGATATTATACTGGATATCGCCGAAAGTTACATATATATCGAAGGAAAATTTAAACCCATAGACGCAACGAAAAGATGTTTTTTATCAAATAATGCCCTCGCATTTTTGTTCGATGAAATTCGCTACGAGATGGGAGGTGAACAGGTCGCCGTGGTTCGTAAACCTGGAGTTACGACGACATTAAAAACCATGGTTTCATTCGGAAGTTTGCAACAAAGATCTCTCATGACGTGCGGATGGGGTCTCGACGAAGCAAACCAAGATATCGTAGACACGGCAAGTAACGTATTCTCCGGGAAATTACCCTTAAAATATCTTATGGGATTCGCCGAAGATTACGCAAAAGGTGTTTTCAACGTAAAACAAGAGCTTATTATGATTATAGCTCGCACTTTTACCAATTGTTACGTCGGCGAAGTAGAGGCAGAAATTAGTATCGACAAAATCGAATGGAAAATTCGTCACATCATTCCAGACGACAAGCAAAAATTGAAAATACTGTCTCGCATTAATAAAGGAGGAAACAATGCCAGTATTCAAATGGCATATCGTAAATGGGATCTGTACGAATTACCAGCTTTAAGGCAAACATCTTCCGACGTGTGGGCCTTGAGAACGAGTACAAGTCTGGAAAGACCGCGCTATATAATCGTCGGGTTTCAAGACAGCAATAATTGCGACAAGAAAGAAAAAAACGCAACCCAGTTTACCCACGCCGACGTATGCGACATTAGACTGTATTTGAATTCAACCGTTTATCCCTACGAAAGATGGAATTTAGATTTCGCCAAGAAACTGTACGCAGCAGCCTATTACAATTACGAAAACTTCCAAAGCAGCTACTACGGGCGCGAGATAAACGATCCGATGATAACGTTCGCGGAATATATGAAAAACCCCGTTTTTATTATCAATTGCAGTCATCAACCAGAGGCGATTAACTCATCGACAGTGGATGTAAAATTGGAGTTCCAAACGAGAAAGAATAAATTCCCCAAAGACACTAAAGTGTACGCATTAGTTATTCACGACTCATTTTTTAGTTATAATGTATTAAACGGTTCGGTGACCAATAAATCTATATTTTAATGTATCTATTATATGTAACACAAAATAATGTTCTTGAATCAATAAATTTGTAATGAGGGAAGTAGTAGTTTTATATTTATTTGAAACCCAACCAAAAAAAAAAGCTGGCGGAAAAGCCCGCTCTTTAAGAAAAGAGTACGGGAATTTAGAAAATGGTGGTTTATTAAGTGGAAAAAAGAGCTTAAATAACACAAGAAAAAATTTTTAAGGCAAAATATGAAAACAACGATTTAGAAAATTTGTAGGAAAGTAACGGTTAGGAATAGGGAAAAAAGTTATAAGAAAAAATTATAGAGGAAATCGAGTACTATAAGCAAGCATTTTTCTCGATAGTAAAAACGTAAAAAAAATTTTTTTCAAAAAAAAATTGAAAAATGGTGAATGCGCGCCAAAGTTGAAGTTTTGGAGCAAAATGATATTAGGAAATTAGAAAGAGAATTTTTTTCTACATATGGTAGTACTTTTCAAAATTCGGAAAGATGAAATTTTAAGAAAAGGGTTATAGTAAGTTAGTAATTTGGATTTTTTAAAGCGCTGTAGCTCGAGAACCGTTCAAGATAGAAAAAAAATAAAAGCACTTTGATAGCCCAAAATTTTGAGGAGAATGCGATGGTGTAAAAAAAATTATAATTTTTTTTTTTTTTGAAAATGCTGAATACGCGCTAAAGTTGAAGATTTAGAGAAAAACGGTATTGGGAAATTAAAGAGAGAACTTTTTTCTACATATTGTAGTATTTTTGAAAATTCGAAAAAATGAAATTTGAAAAAAAGGGTTATAGAAAGTTAGTAATTTGAATTCTTTAAAGCGCTGTAGCTCGGGAACCGTTCAAGATAGAGAAAAAATAAAAGCACTTTAATTACCTAGAATTTTGAGTAGAATACAATGGTGAAAAAAAAATTTGGAAAATCTTAAAAATGACAAAAAATTTAGACGAAAAAATTGAAATTCTCGAGTTATGAGGCTAGGGCCGCCGAACGGGAGTATGTGGAAGTTGTAGGGGGAGGTTTTTTTTTTTTTTTTTTTCTAAGTCCACCACCGCCTCCCCCACCTTCCCACCCGCGGAGGGAAAAAAAATCGATTTTAGATGGTTTCAGAGCGATTGCGCGGCTCCTTCACCATTTTCTCGCAATTTTTGAGGTATCGATTTTTTTATTTGCGGTGACAGAAGTTCGGAATTTTTTTTTTTGGATTCTAGAGAAAATTTCCCACAATATATGTATTTTTCCAATTTTTTATCGTCAACCGTTACGACGCCAGAGCCCATCCAAAATGCGATGAAAAAATTTTTTTTATATTAGCGAATCGGGAAAAATAGTGTGATATACTTCAACTCTTCCTTATTACGATTCCGTCAAAACATTTTCAAAATTTTCCTTACCTTGCCTGAAAATAATTAAAATATATGCATAATTTGCATTTTTTGTAAATATGTAGCAAAGTAATGGTTAGAAATATCAAAAAAATTTATTTGAAAAAAATGTAGAGAAAGTCTAGTACTATATGCTAGAAAAGTGGAGGGGGGTAGTTTGTGTCCATACCAGAGATACGGTGAGTTATAAAATCATATTATTCTCAAACTTATATAATGCATATATGCACTCCACCTTACCCCCTCCAACTTTTTGAATGTATATAGAGGCCGGTATTAGAATTATTTCATCATTACACATTCGATCGGCAAGATGGAAGATATACCAAAAAGGATCATTGGCATTGTCAGGCCATTCGTGCCCGGCAAGATATGCAAGTGTGAGGAGTGCGGAGGTACCGCACCAGGAGCGGCACCTTCGGCACCGCCTGCAACGCCGACACCACCAGCGACGACGACGGTGCCGCCAATGAGAAGACCAAGGGCTGCACCTAGGTCGGTGTTAATATCGTTGGGTATTACTCCACGGTAGGCACCCCACCCTCCCCCCAGGCCCTTTTAGGGCCACAAAAACGGTCCTTTTCAGGACCACATTATATTTTGATCGTAGTTTAGTAATCGTCACTTATGGGGCGAGATATTCGTTTAACGACGATTTGTCTCGTAGCTTAAGTGCCAAGTTATATGCTTGAGAACCTATGAAAATGTTAACAGTTCAAACAAGGTTTCTATTTTTTTTTTTTTGTAATGTATTCTTCACAAAATATTAAGAATAAGTCTTATTGTCTAAACAAATCTAATTCCTTATTTAAAGTTTTTGAAAAAAATCAATAATTCTATAAGCTCTCACCAATACATAACATTTAGAATCCGTTGGTGGGGTGGGGGTAGTTCTATATATATGAGACTGGGTCAGTTACACAGTCATATATTCATCAACCCTCATACGATAAACATGGAGGAAGAAAGACCCGCCAGCCGAGGCTCATCCATCTTTAGTGATGACACCGTAGCCGACAACGTTGGAGACCTGCAAGTCTTCGACGACGACGACGAGGTGGATTTTGAAATTGACGTCCTACGTTGGGACGACTTGGATGAGCCGATTCCGCTAGTATATGACCATGATCCGGGTCTAGTGGAATTAGACGACGCGGGTGATTGGGTTTTACAAAGACTCGAAACTCCGTCGCCGCAGCCAGAGCCGGACTCGACGGAAGATGCGGTGCTGGAAATTCCAGCATCACCAACACCCGACGACCCACAAGGCCCCTGCGATTCGTCAAGCTGGTGGTCGACCAGCGAGGATGGGGCACCATAAGCCCCACACTCTCCCTGGCCCTTTTTAAGGGCACACAACAACGGTCCTTTTCAGGACCACAAAATACTTTGATCGTAGTTTTAGTACATATTAGTACTTTGTTACTAATATTGTATGTATAGAATATACAATATTAGATACAAAGTATTAAAACTTTAAGTGCTGGTGGAACCCAGCTAAATCGTTCGTTCGTATTTGAGACCACAAACAACTTTTGGTCTCAATACGTAATATGACATTTGTTTTCACCCCCCACCATTAATTTGTCTCTATATATACGACCATCAATACTTATTACAATCATTTTAGTTCAACATGTCTGCGACTCAACAACAACAACAACCCATCCAATGCCCTGTGGTAGATTCTACCACAGAGAATTGTTTGGAGTGGGAGCCGAACGATCCTAGATGGGATGAACTTTGGCGGTTCATCATCGAATACACAGAGGACAGCACCGCCACCCCCGCTGATGATGATGACGGGCCGTGCGACTCCACAACTCAATAAAAGAGTCGCATGTTTTAAAACCAAACGGTCCTTTTCAGGACCACAAAATAATTTGATCGTAGTTTTAGTTGGTTATAATACTTTGTAACCAATATTTTATGTTTTTTTCATAAAAACATACAATATTGAGATACAAAGTATTAGAAGTTCTGGCGACAGAACCTTAACTTCATAAACCGAACCATGTTTTAGCATACTTGTAAATATTATCAGAAAATATTTACAACTATTGCTATTGCGTAGTTTTAGTGGATTATTCACTTTTTTTTTTTTTATTACCTAATATTATGTGGGACAGGGCCTATATGAAATAACACACAAAAATAAATTTTCAAGTCATTTTTATTCTCATTATAAAATATAAAAAATTTGATCAAACACTTTTTTATTAACTACAATATATATATATATATATATATATATATATATATATATATATATATATATATATATATATATATATTTACAAACTTAATACTATAAATTAAAAGCTAATATCTACAACTACCTAACACCTACTACATAATTTATTAAAGTCCTCTAATTGTCTTTTTAACCGCGCAGATTTCACCTTTTTTATCTCTAATTGTTTTTCAAGTTCTATAATGTCACTGGCACACTCGTTCACTTCATTCACTAAGCGTTTTTTCATGGCATAAATGTCGGTCAATTTGGTCTTCTGAGAGTTGGTGAAGTCTTCGACCCACTCCGGTTGTGATGGCTCGGAAGAAGACGCGGTTTTATTTGGTGAAGACGATGACGATGATGACGACGACGACGAAGCAGCGGAAACTTCATCGCCTTCAAAACACCGCTTAAACCGCTTCTTCATGGGTTTCCGGCACCCCAATATCGGCGACAGTGGTGCTGGCGCTGGGGAAGACTTCACCTCCGACACTATTTCATTCTCGACGCTGGCCGGTGTTGGTGGCGTTGGTGGTGTTGGTCCATCGGGGCCTTCTATGACTTCCACTTCTACTGACAGTGGCTCTTGCGGTGCTGTTTTTAGGAAGTCGGGTAATGGAACAGGGGTGGAGGGACGCTTAAAGTTAAACTTTTTCTTCTTCCCTTGTCCCACACCTTTAATCGCCGAATAAAATGTTTTTTTATCGGCGATTTCCGACTTCCGCATAGTCAAAAGCTTTTTCAGTTTCGACGCTTTCGGAGAAGATTCCCTAGGCCGCGATGCTTTTCGCACAACCACATCACTAATCACATTTATCTTTGGCTCCTTCTCCTCCGTCCAGCATTCCAGGAATTGCGCTGCCGACTGAACTAACTCCTCGTCGCGACCATCGTTGAGGGCTCGGTCTTCGGCATCTTCATGCTCCACGCCATTCCAGTTCTCGAACACCCCCGGACTTAACACTTCTAAACCACTCATGTTATCCAGCATGCCTTGCTGTGAACCGCAGCTCACGTCAAGAGCATCTAAAAGAGACCGTACACTAGACATTTTCGATATTCAAACTCACACAATTAACTTTTTCTTAGCACTGTACTGTTTGCTGTTCTGACGAACTGTGAAGAGCTCGAGCCAGCAAGTCTGCTTTTATGCCCATTTCCCCCACTACACCGCCTTTATTCCTTTTGTTCGATGCATTAAGTATAATATTTAAACTTGTCAGATGCAAGGCCAAGGCCAAGGCCGACGTAACCGGCAATACCAGGGTCGTTTTCAGGGCTGTAATTTTCATGGATTTTTTTTTTGTCCCTGTCAAGGTTATTTTAAAGAAGCATATAAATATAGTACTAAACTTGTTAGATGCGAGGCCAAGGCCAAGGTCAAAGTACCCGTCAATGTCAGGGTCGTTTTCGAGGTTGTAATTTTCAAGGATTGTTTTTTGGTCCTGTCAAGGTTATTTTAAAAAGTAATACATAATTAGAGTACCGCGATTGAAAAGTACAACATATTCAAACATCATGTTGCCAACTGATGAACAACCTAGTGAAGCAGCCAAAACATACAGTCATATACCAAAAGCTTTTTATTTAACTTGTCATCATTGTAAAAGACTAGGTATCTGCTGGCGAAATGATCTTACGTACGACTTCAACTACATTGACCTTTTCAGGGTTAAATTTGTACAATGCGGCTTTTGTGGACTAGTTTACTACCAGTTCAAGGACATTAATGAACGTGCCATCCAGAGAAGAAATTGGGTCATAGAAGAAGCTTACCTGTACAGAAGAAATTAACATGTATTTTATTTCTTAATTTTTAATTTTTTTGTTTGTTATTTTTTTTATTTTTTTTTAATAATAAAAAGTAAACTCAATCTTTTGTTATATTTTAATTTTTTTTTTCAATAAAACAATAGTAAAATGAATCTGTATGTGTATTTATTAAACATCACCTAAAATACGTTTTGCAATCCATATTTTTCTGCAGAGTCCGTTTATTAATGAAATAGAACCATATATTAGGGTGAAATCTAATGGTTTCAAATCAGTCTCACATAACAATGTCAGAAGTAAACACTATTGATAAGTTCGGTCGCAAAAGAAAATTTAAGGATTTTAACTTTATGCGAGGTCCTTCAGGAATAGGTTTTAAACTTACACCTAATGGAGATTACGACATGGGAAGCAAAAGATTGTGCTATTTAGCAGAACCTCTTGAAGGAGACGATGCGACCACACGAAATTATGTTGATAATAACCTTGCTCAGTGTGTGCAAGATACGCAGAAAGCTTTACATGACTCAACAATTGTTATTAAAGATATATTCAGAAACCAACTTGAAGGTTACGTACGCAAGAAATTAATTGAAACCGGTCAAGAACTTAGAGGATACATTGATGATACTGTTATTGCAATATATGAACTTAGGCAAGACGAACTGCGTGATGAACTTAACTCTAGAATGTTGAAAATTGAAAAGACTATGGAGGATCTTGTCAGCAAACCTGTTTCACATTAAACATTTACTCGTAGACCTGTGCGTTTAATTTACTATTAGACAAATTTTTCAACAATAACTTTTACAGTTTGTTATTTGTCGACACTTCATTATATTTATAATTTTAAAATAAAGGTTCAATAAAAAAGCAATCAAGTAATGAATACATGTTTTTTATTTAAAAAAAAAAAAAAAAAAATTACAATACTATCGTTACATATTAATGTTGTATGTTTAATAGAAATAATAAAAACAATACAAATAATGAAATATGGATTTTCCAGATTACGTGCTGTCCTGACTTAGAAATGATTCCAACACGGTGACTAAATTTGCTAAGTTTTCTTCCGGGTCTGTTTTGTAAAAATCTATGTCTGCATGCCCCCAAGGTAGAGTTTTGGTTGAACTGGGAATTACATAACGTTTATCATCGCTATGTGACAATGCTACTTTATTTATTATGTTGGTATAAATGTTATGTAATTCACTTCTAAATGTCTTCATCTTTCTTAATATCAAACCACCCCGTTCAACAATTCTTTGGTAGTCTTCCTGATGAAGGTCTTTCTCGATAACACATTTTTTGATACCTTTGGCTTTTTTTAATTCATTATTAATGGACTTTACATAATAAGCCTTCGCGCCGGTACCATAAAAACTTATTATCGGATCACCAGGAAACTCATCTTTCATTCTACCAACTACAGAATTACTTTTAATTATGTTGAAATTATTAATTTCGGGGTAATTTGATGTATCGAATTTTTCGGGGTTTTCTGATATAGTTTGATAAAAGTTTTCCGTATACACTTTTAATATAAGCGAGTCAGTATCGGTGTAAAGTAACGAAGCATCATCGCCAAACTTGGATTTAATAAAATTATAATAAAAATCGTATATTACAGTCTTTGATATATCTAATATGGAAAAACCGATATAAATTGGTTTATTGTACAATATTTTAACTTTATTCATATGTATAGCAACAAAGTTCTCGGTAAATATCGAGCTACTATTGAAATTGGGGCGGGATATTAGTGCTCTAGCTCCATTTCTGCCTACACTGTTCTCCCAATGTGTTACTAATTTTATATCCTTTCGATTTTCCACATTTTCCATAGTTTTACCAAATATCGCGTTATTTTTTAATTTAAAAGTGTCCTTCGCAAATTTTGTGGTGGCCTTGTTACGTAAATTGGTATTAAAATCAATATACGATTTTAGCCATTTTGATTGCTCAAACTGTAATACTCGATGGGTTTGCATTACCACTAAGCCGTTGGCGATGGCTTGTTTTAAAGTTCTATAGTGTACAATGTATTTTTTTTTATCTTGTAAATTGGGAATTAATTTCGGTAATTTAGCGTTTTCTGTTGGCGGTATGATATTTTCTACTAGAAATGGAAGATCAGAATGTGCATCATGCAACTCAGTCGGATAATGCACATCCACTTCCAAAACGTAGCCATGTAAACTATCATCACCAACAGCCATAATATTTAAATCCAGAATTTCGCGCTCGCTTAACCATCGAAAACCACCATATGGTAATGCTTGTGACATACTATGACCATATAGATTTGTAGCATCAAGGTATGTTATAAATGAAGAAGGTTTTGTTGGGTCATAGTCTGGTAAAAAAATATTATTAGCGATGTGCTTCCTTTCTGTACACTGGCTTATGCCGCCGCGTATACCTTTCTTAAAAAAATGTATCATGTCTATATCAGTTAAGAGCTCTAACTCTACCTTAGTCATACGTAGCATACAATCAAATGATAAACTTGGAAGGGTATAGTAATGTGCTGGATCAAGTTTATCGAATTTTAAGCAATTATTCCGAAATTGCTCAAAAACATCACACAATAGCAACACATCTGATTTTAAATACACGTCCGAATAGTCCCCCAAAGTTTTACACCCAAACAAGCGCCATACTTCTTTTGCTCTTCTATAGCTTTCATCGCTAATATGTTCTTCCCGTAAATTATCATAAAATTCATCTTTACTTGGAAGACATGTATTTTCCATTTTTTCTATAGAGTCAATAAAGCTATAGGGAAAAACACCCTTTTGACGCATCAAATTAAATTGGTTGATATTTGAAAAATGTTTCCGCGTTTCAATAAAATCGTCGTCGTTTAAACCGCTGCCTAAATTTTCCAAAGACGTTGACAGAAATTTAAAACTATCAATAAATCGCAACTTTAAATATTTCCTCTTGACTTTTCCACATTTACTATCAAAATAATCGTGCACATAAATGCTTTTGGTAAATGATATGTACTTTTCCTTACTTTGAGCCAAAACACCAATTTTATCCCCATATTTACATAACTCTTTTATAAATAAATGGCTGTCGTAGCCGCTTAAGTTATGAAATATGATAGGGATAAAAGAGGGTAATTTATAATTTAAATTACAAACGGAATGTGCAGCACCAAATCTTTTTGCACCAGTTATGTGACAGTGGTCTCGTACTTTAATCTCACCCTCTTCAAAAGGGCCTTCACATATACCACATATTTTAGCATCATTAAACTCCCTTTTTTCTTCAGGCGTTAACGGTTTCATAGGCTTAATGTCTTTTAAATATGTGTTGTATAGAGCCCTTAAATCACACTCGATACGATCCACAAAGACTTGAGCTGCATTATTCCCCCGAAATAGCTCAAATTTCGAAAGTGAGTCGTCAAAAGAGCATTTAATTAAATAAGCAAAAGAATATGGTTCATGTTTAAAACTTTTTACAGTGTAAGAATTTTGTGGGTTTGGTTGTACCGTTTCAATGGGTTTTAAAACAGATTCGAAATCTGCATAAACCACGAATGGAACGCGCATTTGCTTTTCTATACCCTCGAATTTTAAAATATTTTCCGGCACACTCTTTCCAAATTTATCGATTTTTAAATCCACTGAGGGTGTTTGCGTGAAAATGTGGTTACAATCGTAGCTTTGATGTAAAGTTAAAGCTGACGGTGTACTAAAATAAATGAGGCAACCATCACAGAAATATATTTTATGTTGTTGACAACTAATTTGACTTGAAACTAAACGTGATAAATCCCGAATCCAACAATAATGACTCTTTGAACAAGTCGTATCGCAAAAATGTTCACCGCCATCTTTACTACTACAGTCTTTTGTAATTAACAATAAATTTACATGCCTATCCAACTTTTTTGACGCATACCTCAGTGGACCAATAACTTCATGTATTATTTCATTATTTTCATATTTAGATTCCAGACCGTATACGTTAATTGATATGTTGTTCATTTCCTCAAATTTTTTAATGTCACGTAATTTTACTGGAAAATCCATACCTGTTACATTTAGCACTCTAGAAAAATGGGGGTAGGATGTCTTCTGTGAAGGCTCTGCTGTTGGAGGAAACAATGCTGATGTTACAGCCCACGCAAAGCAAAATTCGTCCTGGTTAATCACATTGACGACAGCTCCTTTCTTTTCAATAGAACACGGCAACTTGATGTATGATGAGCCACCCATAGGCATATACTTGTTGATACCAACTTCCAAGTATAAAATTCGCACAAGAGCCCATCCTATAACAAGAAAAATAATATATAAAAATCAGTTTAATATATCGGGTTTTGATTTTTCCATACCTGAATCTTTCTCCTGGAACTCTGTCGCCTGCGTTTTTATTGATTCGGTGAAAGAATGGTAAACGGCATCCAAATCACTTTCTACACTAATTATTTGATTAGCAGTGTTGAAGGATTTTTCACTGAATATTTCTTGTGACGGAAGCATGTACTCGCCAACAGCTGTCATGTTAACTTTTAAAGCATGATGCACACGCAATAAATTATTAACAAGTTCCACCACCTTGGATTTAATGTCTGCAAAGAACATTACGTAATCGGAATGCTCCATATCACTGCTAACCCGATAGGTTGCAATTCTTCTTTTGAAGGCACATTGAACGAGTTGCACACCATGACATACCGGCAAACATGAATTATTTTTATGTTGTTGTGTTCGTTTATGCGCTGACATATGATTTATTGGAACATCTACATTACATGTAGCGCAATTAATTACCGGAATCGTCGATGTATACTCTTCAATTCGGAGCCGTTTTCCTCCAGGCACTTCATTAAATCTCGCCGCACACGATTCTCTTTTATGACGTCTCATATTATAACTCTTAGTAAACTTAGAACCGCAATTTTCACAAACATATGCCATGATTTGTCAAATATTAACACATGTACTACCTATACAAGTCAGAGCCAACTGATGAATGAAACTGCCCCATACATTATATAAAACCATTCAAGGTCACCCCCAACCACGTAACATATCTTCAAGGTCACACACCCAAGATGACCTTCAACAAAGTCAAGGTCGTCTCGACCAAGGTCAAGGTCAAGGTCACACACACAACCTTGAACACAAGGCCAAGGCCAAAGCACACGTGCACTTTCAAGGTCAATGACAAGGACATGTGGGCGGGGCCAAAGAGGGGTGAAGCAAGGTCAAGGTCAAGGTCGAGGAGTGGGGGGATTGAGAGAATCGGGTTATGTTCACTACTGAGCTCCTTCAATTTGAAGCAGACTAGCAGGTGGAGTCGAAATTCTCTAGATAACCTTCAAATAAGCAAAATATTAAAGATAAAAATTAAGACTCACCTTCAGTTTTCAAGGTGAAGTAGATTGAAATTCGATTATCATTTTTCTTATGTTTTGACTCCAATGTGTTTCGTAGAGTCTTTTGTAAGCCAAGTTCTTTCAGATAAGCATACTATCAGCTCAGAAATCTTAGATGACATAATGGCTAGTACCCTTTAGATATATTTTACCCTGGTAATAGTGCTAAAAACATAAAACTAAAAAGAACTACTCTTAATACAATTTTAGGTTACCAAACGCTTTAGCAACAGGTAATTTTACTAAAGAAAGTGGGTAATTAGATCAGCTACAAGATAATTTTCGTGGACTCGCGGACTATCAATTAGGAAAAAATTATTGTTAAATAAACATTATTATTAAAAGCCAAATAAATGAATGCTTTGCAGATACATTTATACATACTTAAACCAAAAATGAAAGATAATTTGAGTCTGAGACAAGATAACCTGCCAAATAAACGTACCTCGATCTTTTACAGTCGGTGAAGGAATACCACTGTTACCTACCACATGAAAAAGTTCCAAATAAAACGTTGAACAGATTTCTTTTTATTTGGCGGAACAAACCAACCGAATCAAAAAGTTTACTAAATTAACAAAACTAAGATGAAATTCTTTGAAACTAAATAAGGTATAAAAAATAATTACCTTTTTTCTTGCTAATAAAAAATTCTTTTGAAAACAAAACACTGCCAAATGTCAAGAAATGGTTCGATGAACCATGTTTACTTGCGACCAATAATCGTGTGCGCACTATATTACTTGATCATTCAGAACGAATGGAGTATTTTTACGGCTCTGCGAAGAGTGACGAAATTACAAAAACTCCTTAACATCGACGAACAAGCAAGCTCATTCTTCCAATTGTGACAAACTATTTAAGAAAAAAGACAAGAGAAGTGCCAGGGTAAATCATAATAAGCAAGTAAATCATTTAAAGGGCAAATCAATTATATATTTCAAGTCAAACGGTATCCGAAGTGAAAAAATCAATGTACTCATCTCGGTGACTGCTAGGCTCCTGTTTTCTTCATGGAGGTTATCAGAAATTTAACACGGCGTTCGCTTTCTATCTTAATTTTAGTCAAATGAAAGTAATATTTACTTTTTTTCCATCGCAATGAGTTTTTAAGCAGTAATTCTTAAAAATTAAAGTAAAGTGACTAACAGGACCTAGAATTATGTCCTATTATTTTCTTTAAATTTTAAACTACTTTCAAAATACTGCCGAACCTAAACAAATTAAAATAAATTCGTATAAGTTGAATCATCAAATTTTAGTAGTTATGAAAAACCAAACCAGAAAGCCATCAACACTTTTTGATAACAAAAAATACCAAAGCTTGTGACGAAATGTTTATCAATTTACGTTAATCTGTTATTCCAATTATTTTTAAAGTAAACCAGAAACCATTAAAAGCGTATATGTCAAATTGTACGAATTACATACGAGCAAATTGGAATAAAGAGGCTTTTGTTTGATTTGAAAATGCAATCTCTTAAACATTTTGATGATTGTTACTTTTGTTAAATATGCATGACGTAATGGAAATATTGTGGAGTTCAAATGCCAAATATTTGTTGGTCATTGACGTGGGTTGAGTTGTAAATTTAATTTGTAATTTTCCGCGATAATTTTAAAACTTGAAAAATTGTCTAAAAGATAGCCGTAGTATATTATCAAAAATAATTTTAGTGACGCAAATATTTATTTTTAATTCCCAGAAATGAAAAGCTGTTACTAATACTTTAAAATGTTATATCGCAGTCTTGAATTGTGGTACGCAAATACTAATTTCAACCGTTGGGTTTTTTTCATACCTTCTTATATTAATTAATTAAAATAAGTTTTTTTTACTGCATTTTTTGTTTGTTATATTATAATATCAAAAACTATTTGTTTTTGTTTACTTTCCCGATTCGAGCCCCACCATCACGCCCTGAGTTCTATACATACTCACTATTAGGGATTTACATTAATTATGAGTTAATCAGGTACGTTAATCGGGAGTATATGTGGAAAAATTTTACAATGTTATCTATTAAAATTAAAATTTTTGTAATTATCGAAATGTTATCACGAACTAAGGTAAGAGAATTCGCTTACAAAGATAATGTTAAATAAAAGAATTATTGATTTGTTAAATGAAGTTATTTCAAATGGCTGAAATTATGTCTTTCTTTTTATTTATTAAAAAGTTAGAATTTTTGTGAGAGTCAGAAGAGTAAAGTTATAATTCTTTAGATACACAGCTAACTTTTTTTATTTATCTACCAGTGTAATCTTACCTGTTAAAAAAATTAAATTCGCCCATAGTAAAACCTAATTCCTATATCTCCTCTGAGTATGAAATGGTTTGCGCTAGATATCGCTCATGCGACTCCTTTGCGTTTCATTTTATAAATATAATTATATTTGAAAACGCGCGAGAATTTTTCGACTGAAAAGAAAAATAAAATATTTCAAATTATATCAATCGATGACCATTACCATTCCCTCTAATTTATTATTTATGTTTTTCCTTTATCTATATCATTATTTTCAAATCAGTCGAATTTTCTTATAATAATTTCAAATTTTAAGTCTAAAACCCCTTTTTATTTCATACTTTTTTAAATACAAATTTTTCTGGCTCGTTTAAAATATAGATCAGATCACACTTGAACAGTTTTATTAAAAATTCTGATTAAACGATGAAAACTTGCTAAAATTTGTTTTCCGCCGTTCAGTTTATACTGAAAATAGCCAGACTGAAATATTTATTTATGAAATTGTTATTTGAATAGAAAAAGAATGATTAAATTTTCAAATATTATATCTTAGAATATCTGTCGAGAAATTACAGGGTTTACGATGACAAATTGTACATTTGAAGCATGCCACAGTAAACGGTGAATGGGCGTTAGTTTATTAAAGTTATTATTTTGATATGAAACTTGCTAGTAATGTCGCATTTTTCATATAAGTAAAAAAATATATTAGTGATTGTTAACGCTTTTTACGTTCATTATTTTATATAATTTAAAGTAACGGGCTTGTGGTTATTAATTCCAACTTTATTCGTATACAGAAAAGTCTGGAATCATTTGAAGAACATTATTTTTGAATTTGCGTTACACGCAAATTATTGATAGTAAAGCTCAGAGGCGCCCAAACATAATAAAGAAAATGTAGGGTTAGGAAGAAAAAGTGGTGTTCAAAATAAAAGTCAGAAAGAACAATAAACAATTTATTAACAAATAAAAGTTGGAAATGGTTAAATACAAAAAAAAAATTAAAATAACATCAGTCAAAAATTAAATGTTAAAATTTCTTAATAAAAACAAGGAATTATTTTTGTATCAACCCTGTAGTATGCAGGGGCGGATCCAGCCTCTCTCTTTGGGGGGGGGGGGGTGATATCAGAAAAGTACAGTATGACAAGCGAAAGTAAGTTGTCGATGGGGGGGGGGGGGGCTAGACGCCAGCAAAATTCCCATTTCTAGTATAAAAAGCAGGGTAGGGTCTATTTTTCTGAATTTGAAGCTCTTGAAGAGGAGAGAGGGCGATCACAAGAACAAAAAATTGCCGATAGGGGGAGGATGCGAGCAGTATACACATTCCTAGTTTAAGAGACAGAATCGGGTTTATTTTCCTGAACTCAAAGCTCTTGGGAAGGGGAGAAGCGATCGCAAGAAAAACGAGTTGTCAACAAGGAGGGAGTGCCAGCAGTATACATATTCCTAATATAAAAGGCAGAATTGGTTCTATTTTCCTAAACTTGGGAAGGGGAGGGACGATCGCAAGCATACACATTCCTATACTCTCTTCAAGAACTAGACAGAGTAATAAAACTGTTACCGAAACTTCCAACGTACCTGCTCCAATGCAGCACGTAACTGAGGACTGCCGTAAATCTAATTATATTTAATTATATTTAAATATTATAAGCTTTTATATATTTACTGCAACAATAAAATTTTTGATATTTCAATCTAATTTCTGTCAGTGAGCAAAGTAGACCTTACAGTGTGTCCTTAATGTTTATATATTATTTGAGTTTAGTGAGATAGCCAAAAGATATGGCTTCCATCTCTATATGTATTCCAAAATCATTAAACCAGGAAATTTTTTCTCAACGAAAAACTTATTACAATGAATGTTTATGATGCCTTAAGACATTAATATCCCGATAATAATGTTAAAAGCTCTGTTGAAATGTGTTCCAACATGACAGGAGTTGAAAATTCTACTATGTACCGAATTCTGAAGGAAAAAAACCACTGGAATTGTTAGTACTTCCAAGCCACATTCAATCATAGGCAGACGAAAAACCTCGTTGAAAGAAGAAATGTAAACTGCAATAAAAGGAGTTGTACATACATTTTATTATGAGAAGCAGGTCCCAACCGTCGACAAAATTCTAACCAAAATCAATGAAGATCAGGATTTACCTGAAATTAAAAGAACTGAGCTCTGGAATTGCTCAGAGAACTTAATTTTTGCTGGGAAACGCAGATAGGAGATCTGTTCTTATAGATATTTCGGATAATGTCCGTTGGAGAAGAAAATATCTCTCTCAAGTGAAAGGTAGAGTTGCTAGAAATAACACAACTTACAGAATTAGTAATTTAACTGAAGTTTTGAAAGATTTTTTTGAATAAAGTTTCAGCAGAAAATTGGGAAAAATCCATATAATAAGAGAATAAAAGGAAATGTGGATAGCTTCACTAACTTTGATTGTTGTGATTGTTAAATTGTCATTCTGCAGATGGTTTACGAAATAAATAAACTGAAACGTCAAATGTCCTAAAAATGTTTTTAATTAATAATAAAATGACCTATAGCCCCAAAAAATTTTAATATTATATGGACGAATTTATTTTTTTATATATGTTCAACTTCTTGTATTTTTGACAATGGGTATTTTGTAAGTATTTAAATTATAACTTAGAATTTTTTGAGAAAAAAAGGCTACGTTTTAGTCTGAACGTGCCTAAAACGGCTTTTATGCCAAAATTAAAAATAATAAAAATACAGTTGTGATTTGTGTTAAATATGTCAAAATTATCTATATTTTCTAATATATGTGAATTATTAAGAAACCATAAGAAATAAAATAATATTATAAAAATTTTTTATTTTAAGTTGATTACTGAAATAATATTCTATGCCATAAATACTTAGTGATAAAAGAAACCTCCTTCCGACGCCTATGACAAGGATTAAAATCCTTTTTTAACATTTCACACCTCCAAATATCTATTGTTATCCAACCCAAATACTCCATTATTATCAACCGGTATTTTTTATTATAAAATTTCTAACCTATTCCTATGAAAAATATATGTGTCTAACAGATTTTGCCATAGACACCGGACTAAAGAACACAGGTAGTTTGCGAAGAAAAAAAAGGGTAAAAAATGATTTATTACTCTCTCTAGTTCTTGAATAAACTATAGTATAAGAGGCAAAATCGGGTCTATTTTCCTGAACTCAAAGCTCTTCGGGGGGGCGATCGCCCCCACCACCCCCCCTCCTTGGATCCGCGCCTGGTAGTATGTAAAAAATGTAAATCAGATGATCTTCTATAATTTTCTAAAATTAGAAATTAACGTTCACCATATTTTACAATATACTGTGAGGAACTTAAATAATAATACACAAGAGCAAGAAAATTACAATAGTAGAAAATACAACAAGAGAAGTAAGTTGGTCGAATATTAGCTGAATACAAAAAAAAAACAATGGTATGTTTTAATAGGAAGACATTTGTAGGTAAAAGATATAAAAAGATAAATGAAATAAAGCATGTTACCTCAAGACAATATAGTTAAAGGTAGTTTAAAACAATTTGTCCTCTGCAACGACAAAAAAAGATAAGAAAGGAATAGCTGAGCTCCTCACACTGGGAACAGATTAGCAGGTGGACTCAAAATTCTACAGATCAACTTTAAATAAGCAAAAGTGGAAAGATAAAAATTACGACTCACGTCCAGTCTTCCTAACGAAGTAGGTTGGAAGTTGAATATCCTTTTCTATATGGCTTTGACCTTAATGTGCTTCTTAGAGTCTTTATCAGCCAAGTTTCCTCAGATAAGCATACTATCCACTCAGAAATCTTAGATGACACAATGACCAGTACCATTTTACCTTGGCGATAGTGCTAAAATATGCCATCAGACGTTACAACTTTTAACACATCATTATGTTGCCAAATGCTTTAGCAACAGGTAGTTTTAATAAGTAAAATTGGTAAGTAAGACCAACAATAGCTCTTGTCAAGATAGCAGACCAAGAATTAAGAAAATATTGCTGAACATTATGCTAAAATCCAAATAAATGTATTTCAACAAATATAATATATTATTTGTATCTCAGATGAGATAATCTGCTAAATTTAGAAGAAAAAAACTTAAGAGAACAAATAAACGTACCTTGTTCTTTCATAGTCAATGCAGGAAGATCAAGAATTTATGATGCCGATCTCTCACCACAGGAATAATCTCCAAAGGACCTTTTACAGATTTTTTTTTTTTAAATTTTGGTAGCGTAAATTATCGAAATCAAAAAGCTGACTAAACCAACAAGAATAATACGAAACTCTTTTAAACTAAGTAGGTTATAAAAGAATAATTACCTTTTTTTCTTTTCACCAAAACATCATTTTGAAAACAAACACTGACAAATGTGAAAAAAGGTTCAAATCAGCTACGTCTACTTGCTATCGATAATCACCATATCATTTATCGGCTGATTTATAGGCTTTATGAGAGTGACGGAATTACAAAACTTCCATAATATGATTCTGTTGTCCATCACATAATTTTGACACATATTTTTTAAGTTGCTTTTCGGGTGAATACAAATTTTATTCTAGGGTTAATAAGCAAGGTTTTGTTTCTTTGTCACTCACGTATTTACACTATATTTCTTACGATGTTTTGCTTTATCAAATAACACTCAGTTTGGTATCTTTGTAGTGTCAGAGAAGTATTGAAGCCTTTCAGCCATAATAGCTTTCCAAACTGAGAAAATGAAAATATCCAAAGAAAAAAGAGCGAAGTATGATTTAAGAGAAGTTACAAGTAGTGAGAGAATATAGAAGGGAAAATAAATGGAAACATCAACTAAGAATGGAAAACTTTGTTGAATTGAATAATTTATAAGATATACATGAATTAGCAGAATCTCCATTTTGTTGGACTTCGATTTATGCTGTATTAAAATGTGGAAAGCGCAACGCTGTTATCAAATGATTGGCTTTTTACGTGATAATGTAAGTCGAGGACTTGAAATAAATCTAGAGTGATCTTATGAAAAAAATGGGTTACAAATAGGTTGAAAAATTAATTGCAACACGGAGTATTGGGAAGGATTAAATATTGCGTGAAGCGTTCCTTATATTTGAAAAAGAAAACTGTAATTTTAAAATACGATTTTCCAAATATTGTATTTTATCTGAAAAAATATTTTTAAAAGAAACACCTTATGTGTAATGTAAGTATGGAATTCGTGAGAATTTTAAACTAAAGTTGAAAAACCTTAAGATAACATATACTCAAATGTTTTGGTAAACATTACTTTACCATATCACTTTGAATCCACTTGTTGGCAAAAATTATGTGATTCCTATTCTTAGCTTTACCAAAATCACAGGTATTTCCAGTTTCTAACATTTGTGCTAAGAAACACATATTATCTAACAAAAAGGGATTTTTTTTTTATTTTAGTCGATATATTTTTCCTTTCAGGTAACCAGTATTTCTCGCACGTAAAATCTTGAACTTGATTTTTTGATGGTGTTTCTGAAACGCAATAAAAACTGACTTTTACATTAGATGTTGTACCCTTTTAGCTAATCATGAAAGAAAGACAACTACGTTTCAGTGGAAGTGTAAGCTCTGAATATGAGGTATTTTTCGTATCCTTCACGTAATGCAAGTTTATATTAGAATATCACTTTAAATTTCAAGAATTTTTATAATAAAAGTTTACGAAGGTAAAAAGGTTTTTGGATTATTGACGGACAGGTTTTTATTTAGTTAAAATGAAAACTTGTATTCAATGAAATTTCAATCTTCAAGAAGTTGTATTTTTTAAGTAACAACTTCAAAAAATGTAAATTAATTTATGCAAATACATTATTATACTTGTGTCTAAAGTATGTCATAATCTTTTTATGCATTATCCTTTCAAGCAGAGAATAGGAAAGAATATATACAAACACAACTCTGGTCTTCTCTGTAAACATTGTTCGACCACCCTAAGGTCTCATCAGTGGAGCTGTATCGAACCGAGAGCAGCATTCGCAGGAAACAACTGCTACATAAAATGTAAATTCCAAAGTATGTTCGTAGGATACTAAAAACCGGTCGATTTCGATGCCAGGCTGAAAAATATCGCCAGTCAAACGATATCTATACAATGACTGGAGTAGTGCGAAATTGTTACAAATCCAAATTTCAGTAAGAAATAAAGAAATCTTATTTAAATAGCAGTTGTTTCCTGTGAATGTTGTTTTCAGTTCGATACAGCTCCATTGACGAGACCAAAAGTTGATCGAAACGCGAGAGAGGGCTAAAATTGTATTTGCAGGTAACAAATTGTTTATATATATATATATATATATATATATATATATATATATATATATATATATATATATTCTTTCCTTTTTTTTGCTTGAAAGGATAATACATATAAACAACTAGTTAAATATGGCAGATATATTTCTGTATTACTTACTAAAATTTTGATTTTTATAAATATGTCATAATTTCTTAGAGACATTAAAGAGCACCAATTATGAACGAATTGAGTAACACAGAGACGAAAAAAGTCATTCATGATTTAATCGTTTTAATACAAATTAAATTTATCATTTTTGGTTCTTTCCAGACAAGTTTTCCGATACAATATTCAAGGGACGTTATTTTAACAGTTTTAAATGTATTTAATTTGAGAACTTTTAGGGGTAACGGAAATATTGGGGGAAAAATATTTTTTTCTAGTTTTTTGATATATATTTTTAACAGTCCTTTTTGGTTCGTAAAATGTCTTCTTCACATTTTCCATTGAAAACTAGTAATTGAACTTCTCATAAAAGAGTTGATGTAACTTTTTCTTGTCAATGATTAGAGATGATCTATCTATCAGCAGCTTCGGAAACAAGGTCATTCTGGACGTATATTGCTGAACATGGGGAAAATTTTGATCTTAATGAATTGAGGAAATATTTTTTTAGATAATTATTATTTTCTGCTAATTTGTTATTTAATTTGTGGTCTAAATAACTAGACTGAAATAATAAGTTCTTGGGTGAGTTATTTACACTACTTTTGTAAATTAGCGGATAAATTTAATATAAACGAAATGGGTACTTGTTTGGAAAAACGCTCGGACCCGTTAACTTTTTTTAGTTTAGAGTTTTTTTTTGCTTGCTAAAGAAATATACAGGGTAACTTAATAAGGAGCTATGACGTTATCGATATATTTTTTTTTTTTAATTGTGAACCCCATTTCTTATTTCAGAATCAGAAAGGATACATTTCTTTTTACATACGACAAGGTAAATATCAATGTTGGTTACATATGGAAATTGTCAGAATTTGTTATTATCTAAATTAAATGTTCAAACAGGGCCCCGTTAACACTCTGACAGTACCCAATTCGATGAATATATTTTTTTTTGAACATTGTTGTTGACATCTACGATTATGTTTTGTAATTCTTGGCATATGCGAATTTTTACGACTTCTAAATTCTCAAGTAGAGTCAAGTAGCATTTGGTTCTTAAGTATCCCTACGAGAACTAATCAAGTGTGGTCAAATCTGTTGATCTGGCGGGCCACTCAATTGTTCATCTTCTGCCTATTTAACGATAGGAAAAATCTTATTCAAATAAGCACGTATAGGGGCGGCGCTTGATCTTGTTGGTAAAAAAGGTCACGCTGGAATATATCGGATTCTTGTCGATCTGGATATACAGTTATTAGCGCAAGAATGAGTTTTCTTTTTGAAGAAAGTCCAAATATTTTGCTCCAGAGAAAGTACCGTCAACGAAATAAAGACCTAGGACTACGTTCACATTTTGAAAGTTTTGGTTATTAACTTCTGCAATTCAATGAGGATTTTCAGTTACCCAATAGCGACAATTTTGTCTATCCACATGGCCATTTAAAGTGAATATTGCCTCGTCAGAAAAAATAATTCGTTTTTCAAAATTATTGTCACCATTGCATACTGTTGCAAAATTGATTTTGGTGATCAAAATCATCTTCCGATGACTCCTAAACTAAGCATATCTTGTAGGGGTAATACTTCGTCTTTTTTCAGTATTTTATGCACACTATAATATACTACATTAAAAGTTGAAGTTGTTTCCGAGTGTAGATCGAGAATTATCTTGAGCTGACAAGAGAATATTAAGTTGCTCTTCTGTTGCTGAAATATCCCGAACATACGTATATTCCCTGAACTTTGCCTTAACTCGGCTTACCATGCTCTGGCTTATACGTTGGTGGTCAGGGTGAATTGCATTGAATAACTTTACCTCTGTTAGTGTGAGCATTTTATATCTAAAACCAATCATACATAAAATTTTAATTCCTTTAATTTTATGATTTTCCCACAATATAGCAATAAAGTGAAATAAATGTTCGAACACATGTACGTCGCCTATTAAGACTGTTAAAAGCTTATTTAAGATACAAAATGCTAATATCTAATATCAAAACTGACCTTTTGTGACATCGAAAATAAAAGACTTTGTAAATAAAGTTAATATCGTTAATGTTATTACGGGTGGGGGGTGGTAGAAATTTTTTTTGACAATTTCCTTATATAATTAACATCGATATTTATCTTAACGTATGAAAAAAAAATTCCTTTTTTCTGATTCTAAAATAAAAAATAAGGTTTGAAAAAAAATATCGAAGACATTTTAGCTCCTTCTTGAGTTATCCTGTACATTTCGGTATTACTCAAAACTAAAAATAAAATTCGTCGGACTGAGAATTTTTCCAAACAAGTGCCCATTTACTTTATATTAAATTTATCTGCTACTTTACAAAACTATAAATAGAAGGAAAAAAAAATATTTGAGATTACAATTCAAAAGTTTCAAAACTCCATATTCAAATAGGGTATCTTAGATAACCAAGGTCAAGATGACAAATGCATAAATAACAATCCCAGAAACTTTTATAACTTTATGTATGTTATATCCGTTTTCTAGGATAATACAATATTGGTAGAAAAAGTCATTTAAGTAAAAAAATTAAATGAGAAAAAATTTAGTTTTACCACAAATTTATTTTTCTATTCGAGTAAAATGCGAAACAGTATATGCAAACTTCTCTCCATCATATCCTTTCTGTATTAGAGGTTGCACAGTTAGAATAAATTGTTATAAAACACAATTCATCCTATTCCACCACCATAAAGATGATGGCCTACCTGTACCACCATACCGAGAAGAAAGTCAAAGTTTACCGTCCCCGCCACAGTGATACGGCAGAAGTACGTGTTTCGTCTCTCACTAGACTCATCAGGGTATCGACATGCACCTGGCTATGCAAAGGACAGATCGAAAGGAAATATGCAACACTGAACGCTGCTTCGCCGACCTCTCGCCGGATGGCGTATCTATGTTTATACGGCTTATCACGGATTCCTCCTTATGAGATGCAATAGCAGTGGTTATATCCACATTATGGTGTTGTGGTGCTGAAGTCACATTCAGCAAACGTACAACTATATGCAACTCCGTATGAAAATCAAGTAAAATGCGAAACAGTAAATGCAAACTTCTCTTCATCATATCCTTTCTGTATTAGAGGTGGCGGGGAGGGTAAGCTTTGACTTTCTTCTCGGTGTGGTGGTACAGGTAGGCCATCATTTCGATGGTGGTGGAATAGGATGAATTGTGTTTTATAACAATTTATTCTAACTGTGCAACCTCTAATACAGAAAGAATATGATGGAGAGAAGTTTGCATTTACTGTTTCGCATTTTACTCATTTTCATACGGAGTTGCATATAGTTGTACGTTTGCTGAATGTGACTTCAGTACTACAACAGTATAATGTGGATATAACCACTGCTATTGCATCTCATACGGAGGAATCGATGAAAGCCGTATAAACATAGATACGCCATCCGGCGAGAGGTTGGCGAAGCCGCGTTCAGTGTTGCATACTTCCTGTTGATCTGTCCTTTATACCGCCAGGTGCATGTCGGTACCCTGATGAGTCTAGTGAGAGACGAAACATGTATCTCTGCCGTATCACTGTGCCAGGGAGGGTAAGCTTTGACTTTCTTCTCGGTATGGTGGTACAGGTATCTTGATGGTGGTGGAATGGGATGAATTGTGTTTTATAACAATTTATTCTAACTGTGCAACCTCTAATGCAGAAAGGATATGATGGAGATAAGTTTACATTTATTGTTTCGCATATATAGAATTTCTCATTTAGGAGGTTTATTAATATTGACTTGCTTTACACACATACAATTAATCCAAAACAGGATATGATAAAAACTTCACAGACCTCTTGTGAAAGAAATAATTCATATTAAAAAGAAATAACATGTCGAAAATAAAAAAATCGTTAAAAGAATACCTTGAAATGACCTTGGTCAAGGTCAAGGCCAATTCAAATTCAAAAATCAAAAAAATCCCGAAATGGCAGGATATTGGGGATCGCTTAAGACTTAGGGGAAAATTAGAGCACTGCAAAGAATTCGCTAAATTAGGACAGCTGGAAGAATTGACACGAAGGGAAAATAAATAAATTTACTGGATTCAATTGCGTTCAACAAGTGGATAAAGTGCCAATGTGTGAGTGACCTAGACCATCTCACCTTCGAATAAATTTTCAAGGTTAAGATCAAAAAGCTTCTGGGTGCTTTTTAAACAGTTGAGCTTGATTCGGCCTTCTCAGAACAGAATAACAAATTTTAAAATATCATTTCTGACGTAAAATTTCCCCATTTTTTTCGAATGTCATGTCAAGAAATGAACTATATATATATATATATATATATATATATATATATATATATATATATATATATATATATATATATATATATATATTCATTGTACACATTCAAGTTTTAAAAGCTTTGTAGAAAATCGCAAACTTAGATGGGTCTCCTCCTTTAATTTTAAATTTCTCAAATGTATAGTATTATAACCACACAAAGCTTTTTAGAGGTAATCCCGGTAATAATCTACGTCAGTTAACGTTAACGAACCAATATATCTCAACCTAGAGACAGTTTCCCATTCGGGATTGCGCTTTTCCAACCGGGACCGGCGAAGGCTCTGCCCGCGTTCATTAAATCAACCGTTAAGTAATCTTTCTTCCTGGAAAAAAAATCTTAAATTAGGTTTGAAATTAAAACCGCCAAGAAATCCACTTTCGAATAAAAGAAAGCGCTTTTGCTGACTTATTCAATTTCTGAACAGATTTAGAGAGATAAAGACACTGAAAAAATAAAAGACAAAAAATGAATAGTAGTATTTATTAGTAATATATCTTAAATTCCTTTAATATTCTTTCTAAATAACTTTTAATTATAAAATAAATATAATATTGTGTTATCCAATAACTCTTTTGATTAAAACGTCATATTAATAATGGATATTTAATTAATAAAAGTATGAATACATCCATGGATACAATTACACGACGCACCAAATTTTAGTTTGTTTGTTGAATCATGTATGAAAAGTGCATTTTTTGGTAATTCTGGGGCGCTGAACACAAAAATTAAAACAAAATTAAAAACTTATTTGCAATTTTCAAGAACAAGTTTTTTAATAACAATATAAATATACCACGTGCATTCTTGCTGTAACTTTGTTAATATATAGGAAGACATGACATCACGTATCTCTAAAACTTGAACTAACATTAAAAAGATAAATTTTGTTTCAGTTTTAGTACACTAAAAATGGTAAGATTTACTTGATTTTATTTTAGATTCATTTTGGCTATTGTCAAGTGTTAGCTTTGTTATCATTATTGCTTAAATAATAATTAACTTATATATGTCCTGATGGTATTCATCGAAACCGATAGTTAACCTCTCGAAAGTTCAAACACTAACCTGTGCGTGTAAAACCGGGGCAATGAAAACCTTCCCAATGGCCGTCATGGAAGTAATCCTATACCTCACACCTCTGCATATATTTGTAGCGAGTATGGCGAAGAGGACACTTTATAGGATAATGAGAGATGAGCTTATAAAACGAAGGCCCAATCTCTTATCCGCAAATCAACAAATCTGGGACATGCCCCAAGATGAAATGAAAAAGAAATTCAACTTTGTGAAAAACTTCAGCACCAAGTTGAGTCGCATAAGCAAATGAGACAGAAACACCATTAAAAAACTCCATTATATGGTATACAGATGGCTCCAAAACTACGAAGGGAACTGGAATAGGAGTGTATGGATCCGGCACCAGGTACTATGAAAGCTTGGGTAAGTCCCCAAGCATTTTTCAGACAGAAATACATGCTATTACGAAATGGATTCAATTCAATAAAGGAAAAAACTATCACGGTCAAGAGATTATTATCATGTTGGAAAGTCAAGCAGCCATCAGTGCGCTGAGCTCTCAAGTTATCAGCTCTAAGATGGTCTGGGAATCCTTAAAGGAATTAAATGATTTGAGTAAGAATAATAAAGTCACCCTCATGTGGGTAGGAGGACACACCGGGATAGAAGGGAATGAAATAGGGGATAGGCTCGCGAAGCAAGGGGCTGAGACACTATTTCTGAGGCCAGAGCCTTTCTGTGGAATCAGTAGCTGCGTAATACTGGGAAGACTAAAGATGGAAGAAGAAAGCAGGACTTCCAATTATTGGACGGACCTGCAAGGATTGAGACAAGCAAAGATACTTCTTGGGAACTACGACCAGAAGAGATTTAAAGAATGCATAAGCTTAAGTAGAAACCAATTCAGAGTTTTGACAGGAGTCCTGACTGGGCATTGCCACCTGAAGAGACACCTCAAGAAACTCGGACTGATAGAAGGAGCAAAGTGCAGATTCTGTGAGAGGGAGGACGAAAGCTCTATTCATATCCTTTCAGAGTGCAGAGCTCTAGAAAACCCTAGGAGGCGGTTCTTGGGAACACACTAAATCAAAGAAGGGAGCTACCCACTTTCAAGCCGTAGGGGGGCACAATAGATCTATTAGGTCGCAGTGTACAGACCCAAATTCTATATATATATATATATATATATATATATATATATATATATATATATATATATATATTTATCAAGTAGGCGGTTATATTGCGGCGTCTCCCTTTTTACAGGGTACGGCAACGGATGCGAACACACTAAATCAAAGAAGGGAGCTACCCACTTTCAAGCCGTAGGGGGGCACAATAGATCTATTAGGTCGCAGTGTACAGACCCAAATTCTATATATATATATATATATATATATATATATATATATATATATATATATATATTTATCAAGTAGGCGGTTATATTGCGGCGTCTCCCTTTTTACAGGGTACGGCAACGGATGCGTACGGCACTTCAATATGTCGGAGGCTAGGTTCGTATCTCTTTTAGAGATAGTTGTGCTCTGTTTTGATTACCCAATAGGCGCCACCTGTCTTACATTATCTGTGTTACTTACCTAGTGATTAAACAGGAAAACACTTAGGTATGAGGAATGATTTTAATTTATTGACTGTTGGTATATAGCTCCATAATGGAACGACTTAATTAAAACAAAATAACAATTCCATTTTATTCCAAAAAAAATTATTATGCACATTAATCAGAATGGTACAATTTTTTTATACTCTTTCTTGATAACTATGATTGTTACCTCGTTTTTAAAAGGTTATATAAAATTTGGCCACAAACGTTCTAGAACCTTTAATTGCTAATAACGTAAGTTTTATAAAAACAGTTATCAAAAAGTTCTTACATGTTGTTATATCAAATGAAAATATATTTATATTGTTTTGTTTGTATGAAGAAAATTGATATCGAGCTCCAGTTCCTTAACTTAAAATTTTCTCCTACCTGGTCTATGCTATGGTACCTCTCATTTCTATTATTTGATCCAGCGCTCTTGCTAGGATGCCTGTTGTAGTGGATGAATGGGGGCTTTACAGGGCCACTTCCAACTCACCAACCAAACGCAGGGTAAGGGTTAAAATAGTCGTAGTCACACGGACTGGAAAACTAGGGCCGGAACCATCAGAAAGCCTTGACAGCAATATCAAAATGAAAAGAGTGAGATGAAGACAAAGATTAAAATGACTGGCTTCAGATAGGCCTGAAATAAAATGTTGTTTTTACCACATGTTCGTAAAGATAAGGGGCAAAATCTTACCTCATTGATTAGTGGACTTTTAAAAAAAACACTTGACCGTCTGCCCTTTCAAAGCTGATGGCAGGATTGGTCTACTGCCTTCGACGGTTCAACAGTAAAGGGAACGAAAATAAAAATCTCTCTTGCAACCAGACGTGACAAATCTTAGGGATATTTGTATTTACTTTTGCCAACCTTATTCTCAACCTGGAGCACTCGAACCTAGTTCCGAACTTACACTGACCACCAGGTAATACATCAAATATTGGCAAGCCATGGAAAATAATCAAAGAGAAAATTATGATCAAACAGTCCAAAGTTACTAATCATGATTAAAACAAAGTTCAAAAAAAAAAATGCCACAAATTCCATACTGCATACTCAACCTTAAATGATCGGTCTCGACATGCCGTGCTCGTGTCAACGAATCGGGAATACATCCTCAACATTATTGACTATAACCTTATACTTTTAATACTGAAATGGAATGTAAACAACTGAGAATTTATTAAAAATAAAATATTTTATGACTTTTAAATTCAAACCAAATAATGTGATATATAAACTACAGCAATGTACAAACTGTGTTAAGAAGAAAGGGTGATAAGTTACAAGACCAAAAGAGTTGTGAACCAAAATAGCAAATTCCATGTTTACTATTTTAAATTACAGGATAAATAATTAAATTTAATCAGGTAAAAATATACAAATTATGCCATATTACTAAAAACATGTAGCATTGATGCAATCTGGTAAATTTAAATGCTACAATATATACTTATTTTTAAAATATTAACGTTTAATTAATAACGTTTCTTGTCTCATCCATATTTTATTATAACAAATTCATTACATAAATTAAGTGAATTAAATTACTTATGGTGAAATAAGTGAGCGATGGATTTCATTTATAATTTAAAATAACACCGATCAAGCTGTAGCGATATATTATATAGCTACATATAAAGAAGGAAGAAGAGAAAAATACATTGCAATCAGGAAGAAGTTAATCTACAGTATTAAGTATTTTAAAAAAATAATAAGAGTTTGGAGATTTTATTCGAAAACGTGATTAAGGGCGCACATGGGGTACAATGGCTACTAATTACATTTTTATATGTTCCCAGTTTTGTGTTCTTAAATTTTCTGATGCACTTTTGAACATTCCTTCAAAGAGATTTAATGAAGTTTTTGTAAGTGAAGTAATTTCGCAAAACCATTTAATTGAATCTATTGTTTTCCTATTTAAGAATCCTTCTATGCTGTTACTTGCTAATTTCGTGGAGGTAAATACGGGCACATTTTGCTTTTTATTATTTGTCGTTGATGAAATATAATTAACGAACTTGATTTATGTGTCTAAAAATTAAAATTGCCTTCCCATGTCTTCTAAAGCTTTGATGAACCAAAATCATGCTCTTGTTATTTTAGAGTAATAAAAAAAACCGTAGTCACTTCACCATTCACATAATAAAAACATCCTGGTTTATTAATACATTCATAAGGCATGTTTTTGAATTTTTCTAACAGACTTAATGACAAATGTTATTTGATACAGACTTGAAAAAAAACTTTGTGGTAACAGCAAAAAAACTGAAAAATAAATTTCATTGGTATATTCGTCCTATCCATCTATCATGAAATGAATGGTATCTACAAATATCTAGATCAAAATGAGGTGGAGCAGCATCCTGAAGTAACTAAATATTTAGTTTTGCTTCAATGGGAATATTTTCAATTGCGGAAGATCCCTTCACAGAAAATTTAAATAATTATCCCTATTTAAAGGCTCATCAAAAGTCTCCTTTAATTTCGCCCCATCCCGCTCAGAGAGAATTGGCACTGATGTTGCCATTCAATTATGGCATGAGGATTTTTGTAAGAGTACTGATGGATGTAATGAAAATTTGTAATACCATCTCGTATAAATGTAGCTTCTTCGGTAAATAAAACGACTTTAATGAACTGATGATTTTGTTCACATTTTCCTAAAATTTGATTCCTCATGTTTAGTCGCAACTATTTGTCACCCACAGAGAGGATTTGAACCTTTTGTGTATGAAACGGGTAAAAAAGTTCCTCATGATGGAATGTCCAAGCCGTAGAAATGGCAGTTCCTTCTTCTAAATTTATCTTCTTAGTACTTGTACCTGAATCGGCTTATATTCTTTCAAGAATCCCTAGCAACAAAAAATTTTTGAATGCTTCGATTTTACCTAGTTTTCGGTGGACGCTGCTGAAAGTTTGGGAACATGGGATATTTCTTTTGGGATATGCTTCTTTTGTATTTCCATATGTTCCCCTATAGTTAAAATGTATGTCGCGATATTCAATATTTAGACATTCGTAAGCCATTTTATAAACGATTAAATAACCTTGTTACCTTTAAGGGTTTTACTAATTTTATTTCTGCTAAAATATAAAGATTTTATTTATTAAACTATTTTTTATCAAATAAAACTTTTCGTAAATATTTGTCGGGTTTAACTAAATTTGAAGTATGGTAATTTGATTTTTTGCCTCCGTAAGAAAAACTGATCTTCCTGGCAATAAAAATTTTAATTCCAATTTGCGTACCTTTTTTATTAGGTATTCTTTCATTCTTAAAATAAATTGAATGTCTTTTTTCTAATAACTGTCAAAACAAAAAGATATGTGAAAAAGAAAATTTGAATTTCAGGTACAGTGACCTCTGGTTTCATAGTAGCGAAACATTTTTGAACTGAATGATATTAAGCCTAATCCCTATGCTAAATATCCACTTAATAAATTAAAAACTATTCATTCGTAAGATGCTAAAAATAAGAAAAAACTTTTACAGGCGCTCGAGAAGTATTGAGTTTATAACTTTTTGTTATATGACTTACTACCTTTACCTTGCTATAGAGAATCACTTATTCAAGTGTCATGACACATTATCCTAACTACACGGTGTTCGGATAGCTGCTAGATAGAATACGCTATGATCTGGTGAAATAGTTATGGAACAATCTTTTTGCGAAATAGTGTAATGAGAATTGACATTATTTATTACGAAGTATTTACTATTTTTAGGGAATATACGCTGGTCTAGAAAATAACCCAATTTTAATTACTAACTTTAAGAACTTTCTTGACTTAAAAAAGTTTTTTGTTTAGAAAGTATAAATATTTAAAGTCATTTATAAATATGCATATCCTATTAAAAAAATTATATATTTTAACCCTTCACATTTATATTACTTTTTAGGAGATTAGTTCTTTTGGAGATAATTCGGATTATTAAGTTTTATGGAGGCATTAGTCATGGTTAGCCAAAAGTTTAATTTCTAAAAAACCTTTTTAAAATAAAGACAATTAAATGGCAGGGCATGTAGCAGTTGTGGTCCAATATTTGTTATTTATTATAATTAGCAATAGCACAAAAATATGTTGTTAAGGTTTTATTTAGACTACATATTATTTCGGTTTCTACTATTGTATATATGTATTAAAGAGCCGTATTATAATAAAAAATAAGTAATAATCACTTCACCAATTTAAACGTTAATTTCATTAATAATTTTCATTCTGCCTAAGGACCGATTGTCTGACGCAAATAAAAAATTTACAGGGTGTCCTGTAATTACCTCCTAATTTCTCGGAAGCATACAGGGGAGGTCAAAATAACCCTACTTTGTCATTAAAAAAATTCGAAAGTGCTCTAAATGGAGGTACAGAGCCTTAAAGAGATACCCAGTGATTTATCTTACCTTGTCTAAGTTTTGAACCGACTTGTATAATTTAATGAAATTTTAATATTTTATAGAGGCTATAATGACTCATTAAACCATACTACAGTAGATGTTTTAGATCATCAGAGAAGTGAGGGACGTAATTGCAGCCACACTTGTTGGGCCTAATTTTTGACAGGTGTTATTTTACAGAGCTAAAAACTGATTTTTCAAATACTTTTGCCATTTCTCTTCAAAAAAGATACTCTTAATTTATTTCTATAAAACTGGCGGTTTTCGAGATAAATCGGTTTTTATGCGAAACACTCAAAAGTTATTAATGCTAAACACAAACAGGTAAAAATCAGGTTGTTATTGTAAATACCTACCTAATAAATTTCTATTGATGGGATTAGTCAAAACCGCCTTCAAGTAAAAATCATTTTAAAAAAAGGAAGGATATCTTACGCAGAGTATACTGATATGCATTTAATTTGTGGTGAAGCGAAATCAAGGAGACTTTATGCTGAAAAATTTCCAGTTCGAACATTGCCAAGTCCAAAAATCATTCAAAGGGTTGATCGAAGCCTAAGGAAAACAGGTGAAAGATTATTAGAAAATAATTATTAGGGTTAACGAATTAATTTTTTACATGTTTTATTCAGGGTCATTTTTTCCACGACGTACGTGGCGGTATAAGCTCTTTCAGGAAAGCACGAGATCCTCACGTAGAGGAAAAAATTTCTCAAGATATTGCTGACACCCCTTCAAACAGCATCAGAATGTTCGCGACACAAAACAATGTTACAAAATGAAATTCTAAAAGAATAATTACATCACCCCTACCAAGTTGAAAAAAAAAACACGCTATGTCCGAATGATTATCCCGCAAGACTCGTTTATACAGCAACATAACCTGAATCTAAATTTTTCTAATTTTATTTTGTTTACCGATGAGGCTGGTTTTACAAGAGATGGCATAATAAACTCACAAAATATACATTTTTGGGCTGATGAAAACCTGCACGCTATAATTCAAAACAAACACCAACAAAGATTTATTGTAAATATGTAGGCTGGCATCAACGGAAATAACCTTATTGGTCCATTAATTTTGGAAGGATGATTTATGGCGAGATTTATTTAAAATTTTTGCAGCAAAATTTAAATAATTTATTGGAATACGTACATCTTGAGAAGATTGTAAACGTGGTACATGCATGATGATGTTCCACCTCGTTTCAACCGTATAGTACGTGAACACTTAACTAACATTTTTGCCCTCGATGGATAGGTCGTAGTGGGCTTGTTTTATGGCCACCAAGGCTCCAGACCTAAATCCTCTAGACTTTTATTTCTGGGGACATCTAAAAGATCTAGTTTGTTCAACACCAGCAAATTTTAGAGAATAATTACTAGCGAGAATAGCACAGCATTTTAACGAAGTTCGTAATAATACCGGAAAATTATTTGCAGTGCAGTGGGAAAATATTCGAAGAATAAGAAAATGTATTGAAGCACGTGGCGCCCATATTGAACATTTGCCAAAATAATATTTAAACGTTTTCACTATTTTTGCATTTTAATAACATTGTAAATTAATTGCGTCTCTATCAACACCTGGTAGGGTTTCTGGACTCGACAGTGTCTGATCTGCTAATCTTTCAGCGAAATATCTTCTTGCCTTCGAAAAGTGAGACAGCGCTTCCCCATAAATTAAAGCATATCAGCACACCCTGCGTATTTTATTATTACCTGTCTGTATTTAGTATTAGTAACTTTTGAGTTTTTCGCCCAAAAGCCGCCAGTTTTATTGAAATAAATAAAGAGTACTTTTTTTTAAAAAGGAATAACCAAAATATTTAAAAAATTAGTTTTCAGCTCTGTAAAATGACACCTGTCAAAGATTAAGTCCAACAAGTGTTGGTGCAAGTCCGTTCCTGACTTCTCTCATGATCTAAAACATCTACTGTAATATGGTCTAATATGTCTTTATAGCCTCTTTAGAATATTAAAATTTCATTAAGTTATACAAATCGGTTCAAAACAAAAGAGCCGATAAGGTAAAATGCTGTGTACCCCTTTAGGGCTCTATATCTCCGTTAAGGTGTACTTTAGGATTTTTTTTTCTATGACAAAGTAGGGTTATTTTGACCACCTCTGTATACTCTCGAGAAATTATGAGGTACATATCGGACCCTTTATATATATATATATATATATATATATATATATATATATATATATATATATATATTGTTACGAACTTTGTAGCGTTTTATATTTCTTAGTATTAGTATATTTTGAGAGTTTGTCGACACAAGTTGAATTAGTTTGACAAGTGTCAAAAGAAATGTTGACAATAAAAAGTTATTAAAATTATACAGTGTGTGTAGTTTGTTTGAAGATTGGCCGTCCGGAAGTGGATCAAATCCAGAAGAGGTTAGTTTACGTTAGAAAATTAGAAAAAGAAGGAAAAAAGTAAACTGAAATTGTATGCCAGTGGAAACTAGAAGCCAGAAAGTAAAAATGGAAGAACAACATCAAGCTAGTTTGAATCAAATACTGATGATGATTCAAGACATGAAAACAAGCCAAGAAGATATGAAGAAAAGCCAAGAAGATATGAAGAAAAGCCAAGAAGAGATGAAACAAGAATTGAAAGAAGATATGACGAAAAATCAAGATGATATGAAACAGGAATTAAAGACAAGCCAAGATAATATGAAACAAGAATTAAAGACAAGCCAGGATGATATGAAACAAGAATTAATGACACTAAAGACAAGCCAAGAAGGTGTGACGAAAAATCTAGATGATATTCAACAAGAATTAAAGACAAGCCAAGAAGGTATGACGAAAAATCTAGACGATATTCAACAAGAATTAAAGACAAGCCAAGATGATATAAAACAAGAACTAAAAACAAGTCTGGAGGACATGAGACAGGAACTTAAATCAAGAATACTTGAAGCACATGGAACAAGAAATGCAACAGAAGATTAGCAAAATTAGAGAAGACGTACATGGCGAAGTGACGGGAATCCAGAAACAGGTGCAACAACTACATCTACAAATTAGAAAAGACGTACTTGACGAAGTACAATATGAGATGACAGGAATCCACAAACAGGTGCAGCAATTACATTTGTAAATAGAGAAGGTAGCCAGTACAGGTGTAATAAAGGTAGATGGTGTTCCTGCAACTAGTGTGATGAAGCCACCTACCTTCGACGGTAAGGAACCTTGGCTTACCTATGTCCGTCAATTCGAAGCCGCCGCCACCGGCAATAACTGGAGTTTACCGGAAAAGGCACGTGCTCTTGTTCTAGCACTACGAGGTGAAGCTATGGAGGCCCGACGAGATTCGAACTCGTGCTCTCCTGTTTAAAAGGAGGGCAATGTTACGAACTTTGTAGCGTTTTATATTTCTTAGTATTAGTATATTTCGAGAGTTTGTCCACGCAAGTTAAATTAGTTTGACAAGTGTCAAAAGAAAGGTTGACAATAAAAAGTTATTAAAATTATACAGTGTGTGTAGTTTGTTTGAAGACCGGCCGTCCGGAACAATATATATATATATATATATATATATATATTATATATATATATATATATATATATATATTTATATATATATATATATATATATATATATATATATATATATATATATATATATATATATATATATATATATATGTAGTATGGATTAATGGGTCTTTATAAACTCTATAAAATATTAAAATTTCATTAAATTATACAAGGCTGTTCAAAACTTAGAGCCGATAAGGTAAGTCGCTGGGTACTCCTTTTGGGCTCTGTATCTCCGTTAGGGGGCACTTTAGGATTTTGTTTTCTATGACAGTAGTGTTATTTTCACCATCTCTGTATGCTCCCGAGATATTAGGAAGTACTTACCGGACACCCTGTATTTAACTTCACAAACAATAATTTTTTTTGTTTTATTTTCTGACAACTAATTTAAAAACTATTTATTATATGCAGTGCTACAATAAGGACGTTGGATTTTTTTTTATTGCAATCATTTCGTAAAATTCTCGCCGTACGTCGATCGCCGTAAACGATAAAACAGGCATCAATAATCTAAATCAAATTTATTTCAATATATTAAAATAAACCAATATAAGGGAATTTCTAAAATAAATAAAACAATAAATAAGAATAATTCTCCGCTTTCAGTTCTCCTAAATTGAATCACGATATTTTTTCAGAAAAATATCACTTCAATTAAAAGACCCAAACTTTTTACGCCACTTAAAGTACCTAAAACATACACCATCTGGGTTCCACATTCAGTCAAGTCAAGGCAGTTATAGGGTTAAAAATGTAGTGTCCATTCTTCTAACTGGACTGTTAAAAATACTTTTGAAAAGTGAATACACAAAAGAGTGAGTGATTATAATTGGTTTATGATGTAATTAATTTTTGTTTAACACAAAAATCTCTGTTCTTAATGGCAAGTTTTTAACCTCCTATTCCATATATAATAATATTAAAAATGTACATTTTTGTAGCATTCGCCGAAACCATCAGTTGAAAAAGATTCGAAAGAATCGAAACGTCCTGAAAAATAAAAATATATATATACAATAAAAATATATTTAATGGTTCAAGAAAAATTAATTCCTATAATATATATATATATATATATATATATATATATATATATATATATATATATATATATATCGTGATTCAATTTTATATATATATATATATATATATATATATATATATATATATATATATATATATATTGGAAACTCTTCCATAAAAATTGATATTGATAAATTTAAGTAAGATTCTATTTAAATAATTTCGGTATACCATACAGAACCTAAATCCAAGAAAAGACAAAATAAAGGAAAAATGATATAATCTATGGTTCAAGAATCAAGAATATATATATATATATATATATATATATATATATATATATATATATATATATATATATAAATCAAAAATTCATGATATTATCTAAAAACACATGTAAAAGGCTATTAAATAACCTAAAAACACGCAAAAATAACGAAAAATACGGAAAATGAGAAATTCAAACCTAACAGCCATATTGATCAGCGGATGTTGGCATTTGTAAATGTGAAATGTTACAACTTTGACGCTGTCAGTACAAAAGTACTATAGTTGAGGAACTATATCAATACACATTTCCTAACCGACACGTTTACATAGTAGGCATAGAAATATTATTATAACTCAATTATAGTTATTTTAGTTGGTTCAAAAAATACAAATAACAAGATGCTTTTAATATCTGCTTCCTACAATGTTAATTGAGTCTAGAGAGCCTCATTTTTAAATGACCATTATGAAGACGCCTCAGCGAAATAAAAAAAAAGAATCAGTTCTTTTTTAGAGACAAAGATAACTTGACGGGTAATTTAATGAACGCTTGCAGAGCTTTAGCCGTCTGCGTTGAGAAAGAGCAATTTCAAATAGGCGACTGTCTCTACATCAAGATAAATCGCCTCGTTAACAGTAATTGATGTAGATTATTTATAAGATCTTTGCTGAGAATGATAGTGTGATATTCGAAACTCAAACAGGAGAAAGGTGTTAGGACTATTTGTATGCAGACAGCTTTCGGAAAAAAATGTTAATTTCCTAAGATTCAATTTTTTTTTGTAAAATGTTAATAGCAAGTTTTTTCTCCAAAAATAGATCAAAAATTATCATATAACGGGTGTCAACAAATCTATTAGACAAGTCATAATTTCTAGAGTATTATGTGTATCAAAATGAGAATTGGTACAGGTAAATGGTATGTGAAGGGGAGAGTTTTTGCATATTTTTCACTTTCCGGCCACTTCCGGTTTCACCGGAAATGGCCCCGGTTTTGAATTTTTAAATAGAACACCCTATATATTTTAACATTTTTGGATTTCTGAGCTAATTCTAGATCAGAATGTGACATTTTAAAAACTTTTTACGTCTACTTCATTTTTTTAGAGCCACTTTTATAATTGCATCTAGGTGGCCATGATCGGACGCAAACTAATCTAACGACCTTAGGTGATGTCAAAAAAATACAATCGCAAAGTTTTAATTACTAGTATGAAAGACAGAAATAAGACAAGTTGACAAAATTACGTTTTCATTTCTAACTATTAATTTTCAAATGGCGACCCCTTTTTGACAACTACTTTTCGAAAAAAGCATTCTTTGACGAATCTAACGATACTAATTTATTTGCGATTAGATTAGACATAAGAACAGAAATTAAATATTATTAAGCAAAATACTGGATAATTTATTTACTTATGACAAGTGCGCCATGGACAGCCATGATGCATAATAATTTGCAACTGTTTTTATCAAGTCTTCTTTGGAAAACAAAGCACTCACTTAAGTAGATAATGACAGTGACATACGCTCTAAGAACAGACGTAAAAGTTTCTTAATTTTCGTTAAGTTTAGTTTAAATTTTCGTTAAAATAATGTATACTCAAAGTGAAAAAGTGGATATGTTATTAATATTTGGAGAGTGTCATAGAAATCCAAGGAATGCTGCCGAGTTATATGCTCATAGATATCCGAATCGGCAACATCCAGCCCATCAGTATTTTCCGTATGTCGAGACTCGTTTTAGGCAAATAGGAAATCAAGAGGCGGAACAGAGCTTTATCATAAATGAAGAGACTGAGATTAACGTACATGATATGGTTGAGGTTGATAAAATAGTTTCGTTAAGAAAAATTAGTCAAGAACTGCAGATAAGTTATGAATCAGCAAGAAAAATACTGAAAAAGCATGGATAACGAGCATTTAAATATCAGTTATATCAACATTTGTATACTGAGGATGGCGATAGATGGGTAGTGTTTTGTGATTGGCTGCTTCAAAATCATAGAGTTAACCCAACTTTTATCGATTTTATTCTATTTTCCGACGAATCCCGATTTACAAATAATGGTATGTTCAATAAGCAAAATACTCGGTACTGGGCCCAACAAAATCAACATGAAATGAGAGAGGGCAATTTTCAAGAAAGATTTGGCGTCAATGTCTGGGCTGGTATCGTTGGAAACAGAATAATTGGGCCAATATTGTTTCAAGGTCAGTTAACAAGGGTTAGATACTTAGGTTTTCTTCAAAATGAAATCGAAAATAATCTCAATGATATACCTTTAGCAGTTTTACGGCGAATTTACTTTCAACAAGATGGAGCACCGCCTCACAATACTAGAGAAGTTCTTAATTATTTAATAGAGCATTTTAATAAACCAATGGTCAGGTACGGTAGCCAGTCCGCTCACCGAATCTTACTGTGCTCGATTTCTTTGTCTGGGGATATGTTAAAGAAAGGGTTTACTATGGAGTAGCCCCAGCTACTCTTGAAAAATTAGAAGAAAGAATTTCACGGGCATTTAGAAGTATAACGCCCCAAATGTTACAAAACTAGTTGAGAGTAACAATTGAACGAGCTGAAATGTGTCGTGAAAAAGAAGGAATGCACTTTGAACATTTACTACACTAAACGTTTTAACAAATTCAGCTACTGTACTTTCAAATATTTTAAGTGCGTCGTCTAAGTTATTAGTTTATTTTGTTAGTTTTTTGTTAATTTTGTTAAATTTTTAATCCAATTCCTGTCTTTCATACTAGTCACTAAAACTTTGCGATTGTATTTTTTTGACATCACCTAAGGCCCTTAGATTAGTTTGCGTCCGATCATGGCCACCTAGATGCAATTTTAAAAGTGACTCTAAAAAAATGAAGTAGACGTAAAAAGTTTTTAAAATGTCACATTCTGATCTAGAATTGTCTCAGAAATCCAAAGATGTTAAAATAGACAGGGTGTTCTATTTAAGAATTCAAAACCGGGGCCATTTCCGGTGAAACCGGAAGTGACCGGAAAGTAGAAAATATGCGAAAACTCTCCTCTTCACATAACATTTACCTGTACCAATTCTCATTTTGATACACATAATACTCTAGAAATTATGACTTGTCTAATAGATTCGTTGACACCCGGTATGCAAAGATGCAAGAAAACTGAGAAAAACATCTATATGAAGGTAAAATTTAACTTCCAAATTAACTAATATGGTGTAATTTTATAACCGTTTAAGTTAATAATAGAGAATTTAATTGGCATATGAAGCAAATTTTTACTCTTAAATAAAAATAAAAATACTATTTTTAACACCAAATCGCTAAAAATATAAAATTTTGTCTATTTTTACAGGCAAACAGTTCCTCTAACACTCTTAGTATTATTGATTAATTTAAATAAAAAATGCTATATTCATAAATGGCGTTAAACTCATCGTTAAAAGAATAAAGTTATTTTAAAATTGATCATTAAAATTTAAAACTTAATTTTCGTGGTTACAGTACATTTTAAACGATAATGAAATAACATTACTTCGTTGTTTTTGGGACTTCTTTCGTCTAAAATTATAAAAAGTTTAATATTCTTATGTTTTTAAATCGATTACATATTTTAGATATTTTGCTTTCTGTTTCAGCTTAGACTGTGAATTGGCCAATTTAATTTTACAACAACCAAAATCTTTGTAACAAAAACATCTTATCAAATAATTTAAAAAAATAGTATTTCTTCAATGTAAATTTCCAGACACACAAAATGTTTCAAAAAACATTCCCCAATGAATGTCGGAAGATTAACCATCTTAAAATAACAAGAAAAGTTCTTATAAACTTGGGTCCAGAATGGTGTCGTTTCTGGAAAATATGGGATGATAAAAATTCCTCACAAATATTTTGTTATAGTGTAGAGTAAATTATTTCCTGATAGAAAATAATTTTTTTTATCTCAATGTACTTATTTTTTTCCGTCAGAAGCATGCGTATAAGTAAAACTGTTAATAAAAAAATTGTATTTTATAACTAATAGAATCTACCTCCTGTTTTTTTTTTTTTTGAGAAATAAAGTTGTTTCAGAAAAATTATGAGTCATAAAAAAAATATTAATAAAAAGTTCAATTTAGCAACTGATTTGATATATATATCTCTAATCCAAAAATCAACACATCAAGGAAATTATGAAAATAACCACCATTAGCTCTATTGTAGCCCAAATCCAATAGATTTTCACACTCATCTACAAACATGACGATTTCCTTTAAGTATATTTTTATATTATTTTCATTACTCAATATTTCTATAACGAGGCCATTCTGGACCCATCTTTAAAGGAATTTTCTTGTAATTTTGGGATGGTGAATCACCAGACTACAAAACAATTTGCATAAATTGTGTATGAAATAATACACATAAGGCATTATGTTTTTGTTAAAATATTAAAATTTAATGCCGTCAAAACGCATGTGCAGATGAATAACTGGATTAAATTTTCATCTCTTGTGCCAGCCAATATAACATTATTGACAGAAATTGAATGTTCTTGGCCATTTCTCGTATTACGTAATACTCAGTTCGCAAACAATATATATATATATATATATATATATATATATATATATATATATATATATATATTAGAAAATAAAACACATATTTTTAAATTAAAAAATTCTTAGTTAGCATTTTATGAAATACGTTTGTTCAATGTTTAATAAAACTTTATATTTAGAGTTGGACTTTCTTGATAAAAATTACATTGAAACCGATCACATTTTTTGCTCTTTTAGTTTAGGTAATAGAAGTAGTGGGGGATTCTTTTCGCAATCTGATAAATTTTTTAAAGAGACGTTGACAAAGTTGTAAAATTTTATTATCTTTGGTATGCATTTTTCCAGAATAAATAACAACATTTCGACCAATGTAGTTAATAAATTACAGTGTTTTAAATCGTCCCATATCGCTTCAAATTAATTCCTTCCTTACCTTTATATCCTACATCATCATTTATCACTTCTAATTTATTAAAATATTATATATCATTTTTGTAATGGTTGATGACATATTTTAAAATATGACACCCATTTTATTATTTTGACTTTTTTTATGTAATTAACCCATACACTAATAATATTCGTATATTTTTTAATTGAATGTGGCTTAGCAATGATGCCATTATTTTTACTGTTTATAAGGTTTCAAAATATTACCAAAATTTGGAAACAGCAATAAAAATATAATGCGGTTATTGGTAAGGTTGAAATTTTATTATAGGAAGTCGGCATTTCCAAACCTGAATTAACAACCTGCAGGATGTATCTTCAACTAACTATACAGTTTGAATAAACCTTGGTTATAAAATATAAAATTAGTTTTCAAAAAAGATAGTTTATTAGCATATGTTTTAAAGTTTATGACAGTAAAGGGTGCGGTTTTCCAGGTGAGAAATTTTTATTAGTTTTGAACTAACTTAGATTGGCCTACATTACCAGAATAGAAATGATTATATACTTTCTATCTCGATCTTAGGATCAATTTGAGTTCGTATATAAAATAAATGTCATAATTTGAGTACATCATTTGGTTAAAAATTTTATAGTATGTTAATAAAATCGAAGCTGTTACGTTTGTAAAATAAGTGTTTCAAATTTGTACACACATAATTAACTAAGGAGCTTTGTGGTTTCTCGACAATACTTTGTTATCAGTTTTATTAAGCTTGGACAACCAATTTTCAGATTTTTTTACCCCGTGTAAAAAATGGGTTTGACCAAACTCTTCAAAATAGTAATAAACATTGATGGCATGTTTATTCATAAAAACTTCTTTGTATCATCTTTTGTAATTAAAAAACAGGTGGAAGTAATATGAGGTTAAATGTAGAAATAAAATGGATGAACAATTAATTTAAAACAAGCAATTTTACCCATTCGATTGTCCTTATGTGGAACGATGGGACGATCATTTGTTGATTACGTGTGTCACAATCAACTGACATTTGGTTACAAGATATTAGATAAATGATTTATACCAACGGTGATACTATTTAATGAACTTTGATAACACAGCACAAAAATATATCAAATTAAAAAAAGTTACCATCTTTACATTCAAATTAAAAGTACAAAGTTATGTTACCGACTTTAACTTATATTAAGCTTCTACGCTATTTGAATTCTTCTTCTTCTTCGGATGCATATCCATTAATGGATGTTTGCGATCACATACTCCATTGCTTTTCTATCTCGAGCAGTGTGGATCAGTGTTTGTATATCACGTAACCCTGTCTATTGTCATTTATGTTCCGAAGCCAAGACATTTTCTTCCTCCCCATCCCTCTTCTGCCTTCAATTTTGCCCTCAATCTTCAACAGTAAGAACCCATATTTTTCATTTCGCATGATATATCCCAGATAGGCTGTTTTTCTTTTCTTGCCTACTTCGAATAGTTCACGCTCTATTCCTACATGCCCCAGAACTTCCTCATTTGTCTTTTTCTCCGTCAATGAGATTTTAACAATTCTGCGATACAGCCACATTTCGAAGGCTTCCAGTTTATTGATATTACTTGTTTTTAGGGTCCAACCCTCCACGCCATAAAGAAGCACTGACCATACGTAGCATTTCATAAATCTCACCCTCAAGTCAATATCGAATTCTGAGCAGGTAAGCACATTTTTAAGCTTCCGGAAAGCCTGTCGGGTTTGCTCAACACGGCTTTTTATTTCTCTGTCCGATGTCCAATCCTCACAAAGCCATGTTCCCAAGTATTTGAACTTGTCCACTCTTTCAATGGGCGCTGCATCAAATGTTATTCCGGAGTTTGTAAATGCATCCAAGTTTCTGGAGATGATCATAAATTTTGTTTTCCTAGTATTGATGTTCAGACTCATAAATGCACTGTGTTGTCCAACCATATTTACTATTTGTTGTAGATCATCTATATTTTCGGCTATCAGGACCGTGTCATCGGCATAACGAATGTTGTTGATCCATACATCATTCACTCTAATGCCTTTTTTTACATCTTCTAAGGCCTCTCGGAAAATTGTCTCTGAATATAGATTAAATAGGAGCATAGATAGTACGCACCCCTGTCTCACTCCCCTCTCAATTTGTACAGTATTGGACATACCATTTTCAATTTTTACCTGTGTATTCTGGTTCCAATACAAATTTTCGATGCATCGGATGTCCTTTTGATCGATGTCGAGCCTCTCGAGGAGTTGTTTCAACTTTTGATGTTGAACACGATCGAAAGCCTTCTCATAATCTATGAAACATAGGCACACATCTTTTCTTTGGTCATAGCAACTTTGTACCAGTACCTGTGTTGCGACTATCGCCTCCCTTGTACCTAATCCCTGTCTAAATCCAAACTGGGAGTCGCTTACGTCTCTTTCACATTTCTTGTATATTCTTTGGTGTATTATTTTTAAGAAAAGTCTTAATGTATGACACATTAGACTGATAAGTCTGTGATCTTCGCATCTTTTTGCATTGGGTTTCTTTGGTAACGGGATAAAAGTAGAACATAGCCATTGTTTGGGGTAGAGACCCGTATTGTAGATGATGTTAAAAACTTTATGCAATGCCGTAACACCTCTTTCATCTAGGAGTTTGAGTATTTCTGACGGGATTTTGTCTGGTCCAGCTGCTTTGTTGTATTTTAAGTTATGGATAGCTTTTTCAATCTCTTCTTTTGTAATTGATGGACCAGTCAAACTATCACTTAAATCAGTCTCTCTTGGTGGTCTGTTGTCTTGAAAAAGTTCTCCGATGTATTCCTCCCAGATGTCAATTTTTTCTTTGCTTTCGAGGACTATCTTGTTGTTCTGGTCTACTATTAAACTTGGTTTCCATCCTCTATATTATCTAGCAGTTTCTTTCAGCTTTTTGTGCAAATTTAAATAATCGTGTCTATTTTGCAGTTGTTCTATTTCAGTGCATTCATGTCAAGTCAGCCATTCTTCGCTATTCTTATTTTTGTTTTTATTAATTTATGGATGTTTCTATAGATGTCTTGGTCTGCGTCGTTCTTGTGTCCTCGTCGTTCGTCCATTAATAGCAGAATTTCATCGGTCATCCATTTCTCCTTTTTGTTTCTTGATTTGTATCTCAGTCTTGACTGTAGAGTATTCATTACGGTATCTGTTATCTTCGCCCAAGACTGGGTTAGTTCTATTCCAATGTTTGATGTTATGGTTTGAAGTCCTGTGTTTATTTCATTACTGATTTCCGTCCTTATCCCAGAATCTTTCAACTTGTCCAGTGCCAGCCTTACTTGTGTTGTTGGCTTTTTTATGCTTGATAGTGCGATCTTTACAACGAATGCATAACTTAATTATATAATTCTAATAAACACAATATCATTTCGTTATATGCTAAGAAATTTTTAATTTAAAAATTGTTGTTTTTTTTTCCGATACGTGAATGTTGTATTAGGTAAAATAAAAGAAATAAATCAGGAACGTGGAAGCCTTTTTCAATTTGTGTGAATTATTCATTTAATTTGTGTCAAAACTAAGGTGAAACACACTAAAGCAATTTACGTGAAAGGCACGAATCATAGTCCGACACAGGAAGAACATTAAAATTTGATATAAATTATTTATTTTTAGGTAATAGCTTAGTTGCAATGTTTTGTGTAATGGCTAATTAGGTTTTATTTAAATAATTTTAGACTGGAAGGTCAGTGCATATATTAAGGTCATATTTTTAATTAATTGTTCAGTTTTACCAGTGAATTGTCATATATGGTAGGAGTCTGTGCTTTTCCGTTTGTGTTCCCGAAAATACTTCCCTATTTCTAATATGTTTTACTTTGATAGCTGGCTCTGTTCTTAAATAAATACTGATTTAAATTTGTATTTTTGTAAATTCTTTACAAGGATAAGTTAGTTACAATTTTGTGCTCTAATGATAAATAAATCGTAGTTTTTTGTTTCCATTGTAAAGTTGCTAAGATATTTTCTTTATCACTTGTCTTTTCCAACTTAACACACCAATTCTAAATAGTAGGTTGACATGTAAGTGATTTATGTTTGTAAGGATAATTAATACAAAATTTAATACTTATTACATCTAGATTTTTTTCTTATATTAATAAGAAGAAGCCCATCTATACCCTTGTATATATACAGGGTGTCCGGTAAGTACTTCCTAATTCTTCGGGAGCATATTGATGGAAGCCTAAGGGAAACAGGTACAAGATTATTAGAAAATAAGTATTAGAGTTAACGAATTAATTTTTTACAGCTTTTATTCACGGTCATTTTTGCCGCGACGCGGCGATGAGGGCCCTCCCAGAAGAGCGCGAGACCCTCACGAAGAGGAACAAATTTTACAAGATTTTGCTGACAAAATTTCAAACAGCATAAGAAAGCTCATGACACAAAACAATGTTACAAAATGGATTGTCCATGAAACTCTAACAGAACAGTTACTTTACCCGTACCACGTTGAAAAGCAACACGCTATCTCTCCGGATGATTATCCCGTAAGACTTCAATACTCCAACTGATTTATACCGCAATATAACCTAAATCTATATTTTTGTAATTTTAATTTGTTTACCGATGAAGTTGGTTTTACAGATGAGTACCCCGCACGCTATACTTCAAAATAAACAAGAACAAAGGTTTATTGTAAATGATCGGAAATAGCCTTATAGGTCCTTTTGTTTTGGAAGGAAGACTTAGTGGTGACATTTATTTACAATTTTTGCAGCAACATTTAAATAATTTATTTGAAGACGTACCTTTTAACAAAAGAATGTAAATGTGGTGCATTCGTGATAGTGCTCTAACTCATTTTAATCGTATAGTTCGTCAATACATAATCTGTCTGTTTTATGGCTACCAAGGTCTCCACACTTAATCCGTTAGACTTTTACTTCTGGGGACATCTAAAAGAGCTAGTTTATTCAACACCAGTAAATACTAGAGAATAACTACTAGCAAGAATAGCACAGAATTCTAACGAAGTCCGTAATAGTGCCGGAATATTATTAGCAGTGCAGTGGCAAAAATATTCGAAGAATAAGAAAATGTAATGAAATAGGTGGAGCCCATAGCGGACATTTGCCAAAATTACATTTAAACGTTTTCATTATTTTTGCATTTTAACAACATTGTAAATTAATTGAGCGACGATCAACCCTTTGAAAGGTTTTTGGACTTGACAATGTTTTAACTGGAAATCTTTCAGCATAACATCTTCTTGCATTCGAAGGGTGAGACAGCGCTTTCTCATAAATTAAATCACATCAACACACCCTGAGTTTTTCGCATAAAACTGATTTTTCTCGAAAACCGACAGTTTTATCGAAATAAATTGGATACCTTTTTTGAAGAGGAATGATTAAAGTATTTAAAAAATCAGTTTTCAGCTCTATAAAACGACAGGTGTCAAAAATTAGGCCTGAGTGTGGCTGCAAGTCCGTTCCCGACTTCTGTGATGATCTAGAACATCTACTGTACTATGGTTTAATGAGTCTTTATAGCCTCTATAAAATATTAAACTTTTATTAAATTATACAAGTTGGTTCAAAACAAACGAACCGATAAGGTAAATTGCTGTGTACCCCTTTAGGGCTCCATATCTTCGTTAAGGTGTACTTTACGAATTTTTTTTCTATATATATATTTTAAGTATAAAAAGGCCGTGAGAGGACCAGCACGCTCATTCTAAGTCGAGCAGCCGTCGAGGAAGCATCACTTTACAATGCCAGCTGAGATGTTGGCGAAACGTCGTGAAAACCTACGTTGAACAAGGGCATCAGATTGACGCAATTTACACCGATTTGTCTAAAGCGTTTGACAGCATTCATCATCTACTGCTACTCAAGAAGCTGTCTGAGATTGGTATCTCGGGAAATTATTTAAACTGGATCAAATCTTATCTCAGCGATAGACGACAGCGCCTGAAGGTGTGCGGGTCCCTATCCAGTGAAGTAATGGCTACTTCTGGTGTCCCTCAGGGGTCACACATTGGACCGGTTCTCTTTCTTCTGTTCATCAACGACGTTACCTCCTGCTTTGTTTCCTCTCAGGTCCTATTATCCGCCGATCATCTGAAATTTTACAGCATTGTTAACTTAGATCATAACCACTTACAAACTGATCTAGATTGTTTCGTCGACTGGTGTGCTTAAAATTATCTAAAAATCAACGTCTCCAAATGCAAATGTATCAGCTTTTTCAAGTGCGATCACCAAATTGTTAATTCATATGAAATACTGGGTCAACCCGTCGAATCTATCAGTGATTTGGGAGTAATTTTCACGAAAGATTTGCAATTCAACGCTCATATTGACAGCGTCACGATCAAGGCTCTAAGAATGCTGGGTTTTATTAAGCGAAACTCGAGACATATTAATGACACTAGAGCTCTGACTTGCTTATACAACTCGCTTGTTCGCAGCATTTTGGAATACTGTTCAATTATATGGACTCCCAACTATGTCACCCACAAAAACAGACTCGAGAGAGTACAAAATATATTCATGAAATATCTACTATATAAGCACCATTTTCCATCACACGGCCTAGCTTATGAAACAAGACTGATGTTGTGTGGACTCAAGAGTCTGGAGAGCAGAAGAAAAGAAGCTATATTTTTGTTCCTGTTCAAAATTTTTAATAACATTGACTGCGACATATTGCTGAGCGAGATTAATCTTAGGGTCCCATCAAGGCGTACTAGGCTGCAACGGCTGTTCCAGGAAAGCAATCATCGCACCAACTACGGCCAGTCCAGCTTCATAAATAGATTAATAGTTAATTATAACAGATTTTATATGGACTGTGACATTTTCAAGGACTCACAGCGAAAGATTAAAACGATTATAATGTTTAAATGATATACTTTGTTGTACATTTTTCTTTCTTTTCTTGTGAATTTTGTTTGACTGTTTGTATTTTCTTTTTATTTTTTGTTATTGTTCTGTATCATTTGCCATACCATTTAGAATGTATCATTCTGTAGTGTATGCAATTGAATAAATAAATAAAAATAAATAAACAACATATATATATATATATATATATATATATATATATATATATATATATATATATATAATATTTATTTTATCTTAATTCTCCCTTTTATTGAGATAATTTTATATTTCAAGATTTTTAAGTACGTAATTTGCAAAAAGAACATTTTCGATCGGGTTCGAACAATAACCACATTAAAAGCTTTTAACTATTCGGAGTATAGCTTTACTCAAAGTCAGAAGCGGACATCGTTAAAATAACAGTCACTTAATAAAATGGCTTTTGATTAAGTGCCAAAACCAGGAATTGCTGGTCTATTTTTACCACAAATTTTAGTAGATTTTACGTCACTTTGTGTAAAATATATCGTGAAAAGTTAAAAAAGACTAATCCATGTTGACATTTAAGCATCAATGTTCTAAATTTATCTACATACATATAATAGTATTACCATCAAATACATATATGAATTAATGAATATAAAAAAAATGTTTATTTACTTTTTTTATTAAATCAAACAAGGTTATATATTGAAAAAACTGGACTAACTATTCGATGTACAATTTTTCAATGAAAATGGGACATTCTGATGCCATTCTCTAGAATATAAAGGGTATTTCTACAGGTTTATGCAAGGAGGCTAACAATTGAAAAAAAAAAACAAGTCTGAAGTGCGAACTACTTTGAACTAATACTCTTGACAGGGTTCACTTATTTAAACATAATTTTCAACATGTAGAGAGTATCTGCAGGAAGGGACTATCCATGGTTAACTTACTGCAACAAGATTGAAATCTGAAAATTATTACTGGTTATCGAACTTTATCTCGTATCTATACTTATCTTTGAACCATTATCCTTTCCATTTATCTAAGCCAAATTTCTTGTCAATTTTACTTTCTGTTAAAGATCTTTCATATATTCGTCTAACATTATTATTAGAGCTATCCGTTTTAAAGAATAATGGACCTAAGAAATAAATTATTTTTAAAACTTACCAAAAAAATAAATTAACAGCTATTTTATAATGCTATTGAATTATTAACTACAGATTTACTTAATTCTTTTTTAAAGTTGATACCAAATTTATGGTTTATAGAAAATACCTGCAAACTGTAAATTTTTAATTAAGACAAAAATAAACGGAACATAAAAAATATATTAGCGATGTGGAAAAAATGCCAATCTATCTAAAAGTATTTTAAAAATAACATCTTTAGCTACTGAGGTGATCATTAAGTAATTACGTAATTATTAAAATAAATGTAATATAAAATAGTCTATAATTTATTTTACATTTTTAGTGCAATTCATTGAAGGGGTGTTTTTTTAAAAATATTTTATGTGATAAAAAATTTCACCAATCGTTATTAAATATAAAATGTTAAAACTTAACATATTTCTTCTCTGGTAACTGATGATAACAATATATAACAGTTTTTATATAAGCTTTGGCTAGACTTTAATTAATTCTATCTGTTAAATTCATTTGTTTTGTTGAAACGAATTTATCTATATTATTTGATGAAAACGGCAATATTGTCAATATACTCTACATTTCTTGAATAAAAGTAACAATATAAAAAATTCTGCCAGCAATATACTCATATTTCTTACTTAGTTAATAAATTTAGGGCATAAAAGATTAACTTAATAATAAATGTGATTATGTTGTTACCTATGCAAGCTTTATGGGGGAAAGGAAAATTTCAAACCAAATTATTTAAACCTTTCCAGAGGTCATCAAGACAGCAATATAGTTTTTATTATATGAGTAACGATATTGCATATTTATGGGAGATATAGTATTTTTATGTTTGTATATTTTAAAAATTTAATTTTTCACTTATAAAGAACATGTGATCAATTAAATTTTCAGAATCAATTCTAGAGATTTTTCTTATCAGTGGGAAGCAAGTTAAAAATAATATCTCCCAATACGAAGAAGTCTTTTTTTAAATAACAATTTAAATATTTATAAAAAAGAGAAAATTCTTAGATAGATATTAATTAGGTTTTGTGATCAAAGTATAATTTTATTATATATTTTATTTATTCTCAACAAAATCGCTTTCCTCACTTTCATTTTCGTTTTCGGTATTGACGTTTACTACAACTTGTGGTATTTTGTTAATTATTTGTTCATGTAGATACCATTTCATGATGATTGCATCTGTATGTTGAACTTTTGCCTTCCGCACTTTTTGTGTATATTTTTTCAAAGCTTTCCAATACTTTTTCATTTGCCTATCCATTTTCCCAAATAAGTTTGTTACAAAATGATTTTAAATCACTACATTTCATCTCAATGGCATTAAATCAATTGCAATGTTTTCTCATTATCTAATATATTTTTTCATTTTTAACTAATTTTTTTAGCCCTTCACATGTCGTTGCTTTAGTCCATGAAGTAGTAGATTGTTTATCTACTTTCACTGAGGGATGGGGAACACTGTCCATTATTATGAGTGATGGTTACACTAAATTGGAAATTAATTTTTTCCTAATCCATTTTGAGAATGTATCTTCTCATCTCCTTACGATATCAATTAATTAAGACTTACTGTTGCTGTCTTACCACAATTTAATTTTGGATCCCCTCTCAGATATTTAAATACAAAGTGTGCTTTTAACGTGGCGGTATTTGTAATTTTTACCTAAAACCTTATTATGATATTTTTAAAATTTAAGTTTCCAAATAAATACAATTTTTCGAAGACTACAATTACTCATAGAGATCATTTATTTTCTTTAAAGCACTTGTCATATAGAAAAAAATATAATGTGAAGCTTCCATTTTATCTTTTGTTGTGAAAATAGGCTAATGAATTAGTTACAAAGCTATGCACCTGAAGACATATGTATTTTCCTTGAATAATTTTTGAAATAACTACTCATGTCAATTTTTTTAAAGACTAATATGGATTTGACCCTATATATAAGCCATCAGTTTATTTTATTTCTGTTTAACCTTTATTTTAATCCAATACCGTATGTCATTATCTCGAAAGACATGGCTATAAATATGCAAAAATCGGTAACAAATTATTAATGATTGTCAAAACTTAAAACACAACAGGTGACGTGCCATCAGTAAAAACACCACTGTAATTGTTCCTGTCCAGATATCTTGATATTAACTTTAAACTAACTAAGTAGAAATCTAACGATTGTAGAGAAAAAAAGTAATAATGTAGCTTTTCTTCACAGAGGAAATTGCTTTGCCTATTCAGTCCGATTCATCCTGCGGTTTTTAATAACATGTATCAAGAAGGTTGTAGACAATCTTCAACATTGTCTACAACCTTCAAATAAATGTATCAAGACCATTCGGACAACTTTTTTTTTACCACAGTAGTTAAGTTATCTTATCCAGAACGTTATCGTTTTAAAATATACTTTTGGGGTCATATACTTCAGTGAATCTTCGGTGATGCTATAGCACTTTGATGATTTTACTTTGTTATGTTTTCTTTTCTGTTAATAAAAAATGTAACTGAGCTACTAAATTGAGCTTCAAAGAACTGTGACAGTTTCAAATATGTATTGTGCTATTTTTTGTCATACTCCGGCAATACAAAATAAATTAATTCTGTATATAGTTTTAAAAAATTCATTTATTCGGTTGTTCAGTATTCGGTGGACCACTTCAAGCGTGATAAAATTCTATATTTTTTTAATGTTTTGAACTGATGAAATGTTATTTTAAAGCGCTTAAATCAGTTCATATAGACAGCGGTCCGATCGTGATCAAACTACTTTAAAAGCTTTTAACCGACATTTCAGATAAAATAGCTTTACGAAAAGTTAAAAGTAAACATCATTAAAATAGCAGTCACTTGACAAAATGGTTTTTAATTTACAGCAAAACTAGGAAATGTTTATATAGTCTTAACATACAATTTAGTGGAATTTTCATTGTTTTACTTTAATAATCTCGTAAAATGACTTTATGAGATTGTTAAAATTAAGTTATTACTTTTTAAATTACGATTAACATATAGGAAAAGACTTAAAATCAAATCATAATTACATTTCTTAAAATATTTTGATACTTATTTGTGAGAAGAAAAAATTCTCATTTCGGTTGAGACGTTACAGTTGGACTCTAATTAACAGTAGAAAACAAATGCTTGGGGCTTATACCGTCATAATAAACAGTTCACGTAATTTTTGGATTTTATAATAAAACTAAATATTAATAATCAATAATTTTGAGTTGTGTTCAGTTATATGAAAGGAATTCCTACATGAGCTATCATAGATACTCACCCAATAATGCAGTAATAAATAATTAAAATCGCTGAGTCATGTATAAACACAAATGGAGAGATTCGTCAAGAAGTTTTAAGACTCTGTTCAGGTTTGTTTTATTTATATTCCTGTTGTACTTGATATTACATATGTCAAAAAATAAGCGCCTATTCAAGAATATTAAGGATAAAAACCTAAAGATAAAGCCTTGGTGTCATAAATAGGAATCGATGTGTCCCAAAAATAAACATATTTCATTTTTTCCACTTTAGTAATAAAATAAATTTATTTTTACACAGTTTTAATGTTAAGGTTCAATTTAAATCTTTTAATATCAATTTAGAGTGGTTTTAAAAGTTTGTGAAATGTTAGTGAATTAGAAGGAAGGATTTTTTATGAAATTCCTAAAAGAAAAAGTCATAAATATAGCTGCATTTCATATTCCATGGAAACACTGTGAAAACTTTCTTAACTGTATACTAAAAAATTATTTTCAGGGAACGCCGAACGTTAAACATTCAGAAAAATAATATACAATGACTTTCAAAAATGTTGCACCATATGAGAGTTGTTTAATTTTAGATAGTTTAAGCAAATTACAAAGTACACATAGGCATAAGAAAAATAAATTGAGATTTATTTAGAATTTATTTTTATGTCTTAACATAGTTACCTATGATATAAATAAATAATTTACAGCTTATAATGCTTTAGTCAGTTTCAGATTAGGACAATTGTTTGTAGCATTTGCAATATACAATTACTTGAAAGTAAAATTTATTTTACCCTTAAAAATCCGTGAAATTTATTTTATAAATTCGCGTTTTACTTTTGCTTTTTGTTTCGAAGAGTAGTTTTCGAGATAAACGCTCCTTTGCCACTTCTTATCATCGGTATGTTAGACGATGAGTACAGTGGATGCGAATTTGTAGAAAAATTATAGTGATCACAACTATTTCTTACAAATTTATATGAATTCTTAACATTTTTGGATGCAAATAAAATATTCTTTTTCTTGACTGGTCGCTTTTTTTAACCTTTAAAGTTAGGTTGTGAAAAATTAAACACACCAACAAGAAAAGGTCGGAATTTACGGGAAACAAACCAGAACACAGTATCAGTGAAAGTGAAATAATTACGCTAATTAAGAATGAAATATCGCAAAACAATATTCGTTTATTTAAATTTCAAATTCACATTGGTCCTTTGATATTACGTGGTTAAAATTTTATATGAAGGTCTAAAAAAAGCACAATTTTTAACGACGTACAAGAATCTACACAGTGATGCACCATAGAAATAACAAACACTGCGATTTTTGTTGTTTGAATTACGCAATGTTTTATAATTTTTATATTATAAAGGGCAATGTTGTAGCAATTTTTGCCTGGAAAAGAGTTAAATCAAAAACTAGTGATCATGAATTTTATGTATGAGAGAGTGACCGACGTCTTTACGAAAATGCTTTTCTGGCCGCGAAACAGGCAAATCAATAGGTACTTATCAAGGCTGTGGCGAAAATAGAGCAGCCAGGTACGTCCAAATAGAAGAAAATATTTTGACTATTGTAGAAGAAAATCCAGAAATAAGCATGAAATGAACCTGGAGCTGCTGACACATGAGCTCACGGCGCATGTTTACTCATAATTTAGTATAACGGTGTCATATATAAAGAGTCATTTGATCTTGTTAAACGGTGGTTGATTTCATTTTATCACTGATCATATTTGTTCGCAGAAAAATCTGCACATCATATACCAATAAATTATGATGTGGACTCGTATTGTTCAAAATTATGTAGTTGACTTCTTTTCCTACCAGGAATATTAAATGGCCCAATATAGTCAAATTTTCTGCAACAATAAGTGGCAATCCTATTAGAAAATGTTCCCATGGTAATTCTGCGAAATTCGTGGTATATATATATATATATATATATATATATATATATATATATATATATATATATATATATATATATATATATATAACGGTGCACCTCCTTACTTCAGTTTGCAGAAACATTAATAGAACGCATCGGTAACGCATATTAAACAATACAATAACAGAAGAAAGAGTATATATATATATATATATATATATATATATATATATATATATATATATATAAGATAAGTTTAGTATGAGGCTGTCGCTTTTGATTCAAATTGAATATCTTCCTTGGTCATGCGCCCCAAAACAAATTAGTTGGGCTCTCTTTAAGGAAAATTCTAAAAGGAAATAAAGATATTTATCATAAATCATAAATTAATTATAACTTGCATATAATACATGTAAATAATTAAGTAATTTTATAGCTAAGCTTTAACAATTTTTTGAAAAAAAAATACCTACATAATTTTGAGAAATGAAATAAGCAATATTTGGAAAAAAATTTCCTATAAACATTTTCCTTAGGTTGGATTTGACATGACATAAGTCGATTAGGCACATATATAAGGAGCGAACTACAAGATACAAATGCAAACAGGAAATTATATGGATTGCTCGAGTACTGTATTAGAGAGAAGGGATAAGAATTCTCAGAAATGTATTCCTCCACACCCCGATAGGCGGATTCTTAACTTGACCCGACTATATCAGAAACCTAAAAATAATTGCTTTTGGGGACTTTGAGTTTTTAGATGATGAAAAAAAAACCAAAGAATTCCAGGGCATTTTTTTGCTAACTTACGTGCACCAAGAAGCGTAACGGAAATTTAAAATATAGTAAACTTTAATTGTTTCTTGTATATTAGTCTATTAAATTGTAGATTTATACCTATTATTTGCGTAATTAAATATTTTTAAACAACTTCAGAATTATGAACTAAATTAAGCTATTTGTCGCAGTATCATAACACACAATAAAGGCTATGTTAGCTAAGTCGTAATTAGCATAAAAATTTTTCATTTTGTAAACGTTAAATGGAAATCTAGATATGAAGAAAAATGCTAATAAAAACAAAAACATATACAGTAAATAGTAACGGCCGGTGGTTATTATATGAATGTTGCTTACACCAATCGATGTGCAGGTCATTTCTGTAATCACTTATTACATTTTATAACTTTGTACTCTATAATACGACATAGTCAGGAGTTGTTTTTAGAAATTCGGTTCTGATCTAATTAGTAATTTTTCTGTTTTAGTGGAGCAGCTAATTTTTGTCCATTCCAATACACAAATAGTTACAACTTGTGCTAAAACGACCTAACATATGAAAAATTAGCAGTAGATTTTGTAATGTACACGTAGTTCAGTATTTGCAAAATCATTCAAGTCATCATTTGAAAAATTATTACCGAATTATTTTCCACTAAAACTTTATTTAAAATATCAAACAGGCTAACTTTTATAACTAATCTATAGTTATAAGAGAGCACTTCTAGCTATTTTCTTACCAATTTCGTTAAAAAAATCCTGCGCTAATTAAATAATATTGGCTTAAAGAGAACATGGCATATGATGACGGTCGGTTAACAAACCGTGCTCGCATGTCATGTCCTATTTACGCCAATGTTATTTGATTATTTTTGATTTTTCTACAATGTTGCCGATTAGCTGAACAACGGACTAACCATCCATATGCCTGTTATCTTCGATTCTCTGGAGAATGTTTCTCTCTGTTTTATATCATTGACTACGTTGAGCACAGTATATATCTCTTTGTTAAAATTTTGGAAGCCAATTATGTCTGTTCGTTTAACAGCAGGTTGCACAAAGCTGCCATAAAAAGTCAACGAATCGTTATAATTTTAAACATTCGTTAAGAATGCAATAAATATTAAGAATTTTACTTTTATATTTATTGATTCCCTCACTAGTCATTCTTTATTTAACTTTATGTATATGACTTATCATTTTAGATCTTGTTTAAATATTATTACACTGGAAATTAGGAAAAAGAAGTTATCAGAGCCACCGTTAATAATTCTTTATATTTTTTCAGGAGTTGGGCCACCCTGGCGCTGGATAGAAAATTAAAATTCTTTTTTTGATGTGATTACTACACGTATAAAGTATTTTTTGTTTTTTTTTTACAAAAGGATTATAGAATTATAAATAAATAGAAAAAAAAACGAATTAAAGAAATTAAAACTTGTACCGGAGTGGTTACTCTTCGGTCAAGATTTTTTTTGTAAATAAAGTTATTCCATCTTGCCAAAGTATAAACCTTTATGTTATGTTATGAGTAAAATTAACATTTCTTTATATTTGTATATTTATATATTTATATATTTAAGCAAACAAATTAATTATATTTAAACACCTTTTCGCGCCATATTTCACAATTTCAACTTCAAAATGGTCGCACGTATCACGACGGTATATGATAGCAGAAACACTTTGCTTTTAACCTTTAACCCGTCCTCTACGTGTGTTGCCAACACTAAAATATATCACGCGGGTGTTTAACAATGTACTCTTTAATCTCTTTGTACTGGTTAAATTTGTCTAAAAACATTAAGCAAATTATTGCTTAAACTCATAAAGCAGTGCCGAGAATCTAGAAAATTATCTCCAGAACTGGAACTACAATTTCCATTAGCAATGAAGCAGTTACGAAGATCATTCCCAATTTTCGAGATTGTCATACTTTCTCTGTCAATTTTGATAGAAAGTCAATTCTTTTTCGGCGTAAAAATACAGTCCACTTCCTTTCTCGTACAAAAATTCATAGCTCTAGTGTAACATAGGGAAAAACATTAAAATATATATTTCTAGAAATGGCAGCTTTATTAAAAAAATCTCTGATTTTTGCTTAGTTAAAAAAAAATTATCAAAAATGAATGCGATATGACATCCTTTGCTACACTGAAGATCATATTAATATAGTATTGCATATAATATACAATATGAATTTTATCAAAATCGGTTTAGTGCCTCTCGAGATATTTTATCCACCAGTTTAAAAATGGTAGTTGCGAGAAATTCGCAAGAGTAAAAAATACCGCTTCAGCATTTTAAAATTAAATATTTTTGTACAGAACTTTTAATTTGCGATTGCTGGGGTATAGATGAGGTCTTCAATAGACAGTAATGTGTTTTCTGGTTATTTTTGATTTGCGCTTATTAACGTTCTGGACTTTTTGGTTTCTTGCTGGGCTTCCAGGCGGCTATCATTATCCATTGTGCTTTTAAGTTCTTTACTGCTTTTAGTGAATTTAGTCCAAAAGTAAGGTTTAACATTTCCATTATAAGTTATATACTATTATATTCATCATTAAATAGAATAATATAATAATATAAGATGCAATCACAACAATTTGTGTACGCTTCGAGCCATAGACAAAATAATAATGTTGATGCTTTCATTATCATGTTGCGTACATCTTTCTAAATAATGTTCTAAAAAGTTAATCTTTCTATACGTTTTAATTGCTTCTTGAACAGATATAGGGAGAGATTCTTGTGATAACAAAAGTGTATGTTTCATTTCTTCAACTGATGTATTCATGCTTTTTCTAATAGTAAGACTGTAATAAATTGTTAGCTAGTTGATAAGCTTGGATCTTTACATCCTTCTGCCACCTAAATCTTTTATATTTTTTTTTTATTTTTCGTAAATATGTTCCTATTTGTTTTTAGAAGTGATCCTATATATTTTTTAACATGCAAATCCGTTTTCTATCGCTCGCATAATTAACGTATTGTTCGTTATAAAGTGTTCCATTCTTTTTGATGATACGTCGTGATTGGCAGAACATTAATTTAAGTGTTTTTTGCAATACTAATCATATTCAGTAGTAACTTCAAAAGTGGCAAGTTTGCATTACGAATTCTTTGAAATTAGACCTGAGTAAAATCATACACGCTAGAATACATTCCAAATTGGAGCTGGATATTAGTGACACACAGTTTGGCTTCCGGAACGGGGTGGGTACAAGAGAAGCACAATTTGCTTTTAATGTGCTTACTCAAAGATGCTTGGATATCAATCAGGACCTCTATGTCTGCTTCATAGATTACAACAAAGCTTTTGATAGGATCAAACATGACAAACTGATAAATATTCTCAGAAGCAAAAATTTGGATGAAAGAGATTTAAGATTGATATCAAATCTGTATTCCAATCAGCGATCGGCAGTAAAAATTAGACAGGACATATCCGGAGATGTGGAAATACAAAGGGGAGTCAGACAAGGGTGTATATTATCACCTTTACTATTTAATGCTTATTCTGAAAAGGTCATATTGGAGAGTCTTGAATCTGAAACAGCAAGGATAAAAGTAAACGGAGTTTTAATCAACAATATTAGGTATGTAGATGACACCGTAATAATAGCTGATAGTTTGAAAGACCTAGAAAAAATAATGAATAAAATATTAAGAGTTAGTGGAGAATATGGACTCTTTCTTAACATGAAAAAGACCAAGTTCATGATAATTAGTGAAAACAACACCAATAATAATGAAACCCTAATGGTAGGAGGCCAGCACATAGAAAGAGTTAAGAAGTACACTTACTTGGGAACCCTAATAACAGAAAATAATGACTATACCGTCGACATAAAAACCAGAATCGAGAAAGCACGTGCCAACTTTATTAGAATGAAAAAGATTATCTGCAGCAAAGATCTAACGTTAGCCCTGAAAATACGACTGACTAAATGTTACGTATAGAGTATTCTATATTATGGAATGAAAGCATGGACACTGAATCGAGAGGCAATGAGAAGACTTAACTCTTTTGAAATGTGGACTTATAGAAGAATTCAGAGGATTTCGTGGGTAGATCGAGTTACGAACGCCGAAGTGTTGAGAAGAATGGGGAAAGAAAAGGAAGTCGAGATAACAGTAAAACAGAGAAAACTGCAATATTTCGGACACTTTATGCGGGGAGAATTTCATGGCTAAAAAACCTAAGGGGATGGTTTGGATGCAGTTCAAAACAACTATTTAGAGCAACTGCCTCAAAAATTAAAATAGCTATTATGATTGCCAACCTCCGCAATGGAGAAGGCACTTAAAGAAGAAGGAGAAAATCATGCAAGGGAAGGTGGGGTCTTCTTCATTATCCGATTGTTGAGTTCTTTAACAACATTTTTCAAAAGTGTAAATGTTATGTACTATTTTATCGTAGAACGAATAAAAAATTGATTTTGGAAAGTCCTTAATACCACAGAATTTATTTATTCCTGAAAGAGAAGTCTGAAAGCAAAAGTAGACGTTGTGCTAATAAGAAGACGTGAGTTTATTAGTGCTGCGTCATATGACACATAATTCACTTTGAATTTTAAATCAAGACTATGAAGAGAAGTTTTAATAAATTCTATATCACCACCGTACTATTTGTAGTGACTGCGGAAAAAACTGTTACAAAATTAATGATTCTGTACCCAAAAGATGCATTAATAACGTTATGACGAGGACATCTAGCTACTATTTCTGATATTTTAATAATTATTTTTAATTGACAAATTTAAAAGAAAATTATTTTCGTAAAACAAGTAGCGATCTGTATTCTACTAAGTTTCAAAGCAAACTGATTCCACAATATTGAATGATTAACTATTCTAAATAAGTCACAACTTTGTGGACCTGAGTTATTTTTCACTATAAAAATCCCATGAAGCTATCATTATGAGAAGCTACCGATTCAAAAGATCAAATATAATCTCAAGTCTGTCAATTTAATAATACCTTTTGCAAAGCATGTCCGCTTCTACCTATCTGGTGGATATGTGAGATGCGGGTCTGCCGCGGTTACTACGAATTACTATATTTGCAGTAAAAATTCGAATTTTGACCTGGGAAAACATTTATAATATTCGTAACAGCGTGAACAATAAAACTAAACAAAATACGATTTCTTGAAAAACCTTAGGGTAGCCTAATTTCTTAAATCCATTGGTAAAGGGTGTTTTTTTTTATAGAGGTATAAAACTTTAAGTTGGCAACACTTTTTTAACTGGCGGCCATTTTGTCAGCTGTCAAGTGATTTATGTTTAGTTTGGTTTGGCATTTCAATATGAATAGACTGACGCCTGAACAACGCTCCCAAATTGTGCAAATTTATTTTGAAAATCATGGTTTGGTTCGAAATACGTATCGCTCACTACGTCCATTTTACGGTCAACATAATCGTCCATCAGAGCAATTAATTCGATTAACTATGGAACGTTTTCGCACCACGTTTACTCTAAATGATAATACGCATCCACAGAGACGTCGTACAGTGCGTACAGAAGAAGTCATTGCAGCTGTAGAGCGTAGCGTAGAGGAAGACCCGAATCAGTCTATCCGCCATCGTGCACAGGAATTGGATATGTGTCCATTCACTTTATGGAAGATTTTGCGGAAAGATCTTGGTTTGCGTGCTTACAAAATCCAATTCGTGCAAGAATTGAAGCCACACGATCACCTAGCAAGGCGTAGATTCGGTGAATGGGCCCAAAACAAGATTGCCGTTGATCCCGATTTTCATAAGCGAATTTTGTTTAGCGATTAAGCTCACTTTTGTTTGAATGGATACATCAATAAACAAAACTGCCGTATTTGGAGTGATGATAATCCTCAAGTGTATGTTGGGACACTGTTACATTCAGAAGAACTGACTGTTTGGTGTGCTTTATGGGCTGGTGGAATCATTGGTCCGTACTTCTTTAAAAATGAAGCTGGTCAGAACGTTACAGTCAATGGTGACCGCTATAGAGCCATGATTACTGACTTTTTCGTTCATCAATTGAACAACCATGATGTGCAGGAGCTGTGGTTTCAACAAGACGGCGCAACATGTCACACAGCTCGTGCCACAATTGATTTATTGAAGGAAACGTTTGGTAACCGCATAGTTTCACGTTTCGGACCCGTGAATTGGCCTCCAAGATCGTGCGACTTAACGCCGCTAGACTATTTTCTGTGGGGATATGTGAAGTCGCTAGTCTACGCCGATAAGCCCGAAACGATTGATCACTTGGAGGACAACATTCGCCGCGTTATTGTCGATATACGGCCACAAATGTTGGAAAAAGTCGAAAATTGGACTTCCAGATTAGACTACGTCCGAGCCAGCCGGCGGTCATATGCCAGAAGTCATATTTAAATTATAATGGTTATCTTTCGAATAAAGTAAATTTCATGTCAATTTAAAAAATTCATCTTTGTTTTATTCCATTTAAAAGTTCAATACCTCTATAAAAAACACCCTTTATATAGTAAAAGTAAATTATGAAACCATTTTTAAATACTAACAACCACTTCTTATTTTCTAGAGATTTAATTTATTAATGTTTGTCGTTTCTAAGCAAAAATATTCTTTTGTATTCTCAGAGAGTAACTGTTTGATTTAAATGAAGCACAGGTCCTTTAAATATTAATGGTAATACTCTATCTTCTCCAAAATCCGATTCCAGATACTCTTACTATTCACAAATAAACCTGTATGAAAGATATATGGGGTATACAAAGACGTACATATGCCTCAGAAATAAACAAATTTGACAACATTTTTATGGCTCCGAGTAAATTTTCTCTAATTGGAACCATAATTAGGCAGTTTGTGATTATCTATTTTATTTTTCATTTGGAAAAAGAGAGAAAGTTTACATCTTTGGACTCAGATAATGTTGTTGACATTAGGTTACCAGCATTAATGCTTTGAAGCTTTAAAAATGTTGCTTCATCAGTTTAAAATTGTATATTTTGTCAGACATCAAAGTAAGATAAGGTTATAAAATAATTTTGCAGCGAAGGTAATTAATAAACAATTTTAATACTTAAGTCCTTCCAAATAAATTTACTGAATCCGAAACTGGCTGAACTAACTGATTTATAAAAAACTGACTTCATTTTAATATATCACTGAAATTGCGTGGAAAGAAAGTTAACACGTTTAATCCATTTACGATAAAGGCAATTATAAATCGCTTAAATAATATTAGTAAAAAATAATTTCTTCGAATTTTAGCATGCAAGAGTAGTCTAATGAGATCGACATTGAAAATTTTTTGTTTTTCAAAAATGTAAATAGAACTTTAATTTTTTAGGTATAACTATGTGGATCTTAATTTCATTTGCGATACTAATTAAGATTTTGCCCTTTGATAAACTAAGCCATCATCTCATAATCTCGATCTATTAAAATGTTAGCGATAAATAAGAGATTTTCCACTTTAAGTAAGTTCTGGTTAAACCGAAAGTTATTAATGTATGTAGTCTATCTTTCATGTGAGATCGACTCCGGTTAAAAATTGATAAAAAATGGAAAATTAAAATTTAACGTCAACGTCCTTTATAGGTCCATACAATACTATTAGTTGTTGGTGATCATATTTCCATAAGATTCCCCGTGGGCTGCTGTATATACTAAATCTCCAATGTATTTCAAGTCCGTCTATTCCTTTATATTTTTCAACTTAAATATTGTTTTTTGCCTACCCTGCGCTTGTTTTTTACTTTTCTCCCCGTAATCAATTTTAGAAGTTGATGTTAGGCAGACATTTTTTGAAAATTTCACTGCCTTCAAACCACATACAATATTCAGACAAGATGTTTGAAAAATCAGGAATATTGTCAGGAAATCTCATTTTTTGTTCTGGTAACCCTAGCTCGGAGAAGCTTCTGTGCGTAACAGTGTGTGCATTCTAAAACTGCTATATCTCGGCAACAACTAGATTTAGAGAGGTCTATCAAAATTTTCGTCTTGAGCTGTAGAATAGTTCTATGAAACAGGCTCATGCATAACATTTAGCGGTCACGGTTGAAAATGTCTATAAACAAATTACTTGCCATGGAGTCTGAAGTACGCGGATTTTTGTTTAATTCAGTAATATTTCTTGACCTTTTTTTATTTTTTATCCCGCTTATTATAGATCCACATTTCAAATGCTTTCTATTTATTTGTTGCGATATTTTCAACGTCCATGTTTCCACAGCATAAACTAGGACGAACCAAATTTAGCAGCTATACACCCTATATAACGATAATGATTTATATACATTGCTAAAAATTCCTGATCATCACAAAGATTTAAAATAATTTGAATTTTTTTCTTTATTTCATTCGTATTGTGCTTAATAATGACATCACATGAAAAAAAAATATGAGCTCCACCTCACGGATGGAACGAAAATGAGATCAAGGTGCATACAATAGGTCTAGCTTTGCCGCATTTTACTTAAGATCACAAAGATGAAATTTCAGCATTGGTAAGCCATCCTAGAGTTTTTTACCAAAAACTAAGAAGCAAAAACTTGCTTCATGATCAATTTACTATTAAAAATAGCTGTGAAGTTCATAGGCGTGTTTCAGAAAAAAAATGGAGGGTTTATTTGATGGATATACAATCACCCTATTTTTAATTGTTTCTTAATTGATTTTAATTAATTTGTCACAAAATTACTGTTTTAATTGATAAAATCCTTTTTTTTTAAATTAATTTTTATATCTCTTGAAATGCCTGAATTATGAGCGAATACATTTTTTGAAAATATGTTTTAACACTCTGTACTTCAATCGAGAGCCACTAAAATTCAAAATGACCTAATGAAAATCCCCTTTTTGCGGCCCAAAAAGTATATGATTAACGAATTTAACACCTTTTTCCAGATACCCTGTATTATCAAAATAAATAAAGAATATTAAATAAACATTTTTAATAATTAAAATAACATTTTTCAATTATCAATATACCCAAATTTCGGTGCACAAAATACCGCAATTTCGAAAGCAGCCAGCCGAAACTTTTATGCAGAAAATTACCGAAGCCTGTTATGAGAATTTCCATCAATTCACGTTAATCTGTTATTCGATTTGTGTCAAAACTAAGTTGAAACGCATTAGACCCATTACGATCAGAGGACACAAATCACGAGCAAATTAGCGATACAGAATTGGAAGGAACATCTGTGATAGAGTCAGTTTAAAGTGAAAATTGCTTTTTGAAATTAGAGCAATTGGGGCAAAATTAAAAGGAAGCATTTTAAATGATTTTTTACGGATAAAATGGAAAATGCCATTTATAAACTGTATATTTGTTAGGAAATTTAGTACATACTACATAACTATATTTCCCTTACGTTACGTTATTATAGCAACTAATTTATCACAGTTTTCTGAAGCGTGAGACCTACAAATGCATGTTAGTTAGAAAGCTCTTACAGTCTATATTACCATATATGTAACTATTTTAATTTTCTGCTGTAACAGAAAATAATATATTTCCTGCGAATGTGGCTCTAGGTCTGACATAGCTCCACTTATGAGACTAAGGTCGTTGAAACGCGTATGGAGAGAGGACCAGAATGGTATTTGTAGGAAGTAAGTTCTTTGTATATATTCTTTCCCTTTATCTACCTGAAAGAAGAATACATATATGACAGCTATTTAAATACGACAGATAGATTTCTTTATTTGTTACTGAAATTTTGATTTTTGAAAGATTTTACACTACTCCGATGTCGTTCGTCTGACGATGTTTTTCAGTCTGACATCCAGGTCAGCAGGTAACAGGTTTGCAATATCCTACCGACATACCTTATAATTTATATTTCAGTTATTTCCTGCGAATGTTGCTCTCGGTATCATACAGCTCCATTGACGAAACCATAAGGTGGTCGAAACGCGTATGGAGAGAGGACCAGAGTGGTATTTGCAGGAAATAAACTGTTTGTATATACTCTTTCCTTTTCTCTGCCTGTAAGATGAATACATATATAACAACGGCCTTAAAAAGTAATAATATAATTTTGATTGATCTAAGCATTAGATCTCAAAATAGTTGACCTCATATTTTTTTACAGTTATTTATTTTTTTTTAAGTTTCATTGGAATATTTTACATCAACATAGTTTAAATTTTGGGTTGTTCTTATTAATATGGTGCTCAATGCTACGGGAAACGACTATTAGCTATAAGATATAAAGACGATTTGAATTAGGGTTTTGATTACTTAACTCAAAAATCAACTTTTCACGTACTCGAAAACCGATAAGGGCCCTCAATAGAATATAGGCTTCCTTCAACAAACTTGTTGTCATGAAAATTTCTTAACGCATGGGAAACTCCGTTTTATTAAAAGTCTTCTTTTATTTAATAATAAAACTGGAATCGTAAATGTTGAGATGAAAAAGAAAGTAGTAAAATTTCACTTTGTTTTAAATAGAATTGCTTATTTTATAGAGCAATACTGTAAGAAAATATTACCTAAATTTTTCCACAAGCTTGTCCTCTCAATAGGAGGATATCCTGTTATTTTCACTTTTAATCCTCCTGAGATGAAGTAGTGCAGCTTTCCTTTGAACTTTTGGAGGTCTTCCCGTTGATCGTTTTGTGGTCGGCTTTTCTGATTTCAGACTACATAGTCTCTCCATTCGCGACGCCCTGACCTTGTTTGTCTAATCACATCTTTTATTTATCATCCCTAATTATTTTGTTTCTCACATGATCTCTTGGACTGACTTCTTACATTGTTCATTTTGGTTCATATCGGCTTGAGTTCCAGCTGCATAGGTAAGTATCGGTCTTTCATTTCAGATCAGATTTTAGATACATATTTGAATATAGCTTTCAGTGGGCATATGCCTATTTTTCCATATGATGTTTCTCAAATACCCCGATATTCTACTTGCTTCATTTGCCTGATTGATTCTCTTGAGATGGCCATTGTCTCCGTCTTTTCGGCAGAGCCTATCATATGAAAGCTGTATGATATTATCGTGAATCTGGATAAGAGTCGTCGCAAGTTATTTTCAGTTTCCGCTAATAGTATGGCATCGTCAGCATCGCGTCATATTTTGATGACCCTTTTGCTCACTTTGTACTCGAAATAAACTCAATTTATATTTTCGATTGCACGACATCAGTTTGGTGATATTATTCATTTCAGTTCAGGTTATGATTTTTAGTATTTTATCATTAATATTGTGTTTTGGAAGCGTTATTGCATCGTTCAGGGTGATTAGATCAAAAGCTTATACAATACAACAATACAAACAATATAATTAAAGCGGTTTATCAAATTCAATTGTCTCTTTTATTAATTGCCATAGTATAAGGATGGCATCTATATATATATATATATATATATATATATATATATATATATATATATATATATATATATTTGGATCCTCAAAGAGTGCTTGGTCTAGCCCAGTGTACCTATTGCATAAAAAGGACGACAGATTTAGATTTTGTGTGGACTTCAGAAAAGTTAATCACTAAGAAGGACGCCTATCCCATTCCATACATCTCCGATATTTTCGATCGACTCAGAGATGCCAAATACTTAAGTTACATCAACATCAAATCTACCTTCTGGAACGTTCCTTTAAGCGAGTCCTCACGTGAATACACTGCATTCACCGTATCAGTGTAGCAAAATTTTTATCAGTAAATAAAGAGTAGAATTAGTATTAATCTTGTCGAGTTTCATTTGACCCTTAGATTTCTGTTGTCTTTTGCAATGCATTACCTTTTTTTATTTGTAATATGTTGTGCAGCGATTTGAGAACTGAGTTGAATGCTAGGCCCAAGCAACAAGGTGGGGGAGTTTCTGTGTTTACCCGGCCAAAATTCAGTGGCGCCCTTCAAAAATATTCACGTCTACTCTACGGCATAGGGGCTAGCTGGACACTTTGCTTGCTGCTGGCGCTTATAGCCTTCAGCTCTACTCTGCTCTTACGAATTAGTCTTTACGCGCCTTTTTATATTAAATACCAGCGTAGCAAATTGAGGAGTGAAATTTGGAATGGCTTGAAAAGCAGTAGAACTCAAAAATGCAATGCTCTTAAACGAAGGAGATTTGAGAGAATGATATAGTGCTGCCCAAAACGGGAATATTAGTAAAAAGAAGGTAAAATTAACCATAATAAATTTAAGGTGAAATTTTAACCGTGCTATATATATACATATATAGACTTATCTAAAGCCTTCCTATTCTTTGCAGATAGTAATTTTGCTATTGATTTTTTCTGATAGGATATTTGTTAGTAATTCTAATTTTACAAAGCTTAGAAGGGTAATTCCTCGATAATTTGCAGGTTCTTTCTTGGATCATCTTTATATACAGGTATAGTTGTCCTGGTCTTCTATTCAGTAAGTGTTTTTTCATGGGATTTAATTCTCTGGAATAATAATGTTCTGCTGGATTTTTGGATCTCCATATCGGATGAGTTCGTTAGTTATGTCATCAACGCCAGTCGCTTTTCTATTTTTAGATTTAAGTGTCGCTTGTTCTACTTCTTCTGTTGTTAGTTCAAGGTTATTCAATTCTTTCTCTAAGACGTCTCTGATGAAGTCTTCATATTCGTCGCTTGTTATTTGGTTGTTTCGAAGGTTTATAAAGTAGATTTTCCATATTTCGGTGTAATACTGGTGATCTGCACTTCCTCGTTTACTGGTTTTTTACCATTTCGAAGCATGTTTCAATACTCCGCATTATTTTATGGATGATGCCAATTATTCTATTTCTTATATATATATATATATATATATATATATATATATATTTATATATATATATATATATATATATATATATATATATATATATATATCTTCTCTTGGATTTCATCCGCGTATATGTAAAAGGATACCTAATAAAATGCTAAACTCCTATTTATATAACTTCCGCTGTTTCGGAATATCTCTGTAGGATGAGATGTGCCACTGAGTTAATAATAAAATTTTGTGTATAATGTATCTTATAATTCACAAGAATAGTGTTTGAAATAAAAGAAATTTTTCCTTAAAATAGTTTCAGAATTTAGTTCCTTGGGATATTTGAAACCTACTTTAATTTAAGGCATCACCATTACAGCGTTAATTTTTCACGCAGAACTTTTTATGAATAATTTTTTTCGATTTCAGAAATAAAGTTCTTTATTATGGTATGAACTTTTTAGAACATTTTATATTTAAAGTTAAAACATCAAGCACTGTTAATATAATTTGTTCAAAGTTTTATTACACAGCACACATTACTTTCTACGATGATAAAAAATTACCGTAAGAAAAGCCTCCGAATATATTTGACACTTAAAAAGGTTTTTAACCGAAGGCAAACTCATTAAAAATAAAAGTCACTTTATGAAATCGAATTTCCGTCACTTTTGCATTAATCTGGTTTTTGACTGGTGTCTAAAATAAGTTGGAACGCATTAGGGCTATAAAGTTAAAAGGTATCCACAAAAATTAATTGAAGGATACTGGGATACAAAAAAGTTGTATGGAGGGAAAAACGTTTTTTAAAATTATGACTCACTCTTACGGGCTTCTTTTGCATTAAATCAAAATAACATTTTTTAAAAAGGTTAGTCTGAAATATTTCCTTATTACATTGGAAAGTATGAATGGCATGACCTTATAACCCAGTTGTTACTGTTGCAAATGAGAAGCTAATAGCTGGCTCTTGGAAGCGTTTATTCACTTAATCAATTTAATTGACGTTCTGAATCAGCCTTATTCTTAGGTTTTCTTTTTATAAATAGCCTGATGTATTTCTAAAAATGATTTTTTTTTAAATTAATTTACTTTTTACTTTATTAAAGATAGTGATAAAATAAAGGTTACCTGGCTATACTCCAGTCTTCCTATGAAAGAAGGTGAAAAAATTTATTGCAGATATTTGAAAATTTCAAGTCGTAGGGGGCACCCAGTAGATGATAAATACGTAAAAAGTACAGCTAGATCAGCCCTGTTTTTTTATAAACAACATCCAAAGTCGGAAAATTCGATTTTCTGTCCGTAGAATTTTTCGGTTATATTTTAGAGAAAACTTGTCTAAATGAAAGAAATGGGTATTGAAAAGGCCTTTAATTTCATTTTCTATACTTCAAAATCGATAAATAATTTATCGAGATAATGGTGAAAAACCACCTTTTTGCACTATTTTATAAATGGTGATAACTTTTGCAGGAAAGGCCGAAAGTGATGTATAACACCTTGATGATAACGCCATTATGGGCCTTTATAACTGTGCGGAAGCTGGACGAAAACGGTTTGGTAGTTTACGAATAATCTTAATTTTTTATCCCAGACACTGAATGTTCAAACAATTGTCCTTGCCTAGAGGATGATTCTACAGATATTTGCAAAAGCGGAATGGATTCTTTGAAGTTCAAACTACAAGCAAAGATGAAAAAACCATGGACTTTTTAAAAAATTGTTGTTAAAAAAACAGTTTTCTACGTATAAACAATTGGAATAACTTTGTTAATTTTAATGATACAAGTTTGTGAATAAGTGGACTTGAAAGCTGGCGAAAAATATAAATTTAAGAAAAAAGTCTCCTACGACCAATAGGAGCTAAGATAGCATTTTTTTAAAATCATATCTCTTTTGTTTATAAACATTAAAAGCCAAAATTTTCACAGATTTTAAACGAAGACCTATATTTTATGATGCAATTGATATGCATGAAATTCATTTATCGTTAGTAAAGTTATAGCTCTTCGAAGAGAAGGTACTTTTGCAAGTGCGTTGTAGCGAGTGGTGGAGGAAGCTCGGCTTTCTCATGGTGTGCTTCTGTAATTCAAACTTTAAATTGGAGTGCGCAACAAAATTGAACGATAACTCGGGTTCCAGATCACGTAGAGCCTTCATTTTTTTTTTAACTGGGGTAACTCGACGAAATATTACGAACTGACTTATTTTCTCTATTATAGAAAATCGGGAAAGACACATTTCATCGGAAAACACATTTTTTGGCAATATTAACACTAATATTGTTTTAAAAAACTTTACTAGCAGTTTAATTTCATTGCCAAAATTAAATATAACACACTGTGCTTATATCATATATATATATATATATATATATATATATATATATATATATATATATATATATATATATATATATATATATATATATATGTATATGTATATATATATATATATATATATATATATATATATATATATATATGTATATGTATATATATATATATATATATATATATATATATATATATATATGTATATATATATATATATATATATATATATATATATATATATATATATATATATATATATTTTCTCGGAATAAATAATCCAGGCATATGTTTATGCATAATACAAAACTTTATGATGTGTAAATTCGTTCGAAGCCATGGTTATGTTTTCCCCAGCCATGTTTGGTTGGGTCCATCTGATTTCTTAACAATATTTGCAATTGATAATAAACTCGGAGAACGTGTCTACTTCTTCACAAACTTCTGTCATTAAAATTAACAAAGTTATTCCAATTGTTTATATGTAAAAAAGGTACCCCTTCTTTAAACAGTTTTTTTAACAACAACTGTTTTTAAAATCCATGGTTTTTTCATCTTTATTTGTAGTTTGAACTTCTAAGAATCCATTCCGCTTTTGCAAATATCTGTAGAATCATCCTCTGGGCAAGGACAATGGTTTGAATATTCAATGTCTGAGATAAACAATTAAGATTATTCATAAACTACCAAACCAATTTGGTTCAGCTTTGGCACAGTTATAAAGGCACATAATGGCCTTATCATCAAGGGGTTATACATTACTTTCGGCCTTTCTTGCAAAATTATTAACATTTATAAAATAGTGCAAAAAGGTGGTTTTTCGCCATTGTCTCGATAAATTATTTATCGATTTTAACGCATATAAAATAAAATTAAAAGTCTTTTCAATGCCCACAATTTTCATTTGGACAAGTTTTCTCTAAAATGGAACCGAAAAATTCTACGGACGCAAAATCGAATTTTCCGATTTTGGATGTTGTTTATAAAAAACAGGGTTGATCTAGCTGTATTTTTTTACGTATTTATCATCTACTGGGTGCCCCCAACGACATGAGACTTTCAGACATCTGCAATAAATTTTTACATGAAATCGCTACAAATTCAATAGGAAGACTGGAGTACTAGTAAATAACGAGATGACGCGCTTTTGTCTAATTAGTAAAACCACTTAAATACGGTGCTTATATCATAGTGTCGAACGTGATTTTTTTAATAATTTTATTTATTATTAGCTTTAGACTGTTTAATCATATTATACCTTCTGATCAGAAAGTACCCATTCCCATTCAAACAAAGCGCGCTTGAGATATTGTCAAAATCTTTTTTCTCTGGGTTGGTAAATTTGTCATGAGGTGCTAAAACATCTGTCTGAGAGCCATCTATCGCGAGTTTGTGTGTGATACCTTTGTCATTGTTTGTTGTGTTCTGCGAATTTCGCAATGTCGAATTTGGTTGAGCAAAAAGTATGTCTGAAATTTTGTGTTTGTAACAAAATAACATATGCGGGAGCGTTGAGAATGTATATGGTAGCCTACGGGGACTCCACAATGATGAAAAAAGCGTACGAGTGGTACAAAGAGTTTAAAATCGGCCATGCTGTGAGTGATGATTTGCCTCGTTCCTGTTGTCCATGCACCAGTGTGATTGACGTGCCTTGATGTTGTCCACTCCGAATTTCTTCCAGGCCAGATAGTAAATAAGGATATGATTGAGGAGATACAGGAGAATTCGCCGAAGGAGCTGAAGGCAATTCCAAAATCGATCTATTAAAAGTGTTTTCAAGATTGGAGAAAGCGTTGCAATATGTGTAATGCTTGCAATGTAGATTACTTGAAGGAAATAAAATGGATAGAGATAAATAATTGAACCGTTCTTTTTATTGAAGAATTCCAGGTACTTTTTGATCAATATTTAAAAAAGGCAAAATCATTAAGTATTATATTTTGCATAATTCTGCTAGTCTTATGAACGGGCAAGAATAATCAATTAAACCAAGGTACTAATATAGATTTGTATATAATAAAATAATTAAGCGAAAATAGGTTATTGACAGTTGCTAATAACTGATTTTATGAAAAATAAGAAAGTTACAGTTTTGCAGGGAGATGTTGCGCGTGTGATATGAAAATGGAAGAATATTCTGTCTAAATCAATTATATTAGGTATAATTAATTTCGAAATAATTAATACATATATTTTAACATTGTTGTTACTTTACAGTTTTAAATGACACTTTTTGTTAATTGTATTGTCACGGTTCAAATTTCAGTTAATTTTACCTTATTTTTGCATTCATTTTATGGGCAAACACAATATCCTTTTCTTTAAATATCTCCAATAAATTTTCGAATAACAATATACCATTTGTCTTTTAATTGCATTTTTTGTTAATTTTACTACAGATCCTCATAGTTCGACTTTCTTGTCGATCCCTTTCATAGCTTGCTTTTTTATCATCCTGAATTTTGGCGACATTATTACAAAGTACGTTTTTATATAATATATATATATATATATATATATATATATATATATATATATATATATATATATATATATGTATATATATCTTTGACCCTTATTTATGTTATTTTGCTTGGAATTCACTAGACTGTGAGTGGTTATATTTAGGTCTATTGGTATTTTAACTTACTGTTACCTTTTTTCCAGTTAAATCTCAGCTTTTCTGCTTACTATTCGAATGAAATTCTTCCTTCTATCCTTTCATATAGCAGTTCTCTTGAAACTGGTTTAATTAACTCCGTAGATTTTGCTTTGCTTGTATTTTCAGGTTAGGGTTATATCACTATCGAATTTGAATTAACAAGTTATTTTTGTAGGTGTTGCTTCTTGTATTATCTCATTTTGAGCTGTTTTGATTTTATTATTTGAATCCATTGTATGGTAAACAGCATATCCTAATTAGTTTTCTCGATATTCTAGTTTAATTTTCACCACCTATCCCTGTTGTATCATGCCCTTGTCAGTTTAGGGCGACATCTAGCCCGTGGGATCCCTAAACTTTCAGGAAATCGATTTTTGAGAGGGAAATTTGGACAGGTAACTAATTGGTTACTTTCATGTTAATGATTAATAAATTGGGTCATTTAACAAATTTATTTCAACGTACTCGTGTTAACCAGCCTCATTTGTGAGCTGTCTCTTAAATGTATTAACATTTTAAACGCTTTTGAAGGAGCTATTATAAAGCTAGTGTTACTAATGCTCCATAATGATCTTGCATAATTAGTTCACACACTTGTGTGTTTTCTTGCGCTACTTCTGATTTTGGATAATCTTTAAGCGACTCATTCGTGAGCTAACGACATCCAGAGTTAAATTCATTAAACCAATAAGAGGTTTTTGTAGATACTTCATCATCAAATTCGTTGATGACCTCTTGTTGAGACAAACCGTGTCAAAAGTTGTGAAAAATAATCGCACGAAAATGTTTACAAATTGATTCCATTATTCCTTTGCAGGGATGAAATTTTGAAGTCACTATAAATAACATAAACGGCATCTGTAGATCAAAACGTTCTGAGTACATATACAAAATTTACGATGGATATGTTAGATGTCACATAACAAGGCCAGTGTTATCATTCTCCAAATATAAATGGCTACTATACGAAGGTTTTTAAATTATTCCGCAAATGGTTGAAAATTAAAAGGCATAGTACTGGGAGGTGTTTTAAAATTTCATCTGTCTTAAAATATAAATTTTAAAATTAATTGTAGGAAATTTATGAACCAAAAACGACAAGATGTGCTATAATGGAACACACTAATTACTTTAAAAATCAAAATTTCAGTAAAAAATAAAATAAATCCGTCTGTCGTGTTTAAATATATGCATTCTCCTTTTAGCCATGGAAAAAGAAACGAATATATAGAAACAGTTTATTTCCTGCAAATACAAATCTAGTCCTCTCTCCATACTAATTATTTTATGTTGATTAACATGAAGTATATTTCACTAAAAGTATGAATTAAATAATTACACTGTAGACGAATTTTAAACGTGGGAACTGAGACAGCATATATCTTATATTACCCAATCTAAATCTAAAGGAAAAATAAATCAGTTATCATACAAAAGCCTAAACACAGTTTTATTACTTCTGGATCGTTCAAATGTTTTCTTAAAAATATGTTAATTCTTTACATATTTTCAAGACAATTTATGATGACATAAGCTATAAAGATCATACCCTCTTTTTATATTTATAAATAAATCTTTCGAAGAAATTCTGCCTTGGTTGTGTAATAAAACCCAAGTCTTAACATGGGTTATCCGAAATACTGATAATATGTTTTTAGATATTGATAGATTTTCGCATTTCTAGGAAGCAAAAGAATAATCAAATAAAATAATTGATATGCAATATATTCGTTTGATTACATGTACAAGAATTCATATAATGACTGTTTTAGATTGTTTTTTGTATTTACAAGAAGGAATCAGTAAATATTACCAAAACCACTAAAAAGTGTGAATATTTTTTTAATGCTGTAATTGATACTTTTCGTTACAGAGACACGTAGATTAGCGTTATTAAACTTTTATATAAAAAAATAAGATGCTCAGATATTGGTCAATTCGGGAGTTAAATGTCCTGCATAGAATAGCTGACGCCCTCTATACAGCTGAGATGGGTACTAATTGGATCCGCCGCGGGGAGTTCGAGGGTTCTCTTGTAAAAATGTTTGAGAAGGTGCTTATTTTTGACTTTTAATTTATCTTTTTATCTTGGGAAAGTTAACCTTGTTTTATTTTACTTGGAAAAAGGGTGACTTTAGTACGGTTTGTTTAAGTTATTGAAATAGCTATTTTTCGTGTTTTATTTTTTCTCGATTAAAATTTTAGAAAGCTATTTAAACGTATTATTTCAAAAATTGTGTTTTTTTACATTTTTATTAATAAAATGGCCAACAGAAGCTATTATTTTAGTACATTGGAATTGTTAATCATTATTAATTATAAGTTTCTCGTTGTATATAATTTCGTTTCCTATTTATTTTTGTTATTAGATCTAAGAAAGTTCTTCTTCTTTCTTTAGTTTAGGCATAAAACGTCTGTTTTTTCGTCTTTTCCTCAGCTTCTTCTTGCCTGAAATTATAGCTCCATCTTTTTCGGAGTTTTGTCATGTGCTGCCCCAACTATTTTCGGGTCGTTCATGCGACTGATGTGGTTGTCAATTCCTTCTTTCTCTTCAATATCCAGTGGTTTACATTATCCACTTCACACAGTTCTTTGAGGTTCTCGATTGGCTCTCTATTCATTAGTTTTTTCCAGCATCTTCTGTAGTACTTTCATTTCCTAAAAAACAAAAAAAGTCCTGGTTCAGAAGACATTATAAATGAACTGCTCAAATATGGTGGACAGAGCCTTATACCACAACTAAAAATTCTAATCCGTCTTTTCCCTCGTAAAATCTCAAATGAGTGGCGAACCAGTACTGCAATCCTCCACCAAAGTGAACTAACCTGAACTAATTCGAAATAACCCGAACGAATCTCATTTATTCTCATTTAGCCTCATCTACAAATAACTACCCTGATCTAGCATCTTCTATTCCCATCTACTTTTATCTAGCCTCCTCTTCACTCATCTATCCTCATCTATTCTTATCTAGCCTCATCTGGGTGACCTTAAAAATGCATAGTGAATTTTAAAATAACAAGGAAATTCCTTATTTAACATTAGTGGATGTACACCCTTAAGATAAATTGTTAGCGTTATAATTATTGAACTGTAAATTTTTTACAGATACCTAAGAGACTTTTAAAGCTTCTCTTAAAATCCTTGAGTTCTGGGTGGCCTTAAAAGTGCATAGTCATTTTTTAAATTAAAAAGAAAATTTAGAGGCTCCAAAAAACTTCCAACGAACTACAGAGAGAAATATGATCATATCTGCTTCTAAGACAAAATGAATGACCACTTCAAAGTCATGGATAAGATGTAAGCTTGTGGTCGACGGGAAAATCATTCAACAGGAGATGAAATTTAATATCTGGGAATAGAAATATTTAGCTATAGAGATGTCGAAGCAGAGGTTCGAGAACAAACTAGCAAAACAGCTAGGATAGCACCATGCCTAAATAACACCACTTATCTATATAAACATGTCAGAATGGAAAGGAAGGCCAGAAACTATAACAACACAACAAAAATTCAACAGAGGGCAGAAAAAACGTAAATGAAAGTACTTTAAGAAACTTATTTTGTTTGATTTATTGAAAACCTTTACTCGATTAAACCCGTGGACGCACTGTTGGGAGAGTTTCACAACAAGAGGCGAGATATGACTGCTAGATAGCAGTTTCCTTGAGTTCTGAAGTTATGTTTCGGTATTGGTAAGCCCCAAAATAATCTGTAGTTGTTTACTACTAAAACCGCTAGATCCAAGAGGAACAACCAGACTTCCAGATTGCCTTTATTCCTGTGATATTTATTCCTAGGTTTTTTAGAATAGCTACTAATTTATATGGGACAACACTAAATCATGAGCGAAACGCTATCAAAATAATCCGTTTGCACGAGTCCACGATGTGCTGGAATATCTGTTTATTTAATAATAACTAAATAATCATTATTTTATACATTCATTTTAAAAGATACAGGAAAATTCATATTAAGAAAGTTAGCAAGTAATAGTACAAAGTACTGAATAGACATATATCATTAATGACAGGCCTGAGTGATTCTGATTTATGTAACATCTATCTGTTAAGATGAAGTTCTGAACTGGACTATAAATTTACTTCGGGATTTTATATAATATTATTATATTTTAAGACACTAAACAGATAACGTAAAATAGTAAAATGTGAAAAAAAAACAAATTTTCTGTGTATTTTTTATACACAAAATTATTAATGAGTTCAGAGCACTACAATACAATAAAAATTCAGCGATTCTGGGGTAATATGGTGTAAAAAAAAGAATTTACTGATGTTATTTTTATGTCATTTGTCTGTCAAATCGACGAGTTCTCTCAGTACTTCGAGTATACCCACGAGGATGCTTTATGTCTCCTTCGCACAAGCTTTGTTTAAATAGTCTATAACATTTTTTTGTCGTATAAGACGTCTAGTTTATCGTACTATACAAAATTTATTTAACCACATTCTTTTTTATACCAGACATTCGGCAATTTGTTTTGCGATAGATCCATTTGTCTTTCACTAACTTACATTGTGAGAAAAGGTGAAAACGATTTGTCATAACCTCTGGAGTATTTTGCTGTAAAAAAAAGAGAATTTTTGAAGTTGTTTTGTAATCCGTTCTTCACTAAGAAAATCGTGTAGATATTCAAATTTCTGCGAAAAAAACTTACAGTGAGTAATCGATTGCATTTCGTTCAATGAAATAAAGTTATGATTTTGTACCAGTTGTTTGGACACCTTGTTTATATTAAAATATTTCCCACAAATTCCGTATTAATGTTTAGGGTTAGCAGATTGTCAAAGTCCTTTACTGAAACATTTTTAAAACAATACATTTAGTCTATAGAGCTTCTTTTAAAGCTTCTTAACCTGACCAAGAACGTTTGCTTTTTTATATACATTAAAATTTGCAAGGCGATGTACCTACTTGAATTAATGATGTGTTTATGTAATTCAGTCTCGTTCTAATTTTTCTTCCAAATTTAGTGAGCCCTTTAAGATAGTCAATAGTTTAAATAATTATTTTATAAATTCATGCCCTACCATTGACTCTCGATGTCATAATTCACAGATTGAAGGGAGAGTGACAAATTCCATTTATTTTTTTCCTACTGATTCTAAAGAGATATTGAAGGTTATAAAGGGTTTAAAAAACAAGAAGACGGTTGGAGATGATCAGATACCTATTTTTATTTTAAAAGATGTAGGTGACTTTATTTCTGAGCATTTATCTTTTATTGTAAATATGTGTTTTACTACAGGTATTTTTCCGGGTAAGCTGAAAAATGCCCATATTAAAGCAATCTATAAGAAGGGGGAGAAATCTGAAGAAAAGAATTATAGACCAATCTCGCTATTGCCTAATATAAGCAAGATTTTTGAAAAAATTTTATTTCAGAGAATTGTAACATTTCTGGATAAGTTCTCTGTAATATCAGATAAACAAAATGACTTTAGAAAAGGGAAATCCACAGTACAAGCTTTGTACCAAACACTTATACAAATTATAGATTCTCTAAATAAAAAAAAGCAAACATTGGCCATGTGCCTGGATCTCTCTAAAGCCTTTGATGCTGTGGATCATAAAACTTTATTATTAAAACTAGAAATGTATGGTATAAGGGGTAACGTGCTGCAATTAATAGAATCGTATTTGACGGATAGGTCTCAGTGTGTTGTGGAGTCTGATCTCCATGGTACGACTATAGTGTCTCAGAAGATTAAAATGAGGAGGGGCGTCCCTCAAGGATCAATACTTGAACCTTTTTTGTATATTCTTTACACAAATGATTTACCTGAAATCTCTGGAGAGCAGACTGTACTATATGTTGATGATACATCGCTTATATTCAGTGAAAGCACGGCGGAGTTGCTATCGATGAAGGTTCAATCTGTGATGGACACTCTCGATGGGTACTTTCGGTCCAACAGCCTGTCGCTAAATGTTTCCAAGACACAGTGCATTATGTTTGGTAACAGATTGAATAATCAATTTACAGCAACGTTTGAGGGTACAACAATAACATCAGTTGAGAGCGCTGTTGTTTTGGGACTAAACGTCGATAGAAGGTTAGACTGGGGGGCGCACATCGAGAGAGTTGCCACTAGAATATCTCAGTATTGTTTCGCATTAAGAATTATTTCGGAGAGAGTTGGAATCGATGCAGCTCTGTCAGCATACCATGCATTTGTACATTCGAGACTCAGATATGGTTTGATATTTTGGGGCAATTCTTGTGATATTAATAGAATTTTGATGCTGCAAAAAAGATGTTTACGATATATTTTTGCAATGAAACAACAAGACAGTTGTAGGACTATGTTTATTAGTAACAATATTTTGACGGTTATAGGTATGTACATTTTGGATTCGGTGATGTTTATTGTTGATAACAGGGATCTTTTTGAGGGTGCATCTATTAAACATAACTACATTACTAGAAATACAACAAATCTGCTTTCTGATATATATATATATATATATATATATATATATATATATATATATATATATATATATATATATATATATATATATATATATATATATATATATATATATATATATATATATAGCTTTTTGCAGAAAAATGTTGAGTTTTCTATAATAAAAGTTTTTAATTCTTTACCTGAAAATGTACATTTACTACCGAGAAATAGATTAAAGTGTGTCCTGAAAATCTTTTTATGTAAAAAAGCCTTCTATATATTGGAAGAGTTTTATAAGTGTGATAAAGGCAGTATTGTCTCGAATTAGAATTTTTGTTATTGGCTGTATTATTAAATTTTAAATGTATGTAAGTGTACTTGTTATTTAATTTTTGTCTCATTTATAATATTGCCCTTTATCTTAAGTTTTAGTTGTTTTGTTTTTACTACATTAACTTGATAGAATTATTCAAGAAAGATATTTAAAACTGTATAATTATTTTTGAGGTTTTTTCTTTTTAATTTTTTTTTTCTTTTTTTATTTACAGCTGAGAATGAACTATAATTTTTATTATGATGTTTATTACAGTAATGATATTTTTTGACATTGTTCCATGCCCTTATGGGTTTTTTTGTAAGTAATACTTATTGGAATAAATAAAGACGTATCTATCTATCTATCTATCTATTAGTACAAGAACAAATTTTCTAGTAAAAACAGTTCCTAAAAATCAAAATTCTACCTTATTTTTCTAACATTGAAGTTGCCCTGCTTTTATAGGAAATCCTAAACATGACGTGTGGTTTTGGTATAGAAAACTTGTAATATCTATCTATTGATCTATTTTCCTTCTTTTCAAGAACGGAAAGCATAAATCTCCATTATCTGGCCACAAAGACGATTTATGCAACACCAACATTTTAATGTACGTTACCCGCATATAATGACTTTGAGAAAATGGGAAATTTCCGAAATAAATTTGGGACCCGCTTCACTGGCGGAACACAGACTTAGCCTTATTTATCACTGACCGTTTCGGCCGGTTTGAAATACTGACCAAACAGTTTGATTGCGTTGAGAAAATGAATATAAGTTAATGGGTTAGTTTGCTGACTTTTCAGAAAATGTGTACCGGGTGATACAATTAAAATGAAAGGATTGTCTTTTGTTGATAAAATAAATTCACAACCGGGGTTTTTAATTTCGCTAATCAATTATTTCTAAATAGAAAATAAATTTGTTGCCTTAAGCTCTTTTCTCTTTGTTTTGGAGTTCAATATAATCGTGTTTTCTCTGCCATGCATTACATTGCCACTTGTAATATGCTTTTACGTAGCTGAAGGTAGAGTGATAGCAGTTTTAACAGCCAAATCTAACAGTAGCAATTTCGGTAATTGCATTTGTACTTTACGAATTCCGCTGGGTGCATCCACCTAGAACCATTAGCAAAGCTGACTGCTCCAGAGATGCGTTTTCCAAGAACGTGGACTGCATGTTCTTGGAACAACATTACATTAACCACCAGAGCCACAATGATCAGATTTATTCTTGAAAAACTATTTGGCCTAATTTTTTTATGCCGTGCAGTGAAATTACTCTCCCAGTCTTCGTTAGAAACATTAAAAAGCCTGTTTCATCCATATTCCAAATATCTGCCCCTTGAAATGGATGCTGTTTCGAAACCAAATCTAAATTACGGAAAAATAGCTGCATATTCTATTTTGAGAACGATTGTGCGCAGCTTTAGGTGTTGATGACGCCACACAAACTCGTAGTACCAATCACGTCCCGCCATTTTCTTTTCATTCCAACCTGAAAGGAAATTAGCTTGAATTTTCTTAACAAATTGGTACGCCAGCTGTCTTCATTCATCGACGCTGAGGCCATAGTGCCGTAACCGAATCTACTTTTAGATGGCCCTTGTATACGAAAAGTACGCTGTCGCTTTTCGAAATTCCGATACCCGATATTTCTAAAGAATACCAGTAGGGAACAGCTATTAAAACTGCTGGCCAGCAGTCGTATCATCAGTATTGGTTTAGCACGAGTAGTGGTCAGTATTAGACAGAGAATCTAAGTGCGCGAATAAGTCAATAGTAAGAGCCTTGTATACTCTGACAGCCAGGCAGCCCTAAGGGCTCTCAAGGGCCAAAAGGTATCATCGAGGCTGGTTTGGGAATGTCAGAGTGGGCTGGAAATTCTGGCAAAAGACAACAGAGTTATGTTAAAGTGGGTACCAGGACACGAAGGCATACATGGAAATGAAAAAGCTGACGAGCTAGCTAGAGCAGGGTCAGCATCTCAATACATTGGTCCAGAACCGGCCTTTGGGGTGCCGCGGTGCGCGGCCCGAGAAACAGTCAAAGAATGGATCAAAAGAGAACATAAAAACCACTGGATGACCAGGCAGGGTTTAAACCACAGCAAGCTATTTATTGGGAATCCGGACCCGAAACTGGCAAAGAAACTATTACAAATGAGTAGAAACCAATTGAGGACTATGACGGGTATAATAACGGGACATATGGCCGTCACAGTACATCTGAATAGAATGAATCTATATAACGGAAACCTCGGCTGCAGACTATGTGGACAAGCCGAGGAAACTGTGAAGCATATCATATGTGACTGTGAGTCACTGGTGAGATTTAGACAACAAACTTTCGGGTCAGTAAGATTGAAACCGAGAGAAATACTCACTCATTCCTTAGCAGGACTGTACAGATTGAGCCAGGGGGCTAGGTTGACAGAGTGGCTGTAATGTCTAGGGTGAACACAATAGGCCTACTCTGGTCGCAGTGCATCCGGCTTTGGGACGGACCCGGGAATATAAAAAAAAGAGCCTTGTATTAGTGTTATGTTTGTGTTGAATAAATAAAAACGCCTGTAAATGTAGTATCACATATCCCGAACCGGCGTACGTGACAGTACAAAAATATCGGCTGTGTTAACACCGCGGGTAGTTTTTTGCTACATATGGGGTCAGTTTACCCCTAAGTAGCAGAAAAAGACGATTAACAAAATGACCAAAATAGCCTATCTAGCCGTATTTGGGAAGTGTTGGTGATCAAGATTAAAACGGGACTCCTCACATATGTTGCCAAACGTGTGCAGCAAATCTAAGTAATAGTTAAATGGTAAACTGGATATTTTCTTAGCAATGAAACTGGTTCTTCATGGAGAAGGTTAACCAGTTCCAGCGTTCCCGGCAAAACGGGTGAAAGATTTAGATGATTCTTATTTTCCCAAAAGTGAAGGAAAATCACACCATTTAATCGAACAACCTGAATTAAATGATCTAGTTTGGGACCTTCACTTGTCCAAAGAGCATGCTGAAGTATTAGGGTCCAGATTACCACAATGGACGAAAGTTACAATATGTAGAAACTGTAACCAGGCGTTATCCTCGTTTTGTACTCTGCAGGATAAAACGTGTTTGTGTTATGGAAAAATTAGGATTTGCACATAACCCCGGACGAATGGTGCTTATTTATAGATTCTTCGTAAATAAGTTTAAAAGCAGTTATGCTCCATAATGGCAACAAAAGACCCTCGATTCCTCTTACACATGCAGTTGACATGAAGGAAACATACGAAAGTATGTCACTTATTCTAAATGCAATAAGTTATGATACGTAAAAGTGGAAAATATATGGTGACTTAAAAGTCATAGGACTATTACTAGGGCTTCAGGATGGATTTACGAAGTATTGCTATTTTCTTTATCTTTGGGGCACTAAAGCAACTCAGAGTCATTACCAAGTAAAAGAATAGCTTCCTAGAGATCAATATATTCCAGGTCAACCTAATGTAAAGAATATACCTTTGGTTGATCCTATAAAAGTACTGTTACATCCATTACACATTAAACTGGGATTTGTTAAAACATTAGATAAAGAAGGAGATGCCTTTAAATACTTTAAACAAATTTTTCCTAAACTAAGTGATGCTAAGCTTAAAGAAGGGATATTTGTTGGACTACAAATTAGAAAAATACTAAGGAATCAACAGTTTGATCAAAAATTAAGTTAATTTTAGGAAATAGAAAACTAGAAAACTGCGAAAAACTTGTAGAAGAACTATTTGAAAGCTAATGCAAAACTTTCTCTCGCATGCCTCTTAAAATACACTTCTTGCAATCACATTTAACTTTTGTCCCAGAAAATTTGGTTGCATATAGAGACGAGCCAGGAGAAAGATTCCACCAAGACATATTAACAATGGGGCAACGCTACCAAGCCAGATGGAATTCAGCAATGATTGTTAGTTTCTTATGAGAGAAAGCGATCAAAAATATAAACGAAAGTTGACATTTGCAAAAAAGTTATATACAAAAGATTAATTATAAATGTATTTTCATGTATTTTTGTAAATAAATCTTATATATAAATATTATATAAAAATGTTGTGTATTAAATAAAAGTAACGAGTACATTCTATAACTTAATATTATACGTGGTGGAAAATTTTCGTTGTTAAATTCGCAATCAGGATGCCTTAAACTCCCACGGACAGCCATTATAACATCAATTTTTTTTATTTATTGACTAGTGTTATCCAAAACGTAAAATTGTTAATATGACACGCCAAATCCCCAAGTCCATTACTCTATATTTTGTGAAGCATCACAATCATCTTATAGTTCCAAATATTTTTAAGATGTATATATTTAGGAACTGTATATTCTAGTGAATATAGTTTTTATATAAGTATTATTATAAACTTATTCCAATTAGTTATTAACTCACCCAGTATATTTGTATGCCATTGAACAATTCTCAAACATTTTTAAATAAATTTATGCTTAAACTTATGTTTAACATGCAGTATTAATTAGAAGAACCTGCTTCAGGAAACTGTCTAATATGTTATCAGGAATTTAATATTGATGGCAGCGCTCTTCCTAATTGCGAAGTTCTTTAATCCGCAAGGTTTAATTTTAAAACTTTAAGTAATTTGCTTTCCCGGATGAAAATTCTATACCCTACAGATTTTTGGTCATCAATAAATTTGATTAAATTTTTTCAAATATGCCGAGCGAACAAGGTAAATTTTTGACATATTTTAGAGCCCTTTCTCACAGTCCTTCAGTGCTTATTTCGGAAATATTAGCCACCACATAAAATATGGTTATTTATATATAAAGATAAAACATTTATCCACCGGTTAAGATGAGTTTTGTAAATATTTTGCGACTCATATTAATTAAATAATAACTTAATAATAATAAAATACCCTTTCCATGTTATCGGGTCCTAGGTGACATGGTCTGCTGTATTTCCCATGAACTTTCGGCCGGCAGTGTGCTGCAGCCAGTAGTATACTTGTCGCTACTGTAATGCGTAGACAGTACAGCCAGTAACGCCAGCTATCCGCTGACCTTTAACCATATCCTTTCTTTACCTTTTAAACATCCCTCTGCCCTGACCCACTTATACTCAATTCCTACATAATTCCTTAGGAGCCACTTTCTTTCAGCTTTCCGACTGGACCCGGCAACGAAGAGATCCAAGATTTCCCCCCACCAATCGTAGGGGGCGATTCAATGGGGAGAACTTTTAAATTTTAAATAATGAAATGCCGACTGCAAAACACAATGTACCCCAGGTGGGTGGGACACATGGTCTACAATCCCACACCGTAGAAGCGGTCTGCTCCACGGATTCTGGGGGGAGCAACATTTCGACATGGCAAACTTCAAGTGGCAGGGTGTTCAGGAGGCGAACCCCTGTCGCACAAGAAGCTTCAGCCCAACAACAACATGAGAGCCAAACAACAACGAGAGCTCCACCCTCCGAAGGTGCTGCTCAGGAACCTCAGCCAGCGCTCACTCAGGCGGGACTTCCGAGACAGCGCATGAAATGGACAACATCCATGAATGAAACAGTAATGCGCATTTTTTATAGGGTGACTGAACTAGGACGAGAAACAATCGGATAAAATACTGGGTGTCCAGGAATGGATTTTCCTTTTTAAACGTGAATAACTTGGCAATAGCGTAACATAGCGGGGTCGGGTTAGCGTCGTTCGATAGTGGATCGATGCAGATTATTTAGTAAAAATGAGCATTGGTCAGGTGTGTATCGTGCGCTCATTATTGAGGCATAATTCAAGAGCAACGGCTCTTATATAATTGTAAGGCGAAGTTTTTGTGCTCACTTCAATATTAAGTGTGTGGAGGACGCACCAAGTAAAAATCTGATCAAATTGTGGGTGAGTAAGTCTAAAGAACCATCTCTCTCTCTCCCTCTAGCGTAATAACCCGGGTGGGTCTTTACTGACTTCACAATCTGCCTCCACTTGCTGCGATCCATCATCAGTTCCTCCGCGCGTTCGACGTTTAGGGTTTGTAAGTCTGCTGCAACGTTATCTCTCCACCTCATCCTTGGTCTTCCTAGCGGCCGCTTTCCTTCTGGGTTCTCTTCCCATACCTACTTGACGATACGTTGATCTTGTCTCATAACATGGCCGGCCCATCTTAATCTTTCTGCTTTTATTATTTTCACTATATCTGGCTGGTTGTATAGTTCCTCCAATTCCTTGTTTGTTCTCGTTCTATATTGCTGTGTGGTGTTGTCCCCTGACCGGTCCGTATATCCCTCTAAGCATTCTTCTTTCTGCGATTTTCAGTCTATTCTCATTTTGCTTTGTCAACGTCCATGTTTCACGTGCATATGTCATTACCGGTCTTATAACTACTTGATATATTCTTATTTTCGTGCGGTGGGATATATTTTTCGATTTCATTATCTTTTGCAGCCCATACCAGCAGCGGTTGCCTCCTTGTATTCTGTTGTTAATTTCTTGTGTAATGTTGTCAGAGGTGATCGTAGCTCCCAAATATTTAAACTGATGGACCCTTTCAAAATTTTAGTGGTCCATAGTCACGTTCTGTCCTATTCTGTCTTGCCGTTCCATTGTTGTTGTAGCCATATATTTGTTTTTTCTTCGTTGATTCATAGGTCTACTTTCTTTGCGGCATTCTCCAGTTTTAAAAACTCTTCCTTGACACTGGTAGTTGTATTACCTACAATTTCGATATCATCAGCGAACGCCAATATGATGCGCGGACCTTGATTTCTAAAGAGGAGCGTTTTTGTGTTGGTTTTTCGCACGATGCTCTCCAAGGCGACGTTAAAGATGAGTGGAGATAGCGCATCGCCTTGTTTAAAACCACTGTTGATTGTAAAGAAGATTGACAATCTTCCTTCAAGTCTTATTGCACTTGTAGATCCCTCTACACATGTTTTGGTGAGGTTAATTAGCTTCTTCGGTATGCCCAGTTCTGCCATGGCATTCCACAAATCCACTCTTATGATGCTATCGTATGCTTGTTTAAAATCTATAAATAGCTGGTGCAATGTTTTGTTGTATTTCCAACATCTACAGTTGAGCGTTTTTTTCTAAATCCACACTGGTAATCTCCTATTTGATATTCCACACACGCAGTCAATCGTTCTAAGATCATTAGAGACAAGACTTTATATCCTGTGTTAATAAGTGATATACCCCTATAATTGGAGGAGCACGTTTTATCGCCCTTCTTAAGTATTCGTATTATCACACTTTCTTTCCAGGAGGTATTTTTTCTTCTTTCCATATTTGACAGATGAGTTGATAGAAAGCACATTTCAAGGTTTCTCCTCCCTTTTTCAAACATTCTCCCGATATAGTATCGTTTCCTGGGGCTTTGTTGTTTTTAAGTTTTTGAATAGCTCGTGACACTTCTTCCACTGTAGGTTCTTCGACTATGGGTTCGGCCGTAAGGTATATATATTCAGGCCGGGCTTCTTCTACCTGGACATTCAATAGCTCGTCAAAGTATCTTCTCCAGGTCTCTATCATTTCAGCCTCATTTGTAATAAGGTTACCTTCGTCATTCTTTATTACTGTTCCAACTCTGGGTCTAAATCCGTTTTTTATATCCTTTACCTCTTGGAAGAAACATCCAGTTCTTTTGTTCCTTTTATTTGACTCTAGTTCTTCGTATGCTCTTTTTTTGCTTTTATTGTTTTCTTTGCCTTTTTTCGGGCCTCGCTGTATTTCTATGCATTTTGTTCATTTGGATCTTGCAGCATGCGTTGTCCGGCCTGGTTTCTTGACTTTAAGACTCCCTCACAATCGTTGTCAAACCATTTCTTCTTTTTAGAGCTCTTTCTTTTTCCTATGGTGGTTTTAGTACTATGTATAACTGAATTTTTAATTGTTTTCCACGTTTCGTCTATATTGTTTCGATTTGCTACAGATCCTAGTACACTCTCCAGAGTGGTTTGGTATGCAGTTATTTTTTGTGTGTCTTTGAAAGCTTCAGTGTTTCACCTGGGAATCTGTTCTGGCCTGTTGCTCTTTTGGTTGGAAATTTTTATCCTGAATTTGGCCCAAACCAAAAAATGATCACTGTCTGCGTCTAGGCCCCGTAGACTTCTAACGTCGATAATACTACTGTCCCGTCTTGCATTAACAAGAACATGATCAATCTGATTTCTCGTTATTCCGTCATTTGAGACCCAGGTCTGCTTGTGGATATTTTTATGCTCAAACATTGTTGATTTGATGAGAAGGTTATTTGATGTTGCAAAATCCACGAGTCTGAGTCCATTATCATTATAGTGTTCATGTAGGCTGTGCTTACCCATGTTGGGCCTAAAAGCTTCTTCTCTTCCCACCTTGGCATTAAAATCTCCCATTAGAAGTATCGCATCTTGTTTAGGTAATGCTGCAATATACGTCTCCAACTGGTTAGAGAAGATGTCTTTAGTCATATCATCTTTGTCTTCCGTCGGAACATGAACTGATAGCATCGAGATGTTGTAAAGTTTTCCTCTTAGCCTTATATAGCAAATTTGTTCATTTACTGGTTTAAATTCTATGACCGAATCTAGCAGGCTTTTCCGTACGACAAAACCTGTTCCAAATTCATGTTTATTGTTGATACTTCCACTGTACAATACTACTGATTTGCTGATATTTTGGTTACCGGTTCCTGTCCACCTGATTTCCTGCACAGCTGTGATATCCATGCCAAATTCTTCAAGTTGTTCTATTGTTTTTGTCGCTGCTGTAGGTCTGTACCAGCTTAGTACATTCAGTGTTCCAATATTCGGGTCCTTTTTCCTTTGCCGGGGTCGTCGTCGGGTGTCTGTCCTATTCCGAGGCATTTCGTTAGTTTTCATAACAAAGGTACTTTTACAAGGTAGGGTTGTTGGCCCTACGCTTAACCCTCCTCCTTTATCCGGGTTTGGGACCGGCAGTGGCGATTCAAAGCTACTCACCACAGGCGGATCATCGTCAGCTGATAATTCAAAATCCACGTGGATCTGTTCATAAAACATCACAAGGGGTGCGAATACACAAATCATCTTTTCACACAATTTGAGGTTTCATCCATACAAAATTCAAATAGTACAATAATTAAACCCGATTTTAAAAGTCGTCGTTCTTTTGCCAAAAGAATGATAGATCATTTTTTTGCAAACAATTGAATTAATAATATTCTGTTCAGTGACGAAGCGCACTTTCACCGTTCAGTCGCAGTTAATAGGCAAAATTGTCGGTATTGGGCACCAGAGAATCCACGTCGGCTTCAGGAATTATCGGTTCGTACTTTTTTGAGAACCGACGCGGCGTAGTCCAGACTGTAAATAGTGATCGTTATTGTGTGAGGCTTCGGGAGTTTTTGGTATCTCAGCTGCAAACATTCGCTGGCTTTGATCAGGAAACATGTGCCACCGCACATACAGTCCGAGCGTCTATGGAAGTCGTTCGAGAATTATGTAGCATTTCTGCAGTCACGTACCTGGATCTTCACAACATACACGGGAAACCCGAAAGTATTATTTTCCATTTTTCATTAATATTTTTCGCACGCAAATACAGTAGCAAATCGTCGATAAATAATTAATTGCAACTATTTAAAATAAGTAAGTTTTGGACTACTCCTGGTATAGCTGGAAATCGCGCAATTTCACTGTTACTTTATCAGAAAAAAGCCTCACCCTAAACTCACTATACAGATTTGCACGATGTATTAAAAGGTATATATTACGTAGATATTAGAACAAAAATTTCTTACGTATTAACACAATATCAAAATCAAAATACGACCGCTTATTTCAAGGTAATAACTAGTGACTCTGGTTACCATCTTAAAATCACAATTATTACTATAATAATATACAAATACAAATTCGGGTCCGGCCAGCGTATTTTATTCAATATATAAAACATTATTTGTAAACCCTTGGGAGCAGTTATATACAAACTTTAATAAACTTTGACTGACACGTGATTACGTATATTAGACCCTCAGTTACCGCATCCTTGTTATGTGGGTATTACAATATAAGTTTGTTAAATGGGTTTTGAAAGTTTGAAACAATATTATGAATAAGAACTATGTTAATTAGTAGGTAACTATTTTGAATGGAATGCTTGGTATTTTATATCATACGTTCGCAATAAATATAATTTTAAATTTAATGGTATGAATAATATGTTGCTCGAAATAGAAACTAATTAAATAAGTATATAATATATAAATAATTTTAGAAGGGATATCCTTATACTATGAAACAATTTGCTTGTTGTTTTAATAGCTTTGTGTATTAGGAACATACTAGGCATGTTAATAAATTCCACATGTTTTGAAGCAATCCTAGATAGGGGTTTGTTTGTGGTATCTATTTTCCAAATATTGTTTTCTATAACTGATTACCTAATTAACTATGTCGATATTTCTACCACCAGCAAAAACACGACTTACGGTGTGAGTGTCAATAATGTCATTTCTTTTAACGTGGAGGGAATTTCTCTTCAAATAAAAAAACACTTTTAATACAAATTTTATAATATTATTTTTTCTACAGGAACTATTCATAAAAAGGACTATGAAACTAATATTTTACGTTGCGTTTATATTAAGCTTTCATAATTTTACATCTTATGCAGTTTTAAAAGATTATCAAAATAGAACAGAAATAATCTGATCTTTTAAAAATATCTACACAATAAAAATCACATATTAGTAAATGTAGGAATATTAAATTTATTAATTAATAAATATTTTATGAGGAAAACTTTACCTAAGAATTTTGACATTTTCAGCAGAGTTAGTTACAATTGTCTAGCTTCCTAGTTGGGAAATAATAAGGTAGAATTTTAAGTACTTTTTAACCGACTTCTAAAAGAAGGAGGTTCTCAATTCGTCGAGTATGTGTGGTTTTTTTTTATGTATGTACACCGATTACTCCAGAACGGCGGCACCGATTTGAATGAAATTTTTTGGTCCTTTTTTTTTGGACGAAATTGGTGCAGTAAAATCCAAGATGGCGATCAAAAAATTAATTTTTTCCGATTTTTCAGGGTCGTACACAACGAATCTAAAATTATTTTAAGAAAATTCAATATAGCGGATCCAATATGGCGGACAAAAAAATTTAATTTTATCCGATTTTCTCCAAAATTAGTGTCGGGCAGTTTTCGGGGTCACACGTAACGAATCCAAAATATTTTTTAATAATTCAATATGGCGGATCCAATATGGCGGACAAAAACATCAATTTGGTCCAATTTTCTCCAAAAAGTAGTACGGGGCAGTTTTCGGGGTCACACATAACAAATTTAAAATTATTTTAAAAAAATTCAATATGGCGGACGAAAAAATCAGTTTTGTCCGATTTTTTCTAAAATTGGTATGGGGGTGTTCTCAGGGTCGCACATAACGAATCTCAAATTATTTTTTTTAAATTCAATATGGCGTATCCAATATAGCGGATAAAACATTAACTTTGTCCGATTTTTATCAAAATTGATATGGAAGAGTTTTTGGGAAGGCACACTATGAATCTGAAATTATTTTTAAAAAATCTGAGATGGCGGATTAAAGATTCTACATCTCTTGATTTTGTATAAAATCAGTAATGGGGGATTTTCGTTAGTGTTAATTTCGAATGTAAAATATTTTTTGAAAAACTCACTTTGGCGTCCTAAAAATTTTACATTTTTCGATTTTTTCCAAAATTGATATAGGGGGATTTTGAAGGAGTAAATTATAAATTTAAAAATATTTTTCAGGATTCAATATGGCAAATCCAATATAGCGGACTAAAAATTTTACATTTTACGATTCTGTTCAAAGGTGGGACTGAATCGTTTTTGAGAATATAAATAGCGAATATGAAATTATTTTAAGAAAATCTAATATATCAGATGCAATACAATTTCTGGATTTCATCTAAAAATTGGTACTAGGGCGCTTTGGAAGGTTTAGATTTAGATTCGATTAGGGCGCTAAAATTATTTTTTTTGAAATTTAATATGGCGAATCCAATATGGTGGGTTGAAAATTTTACTTTAATAGCATTTTTTTAGATTTGGTATTAAACAGTTTCCGAGGTCGTGCATTACGAATATGAAGTTAATTTTTTACAACATTTTCCGATTTTGTCTAAAATTGATACACTAATCTCGATTAGTACTTAGTCCAAATAATTTATGGATATCATAATGAATTCAAAACTAAAAATCGAAAAATAAAATTTTTATAAAAAAATTGAACCGACTTCTAAAAGGGCGCTAAAAAGTAAAAAATAACTATAAATTTTTATATGAAATTGAAATTTTTGAAATCGGCGCTAAACTATTTCTAAATGAAAAAAATAGCTACTGATAAATACAAATTATGATAATAAAACAATAACAAATAAAATATTGTTAATTGTTTATGCGAATCACATTTTGTCAGGTATTAGTTTGGCGCGGACTTCAAAAATTTGAATTTCATATAAAAATTTATACTTATTTTTCACTTTTTAGCGCACTTTTAGAAGTTGGTTCAACTTTTTTATAAAAATTTTTTTATTACTCTTCTTGTTTTGAATCGATAAAAATAAGATATTGTTTAAAGTTTCGTCAAACCCTCTTGAAGAAAGAATAGCGAAGCTGTAAAATATATACTTTTCTCTCTGTTTATATCAACATCAGATTCATAGAGTGAATAAATACTATATTGAGGATTCGCAATGCCGGCTGTTCCCATAGAGCGAAAGAGAAAGAAGTGTAAAAGGAGTAATTTCCTTTCTTTCTAATGAGTGGAGCATACACAAGATGGTCCGTATGCAAATATAACTACTCAAACTCCCCTCTTCGAGGCAGATTTTATACGACAATTATACTTTCAATTAGTATGATGGACTAGTTAGGAGACCGAACTTTTGATTCGTGAATGAACGTCGTGGGTTCAATTCTCCGCCGGAAAGTGTCTTTTTTATTATTATTACTTTTTAAGCATTTAAAAATACATATTTTCTTTTATGCTCTATATCTTTAGATAGGTATTTAAAATAATGTATATAGACAAAATGTTATACCTTTAAAGTAATTTGTAATTTATAAAAAAATCATAAAACCCTTTATTGATTTTTGAATAAAACTAACTTGTTATTCCGCAATCTAATGTGGTTAACATTATTCCACTGACATGAAGCTCGATAGTTTAGTTTTAGACAAACACCTCTTTTATGCGTAAAAATTATTCCGTTACAAAACAAAAAAAAAACAAATAAAGAGCTTTTGGATGTTTATAGATAAGTCGAGTCATAACAACTTAAATTTTATTATAGTGCATAGCACAATTTTTTTCATAAAGGACGCTATTTTTATACAGTATTTGCAAATTTGTTAAATGTGTATCATTAAATGTTTGTAAAACAATGATAAAAAAGAGGCACCTTACCCGCACAGAATCGAACCCAGGATGGTTCGTTCACAAATCAAAAATACTGTTACCGAGCTAATGCACCATATCCACTGGGTATATATTTCTGTTGTATACATTCTGCCTCAGGAAGTGGGAGAGGTTGAGTAGTTATATTTGCTTGGGGACCACGTAGTCTAGTATTTTTAAATCTATGATCAGAATAGTAATATTTCAAATAATTAGGTATTGCCTCGCTGGATAATTTGGAATTTTTGAGAATATTTTAATCGTCATAATTTAATATCTTCTTTTAGACAAGTCTAGCCAGGTTTGGCTACATTGATCCTTTAAATCGACAGACCCAACGGAACTGTCGTTAGACCAAGGAACTTGGAAGGGATAGGAAAACTACAAAAATAGGCTAAATGTGTAAAAAAGTGTTCCACCATGCAGAAAATAAATGTCATAAATTGACATCGATTGGCTATGTGGAGCAAGCGCAAAAAGAAATTTCGTAGTAAATTTGTTGCATGAAGTTAGCAATGTGAGAAAGGGGAACCAGGGCTGGGTTTGCGACACAATCGGCGTCCTGACGTATTCTTTATGTTTAATGCGGTTGTTTGCCATCGTCCTCGACGCTTATTTTCTTTGTTGTGCGGTGCAGTATCATTAGTTAAATTTCGGAACCTATATTTGTGTATGTTGTCAAGACATTTGTATAGACTTTAATTTATAACAATGTATCAGTGTATGGTATTGTTTTGTAAATCCCGGAAATTCATTATTTTCGGTAAGTACCTATGTTTTTTGTATTACATCAATATGTAAGATTATACTGAAGATCTTTTAATAGATCGTCGATTTTAAAGTTTTGTTTGCGCTAGTGTGTAGTTTTTATCATTTTTTTCATTTATTTATTTTTTTTTTTGATCAGAAATTAATTATTTCAAAGTTTAGAACGTACATGGAAAGCACTTTACTTAATAATAATATAAAAGAGGAGTATGGCCAGATACTTTTTAACATTGTAGATAAGATAAGATTTTATTTAGAATTATGTTTAAATTTCTTTTAAGGCAGTGTTTATTTCATTAGTCGTTTTATAACCTGAACTTTAAATTGTAATTTTTCAATATAACAATATAAATAAGAGGTTTCTCAAATCCAGTCCTGTCCCTTGACCTACAGCGCAAGTGCAGCATAGCCACATTGAGGGGCGTACAGAGTTATATGAGGAACCAAATTTAGTTTAGGGTATTCTCCTTCCTTGGGTTAGACTTTTAGATTAAAAATTAATGTTTGGTAAAATTATTTTGTTTCATTACAAAATGTTAAATTTTCTTCGTTTATTAAAAATTGTTTAATCGAGTTTAATTTATAATTGAATACAGTGATAATTTTCAGAAAGTTTATAAAACAAATGGAGACTTCTGGATTGCGAAATTTTCTCATACCTTTCGTTCTTGAAACTTTTCTAATTAAGTTTTTTCCTTTAAAGGTGGCCTAATTTTCTTACTCCTTCGAATATTTTAATGAAAATTGAAGACATTTTTATATTTAATCTAGAGTTAAGCTGTTTTTTTTTTACATGGGAAAATTATAGTTTCTTTTATCTCTTTGTTTGCGCTGGATAAAATAAATAAAGAAGACGGGTATGCCGATTATTTTGTTAAATTTAATCCATGAAATCTTTAACGGGGAGAAATGAAAAATCGAAAATAAATTTCAAGATTTACAGGAGAAAAAAGCTAGTTAAGATGGGAAATTTCTAAATAAATAATATGGCTGCAAGTCCATTCCTGACTTCTCTGATGATCTAAATCATCTACTGTAGTAGAGTTTAATGAGTCTTTATGGCCTCTATATAAAATATTAAAATTTCATTAAATTATATAAGTCGGTTCAAAACTTAGAGCCGATAAGGTAAATCGCTAGGTACCCTTTTAGGACTATGTATCTCCGTCAAGGGACACTTTGGGAATTTTTTTTCTATGACAAAGTTATTTTGACCTCGCTTGTATGCTCCTGAGAAGTTAGTAGGTACTTACCGGACATCCTGTATAATATTAGTATCTAGTAATAACATCAATACTTTTGGAATAACATTATTTTCCCTAATTGGATAGGATGCTTTAAATTTGGGAACCAAGGTTACCACTGAGACAAATTTGCTTAATTTGTTGCTCAAATAAATTCAAAAAATTCCGTCCATTTTCCAAAATATCCCTAAAAACGAAAAGTGCCTACTTCGTTTTTTATTGGAAGAAATAATGTAAAATAACATAAGGTTATTATGGTTCACATGGCTAGTCGAAGATCAACTAAGTTGGTCTTCAGTTAGCAACTCATAAAGTACCAAAAGAGATTTTGGTGAAACATCTGCCAATTTCTACACGAAACAAATTGAACGAACTGATATAACGGATTAATACTGAATCACATTTTTTCATCCGTGAAGCACTACTTTACAACATATATAGGGTGTCCCAAATGTCAAAAACTAAGCGATTTTCAAAATAACATTTGAAGTAAAGGTTTTTTATTTTAAGGGGGACAAACGTATATAAACTTGAAACTGAATTTAGACATATATAAAGGCCATTTCAAGGTCTACTTTGTTTTTTCAAATCGGAAGCCCTATTTTTTTTCAAAAGTTTCCCGTCCAACGATATAAATATGTTAAATAATTTTTCATATCTATAGGTCATTTTAAGTCAATCGTCTGACTGAAAAACATAAATAGGCTTAGAAATCAAACGGTTTAATGTCAAAGGCATACATTTCCGTATGATAAAAGCACTTAACGTTTGTGACCTTTAAACTGACCTTCAACTTTAATTTCAAAATTAGCTTTGTTTTTTTCGAATAAGCATTCATACTTTTTATTGCAGAGATGTAAAGTAGGGAAAATTCTCCTTTAAACTTCAATATGGCATATAGATTCTTCACATCTAGAATACATTTGCAAGTCAATATCACTTATCTGACAGAAAGGGGTTCCTATTCGATAAAAAAGTTGACCTTGAAACATAATTTCAAGGACAGTTTCAAGGTTATAAACGTTAAACATTTTCAACATAAAGAAATTTATGTTTCTTTTCATTAAGCCCTTGTCAGGAAACCTGTCAGACAAGTCGACTTTCAAACGACCTCTAGATCTGAAAAAACATATAACATATTTATATCGTTGGACTGGAAATTTTTCCTAATTTTTATTTTTAACCGACTTCTAAAAGGAGGTTCTCAATTCGTCGACTATGTATTTTTTTTATGTATTTACACCGATTACTCCGGAACGGCTCAACTGATTTGAATGAAATTTTTTTCGTTATGTTCAGGAAGTTGCTGCGGTGGTCCCATATTTTTTAGATGAAATTGGTGCAGCAAATTCCAAGATGGCGCTTACAATATGGCGGCCAAAAAAATTAATTTTGTCCAATTTTTTCCAAAATTAGTATGGAGGAATTCTCAGGGTTATACCCAACGAACCTGAAATTATTTTTAAGAAATTCAAAATGGCGGATTCAATATGGTGGATAAAAAAATTTAATTTTGTCCGATTTTCTCCAAAATTGGCATGGGGGAGTTGTCGGGGCCTCACATAACGAATCTGAAATTATTTTTTAAAAATTCAATATGGCGGATCCAATATGGTGGGGAAAAAAATCAAGTTTGTCTGATTTTCACTAAAATTGGTACGGGAGAGTTTTCGGGGTCACACATGACGAATCTAAAATTATTTTTTAAAAATTCAATAAGGCGTATCTAATATTGGGGATAAAAAATTAATTTTGTCCAATTTTTTTCAAAATGGATATGATAGCATATTACAAATTTGATATTATTTAAAAAAATTAAATATGGCGGATCTAAGATGGAGGATTAAAGATTTAAAGTCAATATGGTGGGATTTTTGTTAGTGTTAATTACGAAATCAAAATATTTTTTGAAAAACTGAATCTGGCGGATTCAATATGGTGTCCTAAAAATTTTAGATTTTTCGACTTTCTCCAAAACTGATATAGAGGGCTCTTGAGGGTAGAAATTATGAATTTAATGGTATTTTTTCTGGATTCAATATGGCGAACGCAATATAGCTGACTAAAAATTGTACATTTGTCGATTTTGTTCAAATGTGGAACTAAATCATTTTTGAGGATGTAAATAGCGAATATAAAATTATTTTAAGAAAATTTAATATGTCAGATGCAATATAACCGTTTAGAAATTTTAAACTTCTGGATTTCATCTAAAATTGGTAGCAGGGGGCTTTGAAGGGTTTAGATTTAGATTAGATTAAGATGTTAAAATAATTTTTTTGAAATTCAATATGGCGGATCTAATATGATGGTGGGTTGAAAATTTTACTTTATTCGCATTTTTTTCAGATTTGGTATTAGGAGGTTGGGGGGGGGGGGGGGATGGTGTATTACGAATATGAAGTTAATTTTTTACAACTATTAGGTTAATAAGATATGAGGGACTAAAAATTTTACATTTTCCGGTTTTATCTAAAATTGATATTGCGGGGTTCTTTGGGCATATAAAAACTCAATGTGCAGTATAAAATATATCGGGCTATGGAATTTACGTCTCAAATTCATTAAATATCGATAATGGGAGGTTTTGGGGCCTATATTACCAATCTAAGATTAATTTGAAATTTAAGATAGTGGATTTACTATGACAGACTAAATATTTGTTTGAGACAATTTCATTGGTATTTGGAGAACTCTAAGAATCAAAGAATTTTAAGTGGTTCATTTTAGGATGATTTACAATTGTGGATAAAATGAGTACTTTTTTGCCACCTTGGAGTCATTGCGAGGTACACTAATCTCGATTAGTACTTAGTTTAAATAATTTTTAGATATCATAATGAATTTAAAACTAAAAATCGAAAAATAAAATTTTTATAAAAAAAAGTGCGCTAAAAAGTAAAAAATAACTATAAATTTTTATATGAAATTGAATTTTTGAAGCCCACGTCAAATTATTTCTAAATGAAATAAATAACTACTACTTTATAAATCATAGTAAGAAAGCAATTACAAATAAAATATTTTTAAGCTGTTTATGCGAATTACATTTTGTTAGGTATTAGTTTGGCGCCTACTTCAAAAATTTCAATTTCATATAAAAATTTATAGTTATTTTTTACTCTTTAGCGCACTTTTTGAAGTCGATTCAATTTTTAACCGACTTCTAAAAGAAGGAGGTTCTCAATTCGTCGACTATGAATTTTTTTTTTATGTATGTACACCGATTACTCCGGAACAGCTGCACCGATTTGAATGAAATTTTTTACGTTATGTAAAGGAAGTTGCTGCGGTGGTCCCATATTTTTTTAAATGAAATTGGTGCAGTAAAATCCAAGATGGCGCTTACAATATGGCGGCCAAAAAAATTAATTTTGTCAGATTTTCTCCAAAATTGGTATGGAGAAATTTTCGGGACTGTACCCAACGAATCTGAAATTATTTTTAAAAAATTCAAAATGGCGGATCCAATATGGCGGACAAATTTTTTAAATTTAGTCCAATTTTCTCCGAAATTGGTATGGGGGAGTTTTCGAGGTTGCACATAACGAATCTAATTATATTTTTAAAAAATTCAATATGGCGGATCCAATATGGCGGACAAAAAATCAATTTTGTCAGATTTTTACCAAAATTGGTAAGGGGGAGTTTACGGGGGTCGCATATGACGAATCTAAAATAATTTAAAAAAAATTCAATATGGCGGATCCAATATGGCCGACGAAAAAATCAATTTTGTCCGATTTTCTCCAAAATTGGTACGGGGGAGTTTTCGTAGTCGCATATGACGAATCTAGAATAATTTTTAAAAATTTCAATATGGCGGATCCAATATGGCCGAAAAAAAAAATTAATTTTGTCCGATTTTCTCTAAAATTGGTACGGGGGAGTTTTCGGAGTCGCATATAACGAATCTAAAATAATTTTTAAAAAATTCAATATGGCGGATCCAATATGGCCGACAAAAAAATTAATTTTGTTCGATTTTCTCCAAAATTGGTACGGTGGAGTTTTTGGGGTCGCATATGACGAATCTAAAATAATTTTAGAAAAATTCAATTTGGCGGATTTAATATGACCGACAAAAAAATCGTTTTTGTCCAATTTTCTCCAAAATTGGTACGAGGGAGTTTTCAGAGTGGCATATGACAAATCTAAACTAATTTAAAAAAAATTCAATATGGCGGATCCAATATGGCGGACAAAAAATCAATTTTGTCCTATTTTCTCCAAAGTTGGTATGGGGAAGTTTTCGGGGCCTCACATAAAGGATCTGAAATTATTTTTAAAAACTCAATATGGCGGACAAAAAAAAATCAATTTTGTCCGATTTTCACCAAAATTGGTACAGGAGAATTTTCGGGGTCACACATGACGAATCTAAAATTATTTTTAAAAAATTCAATATGGCGTATCCAATATGGTGGATAAAAAATTAATTTATTTTCTTTAAATATCGATATTGCAAGGTTTTGGGGCCTATATTACCAATCTAAAATTAATTTGAAATTTAAGATAGTGAATTTTCTATGACAGACTAAATATTCGTTTGACCTAATTTGATTGGTATTTGGAAAACTCTAAGAATTAAAGAATTTTTAGTGGTTCATTTTAGGGTGATTTACAACTTTGGATAAAATGGATACTTTTTCGCCAGTTTGGAATCATTGCGAGGTACACTAATCTCGATTAGTACTTAGTTTAAATAATTTATGAATATCATAATGAATTCTAAAACTAAAAATAGAAAAATAAAATTTTTATAAAAAAATTGAACCGACTTCTAAAAGTGCACTAAAAAGTGAAAAATAACCATAAATTTTTATATGAAATTGAACTTTTTGAAGTCGGCGCCAAATTATTTGTACACGAAATAAATAACTACTAATATATACAAATTATGGTAAGAAAGCAATTACAAATAAAGTATTTCTAATCTGTTTATGCACATCACATTTTGTCAGGTATTAGTTTGGCGCCGACTTCAAAAAGTTCAATTTCATATAAAAATTTATGGTTATTTTTCACTTTTTAGCGCACTTTTAGAAGTCGGTTCAATTTTTTTATAAAAATTTTATTTTTATAAAAATTTTATTTCAGTATGTATTCAATAAGTTAAATAATTGGCTTTTTATTGTTTGCTTACTATTTCCGACTATTCGCTATACTTTCTATTTTTGATTTCATATATTTTTTTTTTAATATTGTTTTGTTGTTAGGAATTAAAATAAACGTTGACACAAATAACAGATTCTTACAGTACCAAATTTTAGAGAATATACGTTTTGAACCTCTCGTCGCTTTATATATTTACTAACAAAAAGCTACATAGCAAGGGGTAGTTAATTATGAGCAAAACAGATGTTGCTCTTTGTAAGTTTCTCGAAACATTAGCAAAAACTTAAAAACGATTATGTTTTGCTAGAGAGAAGAGAATAATTAATTTTACGTGATTAACGTTCTTTCAGCCTATTTTTCTAGAATAAATAAAATCACTTTTTTTAATATTTTTGTTACGGAAATGTTTTTAAATTTCAGTAGTATTAAAAGCGTAATAATTATTTATTTTTGGACTATTGGGATATTAATTTTTCACGTAAATTTTCTATAATAAATAAATCAAAGAGAAATAAATAATCGTATTATGTATGACTGTGTTGTACTAAACATAAGAAAATGGGGATCATAATTTAAAATATTGTTAGTATAAAACGAGCCGAAATCTATACACGAAATGTTGGGAAGCACCTTCAAAATCGAAAACTATAATTCTTCAGACAATCCGGAATGTAAAACATACCTTTTTGATATTAGGAATATATTTTCACTAATAACAGAATCTTGGTGTATATGCATTGTGCTAAGATAATAACTTCAAATTAATTTAAATCTCATTTAGTTGATATACCAAGTAATTTCGTTATATTTATCGTTACTAGTTTAAGCACTAAAACACAAGTCAGGGCAGTTAGATAAATACGGAAAGTACTCTGCTATTATTTAAGGAAATATAGTTTTCAAAACAAGTCGAAGTTAAGTTACATTATTTTTTCCATATATGTGTACTGATTACTTCGGGGCAACTCATTGATTTGATTGAAATTTTTAGCGTTATGTTCACGAATTGCTTCGGTGGTTCCATATCACTGAAAAAATTGGTTCAGTAAAATCCAAGATGGTGTTTGTAATATGGTGGACAAAAAAAATAATACTGTCAGATTTATGCCACAATTGGTCTCAAGGATTTTATGGAGTTGCTGGCTACGAAACAAAAATTATAAAAAAAAATAAATATGGCAGATCTAATATAGCGGACTAAAAATTCCCCATTTCTCGATTTTATTCAAAGTGGTGTTGGGGGTTTTTAGGGGTGTCGATTACAACCTTGAAATTATTTAAATGACAATGAAATAACAGATGTAGTATAGAGTACTAAATATTTAACATTTCCCGACTTTTTCCAGAATTAGTACAAGAAAGGTGTAGACTAAAAAATTTTACATTTTCCAAATTTCTTCAAAATAGGTATTAGGGGAATATCGGGGTTGCAGAATGTAAAGTTAATTTCTTAAAATTCAATGTGACAGACTAAATTATTGCTTTTTTTCAATTTCTTTTAAAACTGGTAATTAGAGGTTTTAGAAACTATAATTTTTTTTTCATGGATTTATTATAGTTTGCATTTTGGCTAAAATTGATTCTTCGTTTAACCAAATTTAAAAAAGAAGGAAGTGCTCAATTCGACTTTGCTATATATTTTTGCGTTACGTTTAGGAAGTTGTTGCAATCATACAAGTTTGGGTTAAATTGCGAGTTTAAAATTATTTTCTTAGAGTTCAATATAGCGAGGAAAGAATTTTTCGGAATTAATTTCTTGAATTTCAGTATGGTGGATAAAATATAGCGGACTAAACAAATTTTATTTTTAAATTCTCCTAAAATCGGTATCGGGAAATTTTAAGGATTTTTTATGGTGACCAATTTTTTTTTGCTCCAATTTCGTTGAGGTTTTTTTAATGCACCAGCCGATACTGTTAAATACAGATTTAATTTTTAAATTAGAAGAGCCTAACACCAGTTTAAAAATTTGTTCAATATAAATATAAGAAATATTCATTATTCTAAGCAATTTGATAGTCGTCCCGCTTAAACACCATCTAGATTGTTTCATGAGAGAGGTTAATATTTTTAATCAAAACTTCCAGTTTATGCCAAATTTTTACGACAATTACTGTTCATTAGTACGCAACAAGTTTCTTGATTTATTTATTTTTATAAATTTATTTTTATAGAAACTGAAAAGTTATTGCTTTATAAAACATTTATTTTATTATTATGGCCGAAGTACCAATTTTCCCTTGTAGGTAGGATTCGTGCATCCATGATAAATTCCTAACATAGTAGACAGTTTCATGGGGACGAATATCCATGAATAACGCTGTATGTTAGAGCGAAGTTTGAACATTCCCTAATTTATTCCAAATATTACAGAAACTTTGAGTGGCATGTGGTTATGTATGTAGGCCTGGGGATTACCAAGTCTTTGTTAGTTAGGTATTATAATTAAGCATACCACAGTGTGCACATATTACCGTTTTAATATGTATGAAAATTGCAAAAAAGTTTTGTTAAAAATACCAATATTAATATTATCATACTCGTAAGTATTCTTTTAAGGATGAATTTTGATTTGAACTAATTATATTTATTATTTTTTTAATTAATCATTCGGTAACTTGTAACCAAAAATCGGTTTCATGAGATTCTTTGTTTTCTCTTTTTTGAAAATGATTTAACGATGAATTAACACTATTAAAGTAGCAGTTTTATCAGTTGACTAATTGAACTTATTTAAATGTTTTAAAATAATTTTATATTTTGGAAGTTGAGTTTATGTTCATAAATCTTCCCTTCCTTTATTTTTTCAGAGATCGTCGAAATTCCTTTGAAATATATTTATGGGGCTTATTGATAATTTTTTTAAAAATAGACCAACTGTGCAATATGATAAATTCAGGGTGTTCGGTAAGTAACTCCTAATTTTTCGGAAGCATATAGCGGAGGTCAAAATAACCCTACTTTGTCATAGAAAAAAAAATCCCAAAGTGGCCCTTAACGAAGCTACAGAGCCCTAAAGGGGTACCAGCGTTTTACCTTATGGGATCTAAATTTAGAACCAATAATTTAATGAAATTTTAATATTTTATAGAGGCCATAAAGAGTCATTGAATCATACTACCGTAGATGTTTTAGATCATCAGAGAAGTCAAGAATGACTTACAGCCACACTCGTTGAGCCTTAATTTTTGATGGGTGTCATTTTACAGAGCAAAAAACTGTTTTTTAAACACTTTGGTCATTCCTCTTCAAAAAAACCAACTCTTAATTTATTTCGATAAAACTGGTCGTTTCGAAATAAATCGGTTTTTATGCGAAACGCTCAAAAGTTATTACTGCTAAACAGAAACAGGTAAAAATCAGGTTGTTATTGCTAATATCTACATAATGAATTACTATTGACGGAACTTGTTAAAACCGCTTTCAATTAAAAATAATTTTTGAAAAATAAAGAATATTCTTACCCAGAGTATGCTGATATGCATTTAATTTATGGTGAAGCTCTGTCAAATTTTTCGAAGGCAAGAAAATTTTATGCTGAAAGATCTCCAGCTCGAACATTGCCAACTCCAAAAACCTCTCAAAGGGTTGAAGGAAGCCTATGGGAAACAGGTAAAAGACGATTAACAAATAATTATTAGAGCTAACGTATTAATTTTTTACATGTTTTAATCAGGGTCGATGAGGCCGGTTTTATAAGAGATGGCATAATATACTCACAAAATTTACATTTTTGGGCTGAAAATTCGCACGCTATAATTATTAAAATACGACAAAGGTTTATTGTAAATGGGTGTGCTGGTCTCATCGAAAATAACCTTATAGGTCTATTTGTTTGGAAGGAACACTTATTAGTGAGATCTATTTACAATTTTTGCAGCAAACATTAAACAATTTATTGGAAGACCTATCTCTTGATAGAAGAATGCAAGTATGGTACATGCATGATAGTGCTCTACCTCATTTTAACCGTATAGTACGTCAACACTTAATTAACGTTTTTGGTCCTCGATGGATGTGTCGAGGTGGGTCTGTTTTATGAACACCAAGGTCTCCAGACTTAAATCCCTTTCACTTTTATTTCTGGGGACATCTAAAAGAACTAGTTTATTTAACGCCAGTAAATACTAGAAAAGAACCACAAGCGGTAATAGCACAGCATTCTAAAGAAGTCAGTAATAATGCCGGAATGTTAATTGCGCTGCAGCGGGAAAATATTCGAAGAATAAGGGAATGTATTGAAGTACATAGAGCTAATATTGAACATTTGCCAAAATAACATTTGAACGTTTTCACTGTTTTTGCACTTTAATAACATTGTAAATTAATTGAGCCTCGATCAACTCTTGAGAATGTCTGAGCTGGAAATCTTTCAGCATAACATCTTCTTGCCTTCAAAAAATGAGACGGCGCTTTCCCATAAATTAAAGAATATCAGCACACCCCGCCAGTTTCATTAAATTGTACAAGTAGGGTTATTTTGACCTCTCCTGTATGCTTCCGAGAAATTAGGAGGTACTTACTGGACACCCTGTGTAGGTTAAGGCATTTCAATTCATTAACATTTCTACCAAAAAAGTTCAGGTTAATAACTTAATATTTTTTTTTGACAACCTAAATGTTTTCAAATATCCAAATTTATTGAAGTATTTGAATTAAATCGGTACCTAAATTATTCTAAACAAAAAATGGTTAACTTATAACATTATAAAAGTTTCCAATCGTCTTCAATCAATCAATTTGTAATTGATTCTTCGAACCAGGTAAATAAAACTCACATTGACGTAGCAAGAGCAATATTGTACACTTATGTCCTATTAATTTTCAGAAAATTATGTTTGGGTGTTGTTCTTAATATGTTTTTCTATTTCTCTACTATTATATGCCTCAATTTGAAACCCTTTCAATCCATATAATTTTATAGTGCAATGGAAATGAAGTATTAAAATAAACTCATATGAATATGAGGTTTTTCTTTCTTCTTCTTCTTCTTCTTCTCTTACGTCGACTAGGGATATCCCTGTTTGTCATTCCATCTATACCCGCCTTATTCTGCTGATGAAGAGAACCAGCTCTGGGCCCATCTCTTTGGTGGTCGTCCTGGTAATCTTCTTCATCTTGGTCGTCCATACATACAAACTTTGGCTAGTCTCTCTTCACTCATTCTCTCAACGTGTTCTTTCCAACCTCTTTTTCTTTCTTTTGTCCATTTGACCACGTCCTGCACATTACATCTTTCTCTGATTAAGGTATTTGTCAGCCTATCTCTGATTGACACGTTCAGCACTGATCTCAGTACTTTCATTTCGGTGGTTCTCATTTTCTGCTTTGTCTTCTTAGTGTCTGCTCTTGTTTCCGTGGCATAAGTTAGAATTGGTCGTATCATGGTCTTATATATTTTTGTTTTTCCCTCTATTCTCATGTATCTGTTTCGAAATATAACATCTCTTAAGCATCCTGCCACTTGTAGGGCTCTTGTATTTTGTGACAGTACTTCTCCAGTAAGGTTACGACAGCTTGTTGTGTCAATGCCTATGTATTTAAAGTTCATGACTTGTTCAATTATGGCATTTTCTATCTGTAGCTTACATCTTCTTGGTTCCTTGGAAATTACCATACACTTTGTTTTATTCGTTGATATCTGCATATTGTACTTCTTAGTTGATACATTAAATAGGTGTGTCAATCTCTGGAGGTCGTCTTCGTTATCTGCGAATAGGATCGCATCATCCGCATAGCATATTATATTGATATTGTGTCCCATCTGGTATCCGCGTTTCGGTCTGATGTTCTCTATTATGTGGTCCATTACCAAATTGAATAAGAAGGGGCTTAGCGAGTCTCCCTGCCTTATCCCTTCGTTTATCTTGATGTCTTCGGTTAGACCTTCGGATGTTATTATTTTTGTGCTGGAATTTGTGTACAAGTCATCAATTATGTTTATGATCTCCGCTGAAACATTTTTCTGTTTTAGGATGTCCGTTACGTGCTGCTTCTTGATGCGGTCAAATGCTTTTATTAGGTCAACAAAGCATAAGTATGCAGCGTGGTTAAATTCTATTCATTTTTCGATTATTTGTCTCATTATAAATACGGCATCTGTGGTTCCCCTGTTTTTTCGAAAACCCTGTTGTTCCTCCCATATATAATTTCTGTAAATAGTTTGGTGGCAGAGTTAAGAAGTGTAATTCCTCTGTAGTTGTCCGGGTTTTTGTGGTCACCTTTTTTGTGTACGGGAAATGTATAGCTGGTTTTCCATTTTTGCGGTACTTGCTCTTCTTTAATAATTTTATTAAAAAGCTTTTGTAACTCCTCGGTAAGCATTTGGCCTCCGTATTTCAATAATTCGTTGGTAATTAGATCTGGTCCAGGAGATTTTCTATTCTTTAAATTACATATTTTATATTCTATTTCTTCCGATGTTACCTGCATTTTTGTAGTGCTCAGATTTATGGATTTTGCTGTTATGCTAGTGTGAATCGTATTTGTATTACCAAATTGTCTTTCAAAGTATGATGTCCATTCTTCCTTTTTGATGTGAGCTGTACTGATGTATTCATTAACATTTTTTTTCTGTTTCTGCATCATTCTCCATATTCTCTTCTGCGCACCGTATAAGTCATGCTCCATGTCCTTTGTGTATCGCTCCCAGTATTCTTCCTTGCATCTTCTAATCCTCTCGTTTATGTTGTTTCTCGTTTGCTTGTATTTTTGATATTCTTCAGCCGAAGGATTACTTTCGTACTTCAAGAAAGCGTCTTTCTTTACCTTTGCTAGTTCTTTTATTTCTTCTGTGAACCACGGTGTTTTACTTAGTTTCTTCCTCCCTCTACTCATTCTTGTTCCCAACGCTTCTTTTGCAGCGTCTAGTATATTTATCGTTATTGTAGTCCACATTTCTTCTATTGTTTGGTCCTCGGAACAAGGTTTAGTAGTTATTTTTTGTTCCAATCTTGAGCGATATAGCATCTGTGTATATGGGTCTTCAAGTTTCTCATAGTTTATTTCTTCTTCTTTCTTCTTGTTTATCGCTACCAATCTACGGCAGTCTAATAATCGAATCTGAAAATTACCATTTTTAATTTATGGATACTTAAAGTGTACTTAGCGTGGTGAAAAAGATGATTTTATTTAGCAAACTCCAATTGATTAATAAATAATAAACTCAAAAAACTTAAATTATTTCTTCAGAAGTTTTTTAGGTATTATTGTGTAGGCCCTGAAAGATATAAATCTAACCTTTACCTTTAAAATTAATCGCAACCTACATCCTAGGTTCTAGTTAAAGACGGATTCACAAACAAAACCACCGACATATTCAAAGCTATTTTATATTTTCTAACCCTAATAAATTCGTTAACCATCAGCTATTTGAAAGTAAGGGTGCTGTTAAAACTAGTTTAGGTTTAGCAAACTTTCTCCAAATTAATTATTGACAGAGGTTAACGCATTCTTTTTAGCTAGAGCTATTTAACCTAAGATAAGAGAAGTCGATAGTATAATTAGTTTTATTTTTTAAATGAACGATCTATTACGAATAATGTGTAATCTAACGAATTATATAAATTCTAGAAGTGATTTGACACATAATCTTAATAGTAGGTAAGACATGTATATGATGGAACTTTCGGGCATAATTTTATTTTGGATTAAATTATATAGTAGCGAAAGATTTAATAACTTTTTACGTTTCTGCTACAACTTTTACCTGTCTTTACCTCCATATTTAGCGCCCGTGCCTGAGGAAACAGCTTTCCTATACACTTGGAAAATTTTGGAGTGTTTCGTCCCGGTGCCAGTCGTAGGACTCATCAGTGGGATTCCGGCTGACACCTTCCCAGACACTCGCTTGCCGTTCTAATATATTGTTGGATCTTATATTTGAAGTGAAATGTCCTCGGAGAAAGGCGGTGAGAAACGTCTTTCTACGACAATATATATATATATATATATATATATATATATATATATATATATATATATATATATATATAGACATACGTAAAAAATATGGGAACTGGAGATAAAATTTCCCATATTTTTGAATTGTTATTACTAAATGTCTACGAAATTTGTACTGTAACAAAAAAACCTTCCTAACTTTATTTAAATATCCCAAGAAACGCCCAACTCCGTGTATTGTATACAAGAGGAGCCAAACTGAAAAATGTCCTAATAAAAGTTCTATTTTTTTAAAACAAAACGATATGTGGTTAATGGATTGACCTCTTTTTTCCAGGTACCCTGTATTTAAACTTGGAAACACGCGGGCGAAAATAAATATATAGGTGCCATTCTCTTTTGACAAGAGATAAAGGTGCAAATATACCTGTATTTGATTATTTACGTAAAATTAGTTTGCCTACCGTTCTCCTATAAATTTGCTAAAACCATTTATTCACTTGAAGTAAATATGCACAGGACGAAAATAAATAACACGAGATTCTAAATCCGAGTGGGCTCTGGATTTAGTTTACTTAACGGATTATTCACAAAAGAAAGCCTAAACCCTACCCTTACCCTCAGCTTCGGAATCAATTTAAACGCCAGCAACAAGGACGCTAATAACACTCACAGTAAAAACCTAACTTTGTAGTCACAGTGAATTCTTTGAGAAAATGTTATATATTAAGGGTCCTTATATGTGGCACAGAACATGTAAAAAGTGAGAAATCGAAACAAACTTGAGAAAATAGTAGATACTAATTTTTGAAGTAAAGACGAAGGAGTCTGAGGGGACATTATTGGGAATGTTTGGGTATTACTTTTCGTGATTCTATAATAATAGACTTACTATTGATTTCTAAAGTTTTAGCCCCACTTTTTGAAAGTTGAAAAACAAAATTTAGAAGTTTTAAAAGTATTATTTCCACTTGTATTGGTAAAATTACTTATAAGTATAAGTAAGCTTTGTGGCTTTAGATGTCTATGTTTTGCGATAACCTAAAATTTAGCTTGGAAATATAACTATATTTATGCTTTTTATGCCATTAGGTTGCTTAATATTTTATTATGTCATGATACTGGGTTGAAAAGTATTAGAAAAAATGTTTTAGATTGGCATAGTAGTTACTGTTAAACCTTAAAAGATATTTTTAATAGGGATAAGTTATAAGTAATAAAACCTTTTCATTTGACCAAAATAAATCTTCTGTGGTATATTAGCCAAAAACAATATAAATAAATATGTGCAGAGAATATGCGCCTGAAGACTGCAGGATGAAGTAGAGAGATGATAAGGCAAAAAAAACTGACCTGAACCTCTATGTATAATTATTCTTTTTTACAGTTTCGTTCTCTCCATTCATCACAGCCTTATAACTTGTTAGTTTTTAATCTCTAGCAATCAAATTTTGTAAACATATGGGTGTCAGATACCCAAATATAGATCTGAGGAGAAATTGGTAAAAAAATTGGGGTGTCCTATTGTGCGTAAAAAGGTGTTATGAAAAAATGTGTTTTAGTTTTTCCCGTCGACTTTCCAAAAATACAATTAAATCTCAGTTTCTATATTTTCAAAATATGAGCTTGCGAAATGACTTTTTAAATTCTTGTTATATTAGCTCTTACTATACATTATGTATGGCAAATTATTACAGCTAAGTTACGCTCACTAATTTATTTAAAATTTTAATTTTTTGTTTTTTAATTATCCGATCGAGTGGGGTATCGTTTAATAGGTCTTCAAAAATGCAATTAAATATGTTTTATTTAATAGTCTTATTTGCGAAATATTAACTTCTAAATTTGTGGACAATTTCGCCTCATTTTAGTGGTATTACTTTGAGTAAATCAAATATAAATTTTGTTCCTTTACAAAGGATATGGGGCTCCTTGATGAAAGCGGGGGGTTTTAATGGGTTTGTTTCAGAACTTTTATAGGGTTTAAGTACGACGACCGATATGATTCGTTACTTTTTGTCCCAATTTTTTCCAGCACTTAGTATGTACTACAAAGCTTTTATTGGCTTTTATTTAAATTGTAGAATTGGTTTCTATGTTATTATTTTAATTTGTTTATATATAATCTTTACATTTTAAAAATCTGAAAAATTTCTGTATAACAGCTCTGAGTAAATCTTTTGATTGACATTGGTACGATTAAGTTAATTTATTCTTTAATGTGTCAATATGGTTTCTGACGAAGAAGCTCATCTTTATTAATGAAATTTTGCCGGCACTTGCTTTTAATTAATTCAAAGATAAAGGTGCAGTGAAATTACAGAAAAAGCTAATAAAGCCACGCACTTGACCCGTTGGTATTAATTATTTTAATTCTTGTGGATCCAAAATTATTTATTGTGAAAACCATAAAAACATTTTAAAAATAAGAAAATGCTTTTATTTGCAATATTGATATGATCACAAGAATTTTGGTTAATGTATTAATTATTTGACCATAATAAATGAAAATCAATTTATTTACTTCAGTAAATCATCTCCGGATAAAAAATCTATCCTATAAGTAATTAAATATCTGTAAATACAGTTGTAATGATTTAAGAACATCACCAAAACGTTGTTACTAAAAGTAAGACGAGACTGTTATAAACAGTTCAAATTTTGGATTTGGCCAACCAAAGTTATCATAAATTATACACAACAAGACAATGTAGTTAGGATTTTTATACTTGACGAGCATCATTTACAAACAAAACCTCTAGATGATGTTCAGTTTAAGATAAACGTTACCGATTTGTTGAAAAATACTAGTCCTCTGAAGAAATATACCTTAAACGCTACAATAATTGACACCCTGCAGAAAGACTTTTTTTCCAAGATGATAAAGGGGAAAATAATTGGCTTAAATACGGAAACATGGTGAAAAAAAAGAAACAATATGAAGACTGATAAATATTAACAGAAAAACTAAAATAAATAAATATAGAAATCTCTAGGGCCATAAAGAAATACATTACTTATCACATAAAACAAACAATCGAAGAGCACAGAAGTATGAAAGTTGCGCAGTATGTTTGGAAATGAAAAACATATTTGAGGAATTCTATTCAACATTTTATAGAGGTCAAACAGAAGAGACAGTAGATCCGAAGTCTTTATCACTAGGGAAGGGCATTTATAATAAGGAATCTGAAGAACTCCCTGAAATCATTACCGAAGAGATGGCATTAGCTTTGAAAAAATATAAAAATAAAAAAGCACCAGGCGAAGATAACATTGTTTCTGATACAATAAAAATAGGAGGCTCTCTTCTAGCGAAGAAGATAAAAACTTTTTCTAAGTTTTGTCTATATAATAGCAACATACCTAGTAAATGGAATAACGCACTCTCTATATTGCTATTTAGGAAGATAGACAAAATCGATCAAGAAAATTATAGACCAATAAGTCTATTGAGTGATCTTTACAAGTTATTCGCTAGAATGGAAGTTAGATTTCTAGTTTTCGCTCTAGTTATGGTACGCACAATCATCGATAACCTGCCAAAATGTTAATTTTGAAGTCTTTAGAATATAACAATCACTAAATCTCGCTTTGGTTAATTTCCAAAGCATTTGAATACAGGCGAGTAAACGCTGTACTAGAAGCTTATAAAAGTGCCCAGTCGATTATCTATATTCTAAATTATAATATGATATTAGCACGAAAACACCAACGGTATCTCAATAGATGAGGTGTGCCGCATGGACTCACCATTTCAACTGAATTCTTTATCATAGTTTTAGAGTATGCATTCAAAAAACTTGACTGGGAAAAAAGGGCATAAGTATAGATGGACAACAACTTACCCGTCTTAGATTTGAGGATGATATAGTACCTATATCAGAAGTTCTTGGGACAATAGGACCAAGGATGTAAGAACTCAAAACTGTTTACTCTATTGTCTGTACTTCAATTTTCGCTAAACAAACTTTATTATCAACGTAATATCTAATAAGCACATCAAAAATCGATCGCAACATTGTTAAATTAGTGGAGTAGTATATATACTTAGGAAATAAATTAAGAATAGTAAGAGACAAATAGACCTGCAAGAAAGGTATATAATCAATGCGTTCTACCACGATTTGACTATATAGTCTGCAGCTGAGGTCTCCGTTGTAAACGTTAATTTTATTCAGATGAAGTTTGACGGGCATATGTCCCGTTATTATGCCTGTTATTTCCCTTAATTGGTTCCTGCTCATTTAGAGTAGTTTCCTTTCTAATTTCGGGGCAGGATTCCCAATTGATTAACAGTTTCTTGTGCAGCATACCTTGTCACCCCAAGAGTCGCTTCTGAACCAGTATACTATGTTGATGAACCAGCTTTCGCCAGCTCATCAGCTTTTTTGTTTCTATTTATGCCTTCGCATCCTGGTGCCTATTTAACATACCTCTGTCGTCCTTTGCTAGAGTTGTAAGTTCATCTTTAAACCAATCTAGATGATATCTTTTGACCCTTAAGGGCCTTCAGGGCTGCTTAGCTGTCGGAATGAATGTAGATCTGCTTCCCTTTCTATCTCGTCTGTACATTGTTAGATTTCATATCTGGAATACTGTTGGATATTTTCCTAAGGAAAAAGTAATTTTTCTTCTTGGTTGAAGCCTATATATCTCAGCTTCGGTACGTTCATTGGTTTTTGAACCGCCAGTATACTAGGTAAGTGTCCTAAAAGATGACTTTAGTTTAGTTTGTTTGCTTATCCTTCCATCCTCTATAGTGATCTCGAACGGTTTATTGTAGTGGAAGCCTGAGATCATATGGTACTCCATTGCTGAGGTTGAGATCGATTTCGTAGCTCCCGTGATGCTCAAACAGGCGACCGTCTGTATGCCGCCGAGCTTAGTCACAACTGTTCTTTGCATTATACTGTGCCACCATATCAAGGCTGTGTATGTAATCGCTCGTATCACCACATTGGTGTATAACCATAGACCTAAGAGACATTAATATTGCTTAATATAGACTGCGGATCCTATAGAAAAAAGTTGGCTCATGCTTAAAAGAGTTTTCGCTGAGTAGTGCTTCTCTTTCTAATAGCGGAGCTAAGCACGATATTCCAAATGCCATTGGATATTCCTGCCATTTGATCAAAATTAGAAAAAGAGTCTTCTGAGATCCCGAGTCTATATGAAATAATATTACGTTCTCTTATGTCTATGTGTATAACCAATGCACCACTTTTGGTGAGAGATCCCATGTTTTCCCGCACAACCTTTTAACATTTGTAAGGGCTGCTTTCGATTTTCTTGTTATTTTTTCACATGTTAATTCCAGGTAAGTCTAGAGTCCAAGATTACTCCTAGATATTTAGCTTCCTGTGAAAATGGTATTATGCATTCTTGTAGGATAATGGGACCGAGGTTCTCTAGTTACCTCCGTCTTTTGAAGAGGATTACGGCAGTCTATTGGGAAGTTATATTTAGTCCTTAGTATCCTACCCATCTTTCTACAACCCTAAAAGCCTGTTGCATTCTTTCTCTTACAGTTGTATTTACCTTGGGTTAAGATTACCAAATCATCATCATATCCTAGCACTGATTGAACTATCCTGCTCAAAATTTGCAAGAGCCCATCCATTACCAGGTTCCAATGCAGTGGACAGAAAACTCTCCTCTGCGGATATCTCCCAGTTATCCACGCCATCAGCGTCTCTTTAAGCAGTTCTGTGTAGATAATCGTGTCTTTTAGCATTCTATGTATCCATCTGCAAGAGGTCTCTTCTAAATTGATGTTCCTTATTGCCGTGGTGATTAATTGAAATAACTTGTAATCAAAGGCCACTTCTATATCTAGACATGCTCTTACAAGTGCTTCTCCGTTTTCCAGCGTCTGAGAGACCATGCTAGCTATGAAGAACTGAAACTAACAACAGGAGCCGTGATGATATAGAGAGGATATGTTATCTCAAGTGGAAATGGTCAGATCACATAGCCTTCGGGCAAACAGATGGACAAAGGAACTGGCTGAGTAGCGTCTAAGAGTAAACATACGGAGCAGAGGAAAACTGGTTGTTCAATGGTCCAATAATATCAAGCTCATAACTGGATTCACGGCGCACAAGGTGGAATAAAGTGGAGATCAAAGAGGAAAAAATATGTGTATATCCAGCAATAGACCCAAAGGGTGGAATGATGATGATGGTAATTTACCAACCATTATTTTTAAGTTAGTATTTAAAATTCTTAAATGTTCCATTATTCTCAAGACATATTTTTTGTATTATTAATATTTTTGTAAAAATGATGGTGATTTTTTGGTGTTTTTTAGTAAAATTTTTGGCGACAAAAATAATAATAGAAGTAAAAAAGAGAAGTTATGTCCTTTAACATTTACGAAATTTCAGCTGATTCAAAAAAAGCATAAAAAATGATATTTACACGATGACTTTCCGGATTATAATAATTCTCATCATTTAGTTTCGAATCGTATGACCGTTATATTAATTTTCGTTTTGATGAATATTGATTCATGATATAATATAATAAGGATCGCTTATTTAATTTAAGGTAAAAAATTATTTAACTATATGAATTCATTTTACATTAGGACCCTTAATAGAAGTCTACAAATAAAGAAATGTATGCAAAATAAAAATAAAAGTTAAAGATACTTTTACTGTATACGTTGGCATTCGTCAGCAAATTTCTTTCTGTACTTGAGTAAGCAATATATCTTGTCGCTTTAAACAACAATAACGGTTTTGCCATTTTCAGTAAATGAAGATGATCTTAAGATTTTCATTTAAATAGTGCGTTAAAAAAAATAAAAAATGACTTTTGGTCTTTAACAATCTATTTAGTAACTCAATAAACGAGTATGGGGATAGTAAAATAGTTATTCTCTAATCCGTACTTCAATAACAGGTTTTCTTGACTCTACTTTTTACTTATACTGACGAACAAAATTAGAAAACATGTAAATATCGTAACTGTCATTTAATCTTGCATTAAACTGATTAAAATACAGCATTAAGTCTAATTCTACATAGGCGAAGAATTCTGTTTGCTTTTGGGATCGTGCTAAATGAAGGAAACATAAACTTTACCCTTACACTTAGCTTCAAAATCAATTTAAACACGGGCATTGGTTTAACACGGTCTCACACGCAACCATCCGACCGCTATATCTGTGTTACCGTTTTATCTTATCTAACCTCCATAAATCTGTTTACTGTCAACCATTTGTAAAAAGGGTTTGCTAAAAAATCGTCGAGTTTCAAGATTTTTGGTAAAGTTAGTTTTTAACATTTGTGCAAATAGTTAAAATTTGAAAATAAAATAAACAATAAATGTGTATGTTTTTAAATACTAAGATTTAGTACCCTTGCTTTGTTTAATTATTAAAATTAATTTTTGGAGATTTAGTATTTTTCTACCAATAGGTATTTTGTGCAAATATATATCAATTTCATTTTCATAATAATTTTGCGAAAAAAATCCGTCCGATTATTATTAATGTTTCAATTTTTTATGGAAATATGATTGTTTATGTCATGCCCACCTCTTTCTTTGCAGTGTGATAATAATATTCATAAAAAATTATTACATAATTTATTATTTTGTGCAGAAAAAAAAAATGCTTTAATTCTATTGGGGTATAGGCAGTGCTATTAATAAATTTAATTGATCCAACATAACACCCAAGTAGCGACCACAGTGAGTAACTCAACCACAATTTTTTTGCAATGAAGAATGTTCCAATAATCTGTGGGTAACGTAAAGAAAAATGAAAATTTTGCTGGCTCACTTGTAAATATAAACTCCGTACACTTCTTGCCTGTGCTGGCGTACCGATTTTATATTTACTTTTCTTCATTACAAATATATATATATATATATATATATATATATATATATATATATATATAATTTATTTTTGTATCTTAAACCTTTTGTTAAATATTTTTTTCTAATATTTTCTTGGGTATAGGTTTTTCATTAGAGAAACAAAGGACAACAATTTTCTTTCTGACGTTTCGCTCTACATAGCGAGCTTCTTCAAAAGAGCTTGGTATATTTATTTTACATCTACAAAAATTACAGAATTTTTTATATAATAAACATATATCACAGCAATTACATTTTTACATTTTTAATTTAATTAAAATTAATAAAAACAAAACAGATTTTAAAATAGTCTTATAGTTTAAAATTTAAAATAATACAAACAGGTTAAAATAGTGAAAATTATAAAATAGTACATACCTTGAAAGTAGTTTTGTATGTATGTTTAAAAATAAATTCAATTATGATCTTTGGTATGCAGTTTGTATAGATAGATTTATTTTTATAAAAAGCAAAAAATAGGAAAAAAGATTATTATTTATTTTTTAATGAATGGTGAAAGAACGTCATTAAAAAATAAATAATAATCTTTTTTCCTATTTTTTGCTTTTTATAAAAATAAATCTTTCTATACAAACTGCATACCAAAGATCATAATTGAATTTATTTTTAAACATACATACAAAACTACTTTCAAGGTATGTACTATTTTATAATTTTCACTATTTTAACCTGTTTGTATTATTTTAAATTTTAAACTATAAGACTATTTTAAAATCTGTTTTGTTTTTATTAATTTTAATTAAATTAAAAATGTAAAAATGTAATTGCTGTGATATATGTTTATTATATAAAAAATTCTGTAATTTTTGTAGATGTAAAATAAATATACCAAGCTCTTTTGAAGAAGCTCGCTATGTAGAGCGAAACGTCAGAAAGAAAATTGTTGTCCTTTGTTTCTCTAATGAAAAACCTATACCCAAGAAAATATTAGAAAAAAAAATATATATATATATATATATATATATATATATATATATATATATATATATATGAAGTCAAATGCGAACAGTAAATGCAAACTTCGTTCCATCATATCCCTTCCGCATTAGAGGTTGCCACCATCGAGATAATGGCCTACCTGTACCACCATACCGAGAAGAAACTCAAAACTTACCCTCCCCGCCACAGCGATACGGCAGAGGTACATGTTTCGTCTCTTCTAGACTCATCAGGGTACCGACATGCACCTGTTTGTGCAAAGGACAGATCGGAAGGAAGTATGGAACACCGAACGCGGCTTCGCCGACCTTCCGCCGGATGGCGTATATATGTTTATGCGGCTTTAACGGATTCCTCCGTGTGAGATGCAATAGCAGTGGATATATCCACATTATGCCGTTGTAGCGCTGAAATCACATTCAGCAAACGTACAACTATATGCAACTCCGTGTATAGATGAAGTCAAATGCGAACAGTAAATGCAAATTTCGTTCCATCATATCCCTTCCGTGTTAGAGGTTGCACAAATTGGATAAATTGCTACAGAACACAATTCATCCTATTCCACCACCATCGAGATGATGGCCTACCTGTACCACCATACCGAGAAGAAGGTCAAAACTTACCCTCCCCGCCACAGCGATACGCCATCTGGCGGGAGGTCGGCGAAGCCACGTTCAGTGTTGCATACTTCCTTCCGATCTGTTCTTTGCACAAACAGGTGCATGTCGGTACCCTGATGAGTCTAGAAGAGACGAAACATGTACCTTTGCCGTATCGCTGTGACGGGGAGGGTAAGTTTTGACTTTCTTCTCGGTATGGTTGTACAGGTAGGCCATCATCTTGATGGTGGTGGAATAGGATGAATTGTGTTCTGTAGCAATTTATCCAATTTGTGCAACCTCTAACACGGAAGGGATATGATGGAACGAAGTTTTCATTTACTGTTCGTATTTGATTTCATTTAAACACGGAGTTGCATATGGTTGTACGTTTGCTGAATGTGATTTCAGCGCTACAACGGCATAATGTGGATATATCCACTGCTATTGCATCTCACACGGAGGAATTCGTTAAAGCCGCACAAACATATATATATATATATATATATATATATATATATATATATATATATATATATATATATATATATATACGGGTGTTTGGCACATCGATAGAAAGTTTAGAAGAGGTGATAGAGAATGCCATTTTGAATAATTTATGCTATATATGCCTTAGTATACAAATGCACGATTGTCGAGTTAATATGAATATCTTCCCTGAATTTAATGTATGTGATATTTTATTTATACGGGTTTCGATACACCACTGTAACGGTAATTCAATAACATTATTTCTAAAATAAATTGTATGCATTTATTTCTCTCACTGTTAGAAAAAAACATCACTCAAATCTAAGAATGAAACTTGAATTTTCGTAGATGAATAAAATTTTTGTGTGCACAGTTTTCTGTGTGTTATTTTAATTTTAGTCCTCTTGTTGTTTTTATAGTATATGAACCAAAGAATAAGAAAAAAAATATTTCAAACCGAAAAATTATACCAGTATCATAAAAATTAAATTTTCAATCACCAATTGCTAGAAAACCGACAACCATGCATTTTTATACTAAGGCATATATGGCATAAATTATTCAAACTGACATTCTCTATCACCTCTTCCAAATTTTCTATCGATGTACCAAACACACTGTATATATACCTAGCTTAAGCACTCTAAGTAACTCACAACAATGTTTTGTAATGAAGAAACTTCCAACAGTCTACGAGTATTATATAGTAACGGTTGATTGGCGTTAGCTCCGCCTTCCTCTCGAGTGCCGTCGTTGATGTCAGTTTAAGCGTAGCATGCGTGTCGGTTCAATGGTCCCGCTCAAAGTGAGTTTCCAAATAGAAGGAAGATTAAGTGCATCGTGTCTCTTATTCAGATTCCCGTTCTTTTCAATTTCGATGAATTCATGAATCAATCTTGTCTTGTAGTGTTCTATATTAGTGACTTGCTGGCAGGTGACAAAATCGTTTTGTGTCCTGTTTCGCGCTGGTGTTGAAAAATTGCCGATGTTGTCTGTTTGTTTCTTATACCGAATTTATGTTCTTCTAGTCTCGCTGATATTCTTCTCTTGGTCTGGCCTATATATGTTTTATTGCAAGTGCTACATGCGATTTTATATACGTCTTGATTTTCGAGACCAGCTACAAGACACCAACCATAAATGAGGCAATAAAATTGCAACAAAACCAACGCAAGAAACAAGGCTACCTGCCGAGGATAGACAAACCACCATACTTCCTTACATAAAAGGCCTAACAGACAGAATCGGCAGATTGATCCGAAAACATAACATATTTACAAACTACAAACCACACAAAACAATAGACTCTTCTTTAAGAAATCCAAAAGACAAAATCAATCTAGAAAACCAAGGCGTATATAAAATCGCATGTGACACCTGCAATAAAACATACATAGACCAGACCAACAGAAGAATATTCGCGAGACTAGAAGAGCATACATAAACTCAGTATAAGAAACAAAGAGACAATATCGGCACTTCTTCAACACCAGCACGAGACAGGACATAAAATTGATTTTGACACTTACCAGCAAGTCGTTAATATTGAACACTACAAGGCAAGATTGATTCGTGAATCCATCGACATTGAAAAGAACGGCACTCTGGATAAGAGAGAGGATGCACTTCCTTCTACTTAGAAAACTCTCTTTGAGTGAGACCATTGTACCGACACGCATGCCACTAACAGCGGCGCTAGAGAGGGAGGCGGAGTCAACGCCAACTAACCGTTATTATCTGCGACTGCGTATGAAGCATGCTGCACCCTGAATTCCTTTCAGTTGACCTACAACCAGCAAGCATATAAGATGCCAAAGGACCACTCTCGCCAGCCTCGAAGAGACGAAAGAGAAGTTATGAAAGCCCATACCAGCAGCGTCTGGCCCAAAGTGGTCGGCGGCAAACCGCGTCTGTACTCAAAATAGGCGACTGAAATGACACTCCAAGATCAGGAATTAACATCACAACCCTAAGTAACAACTCAGGACGCTATCAAGAGTTTATCGAAGAAAAACTATAAGACCCAACAGATAGCACTCACTTAAAGGAGACGATCTTAAACTGCTTGAAAGAAATTGTAGGATCACAACAAAGCAACCATAATTGAAAACTTTCCGATGAAACAAGAGCTCTTCCGGAACAACGCGAATAAATTAAAGTTCACTCCAATATACACAGAATACAATACACTGAACTATGCAAAACAATAATGAAAAATATTGTAGAAGATATAAAAACTTACAACGAAGGGTTTGTAGAAAATGCAATTGAAAATCATGAGAGCTATAAAAATATTGTACGTTGCCAATCTGCAGGAAACAAATCAGAACATTGATGAATGATGATGAAAGAATCACAAAAAGGGATGGGGATATATACAGATCACCAGAAACACAAGATGTACGGAAAGATAAATCTGCAGTTCAAGAATACGTTCCAGATGCTTTCGTGGATGAAGTAAATGAAGCCCTTAAAAGCATTAAGAACAGCAAAACAGCTGGGAATGACAGTGTTACAGCGGAACTTCTAAAGCACGTTGGGAAAATAATTTGGAGAATCCTAGCAAAAATATATACAGACTGCACAAAAATGGGATCAAGGCATATATCAGAAATTATAGACTAATTAGCTTGCTGCCAATAATATACAAAATATTCCCGAATGTAATTAACAACAGAATACATAGTGCACTTGATTATGCACAACCTCGAAAGCAAGCAGGGTTTAGAAGTGGTTTCAGTACATTTGACCATATTCAAGCACTAAGAAAAGTAATGAGACACAATAGAATATGATCTAGCAGTAGCGCGAGTATTCATAGACTTTGAAAAGGCTTTCGACTTAGTATATCTTAGAGTAGTAGCTTCAGTTAGTCAAGGGATGGTCAAACCATACGTAGAAATGTTAGCTAACATATATAGGGAACCAACAGTTAGAGTAAACATATAAAAATATCCCAGAATTTCCTACCCAAAAATGAATCCGATAAGGAGACACAATATAACAAAAACTATTCACAGCAGTCCCAGAGAATATATTCCGGACATCAGACAGGAATAACAAAGATCTATCTATAGATGGAAAATATCTAAGCTAATTAAGATTCGCTGATGACACAATTTTGATTGCTAAAAGTCTTGTAGAATTGCAAGTATTGTCAGTTATGACATACGAATATGAAACTTGGATATTAAAGAAAGAAATAACCACAAAACTCTACGTCACTCAAAGAGCCATGGAAAAATGCATGCTAGAAATAAATTAAAAGGATGTTAAAAGAATAGATTGGATAAAATCCCTAAAATGGCAATGAGTCAAACACATAGCAAGAAGAACGGATAATAAATGAACCACTAGGTGGTATCCCAGAAACGCCAAGAGACCAAGAAAACGCCCGCAATTTAGATAGGATAATTCACAACACAACAACTTGGTCCTTGACAGCTAAATATAAAAAAACATGGGCTCAAATGAGCATAAATTACAAGAATATCGAATAAATTACATCACCAAATAGAAGAAGGAACTATAAGAATATTGAATAACGCAAGTTGCACCGTAATTAGAAACGGTAGATGAAGCTGAGAATGATGATAATTATTTCCGTGTCTCATATAGGTTTTGTAAAAAATGGCTTAATAATATTAAATCTTTATTAAAAAATATTTTTTTTTATTTACGTATAGGCCTAGTTACACGTTTCTAACTAAAACTGGTCACAAGTGACCAACCATTAATTTTTTCCGAACACAATCTAATTTCTTAATTTCTAAAGTTATCCAATGATGTCCCTTAGTTTGTTTTGTTGTCTTAAACTAACCTAAACCAGACACATGCTCTGCTTTCACACAACACTACACTAGTTCAAACGGTTTGGTTCTCTTCAGTCTTCGGACGAGATTCTGGTTGTCCAGCAGCTGAAGGGCTTCTGCGTTTGGGTGGCAGTGAAGTTTCTCTTCATGTTTAATAGCCTTTTCCTTGATTACGTCTATAACGAGTGGGACTTTTAGATCTCTATGAATGTCTTTGTCTCTAATGTACCATGGAGCATTGATCATATTTCTCAATACTTTATTTTGAAACTTTTGTATGTGTCTGATATTTGACTTGCTGACACATCCCCAGAGTTGAGCTCCATAGGTCAAGATTGGTTTGATAACTTGGTTGTAGATCAGGAGTTTATTCTGTATTGATAATTTTGAGCTTCTTCCTAATAGCCAATAATATTGTATGTATTTGAGTTCTGTTTTTTTCTTGTTAATATGTTTGTTCCATAATAATTTTGAGTCCAAAGTCATCCCTAAGTATTTTGCTTCATTATCAAGCGGGACAGTGTTATCGTTTAGCAAAACCCTTGGTGGAGTTTTAATCTTTCTGTTCGTGAAATTTACATGTATCGACTTCATTTCATTTAGTTTTATTTTCCATTTTTCTGCCCTTTCTAAGACTTTGTTGCAATCTTCTTATAGCCTTCCAGTGACTGTTTCTGGTTCCTTGCCGACAGACAATATAGCTGTATCGTCGGCAAAGGTTGCTATTGTTGAATTATCCATACAAAGAATATCACTTATGTATAGTACATATAAGACTGGTCCCAGTACGCTACCTTGTGGGACCCCTGCTTTAACATCTTTCAGTTGTGAGTACTCATCTTCTTGTTGTATTCTGAATATCCGCTCAGTAATATAAGAGGTCAATATTTCCACGTACTGCTTCGGTAGTAATCCATTTAATTTGTGTATCAGGCCTTTATGCCACACCTTGTCGAAGGCCTGGGCTACGTCTAGAAATACAGTTGAACATATGTGTTTCTCCTCAAGGGCTTTCTCGATTATATCAGTAATCCTATGTACTTGGTCTACTGTACAGTGTTTTTGTCGGAAATCGAATTGGTATTCTGGGATCAGTTTGTTACATTCCAGTATTGGTTTTAACCTCTTTAACAACAGTTTCTCAAAAAGTTTGGAGATAACTGGTAGCAATGATATTGGCCGGTATGGCTTAATATTGTTAGGAGGTTTTCCAGGTTTTTGTAACATAATAACTTCTGCACTTTTCCAGACAGCTGGGACGTATCTTAATCTGAATGAAGCATTTATTAGGTATGTTAACAGTACAATATCTTTTCTTGAGAGCTGCTTGAGTATTTCTCCTGTAATAAGGTCAAAACCTGGTGCTTTTTTCGCACTTACGTTATCCCTTATCTCTTTTGTTACCTCTTGTGGTGTTACCAGTTTTATCTTTAATTAATTTTCATTTTCGATTTCTTGTAGCTCAGCATCTTCCTGTCCTTGGTTTGGTGTAAAAATTAAAAAAATATAATAATATAATTTCCGAATCACTTTAAAAAAATTGTATGATATTTGCTCTAAAATCTACTACATAGTGCGTCAGAAATAGATAATAGATATATTACTATATCGAAAATTTAATACGTATAGAGAAAGTTTTACATAATTCCATTAATAATTTAATGGTGGTTTTGGAATGGTTTTAGTTATTTGAGTTTTTTATAAATTATGCACAAATTGAAATGTTGCATGTTTTAAAATCTACTGTAACTACTTTATAGGAATGTTTAAATATGTACAACTGTTGTTACAAATGATACCATTGTTTGATCAAATGTTATTTTATAAAATGCCTAACACAGAACGTTAACCATCCAACCGGAAACAATAAGGAATTATAATATGTTTTTACTGGGAGTTTTCTTTATCAAGTTATTAATCTTTATCAGTATGTTTAACGTATCCTTTTTAACATTTTACAGTTTAAGTTCAATTTTTCATCATATATTTAATTTTGTGAATTAAATTATCATCAACTTTCGTATTTTACTCGCTATGGAAAATGTTGCGTTGTTTTAGAATATTCTATATCATGTTATGTTTTCGATAGCAATTAATAAAAAATGATTATACATATAAAAGAAGACTTCCCTTTTAATAACTTTAATAACTAACTTATTTTTAAGTCCTTGGGCCCTGGATTTTAATGTGCATATTTATAAAAAATATGTTATGTTTTTTTTTCTGCTTTAAGTAAAATTTTTTAACAAATTATAAAAAGGATTCTATTCAAAACGATTAAAATTCAATATGAAAAAAATTAATTATTGAATGTTTCAAAAACCTCAAACGTTTAAATTAGATTTTGAGAGGCGTATTATTTAATTTACAAAAATCAGAAACAGTTATAACATATAATAAAAAATGTAATGCCAAATTGTTCAAAATAATTAAAAACTTAAATAACTGAACGTGCATTTTATAGTCCATAGGTAAAAATTATTACTGCTTTTGACGTAAATTCAAAAATGGATGAGAACTACCCAGGGTTGTTGGGGGTAATATAAGAATAAACCCTATATAAAATATAACAGCAAAAAATAGGGAGGGGGTTAAATTTGGCTAAAACAGGTTTTTTGAATCTACAAGCAAAGAAACGCATTTTGGAAAAAAATAAAAGCTGTAGATATTTTAAAAATCTACAATTTAAACTTTTGTGCGCTCATTTTCGTCAATTTGTTATTGCAAAAAAGCCCAAAAACTCTTAAAATCAGCCATTTTTTGCATATCAATTATTTTTTGCAAAACTAACTTTTCTTGCACTTTTTCGCTCGTTATTCTGAGCAAAATGATATTTTATAATGGTAAATTTTGCAAATAATAATTGATATGCAAAAAATGGCCGATTTTGAGAGTTTTTGGGCTTCTTTGCAATAACAAATTGACTTTGACCCCCCTCTTGGTCCCCAATCCATTACATTTTATGTAGGATTTGTTCTTACATTGCCCCCAGCACCCGTGGGTAGGTATAATCCATCTTGGACTATATTTACGTCACTATATTTACGTATGGTTTGGACTATTAAGAACCATTAAATTATTAACAACAAAATTGCCTACAGCTCTTCCAGTTTTACCGTTGTTCTATCTTTTATAGTTCCCGATATTGCAATACATCCATCGTGACACCCTATATATTACATTAAGTACTGTATTGCAGAATAATTAGTGAGCTTTTTACTATCCAAAAGTAGCCTTTTCGACAAATGCAGGTTTTTAAATCTTTATGGGGGGAAATTCAGATACATATTTTTTAATTTCTTAGAATTTTAATGATATAAATGAAAACTTCTTGAGTTCGGTTTGTTCACACAATCAGAGAGAAATCTACACTATCTGTATATAAGCAAATTAGTTATAAACTCACTATAAAATGATTTTGTGTATTGTAACGATATAGAGGTGATATCGCGAGTGTAGTAGACTTACTATTCAACTCGATTTTTAAAGGTATTCGTCCTAGTCATGTACCTATCGCAATGGATCCCCGGCAGTGCAAATCGCGTTACTTCGATTGTCCACTCGGGGCGAGTCGATCGATACGATACCGCGATGGTATTCTTAGGTTATGTGTGCAGGGTGACTGAACAGTAGTTATAAATTTTTAATTTTTCCTTGTTTGAGCAACAACCTTAAATAATATTTTTTATATGCGCCTATAATCTTCAGAATCTTTTGCTGTATTTTCAATTTTTGATGAGCTGCCAGAAAACTTTCTAAATTCATTACTTTGTGATTTGGAGTCGAGAATTGCTTGATTGTACTCAAGAACTTTTGAAATGGACTCGATTACTAGAACATTAATAACACTAGGCCCGAATCTTCATGATTCGAAGTTAGACTGGCTATTTTTATAAAAAGTAGATTCTCAAAAAAAAAAGAAATCCGTCTCTCTAAAACATAATTGCATTGAAATTTTTTTATCATCTGTAGTTGTTCCAGCATTTCTCTTTGAGTGGCGGGAGGGATATCACAAGAGTAAAAAAAAGATCGAAATTACCCCCTCCCCATTGGTATACAAGACAGTGCAATATGAAGCGAAAGCGAGTTGGCAGAATTAATGCAGTGTGCCCTAATCCCAAATTACCAAAATTAGCTGGGAAGGGGAGGGCAGTCAGATCAACATTCTAATGCAGCAGGGAGGCAAGTCTATTTTTCTGAATTCAAAGCTCTAGGGAGGGCGATCGCCGTCCCTGCTGCCTCTTGAATCCGACCCTGAGTAAATATTGTTTTTTTTGTTGATAAAATTAAGTATTTTTAATAATATTAAATATTATGATTTACAAGCCAGACGGCTTCGCACTCCCTCCAGGGAATATTCACTCATACCAGGTACACAAAGGTACCAAAAGTATGAAGCTCAGTGGGAACCCTTTCCATGTTATCGGGTCCTAGGTGACGTGGTCTGCTGGATTTCCCATGAACTTTCGGACGGTTCGCGCGGTTGCTAGGAATGTTGCTTTCTGCATCGGTTTATACAGATGCTCACTAAGACCCAGTCCCTTGATGTTCCGCAGGAGGTTCTTTGGTATCACTCCAGTTGTTGAGAGTATTATGGGAATCGTTTGGACGCTGTTCATTGTCCATTGTCTTCGGATTTGCACCTCCAGATCTCTGTATTTGGCGAACTTCTCGTTGTATTTTTGTCTTAGGTTGTTGTTGTTAGGTACAGCGATGTCGATTAGTGTAGTTCGCCTAGAAATTTTATCTATTCGTATAATATCTGGTCTATTATGAGCAACTGTTTGATCCGTTCGGTCCCAATAGAACTTGAACTGGTTGTTTAAATATATTAAATATTAAATATTAATATTACAAAGTTGCAAAAAAGGTAATAATTTTATTTGTTTGCAATAATAATTATAAAAATAATATAAATTTCGATGTTATGATTTAGTTATAATAATTTCAAAAAAGCTTCTACTATATTTGAGACTTATAAATTGTATTTCATCATATGTAATGATTGCGATTTATTTTTACTAGTATTTACTTGTGATAATATTTCTATAAACAGTTTTCTGTTGCTGTAATTCCCCTGATTCTGCCCTTCTTCTTACAATTCCGAATGATTTAAATAATACCTTATTTCCTTTTACTGCTTTTGCTAGAAAAAAAAGGTAGAAAACAAGATAAGCCTATATTCTTCTTTCAACAAAAAATCCTTCATTTTAACCAAAAACATAATTTTATACTTTTTTCAACTCCCCGTTGAGCGCATCTCTCCGTGTAGTCCGACATCAGAGTGTAAATAACGACTTTAGAATTATTTTATGAATACGAAATGAAGATGGTCGGACATAAATTCACGGGTTCTGCGGGGTGACAACAGGGTGAAATTTCGACGTGACCAAGCTAGGACACAAAAATCACGTAGTTAGTGGATAAAGTTAAGGCACTGTGATTGTTCAACTGTGACGTGGGTTAGATGGAAACTGCTGCAAATATCTAATATTTATTTTATACGACAGTCAGTTGTTTTTTAAGTTTTAGTGAGAAAAATTATATTTTACAGAAAATTAATTATTTTCAATGAGGGATATAAAGGACGGCCGCAAAAATAGGTGAAAATTAATCTATTTCGTGCATCTCGTATTTGAAACCAAAATCTACGGTAATTGACAGTTTATAATAAGATAATGTTCTAAAAAAAGTTTTAAGCATCTGTTTCAATTTTGCGAAATTAATTATTAAAGTTGAGGAAATTAAATTGCATAATGTGTTTTAGTTGAACATAAGTTTTGACATTAAAAATCTAAGATCTCCAGAATGAAAGGAAATAAACAAGCTTATCATCTCATTTTAACGCTTAGGTCAATTAGAATATCAGTCATATAAAAAAATGTTAAATTCACCCCTTAGGCAAGATAAAACAGCTCACGTGCAAGAAAAATGGAAATAAATTATAAAATATCTGAAAAAAATTGTGTTCTTGAGTCATAATTTAAGCTGATCATTAAGCAGTTTTGAAACAAAAACATTAAAACAGCCATTTAAACTTTATGCTGTAATGAAGCGTGAAAATGAAAAAATCCACAAGTTATACATTTGTTTGCAGTCTCGAACGTATACTATATTTGCACCAGGGGCGGATCCAGCCTCTCTCTTTGGGGGGGGGGGCGGTGATATCACAAAAGTGCGAAAGCAGGTTGTCGACGGGGGGGGGGGGAGACACCAGCAACATTCCCATTTCTAATGTAAAAGGCAGGGTGGGTCGGGTCTATTTTTCTGAATTTCAAGCTCTTGAAAAGTGGGGGGGGCGATCACAAAAAAAAACAAGTTGCTGACCGGAGGGAGGATGCGAGCAGCATACACTACACATTCCTAGTATAAGAGGCAGAATCGGGTCTATTTTCTTGAATTCAAAGCACTTGGTGGGGAGGTTGTCGCCATAAAAACAAGATTGCCAACGGGGGGGGGGGGGGTCAGCAGCATACATATTCCTAATATAAAATGTAGAATCAGTTCTATTTTCGTGAACTCATGGAAAGGGGAGGAGCGATCGCAAGCATACACATTCCTATACTCTATTCAAGAACTAGAGAGAGTAATAAAACTGTTATCGAAACCTCCAATGTACCTGCTTCAGCGAGCAGGTAACTGAGGACTACCGTAAATCTAATTATATTTAATTATATTTAAATATTATAAGCTTTTATAAATTTACTACAGCAATAAAATTTCTGATAGTTCAATTTAATTTCTGTCAGTGAGCAAATTACACCTTACAGTGTGTCCTTAGTGATTTATCTTGCTTGTGCTTGTTTTTATATATTATTTGGGATTAGTGAGATACCCAAAAGATATGGTTTCCACATCTATATTTATTCCAAAATCGTTAAATTAGGGCATTTTTTTCTCAACGAAAAACTTATTACGATGAATCTTTATGATGCCTTAAGATATCAATATCTCGATAATAATGTTAAAAGCTCTATTGAGATGTATTCCAACATGACAGGAGTTGGAAAATCTACTATGTACCGAATACTAAAGTAGAAAAACACGACTGGAATTGTTAATACTCCCAAGTTATATTCGATCACACAAACTGTAATCAAAGGAATTATACATACATTTTATTATGAGAAGCAAATCCCAACTGTCAATAAAATTCTAAATAAAATCAATGAAGATCGGTATTTACCTGAAACTAAAAGAACTGAGCTCTAGAAATTGCTCCGAGAACTTTATTTTTCCTGGGAAAAACCAGATAGGAAATCTGTTCTTCCCATCGTCCGGAAAATGTCCGTTGGAGAAGGAAATATCTCTCTCAAGTAAATGGTAGAGTTGCTAGAAATAGCACAACTTACAAAATTAGTAATTTAACTGAACTTTTGAAAGATTTTTTTGAATAAAGTTACTGTAGAAAATTGGGAAGAATCCAGATAATAAAAGAATAAAAGGAAATGGGGAAACTCGATCTCATAATCGGTGAGATGGAGGAACCAATTATAATTAATTTGAGCGAAGATTGCTTCACTTTGATTACAAATTAAATACGTAATTTCTACCAGCGTAAACACAATTTATTATTTAAATTTTCTATACTATATAAAAATCAATTACATTTGAATCCCTTTTTAGTGTTTAATTTTAATTCTACAGATGGTTTAAGAAATAAATAAACTGAAACGTCAAATTTCCTAAAAATGTTTTTTATTGAAAATAAAATGACTTATAGCTCCAAAAAAATTTTAATATTATATGGACGAATTTATTTTTTTATATATGTTTAACTTCTTGTATTTTTGACAATGGATATTTTGTAAGTATTTAAATTATAACTTAGAATTTTTTGAGAGAAAAAGGCTACGTTTTAGTTTATATTTTCTAATGTATGTCAATTATTAAGAAATCTTAAGAAAGAGAATAATGTAAAAACTTTTTATTTTAAGTTTTTAACCGAAATAATATTCTATGCTATAAATACTTGGTGATAAAATAATCCTCTTTCCGACGCCTATGACAAGGATTAAAATCCTTTTTAACACTTCACACAAATATCTATTGTTATCCTACGCAAATAGTCCATTATTATAGACCGGTATTTTTGATTATAAAATTTCTAACCCATTTCTATGAAAAATATATGTGTCTAACAGATTTTGCCAAAGACATCGGAATAAAGAACCCAGGTAGTTTGCGAAGAAAAAAAGGTAAAAAATGATTTATTACTCTCTCTAGTTCTTGAATAAACTATAGTATAAGAGGCAAAATCGGATCTATTTTCTGAACTCAAAGCTCTTGGGGGGGGGGGGGCGATCGCCCCCACCGCCCCCCCCCCACCCTTGGATCCGCGCCTGATTTGCACACATGGAAAACTTTCTTTAATGATAATACTTTTTACATATATGAAATGGTAAAACAAATAAAATTTTTTATATTTAAAAATTTTCATAGTAAATTAACGTTCTTAAAACTATTATTTTTAAAATGAACAAATATTCCAAGAAAATTTTTTTTAAAAATTTCAAACGCCTTATTAAAAAATAAAGGATTATGTAATCGGGCTATGCAAACTGCGTTTTTTAATATATCTTAAATTTGCTTTATTTAATAGTATAGAGTATTTGTTTATAGCTAAAATTTTACCGAATGACTAACTATTTATGAATTGAGGATAATTTGTTTTAATTGAGATAGCAAGAGTTTTCTTAATTTTTTTTCTGTAAATATAACCTGAGCCAGTACAATGATGTTTTAAAACACTCAAAAATTATACTGGAAAAATTGTCTCTTCTGTTCGTAAATTCGATACACATAAATATTTTTTATTATTTTATTACTTTTGACCCATATAAAATTACAGTGCAGTAACTTTATTGCTCAAGTTTGTATCCTAGCTGGATCACGTTTAAATTTCTTTCTGTCGTCGTCGCTCCGCTGACTTTTAAACTTAGGAATATATGTCAGGCCATTTCTGTTTTGTATTCATAAAACAATACGAAAAAAGGTGTTTTGTGTTTTTAAAATTAGGACAAACCATAGAGTTGTCTTTCATCAATAATATTTTCTCTAGAAGAAATTGACTTTTTTTTTAATTTTCGTAATTTGATATTTCAAAGAAAAGAAACTATAACTTTCTTGTAGTACTTACAGAGATATAAAATACAGTATATTTGCATACTGAGTTGACAAGAGACTTCTTTATTTTTGAATTTTCGAAGAAAATATATCCTTCAAATATAAAAACTTTTTTTATAATTAAAAAAAAACCAAAATAGGAAAAATTTAATGAAATCAAGATCTTAAATCTGAAATTTGTATCTAATACTTGTAAAATTTTGAAGACAAATGATAATGGTTGTACCTATATATCTTTTATTATACTGTTCAAGCGCCTTCCTTACTTATGAACATCTTCAATTTATGACAGAAATAGTTACTTTTATATTAGAGAAACTATTGTAGTTCTTAACCAATGGAAAAATCATACTATAAGGGAATACGTACTTTGGTCTAACACAGTTAGAAATAAAGCACTACCTTAGTTTGCAGGTATATACTAGGAAAAGGTGACATGCTCTCCTATGGCAGTGCACCGCTACCTACAAACAGGTTTCGAACTTATTGGTTTTTGTCAGTACAGGGTAGGCAAGGGCAACTAACCATAGGAAAAGCAAATCCTTTAAGCAACTTATATCAGACAAAATATAAAAATGAATACAAGCGGTGCCATCTCTTAGCATTCTACGTAACCTGAATATTTATTCTCGTAGAGATCTATACACCAACAGTGGATATAATATAGTTTTATATAGGAAAAACTATTTTAGTTCTCAATTAACTGAAAAAACATTTTAGTATACAAATCTCGACGATATTAAATATTCCGATTGCGTGGAATGCTAGGAGATGGCGCTGCTTGTATTAGATTTCATATTTTGTCTGATATAATTTGCTTAGAGGATTTGCTTTTCTTATCTTTAGGTTCGCTTCTTATTCTGTACTATGAGAACCAATGAGTTCAAAACCGATCTGCGGATTTCGGTATGCTGTCATAGGAAAGGGTTCCACTAGTAGAGAGTAGAGAATATTTGAATGATTCGGATACGGATGTATGTATATAGTATGTATGTGTGTATGTTGTATGTATGTATGTATGTATGTATGTGCGTAGAGCTGAGGGACTGTACACTGCGACCTAGTAGATCTATTGTGCCCTCCTAATGCTACCCAGTCATAAGAGTTACGTTATCGACTAGAGCAGGTCTTTCAGTTTTGTTTCCCTCAGGAATCTTAGGGTCGTGAACGGCTCAAGGTGGGTAGCTCCCTTTCTTCGATTTGGTATGCTCCCAGGAACCGCATCTTAGGGTTCTCTAGAGCACTGCACTCTGCAAAGATATGAATAGGGGTTTCGTTCTCCTCCTCACAGAATCTGCACTCTTCTCTTTTTACTAGTCAGAGTTTCTTGAAATATCCCTTCAGGTGGCAATGCCTTGTCAGAACCCCTGCCAGAACTTTGAGCTGGTTTTTACTCAAGCTTCTGGTCGTAGTTCCTCAGAAGTATATTTGCTTGTCTCAATCCTTGCAGCTCCATGCAATAATTGGATTTCCTGCTTTTTTCTTCTATCTTTAGTTCTTCCAGCATTACGCTGCTACTGATTCTACAGAAAGGCTCTGGCCTCAGAAAAAGTATCTCAGCCCATTTCCTCGCGATCTTGTCTACTATTTTATTCCCCTCTATCTCGGTATGTTCTGTTACCCACATAATGGTGGCTTTGTTATTCTTACTCAAATCATTCAGTTCCTCTAGGCATTCCCAGTCCATCTTGGAACTGTTTACTTGAGAGCTAAGCGCACTGATGGCTGCTTGACTATCCGTTATAATGACAATCTCTTGGCCGTGATAGTTTTTCTCCTTGTTAAACCGACTATACATCCTAATGGCATTTATTTCTGCCTGGAAAATGCTTGGTGACTTACCCAAGCTTTCGTAGTGTATGGTTCCGGGTCCATACACTCCTAGTCCAGTTCCCTTCGATGTTTTGAAGCTGATACGGATGAAATGACAATTAATTAACAATCCATCTGCCTCATTAGTTTTCGATTTACTACATTTCCATCCACAATACAATGGCAATACGTACTCTGTTTATATGAAATGATGCATATGCTTGGTTGAAAATGGAGAATGTGGAAGATGACAAAGCAGTAAATTAGTATGAATGAAACAGGCACGTTATGCGTTACTTCAAAAGATTTTTTTGTAGAAAATCCTTTTTCTGACGTTATCTTTTCTTTTATTATTATAGCATTCAAGCCCATCACGTTCCGAATTGCGTATTCTGTATGCTAAAGAAGTATTCGGATTGATAGGTATTAATTCGGATTTTACTGTTATTTTAATTCGAATTCTCACATCACTAGCTTTCACTCTTTCTTAGCATTTCCTTGCAGCCTGAGATGATAACCTATCTCTAACTGTGTTAAAATAGAGTACGTTTGCCTTTAGAGTTTGTGACACGTTTTCGTAGGCGGGGAGCAGAGGAGCAGGTCGTGCTCTTCGGCTCTTCTTCGTTCACGGCAGCGGAACATCGGTCAGTGGAAATTTCTCGTGCAGACAGTCATCGGTCAAATGCTCAGCACAGGGATATCGGGTCGGCGGTATCTACGTATCTTCGGGATATCCCTGCTCTCTCAGCTGATCAACGGTTTGACTGACTGAAGATCAAAACATCCAATCGGTGGTCGGTTCTCGGGCGCCACCCTCGGGATTTAATGTGGTCGAGGGCCCACTTTATGCACCGGGCAGCTTGTTTCAGTGGAGAAACGGCAAGCCAGGGGTCAGTTGCGTGTATTAGTGCTGGTGCCGGCTGCCAATTGTTACATGTAATGGTAAAAATGGGACTAGGTAATAAAACAAACGGTTATAAAACATCCTGTATTACATTCTTTCATACAAAGACATGGCCTAAAACTAACTTACAATCTAAGGTGGACAATAATATAAACAAGTAAAACGGTCTGGAGGGCAAGAGTATGTTTTAGAGCGGTTTACGGTAGCTCATACTGGTCGGTTGCGCTAAAGACGGTAACCCGGCGGTATTATTTACGACGCTATTCACGTACCTCGTACTATATGGTTGCGACGCTATTCACGACGGCTCGTACGCAAATTATCGCGTTTTGTATCTAAAATCCGCGTTCACGGTTCAGGGCGCTTCGTATTAAAATTCGACCGACGGCGGTATACGCGTATGTAAGTAACTATAACACGGCATCGATCGGCGATAGGCGGCGTCTCTACACGGCGACGGTCTTTACACGCGGCGGCGGCGATAGGCGTCGGGGCGGCAGTTGTTTAGCGCCCTTTATCAACGGACATCGGAGGGCACCTGGCGGTAAAACACAGTCCTGGTCATTACGGAAACAATAACAAACTTACGGCATCAGTGCGTGTGTATATCGGTGACGGTAGGAAGGAAAGAAAGAAACTGACGCTGCCCGTTCTTATAAGGGTCATCGACAGCGTCAGCAGGATGGAACGACATTGCCCGTTCTTATAAGGGTCCTCGACAATGTCGACCAATAGTGGTAGGAAATTAGGAAAGGAACCGTCACTGCCCGTTCTTATAAGGGTCCTCGACAGTGACGGTAGGATGATACAACATTGCCCGTTCTTATAAGGGTCCTCAGCAATGCTGGCCATTAGAGGTGTATGACGTAAGGAAGGAAGTGTATGGTAAACACCATATACACACAAGCCTAGCCTCACCTACATTACTAGACCAGGAAGGCGCGGCCCAGCAGGCAACCCAGTCCAGTCCATTTGGACTGTTGACCCGGGTGGAGAACGTGTAGTTCTCCGCGAAATAATGGTCTGCTCGGACTTAAATAGACGGCCCGAGCTCCCACTACGCTGACGTGTGACGGTGTGCGGTGATCGCGCATACGATACTGCTGTATGCGGCGCGCGATTACTATGGTCGGACGCTCTGAAAATCTCGGAAAATTATATTTCCTGGCATAGCGCGGTCGATCTAATTATATTCCGGTACTATTAAAACTTTAAGCAATCTTTTCCCGCAAGAATCAGATTTTTCGGATGTTAAATAAATGAATTAAATCCCGGCGAACATACACTTGCCCAAAAATTTAGTAACTTCGTTACAAGTTCTTTCAGTTAGCTGAGAACTAAAATAGTTTCTCTAATATACGATATTTATACAACCAACTGCAAGTATACTATCACCACTGTTGGTACAGAGATAGTTATCATACTATTATAGTAACCAAATAAAATTTTTCTTTCCAAAATTGTCCTCTTGTGTTTCAGAAAATATATCTCAAGAGTGTGCCACGATATTTTTTTAATTAGCAATAAAAAATGCTTTTTGAGTATAAATCGAGAGAGGAGGAAATTTTATTAAAGAAATATGTATAACGTTTTTTTAGTAATGATATGAGTAGGGTTAACAAAATCTTCACAAATTCTTGGAAACGAATGAGTTGCGCACACTCTTTCTAAAATCGGTTATATCTTTTGATAGAATGGATAGAATTACATCCATTAAAAGCGTTTGAAAGCACATGAAATTTAATAACTGCAAATGGTTTTAAAAAAGAAAAAAAGAGTTTTGAGTATCTTTAAATCGCATGTAAAAATAAGTAAACTGCATTTTTTATTTATATTTCCGGTAATAATGTCATTTCTTTAAATTTGAATATTTTAACTGAAGCGGCTTGGCTCCTTTTTTTTGCAAAATAATCTGCAAGTTTGATCGTATATATTATGGCTTAGAACATGGATATTGACACTTCACAACAGTATATTCTAAAGCTAAAAATACGATTTTAAGATATTATAATTTCGGCTACTGTCCTTTTTATGTGACGTTTTGGTACTGGTTAATCAGCTAACCATTTTTTTATGCAATTTACTGTCAGTTTAATGAATATCAATGAATATAAATACTTCTTCCATTTTCGTTTCGTTAAAATTAAAACAAATAAAAATAAAAACTTTTTGAATGATTAGTTTCATTTTCATGACAAAATTTTATGAGTTTGTTAGGTAACAACAAGTTAAAACCTGCATATGACAATTCCAGGTCATTAAATTATGTAGTTAGCTGCACTAAGTCGAAATAGTTTCAACGCGATGCACGGTTATTTTGTGTGGTAATAAAGAGGAATATTATACTTACCGTTTGGAGTTTACTACCAACTCATTATAATAAACATAAAATTAAAATTAATTTTAATAAATTTGCATGGAAACTGTCTTTTGAATGCTGACGAATACAAAGAATACAATTTAATTTAATTTTCCAATAAAACTTTATTTTCAATGACTTATTTTGTAATCAAATATTTTTGAATGTGTATTTTAATAAACTATTTGAAGAACCATTAAACATTTTTAGAAAACATCGCTTTCTATATGATTAGTGTAAAACCTCAACTTAATGCTTTGTACTCAGAAATGACACTTAAATATTCTCATTAGTTCAAAAACTCTACGTGTTGCCTCTTCACGAACTTGAGATATAAAACTGAACTGCTCGTGTTCCATATCTCCCTTATAAAAAAAATGACCCCACCGTGCTCTGTGCCATTTGGTGCAAATAATTGCTTTGGCAACAATGAATTCCCTAAGTTTTTATGATATTGATGAAAGTGCATTTTTGACGTTGACTGAATACTTTTCATGTTGACAAAAATTTATTTTTGATTTTGCTGTTTTATGGATTTTATCATATTTTATGTAACGTTTTACTGAAAATTTCAAACAGAAATGTGAACTTTAAGGTTTTTTCTGTATTTTAAAAACTGTGATTCTTCATCGTAAGACGTGCAAATACCTCATCTGGTAAACTGGAATTTATTTAATTGATAAGAGTATAAAGCATTCAATAATAATTATATAAAATTTTACCTTAAAATCAAACTATCTAATCTAAGGGTAACAAGTTTAATCTTTTGGATATGATATATGATAATTATTAAATGCTATCAATATTTTAGTTTTCTAAGAAAAAAGACTCTTCAAATTCAAGAGCTAAAGCAAATTGGTCATGATCATAATTCTTTTATACATCAGATAAGTAACTCTGTTCAGAGCATTTTTCTGGAAATTGTTTTATACAAGAAGATGAGCAAAAAGTTTGTGTTGTGCTTCTTACAAATAAACTGCTTGAAAAAAATGACGAAGCACTGTTTGATGTAAACATCTTGAAGCAACTAAACTTGGACTTAATAACATACACTGGCTCTACAAAAAAAAGTCCTGAATTAGGTGTGCATTAACCAACAACAATATCGTTTTACCATAAAGTTAATGTTCGAAACTGGTATGGTGTTAAAATTTAAAATGATTATACATTTAAAAACCAATATGCCATATTAAAATAGAAATAAATGATTGCATATAATATGAAATTTTTCAATATTATTAATGATGTTTGGAAATTACATAAATTTTACTTTTATGTAATTGTTTTGTCTAAAAATAAAATAATAACCTTTTGTTAGAATATGTTATTAATTAATAAAACAAAAATTCTTGATTTTAGCTCAGATAGGAAATTTGTGTCATGAAAATCCTTTGTCAAAGTAGTGAGAAGCTGCGATTGATTAACATTTCAAAAATTCAACTCTACGAAAGGTCAAATCCAGATCCTTAAACAGTAAAGTAAATTGAAAGTTTGACCTAGTGTAAAAATTAAAAGTTGTTAGTAAATCTTTATGTATATATTTAGATTAAAAATGATTGTATTGATGTAAGAATTCTCTTGGATTTACAAGCTTCTTTATATTTAAAGTGTCTTAAATATTGTTTAGTTTACAATTAAATATAAACTGCTTTAACACTATCCCCTTTAGAGTTTAATTTTTTTTTTATAAAAATGGTTTAGTACATAATGTTACTTTACTTCATTTAAATTAAAGCTCTGTTTTTATGAAGGAAATGTCAACATTATTATGAATGTTGTTAACCCTATATACATACCTAACATATCAGTTCCCTAAAAGCATCGAGGAGAAAATAATCTTAACAACGACCTAATCGAAGCTATTTTTAAATGATGAAACTATCTTACTTTGCAATAGATTATGTGAACATTTCGATACCTTACATTAAACAATATACTATATTAATTGATGATATAAAATTTTTAAAATAAATGCCTTAATACTTTTTTTCGTTAACTTCTTATACTCCAGTCTGAATGATGTTTCTAAAACAGATATTTAAAAAAAAAAAAATTAGTCTCGATTTGTTTTTGGCGCATATTTCACATTTTAGCTATTTTGCTAAATAACAGTTTTATTGTAAAAAATAAAATATGTAAACAGTCATAGAAAAAGCATTTTAATTTATTTATAAGAACTGACATTTCATGCTTGTTATCTAAAAATAATAAAATTGTTACATATTTACGCTGTTCCAAAGAAGTTAAAAAAATTAGCTTTATTGGAGTTGCTTTAAACAGGAAAATTATAATTTTGAGGAAACTAAAAGTAGAAATTCAAGTTAAATATTGTTTGACAGAAACAATTATCCTGGGCTGCGATTCTATAAGAGTAAAGGAAAAGAGAATGTCATAATAAGAATCTTCTATCTTTGTTCAGTCTGCATTAACACATAAGTATATTACTGTCGTAAAAGAGATAAGGAAAGAGAATGTCAAAAAATATGCTTACAGAATCGGAGCTCTGGTCTTTTTTATTGAATAGTCTCGATTAACCTGTCAAGTAAAACAAGGAAGATCGATTTATTGTTTAAGATATAGTATAGAAAGAGATAGTTATTATCTAAACCTGTTAGAATAATAGAATTGACATTAATACACGACACATTCACGCCAATGTAAGAAACTAGCAGGGAATTCAATGTTGCCATACAAATCATTGCACCGAATGGCGACCAATAAGAGGGGGCCAAAAATTATTTTCATGAGCAGTCCAGTTTTATATCTCAAGTTCGTGGGCCTCTCCGAATGCACTCAGTCAGCTATTTTGCTTAGTTTCCATTTTATCTCTCCATTTTTATTGAGAACTTCTACAATATCAATTCTCGCCTTTTGCAATGGGAAACTAGTAGTAAAAAGACATTGGATAAACTAGCATAATATTACCTTTGTTTTGTGCAGAGTATCCCAAATTCGATACTTTTATGAGGTTTCTCATTATAACTATTAAAGTTAGAAAAAAACTAATTTAGTATTCACTAGCTGTTGTTAGGAAAACTAAAAATAAAACATTTTCTTTTGTTGTTAACATACAGGGAAAAATTCAATAGTCGACAATTTTTATAACGCCCTGTAACTTTCTTACTTGAAAAGATATTACAAAATTTTAAAGGACTTCGTTTTATAATATTTTAATCGTAATCCAACGGTGTACTCACAACGTTAATACGAGGTATGATTAAAAAGTTATTTATCCTAATTTGGTTATTTTAAATGGAATACCCTATATATTTTTAGATGATAAGATAAGATAAGATAAGAATTTTTAATTATATTTATAACAATATACCACACTCTATGTTAAAATGCAAAGGCAAGGTAGATTTTACGATTCTTCCATTGAAAACCATGGACAAAAAACAAAAGAAGGTGTTATGATCCTTACATTTAAACTTAACAGGTACACTTACTATTTATTTATTGACCATACAAGAAAATGACAAAATAGTTTTGAAAAAGCAAGAATATCAACAAAATATAATTTATTTTAACTGACAAGCTATATCCTTTTTAAAAAATCTAACCAGGGAGAAACTCAAAGGGGCTCCCATTATTGTCAATATACTTTTGACAACTTTTTCTTACAGATCTTACTGCGTTAAGAATATGAACACTTCTTACTTCTCCAAACGTGTTGTGAATTAGTTCAAGGAATTGTTTCTGAGTATTAATGGTTTCCTTATATATTTCATTTGCTAGAAATCCCCATAGAAAAAAATTCAGTGGTGTTAGGTCCGGAGAGCGTAGCGGCCACCTCACCGGTTCATACGTACCCAACCAACAGGGAAATTACTGTTTAACAGCTCCCTTACTTTTAAGGCATTATGACTAGTAGCACTATCTTGTTGAACATAAATGTTAAGTCGCTCTAGCAATGGTTTATCATCCAATAAATTCACAAGATTGATTTTTAATATATTAATGTAAACCTCTGTATTGGAATTTTCTTCGAAAATGTGATAAACAAGTTCATGAGCTTTTAAAAAATAATTTATGTTATAAGGAAATCTGCCCTGTTGACGAACTTATGACACTCTATGTTGTTTTGTTCCAATATCTTTCATTATGTCGGTTTAAAATTCCGTTACTTGTTTCATCAAACCATACAACATTATTATAAAAAGTAGGTATTTCGTTATGTTTGTTTAAAAGCCAATGGTAAAAGTGCAGTATTCTTTCACGATCTCCAGGGTATAGATGTTGCATCCTATTTACTTTGTAAAAAAAATAGTGGTTCTTGTTCACTATTTTTTGTGACTTTGTTTTTGAAACTTCTACTTCTTTTTCTATTTTAGCCATAAACATTGGCTTTTTTTGCTAAAAATAAGTTTTCAATTCGTATAATTGTCAAATAATTAATTCACTTTTGGCTGTGTAGATAATTATCGATTGACAATTTTACCTGAATTTGAGCTTCCGCATATCCCAGAATATTTATTTCATCACTTTCTTTAAAATATTCAGGACGTCTCGGTTTACTAAAACTTCCAAAATTTTTCAAATTTATTTCCAGTCTCTTAAAAATAGCTTTAAAAGGCTGACGCCTATCTGGAAAACGTTGAAAATATAGACTAAAAGCATTTTCTGTATTTTTCTCTCTTTTGCTATACGCACATATTATATCACATTTTTAATGACCTATCTTCAAATAATTGTTTTTTTATGACAAACTCAAATTATTTGAAAATATATCGTTAAGTTTAAATAAAGGGTTTTTCAATAAGAATGTCCTGATTTTGTTCACAAATATTGACTGTTTGGCAATATTGTAGGTTCATAAAATTTGGACAGCGTGTTTCTATAACTAGTACAATTTTCATCATCGAACGATACACAGTGCAAGAGCGTATTCATGTTGTTAAAACTTATTATGAAAATGGGTCTTTTTGAAAACATATAGACAACGTGATTTTTTTTGGTGCGAATAATCACCTATCGGAGAAGAGTATTCACAGAAGAGTGCAAAAATTTGAGAAAATTGGGCCCATAACAGATACACAGACACCTGTTCTTACCCGTCGAGTCCGTTCAGTTGAACATTATCAGGGTCCTAGAAAGTATAAATGAAAATCCGAAAATGTCTATTACTCGACGTTCGCAGCAACTTGGCGTATTCTAAGAAAGGACTTGGCTATTAAACTATATAAAATCCAGCTAGAGCAGAAACTAAAGCCAAATAATCATAGGCAGTGACGTGATTTTGTTCGATGGTTACAGTAAAAGCAAGAAGCTGATGATTTTTGTCAAAAAATCATTTTTACTGACGAGCACATTTTTATTTTTCAGATTACGTCAACAAACAGAACTGATGGATTTGGAGTAATGAAAATCCAAGGAAAATTGAGGAAAAACTTAGACCTATGTAACGTGTAACCGTTTGGTGTATTTTTTGGGTGCAAGGCATTATTGGGACATTTTTTTTTTTTGAAAATGATGAAGAACAAGTTCTTACAGTAAATGGCGAACGTTATCGCACCATGTTACGTGACTTTTTATAACCATAACTGCAAGATATTGATCTAGACGGTATTTAATTTCGACAGGACGGGGCAACATGCCACACAGCCCGGGAGACAATGGCCCTTTTGCAAACCAAATTTGGGGACAGAATACTTTCCAGAAATAATAACGTCAAATAGCCTCCGAGATGCTGTGACTTGGCGCTACTTGATTATTTTCTGTTGGGCTACGTGAAAAGCAAGGTGTATGTCAACAATCCACAAACAATTCGCGATTTGAAGAATGAAATTAAGTACTTAATTAGTGAAATAGAACCCAACTTGCGCTTAGACGTTTTTCAAAACTTGGACAAAAGAAGCAGAGGGGGTCATTTGGCTGACATTTTTCACACATAATTGTACACGTCTGTAGAATTGCCTTACATAAAAATAAAATAAATTTGTTAAATAAACTGTTTTTTATTTGTAGAAAATGTAATATATTTTCAAATAAGAACGTTATTGGGCATTATAAAAATTGTCAATTTTTGAATTTTACCCTGCATCTTCAAAATAAAAGAAAATTAGTTGTGTTTGCGGTATTTTTAGTTTTCTTAAAAATACAGCTTGTGAATGCTACATTAGTTTTTTGCTAACTCTAAAGCTAACGAGAAAGTCCATAAAAGTATCGAGTTTGGGATACCCTGTATTATAAAAATATTAATTTCATCATAGATCGCACATTAAAGTAACCTCAATATGTTTTGTTGATCATTTAAGATATTTTTAACATTGGGTTTAAACATTTCAAGTACTCCACATATGGACAATAATTAGCTCCAGTTTCCACATATCTATTTGTAGAAAATATTTGATCTTATCTTATTTAAGCCAAAAGTTGCCATATAATAACAATAATTTTATAGTTCGTCTCGTTATGTAATAAATAAATGATTTTCCCTCTATCATGATAAACATATTTTCGTACCATGTGGGATTTCTCAAATTATCCACATCATAAAGAAGTTCCTTTCAGTAGGTGTGATTTTTTGTCCTGTTCATATCAATGTAATTTTAATGATGAAATAGCATTTTCTCTTATACAGAATAGTCCTTAGTATAAGTAGGAAATTGAGGGGGCGATTCCTCAGTTCATTTTAGAGTAAAAAGGTCATGCTGAATGATACACTATCTCGTTATTTTTTACGATATTAACTGTCAGTTATTTATATTTTTACAGTTAGAAGCTTCATTAAAAACACTTTTTTTGGTCTTGGAAAGTAACTGTCGCATTGTGATCAATCAGCAAAAGGAAAAAGATATTTTTCACTCTTAAATATTATCTGGTAATAGATATGTTTAATTTACCTGTTTATTTCAATCGAATATTAATATATAACTTATGCTGTTATTTTCCCAGAGACACTGTTAACGCCTTTTCTCATTTATGGGGACTCCGGGTTTTATACGTGATCATAGAGGAAGAAGTATACCTCGTATATGCTGTGACCCATGAGCTGATTTCAGGAGTTTTTCACTAGGGCTCTAATTTCTAGTACTTTTTGTTTTGTACTTTTAATATTTTTCAGAATATGAAGATGCCGTAACGCGTTGTCTAATAATGTGTTTTCTGTCTGTATTTTTGATTTGTTTTAATAAACCACTAAGTAATGTTAATGTTACTTTAAAAGATAAATGAACGTTAAATAATTAGTACTTTTGTGGACTAACAGTTCTTTGTTTACCCTAGCAACGTTTGTAGTGGGTTAGTCCTTTGCTATTGTTGAACACAGGAAATTTTTTTTTAATAAATAATGAAATAGATGATGTTCCTGAGAAATGCGTTTAGCGAATGGATAAAGTCACATCTGAAGATTTGCGTAGGAGAACTGAAGTCTAAACATTCTGGCTGAGTTTCCACATAAAAAGTAATTTAAAAAATATATATTTATTCAATAACACCATTTTTAGACAAGCAATTTCAGCTTAGAGAGAGGTCTTGGGTATCTTGCAAGGCCTACAACATTAACTTTCAATTGGTCGTTTTTATATCAGATATAATACCTGAAATAACCATCGATATTTAGGATTTGTGTCGTGTGACTTCTCAGTATGGATTGCATGTGTTTTGCAAGCCCCCTTTTTATTTTTAAATCAATTTATTGTGAATTCAAAGTGAAATAACAGCAAGTATTATACCTTTTTGAAATCAGGTGAAAAATGGCTTTCATTCTAGCAGATAATATACAAGATGTCCCATTTAAAGAATTTAAATTGCTTTTCAACTTTACGATGTGTCAGTTTTTCGAAATAAATCTAGAACATAATACCGAAGAAAAAAAAACACCTTTTGTATTTATACCTTTTTTCCTCCATTTATAATAAAGCCTATAGGTATGGTGTTAAATATAAAAGAAAGGCTGCATATGCCAGTAGCTTTACTACTTAATGTATATAATGTGATTTCTCTAGCGTTTGTGTATGTAATATTTTTAAATTAATAAATAGATATATGTTTATTTACAGAAACCAAAGAGAAAAGAAATTAATTTACTTCTTCCTCTTGTGCTTCAAAATTGGAATTCATTGTTTAATTTTCTTAGCCTATCTTTATTTTTAATTTTTGAAAATTCTGCTTCGATCAGTCCAAAAAAAAATTATTTTAAATTACCAAACTAATTGTTCATATGAAATAAAAATATATTCATATTTTATAAAGGTAAAAGCATAAGAAGAAACATAACAATTAGTTAATTTAAGGAAATAAAAACTTTAAATGTTGGTAACCACTCAGCATAGAAATAAAAACAAATATAACAGTACCTTGGAAATCTATAGGGTCATCTCTTTTATAATTTTTAGAACATGGCTTTTTACTGTTTGTGCTGAATATTACATCTCGATTTTGTCATAGAGGCAGTGGAACATATCGAACTTGTATCCATATTCAGTTCTTCCATTGAAGCATCAAAAAGTATTTCTGAGTATTGGACTTTTTTAATTGTTTGGGTCATATTAATACCTTCGTACAAAATTAAATATCCTTATTATATTTTTCATTAGAACAATATGTAATTTAAGTATTTTTCAGGTAAGTATTTAATTATTAGCTTACCAAATTACATAAACTTATATATTCACTATGCTATCAAGTTTTCAAAACACCACAGTATAGGTTTATACACTTCCGCTGTGCCGGTACCTGTTCTTAAAAAAGCCGCTTTATTTTTATCCATTAAATTGGAATCTCAACGTACGAATTTTGCTTCTCTCATCTATATTCAGAGATTGCTTATAGCATATATGCAGCTTCAATAGTTCTCTTTATATAGCATTTCATTTTGTAATGAATATCTTGCAATTTCAATGGGATGGAGGTAATTATTACTACATATTGATACTTAAAGTGTAGTTACGAAATAAGCTGTTGTTGCTTAACAAAATGATGTAGTTTTTAATTTATATAATATCCAATATTAAATGCGTACCCTTATAATGCCTTACCCTTAATATCAGGATAACAAGAAAAGTTTTCTTTATAGCGCTGACACAAAACATTTAATATCTGTATTCAATTCAATACATTCTTCCTTAATCTCAACTTACTTGCACCACCTGTTCTCTAGCGATTTTATTTTATTAGAAAAAGTTATTCCTGTTGACCTTCAAATTGAGCATTACCATCCTCTTTTACCGGGTTGAATGAATGAATGAAATAAAAAGGCGGTGATACTGGATCATCGATGTGTAAGCTTCTATTGGGCCCTTTACATCCCATTCAAGGTCGATCGTCTTTGCAAATCCAAACAGGCTCTTTAGTTGAATCTGCCTAACTGCTTCTGGTAACAAAATTGTATCTCCGAAATATCTCTGCTGAGCACTGTCTGAGGACATGGTCAACAGTTTCGACTTCCTGTACATCGGATCGTCTTCGACATCGATCTTATGAAACTGACCCCTGAAGTGACAATGTCTTGTCAATAGTCTCACCACAAATTTGCAGTTCATTCTTTCCTAAGGAGAGATGCTCCTTAATACGCCGTGCGTTAGGTTCAGTTATATGTTCCTTAGCACACTTCATTCCAGGAGCTCCCCTCTGCGATTAAATAAATTTGCTTTCTAGCAACGATTTTATTTCCCATTTGACAACGGCAACGGCCTGATTGTGCAACCGTTCCTTGTTATACCACTCAATACGTTCTAGCACTCAATCGCGACACGTATTTCACTGTTATTATCGCAGCCTAACTGTCTGAACATATGTTTATTACCCTAATCCTGTCTATATCCCTCTTACAGAGATGAGCACATTGCAGAATAGTGTAAGTTGGATTTTAAAAGCGGCGTCATGTAATCTGTTTGCATGGGGAGTGATGGATACTTCTCTACTGTACTTTACCAGACACCTGAGTAACCACCCGTTCCAATTCCAAGATTCCCTAGCCAACTGAGGTGATAAACAGTCTTTAGGACTTCATTCTCTATGTATAGGTGAAGAGGAGGTAGGTTCATCAGGACCTTAAGAGCCCTAGTGGACCAGTCTTCATCGTACTTAATATTCCCACACAAGCCTTTATCAAGTTGAAGGGTGTGTTTGCGCTTTGTTGTAATACGTCACCATACAGCGGCGTACTTTATCATGGGGTGGATAACCATAGTATATGTCCAAAATAGCACTCTAGGTGTCAGCCCCCCGTGTTGACCCAAAAGCTCATTTACAAGCCCAGAAAGCACATATGGCATTCTTGGTTCAAACCTCAATATGATCATTCCAGCTCAGTTGTGAGTCCAGAATTACTCTCAAGTATTTAATTGTCCCCTTGTATTGAAGAGTCCTTCCTGCTAATGTAATTGTTGCAAGTCTCCCCATTGTCGTCTTTTTTGTAAAGAGTACCACCTCGGTCTTGTCTGGGTTTATTCCGAGTCCTTCCCTGTGGCACCATCGTTCCGCGATCTGGAGGGTCCGCATCATTGGTCCCTTCAGGATATCGCGACCAGGGTTCAAAATAACCAGATCATCGCATAGGCCTGTATATACAAATCAGCATCATTCAATTCACTCAGCAGGCTATCCACCACAAGGCTCTACAGCAAAGCGATATAACTCCCTGTTGACAGCCCCTACTTGATAGTGCTTTAACAGTTACATTATTAAGCTTAGCATATATTATTCACTGAGTTAGCATTGCTTTGATCCATGCGACTACTGTCGGTTCAGAGTCTCGTCGTTTTAGAGCATTACATATCGAATCATGAAACGTGTTGTCGAATTCTCCTTTGATATCGATAAACGTATCTAAGACAGATCGCCCACCCAACAGCACGTTTTCGACTCTTGTGATGAGTCGTTGTAACGCCGCATCTGTAGATTTTCCTGCCTGATAGGCAAATTGTAATGGATGTACGGGATACTGTACCATTATTCCTTCCTTAATGTGTGGATCCATTGACCTTTCCAGTGTTTTTCATAACAAACTGGCCAGGCTGATAGGGCGGAAAGATTTAGCATTTGTGTAGTCTGTTCTTCCTACCTTGGGAATAAAGACTACTTTTGTTTCCCTGTACGCTATCGGTTCCAAGCTCAAATGGAATAGTTTCACCAGGTGGTTTATTATAATATCGGAGGAATTTTGTAGTAAAGCTGGAACTATATCATCCTTACCAGGTGACTTGAAAGGGGCAAACGTTTTCAACGACCATTTCATTTTTTCATATGTCACTATCGTTTTAACTAACTTGTAGTCATAATGTGCTAATGGGAGTTTTCGTTTATACTGATTTAAGCCTGAAAAGTGCACTCTTAGTAGCTTCCTTAGGGCCCTTCTTCTGTCGTGGTTTGACCTCATTCAGGAAGAGCCAGTGCTCCAATTTGGGGATCAGGATTTCTAGATAGTATTTTGCAGAGGGAGGATGCTGAGGTCATGCTTTCTATGCTCTCGCATTATGTTTCCAACCCGTTCCTCTGTGAGTTTCTTATTTGCTTCTTGTATTCTCTCTGGGCAGTTTTTTACTCTTCCCAAGTTATTTCAGTTCGGTATTTTAGCGCTTTTTTAAAAACAGTTTTCCGATGGTTCTCGATTTGAGAGTTCCACCAGGATATTTTACCGGATTATCGCCTGCAAAATGAAGTTTTCTAAGACACGTTTTCAAATCACTAAATAAGAAATCTAGAGGTTCAGCTCAAAGAAGTTACTCTCGTAACTACTGTTATATGTGGTGCCCTTTGGCATGTACGTATATGAAGTACCATTATTTCCATTTTCCTGCAAACATCGGGATTGATATGCAGAAACCGTGATAAGTTGGTCTCCGTAGAAAATCAAGGTCAAAATACAATTAATCTGTGAAAAATATCTTAATTTTTCTTACACTAAGTAATAGTCTAAAAATTGGGTATAATTTTATATCTAATTATAAATAATATGGTGTCATATCGAACTAATCAGAATTCTTGAACTGTTTCGTGATTTGTGTACCCATAACTTGAACTGCTCTTGAATTTATGATTTAGAGTCTGGAGCAGGAAAAAACTGGATGGTTATTATGTGTTGCCATTAAAGTCCGTTTAGAATTTTATAATATTGACATTATAGTTTAAAAGGATAGAGAAAACAGATATTTTGTCTTCGATATGACCGAAATTTCAGTATAACTGAATAGATTTAGGGTAAAATCTTTAGTATCAAAATTTTATTTATCAGTTACAATTTATCTCGATACTGTGTATATTTTTTAAGAGTATACTTTATAACAAACATTTTAACGACATCTCGTTAATTAACCATTTCTTTTATGTAAAAACCTCGAACCGACCATGGAAATAAAAATTAAAATAAATATTAAAGAGCATAAAGCGCGAAAATTTAAATTTAAAGGCAAAATTAAACATTTTACGGCGCGAAACGAGGTTTTCGTCGCAATAAAAGGGGATAAATGGCATTCAGTGTTAGATTTAAATACAGTTGATATCCTGTTACGCCCTTATACAAGCCCATTAGCCGAATAGGGTTTCAAAGGCGCTTGACTTAAGAACATAGCTGAAATTTCACACTTTCGAAAAGTATTTTGGTTTGATTTCAGTAAATGTATAAAAAAAACTTAACGAATAAGCAAAATGCATAATAGATGATGAAATATTGAATATTTTCAATAAGTTTGTTGGTTTACTATTAAGAAATTATAAAATTGTATTAATATTTAGACAGAATTAAACATGACCAGAAAAAATTATTCAGTTGTTTATAAGGTTATAAGAATAGGCGCAAGCAATGAAGCAAAACCAAACATTTCTTACTATTATATGTACATATAACCCGATCAAGTAGAGAAGAACTCGTCCGTTCATTTCATTTAAGCTCAAGCAAATAGTCCGAGTGACATAATTTCATGTGAAATAATATAGTTCTAGAGCATTGATTCTCATCATTTCATTTAAGCTCAAGCAAATAGTCCGAGTGACATAATTTCATGTGTAATAATAGAGTTCTAGAGCATTGATTCTCAAAGTGGTTCATATGAACTACAACCTGTAAGGCATCCATGTTAATGGAAGAAAAGATTAGGGGTGCATAAGAAGTAAATAGGGACGAAGAAATCCACGAAGAACTGCTCTTTACAAGAACCTTGGCAACACACACTAAAAGCAAATTAATATTCAATGCTTTGAGAGATTGTTTCATGGAAAAAGAGATCCCTTTATAAAATATAATATCAGCAACAACAAACGGGGCACCTGCCATTGTTGGGCATTACTGTGTGTACCCGGTGTGTTTGCAATTCACTTTATCATCTATCGTCAATACTTAATTGTGAGTGATCTCTTCAATCCATTATAAGCCAAGTTAACAAAATTTGGAGCAGCGCGTTGTATTCCAAATTATTTTCAATTAAAACTTTCATCAATTACTTCTTGATACTGAAGTTCGTTGGCTGTGCAAAGGCTTACTTTCGACTAGTTTTTTTTTTCAATTTTTGAGCCAGTTTTAGAATTTTTGGATGCTAAAGATCCCATTATATAAGAAAATTTAATCAAATGGAAACCAGATATTGCGTATTTATCAAATTCGTTCGTCAGATTTAATGAGGTAAACTTGCAATTTCAAGGTATCGATTTGAATTTAACAAAAATAAATTCCTATTTCATTTTCTTTTTGACAGAATTAACCTTATGAAGAAAATGAGGCGAGAATTTTCTCAGCTATCCAACTTGTCACAGACATGCTGCCAAGATGATGACATTTCGAGCGACGTTCAGTATTTAAATATCCTGTACACAGACTTTTAAAATAGATTGGAGGATGGAATTATCACAGTGGATTATGAATTTATGAACCCATGTGGTGACACTGATGAATCTAATGTCTTATTACAAAATTAACTGATCGGAATAAGTACTAACAAAGAACTTAGGTAAAGATTAGAATTGGGTATTAGCAATTATGGCTTCAGAAAGGCATACCTGCTACTTATCTTGCATGATGGATAATCGGAAGAAAGTTCTTTTCTTACAAAAAAAAAACAAATTGGAAATCACTAGCCCAGGATGTTTAGGATTAAACTAGATTAATTTGCAGCCAAGTATTGGGAATCCAATATCAAAGAATTAGGCTCTTCCCACTTATTTTATAACTATTGTTTATGGCGGGTCGGGAACGATATGCCGAAAGAAAAAATTGAAGTTGTAGCTCTATGTCAAGCCTGGGTCTCGTTATAAAACGAAATATTATTAAAAACGTCAACAATGTCTATTGTTACGTTGAGATTTTTCATATTATTTTCAACTCACCGTGTTGTGTGTTTACCACGAGATTAAAGCTGTTATAAATACATTTAAATTGACGAAATTGTAAATATTCAATATCACGAAGACAAGGAGGGTTTACGTAAAACCGAAAAATTAGATCCTGTTTAGTGAGATAAAGAAGTTTGGGAAATTCTGGTTTAGAGTTTTAACCATAGTAATGTCTTTTTTCTTGTTTGAATTATATAGACTCTACTATAGACAGGTTTATTTAGACCTTTTTTTTTCTCATAGAACACATGTTGTATTACCAAAGACACAGTTAAAAAATACTGGGATCTGAGAAATTATTAATAACTTAACCAAACCTTGGTCTCAATAGACTCATCTAATTATGTAATTTTGTTACTGGATATATTTATTATAAGTTAAGTAAGTAATTATTTTCATGAATATGAACGACTTTTTTAAATCGTTTTAAACATATTGTGTAAAAATGAGAATATAATAACCAAATAAATTTATTGTACCATCAAATGCATTCTAGATTTATGAATTAAATTTCTGACGTACTCGTATAAAAAAAGGTCCAGTTAGTTAAGGTCAGGCAATGTGGGTGACAACTTTATTGCCCCGGAAAAATTGTATTTTATTAATCCATTACATGAGCAGCACAATCCGGAGGAGCATGGTCTTGTTGAAACCATTAGGATAATCTTGGAAAATCAGAATGGCTGTCATCAGGAAATAAAGTTTCTATAACTAGAATTAAATCAGTTTGAAGAAAATATAGATATCTGTCTCAAGTGAGGCTTGCATCATGGTCTCGATTCCTGATTTTTTAATAATTCCTGCCCAGACCATAACCTCTTCATTATACTAAGTGCAATTCTCTTCGACCCAGTAAGAAGTTTTCTGCACTCAGTACCTGTAGTTTTAAAGAAAAAGTAGCTTCACGTGATAAACAAATTCTATCTACAAATTTTGTTCAATCATTATTTCATAGAGTACACCAGTTTTTTGAGATTATGTTCCACTAATTCTTGGAAAAATAGTACTTTGTAGGAATGCAACTTTCTTTTTAAAATATTTAGTAACCATGCTACACTAAATATCGTTGTCATATCCAATTTGGATGTTGAAGCTCTGAGGATCTTACTGTGGTGATAAAAATAGGTTTGATTCTCCTCAGACATACCAGGACGACCACTTTCAACATTATCTTTAACAGAACGGGAACTTCTTAACTTCATTGCTATCCTAGACACTATCGATTGATTAGTAGGCAGACGATCTGACTTCTGTGTGACTTCTAATTTTATGTTTACAAATCAACATAATCAAAATTGTGAAGGTATAACTGAAATATCTTCTTTTTTAGTATGTACCTTTTCCTAACTTACTTTTCACGATTTTACAGACCAGCGTTTTGCTTGTTTGTATATATATGTTTGTAATTATTTTATTTTAAACGTGCACAAAGTTATAAAAAAATTGAGATACATCGTTTTGTAAAATTGGAGAAAATGATTTACGTTATTAAAAAAGAACACAATGGCTGTGGAAAAGCATTTATTGTATTTTATTCGCGTTATTAAAAAAGTAAAATTATAGAAACAATAGAATAATAATAAGACTATAATATAAACCTAATTACACTAAATTAGCTAGAAGTCTCGCCTGGTTTATAAGCGGATACAAACTGATCATGGTATATATATGGCGCCACCCTTAGGCTCAATAAATGTAAAGCACTGGGGCAACAGGCTACTGTATTCTAAGCAGCAGTACGTATAATTGATACTTGTTTTCGAGATAATCTGAGAAACAGAACCGTACTCATTTTCTCCGACAGTCAGGCAGCGCGTACTATGTGTTGCATTTGATTATTTTTTTACCATTCTGTAATTTACTTATGCTCTTACGTAAAAAAATACACTCTAGAGTTGATTTTCGTTTCTAGCTTGATTCGTAAGTCGTTAACTCTACGACACTGTACTATATATATATATATATATATATATATATATATATATATATATATATATATATATATATATATATATATATATATACTCTGCGTATATTTAGATAAGGAATTTGTATTTACTTTGTTTTGTGTTAGATATCGTTTTCTTGCCGTTATCCATACGTTTATCCATTCTTATAGCAGTTTTCCCTGATTTTTATTTTAAATAATTTCGTAAATTTTTTGACATTTTGTTGAAGTTAGGATATTTGGCTCTGTCTAGTGTGTCGTTTTGAGTTGACGTATAGACAATTCTCATTCGTTTAGGCAGTAGCGTGTTGGGCTGTGGTTTCTTTTTTGTAATTTTTGGAGGAAGTTCGAACGGGCAACTAATACCGTGTTGTTAATGGCTGACAGGAAATGCATATTTCTTAATTTAAAAATACAAAATAAACAATTAATGTTGAGTTAGAGCCGAAAGCGCTAACAATTAATTAATTAGCAAATTCGTTTCAGCCTATTCTCGTTATTCTGGATCGCTCCAGGTCAATTTTGTACTACTATTTCTGTCAAACTGGTACGTCTTAGAATTTCTTCTGGCATTTCAAAGGAAGTAGCGTGTCGCGCAAGCTTGGAGCTTACATATAGATAGAGGCTAAATTGACTTCATTTTAATTTTTTTCCTTTTAAAATCGACAAAAGAAGACTGAAGACTTCCGTCGTGTTGGATTTGCATCAGTCGTACTGGATTTGGGATTGAAGTACTGGATAGTTCCGGTATCACTTTAGTATTGGCGCTTTTTTGGCTGTTTCGCCGAGGGAAAACCGGGTAACAGGGATTTTGTCAGTCTTGAGCTCGTTTTTAACAAGGAATTCGTTGAGGCACCAGAAAATCGGGGTTCACGCTCTGGGTATACTGTAAATGTTATCCACCCTAGGGGTTGAATCATTATTGGTGTCCACCAGCCGGATATATTAAGACCTGTAAATCCAACTTCAATGCATATTGTATTGATTTATACCTCAGGGTTTATTGTTAATATTGCGATTTGCGTGTATCTGTAGATGGTACGGCAGAGCCTACGCCATTATGCTGAAAAATTGAACAACTGACCCACTCACCATTTCACAGAGAAACCTTTGTATTACCATATTTTTATAAATAATCCAATACTAACTTTATTAACATAAAATGTATTTTATTACCATAAGGCTTTGCGATATAATCGACCATCAATGATCATAGAGGAAAAACAGCTAGTTTCTTTTTTGTATTTTTAAACTAGTAGGCTATATTGCGTGAGGTTTATTGTCAACAATTTGAATTTATTTCCTTATTTTACTTTGTGTATTTATTCAAGTTAGATATTCTTTTAATATTTTGTGACATCATGCTTACGCTACAGTTTAATCTCTTAATTAAAGATTTTATTATAACGAACTACGACTGAGTTTTATTTGGCCCATATGCTCTTTGCTTATGTATGTTTTCTTTTTTTGTTGTGCTGGCTACAGAGTAAAGTAAGTTCATAGCAACACCGTGGAGGGTTTCTGCATCCAACCAAGCTACAGATGCAGTGGCTTCCTTAATTTCCTACCCCTACTCTCCGGCATAGGGGGTTAGCTCAGCATTTTTGTTCGCTGGTGCTGCTACTAGCCTTCAACTGTACTTTAGTGCTTTTTTCTATTTTATTTTTTCGAAGTAAATTAATTCTACCTTTCATTTCATTGTGTATCTCACCTTTTCTTGCCAGTGTAGCAATATTATGGGCCACATGCAAACTATTGCTGAGTATACTATTCGAAAAACTCAGCTCTGATATCTTGCGGTTAAGCAGACAACATATAGTACTGATACTCAGTTATTGTAGCTCAAGGAAACATCTACATAATGAACATTCATACTGAAGAGTCAATATGTGGATTATGTGTTGCAAAAGATTAAACAGCCTCACACATCGTCTTTGATTGAGCGAAATTCTAATCTACTTGAAGGGTCGATCAATCCTGATGGTCTATACCCAAAAAATAATCTAGTAAATAGGCAACAAACCTGTTCACTTAGACCTTATATAGCATGCAGCCTCTAGGCTGCAGTATAAAGGCTATTCAATATTAGCTTGAAATATAATTGAATCAATCAAACTACATTTCTTGATTTTTCTTTGCTAATTATTTTTTGTCATGTTGTATCTAAATATTGAAGAGAGAAATATAATTCAAATATTTTACATTACTAATACTTTTAAAAATTTATCTCTAGTAACAAAACAGTAATTCTTAAAAAAGTTTAAGAAGAAACTGCCAGGTTTTGGAACTCTATAAACATTGACGAAAACAGAGGGCAAACAAAGACCCCAGGTTAAGATTAATTATTATAGAAACTAAGTAATTAAAGTTTTGTTTATTTCTTACGCCCAACCTTAAGCTGTTCCCGCAATAATAAATGATTTTTGAGAGGTAACCATGTGGCACGTTGGAAAGTATTAGAAAACTTTTGGAAACTCACTTAAGTTAAAAGTTTTTAAGAAGTTTGCATGTTTCCGGAGCAGGAATAATTTCGTTGTTTAATTCAAAGTCGTGGCATTTCTGAGGAAACTAAGAAGCTGTCTCTTTGTTTATTTAATTTGGCCCAAAATTGGAGTTTTATAAAGTGGGTAAAATTGTATGCTAAGCAACGTGTAACATAATTTTTCGATTGCAGTTAAACACTCTCGAAAGTTTTTAAGGCCAAATTTTTAGATCGCTAGAGCAAGATTTTAGAATTGATTGTAGAGCTTTAGCGCTTCTGAATGTACTAAAAAATTTTTGCTCGCTCGATATTATTTTAGATTGCTATGTTTATTTTTTTAATTTCTTTTATAGTTTTCTATATAAAAAGTAGCTTAAATTTTACACGGAGATTTAGATTGTTCAACACAAACTGAAATTATAAGACTCACTTTATTACTCAACTAGGAGGAAGTTTACTCAGATTTTTAGCTACTAGGAAACTAAAGCGGGTTCTCAATCTTATTATTCGCCTCTGTATTCTGCACAAGAATGATAGTGCCAATTGAAAATCTAAGGCAAGAGTCCCTATCGTCATTAAAAATGTAATTCATATAAACTATCTTTTTACAAAGAATATAGCGTCAATAACCTATTATTGCATTTATTACAAGATCAAAGGAAATCTGAGTGAACAGCTGATGCCACCAAGCCGTGACGTCATCTAGAAATTTCGTTTCAGCACGTAATCCTTATTTAGATAAGTTACTGGCTAAACGCCATCTTAAGCGTTTAGAGTTGTAAGAATATTTCATAGTAAATGCACGTATTTGATCTTCGAAAACACGTTTCTCAGTTATCGGGAACTGCCTTTGAATATGTCACGAAAAAATTTAAAATTGTTTTACACAATAATACGGAATTTTATAGCTTATCATATTGTAGATATTTTGTCTGGCAAAGAAATTGATTTTTCGGATATTAACTTAAGCATACCATGTTTTCAAAATATGTTGTTTTTAAAATACACCCTCAGTATTTCTGTGGATACGAAACAATAGTTTTGGTTGTATAAATAATTTTGAGTTGTATAAATTAATTTTAATTTGGTGTCGCAAACTGACTCTTAAGCTGTTTAACAGTAATTCACCCTCAGTACAGAACTGTAATGTTCGTTATGGTTCTTTAAATAGTTTGTCATATATAATTCAAATCGTCTGATTCAAATTTACAAGGTTTTCTTCTTCTTCCTAGCCTTTCTTTATCCTTTGCCACTCTATACCAATTCAGTTTCGCTATCCTTTTGATATCTCACTACTCTCATTGTTGTGATCTGTTGATACTTCGCTTACTTTTTCATGGTCTCCATCTTCTAATTTTTCTACTTCAGGTATTTGTGTTCCTGGCAATATGCTCATTCCAGTTCCATTCATCTTGCTTTGTCCTGGACTTTAGTTTGGTTTCTTATCCACTTATTGTTTTTATGATCTTTAAAGGGTCTTTGACATACTTCAGTCGATTGATCTTTGATGCACTTTCAGTCTGTTTGTTATGTTTTTGGTCGGAACCCATGTTTTGCTGCTATATGTAGCTACTGGAAGAATGCATTCCATGTGTACATTCCATGAGTACAAATTTTTTGTTCTTCCACTGCGATCTTTCGCCAGAATCGGAGCAAATAATTTAGATGATATAATATCCCCTTGTCTAATGCTTGTATGGATTTCCATCTCTTTGGTGTCTTTATGCAGCATTATCTTCATTTTGCATCGTTCGTTTAATTCCTAAATAAAGTCAGAGTATCGCTGGCTTATCCTTGCCATTTCATAAATCTTATATTTGTCAAAAATCTGAAAATAAATATTTTTAGAACAAATTATATTCCGTTGTTTAAAATTTGATAACTTTGTCATGTTTCAAACTCCCAAAATTCATTTTTGTTACACTTCACAAAATACAAAATAGTGAAGAATTGAAATAAAATTTGCCATGGCAATTAGAAAAGGTCTTTATTCAACTTTAACCGCTCACTCACTTATATCTATTAAGGTTACATAGATTTTTTTTTCTAGTATCCCTCGTACTAGCCAGAAAATTAACTTGAAAAAGAATAAATATGCTAAAGCGATGGACACCGTGAATTATCATGTGCCCCCATGCTTCATTGTTATTCTAATCAGTTTTCTCACCAGCATGCTAAGTTGGTATACGAATGACTTTTCATTCTGGTGCAATTATAGTTCAGAAAAACTTGCATAGTATAAAAGTATTTTAATTTATCTGAATTATTATGTGCATATTTTTTACTGGTAATATTATGTTAAATAAAAAATTGTTCTAGCTGTTTCTTGTACGATTCATCAAACGTAGGTCGCAATAAATATCGTTATACAGAGTGAAACAGTTCAAAAGTTGCAGTTTTTGCGTTTTTTTTTTTTCGTTTTTTTCACAAAAATAAAAATCCAAAAAAATATATGAAATTTGTATAACTGTCAAGACTGTCAAAATAACCACACTAGTTTTTTTTGTATATTTTTTTCTGAAGCTGACCGGTTTCACCCCGTGTTAGGGGGTGAAACCGATCACCCCTTTTATTTGACGATTGTAGCAGCTTCTACAGTGAAACCAATAATTTATCTTCGTTTTTCAAAAACTTTCGTTTTAAAATTTAGACAAAGCTAAAAAACTAGTAAAAAAGCGTGTATTTATTATCAACAAACCACATATTTTAGCAATTACCAACATAAATCTTAATTCTGTAAAAATAAAAAAAAATGGCTACAAAAAAATGAACAAAAATCAAAAAATTCTATTCAAGATTATAATCAAAAAGATTTTTTAAAATATATTGTCGTTTTCTTGGGGACTAATCAAAAATTTTTCTCATTATTTGGTCCCGTTTAACTTCGGATATGTCTTGCATATTGTGGTATACAAAACATGTTTCTTTTTTGTATTTTTTTTTTTGTAAACAGTTGACAGTAAAGTTATTGTCCGTCCCATTAATTTCTTCAATTTTAGCAAAAAATCTGTCTCGCTTATCGGTGGAAAACTTTACTATCACAAAATCTCCAAGGCGAAAAATTTGGTTTTTATTGTTTTCTTTACTACTTAAATCGAAATTATTCTGGACCTCCTCTGCTTCGGAAAGATCTGATAAATCTCTAGGACATTCCAGGGGGTTGGCCCTCAGCCATTTTTTCTTCCTGCTCTGGAGGTTCTTTCTCCACAAGAGTATTAATTAAATCTTCAACAGAAACACTCTTGCCAGCTTTCACCCTTACACTTTTCCCTCGTTTCGGTACACTTTTCCCTCCTGTTTTCAATTATCTTAAATGGGAAACAATTTTGTCACTTCATGTTTGTTTCTACCGGGTTTTCATTTTCAGCATTTTCTGTCTTTGTTTAATGACCTATTGTTTCTAGCGTTTGGTCTGGATTAAACGGGATTATCCACATGCCTTAAAGTCCGCTTTTGTGTTTTCTCCACTAATTAAACTGACTTTAGCAATTGTTGCGTTTAAAAGTCTCGTACAAACAGTTGTTAGCAAGACGGGTAGTAGTTTGTAATCTTCTAAGGTCCTTTTTCCTGTATGTTTGAGAGAGCGGAAATAGAAATAGCAATATCCAGAGGCAGCAATAAGTTGGTTGAATTGGGAAAAAGCAGAACAAATTTAATGTGGTTATTTTCGCAGGCCTCTACAAAGTTGGTCGTTAAATGGCTGCAAAGATTATCACCTACCATAACTTTGTTTCCTTCCAAGTAGTTAAAATATTTCAGCGCAATGAACATGAACTAGCCCTCAAATGTTTCTGCATCAAACCAACCGCTTAGGGTTCTATTATACCGAACATTTGCGTAGCTTTCATATATGTATTTGGCTTTATATAGAATATAGGGCGGTAATAATTTTCCATTTCCGGCTACCGCGAACATTCCGCTTGTGCTTGATTTAAAGATATTAGTCACTCTATAGGCATGTTTTTGCCTTTTTTCATAACCACAAATCTTATCTCGGATCATCACAAAAGTTTCTCTCATCGTAGTTTATAATATTAACGGGAAGAACGCCATCGGTGGTAGTGGCTAATTCGGAAAATGACTTTAAACTTAATATGTTACCGCTGCTCTGACCCTCTTTATGATCAGATCTTCATGTCTGCTTATAAATGATTTGAACCAGTTGACTCCTGGAAAATTGTTTTCAAAGTGTTTGTCGGTTCTTCCTACCTTAATTAAGTATTGTTGTACCATGTACCTCATATTGTAGCTTTTGAAGGGAAACCCCCAGTCCGCATACAGAAGAAAAACTTCTGATAGCGTGCGTTGTCCAGCAGATAGAGCCGATTGGCCTTCAATTTCCGCCGCCCTTTTTATAGGCATTTCTCATCGCCTCAACCGCCCTTTTTACGTAGGGCTCAATTTTTTCGTATACTTTCGGGGCATCTTTAATCGAAAACAAAAATTAAAAATATATAACATATTGGTTATACCCTCGATTAAACCACAAAGGGTGAGAAAAGGAGGGGGTGAGGGAGTTATTGAAGAGGATCCCACCATTCCCCACTTTTTTTACACCTCAAAACAAAAACAATCTTGATGGACCGACAAAATAAACCTTCCTTATGCCTAGTCTTGTAAAGATTGGATATTTCCTGTAGTAACTTGTCGACTTTGTGTTGCTGTATACTACCAGTCCTAGAAACATTTGCAAAAATATAAGTGATGTTTGATTTGACTTCTGCCGATCGGTTTCACCTCGTTTGACGATATCCAAAGGTTTTACAACTTTAACGGCTCGATTGTTCATGTCTAAGTTGATCACGATTTCTAATATTATAATTTTATTTTTGATTTTCAATGCAACTGAAGTTTTGTCATCCGGTTTATTTCATCGGGCCATTCTATATGACCACCCATGGCAAGTTAGACGTCTATTGATAACTATGTTCCGATTGTATGATCAAACTCTGGACGTTACTACTTATCAGAAGTATTTTCGAAGCAATTCAAACTACTGCAAGTAATCTAGAGCTACTAATGCTTTTGGGGACTTCTACTCCACCTGCAGATCTGCTTGATGGTACCATAATATTACATTTTTAATCAGACCACATTCACATTCAAAATTTCAATTGCTTCAGACATATTGAATTATGTGAGATATACGAGTATGTTGCAAGATTCTATTACAGAAAAGCAGACCGACAGATACATATGAAGGATCATAATATCGTATAGTTATCGGCGAGCTTCATACACATTCAAAATTTTAGCTAGTGTAAAATTTCATTACAGCAAACAGACTGACAGACAGATGCCCAAATAAAGTTAAATAAAACTTTGTAAAAAATGACAAACTTATTCTTAAAATTATCTGAACTAAATTTTATAGTGTAGCGGGCAGTATATTTAAAAACAATTAATAAATGAATGTTTGTTGCGTGTTGTCGTTTATGTGTTTCCGGCATAAGTTGCAACAAAAACGATATTTTATGATTTTATACCACGGTCATTTGTCGTCCCAGTACAGAAAAGTTTTAGCTACTTTACCTAAAGATTTACTATCTTTCCTCGCAGCTTATGTTGACACGGCACTGTTGGGGATAAAATTTACAGGTACTTTAATCCCTGTCACCTCTCACGTAAAATATAGGACACCAATTTTATGAGCCTTCTAAAAGACGTGTCAGTCGTGACTATATAGAGCCATGTCGGTAGACAAGAAGGTAATTTTCTACTTCATCTTTATTTTCCAAAACTCGATGCTGTCATATACAAGATTCTTTATTAAATGATGTATGTTCATAAACAAGGAAAAATGTGTTATAAAGAATAACATTTTGATGAGTTTTATAGCTGACGTAGTTTATAAAGTAAGTTATATGTAGACCAAAATGTATTTGTTTTTTAAACTGAACTGGTGTATTGGTGTATAATAGGTCTAACAATATAATATATTCAGAAGATAAACAAAAATTAAAATTTATTTTCGTATATGATCTGACTTTGTTTCGCATTATAACCTTACACATTTAAAAATGAACCCAAGATATTTTGTTTAATCGTAGCATTGTTATTTATATTATGTTTATTTAACCTTTCTACAGGTGGAAATCCACCTAGCGAGCATTAAGATTAAAAGAGAGCAAACACTTGTAACTGTTTTCGAATATCTTCTATCGTTTGTGAACATTGTGTCTTCACTGGATAAATATTTTTCAATAAATGCTAAATTTGTCAACATTTATCGTTGTTCCAAAGTGTGTGATTAGAACTGCATAACTAAGCTAGTTTGAACTTGCATCTCCATTCAACGCGCACGATAGAAACGACTGAGGAGCTGGAGCCGGAGTATTCGGCAAGACCACAGGAGTCAGAGAGTACTACGCTTTCGGACAATGTGCGACAATTTTCACAGAGGAAATTTATGCTATTCTGCAGTATGCCCCTCTCTGTGAGAGGGACATAGACAGGAATAGAGTAATAAATATATGCTCAGACAGTAAGGCTGCGATATTGGCACTGAAGTCAAGTGTCGTGACTTCGCAACTGGTGTCTGAGTACAAGGATGTACTAAATAGTATGATAAGGAAAGGCTGCACAATCAGACTCGTATGGGTCCCGGGTTACTCGGGCATACGCGGGAATGAGGAAGCAGACCGTCTGGCAAAGTTGGGTTCGGCGATTGAACCGTATGGACGCCAACCAATATTACCTGTTCCAATTGCTATTGGCAAAAGGGAATTGAAATTGTTGCTGGAAAGCAAATTTATTGAATCATGGAGGGGAGTTCCTGGGATGCGGTGTGTTAAGGAACATATAACGGGGCCTGGCGCATGGCGTACTAAGGAGCTTCTCTCCTTGGGAAGGAAAGAGCTGCGAATTGTGGTGGGATTGTTGACAGGACATTGTCACCTCCGGGGCCATCTTCACAGAATCGGAGTCGAGGGCGATCCGACGTGCAGATGGTGTTTGGAGGAGGATGAAACTATTGACCATGTTCTCAGAGGGTGCCCAGTACTCAACGGACTGAGACAGAGATATTTCGGAGATATAGTTTTGTTACCGGAAGCAGTTAGGCAAGTTCAAATAACGAGGCTGCTTGGATTCGCAAAGGCGATCGCCCTCGAATAACCTGGAGATATGGTGAGATGTAAAGGGCCCAATGGGGGCCTAGGCATCGATGATCTCGATGATCTAGTATCACCACCCCTTTTTCATTCATTCATTCATTCAGACACGACTGAGATGAGAGGTTCCAAAGGACCACCTGCAGATTTACATTCTGGGTTTTATTCTTGAAACCACTGTGTTTATTTTAATTTAATTTTGACACAATATATTGCGAAATGTGGTTATTGGACTTGCATTGTCTTTACTTTTGTATGTTTGAATCGCGTTTTAATTAGATTCTTTCTCTAGTCTATCTCTATATAAGCTGCTTCTATAATTCTTTAGAAAAAATAAATAAAATGGAATCTTGAGTTAACTCAGCGTTGAGATACCTAACCTTTGAAATTGGGTGGCTTGAAATAGTCTTGCAAAAGCTTAAAATTTAGTTTCTTGCACCTAATTTTTGATACTGATGGGCACTTTTGACAATTCAATATGGCGAACCCAATATATCGGTTAGGACAGGTGCATTATCAAAAAAAAATTCCAATTTTTTTCATTTTCATAATCAAGGTCAATCTGAATTGCCTAAAAGTGAGTACTTGGGGGTTGTCAGGATCGAAAATTAAAAAGCTCGAAGCTCAAAATCCTTCTGAATAGATGGTAGATTGAATATCGGCGTCGAGCTACAGTCATAATGCGAGTCACTGAAAATCCTTCAGGATATCTGGTCATTTGGAGACAATCTGAGATAACGAAGCTAGTCACAGGGTAAAGTAATCCAAGACACGGATTCAATATGGCGGTCATACATCCAATTTTCACATTACTATTCACTTTAAATTCTCCAGAATGAAGAGATTATAAAGCTTATATATTGGGACTTCTGAAACTGTGGCATTCTGCATATTAAAAGAAGAGAGGTCTCGGAGTAGCATCTGACTAATGGTCCAGGATTTTCAAGAAAAAAAGTTGAGCTGTTTTATTAACTAAGAATAAAACATCGACGAGGATGCATATGCAGCAAGCATAGATTAAATCATCGTTTTAAGAAAGTGAATGCAAGAAACTAAATGCTTCAGCAGTCCCTGAGTTGGACAAAGGATATATATCGTGGAAGATTTTGAGTGTGAAAATGGAATGATGTTTGGTCACCATTTTGTTTCCACCTCGTGAATTATATTATCCTATGACTAGTTTTGTAATCAGCGATTCAGAAAATCTACTAGTAACAATTTTTGAGTCGTTCTGAAGGACTTTAAGTGATTCGCAGTGTGAATAAGACGTTTTTAATAATCATATTGAATTATAGTATATTTAGACTAACATCGTGATTAATGACCAGAAACTGAACCTGAACTAACCTGAACATTTTTAAGTTATTCCAAAGCATTTGAAGTAAATACTAATATGAAAATGGATATTTGACCGTCATATTGGAACCGCTATCTTGACTTATGCTGTTTTTTGATTTACGACCATAAAAACTATGAAGTGGTCATTTTCAAGTAATTCGGATTGCCTTGGAATACGATTTGCACCTATCATATGAGTATATACCATACTGGGTCGATTATTGAAAGTGTCCACCAGAATCAAAAAAAAAAGATGAACTGAACTAAAATTTAAGTATATATATATATATATATATATATATATATATATATATATATATATATATATATATATATATATATATATATATATATATATATACATATAATCTTCCGGAATCTATCCTTTTGAGTACATTTATTTAGCAGATATGCAGGGTCTATTGTTTAATGCTAAATATATTTATTCTGGAGTTATTTCTGGAACATCTCTGGAGACGAAATTAGTACAATTTCATTTGCTTCTTATTTTCTAGTTGTAATATGTCATTCTTTTATATAATTTTTCGTAATACTCGTATATTTTTATAATTTATAACACCTAATTTTTCTCAACTTTTCCAGCACAATTTTGTTATATTTGTTCGGTCATAATGTGGCATAATCTTTAATATCGTCATGTTACCATTAATTTCTATTACTTCTATAATTTTTGTCATCTGATGTCGTTTCTAATTTCGCAGCTTATTAGCTTATCTGATTCTACGTATTCGTTGCCGTCCGTTTTTCCTTGTTTTCTTATTTATCTTCTCTTATCCATGATGATTTTGGTGCTTTCGCATAATCTCTGTAGTTTTATAAATTTTAAAACTTACATTTTGTATAGGTGTAATGAGATATGTGGCTGTTGTGTGGATATTTATATGTCTGGTAATGTTTACTAACTTCACATCAAGTTCTTATATTCGATTTTTACTTGAATAATATTTCTGTAATTTGCTTACACATATCACACATTAGTTGCTTAATTCGTTATCTAACTTCATTATGGTTTATATAACATTATTTCAAATTTAGTTGAAATATATTTTTTTATTAGAAAATATAATGTCATTAATGTAGTAACGATGAATAAAAGACGAATATTTGTCAAATTTCCACTATATTTAACTAAAAAACTTGACCCGTTTCGATAACACTGTAGCTTCATCAGAAGTTCTATTTTAAATGACAAAATATTTGGTTACTTGAAAAACTTATACCTGGATTTATAATAATGAACAAGAGCAATACCCTAATTTACATTTTATTATCTCTTATTTAAATTATTGAGAAATCCACACTGGTTTTTGTTAAAAGATATTTAGCAGGGGTGAGGTGTTGATATATGTTTGGTAATTTAGTAGATTACCTGTGTTCTTTAATCGATTTATTTCTATGGCTTCTAAGAAATTCAGTTTATAATCTTTCCTTTCTACAGAGAATTTCAAAATTATCCTCTAATTGATGATTTTGTTCTATTAAATGATTTGCGTATGAAGAACTGTTTTTGTCGTGTAAGAAATTATTTTTGTGTTCCTGAATTCTTTTTATAAACGATCTGCCTGTTTGGCCTATATATATTTTTGGGTAACTTTCGCATTTAAGTTTATAGACCCCAGACTTGTTATTTTTATTTGTTTTTGTTTTATATTTTTTTAAGCGTTTTCCTATCGAATTATTTGTTTTGAAGGCTATCCCGATATCTTTTTTATTCAGAAACTTTTTAATTTTAATTGATGATTTACCAAAATATGTTAAAGCGGTAAAGTTGCGTTTTTTGTGTTCTTGTGTTATAGGAACTTCTTGTGTGGCTTTCTTTTTTAATTTTTTTGTTAAAATTGAGTTGACCATTAATAGTAAGTAACCGTTGTTAACTGCAACTTGTTTAACCCAATTTAATTCTTTAATAAAATTCTCTTCAGATATGGGAATGGTAATAAGACGATGAATAAAACTATGGTAAGCCGCTAATTTATGTTGTTCTGGGTGAGATGAAGTTCTGTGTATGGTTGTATCCGTATGTGTGGGTTTGTGAAAAATTCCAAAAGAGTGTTTATTTAAAACTTTAGTAATGACTAGATCAAGAAAATTTATTGAGTTGTTTTCTTCTTTTTCCATAGTAAATTGAATATTTTGGTGGATTGAGTTAATAAAATCTAAAGATTTATTAAGTTGTCGATCTGTGCCTGTGAAACACACTAATATATCATCCACATATCTGTACCAGTATAAGAAATGTTGGCTTATGTTGTTGTTAAATATTATTTTTTCCATAAAAATCTCTGCTAACAGTGGGCTTAAAGGGCTACCCATAATCAATCCTTCTTTGCTTTTGTAGACTTTATCATTAAACGTAAAATAGTTTTGGCTCAAATATCGTGGTTATACTCTCTAATCAAACTACATAAAGTAGATTATCCAATAAGACCAGTGGTATTCTACATGTCTGCACCAACATATAATGTCTCATCATTCCTAATAGATAAAATAAAACATTTTTGCAACTTTACACCAACATATAGTATAAAAAATTCAATGGAACTTGTCAACAAAATAAAAACCCTAACTTTACCAGACAATGCTAAACTAATATGTTTTGATGTTAAGAACTTATTCCCAAGTAAAAGCCAGCACCTTACTTAGATTAATATAGTACTCTTAATTATCTCACTACTTATCATACTACTTAATAAAAAAAATATTCTCGAAAATCATATGCCAATCAGTAAATCGTCATAAAATGTAAAAGCAAATTTCTCGGTCACATATGTGTGTCAGAGCTTTTGAAAATAACCGAATAAATTTGATAAATTTTTCTCCATTGGTGAACCCATTTGCCGGATACTTTCTAGACTTACGCTGACTGAACCTTCAGTGATACATCAAAATAATGTATGACAAGCATGTAGAATTAAAGCATTCTATAGGTAACTCCGCAACAACTTATATTTATCTTTTTGGAACGACCCACAATGACTGTATTTGTCCCTTAAAAATTGATCAATCATAGAAGTCAATCTTATTCCATATCACAACACATGCTGTTGCGGGTACACTATAATATTCTTATATTGATTACATGATATATCAGAAAATAGAGTAAATTATTTTATAGTAAAAAAAAAATAAAGTTGTCAAAGGTGTGATATAAAAAACAGCTTCACTCTTTGCTGTCGTGTACCTTGAGATAAAGTTCGAATTAGAGTTAATACAGAACACAAAAAGTTTTTGCTGTTTTTAGGGTTCCATAGCTATATAGAAACTCTTATAGTTTCGCGATGTCCATTCATCCATCTGTTTTTTCAACCGTCTGCATATCAGAGTCTGTACTTGGTCAGTTTGTGACTTTTTATAGTGAAATTCAACAGACGCCTGGTCTCAATTAATTGGAACAGACTTGAACCAAACATAGAATTAAAAATTGATGGACCTCTCAATCTGTAAAAAGTCGGGTTAAAATTTATTGTTTTGTTTTGGATTGGACAGGTCTTCAAATATGTCATATAACGTTTTTTATTTAATTACTTCTTTCACAAACTATGATCCTATGAAGTAACTTTCAAACGCCGCCCTTCCACTAATTTCCCAACGATACATCTTAAAAATTTTATCAAAATTTGGCACAACAGTTCTTAGTAAATATATTAAATGAAAACTATTATAGTTAAGTTACCTGAACTTATTTATACCAATAAAAAATTTTATTTCCTCTTTTTTTATTAATCGTTAACGTTGAATACTTTATAAAATATTCAATTAAATGTGTTATATTATATGTTTTTATTCAGTCATCATACTTACCAAATATAAAGCTTTAAAGTTATCTACAATTGTCGTCCTATTTTAGGAGTATGACTTTTGATGCATGCGCCAGACATGGCATTAGGTGAATTTAAAATAAATTTTGTTTCTTTATAAGAGATGCAGATTTTATAGGGTTTCTTGAAATGGAAGCGCGGAGCAGTCGAATAATTTAGGGAAGTCGAAATTTATTTTTCTGTTGATTCAATTTTTTCTACAGGTTATATTTGTCATTATTATTTAGTCTAGTTTTCTAGTATATGGTATTTGATTTGTAGTTTAAACATTTATTTCATTCTTTATATTGGTTTATATCTAAATTTTAGATTTTTATAATAAATTCTTTCGCGATTTGTTTTAGACATAAATCTAAAATTTGAGGGTGCTAATAGCACTTTTTAAAAGTTTTTATGAAAACTAGTATGATTAGGTTACGTTTATTAATTTAAAAGGTACAAAAACATTGTTTTCAAAATTCTAACTCCGTCTTATAAAATATTTTTTCACACAAATGCTTTCAATTTACTCTAAGACAGATATGTATCGAAATTGCAGAAAAAAAAACTATTAAAGCCAATAATTGCCACAAAATCCTGACATAAAGTGTTCTTGACACGCATTTGATCAATTTTTTTAAATTTCATTTATACAGTTTTCCTTTTCTTTTTCAGGTAAGGCATCTTTCCTATATATCAAGAATGGCATTTTGTGTAAAGGGTTAATTAGACTGCATATACATTTTACAATATAAGGTAATTATTGATATTTATTTTCTGTGCTTGTGTATAGGGTATTTCACTACTATCGGAAAGTTACATTATATTGTTTTTATTATATTTAATGTACACTACATAAATATTTCCTAGAGATCTATTGTTTTGGCTGACTGTGGAAAGACATGTGGCCATGAGCAATTGCTAGTCACGTCACAGGTATGACGTCAGATCATAGTAAACAAGGCAACATTAAACGAGAGTTTGTTTGATTTCGTGCGATTTTTATTTATTTTCCGTTATAAAATGGTTTATAAATTATGCATTGTGCAACAATGCACATCGACGTCAATAAACATTCCAGAAAAGATTCGTGTTCCTATTTCAATCGATGCTAAAAGAGCAAAATAAGGTTTATAATAATCTCGTAAAAATTTCAGGTGCGTAGAAGTTAATTCTATTGTTTTTATATGTGAAGATTCCTTTAATGTGATTATATATATATATATATATATATATATATATATATATATATATATATATATATATATATATATATATATATATTATTTAACTGTAATCTCTTGCGGCTGAGCTACTATAAACTTTGAACAATGCTCCATATATACATATTTTATAAAGAACTCAAATTATTTGTTCTAGGTCAAAGGCATTCTCGTATGTTTTAGAATTAAACGCTAAATCCTGGCAAACCTATAAAACCAAAAAAAAATATATTGTATTCACATGCAAACTTATTGTTGACCTAAGTTTTTTATACTAGATTCTTGAGTAATAACGTGAAATAAATAGGTAATACTGACATTGTCGTTTTCACGTTTTTGAGTTCCGCAATATAAAAATCAGGATTAATTTTAAAGAAAAGTTCATTTATAAGTGCATCTACTAGGGGAAGGTTACTGTTAACGGCTAGCATTAAATTGATCTCCATGTTGATATTTATAACAAAGTAGTATAAAAAATAATTAAACTATAAAAGATTTATAAGAATTATATCAGTAGTAAACTCGAAAATCGGTCAATAACTCTACGACATGTTAAAATTGCGTATCAGCAAACTGACAATCTGTTTGTTTACTTATATATGACGTTATCACAGTGGCAACCAATCGTGGAATGTTAAACATTATGTGACCAAACATTTATTTAATTTACATGTTTTGCAAAATATAAACATATTTTATCCTAAAAATAAATAATATACTCGTTTTTACGCTGACAATAATTTTTAACATATTTTTAATAGTGTCAGCCTAATAAATTAAAAAATAAAGCGGAAAAGCCTTAAGATTATTTCTTACTTGATTATTAAGTTATAAGCATTCGTGATAAAAGAAATTATGTAAAGGCACGTTCATGATCAGCCAGTCGTAAATCTCAGTTAGAGTTTACCGACTTACAGGAAGCAACAATGCTTAGAATGTGAGGTATAATTGCACTAACCAATAATTTAAGATTAATAAGATTGAAAACGTTGACCGTATTATACAAAGAGACCAAGTACAATTCTCATATATCTGGAAAAATTTAATACTTCCACTGTATAATTTTTTTCTGGTAATAATGTTAGTGCTATTACCATTATCTGTAGTTTCGAAATTTCAAGAATAATACTTAGTTCATTAAAAAAAGCATTACAAAAGAAATGAGTTATACGCTACCTAGTGCAGGGGCAGAAAATTTCCAAAATATGTCCTTCACCTGAAAACTTTCCAGCAGTTAGGAAGTACTTACTTGTCCTAACTATCTGCTCAAAGTAAAAACGAATTCTAAATTGACAGTTTTCACATCACATCACATCACATATATATATATATATATATATATATATATATATATATATGAAGTCAAATGCGAACAGTATATGTGAACTTCTCTCCATCATATCCTCTCTGTGTTAGAGGTTGCACAATAAACTGCTAAGGAACACAATTTATCCTATTCCACCACCATCGAGATGATGGTCTACCTGTACCACCATACCGAGAAGAAAGTCAAAACTTACCCTCCCCGCCACAGTGATACGGCAGAGATACATGTTTCGTATCTATTAGACTCATCAAGGTACCGACATGCACCTGGCTGTGCAAAGGACAGATCGGAAGGAAGCATGCAAATACTGAACGCGGCTTTGCCGACCTCCCGCCGGATGGCGTATATATGTTTATGCGGCTTTCACGGATTCCTCCATGTGAGATGCAATAGCAGTGGATATATCCACATTATGCCGTTGTAGTGCTGAAATCACATTCAGTAAACGTACAAATATATGTAGCTCCGTATATGAATGAAGTCAAATGCGAACAGTAAATGCAAACTTCTCGCCATCATATCATTTCTGTGTTAGAGGTTGCACAGTTTGGACAAACCGCTAAGGAACACAATTTATCCTATTCCACCACTATCGAGATGATGGCCTACCTGTACCCAGGCGCGGATCCAAGGGGGGGGGCGGTGGGGGCGATCACCCCCCCCCCAAGAGCTTTGAGTTTGGGAAAATAGACCCGGTGTTTCTTCTTATACTACAGTTTATTTAAGAACTAGAGAGAGTAATAAATCATTTTTTATCCTTTTTCTCTTCGCAAACTACCTGTGTTCTTTAGTCCGGTGTCTTTAGCAAAATCAGTTAGACACATATATTTTTCATAAAAATGGATTAGAAATTTTATAATCAAACATACCGATCTATAATAATGGACGAAAACGTAGCCTTATGCTCTCAAAAAATTCGAAGTTATAATTTAAATACTTACAAAATATCCATTGTCAAAAATACAAAAAGGTAAACATATATAAAAAAATAAATTCGTCCATATAATATTAAAATATTTTTGGGGCTATCGGTCATTTTATTATTAATTAAAAACATTTTTAGGGTATTTGACGTTTCAGATTATTTATTTCTTAAACCATCTGCAGTATTACAATTAAACACTAAAAAGGGATTCAAATGTAATTACTTTTTTATGTTGTAATTAAAATTAGACCTACTTATTTTTATTTCTATTATACTGATATCTTAATTTAATTTACTTTATTATATGGAAATACGATAGTCCCAAAAAAAATAAGATAAACACGCTTAAGAAAAAGACACAAATACAATAATAGAATAATGATAAACTTACGGCTAATTGGAATTAAATATATATAAAATTAAAGAGTTGGACATACTAAAATAAAAATATATAAAAAAAACATATAAACAACATTAAACAATAAAATACAAAAAAAAAACAAAAATTTAAATAATAAATTGAGTTTACACTAATTAACACTACGTATATAATTCCTAATCAAAGTCAGTGAAACTATCTTCGCTCAAATTAATTATAATTGGTTCCTCTATCTCACCGATCATGAGATCGAATTCTCACATTTCGTTTTATTCTTTTATTATATGGATTTTTTCCAATTTTCCGCAGTAACTTTATTCAAAAAAATCTTTCAAAAGTTTAGTTAAATTACTAATTTTGTTAATAGTATTATTTCTAGCAACTCTACCTTTTAATTGAGAAAGATATTTACTTCTCCAACGGACAGTTTCCGGACTATCTATAGGAACAGATTTTCTATCTGGTTTTTCCCAGCAAAAATTAAGTTCTCTGAGCAATTTCCAGAGATCAGTTCTTTTAATTTCAGGTAAATCGCGATTTTCATTGATTTTAGTTAGAATTTTGTAGACGGTTGGGATCTGCTTCTCAAAATAAAATGTATATACAACTCCTTTAATTGCAGTTTTCATTTCTTCTTCCAACGAGGTTTTTCATCTGCTTGTGATCGAATGTGGTTTGGGAGTACTAACAATTCCAGTCGTTTTTTCTCCTTCAGTATTCGGTACATAGTAGATTTTCCAACTCCTGTCATGTTGGAACACATCTCAAAAGGGCTTTTAACATTATTATCTAGATATATAATATATAAAAACAAACGCAAACAAGATAAATCACTAAGAACATACTGTAAGGTGTACTTTGCTCACTGACAGAAATTAAATTAAACTATCAGAATTTTTATGTTGCAGTAATATAATGAAATATAATTAGATTTACGGCAGTTCTCAGTTACCAGCGGCACTGGAGCAGGTACGTCGGAGGTTTCGGTAACAGTTTTATTACTCTCTCTAGTTCTTGAATAGCGTATAGGAATGTGTGAACTTGCGATCGCCCCCCTCAAAGAAAGGAGCTGGATCCGCTCCTGTCTGTACCACCATACCGAGAAGATCCACTGCTATTACATCTCACACGGAGGAATCCGTGAAAGCCGCATAAACATATATATATATATATATATATATATATATATATATATATATATATATATATATATATATATATGTATATAAGTTAACTAAAACAAAAGCTTAGGTTTTTTTTAGTTTGATTTTTCCATTTCACCCTCTAACCAATTTGGCGATAAATTTTCTTCAGCCAGTCAGAAACAACGGCTTTGACTTTTTTCAGAAGCCTCCATATTTATCGAATTTGAGGAACGTACCTATTTTTTGAACATCAGTTTATGTTTACGCAAAATTTAGCTAGGCCTTGCATAAGCCTTTTGCACGATCGATTGTGTTGAATTTTTATTTCTATGTTTTAGGGTCTTTTGGATATGTTCCACATGACAGAGTATCTTAGAATATCTTAGAGTATCTTCAGAATATCTTTCGTACACGTCTTCTTATATCTTTTTGCAGATATCTTTGAATAAACTTTTGTAATATAGAGCGTTGTAACAACAACGGGCAGTTTTGGTAACTGTGCCGCATTTTTGGAATTTTGAGCCTCTCCATTAGACAATCACAACGTTAAACCCAGGCCAACTACATCTCTATCTACTAGATAGGCCGTATTAAACCACTACAGCTACAAATTTACTCAGCTAAGTGCCTAGTCATCGCAAAGACATGTACTTGGGAGGGTCTATCGGTTAAGCCTTATGGGTATTACTTTTTTTTTCTGGTACATTAAGCAAAGCTTCCAGTTCGATTATCTTAGAGGGCTAACAGGTAAGTAATTCTTCTGTGCGGGGTTTTGAACCTTTTATCGACAGAATTTAAATATTTAGACCTAATTATTATGATATTTGTCTTTTGCCCAATTAACCAAATAGTTTAACAAAAGTAGATTCTTGCGGCGAGTCAATAATTTGTAAAGTGAAACGGAGTGGTCTGCGTAGCGCTACAATCTCAAATATTAAACTTTGCTTTATATTGCGTACCTTTCTGTAATTGAAGTTTTTTTATGGTTCATTTCAGAGTCCAAGAGTGAACCAATTAACAGTTTAATAATTACTTACTGTAATTGAAATTTTAATTACTTAACAATTTTAGCTTTGTAACTAGTATTACTAGACTCCATAGACGAGCTTACAATAATTCAGCTTTTCCCAGGGTCGTATTTATTTTCTGGGAAGAGGTATAACGTATGGAATAAATGTATTACCCTCTATTTACTTATTTATTTCTTATAATTTTAATTTTGAACATCTCTAAGTTATAGAAGTTAGCGATTGATTTATTCGGATATGACCTATTACCTATTCGTTCTGTTCCAAATTTTCTCTATTACCTCTGCTAGTCTTATAAACACTATAGCAAATTTGAAAGTAAAATTTGGTGGCGCCTTTTCTCGATTTAGACATTCATAAAACTTACATAGACAATAGAATTTTCAAGGTAAAGTTAAAGTTAGTTAAAAGTAGTGGAAAAAAATAAAACAACGAATCTACCCTGAGATGAGCTAGCGTCTAGGTAGACTCCAGTCAGCATTAGACCAAAAATTACGCAAGTCTGAACTGAGATACCTTACAGAGTGTTGCTGGAATTTAGTGTGGCTTTGGATAATCCCTTATAGTTGACAGTTTTATTTTTAATTTCATTTTAAAGTTCATCATTTTTCTGACGCCTAAAATCCTAATATTTCAAATGTTTTATTTTAGAAATGTTTTTTGATATTGTTTTAATAAAATATTGGTTAAAATTACCTCAAATATTTCAATGGGAAATCTTTAGCTAAATAAGTAGTCGAAATAACATCTGAGTATCGGTGACGAAACAGTTGACAGTTTGATGTTTATTCAATAATTCATTCCCTTGGTTCAGTACGATAACTTTTTACGTTCTTTGCTATACAGTTAATTGACAAAAAAAACGGAACGTTTTTTTTTAGAAAGTGATGAAACATCGGTGACTTTAAAGAAACCGATCATTTTTTCTTTTCCTCAGAAGAATATTTATTTCAATTTATCAAGGCCAAAGTGATGTCTCTACTTCCTGCATTTTATGTTTTTCTGGTATCTCTTTTATGGTTGAATAAAACCATTGTGTTAGTTCGTGAAAATTTAAAAAAATTTTTAGACGTACAGTATTATTCGTTTTAAGCATTTTTCCAGGCTTTAGAGTTCATAATTATCGTGCAGAACAGTCAACTATATAGAACGTCCATTTATTACTCCAGTATTCGATTGTCGCAGTATGGTTAAATCTGTCGAAAACTTGATAAACGGAATGTTAAAGGAAACACATTTCAAAAATGGTTTAGTTTATAAAGGATGTACCAAAAAAGGGTATATCTCAATATTTATGTTTTTTTTTAATGGAACAACTTACATTATCTTATCGAATTTGGAGTCCCATTGAATCATTTTTTCAACACTAAAATTGTTTTACCTTAAAATGCAACATTGTCAAATTTTTAAAATATTTTCTGATCAAAATCAGTATTTCTCATAAATTTCAATACCCTTATTATGTATATTTATCTTTCTGTAAAAAATTTTAAGCTGTAATCATTTTAAGGTACAATATACAATATTTAGTTGTCTTTATACAGAGTATCTAAAATTTTTATTTAAATCTTGATGTTTTTAATTATTTTTTACGGTATGTTTTTAAATGGAACACCATGTATCTATTGGCACTTATCTCCAACAATTTTCCCACATATTGCTGTTAAACAAAGACAGACCGATTTTTACCTATACATTACGACTTTTACAAGAATACAAACCAACGGTAATAAGAAAATCAATATTATTATACTAATAAGGAAAAAATAATATACTTAATTTACTTGATTTAAAAATCTGCAAATGTCTTTTTAATTGCTGCAAATCAATAGTAATCTATTTTAGTGCAATTTGTGACACAATGAATTATTCCCAGTAAGATGTAGTAAATATGATTTACGTTATTAGTGAATACCTTGGGAACTGTTTTCTTGCCTCACAAGTTTATGCTAAAAGCTTTCCAAATAATCGACAGTCTGACTACATAATATTGCATAAATTGAAAGAACGATTTGATCGTACTGGAAGCGTAGCGTACGAAAAGAAAACGAGAACAAAAAGAGTTCTATGTGATGGGAAAGAATGGGCAATCACACTAGCGGTTGTAGAAAATTCAAAAATTAGTGTAAGAGATTTAGATAATCATTTATTAATAAAGAAAACGTCCTTAGGAAAAAAATAATATTTTTTCGAAGGACAAAACATCAAATAGCGTAAAACAAAGATTTGTTTTTTAATTTGTACTATTTACTGATTTACATTTCATCAGAATGATTTTGTAAACAGAAAAAAACGTGGATTTTTACGATACCAAAAATTCTCATGCAGTTCACATTAGTAATTATCAAAACAAATGGAGTGTCCATGTTTGGGGTGGTGTTATGCACGATTTTGTGATTGGCCCGTACTTTTTGGTGTAACTGAGATGTTTTCTTAAATTTCTTAAGAAACGATTTCTCACTCTTGAACCAATATCTTTCCGACTTTATAAGACATCAGATATGGCTGTATCTTGATGGCGCATAGGCTTACTTTAGTTTATATGTTAGGGAACATATCCCACATCAATTTCCTGATAGGTAGATTCAGAGGCACGGTTTGTTTTGTTATATAATTTTAGGTTCCACTGCATGGTCTCCTACATCCCCGGACTTTACGATACTGGATTTCTTCTTGTTGCCTCATTTTAGTAATTCTGTCACAATCGTCGCGTATAATTTCATGGTAATGACTGAACATATTATGAAAGATATTTAATTTGATCGATGCTTTTTTCTATGGATTTTTGTATTTTAAACTTAAAATTATATTCAATTCCTTGTATTTATTCCATATCATTTCTGTTGTGGTCTTTTTTTCGAATACAAAAAAACAGTTTCGAAGGCATTTGTCAAATGCATAAATCATATATTATTATTTATCTAATTTTAACTGCAATCGTTCTTCATTATATATTAATTTAATTTCTTCTTAATATTCGTATTGTTAATAATAATTTCTTTATTACTAAAAAATCTACAGAAATAAATTATATAACGCGGAAAAGTACCTGTTGGTTTTATAATTGATATAAAAGACCATAACTGCTTTGTATCCTCGTAAAAATCGTAATGCATAGATAAAAATTCGTCATTCTTTGTTTAATGGAAATTTTTGTATGGGTAAAACAAAAATAAAAATATCAATATTTAAATAACAATTTTGGACATCTTGTATGAGGAAAACTAAATATTGTGCTATGGTGAGATAACATGATTTCAGCTTAGACTTCTTACAGGTTTTTATAAAATAGTAAGGAAGCGTTGTGTGTATATTAAAATTTAGGTGAAATACTAATCTGGGTCAAAAAATTTCAATAATTTGGCAACGTCACATTATAAGGCGAACACATGTTAGGGTTGTAAACAGGATCCAATAATACTCCAACTTCAATAAAAAATACATCGGAGTTCTAAATAGATACTCTGCATATTAGGTATTTGACAAACTTGGCGATGTTTCAAAGCTTCTAATTTTTTTTTACTAAGATAACTCCTATAATCGTGGGCGGAAAATGAATTTTATTTAGCTAAAGGATAATTTTTCTTTAAAACTTTTGGATCTACCCATTTGTTCTGATTAAATACTAGTGTAAAAATTCATGTTATGTAAATCTGCTATGAATTTCAATTAAAATATATTTATTCAGTACTTACGTGTTTATGTATCAAAAAATCTGAAACAAAAATTATAACGTCGGCATTCTTTTCCATATTATTAATGGCAAGGAAAAGTTGGTGGTATAAAATTTGCGAACCTTTTATAACTTATAAGCAATTAATCACTTTATTTATCATGCTTTTATTTTCACGTCAACGTTTTAATGTCTAAGTTTACTTGAACACAGAAAACATGATTGTTGCCTTGTTTTATAACGTAAGTTTGTAGGGCACTCAATAAAAACAATGGAGGAAAAAGTCTGAAGTTATTTGACGAAGGCAGAGCGGCAATAAAGTACAATTTAATTTTAGGAATAAATATTGACAGTTTTTGTTATTTTTACATTTTATATTATTATACTGCAAATTATTTTCTCAACTCTTTTAAGATTACCTATTTTTCAATATCTCAATTAAGGTATGTACCCCATGTCGGTATTAATATCTTTTGTTAAACCGACACAAAGCGGAATAGATTATTCTGATCTCATAAAACATTGTAAAAATGACTATCGTGTCCTATTATTTTTTTTTGCATTGTATTTTAAAGATAATAGTTTCTTAGAATAAATATTATTTTACTAATTTTTACAAATTTTCGAAATTTCAGATTATTATACTTCAAAAAAAATCTAGTCTTGATATATTTTGTAATATCCACTAACTATAAGAAAACTCGCTTAGGTGCTAATACTACATAGAGATAAGTAGAATTCTCGATTAAAGAAGTCATTAATTCGTGTGGAATTTCTTTAGGGTGGGGAGGGTGGTATATATAAATATCGAAGAAAAAACACAATGCTGAACATTTTTTACCGACTTTTAAAAGAAGGAGGTTTTCAATTCGTCGAGTATGTATGTTTTTCTATATATGTACATTGATTACGCCGGAACGGCGGCACGGATTTGAATGAAATTTTTTACGTTACGTTCAGGAAGTTCCTACGGTGGTCCCATATTTTGATGGCGCTGACAATATGGCGGCCAAACAAATGAATTTTGTCCCATTTTTTTCAAAATTGGTATGGAGAAATTTTCGAAGTCGTACACAACGGATCTGAAATTATTTAAAAAAAAATCAATATGACGGATCCAATATGGCGGACAAAAAATCAAATTTGTCCGATTTTCTCCAAAATTTGTGCAGGGGAGTTTTTGCGGTCGCAAATGACGAATCTAATTTTTTTTTTAATTCAATATGGCAAATCCATTATGGCGGATCCAATATGGAAGGCGAAAAAATCAATTTTGTTCGACGATCTTTTATTTAATGTTTTAAACTAAACTTTAATCCATAATATCATCTAATTTTAAAAGTTGATAATAAAGGTTTCAAGTACAAGTGCAATAATACACCATTCCAGTATTAAACCTTAAGAATACAAGAATAAAAATTTGTTTTATTACTAAAACAGAGAAAATGGTAATTTTGTTCATTTTCGGGGAAAAAAAAAACTATTCCTCTTAGTGTTTCCAAGGTTTCATATTTAGAATTCTACCCTCATTTTTACTACATATTGTTGGTATTTTTTATATGCATCATCCTTTTAGGCAGAGAAAAAGAAACAATATACACAAACAGTCTATTTTCTGCAAATACCAGTCTAGCCCTCTTTTTTATGCGTTTCGACCACCTTATGGTCTCATCAACGGAGCTGTACCGAACCTAGAGCAATATTCGCAGAAATAAATGAAATATTAAATCCGAGGTATGTCAGTAGGATATTAAAATCCTGCCACCTCCCTAATCTAAAGAAATCTATCTGCCATATTTAAATGGTAGTTAATATGTATTATCCTTTCAGGCAGAGGAAAGTAAAGAATATATACAAACAATCCATCTCCTACAAATACCACTCTAGTTCTCTCTCCATACGCGTTTCAACTAATTCATTTCCTCGTTAGTGGAGCTGCATTGAACCGAGAACAACATTCACAGGAAACAAATGCTATATGAAATATAAATTCCAAAGTGTGTCGATGGGATATTAAAAACCTGCCACCTGCCGACTTCCATGTTAGACTGAAAAATATCACTAGTCGAACGACATCTATGAATCACCGGAGTAGTGCGAAATTTTTAAAAAATCTAAATTTTAGTAAGAAATAAAGAAATCTATCTGCTGTATTTAATTGGTTGTTTAGTTTGGTTTGTCGAAATAATACAAATGACAAAAACCATAAGCAGAAGAAAATTGACCAACTAGAATCTCTAACTTACATGGCTACCAAAATCGGACTTAACAATTTAACATTTACTCCATGGAAATTAAATCAAAAAAGAACTGTTTTGTTAACAAAAGTGGAACATTGGTTTTTTTGCTGGAATGTGTTCATTTTGGCATCCTATAAAACATATCTCGATGGTAACTCTGAAAAATCTGTGCAAGAAAAATGGCGGAACAAAAATGGTCACGATTTTCGGTTTTTTGAGTTTCAAACAAAAGTTGTAGAGAACTAAAAAACTTAACGATTCATATAATGTAAGTTACAGATGGCGCCACTAGTTATCAAGATATTTTTTTTCGACAAAATTTACGGTTTTTTTAAAAGACATTTATTAACAAATTACCAATTTAAAATTTAACATACATATAGGTATTATGATTCTAAAAAAGTACGTCAAACTCAAAATCTGTGAGTTTTTTATTTTCCAAGAAATTCGATGTCAAAGTTGAAAATTCAACCTCAATTTTCCGATTTCCTAATTAAGATACAATGTTCAATTTTAATGGAAATTGTTTGTATTGCTTTATATTTTGAAGATCTATTAAAAAAATTAAAAAAAACAAAACAAAATAACACAAACAATTTCCATTAAAATTGAGCATTGTATCTTAATTAGGAAAGCGGAAAATTAAGGTTGAATTTTCAAGTTTGACATCGAATTTCTCGGAAAATAAACAACCTACCGATTCCGGGTTTGACATACTTTTTTAGCATGATAATACCTTGTCGCAATTAGCAATGCCCCTGGTGGTAGCGACATGTAGGCTAGCGATCAATTTTCGACCACCGTAGTAAATGTACGGATGTTTCGTCCCGATACCGACGGTGGACTCATCAGTGGGATCTTTCCCAGACATCCTTGTACTTTCCACAAACTTGGACCTCTATTTAAGTCCACTTTTGCCGGAAAGCGGTGGTGAGATGTAATGTTCCACAACATGCCCCCCCTAAGGCATTTGTTTTCCGGCTTAAACTGTCGGACAGTCCAAGCCGTTAGAAAGCACTAACCTGAAAAGGAAGTGGGCCGGACATCCTCGGTGGTCTTCCAATGGCCCGGTCAGGCTTAATCAAAGCCAACGGCGGTTAAGACCCTCGTCTGCCGCCATGCCTGCTCGGGCGCCATGTCGCCATTAGCAATGCCCCTGGTGGTAGGGACATGTAGCTAGCGATCAATTTTCGACCACCGTAGTAAATGTATGGATGTTTAGTCCCGATACCGGTGGTGGATTCATCAGTGGGATTCACCGGTATCTTTCGCAGACATCCTTGTACTTTCCACAAACTTGGACCTCTATTTAAGTCCAGTTTTGCCGAAAAGTGGTAGTGAGATGTAATGTTCCACAACAACCTATATTTATTTTAAATTTTAAATCGCTTTGTTAAAAAATGTCTTTGAAAAAAAAAACCGTAAATTTTGTCAAAAGAAAAATATATCTCGATAACTAGTGGCGCCATCTATAACTTATATTATATGAATCGATAGGTTTTTTAATTCTCTACAACTTTTGTTTGAAATTCAAAAAACCGAAAATGGTGATAATTTCTGGTTCGCCATTTTTTTTGCACAGGTCTTTCAGAGTTACCATGGAGATATGTTTTTAGGATGCCGAAATGAACACATTCCAGCAAAAAAATATGTTACATTTTTGTTACTGACGAAAGTCTATTTTCTATGGAGTATCCAGCGAAATTTTTAAAGTGTAATGAAATAGGGTAAAAATTTAGTTTCTCACAATTCTGAGAAAAATTTCTAACTAATTTTTTTTATATACTTATTGTTTTCGAATAAAAAGTTACAAATTTGCAATTTCTTTAGCTCATAGCATTAATGTATCCCTTTGCATACCATCGCTTACTGAAGGCCCGACATTAAAAAAAGGAATGCAGGTAGTACTTTACTCTTTCGGCGTCTAGCTGGTCAATAATTTTTTATATGATTTTTGCCTTTTATAGACTAATCCACTATCTACATTATAAAATCTTTCTTAGTTGAATCCTTTAACAACTAAATTAATACCCTAGGGACGCAGATATGGGATTTTAAACAGGATGTGTTTGTCATTTCTAAGATACAATCATTCAGTATACACGCATGAGCATTGTGAGATCCGTACTTTTAATTATATGAAAACTGTAAACCTTAGTTTCCTTCAAGTTGAGCCGGTGGACGTGTTTAATGCAATAGATCACTTGCACAGTAAATTGGGTACCGGACCCGACGGGATACCAGTCATATTTGTTAAGAATTGTCAGGGTGTTTTGTCTGCAGTGTTGGCTCAGATTTTTATTATTTCTTTATCAACGCGTGTTTTCCCAAAAGTATGGAAAACTACTTACATTACGCCAATCCATAAGAATGGAGACAGAGCTAACGTCGAAAATTATCGTGGAACTTCGAAATTCTCACTATTTAGTAAGATTTTTGAAGGTATTGTTTACCAAAAGATATGTCTTCTTTTTAGACGTGTTGGCAACCTCACAGCATGGCTTTATGGCAGGTCGATCGACTACTACTAATCTGCTTGTCTATGAGCAGTACTTGGGGGAGGTGTCAGGTGGATGCTATTTACACTGACTTCTACAAGGCTTTCGACAAGATTAACCTTCAACTTCTTATTTACAAGCTGGAAGGCTTGGGCATCCATGGATCATTTCTACAATGGATAAATAATTACCTGTCTGGTAGAGTACAGCGAGTAAAAATTAATAACTGTGAATCATCTGATATATGTGTTACCTCTGGTGTTCCTCAGGGTGCTTACCCCGCTCCGCTTCTTTTTAACTGCTTTATTAACGATATTGAGGACATCATAACTTTCAGTAGATGTCTTCTTTATGCAGATGATTTAAAGATATTTCGGGTTGTCAGGAGTAGCAACGATTGCGAGGGCATTCAATAGGATCTAGCTCGGTTCTCTGAATGGTGTAAGTTAAATTTTATGCACCTCAATGTTAATAAATGCTCCATTATAAGTTTTTATCGTAAAAGGGATTGGATAACTTTTGATTACTTTCTTGATAATAATTAATCGCGTTGAATGTGTGAAGGATCTGGGTGTTACATTTGATCGGGCCCTTTGCTTCGACACACATATTGATAATATTGTGAACAGGGGTTTGAAGTTGCTCGGGTTTGTGAAGAGAATGCTTACAGATTTTAATAGTGTAGACTGTTTTAAAGTGATATACTGCTCTGTAGTTCGATCAATCTTAGAATATATCCCAAGTTTGGTCACCTCATTATTTTACATACAAAGAAAAAGTAGAAAGAGTACAAAGAAAGTTTTTAAGTTTCATTGCCTTTAAACAGGGAAGGCAGCAGGAGCGGTCTGTATATGATGATACTGCCGATGCTTTGGGGTTATTACCATTGTGTGTGAGACGCATATATCTTGACCTCGTTCTACTTTATAAGATTGTTAACTCTTGTATTGATTCTCCTGAACTACTCAATAATATTGGATTATCGGTTCCTCAAAGAGCTTTTAGAGCGCACAATTTATTTGATGTGATATATCACCGAACGAATTATGGCAAGTAGTGGATATATGAGAGAAGAAAAGAGGAGGAGGAGTAAGAAGAGTAAATCATCAACACTTTTCATCCTCCTCCTCTTTTCTTCTCTCATTATACTTTTCAAATCTCTCATTATACTTATTAAAAAACCTCGTATCATCAACACTTTTCATCTACCTCCTCTTTTGTTTCCTCATTCGAATTATCTCGTATACATTCGAGTTACTTCGTATACATTTGAGTTACTTCGTATACATGTTAACATGACCTTGTATCCCTTCTTTAAATTTTGATTATAAAAGCAACACTTTACCAGCTTAACACATACTAAAATGAAATATGTCTTCTGCTTCTAACGAAAGTGAATTAAATTTATTAATTCAAAAATTTTATAAAAAATGTAAAAGTTCTGTTTTTGAATTCGAACATTATGCAGTTGATAGTGGTCCATCTTGGTTTCAATATTATTTGGATATATCCAAAAACCATATAGAGGCTGTGAAATTGTGCGAACGTTATTTTCAAAACAAAGATATTGTACAGTTTATATGCGAATTAGTGAAGTTAAGCTGGTTTCATGATGAAGTTCGTCATTTAAACCAATATATTAGAGATCTTGTTGTATTACAAGAACTAATCAAATCGCGTGGTGAAGATGATGCCTAAAATTGAAAATTTTGTGAGAGACCTTTATGAAGGGTTCATTATGAACGAAGCATGTTCCAGATATTTATTAGTTGAAGAAGAAAGTGAGGGTCAAGATTTATTCTTATATATAAAATATGTTGATCATGCAAATTGTTGTAAAAAAGCAGCAGAATTGTGTGGTGAATTTTTGAAGACTAAAAATGTGTTAAAATTCTTTGATGAACTTAAAAAAATTGGACTCAATAAAGAAATAAATTTATGTATTGATTTATTGGTTAATTATTACTTTGTAATATTTACTATTAAATATAAAATTATTTACTTATTATTTGTTGGTATTTAATTTATTATCTTTTGTTGCTCCACGTATCTATTTTATAAATTTACTAAAGTGAAAATTCATTGGTGGTAGGACTTTATATCGACTTCATGGTCAAATAAGGTTATCCACCTCAGGGTCAAACATAAGGTTAGATCTCCTACTATGATCGGATTCGATGAAAGGTTAGCCATGTTGTTAACTTTAAGATTAAACTTAAGGTGATGTATACGAGGCTTTTTGGAAAGTATAATGAGAGAACAAAAGAGGAGGAGGATGAAAAGTGTTTATGATACGAGGTTTTTTAATAAGTATAATGAGAGATTTGAAAAGTATAATGAGAGAAGAAAAGAGGAGGAGGAGGATGAAAAGTGTTGATGATTTACTCTTCTTACTCCTCCTCCTCCTCCTCCTCTTTCCTTCTCTCATATATCCACTACTATGGCATTAAAAGTCCGATTTCTCGAATGTGCAGGGAAATGAATTCAGTTCCTACCGATATTGATATTTTTGGTTTGTCAATTAATGTCTTTAAATTAAACGTTTTATAATTCGTGAAAAACTAGTTAATGTTGTCAATGGTCAATACTTGTCTTTTTAAGTACTTTGACGTATATTTAGATTTGTAGGTTTTTTTTTATTTCTGTTTTAATAAGTGTTTGTATTTCTTATTTTTGAAATAGAAATTGTCAATTGTCAATACTTGTCTTTTGAAGTACTTTAATGCATGTGAGGATTTGTAATTTGTAAATTCTGACTGTTTTAAAAAGTGTTTGTATTTTTTATTTTTGAAATGGATTGTACTTATTTGATCCGTTAATATACTATTATTATTATTATTTTCTCATTTTCATCACATTATCATTTTACTTTCACTGAATACAAAAAAATTAAGTAAAAATGCTATTTTTAGGCACAAATTAGGGAAATGTTAAATATCAATAAACGTGCCACAGGCGCCTCGAAATTTATGCTTTAAATATTTCTCTAATTGGTCCAACAAAGCAGCTCTTTTATTTCCATTTAGATAATTGTTCTACAAAAATAAAGCAAGATTTCTTTTAAAAGTATTCATTTATTACTTATCTCATAAACAAATATACAGGGTTCTTACTTGAAATGAAGCGGCAATAAAACACTTAATTAAAACTATAAAAAAATAAAAAATTAAATAATGAAATATTCAGTGAACGTCAGCAGAGAAATTAATAATCTACTTATTTTCTAGTACGTATAGGTTATTTTTATATTGCCAGATTTAACATTTGTTTTCGTAATTTTAAATAAAAATTCATTGATTATGTACTCTCCGCGTGTATAAATACTAGAATTTTAATATTTAAATTAATTTTCCAAACGGACAAGTATTAAAAAAATTACACACACATTATGAATTCAAGTAGTTTCAGTAGTCTATTTAAAATAAAAAGAGATAAAGATTATTGCCAGAAGGGAAAAAATTTGAGAAGACTATAGGTTTATGCCAACCCGCGTCAGAAACAGTTTCTGACAGTCAGGATTCTGCGCATTAACTTATTACACATTAGATTTAAGTTAATGCGCAGAATCGTGACGGCAAGAAACTGTTTCTGACGCCGATTGGAACGAACCTTATATAAATATGAAGTTCATAGTTTGAAAAGATATTGTTACCAGTTGGAACGGGAAGAAAGTATGAAACAGCAATTGGAAAGAAAACTCCTTTAATTTTAAACTAAAGTTAAGACTTCAAATTGAATAATAATGTCTTAAAATATAATTTTTATTGTTCGCATATAGTTTTTTAATACCGGGTGTATAGCACATCTCTTTAAATTGATGTTTTGCTTATTAAATTTCAAATAATCGTTAATAATTTTCAATATACAAACATAATTTGGCAATATGAGGTGTAACTGGTATGTACTGAAAATAATGTAGTTTTCAATCACATTTTTTAATAAATTAGTGACCTTGGGGTGATGTTCTATGTACCACGGCGTTAAAACCAGTGTGAGGTTCAGAAGCGTAGTCAACAGTTCTATGGCTGCCATCAGGTTCAACTAAACTGTAAAAAATTATAATTGTAAGATTGAGATTATGTTATAACGTGTAATAAAAAATTTATTAACTCCTAATCGGAACTCATACTATAAAATAAATATATAAAAAAATAATGTTGCCATATTTGTTATAGCAAAGTAATATTTCTCATTCACTAGTCAGTCCACGTCATATGTAAAAATTAGTGCTGTTTTTGACGTAAATTCCGAGATGGATGAGACCTATACAGGGGTGCTAGAGGCAGTGTACAAACAAACCCTATATAAAATGTAACAGTTAAAAATAGGTTGGGGTCAAGAGGAGGGGGTTCAAAATTGGCTAAAATAGGTTTTTTGAATCTACTAGCCAAATAATGCATTTTGAACAAAAAAGTTTCCAATAAAAGTTGTAGAGATTTTACAAACCTACAATTAAAGCTTTGTGCGATCAGTTTTGTCAATTTGTTATTGCAAAAATGCCAAAAAAAACCCTTAAGATCGGCCATATTTTCGCATATCAATTATTTATTGTAAAATTAACTTTTTTTTGCACTTTATAATTTTTAAGAAATGCCCTCATCATTTTGAACAAAATGATATTTTATAATAGTAGATCAGATAATTTGTTGCTGAGATATTGCTATTTGTTTATCCCAAGTCGCAAAATGTTGATTGCTATAACATTTTTATGGGTGAACATTTTGACCACCACAAAGACTCAGTCTCTTCGTGAAGGCCTAAATTTTCATATTTTATTCCAGACAAATAAAAAAAATAGTTTTCAACCCCTATCGCTCTAAAAATGAGGTTGGGCCATGTTCATAATTTATTGAGCTACCCCAGATTAAAAAAAAAAACACTGAAGTCGGTTCATTAGTTGCTGAAATACGGCCAATTTTTCAAAGCGATGCCGATTTAAAGCTGCAAGTTCAGTTGTGTCGCGCGCGTTTGAGCTCCATTTCTTTATAATAAAAAAAAACTTCTTAAAGCGATAACTAATGGTTGAAAATTAATTTTTTTCTTTGCTCCTAACAAGATATGAAAGTTTAGGCCTTTACGAAGAGATTGAACCTTTGTAAAGGTCAAAATGTTCACTCAAAAAAGTGATATAACAGCTCAATATTTTGCGTTTTGGAAAAAACAATTAACGATATCTCAGCAAACAATTATCTGATTTACTATTAAAAAATATCATTTTGTTCAAAAAGACGAGGGCTTTCCTTTAAAAGCAAAAAATTGAAAAAAAATGTTAATTTTGAAATAAATAATTGATATGAAAAAAGGCCGATTTTGAGGGTTTTTTGACCTTTTTGCAATAACAAATTAATGTAAATCATCGCACAAAAGTTCAAATTGTAGGTTTTTAAAATTTTTACAACAGTTTGTTGAAACTATTTTTTCCAAAATCTGTTTTTGGCTTGTAAAGGGTGTTTGTTATAGAGGTATAAAACTTTTAAATGGAATAAAACAAAGATATTTTTTTTAAATTGACATGAAATTTACTTGATTCGAAAGATAACGTTCTGGCATTATAATTTAAATATGACTCTGGCATATGACCGCCATGGCTGGCTCGGACGTAGTCTAATCTGGAGGTCCAATTTTCGATGACTTTTGTAGCCGTATATCGGCAATAACGCGGCGAATGTTGTCCTCCAAGTGATCAATCGTTTCGGGCTTATCGGCGTAGACTAGCGACTTCACATATTCCCACAGAAAATAGGCTAGCGGCGTTAAGTCGCACGATCTTGGAGGCCAATTCACGGATCCGAAACGTGGAACTATGAGGTTACCAAACACTTCCTTCAATAAATCAATTGTGGCACGAGCTGTGTGACATGTTGCGCCGTCTTGTTGAAACCACAGCTCCTGCACATCATGGTTGTTCAATTGATGAACGAAAAAGTCAGTAATCATGGCTTTATAGCGGTCACCATTGACTGTAACGTTCTGACCAGCATCGTTTTTAAAGAAGTACGGACCAATGATTCCACCAGCCCATAAAGCACACCAAACAGTCAGTTTTTTTGGATGTAACGGTGCCTCAACATACACTTGAGGATTATCATCACTCCAAATACGGCAGTTTTGTTTATTGACGTATCCATTCAAACAAAAGTGAGCTTCATCGCTAAACAAAATTCGCTTCTGAAAATCGGGATCAACGGCAATCTTGTTTTGGGCCCATTCACCGAATCTATGCCTTGCTAGGTGATCGTGTGGCTTCAATTCTTGCACGAGTTGGATTTTGTAAGCACGCAAACCAAGATCTTTTCGCAAAATCTTCCATAAAGTGAATGGACACATATCCAATTCCTGTGCACGATGGCGGATAGACTGATTCGGGTCTTCCTCTACGCTACGCCCTACAGCAGCAATGACTTCTTCTGTACGCACTGTACGACATCTCTGTGGATGCATATTATCATTTAGAGTAAACGTGGTGTGAAAACGTTCCATAGTTTATCGAATTAATTGCTCTGATGGACGATTATGTTGACCGTAAAATAGACGTAGTGCGCGATACGCATTTCGAACAGAACCATGATTTTCAAAATAAATTTGCACAATTTGGAAGCGTTGTTCCGGCGTCAGTCTATTCATGTTGAAATGCCAAACCAAACTGAACATAAATCACTTGACAGCTGACAAAATGGCCGCCAGTTAAAAAGTGTTGCCAACTTAAATTTCTATACCTCTATAAAAAACACCCTTACATTCAAAAAACTTTGTATGTTGTTTTTATGTGGTTGCATCTCAACGTGCTGAAGTTATTATAATTTAAAACATTGGCTTTCACAAATTTGTAAAAAATTAAATAGCAAAGAGGAGGTTTTCTTTTCAAACCGATAGAATATGTATTAACAGATTTAAATAATGGGTTTAAATTTAAATATGTGATTTGTTAAAGTCTAATTATAAAGTTATAACATACTTGAATTTTGCTTTATATGATAAAAAAATTAGATTTGTAGGTAATTTAAAAAACACACGAAAATATATTTATAAAAAAGAGGCGCAAAGAAAGAAAAGCAAGAATATTTCTTGTTTTGCACGAGGAACATTACTTCGATTACTTCTGCACAGCAAATCAGTGTTCTACTCTCGTATATAATTCAGTTGAAAGTGTACGGATTCTTAAATGTATCTATTAATCTTATAATTTCCAAATATATTTATAGAAACAGAATTTAGAAAAGAATACATATGAATAATTATAACCGACTGGGATTATTTAAATACTTTGGAGATAGAATCCAGCAAAACTTAGTTGATATACAGGGTGTCCGGAAAATGCATGTACAACGTTTAACGACAGCCTCTTGACATCAAAATAAGTCGATTTAAATCAACTTAACCATATCCTATACCGCTTCGCTTAGGCAGTAGAATACGTCACAGTTTTAAGAAAATATTGATTTTCCCAAATTTCTTGAAAACGTGGTAACTGAATTTATTGATTTTTGGTGTGCGGTCTAACACTATAATATGACGTTTTTTAGTGGTATAGCGACGAACTGTAAAGTAGTATAAGTGTTATAAAAATGGAGTCACTTATAAACATCACTTATGATTTTTTATATCATCAACGTTATTACATCCTAGATATTTCTATCGGATAATCGCATGTATTTGGAAGCTTTTTTATCTCATGACAAATTTTCGTTAGGTTTCACCAGAAAGAAAATATTTTCAATTAAATACATACACCAATTAAGTGTAACAATAGAAAATATCCGTAACAATAATGTTTCGAGTAACTTTATTACTATGGCATTTAATAATTTGACTGTTGATAAATTGCTATCAGTGTCTAAGAAGTCGACCAAACTAAGATCAACATTTTAAATCTTTAAGGCCCAGTTTCACAATGTGTGGTCACCGAAAGTTTAAGAACAAACCTATGATTATTTAAAAAAATTGTTTCACAATTGATGATTTACGTTTTACCGGAAGTTAACCATGAGTTAAGTTTACCAGTAGACAATCCTGTGGTTACTTACTTAACCAAAAGAACATATCCTCATTACTTTGCTTACGCCTTTTATTTGTTGACAGTTTGGATAGAATAAAAATCATTTACGTTTTTGTTGAATAACCCAATATAAGAAAGATGAATAATTACGATATCAATGTTTATAGTACTGATGAAGAAGCTAGATGACCACGAATATTTAGACCACGAGTCGATTATTTTGAAGAATATGATGAATACGTTTTTTGCTGATTTTCTTTGGTTTTTCTTTTTAAATTTCTATATTTTTCTTTCAAAACTTTGACATTTCTTGTGCCATTTGCAGTACAACTGGCGTTAAACTGATTTTGTAAAATTTTCCAACAATTTTCTTTATTACTCCAAGTGTGAGAATCACTGTTTTTACTTTCAATAATATTCTTATAAAGGGTGTTTTTTATAGAGGTATAAAATTTTAAGTTGGCAACACTTTTTTAACTGGCGGCCATTTTGTCAGTTGTCAAGTGATTTATGTTTAGTTTGGTTTGGCATTTCAACATGAATAGACTGACGCCTGAACAACGCTTCCAAATTGTGCAAATTTATTTTGAAAATCATGGTTCTGTTCGAAATACGTATCGCGCACTACGTCCATTTTACGGTCAACATAATCGTCCATCAGAGCAATTAATTCGATTAACTATGGAACGTTTTCGTACCACGTTTACTCTAAATGATAATACGCATCCACAGAGACGTCGTAGAGTGCGTACAGAAGAAGTCGTTGCTGCTGTAGAGCGTAGCGTAGAGGAAGACCCGAATCAGTCTATCCGCCATCATGCATAGGAATTGGATATGTGTCCATTCACTTTATGGAAGATTTTGCGAAAGATCTTGGTTTGCGTGCTTACAAAATCCAACTCGTGCAAGAATTGAAGCCACACGATCACCTAGCAAGGCGTAGATTCGGTGAATGGGCCCAAAACAAGCTTGCCGTTGATCCCGATTTTCATAAACGAATTTTGTTTAGCGATGAAGCTCACTTTTGTTTGAATGCATACGTCAATAAACAAAACTGCCGTATTTGGAGTGATGATAATCCTCAAGTGTATGTTGAGACGCCGTTACATCCAGAAAAACTGACTTTTTGGTTTGCTTTATGGGCTGGTGGAATCATTGGTCCGTACTTCTTTAAAAACGATGCTGGTCAGAACGTTACAGTCAATGGTGACCGCTATAGAGCCATGATTATTGACTTTTTCGTTCATCAATTGAACAACCATGAGGTGCAGGAGCTGTGGTTTCAACAAGACGGTACCGTACTTCTTTAAAAACGATGCTGGTCAGAACGTTACAGTCAATAGTGACCGCTATAGAGCCATGATTACTGACTTTTTCGTTCATCAATTGAACAACCATGATGTGCAGGAGCTGTGGTTTCAACAAGACGGCGCAACATGTCACACAGCTCGTGCCACAATTGATTTATTGAAGGAAACGTTTGGCAACCGCATAGTTTCACGTTTCGGACCCGTGAATTGGCCTCCAAGATCGTGCGACTTAACGCCACTAGACTATTTTCTGTGGGGATATGTGAAGTCGCTAGTCTACGCCGATAAGCCCGAAACGATTGATCACTTGGAGGACAACATTCGCCGCGTTATTGCCGGTATACGGCCACAAATGTTGGAAAAAGTCATCGAAAATTGGACCTCCAGGTTAGACTACGTCCGAGCCCGCCGTGGCGGTCATAAGCCAGAAGTCATATTTAAATTATAATGCCAGAAGGTTATCTTTTGAATAAAGTAAATTTCATGTCAATTTAAAAAATTCATCTTTGTCTTATTCCGTTTAAAAGTTTTATACCTCTATAAAAAACACCCTTTATTAAACTCAATTTCTTAACAGTCATATATAACTTTTGAGCATTTCATTTTGTACGACTAAATATATAGTATAATAGATGCATAATTTGTGTCCATCAGTCATCTATAGAATTAATATGAATATATACAGAACCGACTTATTGCAGGCCATTAATAATGCTGATGAATTAATATTCGACCCGACAGACGTTGACTGGCAGCCGGGATTACGGTGGTTCTGTTCAGCTGGACCTCTGAATCGTATAATGACTCTTCAGACAAAAAATAATATTTTAAAGCAGGATGTTGAGACCAAAAATGCCACGCACAAGGTTGAATTTATTTCAACGATTGATTAAATAACGGTTTTCAAGTTCCTGTTACTTTCGAAAATTTGAAATTTAATGTTAACTTTAATATTTTTAATAGCACACATTGATTATGATATTGTTTTTGAAATTTTACTTAAAATTCTATACTTTTTTGTGTAAGATATTATTGTCGTCAATTATTCACAGATCATAGATTTAAAAAAACATTCAAAGGAAATACGAACTATTTAACAAGAAGCATTTCTGGATCGTGTACCGGTTGGTCAAAAATCAAATAAAGAGTAACCTTAGCGATGTATATTTTGGACTATTTGGATTATTCACGTTTTATAATACTTTATTAATACTTAAAATTAATTATAAATAATAATTAAATTAAAATAATTCCAATAGTTTGTCAGGAGGGTAAGGCGGGTATTAAGAACTAATTTAAATAGCAGAAATTTGTTTAAGGCGCTCAACACGTATGCTTGCTCTGCGCTGAGTTACTCTTTTGGAATTGTAAAGTGGAGCAGGACGGACATCCAAAACCTGCAAAGAAAAATAAGAACACTCCTAACAAAAGCACAAAAACATCACCCTCGGAGTGCTATTGAACGTACAATGCTTCCAAGACACCAAGGAGGAAGAGGATTGGTCGATATTGGTAGGCACCTCGACCAACAAATAATAAACTTACGTTCATATTTCCACAGGTTGGCGGACTCTTCCACACTACATCGAGCAATATGCGAGGCAGACGATTCAACACCGCTACAGTTGAGGGAACAAGATATTACTTCTCACCACCAAACAGACCAAGAGAAGTTACAAACCTGGCTACGGAAGCCACTTCATGGACGGCATCCAAATGAGGTCAATCAGGACAATGTCGTCAACTCAGCGTCGAACTACTGGTTGATTTCAGGACAGATGTTTCCGGAAACGGAGGGCTTTTTGTTAGCTATCCAAGACCAGGTTATTCCGATGAAGAACTATCGGAAGTTCATCATTAGAGATCCCTCAATAGAAAATGACCAATGCAGATATGGCTGTCGAACATCGGAGACAATTCAGCACATAACTGGAGGATGCCAAGCGTTTGCCGCAACCGAGTATAAGGAAAGACACGACTCAGCCGCTAAGATACTCCACCAAGAGTTAGCAGAAAAATTAAACCTATTACAGGTAGGAAAAGTGCCTTATTACAAGTACAATCAGGAGCCTATTCTTGAAAACAACCAGTTCAAGTTATATTGGGACCGAACGGTTCTGACGGATCAAACAGTAGCTCATAATAGACCAGATATTATACGAAGACAATGGGCAATGAACAGCGTCCAAACGATTCCCATAATACTGTCAACAACTGGAGTGATACCGAAGAACCTCCTGCAGAACATCAAGGGACTGGGCCTTAATGAGCATCTTTATAAGCCGATGCAGAAAGCAATTCTCCTAGCAACCGCGCGAACCGTCCGAAAATTCAGGGGAAATGCAGCAGACAACGTCACCTAGGACCCGATAACATGGAAAGGGTTCCCACAGAGCTTCATACTTTTGGTGTCTTTGTATGCCTGATATGAGTGAATAATCCCTGGAGGGAGTGCGAAGCCGTTTGGCTTGTAAATCATAACTTAAAATTAATTATAAATAATAATTAAATTAAAATAATTTCCAATGTATTAACATCTATGAAATAATTTGTTTTTTATTTTTTATTCGAAAATTTCAAGTTGGCTTATGCCCAGTTTATTTAAAATATGTAAATTTGGTTGCATAAAAATAATTTTGCTGACCGAGTTATTTTTACTAAAACACTAGCAGGAATAACCTTGGGCATTGCTGCGTGATATTCCGACAGCTATCATCCAGACTGCCATAATCTCTAAATAGACTTATTATTAGAAAAAAATAAAGGATTTTATATTGTCACATGAGCATGTTACTTTTGTTGATAACTTTGGCGTTCCACACATACATACCATACTGCTTTATTATGCCATACCCATTTCATCCGACGAAAAAGGCTTCAAGTTGAAATTTATGCTGTTCTGCAATGTGGCTCTGTTGGTAATAATTGCATAGACAGGAATAAGAAAATCCACATATGTTGAGAAGGTTGAGCTGCAATATTCATAAGAAAATTTAATGTCGTAGCTTCACAACTAGTGTCTATATGCCAGTATAAACTGGATAATTTGAACGGCTGCACAGTCAGCTTCGGATGAGTCCCGGGTTCATGGGGTGTACACAGGAACGAGGAAGCAGATCCTTTGGCAAGGATCGGGTCCATGGTTGAATTACACGAATCCTAACCAATTTTACCTGTTCTAATTACCGTTGTTAAAAAATAATTTAAATTGTTATTAGGAAGCAATTTCATGAAATCTTAGAGATAGGTCCTTGAAATGGTATGACCAGCAACTAGACCTAACTCACGACTTAATTTGGGAACTTTATTCTCTGAAGAAGAAAGATCTGTGAATGGTAGTGGGATTACTTATAGGGTATTATAACCTGCGAGCCTATTTTTATACGATTGGCATAATAGAGAGAGATATTTCGAAGATGTAATATTATCCCATGAAGCCATAAGGTAGTTTAGTTAATGAAACTGCTTGAATTCTCAAAACAATCGGCTTCTAACGACATACAATTTTAGGTATATGTAAAAAATACAACAAGGCCTAAGCATCAAAGATCAGATACCACCACTTTTAATTCATTCATTCATGACAAGAAAGACCTAAACTAAGTGTGAAAATGTTTCCTACGTCTCTAGTTAAAACATCGAAATATCAGCACGACTCGATTTCTATTAAAAAAGAGTAGAAACTAACAATCCATTGAAGCTTCTTAGGTGCAATAATTATTTTTTTTCAAAATGCAATGACCTAAAATCCACCCTCTTGTAATGTAATAACGATCTTAAAAAGTCATTCCGGCAGTAATAGTGTGATACTTACATTAAATGGGCTTTAAATTAGTAATTAAAATGCATGCGATGTGGTTAAAATGAGGACAAATTTTATAAAATAGCGTGTCTCGGAAAATTTGTTTCTAAAGGAACATCAGTTTCAAGAATTTAAATTATTATGTTAGAACTTGTCGTGGTCACAAGTTTTGATTATTAATTTTACCGTTTATTTAAGTTGAACTCCCGTGAATAAAAATAATTTAATATTTTATTAGGTTTAATTCATATACAGGCAATGCACGAAGAAATAAAATTACTTGCAACAGCAGAATTTATGTGAAAAATAAGTTGCAACTGTACGATGTATGTATGTATGTATGTGCGTAGAAATATGGTCTGCACACTGCAACCTGGTAGATCTATTGTGCGTCCCTACTGCGGCCAAGTCGTAAGAGCTACCTTATCGGCTAAAGCAGGTCCTCCAGTCCTATTTCCCTCAGAAACCTTAGAATATTGGACAGCTTCAAGGTGGATAGCTCCCCTTCTTCGATTTGGTATGTTACAAAGAACTGCATTCTAGGGTTTTCTAGAGCGCTGCACTCTGAAAGAATATAAATAGAGGTTTTGCCCTCCTGCCGCAGAATCTGCACTCTCCTCCTTCTACCAGTCCGACTTTCTTGAGGTGTCAGAGTCAGAACTCTGAGTTGGTTTTTACTTAGGCTTATGCATTCTTCGAATCTCTTCTGGTCGTAGTTCCCAATAAATATCTTCACTTGTCTCAGTCCTTGCAGCTATGTCCAATAATTGGATCTGCTTTGTTCTTATATTTTTTGTTCTTTCCGCTTTACGCATCTGTACGTGTCTCAGTCCCTTTCCTCGCGAGCCTGTCCACTATTTCATTTCCCTCTATTCCGGTGTGTCCCGGTACCGATGAAGGGGACTTTATTGTTCTTACTTAAATCATTTAATTCCTCTAGGTATTCCCAGACCATCTCGGAGGTGATAACTTGAGAATTCAGCGCACTTATAGCTATCATATTGATTAACTGGGATGCCGCAAACACATTAATGAAAAATTAGTTTCTATCTTAGCTTATCTAAACAGTCTCGAGTCATTCAATAAAAAATAAGTTTTTCTTGCCAGAATATTGAGTAACTTTATCTAATCTGCTGATTTTCTGTATTAACTTTTCAACTTCCTCTTATAATAACACTTCTCATATTTTTATCTTATCTCATCAGCCTTCTATTTCAGTCCACTTCTGGATATATCCCTCCCTCATTTGTTGCCCACTATATTAGTTTTGAACGATGCTCTGCCACACAAATCCTGTCGTCCTCTTCAAATCATCGGTCCAGTGCATCAGAGGTCTTCCTCTTGATCGTTTGTAAAGGTAAAGTCGCCCTTAAAGAAGCATTTTAGGTCATCTTTCCTCTTCAAATCTCATTCCGTGACCTGGAAAATTTCATTTGAGTTCCGCGACTGCTTCGGCCACATCTTTTATTTTTGTTCTTGTTTGGATTTATTGGTTTCTTCTCCGCTCTCTTAAGACTTATTCCCAACATTTGACATCTCATGGCTTCTATCTCTTAATTTCTTATATTAATATGTGGATTTGTACTGAACATAGTTTTAGTTTTGTAGAGGTCCATCTTTTTAATCCTACTTTATTTGATTCTTTTTCAAGTTCTTCTAACATTATTTAAATCTCATCTTTACTTTCTGAGATCAAGGCAATTTTATCTGCACATCTCAAATAGTTTTTCTTATATTACTGCTATTTTTATTGAACGAAATAATTTAATTATTATGCTTATCAATAATTTAGGAGTCACAATAAAATTGTTAATTAGAAAACTACAACGTCATATTTTCTAACGTTTGTTTGAAGGTTGTAGACAATGTTGAAGATTGACTAAAATGTGGTTGTCGGACTTACATTGTCTTTATTTTTATATATTAGATTGTATCTCAAATCGTTACCAAGTATAAACTGAATGTTTTGTCTTAAGATTACGAGCTTATATAGGGACTGTGTCCACTGAAGCGCAAAATTTCGCTTCACTGTACACACCTCGATGATTTGATGTTACAAAGTAGTGGTTGCCAAAGATTAGGTATCTCAACACTCAGTTTATTGAAGATTCCATTATTATTTTTAATGTAAGCTGCTTCTATAAATTTTCTTTTTTCATATTGGGTTCCATACATATTGTCGCAACCTCAGACCATTTTATATGGTGTTGTTTATACCAGGCGTATTCTGCAATACCTAATCTCGACGTTTCCCTTTGCGTATATGAATTGTGTACGAATTGACGATATTATAAATAACTTTAGACCAACGAACACTGGACAGCAAGAAACACATTCCTTCTTCACAATTCCGTACATTAAGGGAACTTCGGAGAAGATAAGACGAATTGCCAGTAGTTGTAATAAAAAAACAGCCTTTAAATCAAAAAATACACTTAGAGCTCATTTAACAAAACAAAACCAAAAACTACTGATAAGAAAGAATGTATTTACAAAGTTCCATGTGAGTGTGGTGAAATGTATATTGGAAAAACCAAACGACCACTAGAAGTTAGAATTAAGGAACCTAAAACTGATACACAAAAAGGGGAAACGTCGAGATCAGGTATTGCAGAACACGCCTGGAATAAACAACACCGCATAAAATGGTCTGAAGTTGCGGTAATATATATGGAACCCAACATGAAAAAAAGAAAATTTATAGAATCAGGTTACATTAAAAACAATAATGGAATCTTCAGTAAACCGAGTGTTGAGATACCTAATCTTTTGCAACCACTACTTTGTAACATCAAATCATTGAGGTGTGTACAGTGAAGCGAAATTTTGCGCTTCAGTGGACACAGTCCCTATATAAGCTCGTTATCTTAAGACAAAACATTCAGTTTATACTTGATAACGATTAGAGATACAACCTAATCGAAACGTCGTTAAAATAAATAAAAATAAAGACAATGCAAGTCCGACAACCATATTTTAGTCATATTTTCTTTCTGCAAACAATTGTGTCTTATTAATTGGTATGTATCAAACTGTGAATATAAAAGAATTTCTGAGTCACTAAAAATGTTTAATTTTCCAACCCTATCTAGTTGCAATGGAAGTCAGATCGTCTATTAAATCAGTTATATTATGCTTGTTATACTGTTATAATTTGTGTTTTACGATATATGTAAACAATCAAATCTCTACATAAAACAGTAAGCAGATTATGAATAAATATATATATATATATATATATATATATATATATATATATATATATATATATATATATATATATATATATATATATATGAACGCAACTGTATTATTATTATTATAAGATGGTCAGATGTCATCTAAAGAGTAAAAATCTAAAAATACAATTTTCGAATCCTAATAGTGGTCTCGGAAGACAAACAAAATTTTCTACTTTTACTGATTCCGAAATAATAAAAAAAGTGCTTTTTTTATTACTTTAATTCTTTTCTTTTTAATTTTTTGTCCCTTTAAGGCAGAAAACTTGTTGAATTCATTACTGTACTTGTTAATTTAAACCCTTCATTGTCAACTTAGATTAGTTTAAACGTCAGACCATGTTAATGAATTCGGAGTTTAATTTACGATAAAAAAAAGTCAATTAAAGCTACATATATTGGAAATTTCCTTTTCTGGCTTTCTATTTTATTCGCATGTAATACTTATTTAAACCAGAATCGGCTGCTGTGTTTATTAATACTTTTTAATACTGTTTAAAGCATTATAAGATTGCAGGTTAATTTTTTTGCGAAAAAATAATTTGACATACTAAAATATGTTTAGGAAAATGCGTTTCCACAATTTAATCGTTTATACAGAATTAAAAATATTATGAATGCAATACTGGCCCTACTAACCGTACTGATGGGACGTTAATTTTAATGAATTTGTTGTCAAAGGAACTTCCTTCCTTCGTCTCCGACTATATTTTCGAACGACGATGAAGATTTCGCTTTATTTTCTAAATTTCCCTTCTACTTCATGTTTTAAAAATTTTACCCCCTAATTTATTAACATGGTCTAACTTTAAAATTGTTCTGTATTGACAGCAGAACCCTAAAATACAAGCTTAAAAAAAATTTTTTTTATTACTGAACCGTGATAAATGGAGAATTTTATTTATTTTACATATTTCAAGGCTTTATCGCCAGGTTCTTATCCTTAATATCCCTATATAGGTATTTATTTGTTGACTTATGTAATATAAATTATGACTATATTGTTACAAACTTTATAGCATTGTACATTTCCTAGTATTAGTTTGTGTTCGTAGTTTGTAGGGTTTTTGGTATATTTTCTAATGTAATGAACCTTGTAGTGTTTTATATTTCATAGTATTAGTTTGTATTCGTAGTTTGTAGGGTATTAGGCATATTTTCTAATGTACGAACTTTGTAGCATTTTATCTTTCATAGTATTAGTTTGAGTTTGCAGTTCATAGGGTTTTAGGTATATTTTCTACAAGTTTATAATTTATTTAAGTAATTTTACCTTTGTTAATTTCCTCAGGAGACAACTATGAAAGAAGATCTGGAACTTTTTGGAGAATTCGAAAAGATAAAATGCTACAAAGTTCGTACATTAGAAAATATGCCTAAAACCCTACAAACTACGAATACAAACTAATACTATGAAATATAAAACGCTACAAGGTTCATTACATTAGAAAATATACCTAAAACCATACAAACTACGAACACAAACTAATACTAGGAAATGAACAATGCTATAAAGTTTGTAACATTGTGATGTCAGAAGTGGGATATACTCTGATCAAGGCAGAAATTTTGAATTTGACCTTTTTACGAACCTTTGCAAGCTTCTGAAAATCCACAAAACTAGAACAACACAGTCAGATGGAATGGTTGAAAGATTTAACAGAACGCTGGAGAATTACATAAGGGTACAATTAAATGAACAACAAAATAACTGGGATATATGCATTCAGCCATTTTTACTAGCCTATTGTTCAGCCATTCACGAAGCCACTGGAAAAATACCTGCGAGCATAATTTTTGGAAAAGAATTACGTCTTTCAGTCGATTTGCTTACTGGACGTCCACCCGATTCTGAAGCAATTTGCGAAGACTACTCCAACCAAGTTAGTAAGCGGCTGCAGGTCTTACACGAAGAAGTCCGTCAAAAGTTACAAATAGAAAGCGACAGAATGAAGACTCGCTATGAGCTTAAAGACAATATGGTTGGATTCATGGTTGGTGAAAGAGTTTGGTTGTACAATCCGAAAAGAACCAAAGGGCGTTCACCAAAACTTCAAAAGTCATGGGAAGGTCCGCACAATGTAGTGACTCGACTAAACGATCTGGTGTACCGAATTCAGAAAAGCCCTCATGCGAAGATGAAAATCGAGATCAAGAAGGTTGATCGGGACCATCAAGGCTTGGAAGGGGGGCAATGTTACAAACTTTATAGCATTGTACATTTCCTAGTATTAGTTTGTGTTCGTAGTTTGTAGGGTTTTAGGTATATTTTCTAATGTAATGAACCTTGCAGCGTTTTATATTTCATAGTATTAGTTTGTATTCGTAGTTTGTAGGGTTTTAGGCATATTTTCTAATGTACGAACTTTGTAGCATTTTATCTTTCATAATATTAGTTTGAGTTTGCAGTTCATAGGGTTTTAGGTATATTTTCTACAAGTTTATAATTTATTCAAGTAATTTTACCTTTGTTAATTTCCTCAGGAGACGACTATGAAAGAAGGTCTGGAACTTTTTAGAGAATTCGATTTCCTTATTTTCAACATGGAACGCCTATGATGGAAGGTCTAGAAATCGCCGGATTATTCCTTTTTCTTATTTTGATTACCCCATGTAGTATGGAAATTCTTCTAGAGAATTAGGGAATCTTCCGGCTTCGACCAAAAGGGTATATAAAGGGTCCAGATCTGCTTTCTCGGTCAGTATATTTCGAGAGTTCGTCGACGCAAGTTGAAATAATTTGACAAGTGTCAAAAGTAAGGTTGACAATAAAAAAGTTGTTAAAATAATACAGTGTGTATAATTTGTTCGAAGACCAGCCGGCCGGAACAATATCATAAGCAAAATAAAACTCGCTGGGTCTAAGTGTTAAACCTTCTTAGTGAATCTGGCTGTTAATAACTTATGACAAAAACTTAAGCAATAAAAAATTTTAATTATCGCATCCAAATCATAAAAATATAAGTTATATTTATGAGAAACAGTTAAAATACCATTGAGACATGAAAATATAAAAAATAAATAACGTTTTAATTTTAATTATGTCACATTTAAATGATACAATCAATATTATATTTATAAAAAAAATTACCAAGCTTTGGAGTATAAATAGAAAATACTCCTATTTAATATTTTCTTGAAAATTGAATCTGCTCTGGAAAATCTCCATTTAACTGTAAAGGCAACGATAATACCCAACGCTTATACCAGCTACGGTGAATATTGATTAGTAAATTTAGCAAATTTTCAGGGATAAGATATTTAAAATGAAGTAGGCAAAAGTCAAAGGCCAAGAGCTCTCGAAACGGTATAATAAATAGACGGAATATAACCAAAAGTACTCGTTAACTTAAAGATTTATATCAATAATAAATTAACACTGCTAACACTAATGTGTTATATATTTTTAGGTGAACGCCGTACGACCTCTACTGGGACGGCACGGAATTTTAGCAATATACTAGCACATAATATTTAAATAAATAACGAATTATCGACCCTTTCTCGTCAAAGTAAAAGCGAAATTAATCAACGACTCCTATAATAATGACAAAGTGTTAAATCGAAATTTTTTGATGAGGTTACGGCCCGGAATCATCTTCCTTCGCTTAGATCTGCCCTATAACAACTCCTATAATACAGTGTAGTCAATAAAGTTACATTGTGAGATTGTCCGAAATTTCTAGAATTGAAGAGCAAATTAGTTTTTTTTTAACATATTTAGAATTGCCTTAAAGCAATTAATAACATATGCCTAACATAATTCTGCAGCAGTACTTTTTTGAGATTATTGCTTGACACTGATTCTTGCTATGATCGCACTAACGATCATTTGGCCTCAAAAACCGGACAAAAAGGAGAAATGCAAACTATACAAGTAATCATCGAAATTATTTTTTTTGTATACCTTTCATAAAAATATGAAAAAGTGGCCCCTCCACGCAGCTGCGCTCCGCACAGTTAATTGTAATCTAAGCATCGTTCAATACGCACGCATTCGTTCTTGATAGATTTTTTTTAGACTTGTGTTTGGTGTTTGGTATTTTGTAAAGTGAATATTAAAAAAAAAAATTGTGATGGAATCTGAAGAACAAGGTATGTATTTAATTTAAATATATATTATTTAAAAATATAATGACTGTTTAGTATTCTTATGGACCTAAAACAATATGCAAGAAAATTTTCTATTTTTTTGCTTTTCTTTTTGACTAATTAGTGTTTTTGAATATGTTCCGAGCTAGGTCGGGCTACAATTCTTCTTTTTATAATAAACTGTAGACATTTTTTATAATAAACTATAGACATTAGCCATATGTTTCCACCTCTTAAAAAAACCGCTTTGAGTTCCACGGTTTTTTTTTGCAATAATTTTGGTTATTTTTTACTTACGTATATATTTTTTTCCTATAGGTACAAATATGACATCAAATGTTATTGAGGTATATCGGAAAACGCTATACATGCTTTTTAAATAAAGCACATCCAGAACACTTGAAGATAAGGTATCATTTATGGAACATAAGCTCCGCGAAATGATGAAATGTCCCCAAAACGAGTACCATACCTTAAATCGCGATTTAAACCATTTTAACAGTGATTTGAAGAAAAGATGGATATCATCTAACTATATTGAAGAAAGATTTTTGAAAAGAAAAATGAGAAATGGCTTAATACATCAATACCAGTACATAACTGGGCCACGAATTCTACGGAGCGCCCAAGGAAGCATTTCCAAGAATTACATGATCGTAGTAAACGACGAAATACAAAAGAACTCTGCGAACAGGTACCTGTTGAGAAACTTACCTATGCAGCCAGCGTACGTCAAGGAATGTCTGGAAATGCTACGGCCTCTAAACTTATAATAGATGCAATTTCAACACCAACAAGAGCCAAACTTTACAGGAAGGTAATAAATACTGCTCAGAAACCGAAAGTAAAAAATTACACGCCTGAGCAAGCTTTGCAAATCTTTGTTGCAGGTGACTTTACAAGGAGGCAGTGGGAGTTGTTACACGATTCCAATAAGGGTATATTTCCTTGTTATACTCTAATTAGAGAAGAAAAGAACCTCTGCTGTCCAAAACCAGAATCAATCTGAGTGACGGAGACGAGTATTGAAGTTGTGCTTCAGGACCTACTTGATCATACAATAAAGAGACTTTGTTTTTATCTTGAGATAGATTTTTTATGGGAAAACGTACAATTATCCTAAGTCAACATATAAAACGATACCCATTACATTTTTTTAATATTACTCCCCTCTCCGTTCCCACCCTAAGTCAGCGCCCCTTCACCCGATTGATAAAATAACGCCAGAAATGAAATCAGAGCACCTAAAAGCATATAAAACGATACCCATTACGTTTTTTTAATATTACTCCCCTCCCCCTCTCCACCTTAAGTCAGCGCCCCTTCATCCGATTGATAAAGTAATGCCAGAAATGAAATCGGGGCACCTAAAAACATATAAAACGATATACAATACGTTTTTTTAATATTACTCCTCTTCCCCTCCCCATCCTAATCAGCCCCCTTTTACCCGATTAGTAAAATAATGCCAGAAATCAACTTAGCGCCCTCAAAAACCCCCGAATACTGATTTTGACACGTCTAGAGTCAAAAACAACGACTTTATTAATTTTGTCCGGTTTTTGAGGCCAAATGCTCGTTAGTGAAAAATTAATGTCTTAAAAAAGGACGATACGAAACCATTGTTTCTTTTGTACTGCTTCCTATGATTTTTTTCAGTTATAATATTTTATACATAATTATTATATTTTGAAACGAAATATACAAAATAATAATTATTTATTAGATATGCAAAAGGCAAGACCGAATCTGGAAACATAGCGCCATATCTGTTTGGTTTCATACTGATCCACATTTTTCGTTCGCGGTTTGATATTAATATTATTACATTGCAAGTGTGAAGTGTTATGAATGTTTTTATGACGCCGAATAAATGCTCTGTACCTGGTTGTCTAGAAAATTATGAACGTCGATTAAAACCACAAAAAACGATTCGTCGTGAAAACTTATTTTACAAAAGAGAATTTTATCTGGCAAATATCCCAACAGAACTGTAAAAAGGAAGATAAAGGACCTAACTAGTAAATTTTTCAGTTGTCCTAAATACATATCCAAAACTATAATGCATCGACAAGGCACAGGCAAGAAGCTTAAAGAAATAGGCTACATTTAATTTCAAACATATACAAAAGAAGCAGATATAAAATTTTAACACCTAAAGGGCTTACAAATTATGAAATTTGCGAATGATTTAATAATTTGTTTAAAACATTTAGTTGAGGGAAAGGACGGTTTATCAGTAAAGAAAAAACGCCTCACTCTCTTTAGGATCGAAATTTCTATTGAAATAAATTTCGAATTAGGTAATTTATATGAATAATAAATAAGGGTAGAAATTAATAAGTTAAAACCACTTTTTTTGTATGTTATTAGCCTTGTTAATACAAGTGTTAGTATAAGTTTCAAAGATTTGAATAACGATTATCAAAAGTTCATAAGAATATTCGAAAGCCAACAAATTCATATATTCAACAAAAAGTAGATAAAGATGAATTGTAGTCATGATATCAGGCGATATTACAAATCAGCGTTATGTTCTTATATTGTAGGAGTTGTTGAGTTTATCCTCATTAAAAGTCTAGATTTTTTTACCAAATTTTAGTCGTAGTTTATACAAGCCAAATTTTAGACATTTGTATCTTATAAAGGGTGTTTTTTTATAGAGGTATAGAACTTTTAAATGGAATAAAACAAAGATGAATTTTTTAAATTGAGATGAAATTTACTTTATTCCAAAGATAACCTTCTGGCATTATAATTTAAATATGACTTCTGGCATATGACCGCCACGGCTGGCTCGGACGTAGTCTCATCTGGAGGTCCAATTTTCGATGACTTTTTCCAACATTTGTGGCCGTATATCGGCAATAACGCGGCGAATGTTGTCCTCCAAGTGATCAATCGTTTCGGGCTTATCTGCGTAGACTAGCGACTTCACATATCCCCACAGAAAATAGTCTAGCGGCGTTAAGTCGCACGATCTTGGAGGCCAATTCACGGGTCCGAAACGTGAAACTACGCGGTTACCAAACGTTTCCTTCAATAAATCAATTGTGGCACGAGCTGTGTGACATGTTGCGCCGTCTTGTTGAAACCACAGCTCCTGCACACCATGGTTGTTCAATTGATGAACGAAAAAGTCAGTAATCATGGCTCTATAACGGTCACCATTGAGTGTAACGTTCTGACCAGCATCGTTTTTAAAGAAGTACAGACAAATGATTCCACCAGCCCATAAAGCACACCAAACAGTCAGTTTTTCTGGATGTAACGGTGTCTCAACATACACTTGAGGATTATCATCACTCCAAATACGGCAGTTTTGTTTATTGACGTATCCATTCAAACAAAAGTGAGCTTCATCGCTAAACAAAATTCGCTTATGAAAATCGGGATCAACGGCAATCTTGTTTTGGGCCCATTCGCCGAATCTACGCCTTGCTAGGTGATCGTGTGGCTTCAATTCTTGCACGAGTTGGATTTTGTAAGCACGCAAACCAAGATCTTTCCGAAAAATGTTCCATAAAGTGAATGGACACATATCCAATTCCTGTGCACGATAGCGGATAGACTGATTCAGGTCTTCCTCTACGCTACGCTCTACAGCAGCAATGACTTCTTCTGTACGCACTGTATGACGTCTCTGTGGATGCGTATTATCATTTAGAGTAAACGTGGTGCGAAAACGTTCCATAGTTAATCGAATTAATTGCTCTGATGTACGATTATGTTGACCGTAAAATGGACGTAGTGCGCGATACGTATTTCGAACAGAACCATGATTTTCAAAATAAATGTGCACAATTTGGAAGCGTTGTTCAGGCGTCAGTCTATTCATGTTGAAATGCCAAACCAAACTAAACATAAATCACTTGACAGCTGACAAAGTGGCCGCCAGGTAAAAAGTGTTGCCAACTTAAAGTTTTATACCTCTATAAAAAAACACCCTTTACATGACACAATCAGTGTGGCGTAGAAAGGCAAAGTTGTAAATATTTTATTCTAATAGAAATTTTGAAAATATATTTATTTATTTAGTTTTTTGGATATAATGAAGATTCTGTAAATAAAAACACATTCAAATGGTGATTTTGAATAGTTACTCGTGTCTAGAAAGTGAAAATAGGTATTCTCCAGAAAGGGTGTGCTAAATAGTTGAGAGAAAATTTACGAAATTCAACGAGCACATTTATCGATACTGATTTTGTGATTGGAATCGGGTATCAACAATAGAAATAATTTACGATAAGTGTCAAAATTATTACTATAAATTGTGAGATACTTTGCGAAATATTGTACTTTTAAACAGACTATTTTAGTGATAATCTCACGGTCATGGTATTATACGTCCGATTCCGTACTATTACTTTTTCAAACCTCAATGAAATTATCTGGGGTGCCATTAAAGGCAAACTGCGAAAATATAATTAATCATTAGAATTAAGTGTGTCTGTGTTAAGCACTACAAGGACAGTAGTAGATGGAATAAGCCAAAGTGATATATGAATGAGTGTAGATTTTAGCGAATAGAAGAAGAAAATGAATATTGTATATTACCACCCATTAGTCCAACTAATATATATATATATATATATATATATATATATATATATATATATATATATATATATATATATATATATATATATATATATATATATATATATGTATATATGGTAATGGAACAGGTTGCTGACAGTAATCTAGTAGTTGACAACTTCACAAAATAAGGTTAATTTGTTTGTTAGATTTCCTATTTTTCTTTTTTATAACAGCAGATGACATTTACTTTTTAATTAACATACCTTAGATTTTCTTACCTCGCATGAGTTTCGTATGGTGTCTTTTATTATTTCGTGAGTCAAGTGCAGTGAATAAATTAAACGTTTTTTAGAGGAAAAAGATAAGATACTTATTTTTATATATTGAATTGGATATGTAATTTTGCTAGTTTTATATATACTATACAAAATAAGAGAGCTATCAACACCTTTAGTATCATCTATTGATTCCTAAATTTTTACATATACCAGTAAATGACATGAGAGTCAACTACAGGTGAATTGCACATTTATTGTTTTGACGCAAAATATCTTCTACAAATTGTAACCAAAAGGTCATGTATTATGAAAATGAATCTGAAGATTTTATTTTAACTTGTACCAATAGAAAACAGGGTGTTATGTACTTGATCACGTAAGTGTCAACTAACGTAGTTTAAGATTCACTATGACATAATCAAAGGTAATATGTTGCAATAAGCGGAAGAAGAGTAATCTAAGTGTCTAGGAGTGGCCTAATTAGCAGATTTAAAAAAAAAAAAGCGGCTCGGGTCAGACGAATGGGACCAGAGTCTAATTTAACTAAAGACAAATAAAAAAAAATTGTACTGCGGATATTTAAAATGGCTTAAAGCAGGTTTGCAATTGGTAAATAAGCCTTACTTATCATCATCCAACATCTGACAAAAAAAATTCAATGACAAAATCTCTTTGAAGATGACAGTGCTGGACGAAAATGGTATTCCGTTTTTTTGAGAGAAATCTAGAAGTTGAAACTTTTATCTTACTGCTAAAAATTTAATCATTAGCAGAGTTTTATTGACCAAAGAGAAGTTTCAATAATGATTTGAAGAAGTCAAAACTCATATAATTGAATAAGAACTTGAAGAGATTTTAAGTAGTCTCAAGAGGATTTTTGGTGCACTAAATTGAAAAGGCAATAATGTCTTGATCAAAATAGGAGAAAGAGCTATAGCAAATGCCTTACAGTGCTAATGACTGCGAAAGCTACTGGAAACTTGTCATCACCAATGATATTGTTTCCTTATGAAAGAATTTCTTCGGAAATAAGTAACATTGTGCCAGAATTCTGAGGTATCAAAAGAAGTGAAAGCGGCTGAATGACGAGAAGACGTTTTATAAATATATTGCCAATGCCGATCCGTAATGTCAGTGAGAATAAAGTAAATTCAGATTCGGTTACGAAAAATCTTAAAGAACTTACAAATAAAGAAGGTGACTATGGTCTAGTTTCATTTCTGGGTACAAAGAAGGAACACGAATATGTCTATGTTGACATAATAGCTTGTAATGAAACGGAAACAGCTAATTAGCTATACGAAAATAACATTAGTGTTACTATAATATTTCCAAATCAAAAAAAATTAAAATTTCCTAACGTAACATTAGATGGAGAAAACTTGATGTGGATGGATAGTTGACATACGTAAGTGCCAACCACTAAAACTTTTGGTGGCAACTACAGGTTTAGTTAAAAAAATTAATGTCATCGGCTGGTGAATTTTCAAGCAATTATTTTAACTTCTACCATTTTAATGGGTTTAGATTTTAGTTATTTTTGGTAAGTTTCACACGATGTAGACATTAAACACGATATCTAAACAACATGTGTAAAATTTTAAAAGTCGTTTTATATTTTTTCTTCCTTAAGGTGTCATATACTAATTTAGTTACCATATATATATATATATATATATATATATATATATATATATATATATATATATATATATAACGAAAAGATATTTTAATAGATAAAGGTCAAAAATTAATTTACTCATATCGCATATTTGGAAAACGCATTGAATTTCACTTCTTTGCGTCAAAACATCTAAAAAATTTTAAAATTTTAAAGAGTTCTGTAAAATTATTTAAAAAAAAATACTGAACTAAAATTACCAAGCAAATTTAATTAAAAATAAATTACATAATGCCTCAGAGGTTTATATACATATGTTTTTGAAAAGAAAATCTTTTTGGAATTAGGTGGCTGTTATACTGAATATTATTTTCATATTAAGATAAAAAATTCTCTCTACCTATATTGTTACCAAAATTTAACTTTGTTTAATTCCTCGAAAAATATTCTAAACTGATATCTTTTAGAAGCCTTGTTTTTACCAAATTGGGTCTTGAATTCGCGAGAGCCATTGGCGGAGGTGGGCCATCATATCATACAAATTAAAGGACCGAGAGTTATTAAGACCCATCGGGAAGTAATTTAATGATGGTGAAGGGAAAGTGTAATTTTTTGTTCGCTGAATATTTAATATATTTTGTTCGCTGAATATTTAATATATTTGAATGTGTCTTACAAAGGCCTGTATTTTTTTATGTTGAACAGATATAGAGATATCAGTTACAGGTTATATATATATATATATATATATATATATATATATATATATATATATATATATATATATAATCGAAGGTTTTCGGGCATCCCGTGTATGTGCTAAGTCCCTCTCAGGACTGTAAGGCAGCTGACGTTCGCTCGTAGACGCCATACAGTGAGCTTTGAAAATGGTGAATGGGATTTCACCGAAACGTCAGCTGCCTTACAGTCCTGAGAGGGACTCAGCACATACACGGGATGCCCGAAAACCTTTATACATCACACCCGTGAGAATATCCGACATAACATATATATAAATATATATATATATTTATATATATATATATATATATATATATATATATATATATATATATATATATATCGCATATTCGGAAAAAGTGATGAAAATCAGTGAGTAATATGTAAAGACCGTCTAGCTATCGATTAAAGAAATCGGTGCTAGTTTTAAGTAAATTGTTAAGCTTGTAAGAGTATTTAAAATTTTGTTTACGTTTTAGTATTGACGAGAATTTCTAGTTCCTTCGTGAAAATTGTTTGTCCAAATGTTGTAGCGGATGATCGCAACATTTCATGCTGAATTTACCAGAAAGTATTTACAATGCAGTGATAGAAAATATCATGAAATAAGGTTTTGTATTACAGTTTTTTGTCTATTGCCTACTCTACCTATACTATCTCTATGGACTACATGTAATTACATTTATAATTTCATTCTCTTTAAGTTCCTTTTATATGTCTTTGACCGTGACTTTTTAAAGGATACAAAACTGATTAAGTTTTTCTCCAGTCTCTTAAAAATTGCCGCGTTGGGTGTCCGCGTCCCGGATACCTTTCAAAATATAAGTCAGAGGCTCTCTGCTTGTGTTTATTACACAGTATAACATTTTACCATATTATACCTTCCGAAATTTTGAAATTTTTCCATTTTAAGTTTTTAAACAGATAAATTGCAAGTTGATGAGTTAGTAAGTCTCAAACTGACATGCTTTAGTCGAATAAGCGATTCTTTTATTTATCCATGGTCACATCCTAGTGTTTTAAAAAATAATATACAATATGGTATATTCATCTAACTTAAAAAGTGTTTTTAGCAGTGATCTATGGAAAGGATATAAATATTTATATATTCTTTTTAATCGAGATCAGTTAGAATATTTATTATATTATAGACTATAGGTTAAGAAACTGTGATTAAAAAAAATTAACTAAGTGATTTTATATTACATCAATATAGCTTCGTTAATAGACGTTAAAAAGTCTACATTCAATTTATATCGACAATATAAATGCAAAAAAATGATGTAAAAAAAATACAGGGCGGTCCATTTAAAAAATTAAAACTTAAGTAATTAAAAATCTGACTATGCCACTGAATTCTACAGAAAAAAGAACCGTAAGCATGCTTTATTAGTTTTATCGTAGTAGCCATTGGTAAACAAAATATAGAACATTTTAGAAAATTGTAAAATTCGAAAATCTCCCTGTAAATGCGAAAGCGATCACGATAACCGGAATTTGTTCTAGCTATTATAATTTTTTCAAAAAAGAGCTTGGGATTACTTTATCAGGTTTTCGAAATTCTTTACTGTTTTCCAGGTAGTCTATAAAAACATCCAAAATGATCCACCCTGTACGTGAAAGAAAAATAAAGAAAAAATCATTCCGATCTACAGTTACCTCGCGGAAAGCAAACGTACTATACTTTGAAAGCTTATCTTTTTAAGGTTATTTTTATTTGAAGTTAATTTTTTTCGAGCTAAAATATAGCTTTAAATCATTATGTAAATAGACTTGGATTAAAATATAATTTCGATGGATTAAATAGATTTTTCGGTTATTTATAACAAACAAGCATTCTTTATTATGTAATAGTGTGGATAAAAATTCACATGCAGACTAGTAAATTTAGTATTTTACAACTGCAAATTTGTACTTATTTTCTAAAACAAACCAAAAGTTTGCTGTACAGCCCTGTAAATTTAGTATTTTACAACTGCAAATTTGTACTTATTTTCTAAAACAAACCAAAAGTTTGCTGTACAGCCCTGTATATATTTTTAGACCAATTTAAAATATGTTAATACCAGTGCTGACTACCAACTTTCACCGCCTTCCTCTGCCATGTGAAATTTCGAACATTAAAATAGCAAAAGTACGAAAATTTAGTCGGTTGGCTACATTTGCCATTTAAGTCATTCTCCGCATCTTTGAAAGCGTTGAAATAAAATTACTGTGCCTAATTACCCTTCAGAAGATTCTTTGCCCTGTATTAAAGATGAGCGCAAAAGTTATTTGGGTAAAAGTTATTTTAACCTATATAAGAAAAAGGTTTCTAACGTAATTAGGGTTATTTAAGAAAAGAATACATGTACTAAAAAAATATGTTTGAATCATGCTAATATTCATTGTGAAAAGAAAATCAAATAAAATATATAAATGTCTTCTTAGGTAAGTTATTACCTAATGGAAGAACTTGTCAATTTTATTTTTGAGTAAGGATTTTTTATTTCAATCACCCCGCTTGGATAGATTAGAATTAGATAGAATGTCATTTCAGATTTTAAAGTTAATATTGGGCATATGAGACTGTGCCTACAATTATCACATTAAACCATTCCAGTTATGTTAGTAAACATGGATTCGCTCAGTTAAGTAAGTTTATAGTTTTTTTAACTAAGAATTTATATGGTCGCTGCTCTTTCTCCCTTCCAGCGCTTTCACCCTCTCTGCCTGAGAACCCATTGAGAAAGTTTATACGTGAACCGGGTTTGGGAGACCTCTTTTTAAGAAAAAAACTAGAAAGGTGCCTGATCTAAGAGGGTCTGGATACTTCCATCATGCAAGCAAAATTGTTGTGTGATCTACTATAACAAAAAGTCACTTGTCACATGTAAGACAGGCATTTACATTTCAGACCGATTTTTTGCTTGAAATGTCGAATGCAGCGGTAACCGTGCGTCATAGGTATATCCATTCACTCTTACTGCATGAAGGAACAATTTGTGAGGCCAGTTTGTGAGGAGTAAATCATCCCGCTCTCCGCACAATACTTTAGCACTTTAGCACGTACCCCGCACCAAGCGTTCCCCCCTTATACCAGATATTCAGCCCGGACCCTTGTCTTCATCCTCAAATGACCCAACTACGTTTTTTTCTTGCTGTTTGCTAGAGCGCACCGGCTACCTATTGATAGTTTTGCGACCAAAACGGAAGTCGAGGTTTATTAGTTATTTTTACAAACAAAAACCCTCTTTTTCTTTAGATAATAGTATAGGTTATTTTACAATTGAAAATGTAAGAAAATAAAACGTTCCTGAGTAATTTTTTCTTTAAACGAAATATGAGTTAACCTACAGCAATTTCTACATCTTCCCCCATCATGACACAATCTGCACACTCCTTTCAGTTAGCTAACCAATCAGGCAAAAAAACCTCTTTTTTAACGTATATCATACTAATTGGTAATAAAGCTTCTGTTATCTTTAAATAAAAACACAAAACTGCCAGACAGTTTAAGATAAAAAAAAATTTCGATCCATGCTATTTTAACAACAACTAACGATCTTTGTAAACTGTAAGTTCAGGAGACATGCCCCATTATGCATTATTAATTTGTAATGCTATTTAAGAGCCATGTTCAAGAATTTTTTCTGTTAAACTTTAATCTACAGAATAGTACCTGTATTGGCCCCTAACAGAATCTCCATTCCGAGTTTCAAATTGATTTTTTGAATCTCCTGTATGGGAATCATGAACGGTGTAAGCGAATCCATATATAGGATGGTGGTCAAATGGTTCTACACGTGTTTGGACTACAGGAACTGATGATACAACCTATGAGAACAAAAAAAATATTGGAAAATAAGATGGCTAGTGTCCATTTGAAGCTGCAAACTTTATTACTTACTTATCTTTCTATAAGCTTTATTTAATTTTAGTGTTATACAGGATTAACTCTAATTCTATTTTATGGATTTTTTGGATACACAATTAAATTAAAATGCTAAATAAAAGAATGAGAGATGTTTGACCTCTCAATATTTTATTTTAGGAAATAATACTGATTTCTAAAGTTAGGGCTTCTCAGTTCGAGAGATTATAAAACAAAAACTATAGGTTTCTAAAAGATAATTTCAACTTATATTGGTAAACTTGCTTATTCCTGACAACATTATAAATTTAAGTGATTTTAGAGTTGCCTTTTTTTAACATCTCATAGAAATATACTCTTTCTAGGCTTTGTTTGCCATTGCCAAAAATTTGTTGCTGTCTAATAATACTACAAGCTTTTTATTTTTTGTAGGTTTTTAAATGACTTACTGTTGGATTTGAAGGGTGATAAGATAGCAAGGCACATTGCTGAAAATAATTAAAACCCGGGCCAAAATCTCTGAGCATTATTCTTTACAGATTTTTTCGAATGCTAGTGCTCTCACTTCATTATCAATGTGAGGTTTGGTTAAACCAGGTCAATAAAATAAATAAGAGGATCAATTTTGCTATATTTGTCGACGTTTCGACTTTTATGAGATCATCCTTAGCTAGATCCCATACAGACAAAACTACTTCTAGAACACACCATGTAAGACAATTATATCAAGTCGTACTAATATCTGACAATCAACATCAATCAAGAAATTATTGAGATATAGCTGCAAAAATAGACTTTCTATGTTGTGCCGAATGGAAAAAGGAATAGGTGGAGAGCCCAGAGGAATGGCCCACTTTAAAGAAGTGTACTAGCCCCTTCTGTTTTTAATATATACATATAAAGGGTGTTTTTTATAGAGGTATAGAACTTTTAAATGGAATAAAACAAAGATGAATTTTTTAAATTGATATGAAATTTACTTTATTCGAAAGATAACCTTCTGGCATTATAATTTAAATATGACTTCTGGCATATGACCGCCACGGCTGGCTCGGACGTAGTCTAATTTGGAGGTCCAATTTTCGATGACTTTTTCCAACATTTGTGGCCGTATATCGGCAATAACGCGGCGAATGTTGTCCTCCAAGTGATCAATCGTTTCGGGCTTATCGGCGTAGACTAGCGACTTCACATGTCCCCACAGAAAATAGTCTAGCGGCGTTAAGTCGCACGATCTTGGAGGCCAATTCACGGGTCCGAAACGTGAAACTATGCGGTTACCAAACATTTCTTTCAATAAATCAATTGTGGCAAGAGCTGTGTGACATGTTGCGCCGTCTTGTTGAAACCACAGCTCCTGCACATCATGGTTGTTCAATTGATGAACGAAAAAGTCAGTAATCATGGCTCTATAGCGGTCATCATTGACTGTAACGTTCTGACCAGCATCGTTTTTAAAGAAGTACAGACCAATGATTCCACCAGCCCATAAAGCACACCAAACAATCAGTTTTTCTGGATGTAACGGTGTCTCAACATACACTTGAGGATTATCATCACTCCAAATACGGCAGTTTTGTTTATTGACGTATCCATTCAAACAAAAGTGAGCTTCATCGCTAAACAAAATTCGCTTATGAAAATCGGGATCAACGGCAATCTTGTTTTGGGCCCATTCACCGAATCTACGCCTTGCTAGGTGATCGTATGGCTTCAATTCTTGAACGAGTTGGATTTTGTAAGCACGCAAACCAAGATCTTTCCGCAAAATCTTCCATAAAGTGAATGAACACATGTTCAATTCCTGTGCACGATAGCGGATAGACTGATTCGGGTCTTCCTCTACGCTACGCTCTACAGCAGCAATGACTTCTTCTGTATGCACTGTACGACATCTCTATGGATGCGTATTATCATTTAGAATAAACGTGGTGCGAAAAGGTTCCATAGTTAATCGAATTAATTGCTCTGATGGACGATTATGTTGACCGTAAAATGGACGTAGTGTGCGATACGTATTTCGAACAGAACCATGATTTTCAAAATAAATTTGCACAATTTGGAAGCGTTGTTCAGGCGTCAGTCTATTCATGTTGAAATGCCAAACCAAAGTAAACATAAATCACTTGACAGCTGACAAAATGGCCGCTAGTTAAAAAAGTGTTGCCAACTTAACGTTCTGTAAAATTTTTCCATAAAATATGCAGTGAAGAAGATTTGGTGAATAATGTTTTCTTAATAGGATTCAGTTTGGGATGTTCAAGTAGATTCTATTCTATATGGATAAGATTATTGTTGGTCTTGTTAAAACCTGTTTATACGTCTTGGTTATGGAGTAATTTGATGCTAGGTGATTAGGGACATTTTGAGTGTCAGCATTAACCTCTGGATAACTCGGAACCCAATTAGAGTCTATTAATGTAGGCTGATTCAAAAAGAATTTTTATTTCCTGAATTATAGGATGTCGGGGGATCTGAAAGGAATTACTTTTTTAAGTAGAGTTTAGAAAGTCAATAATGTCAATTGGATAATTTGTGGTTACGCAGAATTTGATGGCTTTAAGTTTAGCTAAAAGTTCAGCAGACAGTATTGTGAAGTATTCGTTTAAGGTGAACGTTCAACTCCAATCTTTAGCATAGGAAAATGCACCTACCAAGTTACCTTTTTTCGAACCATCTGTGAATACTAATTAATAGTTATGTTTTTTAAATTCAATAATGCCAAAGTTCTAGGAAAAATTAAAGATTGATTGGTATTAAAAGTGGGTGAAAGGAAGATATTTAATCGATTTGTGATTTTTTCTAATCGATTATATAAATAAATGGAATACATTTACCTGTTCAGCCACATGCCCAACTGCTATAGCAGGGGATGGTATTGTAGCCTGTCCTGCGCTTGCTGTACCACTTATACCTGGTAGAGCTTGTGGAAGTCCTTGAATATTAGAATAACCAAAATTTAACACTCCAGTAGAACTAACTAGTACCATGGTGGTAGCCAACAAGAAATTAATCTGAAACAAAAGTATCTGGGTTAATTTTAAAGACTTTTCTAGTTCATCTTTTGCTTTGCAGAAAGTATACAGCGCATTAAATATTATTTATCTAGTGAATTAAATAAATTTATTTAATTTCGAAAAATTTCTGTATAGCAACAAATGAAAATTGAAATGAGAATCGGGAAAAAAAAAACAAATATTTTTAAATTATCCCTTTCAAAAATTATCATAATCTTACTGCGGTCAAATGTTATATTTTGTAATCTTCGTTTGGTGAAAGCCGTAAATATTATCTAAAATTGACCACTTTCAAAAATAATTTGCATATCAGAAGAAAAAATGTAAAAATATATTGAATATTTTTAACTCAATCGTTTTTTATTTTCAAAGGAAACTAAAGAATTAAATTAAATTGTTATTTAATTTCATTCTCTTCACATTGCGGTGAATAAAATATTCAGTTACATTTAGGTATAGGACATGTAGTAGAAAAAAGGTTCAGAATGTTGCAGCAAGTCTAAAAGTGTACATAAAATTGGAGTCCCGTTTTAAAAATCAGAGTTGATTGCTTACGGCACAGCTTCTTTCGAGTAACCCAGTATAATTTAATATTGTCTTAAATGTGGTTGTCGGACTAGCATTGTCTTTATTTGTTTATTGTTACGACATTTCTATTAGGTTGTGTCTCTAATCGTTATCAAGTATAAACTGGATATTTTGTCTTGAGGCTGTGAGCTTATATAGGGAATGTGTCTATTGAAGCGCAAAGTTTCGCTTCACTGTACACACTTCAATGATTTGATGGTACAAAGTAGTGGTTGCCAAAGACTAGGTATCTCAACACTAGGTTTTCGGAAGATTCCATTATTATTTAAATGTAAGCTGCTTCTATAAATTTTTTTCATGTTGAGTTCTATATATATTGCAGTACCTTCAGACCATTTTATTTGGTGTTGTTTATCCCAGGTGTGTTCTGCAATACCTGACCTCGACGTTTCCCCTTTTTGTATATGAGTTTTATGTTCCTTAATTTTAAGTTCTAGTGGTCGCTTGGTTTCTTCAATATACATTTCACCACACTCACATGAAACTTTGTAAACACATTCTTTCTTATCGGTAGTTTTTAGTTTTGTTTTTGTTAAATGGGCTCTAAGTGTATTTTCTAATATGAAGGCTGTTTTTATATTATAACTGCTGGCAATTCATCTTATTTTCTCCGAGATTCCCTTAATATACGGAATTGTGAACAAAGAATGTGTTTCTTGCTGCCCAGTGGTCGTTGTTGTAAAGATATTTATAACATGGTCAATTAATTTTGAAAGATAACTGTTCTCTTGTAAATCAGATTTAATATTTCCTGTCTCCTTTTCCAATGAATCGGCATTATTGCATATAGATATAGCGCGATTATAGAGGTTGCGCATAATTCCCTTTTTTGTTACAACAGAATGATTAGAACTACGGTTAAGATATTGTCCAGTATGTGTTGGCTTTCTGTATACTGAAGTTTTAAAAGTTTCGTTTGAACGGTTCACCACGACATCTAGGAAGGGCAGTTGATCATTTACTTATTTTTTCATTGTTAACTTATTTGTAGATCGAATGGTGTTTAAATGTTTCAAGAAATCATTAAGTTGTTGATCATTGCCCTTCCATATGATGAAGATATCATTGACATATCTTAACCATACCCCAATGATCAACAACTTAATAATTTCTTGAAATATTTAAACACCATTCGACCTACAATTAAGTTTACCATGGAAAAGGAGCTAAATAATTGTTGCACAAATTGGAAGTAGTATTATTTATCGAAATAATTTCTCATGGTTTCTGTTCTTATAAAGATTTTAAACGTACATGCTATTGAAATCTGCTTCGTTTTTCTGTTCATACCCCAATATACTCCATTATATCTCTTCCATCAGTCTTGATAATATATAATATAATAATCCGTTTGTTTACATAGCAAAAACTAGATCTGACTCAACCGATTGGATAAAATGTTGTTTGAACTCAAGTCTGGGTACAACATAATTTTTGCAAATCTTGTTTTCAATTATCTCAACTTACACCTATAAAGAGTGCCCTTTTGGAAAAATTTAGATAAGCAGTACATGAAGTACCTACAATGCTAATCATAGAATGTGTTTATTTCAATATTTTAATTTTTAAAATACTAATAGCTTGATTCATAAAAAAGCTTTAAGTTTTAAACTAGATCTAGTTGCTATGCAAGCTAGATATTCTCTTAGTCAACCGATAAACCTTTATATGGAAAAATAAAGAATAGAAACCTAGAAATGAAGCCTTTTAATGAGCAAGAGGGATCTTTGTCTCCCCAAAAGTAAACAAAACTTTTCAATTTTCCTTATTAGGTAATAAAAGTGCACGATTTTTTCTTGTATTCTGACATTTCAGAAACTGGTTGACGTATTGTTACATTTGCTAATTTAAACACTTTATGGTCAACTTTTCTAAGTAAAATCATGTTGGTGAATTGGTTGTCCAGAAACTGACGTATTGGATTTACCTTTCATTAACTTCAACTCAGTTCAACTTTCTTTTCCAATAAGATAAAATTTACACTCAATACAAGTCTCAAAAACATACAGACATATCACATGTTTTTACACCTTTAACTTGCTTTCAATTTGTTGAGTGGGAAACAAATAACAATACAGACGCAGTCATTGTCGGCGCTAGAGGGCTAATCTATATCTAGGAATTAATTTTACGAAAAAATAATCAAGTTTGGTTTAAAAATATCTGATTGTTCAAAGTTTCAAATATAATATATTATAAAATTTTCCAATGGTAATTTAGCAGTAATTTATCCCAAATAAATTCAATTACAAGAAGCTCCTAGCAGCACGGAAGAATAAAATTTAAAGCTCTTTTACGACCTTAAGCCATAAAATATTATTCTGGAGGGCGGCGTAAGTGCGAGTAGTCCGTCTTACAATATCCTTTATGTTTCTTTTAACAAGGTTAAGAACAAGGGGAGATAAATCTGCCCTTTGGCTGTTTTCTGCTTTTGTATTGTATTTTTTGCTTTATTTGTTGTGCTTTTCCTCCAAACATTTATTAATGGCTGTATAAAAATGATTTATCAAGGTTTTCAGACGGGTCAATAATGGATGTTCACATCTTGGGTCATAGGTAATTGTTTGTTTTAATTGCGTTTGGACTCATATTATCAAGTTTTAATAAAATTGGAGAATCTATATGTGCAAAATTTGAAATATCGATATTTAGACCAGCTGAAATAATATGTTTAAAGCTCTCAAAATGAAGTAAATTATTGATTTTTTCATAATATTCCCGAATATATAAAAACAGGACAGTTAGGTGAAGCCCTCTGAAAACAAGCGGTCAAAATATTTTCACGTCAGCTTCAGGCAAAAATTTCGAATACAAGAATTGAGATTTTGATGATTATCGGAGACACACAAAAGAATTATATGAGGGAAAGTCTTACCAAGGGGCCTATAATTAGAAAGATCTATCTTCAGAATAGTTCAAGGTTCGACTTTTGGGGTTTCATTGAAAAAATATATTTATATGAAGTACTCTACTTTGATGAAGACCGCTTACTTATCGAGCTTTTGAACGATGCCTTATATAAATCTATTCAAGAAATATTTTATTGTACCGAAAACATTTTAAAAGGAACAATTTATGCATGTTAATTAAATTTAATATATCTAATTGGTGAATAGTCATTTGTTGTTATTTTGTATTAGTATTATTTATACATTATTTTGTCGTCTTCTTCTAATTGTTGTTATAAATTATGCATAAAATAATGTCGGTTCATTGCTGGCAGTTTGTGAGTTTCGAAAATTTATTTGGTCTATTTTGATACTTATTTTGGTTAACAATTCGATAGCTCTACTAGTTGAAATCGATTGACGGAATTTAAAACACCAAATTTTTTATATTTGTTTTATTATGATAATCTGACTTTTATTTAATCTTTATACGAGTATCCTCAACAATATAAAAACATACCATATTCTTGAGAACACCGACATTCAGTTGAATGATGGTATAGTAGAGTAAAATTAAAATAACCAATAGGTAGACTTGGCTTCACGCCAGTCGAATAAAAGTTTACCAACAATTTTTATCAGAAAACAGTACAGTGTTGTAGCGAAAGTCAGGGCTACAGATTTGGATTTTATGTGGTGATAATATCATGAATTTAATACCTATCACTTTACATTTCACACTTAGAAACGGGGAGGAAAAAAATATATGCTGACTTCAATAATCTCAATTCTGTATAATCATTTACAGTACTTTCTCCCTTTTTACGTCCCCTAAAGTCCCTCAAAACCGATTATGATATAATTTAAGAAATGTAAAATTTTGAGCATACTATATTTTATCAGCTATATTGAAGGAAAATGTTTTAACATTGCCATATTGGAGTCACCATGTAAAATTCCTAAACCCGTTATATACGCGCATATTTTAGAGGATATCGGAAAATGGAAAATTTTTAATTTAGCATATTAAATTTATAAAAATTACGTTTAGAATCGTAATCTACGACCCCGAAAATTCGCTAATACTCATTTTGGAAAGTTTTAAACTTTTAGTGGACTATGTTGAATCCACCATATTGATTTTTTTAAAATAATTTTAAATTAATTACAAAAATAAATAATTTTCGATTAGTTATCGACCACCCCGAAAGTCCCAATTACCTTTTAAATCGATTTACATTTTTTTGTCCTCCATATCATAAGCGCAATGATATAGTACCTTGATTTTTTAAATCGTGACTTCCATATTTTGTACATGTTTAGACTCCCTGCAAAATCCTGAACATTTTTTTCTGTTACAGGTCCTATACGTAAATGTAATTGTTTTCGATTTACCGACAGTTGAAACTCAAAATGACATACAATAATTATTTAACAGCATAACGAATTCAAGAACCTGTTTCTCGCTTTCCATCAAGATTGAGCAGAAATTTCTTCGGCTTGATCACCAACTAGTAATGACAAAAAAATAGAAGCATTATTAAGGGTCCAAAATAATCACCATATCAACTGTAAGAAGATAGCTACAAATTTCCATATGGCTAAAACAACGATATTAAATATATTGCATACTAATAAGTACCCTCTTTTCAAAATGCAAGTCGTATAAGAACTTCTTGGAGACGATTATGACAATCGCCTTCAATTTTGTGAACTGTTACAACAAATATGTTGTAGAGATCCAATTTTTATAAAAAAGATTATTTTTTCAAACAAATTCACATTTTTCTCAAATGGTGATGTCACCACACAAAATTATCAAATTGGATGAAAGAGGGATATAGACAAAAAGTAAATGTGTGGGCTGGAATCGTTGGTAATATCGTTATAGAACCGATCATTGTTGATGTAAATTTAATTGGTTAAAGATATTTACAGTTTTTACAAGAAAATCTTATTCCTGCTGTTTCTTGAAGAATAGAGTCGAGATTTACCTTATAAAAATATACGTAACAGAAGTTGACATCTTTCCTAATAGTGCAAGAGGATCTATTGAGTGGTCTTACCTTAAAAACTTTTTTCAAACGATTTCTTTATTTTTGTATTTTTCACCCACCTTCATTGACTTATTGTCGCACTTGTCAATTTAAGCCCTGTACTATCTATCAACTTGGAAGTTAGGTCAAATCAGTGAATTTGGTGGTTATTTTGGAAGTGGGCGTTTTCTATAATTTTTGCAAACACATATAATGTAAGTAAATATAGCAGTAAAAACAGGAAAATGATAAATTAAGCATTGATAAGAAACCTTTAAAGTAAGTTCATTTGATTTAGTTTCGCAACGTACGCCTCAAAACACATACATTTTGAAAATAATCATACATTAAACATTTTTAGAATTGTATCATATTTTTATGTTCTAAAAAGTCATTTAAGATAGTATTAGTTGACCAGTGGGATTTCTTGTTTAATTTTTTATTTTTATTGTAGTTCTGATCACACTTAAATGTAATATTTAGCTTAAATAATATAACTATCTTTCTTTATCTTCGTTGTAAAGTTTGCATTGTGCTTTGACTCAACAAGAAATTTAGACGATCAATAGCTGACCTCTAAATAAAAGACATAAATTATTACATTGTAAAAATTTACAGTTTTTGTATTTTAACTTGTTTTTTTTTTTTAAATTTAAAACCTGTGTTCTGCTCTTCCTTCAACAAATGTTTATTTTTCTGTTTTTTACATGTTAAGATATAAATCTCTAAAAACCATTACTTTGGACCGCTACAGTTTAAAAATAAATATTGAAATAAATAAAAAACAAAATTGTTTACCAAAAAGTTAAAAGTTGCTATATAACTGAATGAAGGACTAAGTATTTTATTGTTTTATATTGTATGCAGTTAGAGAATCGAACTGAAACTCAAAACGAAGTGTTTAAATAAGTATAACATTTATAATAGTTGTCCAGTGCTAAACAAACATTTTTTCATTTTTTTTTACTCATTCATTCCATTTACTAGTCTCGTTAAATAAGTTTTTTAGCAGGATTTTTAAAGCTAGTCTCTCTAGTCACATATACGTCAAACTTCACAAACCTCTTTTTCTCTAAATATTCGGCATAAGTACGAATAATCTGTCTTACAACATCCTTTATGTTTCTTTTAACAAGGTTAGGAACAAGGGAGATAAATCTACCCTTTGGCTGTTTCCTGCTTTTGTATTGTATTTTTGCTGTGCTTGTTGTGTTGTTTCTGAAAACATTAATTAATGGTAGTATAAAAATGATTTATCCAGGTTATCAGACACTGCCAGATACATAAAAAGTTTTATACAAGGCGGTGATGTCATTTTTTCCACTCAGTCATTATGACAAAACATTTTTATAGGTTTTATGTATAGTACCTGATAATAGGACCTATAGACCTTTAAAAATACAGTTTCTTGTTGCCCTCATTTAAATAGCGTGATTTCCAGAATAAGAATAGTTTCATCATCTGTGGGAGCGCAATTTAGTTATTGCTACTGTTGTATATATGCATTATTTGCAGAATACTTATATGCGGTTTTACACTACGACCCATCGTATCCATATTTAAAAAGAATCATTTTTGGTCCCATTTTTTTTTCTCACTTCAAACAGAATTTTAGGTTAGTTAAAAATATACACTTAGTGCAGAAGTTGATCCAATATTTATGAAATTTCATAAACAAAATAGAACAATTTTCGAAACAGTAACTTCAAACTGAAGTCAAAATTTAATTAACTGTGAAAATTTATTTACATAATAATACCATATATTTAATAATTTATGTTATGAAGTAATTAATACCAAATACTGTGACATTAATGGCATAACGGGATAAATTGAAATTACCACTTTAATACATTAATTACTCCGATACTATTTGTTTTCATTACCGTATTTCGTATCAAACGGTTTTGGAAAAGTTTTTTATTCCATATTTTTTTACCAATCCAATAATTATTTTGTTTCAAAAATCTAACTTTAACTGATACTGATACGTCTGGTTTCAATTCATTTTATTGTGTCCTTATTTTTAATAAATAAGTAAGATATTGAGAAAATAATACCTAAATAAAACGGTAAAGCTGAAAACAAGGTGGTTAAAAACTTAATATAAATGCAACAACTAATTTGATCACGCAATTAAATATAGTACAGGTCATAATGCCATACGATAAATGGTGTTGCTAAGATGTTTGTTACCATAGGTTACTAGTACCAAAATACGTTGTTTATATATTATTCACTTCTACTAAATTATTTTTAAGTTCCACAAAGCGTTTTGGGAAAAATTCTAAAAATCTATTATTTTGAGTGTTTTGTATTTTATTCCTAGGACTATACAAAATTAAATATTTGTATCCGTATATATATATATATATATATATATATATATATATATATATATATATATATATATATATATATATATATATATATATATAAACGTCCGATTTTATACACAAAGTCAAAATAAAGGTTTTCTGTATATTCTCTCTCTTTTTCTTTGTCAACCTCTGTCCATCCATTCCTGGATGTAGGTCTCTCTCAGTTGTTTCCATCTTTCTCTATTCTTCGCCAATCTCATCCAATGTTTGTCCGCCACTGTCCTTATGTCGTCTACCCATCTTTTTTGAGGTCTTCTCGGGCTTCTTGTTATCTCCCTCGGTCTCCATTCCAGGATTCTTCGTGTCCAGCTGTTGTCCTCATATCGGGCTATGTGACCAGCCCGTCGCCACTTCATTTTTGCAACCTTCTTCACGATGTCTTTGACTTTCGTTCTGCATCTTATCTCGGTGTTTCTAATCCTGTCTCTTAATGATATTCCAAGCATGTTTCTTTCCATCGCTCTTTGAACTGTTTCTAATTTTTTAGCGGACTTTTTGGTGAGGGACATGGTCTCTAATCCATACGTACACACCGGTAATATGCATGTGTCGTATACTCTTCTTTTTAGATTTATGGGATTTGAATTATTTTTCAGGATGTATGCAAGTTTACCGAAAGCGGCCCATGTCAGCTGTGTTCTTCTTTTTATTTCAGCATCCTGGTTGATTTCCCTAGTCTGATGTCATGACCCAAGTATACATAGTGTTCGATATTTTCTATCCTCTGGTTCTGTATGGTTATGTTTGCCTATTCGTGGCTCATTATTTTTGTTTTTGTTGTAGTTCATTTTAAGGCCTACAAATGCGGATACATCATTTAGCTATTGTAACATTTCGTTCAATTCTTGGAGTTTACTTGCTATTAAGATTATCTGATCAGCAAATCTGAGATAGTTCAAGTATATTCCGTCGATGTTTATACCTTTGATGTCCCATTTAAGTTCCTTAAAAATGTCCTCTAGGACTAGGGTGAACAGTTTTGGCGAGATAGTGTCCCCTTGTCTCACTCCCCTTTGTAGTTTTATGGGGTTCGTTTTCGTTTTGTCGTCTATTTTTATTTGAATGATTGCATTTTCGTATATGTTCTTTATGATGTTTATGTATTTTGAATCGATTCTTGTGTTTTCTAAGGATTGTAATACTGCCCATATTTCGACGGAGTCGAATGCCTTCTGGAAATCTACAAAAGCCATACGGGGCGGTACGTTATATTCGGTGCACTTCTCAATTAATATTCTTGTGGTGTGTAGGTGATCTGAGGTGCTAAAGTGTTTTCTGAATTCAGTTTGTTCAACAGGTTGGTAAAAATCGAGTTTGTTTGTTATGCAGTTGGTTACGATCTTGGTTAACAACTTGTAGGTGTGTGATAGTAGGGATATTGGTCGGTAGTTTTCAATATTTGTATTGTCCCCTTTTTTGAATATTAAGATTACTTCGGAGTTATACCAATCCTATGGAATTTTTCCTTCTTCAATTATTTTATTAAATAGAATCTTCAATATTTGTTCTATTTTTCTGCCGCCAATTTTTTGTCTTCTCCTGCACATTTATTATTCTTTAGTTTATTTAGTGCCATTCTTATCTGAGTTTGTTACTTCTGGAATTTCCTCTGAGCCTATGTTGAGTATGGTTTGTAGAATTCTTCTATGGCTCTACTTATTTCCTTTTCGTCCTGGACGGTCACGTTTTTCGCGTTTTCTATTTTTATTATTCTTTTTTTGCCTCTTAAGTTTTTTGTTTTTAGTACTTTCATGTTGTAGTTTTCACTTATTGTGTCTTTTATTAGTTTATTGGTGTAATTTCAATTGTCTTTTCTAATTTCTTTTTTTCACTTCCTTGCTTAGAGTTTTGAAACTGTCTGTTATTCGATCTGTCCTTTCTCGTCTTTCTTTGAGAAGTCTCAAGGTATTTGGTTGTAGTTTGAAAGTCTTTGTTATTTTTGATTTTGAGCAGACTTTTTTAACCGATGTGTTTATGGTTTCTTTTATTTTCGTGGCTAGTTCGTTTATCTGCATTTGCTTTATTGACTCTATTGGTGTTAGTCTTTTTTCTAATTTATTTTGATAGTTGATTTTTTCTTGTGTCACGGTTTCCGTGGTTGGGTAGCGTTCTTGTTTGATGAGCTTGTTGCGTTCTGTTCTCATGTGTATCTTGATCTTCGCTTGTACTAATCTGTGGTCGCTTGCGGTATAAAACTTATTCAGTGTTGTCACGTCGGTACATATGTTTTTTTCTATTAGAGAGAATATAGTCTATTTCATTTTTAGTTGTTTTGTCTGGGCTGATCCAGATCCACTTACGTTGTTTGTTTTTTTTTTATAAAAGGTATTGAGGCAAAATAGGTTTTCGTTGTTCAGGTAGTTGTATAACATCTCCCCTCTCTCGTTCCTATCACCCAGCCCGGAGTGGCCAATATAGTGTGTGTCTCCCTGCTCTTTCTTTCCGATTTTTGCGTTAAAATCTCCTGTAATTATTACGAATTGTGTTTTCTCTTTTCTTCTTGCCGTTACCAAATCTTCATAGAAGGTTTCAGCTTCTTCGTCTTCTGAGTTTCCCGTCGGTGCATATCCGTGTATGATCTGTAGGCTGTATCTGTTGTTTAGAGTTATTAAAATGTATATGACCCTGTTAGACACTGCGCAGTATTTTGTTATTTCGTAGGGAAACCTTTTATTTATCAGAAGTGTTACCCCACCTATATGGCTGTTTTCGTTTGAGTTCTTCTGGAATAGGGTATGACCGGATTTTATGGTCGTGCATTTCTCTCCTGGCAAGCGAGTTTCGCAAAGTCCTAGTATATCCCATTTGACATTGACTAGTTCGTGTTCTAGTTCGTCAAGGTGTTCTTGGGTCCTCATAGTTCGTGTGTATATTCAATGAATGGTAATGATTAATTAGTTTTTAGGTAAATCGTATTTTTTTAAAATTAAATTGGTTAGGTACCCAAAAAATATTTACTTTTAGTGTATTATTTTGAAATGCCTTTAAAATTATAGATAGAAATTTGTTTCTATGAACTTTTTGTCTTAGAAATTATCTCTTGAAGTTTGATCACATAAATTCAAGTCTATGTTTACTGATCTCGGTAGCCGAAAAAAGTCAGTTAAATTATGAATAATTTGTCCAATTCGTTGTTCAATTAAAGGTCATTAAGAAATTTAGAAAATTATGACTACTTCTTAAGATATCCGAAAACAAAACAAAAACAAACTACTTTTCTTTTTAATTTTTCCAACTTTATTTGAAGGGTTAATTTAAAATAAAACTGCACATTTTTCTTATTACTCTTCCTCCTCTTAAAGAAAAAAATCTGTTTTTGAATTCGGCTTTTCAAATGTCTTCGATTAACAATTTTATATTATAAAATGTATATGTATAAATGTATAGAATAGCACTGGACTTTTTATTACATTTACAAACGCTTTTTTTCTTCAATATTAAATGAGGTATCACACAGATTCCTTAAAATCTTACCGAACCTCACCTGCTAGAGAGAGACAGAAATAGCGCTGTCTTCATTTTCCGAACCTGGAACTTCTCTATGGTCTTGGAGTTGTCCGTACTTTTTAGTACGAGAGTAATATTTACAAACAATCGGATGTCCGGACAGCTGAGAATTTTCCTATTTTATTTATAATTATACTAGCGAAAACGTATCTCTTTCTATACTATATATATATATATATATATATATATATATATATATATATATATATATATATATATATATATATGTTTATACGGCTTTCACGGATTCGTCCGTGTGAGATCGGAAACATATATACGCCATCCGGCGGGAGGTCGGCATGCTTCCTTCTGATCTGTCCTTTGCACAGCCAGGTGCATGTCGGTACTCTGATGAGTCTAGTAGAGACGAAATATGTATCTCTACCGTATCACTGTGGCGGGGAGGGTAAGTTTTGACTTTCTTTTCGGTATGGTGGTATAGGTAGGCCATCATCTCGATGGTGGTGGAATAGGATAAATTGCGTTTTATAACAATTTGTTCTAACTGTGCAACCTCTAACACAGAAAGGATAAGATGGAGAGAAGTTTGCATTCACTGTTCGTATTTTACTTCATATATATATATATATATATATATATATATATATATATATAAACTTTGTTAGAGATAAATACAGGTTGACAAAATCTTCTACTAATTGTTTTATTGAACATAATATGTGGAATCCTCTTTTTTATACCAACACGTGCTTCACGTAACCCTTGGAACCCAGAATACTAGTCCATATATATATATATATATATATATATATATATATATATATATATATATATATAACTTTAAATAAAGCCGTCTTAAGAGTTTTCTTCAGATATGGTTCTTTTGTACGTTTATTGTCAGAAATAAGTCTAAGGAATTTTGACGTATCCGCCTATTGAACTACACATCTTTTGGAAAGGGTCAAAAATATCCACTGTAGATGCGAGGGTACTCATCTTTAAGCAGAAAAATAAATCCATATTTAGGAAAAAGAAGTTGATAACAGTCTATGAAATTCTAAACGTGAATGTGTGATCCTGTAGAGGAAAAAAGTAACAATAAGAATGTGCAATTAATTTCAAAATGGCACTGAAAAAAGTAAAAACGAAATAATCGATTTCCGGTTTTATGGTCATCTTAGGATGTAGTAAAGTTCTCAAGGGTAGGAAAATAGTTCCAAATCTGTAAAGTTAACAAGCAGTAAACTTAATTAATATATTAATTCTGAATAATTTTCAACTATGATATAACTATCTTCACTGTGGGTAGCCTATACTTCAATAATTTCGGAATATGTGATACATTATCCCTGTTAGGTAAACATTTTGCTGATACCTATCTAATCGTAATCTTAGGCGTCTTAAATAGTTGAACAGATAGTCCAAAAGTTTGCTTGTTCCTTCGAGCGAATATGTTGGACCACTAAAATTTAATTTAAATTTTAATAAAATTATCCACTAATTTTGAATAACTTGTAAGTAATTCGGATATACCGTAGACTTACAATTAGTTCACTTAAATTTTCAATAAAACGGATGAAAAACAAATCAATTTATTATATGCTTAAATACTGTGCATAGTAAGTCATAACTGTAACATACATAATAATAATTTTTGTATTAAAGTCAAAACTTTATTTCCAAGTCGAGAAAAATATAGTGTAACAAAGAAATAATATTTACTAAATGAAGTTTGTAGAGAAATTTAGAAAAATAAAATAAAATGTATTTATAAAAAATTCTGTGACTAACTGACTGGCTAAAATTAACCTAGGTAAATTTCTTGTAATGAATTCATTGAGTAGCCTTAATGATCCTAGAAGAAAAGCTTTCAGCATATATGAGGCCAGAGGTACAGCGGTATTGAGGCACGGAGTGGACTTCCGGTGACAAATTTGTATCTCCGAAAATTTTCTGCCTCAGTCCTTTGAGTGCTGGGCACACTCGGAGAACATAGTCAAGAGTTTCATCCTCCTTCAGGAACCATCTGCACATGGGATCACCTATGACACTAATCTTATGAAGATGGTCTCTCAGGTAACAATGTCCTCTCAACAATCCCACCACAATTGGCAGCTCTTTCCTTCTTATGGAGAGAAGTTCTAAGCCGAGCGCTGGGTCCAGTTATGTGTCCTTTGGCACATGTCATTTCAGGAGCTCCTCTCCACCATTCGATAAAATTGCTTCTGGCAACAATTTTAATTCATTTTTACCAACGGCAACGGACATGTATAATTGGTTGAGGTCCATACGATTAAATCGCAAACCCCATATTTGCCAGACGGTCCGCTTCCTTATTCCTGTGTATACCCGAGTGGCCCGGGATCCTGATTGTGCAGCCGTTTCTTGTTAGACTGTTCAATACTTTCTTGTACTCGAACATCAGCCACTAAGTTACGAAACTGGACTTCAGTGTCATTATCGCAGTCCTACTGTCTCAGCATATGTGTATTATTCTATTCCTCTTTATGTTTCTCTCACAGAGATTGTCACACCGCAAAATAGTATAAATTTCCGGTGTAAAGTTTGTCGTACTTTGTCCAAGAAAATATAACCCTCTGGCTCCCGTGCTCTCGCCGAACACTCCGGTTCCAACTCTTTCATCTTGTCCAGATCCATCTATAGATCACCAGGATCCATTTCTCGGATTTTGCTCTCTCTCGAAATCCTCTCTAGTTGGCAACAGTATTTCAAGGGTTTCAAGAGTGGCATCATGTTTGAATATGGAGTACTGGACATCTCTCCACCACGCTTTCCCAGACATCTGAGTAGCCGCTCGTTCCAGTTTCAAGATATCTTAGGCAGTTAAGACGATAAGCAGCTTTTAGGGTCTCGTTTTCTATGTATAAGTAGAGAAGAGTAGGTTCACTAGCCCTCAAGAACCTTAGTTGGGGCAGGTCTCCTCGCACTCATTATTCCCACACAAGCTATTCTTTGAAATTCGTCAAGTTGAAGATGGTGTTTGCGCTTTGTTGTACTAGACCATCATACAATAGCGGCGTACGTCATCATGAAGTGTATCACCGTAGTATATATCCAAAATAGCACTCTCGATGCCAGTCCCTATGTACACCCAAAGGCTTGTTTACAAGCCCAGAAAGCAGATATAGCTTTCTTGGTTCGAGCCTCAATATGATCATTCCACCTCAGTCGTAAATTACTCCCAGATATCCAACTGTTCCCCCGTATTGAAGGGTTTTTTCCGTCACTGTAATTGTGGGAAGTCTCCATATTTTCCACTTTTTTATAAAGGTTACCACCTCGACCTTATTCGGATTTATTGTGAGCCCTTCCCTGTGGCACCGTCGCTTCGCGATTCGTAGGGCCCACATCGTTAGTCCCCCTAGGTTCTGGATATCATGATCAAGGCATAAAATGACCAGGTCGTCAGCGTAGGTCTGTGTATACAAACCAGCATATTTGGTTCAACTAGATCTGTATTAACACCTTCTTCTTCTTTAAGTAACATATCAGGTCCCCCTGACGTTGGCAATTACATTGCAAAGTCTTTAACGGTCTTGCGCCAGCTGGAACAGTTCCCCCGCGCTATGTATACCTGTCCACTCACGAATATTCCTCAACCAGGAAGCCTGTCTCCTTCCTACCCCTCTACGCCCCTCTACTTTACCCATCATGATTAGCTTAAGAATTCTATATCGCTCCCCTCTGAATATATGTCCAAGATATGAGATTTTTCTACACTTCACAGTGTTTAATAGTAGACGAGTTGTGTTGACCCTATTGAGTACCATTTCGTTGGACTGCCTAGCTGTCCAAGGTATTCTCAGCATTTGCCGGTGTAACCACATTTCGAGAGCCTCCAACCGATTAATCGTGGCAGCCTTAGCAGTCTCTATTCTACACCTTATCTCTTTATCTCTTTATCTGGGGTTAAATTTTCGGTGATATAACATCCAAAATATTTAATATGAGTCACCCTGTCTTTACTTTTTCCTTCTATTTGTATTGAAGCGTTAAGATGAGGTTGTCTGCTAAAGACCATAAATTTTGTCTTTTTGATATTTATGTTGAGCCCCATTTCTTGACCCTCAGTGTTAACACAGTTTAATAGATGTTGTAGGTCTTGTAGTTTGTCGCTTAGGATAACAGTGTCGTCAGCATATCGCATTGTATTTATATATTCTCCATTGATTTGTACTCCCACTCGTTGTTCTTGAGTAGCTCGTTTAAAGATTTTATCTGAATATATATTAAAAAGCAGTGGAGATAGTATGCAGCCCTGTCTGACACCTCGCAGAATTTTACTTTCTTCTGTGAGTTTTTCATTTAGCCTTACTGTTGGTTTCTGCCGCCAATATAGATTTTTAATAATTCTTACGTCTCTGCTGTCTATCTCTATTAAGGCTTTTATTTTACTTTTTGTCAGCGGGTAACAATATGTTATAGTATTTTTTCCGATTATATCATTATTGGCAGTACAATCGTGTATTCATTTGAATTTTTAAGTCACCAAGTAAGCAAAATTACGAAAAGAGAACCGTTCAAGTTCAAAGGCACCGCTAAAGCTTTCGCATCTGTCAGATCAAATACCCGTGCGAGTTTATGTACTGATAAAATTATGAGAACAACTGTCATTCGTGTCGCGTTGTACCGATGGATGTAGACTAAGATGGAATACTTTGGATATTCTGACAATAAATCTATTAAAGTGTCTAGTGATTGGTACATTTGATGTTGAGAACCTTCTTACCTACTACGTAACTTTGATAGTCAAAGACACGAAACCATTCATCAAGTAATATATTCAATTTGTTAATAAAAATGCTTCTAAACATTAATTTATTAACTAATTATAACCAAAAATTTAATCTTTTGCAGAACTGTTATAAACTGAATTTATTTTAACGATCAACTTTTTGGTTTTTATACCACTAAATGGCATCCATATTATTTAGAACATTCAGGGTATGTTGATTCATTTCATAAAATGCTAAAAGGAATTCTTCAGATTATACGTACGTGAAATATTTTCTGTTAATTCCACCCAAATAACTCCAGTTTTCAAAATTCCAATTTCCATAAATACATTCCCCAAATATCATATAATCGAATAATTCTCCATCAATGGTAAATGCCCTTATAGCGTCATAATATTTAAGCATATTCTACTAACAATATTATTTTTTAGGTAGGCTTTCCAATCATAAATATTGTATGCATTTCCTACAACGGCTAGAATTGTTTCCCAAACAAGCTTACTCATAAATTTTGGCAGATTCGTACCAAAAAGAACGGAGGCTATAATTCTCTCGCGAAGCCTAAGCAAATGAAACTGCGGCGAAACGGAACGAGGTAAAAAAGAAACGAAGTAAATATATTATAACCAGAATGGGAAATAAAAAGAACTTTTAAGGCATTAGTTAGGGATAATTTTACTGGTGTTAAACAAGTCGTTAACCGGCAAACCGACAAAAAACAGGTGATCCTTACTAATAATGCTAATATTGTATTTTAACTGTGGATATTTAAATTTTAACCACAAAGTTAAGATTTTTTTACTTTTTATTTCGCAAATTAAGATTTATTAATTATAATATAAATTAATTACAATGTCAGATATTTATACTTTATGTCAATTTTCTGGAACCGAATTTAATGAATCTATTTTATTTCAAAAAAGTTCTTCATGTCTCCAAAGCAAAATAAGACACATCAAATCTAATGAAAATTTGAGAGTATATGAGGGAGATTCAAAAATTTGAAATTTCGCCTAGATTAAAGTACCCCTATTTTTTTATTTTTTAAGAAATGTTATTTAAAAGTTATATGCAATTATGAAATTTTGTTCGCTTACAAAAAAACAATATTGAAAGGCTTTGTTATAGAAACCTGTATGAAAAGTAGACTGTAACCATATAGTACGTAAATCCTATTTTCTATAGACCTTGTTAGACAAAAGTGTAAATTTTTTGTCAGATTAATCATTTTCAGAAATAGTAGGGCCAGTGAAAATAAAAATTATTTTCACTGGCCCTAAATATTCAATACAGTGATATTGATTATTTTTGTTATGTCTATTGTTAAAAATATCGTCTGTCTCATGAAAACTAAGATATTCTTTTCCATGAATTAAAACTGTTTCAGGTTTTTCCTGTAAAGGTAACTTTCAGCTTCCATTATGACAATACCACCAAATAATTGGCCTCCATTTAATTCCGTTTTTTTTATTTGTTTCCAAGGCTATTTTAACCTTATATATATATATATATATATATATATATATATATATATATATATATATATATATATATATAATTTATTTTTGTATCTTAAACCTTTTGTTAAATATTTTTTTCTAATATTTTCTTGGGTATAGGTTTTTCATTAGAGAAACAAAGGACAATAATTTTCTTTCTGACGTTTCGCTCTACATAGCGAGCTTCTTCAAAAGAGCTTGGTATATTTATTTTACATCTACAAAAATTACAGAATTTTTTATATAATAAACATATATCACAGTAATTACATTTTTATATTTTTAATTTAATTAAAATTAATAAAAACAAAACAGATTTTAAAATAGTCTTAAAGTTTAAAATTTAAAATTTAAAACAATACAAACAGGTTAAAATAGTGAAGATTATAAAATAGTACATACCTTGAAAGTAGTTTTGTGTGTATGTTTAAAAATAAATTCAATTATGATCTTTGGTATGCAATTTGTATAGATAGATTTATTTTTATAAAAAGCAAAAAATAGGAAAAAAGATTATTATTTATTTTTTAATGACGTTCTTTCACCTGTATGAGTGTATATGAAATCGTTCCAAGCATCATTACATTATTTCTCATATTTATTATAGAGTCGCTTCAAGCATGTTTTATTCAAAAATCAAATTATAGTATATTTGACTTAAATTTTTGACATCTTGCTTGTCATTTACAACATTTTTATCTTTTTTTATGTGTATCATTTCTTTGATGACTAATTTATGATAATTTCTGTCAGTATCTAAAATATGGGTGTTTTTAAAATCAAATTCATGCTTAGATGTTTGTTCATGCTTATGTAAAGATGTCGATGCGTTTTTAGTATACTTGTGTCCATTCACTCTATTTTCAATATATTGTGTCGTCATGCCAATGTATTTCTTAGGACAATTTAGGCATGGAATTGCATATATTACGTTTGATCTTTTTTTGGTGGGAACTTTGCTTTTTAACTTCGTATAAAATGACCCAAGTAAATTGTTCGCCTTATGGCATACCGTTATGTTATGTTTATCCAAAATATATTTTATTTTTTCAGACAGTTGGTATATATACGGTAATGCAATGAAAGTGTTTTGTGTTTTGGTATTGTTAATTTTATTTTTTTTGTTTGTGTTATAATGTAAATAGGTTCTTTGTTTAATTATTTTTTTTATGAGTAGTTTAGGAAAATGGTTCATTATTAGGGTCTCTTCCACTTTTTTTAGCACTTCTGGGCGAAATTCGGGTGAAGATAATTTTATAGCTCGATCAACTAAGCCGATTATGACACTATTTTTTTGTTTATTTGGATGTTCGGAGTTAAAATTCAAATACCGGCCCGACCAAGTATCTTTCGTGTACCATTTTGTATGAAGACTATTATCCGTCTTATTTCTGTGTATAGTTAAGTCTAAAAAGTTTATTTTTTGTTCTATTTCAATTTCAGCTGTAAATTTCAGTTTTGGGTGGAAATTATTAAAATATTGTAACAAGCTATCTATTTTGTTTTCGGGTACAGCAGCCAAACAGTCATCTACATAGCGTTTAAAAAAGATTATATTAAAATCCAGTTTTTTCAATACTTCTTCTTCTACATATTCCATAACTATTTGTGCTATTGTTGAGGAGATTGGTGAACCCATAGCACAACCGTCTAATTGTTGGTACAAACTATCTTTGAATTGGAAATAATTATTATTTATTGTAAGTTTTACAGATTCTATAAATTCATTGAGTGTCAATGTTGTGTGTTCTTTTAAATCGTCCCATTTTTCTTCCAAAACTTTGGGAATGATGTCATTGGGTATATTTGTATACAAAGAAACTACATCTAGTGAAACTAATTTATAATTTGTTGGTATTTGTATTGTATCAATGAATTGTTTAAATGTGAAAGAGTCTTTTATATAGTGATTATTTTTTCCTGTGATATTTGTTAGGCAATTTGATAAGTATTTGGACAGGTTATAAAAAGGGGACTGTATGCTTGAGACAATTGGTCTGAGAGGTGTATTTGGTTTGTGTAATTTAGGTAACCCATAAATTTTTGGTGCTATAGCATTATGTATTGTTAATTTTTTACTTTCTTCCTCAGTTATATGTTGATTTTTTAATAGTTTTTTAATTAGTGCGTTATTTTTGTTTGGAACAATTTTGTAGGGTCACTTTTAAGTTTCTTATAAGTGTTAGTATCATCAAGTAGTTCGTTTATTTTTCTATCATAATCAGATGTATTCATAATTACGGTTTTGTTACTTTTATCAGGTTTGAGAATAGTAATTTGAGGGTTATGTTTGATAAATTGTTTTGTTTTATTAATTTGTTTTTGTATTTTAATTTGGAAATTATTAGTTTTGGCTTTATTATGTCTGGTCTTTATTTTGTGGTTTGTAATTACGTTTACTATTTAGATCTAACGTAATATATGCAATTCCATGCCTAAATTGTCCTAAGAAATACATTGGCATGACGATACAATATATTGAAAATAGAGTGAATGGACACAAGTATACTAAAAACGCATCGACATCTTTACATAAGCATGAACAAACATCTAAGCATGAATTTGATTTTAAAAACACCCATATTTTAGATACTGACAGAAATTATCATAAATTAGTCATCAAAGAAATGATACACATAAAAAAAGATAAAAATGTTGTAAATAACAAGCAAGATGTCAAAAATTTAAGTCAAATATACTATAATTTGATTTTTGAATAAAACATGCTTGAAGCGACTCTATAATAAATATGAGAAAGAATGTAATGATGCTTGGAACGATTTCATATACACTCATACAGGTGAAAGAACGTCATTAAAAAATAAATAATAATCTTTTTTCCTATTTTTTGCTTTTTATAAAAATAAATCTATCTATACAAATTGCATACCAAAGATCATAATTGAATTTATTTTTAAACATACACACAAAACTACTTTCAAGGTATGTACTATTTTATAATCTTCACTATTTTAACCTGTTTGTATTGTTTTAAATTTTAAATTTTAAACTTTAAGACTATTTTAAAATCTGTTTTGTTTTTATTAATTTTAATTAAATTAAAAATATAAAAATGTAATTACTGTGATATATGTTTATTATATAAAAAATTCTGTAATTTTTGTAGATGTAAAATAAATATACCAAGCTCTTTTGAAGAAGCTCGCTATGTAGAGCGAAACGTCAGAAAGAAAATTATTGTCCTTTGTTTCTCTAATGAAAAACCTATACCCAAGAAAATATTAGAAATATATATATATATATATATATATATATATATATATATATCGTCTATGGAAAATAGGTTTTGCGTACTATATGGTTACGATCTACTTTTTTATACATGATAATCCAGAATAAACGATTAAATTACATTTTTTTATCAAAAGTGAGCAAAATTTTATAATTGGGTATAAATTTTAAATCGAAGCAATGTTTCTTCTGAAAAATGGGGATACTTTACTCTTGGGGCAATTTAAAATTTTTAACACTCTCTCGTATACTGTAAAACTTTCACCGAATTATTATTTTGTTTAGGGGATAAGGAGAACTTTTTCAAGATAAAATAAATTAATTAAATTCAAAGATAACAATTTTTCCCATATGCTTTTTCGTATCATAGAAACGTTCTTAAGCGTGATCATACAGGGCCAACTTATACTTATTTTAAATAAACATACACTGGTATTTTTTATATCGCTTTAAAATAAAAATAATACATTATATAGTGTTGACTAATGTGATACTGTCTATGATGCCTATTCAAGTTAAACTTAAGTTTTACTACCAATGGCAATTTCTATAGACTGTGTACAGCAATAATGGTTTCATCTAATAAATAGTATACTGTACAATGGTTCCAGAAAAAAGCATTGAAATACTAAGTATTTAAGTGGTAGCTTTGCTACAAAATACAGAGACTGTTTAGGTTCTTAATAATAGAAACAAAGTTATCATGTTAGCACAGAAATAGTGCTAGAAGTTAGTAAAAAACCCACCAAACCTTACTAAGTTGTTCTTGTCATATTTAACAAAAAAAGTAGTTTCTTTAAAGAAAGAAATTTCGTTTTAAGATTGTTTGATTACATCTAAGATTGTATAACTATTTTTAGAATTATAACATTTTCTTAAAATTGACCCCTGTAACACTCTCAAATATATCTATTTTAATCTTAAAACTTGTTTCTTCTTATGTATGTATGAAAAAAATAGTACATAAACTAGCACTTTCTTTATTTTAAAATGTTTTTGACATGCCCTGATAAGGAGTGTAGAGAGTAGCTGTCGTTGAGAAAACTCACACAACAATTATTATCTGTATTATCTGTTGCACCTCACGTTTTTCATTTTAAGTCTTACAATTATTTTCAGAGCTATTAAAAATTCACAATCACAAGCTTTCAGAACAATGGGTGTGAGACGAGAATCTATTTGGTGTTAGGGGAAATTATTTTATACTTTTTATCCGGTTTTAAAATCGTGATATATTAATTTTTTTCATTTAAATAGTTATTTTTTAATTTTAACTCTTTAGTTTAAAATCGATTGCAAAATTTAAACCGAACAGACAGGACAGGCAAAAAGCGAGTTTATATGGCGTTGTCATCCAGTTCTGAGCCCTGTTTAAAATTCCTAGTCTGTAGCTCATCGGGAATTTAGTTTAAAATCGATGGAAAAATTTGAACCGAACAGTCAAACAAACAAACAAGCAGACCAGAAAGTGAGTTTATATTACATAGTCATCCAGTTCTGAGCCATGTTTAAAATTACAAGTCTATAGCTTATTGAGAAGTAAATTTAAAATCGATTGCAAAATTTGTACCAAACAGACAAATAAAACGAACAGGCGGACAAATGCGACTTTGTATTGGATTATCAACCAGTTTTGAGCTATGTTTAAAGTTTCAAGTCTCTAGCTTATTGGCAAATTAGTTTAAAATCGATTGCGAAATTTGTATCAAACAGACAAATAAAACAAACAGGCTGGCAAGAAAGCGAGTTTGTATTGTCGACCAGTTCTGAGCTATGTTTAAAGTTTCAAGTCTCTGGCTCATTGACAAATTAGTTTAAAGTCGATTGCAAAATTTACCAAACAGACAAATAAAACAAACAGGCGGGCAAGAAAGCGAGTTTGTATTGTATTGTCAACCAGTTCTGAGCTATGTTTAAAGTTTCAAGTCTCTGGCTCATTGGCAAATTAGTTTAAAGTCGATTGCAAAATTTGTATCGAACAGACAAATAAAACAAACAGGCGGGCAAGAAAGCGAGTTTGTATTGTATTGTCAACCAGTTCTGAGCTATGTTTAAAGTTTCAAGTCTCTGGCTCATTGGCAAATTAGTTTAAAGTCGATTGCAAAATTTGTATCGAACAGCTAAATAAAACAAACAGGCGCGCAAGAAAGCGAATTTGTATTGTATTGTCAACCAGTTCTGAGCTATGTTTAAAGTTTCAAGTCTCTGCCTCATTGGCAAATTAGTTTAAAGTCGATTGCAAAATTTACCAAACAGACAAATAAAACAAACAGGCGGGCAAGAAAGCGAGTTTGTATTGTATTGTCAACCAGTTCTGAGCTATGTTTAAAGTTTCAAGTCTCTGCCTCATTGGCAAATTAGTTTAAAGTCGGTTGCAAAATTTACCAAACAGACAAATAAAACAAACAGGCGGGCAAGAAAGCGAGTTTGTATTGTATTGTCAACCAGTTCTGAGCTATGTTTAAAGTTTCAAGTCTCTGCCTCATTGGCAAATTAGTTTAAAGTCGGTTGCAAAATTTACCAAACAGACAAATAAAACAAACAGGCGGGCAAGAAAGCGAGTTTGTATTGTATTGTCAACCAGTTCTGAGCTATGTTTAAAGTTTCAAGTCTCTGGCTCATTGGCAAATTAGTTTAAAGTCGATTGCAAAATTTGTATCGAACAGACAAATAAAACAAACAGGCGCGCAAGAAGGCGAATTTGTATTGTATTGTCAACCAGTTCTGAGCTATGTTTAAAGTTTCAAGTCTCTGCCTCATTCGCAAATTAGTTTAAAGTCGATTGCAAAATTTGAACCGAACAGACAAATAAAAAAAATAGACAAGAAAACGAGTTAACAAAAACGTGGTAAAATATAAATAAAGAAGAAATTTCGTCTTAATTATCAAAAAAAAAAACAAAAATGAGTCATAAATTTTAATAATAAATCTAAATCTAGGTGTTGGCCAGGTAACCGATGGATAAAAATAGTAAAGTTGTTTAATTCGTTGGTGCCACTATTAATTTCAAGATATTGGAAATTCATTGCAATATTCTTTAATAAAAATGTGTTAGCAACATTGGTTTAATTGTGAGTCGCTTCATTTTAAGACTACAAAGAATTTTTAAAAATTTATATTAAATTTTAAATTTACTATTTACTGATTGTTATAAAAATTATCAGTGCAGTTTTCAGATATACTAAGCAGAAACTCTTGTAAATCAGATATTCAGTCATCTTAAATCAGTTTGAAATTGAATTCGATCTGACGTAAGGGTATTTAGGGCTGTTAAGAAACCAGCTAGGATGATCAGATGATGCCTTCGATCATATTAGTAGATTTAAATAGCAATAAATTTTTTTAACGTCGTTTATGGTCGGTGGGAGAAGGTCTGAAATATTTTTATTTAATTTTGCTCTCAGTTTTTACTTGTGGCAACTGCTCCGAGTATTTTTAAATGTTACACATTATACCAAATGCGAGGTTTATAATTAATATTAACAAAAGAGGTAAATATTGTTAGATACTATTTACATGTTAAAAATAACATAATAATTTATTACACTAGAACTCATACATTTCTTTATTATCAGTTATTTTATTGTCTAACTGATATACCTACATACATAACAATGTAATTAGAAAAGGATATCATAGAGTTCTGACCATATGTTCATTCTACAGGGAATTTCGTTGGGTGGTACCGATCTTCTTCGCTTATATATATATATATATATATATATATATATATATATATATATATAGTCTAATAAGATTTAGTGGGTTCGTAGCGCGTGAAAATAGCAAGTAGAGAAAAGAAAGTTATATAAATATTCTCTAAATTTATAAAGGTATGGCCTAACTATGGAAGATTATATTATTATAAATATTAAATACGATATTTATACGGTGCTGTTCGCCCAGTACTTCCTTTTTCTTTTTATATTTTTATGTGCTAAGACAGTGCTTTGTCATGGCAAATATTGGGGTGTTGACATGCTCGACTACCATTTCCCCTTGATTTAGGATCCTGAATAAGAACAGTAAAATTGACGCTCAATAAATTTCTCCTATTCATCAATCGAAGTTAGGAAGGCTGAATATCGCGCAGATTTGGCATTACAAAATAAAAGATTTTTAAAAAATATACATTAATTTGGATTTTTTTGTTTAAAAAAGTTAGTTTTTATAACATGTTTTTAGTAATTTATTCAGCAAAATTGTAGATATTTTTCTTACTTAAAGCAGAACTATTTACAAGAACTAAACGTATTCTTAAAAATATTTATATTTCTAGATTGTTAAAACATTGTGTTTGTGATTTTTCTTTCGTTATTTTTAAAAAATATGTATATTTTGACTAAAATTTCATTGAAAATATAATTATTCCCTATATAATTTAATATTTTTCAGCTGATTTTATTTTTTCCAACTGTAGTGTATGAATATGTCTTATCAATTATTCAGCACCTACAAATTTTGTGCCTTTTCTTAAAGATACAAAAGATGGATAAAATTATTAAAGTGTAAGGATATTTGGCAAGAATTATTTTTAAGTTTCATAGCTTATTGTGATTGCCCAGGATATTCAAAGTGATCTCAAAATAATATATTTCCTAAATTCAGTAAATTTTGTTCAAATTGCAATCTATTTATTATTGTTTGCTGAGAAAATAGTCAATTTTAGACTTTTGTGTATAAACATTATTATTATTTTTACAGAGATAAGAAATAAGGAGAATTACAACGTAAAGCAGATTATCGTTTTTTTGACAAGGCGGTGAAGTTGTAAAATAGGTCCGCAGAACTGTTTCAAATATAGAAAAAGAAACATTTTTTATTATTGCCTGTCAGAGATAGACCTAGATAATAAATATAAAAAAATTAAAAACTAGAATATAAGAAAATAGTGCTATGTATCTTAAACCGTTCTAAATCATTCCAGAAAACCATGAAATAAAGAATCACTATTTGAAACCTTTTTGGTCAAAATAGTCCAGTTTATTCGTGAAATAATGGATGTATTATGTTCCAGTTTAAAAATTAAATTAAACTATGTTTCTGGTCAGAAAACTGTTACCGACGTTTTTACAAAGTATTTTATTCCTTTTAATAGATGTATATTATGGCGTCGTTTTTTTAGCTCGTTCCGTTCCGCCGCAGTTTCATTTGCTTGGGCTTCGCGAAAGAATTATGGCCCTCATTCTTTATGGTACGATTGCGCCGAAATTTATGGTAAAGTTAGTTTGGAAGGATAATCCACTGACGTACTTAAAAATATTTATTTTTTATGATCGCAGCAAACTTTTTACCTAGCCGAGTTTGAGTGTGATGAGTACTACAAAATAGTGTATGTACCGTATTAGGCTGAGAAAGGAAGGTTTCACAAATTTTTCAATTCATATCCGCAATTTTCTTGCATGAATGTCTTGGATAAGATAACAGAAAAAGGCTTAATATCTCGTGCTTCAAAAAAAAAGAACTATGTATGTGTCTTTTTTTTTAAACAATAAGTCAAAAATGTATTTTTTTTGATATTATAGAAAAACTACAGAATATAGAGAAAATAATGTATCGTGTGTCTTGAAAAGATCTGTAAAATTACTTTTTGAATGTCAAAAGCCATTCAAAAATAAAAAGTTATTCCAAAGAGAACGTCGAAAATGCTTCTAATTTTTAAACTTTCATTATATATTTTGTGAGCAGAAAAAATATTTTCTGTATATTATACGAATATAAAAATATTTTAATAATTATATTAATAATTTGTTTCAATAATTAAATTTGGAGCCTTTATTTTTTTTTTGTTTAACCATGCTTAAAGTTATTTTTTCAATGAGTCACCTCATATCAAAATGAAGGCTCCATGTTACTTAGAAACCGAGATATTGCAAATCTTTCAAGCGCGTTCCGATTCAAAGGTGCGTTTTCGGTTTTACTCGGCGAGAGTGAGTTCGCCCCACCATGACTCTCCGTCATGCTTTTTCCATGTACTCTCACTCTGGCCAGCTTATAAAGTGTTAATTTTGGCGTTCTTTTTGCAATAACTTTTTGTTTATGAAGCGATTTTAACATTCAAAAAGTTATTTTATAGATTTTTTCAAGACGCACAAAATATCTCTACACTATTTTTCTGTATATTAAGTAGTTTCTTCATAATATCGAAAAAATTAATTTTTCGGCCTAATTGTTTAAAAAAAAAGATGCATAGTTTTTTTTTTTGATGCACGAGATGATAAGCCTTTTCTGTTGCCTTATCCAAGACATTCATGTGAGAAAATTACGGATATCTTTTCTTCTGTTAAGCGATTTGACAGCTTCCTTTCCGGGCTATATGTGTAAATCACATTTAGCATATCTAACTCGACTTAATTCCATTATTCCCTTATTGAATTAATTCCTACTATATATTTTAGTGAATTATTGGGTAAAAATGTTTTCATTTTTTCCGTATATTCAGCTATTATCAAAAGCACTTTATATTGCCCAACTGCCCCGCCTCACAATAAAAAAATAGCTCAGGTATATAAAAAAATGAGATTAATTTATTCCTAAATACCACTTTATTTTATTGATTCTATACATCTTTTTCCATGTTCAGTAGCTACAAATACACGAGTTTGTTTTATTGTACCATAAAGAAATACATTAGGGATATTAATCATATTAATTAATTTAATTAGAATGTGGTAAGTATTCAGTATTACAAAACCAAAACTTTATTTAAATCAGGTATATAGAAATTTTTTTATAATTATTACGGGTAGTTTGATAATAAATCATTATTTTTCATGTATAAATATGATTTAGATATTAGTAGCAAAGTTTAACTTTGACACGCGATAGATTCTATGTATTCTATTTTAAATAAGTAAAATTCTATACAAAACTGATAGAAAAAGGTTATTTGTATATTTCTCAGAAAAAAAAAACGATCTTGTAATTTATACTTCAAGAATTGTCATCTTAGTATAATTTCCGACAAGTCGTAAAATAAAACTAACAAAACCAACCAAAGTAATCTACAGGGTGTCCGGATTACGTTGTTTTGCCGGGTAGTTTCGTTTTTTTCGTCTTTTTTTTTTTTAATTTTGCATAATACGAAGACAGAATTTTTACAGCACTCTTAGTTTCTTAGATACAAAATTTGCCATTTTGAGATAACCCTCGTTTTTCGGTTATCTTTTCAGTTATCGAAAAAATAAATATTACTTTTAATTAATATATACCCAAATAAAGTTTTTCACGTAAAATGCAGTGGCGTCGTTAGTTTCTCTCTAATAAGCCAGGAAACGGAGTGTTAAAAAAACTCAAATACTGCCTGCGATCTGATTGCAGAAATGGGTAGGGAAAGCTAGTAGAAATGACGTCTCATCTCGTGTCACAACAAGTTTTGGTTGGAACATTGTTTTTTTTTAACAAATATGTCGAAAAATGATTTTTCCCCGGTTTTTTGGATTTTACGGAAAATCTAAGGGATTTAGAGAAAAATGTTCCATAGATGAATTGTACGTCTTGAAAATATCTTCATAATGAGTTTTGTCCAAATCGGTCTCTAAACAAAAAAGTTATTGCAAATTAAAGATTAAAAATGGCTTATTTTTCAGTTGTTAATAACTTTCTTAATATTTATTGAATTGTTTTCAACTTTTACCAGAATGTGAGCTTTAAAGTGCTTAAAAAGTGTGAGGGAGTTGGGCGCTGTCGGTCCAATAGTTTTTGTAAAATTGCAATTGTTTATTGGAAAAACGAAAAAAGTGACTATTTTTGATTGACCGTACCGTCCTCTAGGAAACTGCTACAGTGCTCATTCTCTTCGTAAAGACTGAAGCTATCATGTAGTAAAAAAATATATACGTTATTTAACGATAATTATGATTTAATGGATTATTATATAGCTTTTAATACAACCTTATTTTACAACAATAACATTATTCAAGAAATGTTATTTCAATACAATAATAAGAAAATTCAAATTTTAGCACGATATTATTATTTCTAGTTTATACATATGTAATAAAAGCAAAAAATGCGAAATCTTGAAAAATATAAACTAAGGACGCCACTGAATTTTACGTGAAAACCTCATTTGATTTAATATTTATCTTTTCAATAACTAAAAAGATAATCGAAATACGAGGAGTATCCCAAAATGGCAAATTTTCAAAAAAAAAAACCTGTATATGAAAAATTAATAGTGCTGTGAAAACTCTGTCTACTGAATCTTTCATTTCACGCAAAAGTAGCATCGCTTCGCGAAAACCGCATCCAGTAATTTTAAAAATAACAGAGCCACCCAGCAAAAACCACCAAATCCGAAAATCAGTTTTCCCTTATATAGCTGAACCGAGAAACTAACAGTATTCTGTTATGTTTCAAGATTACCTTAAAGTTCTATATAGTCCTATATTTAAAAGAATTTCATCCCAAATACAACTGACTCATGTTTGTTTCCATCCTGTATGTATTTAAATGAAAGTTTCACCTGAGTATTTATTATGAAAATTGTGGTTTAATTAATTTTTAAATTCTAACAACAGAAAATATAAGTACAAAATCGCTATTTTGAAGAAAATGTCATCTAGTAATATTAGAATGGAAATTTTATGTAAACATATATAGTAGCTTCAGGTTTTGTATTTATTTAAGTTATTACTTTGAGAAACTATAGATACATACATGATATATTTAATATTAGAAGAGCCTAAAATAATTTAATTTGTTACTTTTGAAAATTTAATAAGTGATTATTGGTTAATTTTTATATATTGACTAATTATTCAAGTCTAGTTAATTAAAAATGGTTTAAATCTTTATATACTTAATAAAAAATTGATTGCGGTAAATTTTTTGGTAAATATTATTTAGGGAATTGAAAATAAATAAGGTTTGTGTAATTAAATTCCTGTATATCCAGTTTTCGTTTAGCTCTATTTAACGATAATAAGCATAAGCCTTTGAGCTCTGAAGTATATCTCTGAAAAAGTCCTAAATACATATTTGAATACGAACTCCGCACATATTTTCCCTACGGCCTATATTAAATTTGTACTATCCCCTTTATTCCTTCTTATTTGTATTAAATTTCAAAAAATAATTTATGAGGAGAGTAATATCTTGCCATAAGAACGTAATACGCTACGAAAAATTTCGAATATTCAAAATATAATTTAACTTTTTTGTTTATAAATGGAAAAAATTCTTTTACTTAATATTTGTAATAAAAATTTACGTATTTGTTCATCGAAACTTTTAGAACAAAATAAAATTGGGACTTTCTCTACCCTTATAGTCCAAGCCATAAGTTCATATAGTGACGTAAATTCCAAGATGGATGAGACCTACCCAAAGGTGTTGGCAAACCCGATATAAAATGTAACAGCGAAAATAGGTTTGGGGCCAAGCGCGAAAGAGGGGGCGGTCAAAGTTGACCTAAAACAGATTTTTTGAATCTACAAGCCAAGGAACACATTTTGGAAAAAAAGTTTTCAAATAAAAGTTATAGAGATTTAAAAACCTCGAATTTGAGGCTGTATGCGATAATTTTTGTTAATTTGTTGATACAAAATGCCAAAAATTCCTCAAAATCGGCCATTCTTTTCATATCAATTATTTATTGCAAAATTATATTTTTTGCTTTTAAATGGAAGCCCTCGTCTTTTTGAACATAATGATATTTTATAATAGTAAATCAGATAATTTTTTGCTGCGATATTGCTAATTGTGTATCCTAAGACTTAATTTTTTTTGAACGAACATTTTGACCTCCACAAAGGTTTAATCTCTTCATGAAAGTGCAAACTTTCATATCTTGTTAGGGGCAAATAAAAAAATTAATTTTCAACCCCTTAAGTATCGCTTTAAAAAAAGGGTGTTTTTTTTTATAAATTAGAGTTTCTGTTCGCGCGAAAAAACTGAACTTGACCAATTTCGGTGTTTCATTTTTATCTCGGGTAACTCGAAGAATTATAAATATTGTACACCCCCTTTTTTAAAGCGATATTTAAGAGGTTGAAATTTTTTTTTTTCATTTACCGCTAACAAGATATGAAAATTTAGGCATTCACGAAGAGATTAAATCTTTGTGGTGGTCAAAAAGTTCACCCAAAAAAAGTTATTGCAATCAGCATTTTGCGTCTTGGGATAAACAAATAGCAATATCTCAGCAAAAAATTATCCGATTTACTATTATAAAATTTCATTTTGTTCAAAATGACGAGGGCTTCCCTTAAAATTAAAATAGTGCAAAAAAAGTTAATTTTTCAATAAATAATTAATATGCAAAAAAGGGCAAATTTTAAGGGTTTCTTGCAATTTTTGCAATTACAAGTTGACCAAAATGATCACACAGCTCAAATTGTCGGTTTTTAAAATCTCTACAACTTTTACTGAAACTTTGTTTTTCAAAATACGTTCTTTGGCTTGTAAATTCAAAAAAAATGCTTTAGCCAACTTTGATCCCTCACCCTCTTGGCACCAACCTTTATTTTTGCTGTTACATTTTATGTAGGGTTTGTTCTTACATTGTCCCCGACACCCCTCGATAGGTTTCATCCATCTCGGAATTTACGCAAAAAAACAGCACTAATTTTTACTTACGGCCATTAAGCTTCATCCGTCTTAGGAAACATGACTGACCGATATTATTTTAGAAGTTCTGTTTAAAGCATGTTTGTTACATAGCTAGAACTTGGAATTTTATCATCAGAGGGAGGGAGGCAATGTGTATTTGGGATTTCATTTCTAGCTGTTTTTAAAACTATATCTTTGATTTAAATTTAGGTGAACAGTTTGTAAAAAAATAGGCTCCAAATTCCTTCAACTTTTTGAATTTATTTAAACTTGAATAGATTTTTCTTATAACAAACACATTAATACAACAGGTAAAACTTTAGATATAAAAACATGAACGTGAAAATAAACCAGGTTATTTTCTTTAATTTGCTTAGAAACTCAAAAATTTGTGTTTGTAATAGGGTGCCAACTTTAGTTCCAATTTAAATATAGAAAAAACGATATTTGGATCATACATGGTCCAACAGTCCTAAAACATTGTCATATTGTGAAGCCTCCAGTTGTTAATTTTCAATGAATCAGCTTTAAATTTTTTTTTCTGACAGAATAAGCAGTTCAAAGAAGCCTTGACTAATTTTTTCACATTCATATTTTTGATGGGAGATAAAATTTGGTTTAAATATTTTCTTTTTGTTTCAGGTAAGTTACTTTTAAGAGAAAAAAAATAAACCGGATAAGGTAAGTTGTAATACAAGAAAATATACTTTTATGTTCATAAAACACATGAAATATTTATTCTAAATAAATTATATTGTTTAAAAATGACAATTGGATAGTGTGCAGAAAAGAAATAGGACGTTCTTTTTTAAATCAACTAATCATTTTTTGGCTTAAGTTCTTATCCGAGAGAGAAAGTTAAAAAATTGCTTTTAAAAAAAATTATACAATTATAATTAATTCAAAACTTTTCTCATTTTAAGGTACATTTATTATTTTTGATATTTAAACTTTTATGTACATGTTTAACATTAACTGAATTTCTATGAAAAAGATATGGTGAAAAATATTAGATGCTGCTTATTCACCGAAACTCTATACTATCTTGAATATTCATCTATAATGTTTATTAGAGAAAATATAGTAGGTTTTTGATATAAATTTACTTTTCTGAATGAAAAGTATTAAAGCCTAGCTATATTTTTGAATTATTGAGCCATGTATCCGGTGTTTATTTGCATTTTCATTTTAAACTCATCGCCAAAGCCGAATATACTGTTGTTGAACAATAAAATTTACGGCTTTTTAACTTCAACGTATTTAGGTTTTTTCAATAGTTTGGAAATGTTTTTTTTTGTTCAATCGTTTTACTCAGTACCATGAAAAATGTTGTGATAAATAAAATACAGTCTATTTATTGCTTAATGAGTTAATTATAATTTTGGGTGAAGTGATTAAATCATATTCTGATTCATTTTGCGAAACTATAAGTACACAAAAATGAAAGGCCCAACAACATAGAAAGGGCCTTCACAGAGTTTCATCCTTTTGAGATAGGAATATATCTGAGATGAATAAATGTTCCCTTGCAGCAAGTACGAAAGTTTGGATAAGTTTATGGGGAAAATTTTTCATTATATTGTTGCTTGACAGTCAAATATAAATTCTGTAGTTTGAACATTTTAAGATACAGAATTAGTTTATTAAAAATATGCCATTCAGAAAAAATAAGTTTTACACCTCTGAGATAACAGAGGCAGCGAAATTCATAACATGCAATTTTTTATTTGAAAACTTTTTTCACCAATCTTTCACATTTTCTGATTAGTTGAGTAAAGAGAACTACGTATAACTTTGTCACTTTATATTTAAACATTGAAAAATAATTTTGTATGATGAATGTAAAAATTAACTCGAGAATTGAGTCCCAAAGTTGAATTTTTAGGAGACCCTGTAGACGTAGGAAAATTATAGCAGTCTACTCTTGTGTAAAATAAAGATAATTTGAGAAACTTGCTTTCCGCTCGTGTCTCGAACTTGCATCTTTATGAGTAATTACGATCATTTTGTGGTAGTTGAATATCGTACTATCATGGTACTAACATTTTTAGTTCTCTCATTCATAAAACAATCATTTTGTTTCAAAGTTGAGAAAATAGTAAAATAGAAGACAATCACACTCGCTGTTCTCCGAGGAATGGTGTTTCCGAATGAGAAATCAGATCCTAAATTTTGTAAGTAAATTAATGCTTATATCAAAATCAAGATATTTCATTCAGTTTTAAAACCCTATAAGGTGTATAAAGTTTTACTTATGTATCTGGAGCATATAGGGAAGATTCAAATAATATTAATACTTTATAAATTTATTTTCTCCTGACGAAGATATCGTACCCAACAGGTTTACATTTTAAGTTCTAACTTTAAAAGCCCCTTTTATAATTTAAAAAATTTTTTGCAAAATGCATTAGGTATAAGGTTTGTAATTTGATTTTAATACCGATCTTTTAATCTTACGAGTAAACTAGAAGTAGCGAGACTCCTTTCAGATAATGTGTTCAAAAGTTCTTATTATAATGTTAATAATAGGATATCCGATCAAATGGAGAATAGTAGATTTAGAGACTTTGGATTTTTCTTCAAAAAAGGTCCTCTTCATTTATTTCGATAAATTAACATTTTCTAGATAAATCAGTTTTTGAAATAATAATAAAAACAATTAGTACATGCAACAATTAGAGTTTTTTTTACAAATTATTTCATTTTGTTTAGTATATAAACAGAACTTTGCAAATATTTTGAGGACGAGAAGAGTTTAAGCTGAAAATTTTTCAGCTGAATTTTTAATAAATCTATAAACCTTTGATAGATTTGGTCTTGGTTTAAGAGAAACAGGTAAATTAATTTCAGGCAACATAAAAAAAAATATAAATATCACTTCAACAAATGTTCAATATCAGTTTTCCTTTATTTAATACACTTTTATAAATGCATTTTGGCTTCATTACAGTTTTGTTTACAATTTGTCTGAACAGGCAAACCTTTTCGCTGACAAAGTAGTTAAAATTTTTAATATTTATACTTCTGAATTTTTAATACTTTGTAGTTTTGTTAGCAAGTTAATGATGGTTGTTACCAAAAATGGAAATTACAAAGGAATAAAAAATTTGTTTTTCCTGCAGATAGAGAGTAGATTAAGAACTAAATAACATGGATTATCCTACACATTTAGCCTTCGATAGTAGTTAATTATGTCAATAAATTGTGTGAAAATTATGAAATATAATTAATGTTAAAATGATGGTTGTATAAAAAAGGTTTATAGGTCCTCAATACATTGTCAAAATATTTAGAAACCTGACGATGAGTATTTTACTTACAAATTTTCTTTTTTATCAGTCAGGAATTTGTAATTCAAAGAAAAATTTGCCCAGCGGGTAAAAATAAGAGCATGATTTTGCTTAAATCACCGAAAACCAAGAATCTTTCGATTATCCTGTCGATCGATTGATATTACTTAACAAGGTAGTGATTATTTTAAACTAAGCTAATTAAGTCATTTGGAAATTGAAAGAGAGGAGTAGAAGAGCGTTTTCTTTATGAAATTTTAGCCTATAAATAGATAAATCAATATGTATTATTTCTCGTGTGATATAAAAATTCGTATTTTCCTAATTGAAGTTAACTCGTTTTTAAAATGTCAACTTGTATTGACTGATCAAAAACGAAGAGCAACATTGAATATAATAATTTTTTAATTCGTTGATGACAATGAAAAATCACATACATATATTTTTTTTTATTATAAGTAAAATTAGCTCATTATAAATATGTATTATCTTGTTAAAGTTTCTCACGCAGTTTTGCAATTTCAGAAAATAGGAATTCTCGCTAATCTTCTGAGAGTGACAGAACTTTGTAGTTTTGCTTTACGGCCAAAAATACACCGCCTTACCTGTGATGTCAAATGGCATGGGTTCGTAAATAGGCGCATGAATGCTTTGCTTACGCGGAATTTACAAAACGCTCATACACAATTTTGCACGTACACTACAAAGATATAAGTTTATTAGTCTGCGTAAAATAAAAGAGGAAAACGTATTATAAATTCAATCTATATTTGTGAATTATTTAGCCATATTTCCCGAGTTTAATATGTATTTTTGCCTAAAACCCGTCGGAAAAGCCGAATATACTGTTGTTGAACAATAAAATTTACACCTTTTTTACTCGAACGCAAAATGTGTTCAGTTTTAAATCGAAATGAATTAATTTTAGGAAATATATTATTTGTGGAATAATGAAAATTTTAATGGATATGAAATTGGCTTTGGACGTAATAACAGGATTTTATTATTTTTATTTATCATCCTTTAAAATAGGACAAAAAGCTATTTTGATTAGTTTTTAGAGAAATATCGAGTAAAAATATTTTGTTTTAAAATAATATGATGTTTAAAGGACGGTTTTGGAAAAAATGCATTCAAAGTGTTTTAGTTTATGTGAAGATGTCGAAACATAAACAAACAACTAAACATAAATTTGATTTTAATAACACTCAGATTTTAGATACAGACAGAAATTACCAAAAACTGGTCATCAAGGAAATGATACATATAAACATAGATAAAAATGCCGTAAATGGCAAACAAGATGTCAAAAACCTTAATCAAATTTACTATTGCAGAATATCAGAAGAAGAGCAAGGTTTCCGCAAAAACAGATCTACAGTAGATGCCATATTCATCGTAAGACAGATAGCAGAGAAATCTATTGAATTTACTAAGCCGGCTTTTATGTGCTTTATAGATCTCACTAAAGCCTTTGATAGGGTGAGACTGGATGATATTCTGCAAATAATGCAAATTAAAGGCACACCACAACACAAATCTCAGTAAGCGGCAACCTAAATAAGAATGTACCGATAGCGTCGGGCATACGACAGAGGGCCTCTCTGAGTCCATTACTGTTTAATATAGTAATGGGCCAAATAATTGAGAACGTCAAAAGAGCGGCACCAGGGTACAGAATGAATATCGGGGAAATAACAATAATATGTTACGCTGATGACGCCGTCATAGTCTCGGAAAATGAAGGCGACCTTCAAAGACTTCTATTTACATTCCACACCATAAACAAGCAATTCAACATGAAAATATCCATCGATAAAACTAAGTCAATTCTAATAAGCAAAGTACCCTTAAGATGCAAACTAGTAGTGGATGACAAACCAATAGAACAACTCATGACCTTTAATTACTTAGGAGTTGAGATATCCGCAAATCAAGACAGAACAAGAGAAGTAAGAAACCAAGTAAACAAGGCAAATAGAATCTCAGAAAGTCTGACGGATATAATATGGCACAACACATACATGAGCAAGGACGCAAAAAACAAAAATCTACAAGACCTGTATTCGACCGATAATGACGTACGCAATAGAGACGAGAGCTGACAACACAAAAACAAAATCAATTCTAAGAACTGCCGAAATGAAAGCACTAAGAAGAATATCGGGATACACATTAAGAGATCACATACGCAATTCAACAATGCGCGAGGAACATGGAATGCAGGATATAGTAAGATGGGGACGGAAGCGCAGAAGAGCCTGGAATGAGCACGTAGGAAGAATGGCGCAAAATAGGATAGCGAGAATCGCCCGAGATGGAACACCGGAAACCAGAAGACCAATAGGTAGACCACCTAAAAGATGGAGAGAGTCCTGGATTTCAACATCAAATGAGATGAATGATTGAGTTGGAAAAAACAGGCTGTAAGCCTATAACAAGAGGAATAAGAAGAAGAAGAAATTTACTATAACTTAATTTTTTAAATACGACGTACCTAAAGCTACACTATAATAAATATTATAAACAGTGTGTAGTAATGCTTGACGAACTAACTCGGAGATGTGAAAAATATTTTAAGGTTCAGGGTGGAAATTTTGAACATTTATTAAAATAAGTTGTTTCCCGTATTGGTAAGCCGTTTAGCATTTTTACAATACAAAAATATTAAATTGCCAATATTTCAAAAACTCCAAATTTTTGTAATAGACAACCTTATACAAAGTCACTCTTATTTTCAATGCTAAAGAAGATTATAAAAATTATAAAAATAGGGGGTTCACGTTTAAAAAAAAAATACTTAAGATTTTTTCAAGTTAATATTTAATGTTAGTTTTGATCACTTCGTATTTATTTATTATCAAAATATCAAACAGTTTTGACACAAAACTTAAAATATGTCAAAAATAGTTAGACTTAAATATAGGATATTATACGTGAAATATGTGTGCTAGCATCTTGAAAATATTTTAGCTAAAATGCCCCACTGACTTTAGTATACTGCTAAATTTTAAAAAATTTACAAATTTTATTTTGTATATATTGAATATATATATATATATATATATATATATATATATATATATATATATATATATATATATATATATATATATATATAGGTTGGAAAAATTTGAACAAAATTTGATAAACGAGGGTTCCTTGAGACGAGAACTGTCATTCTATTCATAGTTTTTCTGCAAATTAAAGATGACTGCTTAACTATATCGAAATATTTGTTGTTGATGCCAAAGCGGAAAATTTATAGGATCAAGAAATTATGTGCATTAATTTTTTTTTGCGATTTTCGATGACATTCCCCCACAACTAAATCTTTAGTAGTCTAAATACACCTTAAATTTCCTCAAATTTTCCTTTAGATCTCTATAGACAAAAAGCAAAACCAGGTCTTATAAAAAGAAATTTGTTACTGCTAAAAATATATTAAATATTTTTAGCTCCAACGTTTTTTACCGCCAAGAGTAAATAAATAACGAACGTAGATTCAGTTTTTGAAAGTATGCGACATAACAAGGAGGTACTATAGGTACCCTGTGCATGCATTAAAATCGCTGGACAGGACTATATTTAGAAAATGCTATTCAAAATCCATGTTTGACTTCTCGACAGTATGCAAATCTTCTGCGCGAATATATATTAACAGGCATGTTTTAACACAGCTATAAATTGTTTAATGAAGATCGGATAGTTAGCCTTTTGTTGCGAATAGGCACTTTGAACTAAATAGGAATAGTAACCAGTATTGTTATTCCAAGCCTTTAAAAATTGGTGCTGTTTTTGATATAAATTTTGAGATGGTTAAGACCTATCCAGGGGTATTGGGGGCTATGTAAGAACAGATTCTACATAAAATCTATCAGCAAAAATAGCTTCATGCCAAGACGGGGGGGGGGGGGTCAAAGTTTATTAAATAGGTTTGTTGAATCTATAAGCCTAGGAACGCATTTTGGAAAACAACTTTGAAATAAAAGGTATAGAGATCTTAAAAACTGGAGCTTATTTTCTATAATTTTTGTCAATATGTTATTGCAAAAATGCCAAAAAACCCTTAAAATGGCTCTAAAGGGAAGTCCTCGTCATTTTCAACAAAATGTGATTTTATAATAGTAAGTCGGATAATTTGTTGTTGAGGTATTGCTATTTATTAATCCCAAGACGCAAAATGTTGATTGCCATAACTTTTTTTTGGGTGAATATATGGACTTCCACAAAGGCTCAATTTCTTCGTGAAAACCAAAATTTTCATGTCTTGTTAGGGACAATAGAAAAAAATTAATTTTCAACCCCTTAAATATCGCTCTAAAAAACTGGATGTGTCATATTTATAATCTTTCGAGCTACACCATATAAAAAAAAACATCGAAATTGGTCCATTCGTTGCCGAAATACGGCGAATTTTTCCGAGTGCTGCTGATTTGAAGCTACGAATTCAGTATTCTCGCGAGCGAGAGAGCTGTATTTCTTCTTTAAAAAAACACCCCTTTTTAAAAGCGATATTTAAGGGGTTGGAAATAAATTTTTCATTTGTCCCTAACAAGATATGAAAGTTTAGGCCTTCACGAAGAGATTGGACCTTTGTGGAGGTCAAAATGTTCAGTCAAAAAAATGTTATAGCAATCAACATTTTGGGTCTTGGGATGAACAATTAGTACTACTGGTAATATTTTAGCAACAAATTATCCGATTCACTATCGTAAAACATTATTTTGTTCAAAAAGACGAGGGTTTTCCTTTAAAAGCAGAAAAATGCAGAAAAAGTTAATTTTGTAATAAATAATTGGCATGAAAAAAATGGTCGATTTTGAGGATTTTTTGTCCTTTTTGCAATAGGAAATTAACAAAAATGATCACACAAAAGCTCAAATTATCGGTTTTAAAAATCTCTACAACTTTTATTTGAAACTCTTAATTCCAAAATGTATTCCTTGGCTTGTAGATTCAAAAAACTTGTTGTAGCCAACCTTAATCCTCCCCTCTTGCTATTACTCTTTATGTAGGGTTTGTTCTTACATTGCCCCTAACACCCCTGGGTAGCTCTCATTCACATACATATGTTGAACTATGTTGTTAAATGTGTCTGTCTGGTTTCCGAATATATCGACCTCATAAGCGAATTCGAGTTCATGGAAAACATAGTAAAAAATTTCCTGACAATATGGTTCAACAGATTTGCCATTTTGAAGTGGGAATCTATTAGCTCTAACGGATACTTACAGTACCATATATTAATCTATGCTCAGAATTATGGCAAGTAATTCAGTTTCCAGTAGGATAACGCTCGTCTTCATAACGCCAGAAGGGTTTGAACATTTTTTAAAGGAAACTATATCAATTATGGATCGGTCAACCAACATCCCTGATTTAAATCTCCAAAGCAACTATGCGATGAGGTAGGGAGACTTATGCGTTTGAGATAAATGACAAAAAATCTACAATCAGTGGAAAATGGTTTATTTCAAAAATTGGGGCAAATATCTCAAGAAAGTATTTCATATTTAATCAACAGTATACCACGTTGATGTCAGAAGATAATACGAGTAAGAGGGGACATCTCAATTAGTAACACTTGGTTTAGTTTCTGAAGAAATCAGAACTTCCTTTAAGTTTATTTTTAGAAATTCAAATGTAATACCATTAAATTATTTTTTAATAATTTTTTGTTCTTATGTCAAGTATGCTATACTACTTATTTATTTAGTTTATAACGATACCAAGAATACTATATTTCAAATATTCAATAGTAATAACTGATTTTTTTACGGCAATCCATACATTTTTCTTTCACATCGGAAGCCAACTAAACACTTGAACTCTAAATTGCAAATTTATACACATAAATTACTAACTTATCTTTAGTTTAAAGAAAAATTGTATAGATTACAAATTTTATACAAGATGAAAACGTTTAAATGAAATATTTTACAATATTTTTAAGAGGCATTAAGTCGTTGATATAGGTCGGCTTAGGTCGGTTTAAATCTATTACCCTCTTGTCTTTGGGCGATTTAGATAAAGAACGGAACCCAGGTTATCCTAGATTTAAAACTGTTTAATATTTATATTTGAAACACAATGGTGTAACAAAGTGTTAATTTGCATAATAACTAATTAAATTTAATATTAAACATATATAGTAAATCTGAGGGAAAATTAAATACATGAACCAGGGAAATTCATTTCCAGGTTGGGCTGAACTGAAAACAATAGCGGTATATTTAAATAACTGTTTATTAACTATTTATCTAAAACATATTTGACTGCCGCTATTTTATAGCTATATACATTTAGTGTACTATATTTATCATATCAAAATAATAGAAATCACTTTTCTAAACTGTAAAAAAATACTTGGTGTATCCTTATTCTCTCCATAATATAAAATACTTCGCTTATTTTAGTTACATCATTTGGGTACTCCATTGGCGAGCAAAAATTTAGGCCACTTAAGAAGTTGCAAATAATTTTAGGATTAATAATAAGGAAATGCAATGCAATGCAATGGAAGCAGAACAAACATACAAATACCTAGGTATGAAATAAGCTAAACGAATTGACCATCGCACTATGAAGGTCGAATTGACAACCGAATTTGTCAGGAGGGTAAGACGGGTGTTACGAACTAGTCTAAATAGTAGAAATTTGTTTAAGGCGCTCAACACGTACGCATGCTCTGCGCTTAGCTACTCTTTTGGAATAGTAAAATGGAGCAGGACTTACATCGAAGGCCTGCAAAGAAAAATAAGAACACTCCTAACAAAAGCACACAAACACCACCCTCGGAGGGCTATTGAACGTACAATGCTTCCAAGACACCAAGGAGGAAGAGGATTGGTCGATATTGGTAAGCAGCTCAATCAACAAATAATAAACATACGTTCTTATTTCCATAGGTTAGCGGACTCTTCCACACTACATCGAGCAATATGCGAGGCAGACGATTCAACGCCGCTACAGCTGAGGGAACGGGATATTGCTTCTCACCACCGAACAGACCAAGAGAAGTTACAAGCCTGGCTACAGAAGCCACTTCATGGACGGCATCCAAATGAGGTCAACCAGGACAATGTCGACAACTTAGCGTCGAACTACTGGTTGATTTCAGGACAGATGTTTTCGGAAACGGAGGGCTTCTTGTTAGCTATCCAAGACCAGGTTATTCCGACGAAGAACTATCGGAAATTCATTATCAGAGATCCCTCAATAGAAAATGACCAATGTAGATATGGCTGTCGAACATCAGAGACGATCCAGCACATAACTGGAGGATGCCAAGCGTTTGCCGCAACTGAGTGTAAGGAAAGACACGATTCAGCAGCTAAGATACTCCACCAAGAGTTAGCAGATAAGTTAAAACTATTGCAGGTAGGAAAGGTGCCTTACTACAAACATAATCCAGAGCCTATTCTTGAAAATAACGAGTTCAAGTTATACTGGGATCTAACGGTCCTAACAGATCAAACAGTTGCTCATAACAGGCCAAACATTATACTAACAGATAAAATTTCCAGGCAAACTACACTAATCGACATCGCTGTACCAAACAACAACAACCTAAGGTCAAAATACAACGAGAAGATCGCCAAATACAGAGATCTGGAGGTGCAAATCCGCTGACAATGGGCAATGAGCAGTGTTCACACGATTCCGATAACGATTCCTGTTAACTACTGGAGTCATACCAAAGGACCTCCTGCAGAACATCAAGGGGCTGGGCCTTAGTGAGCATCTGTATATACCGATTCAGAAAGCGGTTCTCCTTGCAACCCCGCGAATCGTCCGAAAGTTTGTAGGAAGTGCAGAAGACCACGCCACCTAGGACCCGATAACATGGAAAGGGTCCCCACAGAGCTTCATACTTTTGGTGTCTTTGTATACCTGTATGAGTGAATAATCCCTGAAGGGAGTGCGAAGCCGTTTGGCTTGTAAATCTCAGAGGAAATTATGGTACTAGTAGGCACTTAATTATTTGTTTTCCGAGAATTAATGTTTGTCATGTATTAATACTGTATTTTGGACTTTTATGAAATAGTAGCAGTGCATTCGCTCTAATAGACCATTTTACGACAAGTTTAGCGCAAGCGCATCCGCCATGTTTAAAGGGCGGAAATATGAAAGTTTCCGGCATTTTTTATAAATATGGTCGGACAACAAGGATTGTTACCCTTATTATCAGTGCAATTAAATGAAAAATTGATTGATAGTGCTTCACTAGTGCATCCCATAGTAGAAGCCCACAATTGTCTTCAATTACTACGGTGGTTAAAGTGCCATGGTCGTCCTCAAAGCGGAAATAAAGTAGAATTAGTTGAGAGTTTAGAATAACTATAATATTGACATAAAGATAATTTGTGTTATTAATTAATTAAATTATAATTAATCATAACCAATAAAAATTATTTTTACTTAATTTATATTAAATTTTTTATTTCAAATTGGTAGGATTGTAAGTATCTATCTTGATTAATTAGTATTGTTCTTTTTTTACACAACTGACGGAGTCAGGATATTCTGTTGTTGGATCACTTTCTCCTGCAAAATGAACTGAACAAATGTATGTGTTTTATTAACATGATCAATCACTTGGAATCGACCATCACTTCGTCCGCATCTCTTAACCCACAAATCACATTTAGCACATTTTGGACAAATTTTTATGTGTTTCTGTTTCACTGATTTCGACGATATTCGAAACAAGGCTTGGGGCAATTAATAAAATTATATAAGTTCTCCACTAATGATGTACTAGCGCATACCAATGTGACATACTCCATAACATCTTTTTTTCTTTCCTTTCTTTACGGATAACATTATATATCTTATTTAACTGTTAGTATATAACAATTATAATTGTACTGCTAAAAGTATATGAGTAATTATATTTTTTTTATTTAATTATATTCAAAACATTATATATACTGTTTATACCCGGATAAAGTGCCCGAAAAACATGATGAAAGTTGAGGCATGCGCACAAAATTTTCAACTATGAAAAGGCCTATTAAAAATTCACATTTCGTTGCCTATTTTCCATTTATGGCTAGTTTCTCTGGCGGCATAGTGATTATTTAACATGTATAATGCCTTTAGGGTCTATTGTCTCGGCAAGAGTTGTAGCTTTGATAGAAGATGGTCGAGAATAAGGTGACACTGCAAGAATTGTTGGTCAAAGCCTTTGGGCTATACAAAATGTTTACCAGTACTATCAGTACTATAAAGAGACTGACCTGATAACCAGAAGACTTCTCCCATCCAAAGAGATGACCGTTTCTTGATGTCGGTTTGAGGAATAGGATAGCTTTTGCAGTTTTTCTGCGAAGTATACTCCAAGAAGTTAGAAATGTAAATATTAGTGAATGGAGGTTTAAAAGAAAGCTTCGTACTGCTGGATTGTCTTATAGAAGAATAGCTACAGGTTGCAACGCCGGCATCTAATTGCAAGATTGGCTTTTCCCCGAAATGACTTGGCATGGAATAATGAGGACTGGAGCAAGGTACTGTTTTGAGATGTGTCAGGTTTTTGCCTTAATGGGTTAGACGGACATCGACGAGTATGGCGAACACCTGGAGAAAGATAGGCTTCAGTCTATATTGACGAGCAACTAATATTTGACGGTGGGTCGGTAATAGTTTGGGCGAGAATCTCATCACAAGCACGCACAAAGTTGGTCTTTCACAGAATGGCTCCCTGACAGCTTATTGGTATATTACGGAAGTTCTAGAAGATCATGTTATAGCTTTCATGATCACTATGGGCAAGCATGGTATTTTCATGCAAGATAATGCTAAACCTCACCAAGGACGGATCCAGCCTCTCATAAAAGTACAGTATAGAAAGCGAAAGCTCTTTGGGGGAAGGGCTATCGCAGGAAAAACAAGTTGTTAACGGGGGGAGGGGAGTGCCAGCAGCATACACATTCCTAATGTAAAAATCGTTAAACCAGGGCATTTTTTCCTCAACGAAAAACTTATTACTATGAATGTTTATGATGCCTTAAGATATCAATATTTAGATAATAATGTTAAAAGGTCTATTGAGATGTGTTCCAACATGACAGGAGTTAGAAAATCTGCTATGTACCGAGTACTGAAGGGGAGAAAAACGACTGGAATTGTTAGTACTCCCAAGCCACATTCGATCATAGGCAGACGAAAAACCTCGTTGATGAAAATTGCAAGAAAAATAGTTGTACATATATTTTATTATGAGAAGAAGATCCCAACCGTCGACAGAAGTCTAAATAAAATCAATGAAGATCACGATTTACTTAATTTTTGCCGGAAAAACCAGATAGAAAATGTGTCCGGAAACTGTCCGTTGGAGAAGGAAATATCTCTCTCAAGTAAAAGGTAGAGTTGCTAGAAATAACACAACTTACAAATTTAGTAATTTAACTGAACATTTGAAAGATTTTTTTGAAGAATTTTACTACGGAAAATTGGGAAAAATCCATATAATAAAAGAATAAAATAAAATATGGAAACTCGATCTCATGATCGGTGAGATACGTAATGTTTACCAGCGTAAACACAATTTATTATTTATATTTTTGTTTTTGTTGTTTTTTATTGTTTAATATTGTTTATATATTTTTTTTGTTTTTTTATATATTTATATTTTAGTGTGTCCCGCCCTTTAATTTTATATGAATTTAATACCAATTAGCCGTAAGTTTTTTATTATTTATTATAGTCTTTTTCTTAAGCTTGTAGAATTAACATGTTTATTTTATTTTTCTGGGGCTATCGGATTTCCATATAATAAAGTAAATTAAATTAAGATATCAGTACAATAGAAATAAGTAGGTCTAATTTTAACTGTAACATATAAAAACTAATTACATTTGAATCCCTTTTCATTGTTTAATTGTAATTCTGCAAATGGTTTAAGAAATAAATAAACTGAAACATCAAATGTCCTAAAAATGTTTTTATTTAATAATAAAATGACCGATAGCCCCAAAAATATTTTAATATTATATGGACGAATTTTTTTTATATATGTTTAACTTTTTGTATTTTTGACAATGGGTATTTTGTAAGTATTTAAATTATAACTTAGAATTTTTTGAGAGGATAAGCCTACGTTTTAGTCTGAATGTGCCCAAAACGGTTTCTACGACAAAATTAAAAATAATAAAAATACAGTTGTGATTTGTGTTAAATATGTCAAAATTATCTACATTTTGTAATGTATGCGAATTATTAAGAAATCATAAGAAATAAAATAATATTATAAAAACTTTTAATTTTAAATTATTACCGAAATAATACTCTATGCCATAAATACTTAGTGATAAAAATAAACCTCCTTACGACGTCTATGACAAGAATTAAAATCCTTTTTAACGCTTCATACTTCCAAATATCTATTGTTATGTAACCCAAATAGTCCATTATTGTAGACCGGTATTTTTGATTATAAAATTTCTAACCCATTCCTATGAAAAATATATGTGTCTAACAGATTTTGCCAAAGACACCGGACTAAAGAACACAGGTAGTTTACGAAAAAAAAAAGGGTAAAAATGATTTATTACTCACTCTAGTTCTTGAATAAACTATAGGACAGGATGCAAAATCGGGTCTATTTTCCTAAACTCAAAGCTCTTAGGGGGGGGGGGACGATCGCCCCCACCGCCTCACCTGGGATCCGCGCCTAGACCTCACACAACCAGAGTTGTTAGGGAATATCTCAATTAAGTGGAAATTAGGCGGTTTGATTGGCCAGCTCAGACATGAATCCCATCGAACATATCTGGAATGAGTTAGGCCGATATATCCGAAGGTCTACTCCAGCTCCAAGAACTGCCCAGGAAAGAGAGTTGCTATTGCGGAAGTGGAATACCATCAACTAGAATTTGATTCTTAATTTGATTGCTTCGTCGTCTTCAAGCAGTTATTAATGCAGTAGGAGGAAATACACTTTATTAATGATTTTTTTTTCATTAATGTTTTCATTTTTTAAAGTTCCTGATAACAAAAAGTCGAATTTCGTTTTAAATGTAAATTTGTTGTTTTTCAAAATCATAAAAACCAAAAAAAATGTCTCATATTGAATATTAAATTTAGCTTACAAATTACAGTGCAATAATTTACAATTTGCAAATATAAGCTTAAAATAGAAAATTCCAACAAGACATTACAATCTCAATGTGACCTAAATTTTTTGCTCGCCATTGTAATTCAGATCGAAAAATGCCCATATTTTTGGCCGGAAAATAGTGGGTGAGTGATTTTCTGGGTTATCCTATACATTGCGTGAACTAACTTGATTATTTTTTCTCAATCACTTTCTTGTTATATTGTCATAACTGTCACTTTTAAAAATCCGCAGCATAATGAAAAAGTCGGTTACCTGCTAGATTTACGTTCAAAATCAAATTAACTTCGTTATTATTTACATTTGTATGAGTTTGCAAATAATGCATATGAATTAATAACCAAAATATATTTACGTACATATTATGTCAGGATTTACTTTGTAATTCTGGACTTATTTACTTTAATTTATTTAATTTTTTGTTTATTTAGGTTGTAAATGACCAACCCAAATAACAAAAATAGCGAGTGTAAACAATTTGTCGAGATATGGTATACGTTACTTATCTCTATTAATTATTACTTGGAGACATAACAGAAATTAACCAAAAGCATATATATTTTTTTAATAATAAAAATTATGGAATAAATAACTATTTAGAAAATTGATTTTCTGGTAAATTTTAAATTAATTTTCAACTTGGAATTTTCTTTAAAAATAATTGTTTTTTTAGAAGATAATTGATATAGAAAATTGATTTGAAATTTAAGTGAAACTTATTCAAAGCCAAATAATACACCAGTAACATACTCAAAAAAGCTTTCAAATAAACGGATTACTTCAAACCCTGCTATGGAGTTTTAAAAAATGGATACATGGAAATTTGACATGATAATATGAAATATTTCTTCACAAAACCTTAAGAGCACATACAATTTATCTCTTGAATGAAGTTAGGAGGCTCTGTTAAAAAACCTGCAAGCATCTTAGTTTCAAAATTAGGTTCTTACCTTAAAAAACATATTTTCTGTACAGCTAATGTAGTCGTAAATAAACTGGTAACCAAACATGGTAATTCGGGGACTTTTATAGGTGATTCGAGACCTTAAAGTTAGTTTTACTGTATTTCGATACCTCCATGACGCAATCACCGCCATTTTGCCGGCCCAAGTGTGACCGTACTTGAATGATACTAGATATCCTTTGGGGTAATAAATATTTTTGCTTGTTTATAGGTCAAATACCGCGTATTGGCTTACTTACTTTGTGGGTTATTGTGTTAATTACGATACAGATAATTAGTTTCTAGCACTGAACTTCGGAGAAATAGTTAGACTTTTTTAATTTAAGTGTTTATTAGACGACATTTGAATAAAAAAGAACACTGATTTGATCCGCAATTAGAAAGAGGTCACTTTTAATTTATTAATAATTTTTTACGGGTATTTTTTTAAAGCAACGTTTGATGAACAACAGGGTGTCCGGTAAGTACCTCCTGATTTCTCAAGAGCATACAGAGTAGATTAAAATAACCCTACTTCTTCATAAAAAACATTCCTAAAGTGTCCCCTAACGAAGATACAGAACCATAAAGGGGTACCCAGCGAGTTACCTTATCGTAACTAAGTTTTGAACGGACTTGTATAATTTAATGAAATTTTAATATTTAATAGATATTTTAAATCATTAGAGAAGTCAAGAACGGACTTGTAGCCATACTCGTTTGGACCTAATTTTTAACCGGTGTCATTTTACCGAGTTGAAAACTGATTTTTTAAATATTTTTGTAATTCCTTTTCAAAAAAGATACTCTTAATCGATTTCTATAAAACTGGCAGTTTTCGAGATAAATTTTATGCGAAAAACTCAAGAGTTACTAATGATAAATACAAACAAGTAAAAATAAAATACACAGGGTGTGCAGATGTGCTTTAATTTATGGGGAAGCGCTGACTCACTCTTCGAAGATAAGAAGATGTTATGCTGAAAGATTTCCAGCTCAGATATTATCAAGTCCATGAACATTTCAAAGGGTTGATCGGGGCCCAATTAATTTACAATGTTATTAAAATGCAAAAATAATGGAAACGTTTAAATGTTATTTTGGCAAATGTTCAATTTGGGCTCCATGTACTTCAATACATTTTCCTGTTTTCCGAATAATTTTCTGCTGCAAATAATATTCCGGCATTATTACGGACTTCATTAAAATACTGTTCTATTCCCGCTAGTAGTTCTTCTCTAGTATTTACTGGTATTGAATAAACTAGCTCTTTTAGATGTCCCCAGAAGTAAAAGTCTAAGGGACTTAGGTCGGAAAACCTTGATGGCCATAAAATAGGCCCGCCTCAACATATCCATCGAGGACCAAAAACGTTTGTTGTGTTGACGTACTATATGGTTAAAATGAAGTGGATCACCATCATACATGTACCATATTTGTATTCTTTTATCAAGAGGTACGTCTTCCAATATATTATTTAAATTTATCTGCAAAAACTGTAAATAAATCTCACCATTGAGTCTTTCTTCTAGAACAAATGGACCTATAAGGTTATTTTCGATGATGCCTGCCAACACATTTACAATAAACCTTTGTTGGTGTTTGTTTTGAATTATAGCGTGCGGGTTTTCATCATCCCAAAAATGTAAATTGTGTGAGTTTATTATGCCATCTTTTGTTAAATCGGCCCCATCGCTAAACAATATGAGATTAGAAAAAACTGGATTTTAGTTATGTTGCTGTATAAACCAGTTGGAGTATCGAGGTCTTGCGGGCTAATCATCCGGAGACATCGTACACTTTTTCAACGTGGTAAGTGTTCTGTTAGTTTCCTGTACAGTCCATTTTGTAACATTGTTTGTGTCGCAAGCTTTTTTATGCTCTTTATAAGGTTCTAAACAATATCTTGCAAAATTTGTTCTTCGACGTGAGGGTCTCGTGTTTTCCTGGGAAGGCCCTCACCGTCACTTTGCGACCAAAATTTCCCTGAATTAAACATATAGTAAAAAATTAATTAATTTCTAATCATCTTTTGCCTGTTTCCCTCATGCGTCGATCAACTCTTTGAAAGGTTTTTTGTACTTTTTTGTTCGAGCTGGAAATCTTTCAGCATAATGTCTTCCCGCCTTCGAAGAATTTAACAGCGCTTCACCATAAATGCTATCAGCATACTCCGTGTAAGAATATTCTTCCATTTTTTTAAATTATTTTAGTTTGAAGGCGGTTTTGGCAAGTTTCGTCAATAGTATTTCATTGTTTAGATATTAATAATAACAACTTGATTTTTACCTGTTTATGTTTAGCATTAGTAACTTTTAAGTGTTTCACATGAAATCCGGTTTATCTCGAAAACCGCCAGTTTTCCCGAAAAAAATTGAGAAACCCTTTTTTGAAGAGGAATGACCAGAGTATTTAAAAAATCAGTTTTCAGCTTTGTAAAATGACACTTGGCAACGAGTATGGCTTCAAGTACGTTCCTGACTTATCTAATGATCTCAAACTACTGTAGTATGGTTTAATGAGTCCTTGTGGCCTCTATAAAATATGAAGATTTTATTAAATTATAGAATCGGTTCAAAACTTAGAGCAGATAAGGTAAATTGTTGGGTTCCCCTTTGGGGTTCTGTATATCCGTTATTTTGACCTCCCCTATATGCTCCCGACAAATTGGGAGGTACTTACCGGACACCTTGTATAATAAATTAGAATTCAAATATGTAAAGCAGTTTGCTTCAAACTGACAGTTGTAATACCGTACTATGATATGCCAAAATCAGTATTATCACAAATAAAATTTTTCTCTACCTCATTCTTTTGACATAACTTTTGTAGTTTGTGAAATGAGTTGATGAAAGTCTTTATTTAAGATGACCTGTAATTTCTTTTTTATAGACCTGTTAAATATATGGTACCGATAGACCATTAAGAAACCATTCATATGAAATCCGATCCTTTGGGTTTAGTATAATGGTGATTAGTTTATTTGTTAGTCGATTAAAATAGTGAGGATGAATGAATGAATGAAAAAGGGGAGGTGATACTAGATCATCGATGCCTAGGCCTCCATTGGGCCCTTTACATTCCACCATATCTGCAGGTTATTCGAGGCCGATCGTCTTGGCGAATTCAAGCAGCCTCGTTAGTTGAACTTACTTAACTGCTTCCGGTAACAGAACTGTGTCTCCGAAATATCTCTGTCTCAGTCCGTTGAGTGCTGGGCACTCTCCGAGAACATGGTCAACAGTTTCGTCCTCTTCCAAACACCATCTGCATGTCGGGTCGCATTCGACACCGATTCTATGGAGATGGCCCCTGAGGTGACAATGTTCTGTCAACAATCCCACCACAATTCGCAGCTCTTTCCTTCTCAAGGAGAGAAGCTCCTTAGTTCGCCGTACTTTTAATTCCCTTTTGTCAATAGTGATTGGGTTGGTTTTTGAAGCAAAATCGAAATTTTGTCGTTTTAAATTTTAAGGACTTACTACACCTAGGCGATTTAGAAGAAATCAGTTCTATACCACCCGGGGTGGTAGACGTGGCAAAATTAACACACAACATTCATTCTTTTACCAGAAAACTTTACCATTAGCTAAAAAATGTGTTACATTTCGTAACTACTTTGAATAAGGAAGATAAAATTTTAAATCTTCATATATGTTGGTCTCTCGAAATTTTAAAATTAGAAAATACTCGTAAATCTGTTTTATGGATGTAAACATAAATTCGAAAACCGTGTCTCAAAGGCCCTGTATACAATAGTCGTAAAAATATAGAATATTTTATTTTATTAATCACTAATTTGGATTTACAAAATAATTTTCTCGGCACTTATTTTTCAGTTTGCAATTGATCCTGACATATGAGTTTTTCAAGTACATACCTACAATATCATGTTCAACTAAAGGTTATTGTCTGGTCGTAACATAACATTGTTCGCCATTATTACCGAGATTAATTTTCAGGGTATCTTGTTTCAGCCATTTAGTCTATAATACACTATTAATTACGGTACTAATGGAGTCGCGTTCAAAGGTCTAATGTAAATTTTTTTATTATCGATTTATTAGAGGTGACTTAAATACCAAATTTTAACCATTGGTACGTTTCTAAAAAACGTTCCTGTTACCTATGGTTTTATTTCCAATAAGAACTCGTTTAAAAGCATGACCCACATCCAGTAAAAAAAGGTCTTTTCCGACTTAATCAAAAAGAATCAATAAGCAGATGCTTGATTTAAGAATAAAAGTAGATCCAAAGGAATGATTTTATTAAATGATAAAAAGTTTGAGACATCTTGTTCTTCCTAACAATTTGGGATATAGAAAATGTTTCCCATCAGGCTATGAAATATTGTTTATCATTACTAGTTAAGTAAAAAGTTAAGTAAAAAAGAAATTACGAAGTAACGAATACTTCTATATTTATAATATTACATCAGTTTTAAATCGGGCAAAATACAGGATGTCCTCTAAGTACCTACTAATTTTTTTGTGGTTGAAAAAAATTCCTCCTCTTAATGAAGATACAGAATCCTATAGGGGTACCCAGCTATTTACCTTATTGGCTCTAAGTTTTGAATCCCACTTGCATGATTTAATAAAATTTTAATATCTTATAGAAGCTATAAAGACTCATTAAACCATACTACAGTAGATGTTTTAGATCATCAAAGAAGTCAGGAATAGACTTGCAGCCACACTCGTTGGGGTCTAATTTTTGACAGATGTCATTTTACAGAGCTGAAAACTGATTTTTTAAATATTTTGGTCATTCCTCTTCAAAAAAGACACTTTTAATTTATTTCGATAAAAAGTGGCGGTTTTTAAAATAGATCGGTTTTTATGCGAAAAACTCAAAAGTTACCAATGTACGCAGAGTATGCTAATTTGCATTTAATTTATTGTGCAGCGCTATCAAATTCTTCGAAGGCAGAGAGGCTGAAAGGTTTCCAGCTCGTACATTACCAAGTCCAAAAATCTTTCAAAGGGGTGTATGTATGCCTAAGGGAAACAGGTAAAATATGATTAAAAAATAATTATTAGAGTTTACGAATTAATTTTTTACATGTTTTATTCAGGCTCATTTTTGCCGCGACGTGGCGGTGAGGGCCCTCCCAAGAGAGCACGAGATCCTCACGTAGAGGAACAAATTTTACAAGCTATTGCTGACAACCCTTTAAACAGCATAAGAAAGCTCGCGACACAAAACAATGTTATAAAATCAATTGTACATGAAACTCTAACAGAACAGTTATTTCACCCGTACCACATTGAAAAAGTACACGCTATTTCTCCGGATGATTATCCCGCAGGACTTCAATACTCTAACTGGTTTATGCAGCAACATAACCTAAATTTAAACTTTTCTAACCTTGCTTTATTTACCGATGAGGTCGGTTTTACAAGAGATGGCATAATAAACTCACACAATTTACATTTTTGGGCTGATGAAAACGCTATAATTCAGAACAAACCCTAACAAAGGTTTATTGTAAATGTATGGGCTGATATCATCAGAAATAACCTCATAGGTCAATTTGTTTTGGAAGGAAGACTCAATGGTGAGATTTATTTAAAGTTTTTGCTGCAAAATTTAAATAATTTATTGGAAGGCGTACCTCTTGATAGAAGTATGCAAATGTGGTACATGCATGATGGGACTTCACCTCATTTTAACGGTATAGTGCGTTAACACTTAACTAACGTTTTTGATCCTCGATTGACAGGTCGAATTGGGCCTGTTTTATAGCCACCAAGGTCTCCACACCTTTAGATGTCCACAGACTTTTACTTCTGTGGACATCTAAAAGAACTAGTTTATTCAACACCAGTAAATTCTAGAGAAGGACTACTGGCAAGAATAGAACAGCGTTCTAATCCGTAGTAATGCAGGAATATTACTTGTAATGCAGCGGGAAAATATTCGGAGAATAAGAAAATGTATTGAAGTACATGGAGCCAATATTGAACAGTTGCCAAAATAACATTTAAACCTTTTTTCAATTTTTGCAAGGTTTCTGGACTTGACAATGTCTGAGCTGGAAATCTTTCAGATAACGTCTTCTTGCTTGTGAAGAGTGAGGCAGTACTTTGTCATAAAAGCACATCAGTACACCCTGTGTATTTTATTTTTACCTATTTATGTTTAGCATTAGTAACTTTTGACTTTTTCGCATTAATTTTTTTTATCTCGAAAACCGCCACTTTTATCGAAATAAATTAAGAGCGCCTTTTTGGAGATGAATGACCAAAGTACTTAAAAAAATTAGTTTTTAGCTCTATAAAATGACACCTGCTAAGGTTAGGCCCAAGTGTTGATACAAGTCCGTTCCTGACTTCTCTGATAATCTAAAACATCTATTAGAGTACGGTTTATATGAGTCTTATAGCCTCTATAAAATATTAAAATTTCATTAAATTGTACAAATCGGTTTAAAACGTAGAGCCAATACGGTAAATCACTAGGTACCCCTTTAGGGCTATGTATCTGCGTTAAAAGGCACTTTAGGAATTTTTTTCTATGACTAAATAGGTTCATCTTGATCTCCCCTGTATGCTCCCGAAAAATTAGGAGGTACCGAACACCCTGTATTTTCGCAAGGACAATAAAATTATTATTTTTAATTGGACCCTTTCAGTCAAAAAATAAAAAAAATTCGAATATAAATCAAAATTATTGTGATGATAAAATATCTAGTGCTTTATATATATTCTAGAAATTTTATAAAAAAAATTCTGTATATATCGAGATTCGAACCTGCAGTCACATAAAATGCAAAATATTATAATAACAATAATAATAATAAGTGAATGTGTAAATCGGCAGACAGTGGGCAATGAACAGCGTCCACACGATTCCCATAATACTATCAACAAGTGGAGTGATACCAAAGAACCTCCTGCAGAACATCAAGGGACTGGGCCTTAGTGAGCATCTATATAAACCGATGCAGAAAGCAGTTCTTCTTGCAATCACGCGGACCCTCAGAAAGTTTATAGGAATTACAGAAGACCACGCTACCTAGGACCCGATAACATGGAAAGGGTCCCCACAGAGCTTCATACTTTTGGTGTCTTTGTATACCTATGAATGAATGAATGAAAAAGGGGTGGTGATACTAGATCATCGATGTCTAGGCCTCCATTGGGCTCTTTACATCCCACCATATCTGCAGATTATTCGAGGCCGATCGCCTTTGCGAATCCAAGCAGCCTCGTTAGTTAAACTTGCCTAACTGCTTCCGGTAACAAAACTATATCTCCGAAATAACTCTGTCTCAGTTCGTTAAGTGCCGGGCACTCTTTGAGAACATGGTCAACAGTTTCATCCTCCTCCAAACACCATTTGCATGTTGGGTCGCCTCCAATACCGATTCTATGAAGATGGCCCCTGAGGTGAGAATGTCCTGTCAAGAATTCCACCACAATTCGCAGCTCTTTCCTTCCCAAGGAGAGAAGCTCCTTAGTACATCGCGTGTTAGGCCCAGTTATCTGTTTCTTAGCACAGGAGCTCCCCTCTATGATTCAATAAATTTGCTTTCCAGCAACGATTTTAATTTCTTTTCGCCAATAGCAATTGGAACAGGTAATATTGGTTGGGGTCCATACGGTTCGATCGCCGAACTCAACTTTGCCAGATGGTCTGCTTCCTCATTCCAGTATATGCTCGAGTAATCCGGTAGCCATATGAGTCTGACTATGCAGCGTTTCCTTATCATACCATTTAGTACATCCTTACACTCAGACACCAGTCGCGAAGTCACGACACTCGACTTCAGTGCCAATATCTCAGCCTTACTGTCTGAGCATATATTTATTACTGTATTCATGTCTATGTCCCTCTGACAGAGCTGGGCACACTGCAGAATAGCATAAATTTCCGCTGTGAAAATTGCCGCGTATTGTCCGAGAGCGTAGTACTCTCTGACTCCTGTGGTCCTGCCGAATTCTCCGGCTCCAGCTCTTTCATTTTGTCGAGATCCATCAGTATATCACCAGGATCCATTTTTCGGAAGATTTTGTTCTCCCTCCCAATCCTCTCTACTTGGCATAAATATCTCCAGGGAGAGGTTGGGTTTTAAAAGCGGCGTCATGTAGTCTGTCTACATGGGGTGATGGACACCTCTCCACCACGCTTTCCCAGACACCTGAGTCGCCGCCTGTTCCAATTCCAAGATGAGCCAGGCAACTGAGACGATAAACAGTCTTCAGAGCCTCGTTCTCTACGTATAAGTGAAGAGGAGGCAGGTTCACCAGGACTTTCAGAGCCCTGGAACTAACCTGAACTCTGTCAAGTTGAAGAATGTGTTTGCGCTTTGTTGTACTACGCCACCATACAACAGTAGCGTACGTTATCATGGGGCGGATTACCATAGTGTATATCCAAAATAGCACTTTAGGTGTCAGTCCCTATGTACACCCAAAGGCTCGTTTACAAGCCCAGAAAGCACATGTGACTTTCTTGGTTCGAGCCTCAATATGATCATTCCAGCTCAGTCGTGAGTCCCGAATTACTCCCAGGTATTTAACTGTCCCCTTAACTTGAAGAGTCCTTCCCACCAATGTAATAGTGGGAAGTCTCCCCAATTTCCTTTTTTTTTTTTGTAAAGAGTACTATCTCGGCCTTGTCCGGATTTATTCCGAGCCCCTCTTTGCGGCACCATCTTTCCGTGATGCAGAGGGCCCGGATCATTGGTACCTTCAGGTCCCAGACATGGCGACCTACTAGTTAGTAATCCCTGGAAGGAGTGTGAAGCCGTTTGGCATGTAAATCTGATAATAATAAAATTTGCTCATCTGGGAGAGGTGGATTTGGAAAAAAATGTCTGCACCATATGCTTTGTGGATACCAAAACTAATTTTTGTAAATATTAATACCCATAACTGGTGACACTTTCTAACCAAGAACACCGTTTTTGTATAGAATCTATATTCATTGTGAATACCAAGAAAAAATTAAATATATAAACGCTCACTGTCTAACCATCTTAATGACATATTAATAAAAAGTTTTTGTAATACTTTAAGGTGAGGAACCTTTTTTTGATTGCTGTATGAACTATCAGAAGGACATTTTTTTTCATCTTTGTTTTCAGTATGATTCTTTCATCTTTACTTTGGTCTAGTTACATAAAAATGTTTAATTCCGATCAGTTTTCTAAAAATATATGGTTTATGAGACACCAGTTACATTCGACGTAAAGAACAAACATAATATAATTATAAATATTAAATGTACTCTTGGAAAAGCCCTCACAAGGTGTAGAGTTTATCTCTATTAAATTAGTGAAACATTTAAAAGCAAACAGTGTTTTATTTACAAGTATAGCAAAAATAATGTTACTAAACAATTTTGATGACGCTTTTTACCTCTATCTTACTCACCTAGATAACAGAAACATTTCTATTTGTTAAATCAGAAATTTAACAGAAACTAATAAAGAACGATCGGTTTCCGCAATATGTTTAAAGTTTTTGGTTTATCCACATTATTATGAATATTTCTGTTTATATAAAGCAGCCGTTCGGAAGCATTTTTAGATTTTAAATTTTCTCTCCCATATAACTCGTCATTAAAAAGTATCTATAATATTAAGAGTTCTTAAATAAACAAACAAATAATCCTTATATTCAAACGAGATTCCGTCCAGTATTCTGCAGGAGTCTAAAACAAAAAACACAATGAAATACTTTTTAGCATGTTATTATTTTTCTTCTTATATCTGAAACCGGGAATATTTTTTAAGATTAATGTTTTTGTTGTTGAAGCTCGGTTGAAGGAAAATTACTTTTCCGAATCTTACACATGCTCTTTATTATTGCCATCGATTTGGGGTGAAATCGGGTCATGGAAAATCGCTATGAGGTAAGAAGCTCTGTCGGATTTTCCGACGTGGTGATATCCCGGCTTGAATAAAATATATTTGGACAGGTAAACTGGCCGTGTGGATAAACGAAAAGTAGCCACTGGGTAGAGACGAGGATGTTATTTGGGTTAAACTATAATTAGCTTGTAAAAATGTTTCTTTAGAAGATGTACATTGCCTTTATTATAATTTTTAAGATTTAAAAAATATTAAAAATATTTTCTATGAAACATTAGAAGTTGCCAAATTATTTGTGTAATAATGACGAGTTTGAAATTACTTTTGCGAATTTATCGTTAATTGCCTTAATATTATGCAGATACATTTTAAATATCCAATGTTGAAAAATACTTTATTATTTTAATTTTGAGAGGCTGCGGCATCTAAGTATCACGCTTTGAAACCAATAATAATTTGCATAGTCAGTTCCTGTGTTTTAAATCGTATTACTATAATTATCTTATAAACCTCAAAGTTCATAGTTTCCTTCAAGATCTCTTAAATGTTTTGCTACGCCATTATAATATTACAATTTTATTGCCAAAATTAAAAACCAATTAAATTAACACTCATATCTGATGTCTTTTTACATTGTTAATCGATTTGATAAATAGTTAATGAAAAAATAAATGAATTAAACTTCTCTTCAAGGAGATGACGAAAAAAATTTTTAATATTGTTTTCACCCTTGCATTTTAAAAAGCCCATAGCTTATTTTGAGCTTTCCAGATTTTAAAAACTTGTTTTATTTCGACTTTAATAATGGCATAAATTGATCTAATTTGTTTTCCTTCTTATAATACAGTATGTTAAAAAGTAATATAAAAATTGAAAATTTTCGAGGCATTCTTTTAAGTCTTTTGACGCCAATTTGTGAATATTTTTCTGGTTGACCACATTTGGATGTCGTCTATGAAGGGTCTTCTGAAGCCAGACTTGAAACATTCTTGGTCTGGTTGGTGATGAGAAATCAGTTTATAGTCCCTTCATAGCGATGGTGAGGTCTCGCATATTTCCAGGTGCAGTCTGTGAAAATATGAGTGTAAGTTAGTAAGATTCAATTGCTTATCAATATTTAACAATTCTCTTCCTCCGTGGTATCTAGGTAGCATTGTCCATTAAGTAGTACTATGAGGATGATGTTTGTGTGCCTTTGTTCCAAAAGAGTATCTAAATGCAGAATATACATAGATGTTGAGGGCCTTAAATAGATTTTTACTATTTAGCGCACTACCTGCTACAACTGTCTTATGAACTCGTTATTTAACTCGGTTTTCATAATTCGTTGGTCAATTCCTTGTACCTGCTTCATGTCCAGTTATTTATTAGATATAATATAATTTAGGATTCTAACCTCATTTCCGCAACGGTGTAACCGTTCTACATCTAAAATACACCCGGTTGTATTTTTTCTCCATTTGTATTTAAATGCGGCAAATATCATAGCCAAAGAGCATTCCTATATTCTCAGAAGACCAGAAAACTCCTCCACAATTTTGGGTATTTGTTCCAGCTGACTTTTGCTAGCAGCCAGCAATGTAAGATCATCAATATAGATAGTTTATCTTACCGCCTCTTCATGATTGTGCTTAATACTGAAGTCCCATCTGATGGAATTTAAACGGCGTTATAGTGGGTTCATGGCATGGCGTTATGTCTCAATAAATCTCTGTGAAATATTGCCCGTGTTATGATTGTATCTGTATCAATATTGTTGCTGTAAGATATTTCCATTTGGATCCTAATTCTTCAAGTTGACATGAGGCGTTCTGAAAAGGACACAGTATATACGTCGACTCAATTTATTTCCAATATAGCTACCAGCAAGTTATATGGTCTGAATCAAATGCTTTTTGGTAGCTCACACAGATGGCGAAAATATTCCTTCGTTTAATATAGACCTGATTGCTTCTTGCAACCAACTCAGTGCGTTTCTGGCACATCCTTTTTGCTGCATTGCAGTGATGTTGTTTTGTTCGCAGTGTGCATGAATACGTTGTGTGAAGCAGGATGTAATTACCTTGTACAGTGTTGGAAGGTAGGTTTTTTTTATTGTATTCCCGGGTCTGTCCTAAAGATGGATGCACTGCGACCAGAGTAGGCTTATTGTGCTCACCCTAGACATTACAGCCACTCTGTTAACCTAGCCCCCTGGCTCAATCTCTACAGTCCTGCTAAGGAGTGAGTGAGTATTTCTCCTGGTTCCAATCTTACTGACCCGAAAGTTTTTCGTCTAAATCTCATTAGTGACTCACAGTCAAATATGATATGCTTCACCGTTTCCTCGGCTTGTCCACATAGTCTGCAGCCGAGGTTACCGTTATATAGATTCATTCTATTCAGATGTACTTTGACGGCCATGTGTCCCGTCATTATACCCGTAATAGTCCTTAATTGGTTTCTACTCATTTGTAGTAATTTCCTTGCCAGTTTCGGGCACGGATTCCCAATAAATAGCTTGCTGTGGTTTAAACCCTGTCTGGTCATCCAGTGGTTTTTATGTTCTCTTTTGATCCATTTTATGACTGCTTCCCGGGCTGCGCACCGCGGCACCCCAAAGGCCGGTTCTGGACCCATGTATTGAGATGCCGACCCTGCTCTAGCCAGCTCGTCAGCTTTTTCATTTCCATGTATGCCTTCATGTCCTGGTATCCACTTTAACATAACTCTGTTGTCTTTTGCCAGAATTTCCAGCTCACTTTGACATTCCCAAACCAGCCTCGATGATACCTTTTGGGCCCTTGAAGGCTTTTAGGGCTGCCTGGCTGAGTAAATGAGGATTTGCTTCCCTTTGTAAGCTCTCCTGTTTATCTCGTCTGCGCACCGTAAGATTGCGTATATTTCTGCCTGGAATACTGATGGGTATTTCCCAAGGGGAAAGGTTAATTCCTTCCCCAGGTTGTAGCCCATATATCCCAGCTCCAGTACCATCACTAGTTTTTGAACCGTCAGTGTACCAGATATTTGCACCCGAGAATGTTTCTGGTCTTTCTCTTTTACTTGCCATTCGATCCTCTATTGTGACTTCAAACGGTATATTATAACGGTAGCTCGAGTTCATATGGTCCGTGTCCATTTCCAACTCAGGGCTCCTGATTTTTTTACATATGTTTTTGTGTCCTGACATCATCCTTTGCGATTTTACTGTTGAGTGATTTAGTCGGTGGAGTCACATTCTTGCCTCTGCCTAAATCACTATGTGTAGCGGAGGTAGATCCGGAATACACTCCATTGCCGAAGTGGGGGTTGATTTCATGGCCCCAGTAATAGACAAGGAAGGTAGGTGGTTGGCCAGTCAGTAGTTTATGCATATTCCTAAATTTTTTAAGCCAGTATTTCGGGACACCATCAGGGCCCGAGATTTCCAGTTATGAAATCTTTGATGATGTTTGATTTCCTCGGTACTGAAGGACTCGAATTCCATCTGACTATAATTCTGGCTGACTTGATATTCTTTATTGATCCGCTAGCGTTGATGATGCAATGGGTGGTTGCAGCTAGTTGACTTCTTCAGAACTCTTCTACTTGTTATTTATTCGGATATCTGTTAACTACTATTTTTAACAAAGAGTTTAGCTTCAAATAAACAGCCCTTTCTGATTGTTTAAAAATGACATTGTCTCGTTTTCTGTTGTTTTTGGCTTTATACCTTTTTAACTGTTCTGCCGTCACGGAAGGCTTTAGATTTAGTGTGTCAAAACATTGTTGGGCACTGTTGTTGATTGGCTCATGTTGCGAGTGGTATTGGACCCGCTCAATATTTCTTGTACACGTCTCTGGACTCTTATTATTCTAACGTCTCTAATATACTCTGTTCTATGTCTTATCGAAGATTTTCGACCTTTCTATTAAGTTTTTTCTCCCATTGGGGATCCTAGATTGTAGGCTTGAGTAGTCTTTTCGCTGCCTCGTGGTGATCAAAATTTCCATAGTTCTAGCTGCTGCAGTTGCGGTGCAGTAGATTAGCATAGGCGGATGTTTTGGCGTGTAATCCTCTAAAACGTATACTGGCAAAACTCTCTTGTTTATGATATCTAATACAACATCAAGCTTTTTAGATAGTTTACTGTTGGCAGTGGAGGTCTGCATAATAGGTTGCCTTCATCATACTCCAGTACTGCTTTACTTATTTCAATAGATAATTTCTGGTAGCATTCAGTATTATCTCCTCGATTGCTACTGTTTGGTTCTTCACTTTTGGGTTCTGGTTGTGGCTCAAGTTCACCGATTTGTTCAGTGTTATGGGCTGTGTCTACGATCTCTCGCTCGATTCCCATTTTTATGATGTTAAATCGCTTTTCTGGAATTAGTATATTTTGAAACGTAACCCTGTATCGGTCTGCTATTTTTTGTTGTATGATAATTTGTCATCCTTGATGAGTTACTCTGTAAAAAATGGACATGATTGACTTATTTATAGACATAGTGAATTTCATGCGCTGTCTTGGTTGTTCCGCTTGAGTGAGAATTTATCCCTTCGGCGAGTGGAGCTCTTGGCGTTGTTTGGCTCTTGTGCTGATATAGCTCTTAATGTTGTTGCTGTTATTTGGCTGTAGCTTCTTGTTTGATATAGGCATCATTGACTCATTTATAGGCACAGTCTATTTCATGCGCTGTCTTGTCTGTTCCCCTTGAGTGAACATTTGTCCCTTCGGCGAGTGGAGCTCTTGACGTTGTTTGGCTCTTGTGCTGATACAGCTCTTTTTGTTGTTGCTGTTATTTGGCTGTAGCTTCTTGTTTGACACAGGACTGTTTTCTTAACCTTTTGCTATTTAAAAATGGATGATTGTCTCCCTCAGAACCCGTAAGTGTTGCGACAAAGAGGATAAGACTGCAGAACATGTTCTATATGACTGTTCCGCTCTTTTAGTAAAAAGCGAATAAGGTCTAAGTGCTGTGAAGCCTAACCCACCCTACTTACTTTTCATATTTAGAGACCAGAAAGCTTCTCTCTTTGAAGAGGAATGAACTTCGAATCGTGGTGAGACTATCGACAATACATTGTAACCTGCTAGGCCATTTTCATAAGATTGGCATTATGAATGATCCGATGTGCAAATGTTGTGTGAAGGAAGATCAAAGTATTGACCATATCCTCACAAAGTTCTCAGCACTCAACGGACTGAGGCAGACATTTTGGAGATACAATATTATCATCTAAAATTATCAGGCAAATTGAGTTAACGAAGCTACTTGGATTCGCAAAAACAATCTGCCTCGATGCTTGGGATGTGTAGAGCCCAACGAAACCTAGACTTTGAAGATCCAGTATCACCATTTTTATTTATTCAAATGGACCTTGAAAATACGAAGATAAAAAATAACTTTTTTTAATTTTAACCGGTAGTTATGAGATATTTTATTTTCGGGAGTTTAAAACTTTCTAGTGAATATGAGGGAACAATTTTAGATTCTGAAGTAGAAAAACGTTCCAAATTTTATCCAAAAAATTATAGGTTCTGTGGTAAGAACATTTTTTGCAGACGTTTTACGTTTATGGAGAAAAACAAGGATAGTATATTTAATCTTAACATTAGTAAAGGGATATTACAAACAAAATTGTAAAACCGTCTCATTTCTTTTCGATAGAGATACCAGTAGATGCATTTTTATTAAGAAAAATGGGGATGAAGTTTTACTCTATAAATAAAATGATATTTTTCTACCTCAACTCATACATATTTTATATTATTTTTGATAAAACAAAAGAACAACCCAGATAACAGATCTATATTGACCACAAACATTGACTTTTTTAAGAACTAAACGGAGGGTATATTACTATAAATGGAAACACAAACAAGGGAGTAAAGGTATAAGGACGATAAACTCTATTATTGTAAATCTTATCTAAGCAAGGATCTACCCAAACAATTATATTTTAATATATTTAAATTCAAATTAACTAGGTATTACAGTAAATTTCCCGCTTGACTAGGGTTAATTTTCATTCTGACCTAACCCGGCCCCAAAACATCTCAAAATTCTATTTACGGCACAGATTACATGTTCTCTCTAATTATTAGGGGTATCATAAGAACGAAACTTCTCTGCATCGCCCCGACGATAATGGCCTCTTGCAAAACACATTACAGATAAGAGTTCTCTCCCTGCTCTCTGGTAATGTCACCCCATTCGCCCCCGTCTTATTTACCCCAACCAATTTCTTTAGGAAAACCAACAAGTTGGAAGATTGGTTGCAGGACCGGAACAATCTTTTTTTTTTAATTATCTATGTTTTTACTGTCTAATTTTTGCGGTAAAATTGGTTTATTTTTAAACAATCAAAATTACAGTAAGAAATAAAGAAATCTTTCTGCCGTATTTAAATAGTCAGTGGAGCTGTATCGGACCGAGAGCAACATTAGCAGGAAATAACTGATATATGAACCATAAATTTCAAGGTATGTCGGCAGGATATTACACTTGCCGTCTACCAACTTCGAGATCATGAGGTGATCGAAACGCGTATGGAGAGAGGACCAGAGCGATATTTGCAGGAAATAAACTATTTTTACATATATTTTTCATATTCTCTGCCTGAAAGAAGAATTACATATATAACAAACTATTTAAAAACGGCAGAAAGATTTCTTTATTTCTTACTGAAATTTTGATTGTTTAAAAATTTCACTTTACTCCGTTGATTCATAGATGTCGTTCGACTGGCGATATTTTTCAGTCTGACATTGAAATTGGTGGACGGCAGGTGTAATATCCTGCCGACATACCTTGAAATTTATGGTTCATATATCAGTTGTTTCCTGCTAATGTTGCTCTCGGTCCGATACAGCTCCACTGATGAGATCATGAGGTGATCGAAACGCGTATGGAGAGAGGACCAGAGCGATATTTGCAAGAAATAAACTGTTTGTACATATATTTTTCATATTGTTTGCCTGAAAGAAGAATTACATATATAACAAAATTGGTCTAGTTTCATATTCTCAGGATGACTTGACCATTCTGTTTACTTAGGAAAATGACTTCGACATAGATATTAATTATGGTGAAGGTGTATAGATCGCGTTGAGAAATTTAGATATTAACTAAATAATAGGATCCAACTATTTTTTTCATGAAACTTCACTAATTGATTGGTTTTTTATTCTAATAAACTAACTGAATTAACTTTAAAGGGAGAAGGTGCTTCTTTCAAAAGAGTCTTTATGAAATTTATCCTGATATTTATATCTAAAAATGAAGCTTTAATTGACAATGAAGTGTTTTTGCTAAGATTTGATTAAAAGAGATTTCACCCAAAAAGGGTGAATATTTTACTTCTTAACAATAGAATGAGAGTTTAGGATATAATAAATAAATGTTACTTTATATTATATTACTTATATTTTATGGAGTGTATATTGTTATAGTGTATTGTATTTTGATTTTGTCTTAAGTTCTGAATATATTTTTAATAGCCCAAGTTAATATACTTGGGCAGATCATAAAAAACTATATCGCGATTATTTTAGAGTGAGAAAAATGGCAGAAGCCCATTCCACCTAACGAATTTGCAACGTTCCATTGTTGGTAAAATTTATAACATATTTTGTCGAGTTAAACGTAAACCTAAGTTCCTATATAATTTACTGAAAGTAAAATTTAAATATATTTTGTTAAACAAAGAAGTAAAAAGTTTTTATAAAAAAATTGAACCGACTTATAAAAGTGCGCTAAAAAGTGAAAAATAACTATAAATTTTTATATGAAATTGAAATTTTTTAAGTCGGCCCCAAATTAGTTCCTGATAAAAAGTGATTCGCATAAACAGATTAAAAATACTTTATTTGTAATTGCTTTCTTACCGTAATTTGTATATATTTGTAGTTATTTGTTTCATTTAGAAATAATTTGGCACCGACTTTAAAAATTTCAATTTCATATAAAAATGTATAGTTATTTTTCACTTTTTAGTGCACTTTTAGAAGTCGGTTCAATTTTTTTTATAAAAATTTTATTTTTCGATTTTTAGTTTTGAATTCATTATGATATCCATAAATTATTTGAACTAAATACTAGTCGAGATTAGTATACCTCGCAATGACTCCAAGCTGGCAAAAAAGTACCCATTTTATTCAAAGTTATAAATCACCCTAAAATGAACCACTAAAAATTCTTTGATTCTTAGAGTTCTCTAAACACCAATGAAATTGTGTCAAACAAATATTTAGTCTGTCATAGTAAATCTGCTATCTTAAATTGCAAATTAGTTTTAGATTGGTAATATAGGCTCCAAAACCTTCCAATATCGATATTTAAAAAATTTGAGACGTAAATTTCTTAGCCCCTATATATTTTGTACTGCCTATTAAGTTTGTGTACGTCACAAGAATCCCGCAATATCATTTTTAGACAAAATCGGAAAATGTAAAATTTTCAGTCCCTCATATTGTATCTGATCAATATAATTGTTTTAAAAAATTAACTTCATATTCGTAAGACACGATACCCGAAAACCCCCTAATACCAAATCTGAAAAAATGCGAATAAGGTAAAATTTTCGACCCTCATATTGGATCCGCCATATTGAATTCCAAAAAAATAATTTTAACGCCTTAATCTAATCTAAACCTAAACGCTTTAAAGCCCCCTAGTATCAATTTTGGATGATATCCAGAAATTTAAAATATCTTGACCGTCTTAAAATAATCTTATATTCGCTATTTACATCCTCAAAAACGATTCAGTCTCACATTTGAACAAAATCGAAAAATGTAAAATTCTTAGTCCACAATATTGCATTCACCACATTGAATCCTGAAAAATACTATTAAATTCAAAATTTACACCCTCAAGAACCCCCTATATCAATTTTGGAGAAAATCGGAAAATGTAAAATTTTTAGGACACCACATTGAATCCGCCAGATTGGGTTTTCAAAAAATATTTTAAATTCATAATCAACACTAACAAAAATCCCCCAATACTGATTTTAGACAAAATCGAGAGATGAATCTTGGATCCGTCATATTTAATTTTTTTAAATAATGTCATATTCGTAATGTGTGATTCCAAAAACTCCCCTATATCAATTTTGAAAAAAATGACAAAATTAACTTTTTATCCGCCATATTGGATACGCCATATTAAATTTCTTAAAAATAATTACATATTCGTTATGTGCGACCCCGAATACTCCCCTGTACCAATTTTGGAGAAAATCGGACAAAATTAATTTTTTCGTCCGCGATATGTGCGTTCCCTAAAACTCTCCTGTACCAACTTTGAAGAAATTCGGACAAAAATGATTTTTGTCCGCCATATTGGATCCGCCATAATGAATTTTTTGAAAATAATTTTGAATTCGTTATGAGCGACCCCAAAAACGTCTTCACACCAATTTTGGAGAAAAACTAATTTTTTTGGCCGCCATTTTGTCAGCGTTATTTTGGATTTTGCTGCACCAATTTCATCCAAAAAAATATGGGACCAACTTGCTGAATATAACGTAAAGAATTTCATTGAAATTGGTGCCGCCGTTCCGGAGTAATCGGTGTACATACATAAAAAAACATACATACTCGACGAATTGAGAACTTCCTGTTTTTAGAAGTCGGTTAAAAATAAACTTCTTGTCGTCTACCTATTGCATTAATCTATTATATCAAATTAAAATCTATTTTTCATTTGCTGAAATGATATGCTATATTTTCTGTATTAGTACAACAAAGATTTGATTTTTAGTTTTTATTGTATTACTTTTCATTCACATTACACATAGGCAATAGTGAGATTAAAAACTTTAAATACGTCAAGAAATAACATTGTTCATCTATTTCGTTTTGCTTAAAATAAAACAGAATATATACATATAAACCCGATGATAATCCTCACTTCTGACACCAATTGTTACCGTTTTGTGTATTTAAAATCGCTCACTGGGTTGACAGAATAAAACACAACTTTTCACTAATACTTCCAATAATTATATTAACTATTTCTTAACACGGCTAAATCACAACTGTCTTATTACTACTTCTTAATATCTTCACAATTCAAATATAACTATTCAACTATATTAACACTCTTATCCTATGCCCATTTATATACCTATAGAATTTCCTATACAAATCTAGAACTTATTAACATAAAAGTTTGGATTGATCTAGAAATATGACTTATCGATACTGTATCATCACATTATAAAAAAAATGGATCATCGCATCGGAATATTTGTATATATAGGAGGACCTATCAATAAATTTCTCTATCCTTATTAATTTATGGATTTATCAGCAGCTTGATATTTTAAAACCGTAAATTGTTCTAGGAAAATAGTATATTTAATGCAACAGTTAAACTTTTAACCGAGGTCATCGACAGCTGTTATATCTTAGTTATTGTTTTTATAAAGTTCATATTTGCTATACGCTGTAGGATATAAGTATCAAGGTGTTAGAGAAAGAGCATTAGAAGTAATTCCCCTTTTTCAGTTTAAACAAATACGCATATTCACCTAATACTATTAGTAAAACTTTTGTTAAAGCATTATTTTGTACTATTAATTAATTAATTAATTTTCAGAGGTAACTGGATAGCAAAAGCTAAGTAAGTAAGTTTGTTGCAAAGTTGTTCAAAGAGCATTATGCAATCTTGTATAAGGGCACGGTAAAGTTTGGATCAAGTTATGGTGGCTTAGTTTAATAATTTCATTAGAATTTCGAGAAGCTAGAAGAGGAAAATTACCTGTCGAGTTTTAATTTTGAATAAGATATGTATTATTAAGATAAATTAAAAAAAAAGGCTTATGTTATATTATTGTTATATAGATTTATTACTTATCCTCACTTTTAACGGAAATATAATATTTTAATACCCACTATATATCATGTTAAATAAAATAATATATACCCTTCTATCAATAAAATAACCAGATAAATTAAATTATTATTACCTTTTTATTTTTATCAAAAAAGTGGAAAAGCTGTATTACCTATTACTTTTGGAAAAGCAGACCTACACTTCTTCTATTTGTGTGTGATTGTATCGTTCATATATCGGTAACATCAGCAACTATCAAATATCTATATCACTTATATTTTTTTAATGGAGCATTCTACATGTTATCAGTTATTTTAAGTCTTCAACAAATTTAAAATATTTTTTGTATAGAATACCCTATGAGCAAATTTAATTGTTTCGAAAATATTTACAATTTAATTTATCCTACTCTTTTGTCCTCCTTCCTAATAAATAATTCTTAGCATATGAGTAATGGAAAAAATCTACCAAAAATCTACCAATGATAGTAAATACTTGGATATTATGCTTACCCTGCAAGAGAAACTACGGACTTCCGTCCGGAAACTTGCTCTTGTATACGATAATACGGATGATCTATTGAAGAATCCTCATTTAATATGAACCCTTATAAAGTAACGTTGCTTTAGAAACTATCAGAAGTTAATCCTGATAGACGTATTCAACTATGTCAAGAGATAATGAACATTATAGACCCACAACCTGATTTAGTACATCATATTCTCTATTCTGATGAGGCCATATTTTGTGTTAACGGCTTCGTCAACAGTCCCAATTGCTGATATTGGTCTGACCATAATTCTCACTGGATGATGGAACATCATACGCAACATTCTCGAAAATTAAATATTTATACCGGCAGCATTAAAAAACACGTTATACGACCTTTTTACATTCACAAAAAATTGCCGGTAATTCCTTCTTAAATTTGCTACGAAATCGAATTATATCCACTTTAATAAATTTATTTCATCATTAAAACAACGATCTGATATTAAGAAATGACATTTGGCTTCAACAAGATGGAGGGACAGCGCATTTTGGTAGACATGTCAAAAACTATCTAAATGAAACCGCCATTGAATGCCCTCCTTGGTCACTTGAACTAACCTGGAAAACAGAATTTCAATGCAGTGCATCTGATAAACATTTGCGGAACGTATTTTTCTAGTTTTGAGAAAGGAGTGGCTGAAGGAAACCAATCCTAACGTACAATTGAATGATTTTATTAAATTGTTTTTTTATTACTTTTCTATTAAAGTAGTTTGTATATTTATACCTTTAATTGACAATATTTTCGAAACAGTTGAATTTAATCATAGGGTATGATATACTAAAAAGATTTTAAATTTGTTGGAGATTTAAAATGACATAACATGCAGGATATTTCATTTCAAAAATGTTTAATTGACCTCATCATTTTACAGCTGTTCACGCCACTGACATATGAAATGAACAAAGTAAATAATTGTAGTTCTGTACGCTGAAGAAAACCCGTTCACCCTTAATTAAGCCTTTACGGAACATTTGACTAACTCTGTATATACAGGGTGTTTCTAAATAGATGAGAAACATTTTAAAGAGTTATTCTTGAGCTAATTTCAAGCATAAAAGTTCATATAAACATATGTCTGATAATGCTTAGGTTTTAAGACACAGGATGTTAAAATGTATGATTATTTTTAATTTTTTAAATTTATGTCATTTGTTTTTAAAGATAATTAAGTCAAATTTGGAAGATTTTTTACAGTTTTCGTAAAAAAATAGTATTTTGTGAAATAATATACAGAATAGTACTCCTTTCTGAGTCTGGAAATTTTACCCTCTGGAACTTTTTTTTCGGGTGCCACTGACTCGATTTGATTACTCAGTTAGCTTTCCCATCTTATTGTGAAACTGTTTTTTCTCCTAAATTTTCCTTCAAAAGTCAATTTCCACAAAAAAGAATACATAAGTAAAAAATCAACATGAATTTGTTTTCATTTCCATTCATATTTTTTTAACCAACTGGGACTAATAAAAAAATACCACATAATAATAACAAAATTTTAACCACAGTAACAAAATGTTAATAACAGAAATTATAATAAATGTTGAAAATGACCACCCTCAGCCATAATGCAAGAATCCGATCTTCGTCTCATTGAAGAGCGTATTCGGTGAAATAATCCTGGAGTATTTCTTAACTTTTCATAAGACGCAATAATGCGAATTCTCAAATTTTCAACAGGAGATGCATAAACCAATGATTTAAGGAACCCCAGATGCAAAAAATCAAAAGATTTAGACCCGGAAATCAGGCAGGATAGTGTTGAGTGCCTTCTCAACCTATCTAATAATTTGGTTACACGGCCTTTAAGTGACGACGTACATTGATACTAAAATGTGCTGGAGCGCTATTAAATATAAACCATAATTCTTGTCTAACTTGAAGAGGAATCTCTTCCAGAAGGGCAGGTAACTCTTCCTCAAGAAAGTGACAGTATTGGTCGCCATTTAATCTTAATGGAAGGAAACATGTGTCAGTAAAATATTCACCTATGACACCAATCGATATATGTCTTGAAAACTGTTATTGATAATCGAATTTAGAAAATGCATGCAGACTTTCTTCAGCCCAAATGTGATTATTGTGAAAATTTCCTATGGATTCCCTTGAAAAGTTTTTTTCATCAAGAAACATAATACGAGATAAAAAAAAAAGGGAGATTGGACGATCATTTGAAGTATATATACGATACTTGAAAACCTTCCTTTACACATCACACCTGTGAGAACATTCAACATACGATATATATATATATATATATATATATATATATATATATATATATATATATATATATATATATAGTATTTTTACGCGATACCGAAATAACTTAAGTAGGGGCTATGACACATTTATTCATTTGTAAACCCAATTTTTTATTTAGGAATCAGGAAGGTTACAATTTTTTACATTCGACAAAGTAAGTAATGATATTGGTTACACCAGAAAATTTCCAAGAAAAATTACTGTAAAATATAAAAAAATGTGATATCCTCTAAATTAAATGTTCAAACTGGGCCTCGGTAATAATCTGACAATAATTAAGTTGATGAATAAATTCTTTTTGAATATGATTGATGCCATCTGCGGTTGATTCGTACTTCTTGGTGTATTCGAACTTTTAGAACTTCTAAATTATCGGGCTGGGTTAAGCATACTTTAGTTCTCCAGTATCCCTACGAGATATAATCAAGGGGGGTCAAATCTGGTGATCTGGCTGGCCACTCAATTGTCTCTCATCTAAAGAAGCACGGATACAGGTACGGGAGAAAAAGATCACTTTTGCAACATATCGGGTTCTTGTAGGTCTGAATAAAAAGTTGTTATTGCAGGAATTAGGTCATTTTGCACTAACTCCAAATATTTCGCACCAGCGAGGGTCAAGGGAATAAGTCAACAGTACTGCACTACACATTCTCTTTTTGAGAATTTTGGTTGTTAATTGTTGTGATCTAATGAGGATTTTTACTTGCCCAATAGCGACAATTTTGTCTATTGACATGACCATTTAATGTAAATGTTGTCTTGTTAGAAAAATTATTGCCATCATTGCATTTTGGGTACATTTGGTAGCAAAATTGATTCTGGCGATCAAAATCATCTTTTGACAACTCTTGAATTAAGCATATCTCGTAGGGATGATACTTCCTCTTTTTCAGTATTTTATGCCACACTACAATGTGCTACATTAAAAGTTGAAGCGGTTTCCATGAGTGTGAACCGAAGATTATCTTGAGCTATCAACAGAATATTAAGCTGATCTTCTTTTCTTATTGAGGGCCAACCAGATTCCTGGATGTTCCGAACACGCCTATACTTCCTGAACTTTGCCTCATTTACCATGCTTTGGCTTATGGGTTGAGGATCAGGGTGAATTGCATTGAATAACTCAACCACCACTGTTTGTCTGCGAGTTCTATTTTCAAAGCCAATTATTTATAATATTTCAATTCTTTTACATTCCGCTCATTTTATCAGTTTCTCACAAAATAGCAATAAACTTAAATAAACATTCACTTATCAAAACCGTTAAACATTTATTTAAGATGCAAAATGGTCATATCTAATGTCCAAACTGACTTTTTGTGACACTGGAAATAAAAAAACTTTGCAAACAAATTTAATATCATTAATGTTGTTACAGGAGGAAGATCTTACAAATTAAAAAAAAATTCTTGACAATTTCCTTATGTAACCAAAATCGATATTTACTATCTTATCATATGTAAAAAATGTGCCCTTTCAGACTCTGAAATAAAAAAAACGGGGTTTACAATTAAGAAAAATATTTATGAGGTCATAGCTCTTTCGTGAGTTACCCTGTATATTTTGATATTACGCAGAAAAAACTAAACTAAAAGTAAAATTCGACGGATCCGGGGGTTTTTCCAAACGAGTACCCATTTTCTGCATACTGAATATATCTGGTACTTCACGAAAGAACTGTGTATCGCCATGACTTGGACTTGTATTATTCTTATTTTTCTTTTGATAGTACGATTTAGTTTGTTAGTCATCAAATTCAATGTTTCGTCGGTCTACCGTGGTTTGGTTTTTTCTTATTTCGGTCGACCAAAAACAATTTCAATAGCTGCTTGAATATGTGTTTTTAGAATGAACCCAATCTCATTTGTTCAGTTTTCAAGTTCTCTTGTAGTGAGGGTTGTTTTAATGCCTAAATATTTACTTGTCCATCTTGAGGAGACTTTCAAGTATAGAGTATTTTAAGGTGTAGTTTACAGAAAGTGTTTTTTGGTAACCAAATTTTTGTCACGACAGAGTTATATTAACGTTTCACCTTGTTCGTTCTATGATCTAACTTAAATACTGCATTCATACCTTCCATAGGTGCTCTATCGACTTTTACGTTGAAATTACCCATCACTATATTGACAGAAAAGTTTTTAATGATTGCAAAACTTCCCGGACTTGATCATTATATTGTTTAGCTTCTGTTTCTAACTTGTTTGCTGTAGATGCATATGCCTATACTATATTAATGTCAATGGGTCTGGCACTAATTTGAAGAAGTAACAGTCTCTAATTACCATAGGTTTTGAACTTTAAACCTTCTGAGTGAATTTGGCTGAATTGGCGAACAATAACACAGGTTTACAAAAAAAAAGTGGATGCCTATTTGACCAGACCATTTCATTCTTCTGTAATTAGATGCCCCGAATCCTAATCTGAGGTCCGCTAACCTCTATCAGGTCAAGTTAAAAATCATTTCAAGGTCAAATGGAGTAAAATTTACTAAATAAATCTGAAGAAGTAAATATCTATGTTTTTGAGGTCGCTGAATCCGAATTTGTGTTTTTTAATCCCCGAAGGTCGATTAGAGGTTATTTTAAGGTCATTACAAGGTCAAATTGAAAAAAAATCCACTAAATATATCTGAATAAAAATGTAGGTTTTTGGGTTGCCGAATCTAAATTCGTGGTTTATTTAATCCCCCAAGATCAGCCAGTGGTCACTTCAGTGTCATTTCAAGGTCAAATTGAGAAAAATCTACTAAATTGATCTGTAAAAGAATATAGGTAGACTTTTGAGGACGCTGAGTCTGAATTCGAGGGTTGCTTAATACCTCAAGGTCAACTAGAAGCTATTTCACAGCTAAATTGAAAACACCCACTAAATAAATTTGTAAAAGAAGACAATCCACGCGCAGCTAGATCAATATCCGTTACATACACTGTTAAAAGAAAACCTTAAATTTAAGGTACATTCATTAATTTAATTTAATGTTTTTGTATCTTAAATCGTGAATAAGATACATGTACTTTGAAATTAAATCTTTGTACATTAAATTTAATTGAATGTTTATTTAAATTTCAATAGAGTTACTGAAATTATTGGTATAATTACATTAGATTTAATGGAAAAAGTATTAAATTTAATGTATTGAAGAAACGGTTTATGAAATTTGCTTCAAGCACGTTACCTTAAAATTAATGTAAAGTTTTTTTACAGTGTAACCGACAGGCAATCGGAACAAGTTTTTGAGCAGCAACTCAAGCTCCTAAAACCTCGTACTTCACGCACAGCATGTCTGTTACACAGCAGATATGCAAGGGGAGTTAGTTATTATGAAACAGTAATCCAAAACCCAAGCTCTTAAACTCACATAACCCACCTACAGCTAGATCGATACCCATTACACAGCAAACAGGACAGCAGATCGAGTTTTTAAGGCGAAATCCAAGCTACCAAAACCACACACTCTACGTGCAGCTAGATTGAAAGTCACTACACGTAGACAGGCGACAAGACCAAGTTTTTATATATAAGCTAAAACATAAGCGTTCATAACCACATATCCCACGCCCAGCCAGATCAGTGCCCATTATGCAGCAGACGGAGGCGAAAAGCAAGAATATACGAGTGTATGAAATAACCAGGGCTGTCAATTTGCCAGTAATTCCTGGCATTTGCCAGGAATAATTAGCTGTGCCAGTAGTTTTGCCAGGAATACTATCATGCCAGAGATTTGCCAGGAATAGATGTCTTATACTCAGAAATTGATAAAATATTAAGGCCAAATGTACATACAATTGATGGCAAGTGTATGAAAATCGGTAAGATGCCCCATCTTTAAAATTAAATCTCTATACTATCTCTTTTTGCTTCTCACATGTAGTTATTTTTCTCTTTATATTGTGGTTTTGCAGTCTAAAATTTAAAGGATGGATAATCTTATTATCATCTGTCTTTCACTAATATTCTATTTAATTGAGCAAAATCAACTTTTTCTTATCACACGCATTTTGCCAGGAATTGCCAGGAATAAATATAAAACTTGCAAGTATTTTCCTGTGGAACATTTGACAGCACTGGAAATAACACCCCAGCTCACGAAAACCATATACTCCCGGCACAGCATGTATGAAAGTTTGAGATTTGTTTGTTTCGGCTTGAAAACTCGCGCGGTTCACGTGCATGCATGGGGTACGTGGTTTTGGGAGCTTGAGCTTTGGTTCAAAAGCTCGATCCGCTTGCCTATCTGCTGTGTAACAGATATCGATTTGGCTGTGCGTCTGTTCTCTTTTTTACAGATTTATTTAGTGGATTTTTTTCAGTTGGACGTTGAAATTACTTTGAAATGGCCTCTGGCTAACCTTGAGGTGTTAAACAAACCACGATTTCAGATTCAGCCCCCAAAAGTCTATATATCTCCTTTTACAGATCTATGAAGTAGATGCTTCTTTATTTGACCTTGAAATGATCCTGAAATAACCTTTCACTGATCTTGGGGGATTAAATAAACCACGAATTTGGATTTAGCAATCTCAAAAACGTAGGTATATACTTCTTCAGATTTATTTAGTGTATTTTACTCCATTTGACCTTAAAATGACCTTGAACCTGGCGTGATAGAGGTTATCGGACTTCAGATTGCCACTCAGGGCGTCTAATTACATAAAAATAAAATGGTCCGGTCAATTAGAGATCCACTTTTTTTTTTGTAAACCTGTGTAATTTAAAATTAAAGTTTGTGTCTCTGTATTAATTTAGAAAATCAATAATCTGGATATGGTGTAATAGTTTTCCTGGTATAACTAAGGATAAGTGTGTTCATTCAACGTCTCTGATAAAGAAAGATTTCAAGCGTAAATGAATATATAATTTTCAGAAAGCCGACTACGAATATTCAATGAAATTCAAAAATAACAAATTTCATATTAAATATGAAAAATGAAAGCATATTACTAAAACTGAAATTGAAACCGTTGGTGAAACCCAAAGAAAAAAAAAGCGTACCCCGTACGATAAAACATAACAAATGTTTTAAATGAGATATAGCGAAAAAAGTAAACACCAAAATTACTTTGTAAAAAAAACAAAACAAAGCGTTTCAAACTCATGTGTTCCATGCGTAGACATGATTAAACGTAAACTGTAATCCCGAACAAAACAACACTAAACGTAATCAATCATTTCCCTTATTTTCGTCCCTTTCTATTAAATGTTGTTTATTTTTCCGCACAAAGACCCTTACGGAAAAACGTGCTCCATAATAGAATGTAATTAAATCAGCAATTTTATACTTTTCCTTTGTTCGTAATTGCTGAAAAAATTTATTTAGAATATGTCGGAGCTGTCATGTTTTATAATTTATTCTTGTTGATTGATTATGTTCTGACAACTAACCGAATGTTCTATACATGGAAACTTTGAATTCCAAATTTAAAATTTTACCTATATAGTCATGTGCCTTTTAATTATCCTAGATATATTTTATAGTAGGCCTGAATTAAATTATGTTCTGCATTTCATCTTATTCTGTTGAATATTCAACAAACATCGTATAATCGTTTCGACAAAGTAAAATATAATATTTTTATAAAAAAAATTGAACCGACTTCTAAAAGTGCGCTAAAAAGTGAAAAATAACTATAAATTTTCATATGAAATTGAAATTTTTGAAGTCGAAGCAAAACTAATACCTGATAAAATGTGATTCGAATACACAGATTAAAAATACTTTATTTGTAATTGCTTTCTTACCATAATTTCTTAAAAAATTTTAATTTCATATAAAAATTTATAGTTATTTTTCACTTTCTAGCGCACTTTTGGAAGTCGGTTCAATTTTTTTATAAAAATATTATTTTTCGATTTTTAGTTTTGAATTCATTATGATATCCATAAATTATTTGAACTAAGTACTAATTGAGAGTGGCTCCAAGGTGACAAAAAATTACCCATTTTATCCAAAGTAGTAAATCCCCTAAAATGATCTATTACAAATTCTTTGATTCTTCGAGTTCTCCAAATACCAGTGAAATTGTATCAAACAAATATTTAGTCTGTCATAGTAAATTCACTATCTTAAATTTCAAATTAATTTTAGATTGATAATATAGGCCCCAAAAGACGTAAATTTCTTAGATCAATATATTTTATACTGCATATTAAATTTGTATACGCCCCAAGAACCACGCAAAATAGGAAAATGTAAAATTTCCAATCCCTCATATCGTATCTTGTCAATCTAATAGTTGTAAAAAATTAATTTCATATTCGTAATACACGACTCCGAAAACCCCCTAATACCAAATCTAAAAAAAATTTCAACCCACTATATTCGATTCGCCATATGAAATTAAAAAAAAAAATTAATGTCTTAATCTAATCTAAATCTAAACACTTCAAAGCTTCCTAGTACCAATTTTGGATGAAATCTGGAAACTTAAAATTTGTAGAACGTCGTATTGCATCTGACATATTAGATTATCTTAAAATAATTTTACATTCGCTATTTTCATCCTCAAAAACGATTCAGTCCTACCTTTGAACAAAATCGAAAAATGTAATATTTTTAGTCCGCTATATTAGATTCGCCATATTGAATCCTGAAAAAATACTTTTAAGTTAATAATTTACACCCTCAAGAACCCTCTATATCAGTTTTGGAGAAAATTGAAAAATGAAAAATTGTTAGGACGCCATATTGAATCCGCCAGAGTGAGTTTTTCAAAAAATATTTTAAATTCGAAATTAACACCAACAAAAAAAAACCAATTCTGATTTTAGACAAATCAAAAGATGTAGAATTTTTAACCCGCCATCTTGGATCCACCATATTTAATTTTTTAAAAATAGTTTCAGATTTGTAATGTGCGATTCCAAAAACTCTCCCATATCAATTTTGAAAAAAATCGGGCAACATTAATTTTTACCCGCCGTATTGGATACGCCATATTGAACTTTTTTAATATAATTTTAGATTCGTTATGTGCTACCCCGAAAACTCCCCTTTACCAATTTTGGAGAAAATTGAACAAAATTAATTTTTTTCGTCGGCCATATTGGATTTGCCATATTGAATTTTTTTAAAATAATTTTATATTCGTCATGTGCGACCCCGAAAACTGTTCCGTACTAATTTTGGAGAAAATCGGACAGAATTGAATTTTTGTTCGCCATATTAGATCCGCCATATTCAATTTTTTTAATATTTTGAATTCGTTATATACAACCTTGAAAACCCCCCTACACCAATTTTGGAGAAAATCGGACACAGTTAATTTTTTTTGTTCGCCATATTGGATCCGTTATATTGAATTTTTTTAAAAATAATTTCAGATTCGTTGTATACGATCCCGAAAATTCCCCCATAGCAATTTTGAAGAAAATCGTATAAAATTAATTTTTTTGTCTGCCATATTATCAGCGCCATCTTGGATTTTACTGCACACATTTCGTCCAAAAAAATATGGGATCACCGCAGTTACTTCCTGAACATAATGTAAAAATTTTTATTATAGTTGGTGCCGCCGTTCCGGAGTAATCGGTGTACATACATAAAAAAAATAAATAGTCGACGAATTGAGAATCTCCTTCTTTTAGAAGTTGATTAAAAATTAAAACTCAAATTGTTTAACTTAAAATAAATTTGTATAGGGAAAGATAATTTTAAAGTGTATCAAAGATATATCAGGAAATCGTTCGGAATATTTTAATAAAAACTAATGGAGTAATAAAGTGACTGCAGGGACTTTTTCCGAAATTTTGATCCTCCATCAAAAACTACTTATGTATGCTTAAAATTTTTGCATTTGCGCCACTGGTTGCTTAGTAATTTTTAAAAAAGAAAGAGAAAAATTTTAATGTAGCTAGTTCCCCTTCGGAATTATTTATGTAATGTTTATTGTGTCAACTTCTGAAATTGGTGCTAACTCCAACATTCGATTTATTAAAAATAAAGTTATGACTGTAACACCAACCACACCAGGAAACATGAAATATCGGATTCCATAAGTGTGAACATTAGTAACTCCTGAAATGTTAAATCGCTTGCGCAGCTCTTGTCAAAAAAGGATCTAAAAATGTTTAGAAATAAATGGAAATTATTTTTAACTCTTTTTTAAGTACAACCATCCTTAAATTTACAGTATGTAGAATTATATTTTATTTTTTTCTTATTAAAAAAAAAACACAACTATAACACCCTCACAGCACATGAAAAAATTTTCCGTTTGATATTTTATAGTTGCCACCCGTCATTTAATATGGGGAGAGAGAATAAATGTTATGAATGTCTTAAGATCTATCCCTCTGTCGTCTTATTAGTTCTCTAGTCTTTTATTGAAATATTACAAACTGTTTTTCCGTTATCGTCATGTAACACTTTACAATGCTCATCTAGTGTACATAAAATATGCTACTTTACAGCTAATTCATGAGTATTTTAACCACATTATTTTAAAAAATAATTTGTAATATACCGGAGCGCGACGTTGCCAAATGTGCGTTTTCCATAAGTTAGGAAAATTATGCACAATCTGGCAACACCCTAGGGCTGAAAATAACGGAAGTACTCATTTAAACCCATAAAATTCCAAATTTCAATCTACCCCTTAGTCGAAACTAATTAGAGATGAACTCTGTATACGAAAAGTACGCCATCGCTTTTCGAACTTCCGATACCCGATGTTTCTAATAGTACTGAACGGCTATAAAAGCAGCTGGCCGGCAGTCGTATCATCAATTTAATTTCGTACCATAAGTGGTCAATATTAGATAGAGAATCGAACTGCGCGAACAAGCCAATAGTAAGAGCCTTGTATTAGTTTTATCTTTGTCTTGAATAAAGTTAGTTGACGCCTGTAAATGTAGTATCACATCTCTGAACCGTACGCGTCAATACCAAAATGTCTAAAGTACAGAAACATGGCTGTGTTAACACCACGGATAATTTTTGCTACATATGTACTCAGTTTAACCCTAAATCGCAGAAAAAGATAATTAACAAAATGACCAAAATAGCTTATCATAAGTATTTTGCTTGTCTTGTTGGTGATCAGGATCAGGACTGGGCTCAACAGTTTGATCAAACACATATTTTGCCAAACCTGTGTAGCAAATCTAAGTAAGTGGTTAAATGGCAAACGCCTTTGCAGTTCCAATGATTTGGCAAGAACCAACAAATCATTTTAACGACTGTTACTTTTGCATGACAAAATTGTCTGATTTTTCAAGAAAGAGCAAAAATAATCTTGAATATCCGAATATTCCCTCAGCAATAAAACCGGTTCTTCATAAAAAAAGTTTACCAATTCCAGCGCCCCCGACAAAATGGGAGGAAGATTTAGAAATGTTTGATGATAAGGTACAACAAGATAATGTATCAGAAAAAGACGATTCTTATTTTTCAGAAAGTGAAGGAAAAGCACCCCTTTTAATCGAATAACCTAAATTAAATGGTCTAGTTCGGGACCTCCACTTGTCCAAAGAGCATGTTGAAGTATTAGGGTCTAAATTACAATAATGGAATGTACTAGCCACTGAAACCAAAGTCATAATATTTAGGAACAGTAACCAGAAGCTATACTCGTTTTTTATTCTGCAGGATAAAATGAGTGTTTATTAATCCAAATAGTGTTATGGACAAATTAGGAATTACACATAACTCGGATGAATGGCCCTTATTTATATACTCTTTTAAAATAAGTTTAAAACCAGTTCCGCTCCATAATGGCAACAAACTACTCTCTATTCTTCTTGCACATGCAGTTGACATAAAGGAAGTATTCGAAGTATGTCACTTATTTTAAACGCAATAAGCTATGACACGTATAAGCGTACGTGATTTAAAAGTCATAGGATTATTAGTAGGGCATTAGGGTGGATTTACGAAGTATTGCTGTTTTCTTTGTCTTTGAGACAATCGAGCAACACAGAGCCATTACCAAGTAAAAGAATGGCTTCCATTGATCAATACATTCCAGGTCAGGCTAACATAAAGAATATACCTCATGTTGATCCCAAAAAAGTACCGTTATCCCCATTACATATTAAACAGGGATTGATTAAAAATTTCGTTAAAGCATTAGATAAAAAAAAGAGTTGCGTTTAAATACCTTAAATAAGTTTTTCCTAAACTAAGCGATGCTAAGCTTAAGGAAGGATTATTTTTTGAACCTCAAATTAGACAAATACTAAGGGATCAACAGTTTGATCAAAAATTAAGTGATGTTGAATGGGCCGCGTGGAGGTCTTTTAAAACAATTGTTTCGGAAACTACGAAAAACTTGCAGAACTACTTAAAAGCTACTACAAAATGGGCTGCCGCATGTCTCTTAAAATACATTTCTTGCACACCTATTTAAATTTTTTTCCAGAAAATTTGGGTGCAGTTAGTAACGAGCAAGAAGAAACGTTCCACCCAGACCTATTAACAATGGAGCAAGCTAGCAAGGCAGATGGAAGCCAGTAATGATGGAGGATTATTGTTGGTTTCTTATGAATGAAAGTGATTAGAGATATAAACGAAAGTTAACATTTGTAAAAGAGTTATGTACAAAAGACTTACTGTAAATGTATCTTCATGTGTATTTTTGTAAATAAATGCTGTTATCATTGATATATCTTGTTTTGTTTTCAACTTATGTATAAATATTATACAAAAATGTCTGTATTAAATAAAAAAATGATACACTCTATAACTCAAAATATATACGTAGTGGAATATTTTCGTTGCTGAATTTGCACCCAGGATACTTTAAACTCTCACGGACAACCATTATAACATCATAATCGTAATTTTTTTTGTGTTTGTTGACTAGTGTAATCTTTGCAAATAGTTTGTTTGAAATTACGTTATGCGGTTTAGAATAGAGTAGAGGTGGTAAAAGGAGGCTACGTGATATAAGGTGCAAAAAATTGGCAAATAAAACCATTCTCTACTTTATATGACCCCATTAGAAAAACTTAGTATGACTGGGATATTCTGCAGTTCCAGACAATAATAAAATAGCGAATAGTAAAGTTTTTGTTTCTACCTTTTAATCAAGAACGTTCTTTATTACAGACTAAAGTAGTAAAACAAAGAGAATAGGATAAGTTTCTTTAGATCAGTCATTCCTTCTGTTAAGGACCAGTTTGAGTGGAGCTTTTATTATTTTTACCGTTGTAAAATAAAAAGTTTGGAAAATTGCAGTTATTTCAGACGAACTAATATTAAAGTCAAAACATCTAAAGTTATAATTTTTAAACTGATATATGTTTTAGGAAAGGTTTTTCCAAATTTTTTGGACATTGCACTAGATATAAAACTTGATAATTTTAAGGGATATGGGAGTGACTGAATTAGAAAAAAAAATATTCGTATTTTAACACTACATGATTTATAGAAATTTTAGAAATTTTTGGTGGTTTTTGAGATAATTTAAAAAGTGTAAAAATTGAAATTTGGGTTCATACAATTATTTCTGCTGCACTTCAAGAATTATTTCTATAACTATCTAGCTTTCGAAACAAAAATGCTTGGAACATAGAGAACCCGCTCTTAGTAATCAAATGTCACTTTTTAGACCGTCCATAAGGTGAAATGGACTCATTTTTTTTGTCTGCCCTCTGGAGGGCTAAAAGATTTAAGTAAGTTCGTAAAGAGAGTCCATGGGATCAACAGTGGCAGTCCCCTCGAAAATTTGAAAAAACAGTTTTCAAAATCTGTTTTTCATGGTATCAAATTGTCTGCCATTAAAGTGAAAGGGTAGTCACCCAAATTTAATTCACGGAAAAACAATAACAGACAAGTTGCAAAGGTCGATGGGGTAAATCGTAGGGGTGAACTTAAAAAAAATCAAAAAAATCCTGATTCATTTTCGTCTGTCAGTGAACTATATGAAAGATAGAGTAACAAACTATGTGTAAAAAAAGTTACAGACGTTTTGCCTATAACAAAATATTTTTTCCGGTGGAAAATTATGAGAAAATTTCGACCGTTTTGACCAACGATCAGAATTTGTCTGCCGATGTGGCTACTTGAAGATAATACTAATTTATGAAGGCTATGAATTTGGCAGAGAAATTGTAAGTTGGGAAAATTGTGACATACAAAGGAAAACTCGACAAAAACTTTTTATATTATCCCTGATTGATTTTTGACTGTCATTTTGTATTTCGATTAGAGGTATCATAAAATGTTCATACCGATATTGGCAGACAAGTACAGCGCTTCGCAAATTTATAAATAAATAAAAAGTTAATACTTGAAAACATATATTACAACGCAGTATAGTATGACAAGCGAAAGCAAGTTTTCGACGGGGGGGGGGGACATCAGCAACATTCCAATTTCTAGTGTAAAAAGCAGGGTCGGGTCTATTTTTCTGAATTTGAAGTTCTTGAGAGGGGGGCGATCACAAGAAAAAACAAGTTGTCGATAGTGGGGAGGATGCGGGCAGCATACACATTCCTAGTATAAGAGGCAGAATCGTGTCTATTTTCCTGAACTCAGGGCTCTTGGGGAGAGTGACTATCGCAAGAAAAACAAGTTGTCAACGGGAGGGGAGTGCTAGCAGCATATATATTCCTAATATAAAAGGCAGAATCGGTTTTATTTTCCTGAACTCAAAGCTCTTGGGAAGGGGAGGGGCGATCGCAAGCATACACATTCCTATACTCTATTTAAGAACTAGAGACAGTAATAAAACTATTACCAAAACCTCCAACTTACCTGCTCCAGTGCCGCAGGTAACTGAGAACTGCCATGAATCTAATTATATTTAATTATATTTAAACATTATAAGGTTTTACAAATTTACTCCAACAGAGTTTATGATTTCTGTCAGTGAGCAAAGTACATCTTACAGTGTGTTCTTAGTGATTTATCTTGTTTGTGCTTGTTTTTATATATTATATGAGATTAGTGAGATACCCAAAAGATATGGCTTCCACATCTTTAATTATTCTAAAATCGTTAAACCAGGGCATTTTTTCCTCAATGAAAAACTTATTACTATGAATGTTTATGATGCCTTAAAATATCAATATCTATTAATAATGTAAAAGTTCAGTTGAAATGTGTTCCAACATGGCAGGAGTTGGAAAATCTACTATGTACCGAAAACTGAAGGAGAAGAAAGCGACTGGAATTGTTAGCACTCCCAAGTCCCATTCGATCACAGGCAGACGAAAAACCTCGTTGGGAGAAGAGATGTAAACTGCAATAAAAGGAATTGTACATACTTCTTATTATGAGAAGCAGATCCCAAGCGTCGACAAAATTATAACTAAAATGAATAAAGATCGGGATTTACCGGAAATTAAAAGAACTGAGCTCTGGAAATTGCTCAGTGAACTTAATTTTTGCTGGGAAAAACCAAATAGGAAATCTATTCTTATAGATCGTCCGGAAAATGTCCCTTGGCGAAGGAAACATCTCTCTCTCAAGTAAAAGGTAGAGTTTCTAGAAATAACACAACTTACAAATTTAGTAATTTAACAGAACTTTTGAAAGATTTTTTGGAATAAAGTTACTGCAGAAAATTTGGAAAAATCCATATAATACAAGAATGAAAGAAAATGTGGAAACTCGATCTCATGATCCGTGAGATAGAGGAACAAATTATAATTAATTTGGGCGAAGATAGCTTCACTGACATGGATTACGAATTAGATACGTAACGTTTACCAGCGTAAACACAATTTATTATTTAAATATTTTTAACATATAAAAACTAATTACATTTGAATCCCTTTTTAGTGTTTAGTGTAATTCTGCAGATGGTTTAGAAACAAATAAACTGAAACGTCAAATGTCATTAAATGTTTTTAATTAATAATAAAATGATTGATTGTATTTTTGACAACGGGTGTTTTGTAAGTATTTAAATTATAACTTAGAATTTTTTGAGAAAAAAGGCTACGTTTTATTCTGAATATGCCTAAAACGGTTTCTATGCCAAAATTAAAAATAATAAAAATACAGTTGTGACTTGTGTTAAATATGTCAAAATTATCTATATTTTCTAATGTATGTGAATTATTAAAAAATCATAAGAAATAAAATATTATTATAAAAATTTTTTATTTTAAGTTTATTACCGAAATAATATTCTATACCATAAATACTTAGTGATAAAATAAACCTCTTTCCGACGCCTATGACAAGGATTAAAATCCTCTTTAACACTTCACACATCCAAATATCTATTATTATCCAACCCAAATGGTCTATTATTATAGACCGGTATTTTTAATTATAAAATTTCTAACCCATTCCTATGAAATATATATATATATATATATATATATATGAATAGTTTGGTTATTCCGGGTTTCAATCCGTTCGTTCAAAAAATCGTTTTCACGACGTTTCGCCAAAATCTCATTTGGCATTTTCAAGTGCGGTTCGTCTCGTTACTCGCTGAGAACTGATATCATCAGTTCTCAGCGAGTAACGAGACGAACCGCACTTGAAAATGCCAAATGAGATTTTGGCGAAACGTCGTGAAAACGATTTTTTGAACGAACGGATTGAAACCCGGAATAACCAAACTATTCATTCTACCATCCGTGAAAACCTACGATATAACATATATATATATATATATATATATATATATATATATATATATATATATATATAACAGATTTTGCCAAAGACACCGGACTAAAGAACACAGATATTTTGGAGGAAAAAAAAGTGTAAAAAAATGATTTATTACTCTCTCTAGTTCTTGAATAAACTATAGTATAAGAGGCAAAATCGGGTCTATTTTCCTGAACTCAAAGCTCTTGGGGGGGGGGGGCGATCGCCCCCACCGCCCCTCTCCCTTGGATCCGCGCCATGTTACAACGTGCATATTTATGAATACATTTTCTTGATTTTGTTTTTTGGTCTGCCATTTTGTATTTGGTTAAAAATAAACATTTTTGACAATAAATATGGCTAAAAAGTTACACAGACAGAAGTAGATATATAATTCCGTACAATTCTTAATTTATGTGGCTTTGAAATTTGTTAAAATAAATTGCTGAAGAGAAAGTGACACATTTCGTCTTATACACAAATTCAATATCTACTTTGTTTTTCTCTAGTTTAACTTTGATGAGATTATAATAGCTTAAATTAAATATTTCTTGTATCATGTATAAAATAGCGTTTAATTATTTTCAAGAATTTTAAACACGTTGGAAATATCGCAAAAATAACGATAATCAAATATGATATTAACCATTCTTATGTTATAACAATTTTTGCTATACGATAATTGCAATTAAGTCTAATTGAAATTATTTTGTGTATTTCATCGTCTGACATTTTAATTCCAACAATGCGTGCTGCCTGTTGTACAAGACGTGTCAGTGACGTTGCTTTTTCATACAATTACCAATTTTTTCTACCAAAATTTTTTTACAATATAATGTAAAATTGCAAACATACAAAAATGGCGCATAAAAGTAAGCCAGGTTAATCATAAATGTATTTACTTACTAATATTCTGACGCCTAAATTATGACGCTAACCGTAGGAAGCCACGTGAACGCATAGTTGCCTTTTTTGTAGAATGAATGAATTTTGAATATTTAAATTAAAAATCACTCACAAAAAACAATAAATTTCTGTACCTATACGTATATATTCAGTACTAATTATATAACCTAAAAATTTTGATGTTATATTACAAACATGTATCTAGTAAATGAG